>CANIUD010000097.1:140000-1552618 GCA_947470075.1 Closterium sp. Yama58-4
CCACCACCCCCCCCTCTCATCCCAAACGCGCCAGCAAGCCCAAACGCTGCTAGATTCCGCTCCACCCATCCAGCAGTGGCAGCAGCAGCAGATAGCACCGACCTCGCATCATCCCCACCCCCATCCCCCTGTGAGGCAGACCCTGCACGCCCCCCTGCCCCTGAAACCGAACTCTCCCGCCCACGCCCCACCCTTGTATGCACCCCTCCCACATGACCCATTCCCCCAACCACAGTGTTAGCAGCTCCAGCCGTGCCCCTGCTTGCTCCTGCTGCTCTGCCTCCCGGGTCTGACCTGGGCCCTGCGCCTATGAAGCTCAGCCAAGACCCTGCTGCTGCTGCTCCTGCTGCTCCTGCTGCTGCTGCTGCTGCTCCTGCTGCTCCTGCTCCTGCTGCTGCTGCTCCTGCTGCTGCTGCTCCTGCTGCTGCTGCTCCTGCTGCTGCTGACCCTGCTGCTGCTGACCCTGCTGCTGCTGACCCTGCTGCTGATACTGCACTGGGCCTCGTCTCACCTTGGGTTCGGTTTCTCTCACCAACCACTCCCGCTGCTCCTTTTGCAGCATCCACCTGTGGTTTACCCACTAAACCTGCGCCACCTGCTGCTGTTGCAGTTGCTGCTGCTCCTGCTGCAGATGATGACCAGAACGCGCCTGTGGCCCACACACCCCCCCACCCGCCTTGTGCCTGCGACTGCTGCTCCCCTGACACCTCCTTTGCCCCGTCTGTGCTCAAACCCACTCCCTGCCTCACCCTTCCAGCCTCGTCCACAGAAGACAGAACCCTACCTGCTCCTCCCCATGCTGCATCTACCCCTCCTCTTCCTACTAACCCTCCTTGCCCGACCTCTCCCACCCCACCAGCGCCCTTCCTGTGCATCATCATCTGCATTGTACCCGGTGACTGCTCCACCAGAAACCCCAGCCCGCGCACAGCCACCCCAATCTCCAGCTCCTCGCTCCACCTCCCACTGCGGGTGCCATCGTTGCGGTAACCACCTGCATCGCAGTTACCAGCTCCAACAGGGTTACCACCTACACCAGCAGCAGCTCTCTTGAAGCCGCCTAGCTCCTCGTCTGAGCAAAGTGACTCCCACAGCATCTCTCGCACGTTCTCCCTTCTGCTCCCCTCCCTTCCAGCACTAACATACCCCCCACCACCACAGCTGCCAGCACCACCAGCAGCATTTCTATCGGCAACATCAAATTCCCTGAGTCCGTCCACTGCTGGCCCCTGCCGACCTTGCACCCCATCCTGACCCCTCACAACCGCATCCTGCCCATTCACCGCTCTCTCTCCGCCTCTCACAACTTCCTGCCCTTTCACAGGCCGCTCCCGCTCTCTCTTGCTCCTTTTCGTTGCCTCATGCACTTGCTGCTGATGCTGCTTGTGGCTCTCCTCAGCAACTCCTTGCTTCTCCCCAGTCGCAGGTCCTCCCTTACTCTCGCCTCCTTGCATGCCGTCGTCCTTGCAACCTGGCTCCTCCGTGCCATTCCGATCAGAATCCTTGCTGTGCCTGCCATTCTCAAAAAAATCCTTGCTGTCATGCCTGCCTGCGTGCGCGTTTCCAACCGCTTGTGTGCTGCCGTGGCTGCGGCTGTGGCTGTGGCTGTGGCTGTGGCTGTGGCTGTGGCTGTGGCTGTGGCTGTGGCTGTGGCTGTGGCTGTGGCTGTGGGTGTGCCAGTGGGAGTGCACCCCATCGGTGTACCACAGCTTATCAATCTGCTCGCTGTCCAGCACCTGCAGCTGCCGCTGCTCGTACCGCTGTAACGCCTGCGCAAAGTCCGCATCGTCACCCGGTAACAGCATTGCGACCTCCTCGCCCTTGCTCCTCCCACCCGCCGCACCCCTTTCATTTCCTTCACACGGCTCGCTCTTCACCCTGCCAAACACCTTCTTCTTTCCCTCCCAAGCCCTCCCTGCCGTTCTCCTCTGCCGCTGCCCTGCCCTATCAGCCACTTCACCGACAGCTGCGGACGCCCCTCCACTGGGGTGGACAAACGGACCAGATGCACCAGCAGGAGGAGGCGGAATGTGAAGGGATGCTGCGCTAGCAGCAGCAGGTGGAGCAAGCGGGGCATAGCCAGAAGCGTTTGAGGGCTGGTGGGGGTGCAAAGAAAAACACCCGTGCCTCTCACCGCTGCTGCTCAGCGCGCCTTGGCTCCCCAAACCACCACCCGCAGTAGACCCACCCGACCCCCCAAACCCAGGAGAGCCAATAAAGCCACCGGAGGGGCCAGAGGGGTGCAGAGGGAGGGGCGTGGCGGCAATTAACTGAGGGGCCAGGGACGCCATTGAGGAAGAGGCGCTCATGGGCTGCAGCAGCCCAGGGGAACGACCCGGGGGAGGCTTATCCTGGGAAGATTTATCCTGACGAGGCATGCCCTGGGGAGGTGCAATCTGAGACGAACCTTCTGCGCCCGAGCTTCCACCAGGCGTGCGCTTGTCACCTCCTCCTCCACCAACCCCAGCACCAGCAGCAGCAGCAGCAGCAGCACCGGCACCAGCACCAGCAGCAGCAGCACCACCGCCACCACGAGCGGCATGAAAAGAGGTATCGCCATCAGGGGAGCCGTTTTCCTCGTCTGTGCTGAAGCCCATGCCCACCACGCCCCCATCACTCGTGCCCCCTGCTAGGCTGTCATCGTCCCCTGCACTGTCTCCCCCCAACCCCAGCACAGCCCGCCTCCGCATGCTGCTGCTGCTGCCCCTCCCACCAGATGCACCAGACGCACCTCCCCCGAATGCACCTGCCCCGTGCGTCCCACCTGGACCAGATACGCCTCCCCCGAACGCGGCTCCACTGGGAGACCCTGTGGCCCGCATTCGCCTGCTGCGGCTGCGAGGGACTCGCCTCCTCAGAGATCCCCCCATTCGAGATCCTATTCCTTGCATCGACCCATGCTGGGGTGAAAAATCGTGCTGTGATTGCCCACGCTGCTGCTGCTGTTGCCACTGCTCTTGCCGCTGCTGTCGCAGAGAAGCACCCGCTGCACTCAGCGGCGACACCGTAGCAGCCAGGACCGGCGCCGATGCTGCCGATCCTACAGCTCTGCCACCCGGACCTGATCCTGCCCCACCGGCTACTCCTCCTCCACCTGCTGCCATCCCCGCCACTGCCACTGCTGCACTGACACCTGCTGCTGTTGCCGCCGCCGCTGCTGCTGCGGCTGTGGCTGCGGCTGCTGAGGCTGGTGGTGGGTTAGCGGTGGCAGGGGCTGAAGGCGCAGAGGGCGGATGTGAGGTGGATGAGGAGGGGTGCTTGTCCAGGAAGGCGAGTATGGCGTCGTTGATCACTCTGTGGAGCAAGCAGAGACAGAGAAGCGGGTGGCGGAAAAATGGCAGAGTTGGAAGTTTAGTGCCAGATTGCGTTGTATGCATGAAACTTATACCCCCTGCATGTGTGTAAACCGACTACATCAATGGAAGGACCATTAGAGAAGAGGGGTACAGTGTGGGAGGGAGAGGGAGGCGAGAGTGACAGCAACAGGGTAGGGAGAGAAAAGTGAGGAAGGAGGGAGCACATGCAAATGTTTGATCACACAATGGGCTACTACAGATGTGGAATAACAAGAGAAGAAAAGTACGGTGCTGGAGACACGGGAGAACTTAAAGCACGGCATTACTGGGGGATGGCATGTTAGAGTGCATACCGGGGGTTGGCCTGTTAGAGTGCATACCGGGGGTTGGCCTGTTAGAGTGCATACCGGGGGTTGGCCTGTCTGAGGGAGGGCAGCAGCACGCAGCAGGAGAGGAGCTCTCGAGCCATGCAGCGCACCACCTTGCACTGTGCGTCACTGGCTGGCAGCACCAGCGCCAACAGTGCTGCCACTAGCTTCCTCACCACCTGATGCATGCATGCACACGGACATGCACACGCCCATACACGCACAGCACACGCACATGCACAACCACAACCACATCCATATACTGCCCATCCGCCCCCCCCCGCCCACACACACACATAGGCCCACACACACGGCCACAGGAGAAGATGAGGCCCAAGGTGACTTTTGAGTCGACTCAAAATGAAGCCCGCTGGTATTCTTGATTCAAGGGGAGTCATACAGTCACTGTATTACAGTGTGCAGGCTCTTACCGAGAACGACAGTTCCCCAACAACAAGGCAGCAGCAGCCCAACCAATCTTGGTATCCCACCTGTACTCTCCCACCCACCTTGTATTCGCACTCCACAGAGAGGCACGCGGGGTGCAGATCACCCGACGCCCCCAGGGTGTGCTTGAGGCGCTCCTCCCTCTCCCCTGCCGCCACCCGCCTCCACTCGCCCTCACCCTCGCCCATGTCCGCACAAGCGCGCTGGTACTGCTCCATTGCCCCCACCACCGCTCCCACCACGTCCCTGGGGGAGGGGACAGGAACGAGGGAGCATGGAAGTGGGGGGGAAATGGAACGTGAGGACGGGAAGGGTTAGCGAAAGAAAGGCGAGCACGGAGGAAGCAGAGCAAGCAAGGGCAGAGCACCTGGTGAGCGGAGGCAGAGCACCTGGTGAGCAGAGCGACGAGGTTGACCCGCTTGGCACGGCGAGCCACCTCCCCCAGCACGGCCAGCAGCACACAGCGCAGCTCCTCCGGCATCTCCCTGTCTGGCGTCAGGTACGCATAGAACTGGTTCGTCACAAAATCCCTGAGGGGGAGAGGGGTGGGGAGGAGAAGAGTGAGCATTGAGGAAAGGGAGAATGGGGTGGGTGGTCCCCTATTATCATGGATAGACTATGGGTGGTACCATGATAGCATCTCTCAAGTGTGAACAAGAATAGTCAAAAGGCTACCAAGACCGGTGGAAGACAATAGGGGACGAGCTTGAAGGGATGTGTGTGTGGGTGTGTGGCTGCTTGTAACGAGTATGCATCTCGCTCACCTTATAATGGAGCGCACAAACTCGTCAAGAGACGCTTCCACCAGCGGCGATCCCACCAGCGCCAGCCCGGCTGGCTCGGACGGCCGCGGTAGGGCGTCAGCGGACGTGATTGGCTGGAAGGGCGCGTGCACCTGCTCGTAGTGCACACGTGGCAGGCTGGCATTGGCCCGCGCCTGCAGCTCGAGCATGAGCCAGCGAGCAGCGGCGAGGATCCCAAGGGCCACCGGCAGGTTGAGGAGAAGCGAGGAGCTTGTTACTGATGCCAGATTACAGGTAAGGAGACAGTGGGAGAGGGGTGGAGAGGGAGGGGGGAGAGAGAAGGGGGAATGTTTGAGTCAACTCGAGGATCAGCGAGGGCCACCGGTGGCAGGTTGGGGAGCAGCGAGGGGCTCGCCACTGACGCGGCATCACATGTACCAACGGGAGGAGGAAAGAAGGGAAGAGACGGGTGGAGGTGACACAGGCGAGCGCAACAATCATGATGACCAGCAGCTGGGAGCACATGGGAACACCTGGGAGCACCTGGGACCACATGGGACCAACATGGGACCACATGGGACCACCTGGGACCACCTGGGACCACCTGGGACCACCTGGGACCACCTGGACCGCCTGGGACCACCTGGGACCACCTGGGATAACAACCACCTGGGACAAACAACAGCAGTTTCAGACTTCGACCACCAGAGATGACTACCATCGGGTCGTTGAAAACCATAACAGTCCTCATTAGGTCTCTATGATAATCTTACGCGATAAGACATACGCGATATAGTGTTCTTACGCGACATGGCATACGCGATAGTGTTCTTACGAGACATGGCATACGCGATTGTTCATCGCGACATGACATACGCGATAGAATGTTCTTACGCGACATGGCATACGCGAGAACGACAGCAATAACGATGAGCAGCAGTCCGCGCGTGCGAATCTCCTCCAGCAGCTCCTGCACGTGCCGTATCCGACCCATCTGCACCCATTCGTTCGCTCTCCAACGCGCCAGACGCCAGACACCCGGTCGCACACGCACGGTCCCCCCCGACCCTAGCACCTTACACGGCCGGCATAGAAGCGCCGGCGACGGCTTGGTTAAGACTGCGCTGCAGCATCGGCATCTTGAAGTCGGCATTCTGAAAGCCTTACAGAAGGTACAGTCGTGAATTGCCACAGCTAGCCTTAATGAAGTCTGATAAGAGTTGTTTTACTAGACTCAATTGTCACCTCATTCTGTAAGCCTTCCGGTAAGCCTTACTGCTGCTAAGCGTGTCGAGCATCGGTTAGTGTTGTTTCTTGAAGCTTAATTAAATACAGGCGAGGAGTGGCCTCTTAGAGATTACAGCGTCGGTATCGGCTAGGTGCCATGATGATAAAATATAAACGACATAGTGGATTCTCGTGTCAAGACCTGACGAAGCCATGAACCACTACAGCATTGCAGGTGTCTGTTTACAGAAAGCACAACGAATGGTGAAAAGTCGGGGGGAGAGCACGAAGGAGACTCAGAAGCAGTTGCACGACCAGCACGTCGCGACATTTTTCATTGACGCTGACCTTTACCTTCCCATAGAATACAGTACTTCAACGGGTGAGTACAGAACTGCACTCTGACAAATCGTTAGGGTCCTAAACTGCATATCACAATGTCTTAAATTTATGAGTGGTATGGTATACCATATACTTCAAGAAATTTCAGCACCTGAACTTGTATTACGAAAATGATTGCGGCACATACAACAAATCCTCAATGCCTCAATTTAATGGCCATGTGCCACCATCAGCACTACTGTCATACAGCCCTAAAGGCGAGGACAGCAATAGAGGAAACGTCTCCTTAGACCCATCTGCCAGCAGTTGGCCAGCCCTCCCCCTCTTCCTAGCCCCATGCGCCATCAAGCTGACACTTAGTGTCTCTCCTGCACCAGTCACAGCATGCCTTTTATCGGGGATGCTTTTATCGGGGATGGGGTGGACTCCACATCGAGCACCTACATCCCCTCTATTAGCTGCCCTGCTGCTGTCACCAGCACTAGGGGCCAGCGACAAATGAATATCAGGGGTGGCGTGCGGACTGGCAGCAGGAGAGGGGAGGAACCCCGGCACTCCACCCACAAGCTCATGCATTGCCCTTGAAGTCCCAGCAATTGCTCTGCTCCATAGCCCCGCTGATGCTGCTCCATGCTGCTCTGCCGTTGCTGCTGCTTCAAGTGCCGTGGGAAAAGCAGCAGATACGTGTGCAACAGGAGGGAGTGCAGCAGCAGATGGTGGCACTATGTGTGGGTCTGCTGGAATGGAAAGAGAGAGCCCACTTTGGCCAAACCTAGGCTCATGACGAGCCTGCTTATGCGGAGTCCGCCCTGCTTCTCCTGGTGTGCTGCTGTCTCTGGTGTCTCTGGCGCGTGTGATGGTCCCATGCCCTGTCCGCTGCATGATCTGCTCTGCACGCTCATCCACTGGCTCTTGCTTTGGCTGCGTCACATGTGGTTGCTTTTGTTGTTGTTGCTGCTGCTGCTGCTGCTGCTGCTGCTTCCGCTGCTCCTGCCTCCACAGCCGTCCCTGAAGCTGCTGCTCCCATTGCTGTTGCTGTTGCTGCTGCTGCCAATCTCTTCGCTGCTGCTCTTGCTGCTGCTGCTGCTGCTGCTGCTGTTTTCGCTGCTCCTGCCGCTGCTGACGCCATTGAAGCTGTTGCTTCCACTGCTGCTGTTGTTGTTGCTGCTGCCAATCTCTTTGCTGCTGCTGCTGCTGCTGCTCCTGCTGCTGCTGCTGCTGCTGCTGCTGCTGCTGCTGCTGCTGCTGCTGCTGCTGCTGCTGCTGCTGCTGCTGCTGCTGCTGCTGCTGCTGCTGCTGCTGCTGCTGCTGCTGCTGCTGCTGCTGCTGCTGCTGCTGCTGCTGCTGCTGCTGCTGCTGCTGCTGCTGCTGCTGCTGCTGCTGCTGCTGCTGCTGCTGCTGCTGCTGCTGCTGCTGCTGCTGCTGCTGCTGCTGCTGCTGCTGCTGCTGCTGCTGCTGCTGCTGCTGCTGCTGCTGCTGCTGCTGCTGCTGCTGCTGCTGCTGCTGCTGCTGCTGCTGCTGCTGCTGCTGCTGCTGCTGCTGCTGCTGCTGCTGCATATGCTGCTGCTCTTGCTGCTGCATATGCTGCCGCTCCTGCTGCTGCCGTTGCTCCTGCAGCGGCTCTCCTTGCAAGTGCGTTTGCCACTGCAGAGAGGCGTCACCAGCAGCAGCACCCTCACCCCTCCCCCCCTGCATGGCGCACTGTAGGATGGCAGACAGCGCTGCAGCAGCCACCGCCTCTGTCACCATGCTCCCCCCCCGACTACCCTTCCCTCCTGCATGACCAATCCCCCCAGAAATCACACCTGCCACCCCTCCTTCTAACCCACACACCACTCTCACCGAGCCACACCCAGGAGAAGAACCAAACCCCCCAGGCCTGTTAGCCGCCCGCTCCCCAGTTTCCCCGTTCCCCGCCATGCCACCCTCGCGACCCCCTCCTCCCACCTGATCACAGGAGGATAAGTCATGTCGCCATCCCGTGTTCTTCTCTGTAGTAGGCCCATCAGCTCCCCCCACTACTGACAGCTGTACGAGCTCATGTGAGCGCAGCCCTGCAGCAGCTGCTGCAGCGGCGGCTGCTGCAGAGAGGGAGAGTTGTGAGCGCAGCCCTGCAGCGCCCGCTGCTCCCAGTGCGCCCACTGCACCCACCACCCCCACCGCTGGCTCGCCTGCCACTGCCACCCACCCTCTCGTTACTGCCGACACAGCACTTGCTGTCGCTGCTGATTCAACAGATGCTGTCGCTGGTGACGCAGCAGTTGTAGTCGAAGCTGTTGCTGTTGCTGGTGCTGCGGTGGCTTCTGCTGCTGCACGCTCGGCTGGTGCGGGCATGATGCTACCTGATACAAGCACAGAGTAGGGATCCAGAGCATGCCTTCCAAGCGCCGAATCTCCAGCCTGCAGCCGCTCCCCTATCCCACCCTCCAAAGCTGCTGCTGCTGCTGCTGCTGCTGCTGCTGCTGCTGCTGGTGTTGGTGCTGCTTCTGCTGGTGGTGGTGGTGGTGCTGTTGCTGCTGTTGCTTCGTAGTGCGGTGTGGCGAGCGGGTGAGAGGTGGAAGGGCATGCAAGAGAGGCACGAGTGGCAGGCAGTGAGGGAGCCCATAGGGACGCACACTGCACAGAGGACGTGGCAGGCGGAGAAGGCAGGGGCGGAGGAGGCAAGGGCGGAGGAGGCAAGGGCAGAGGAGGAGGCACGGGAGTAGAAGGAGGGAAGGGAGGAGAAGGCATGAAAAGAGGAGGCAAGGAACGCGCAGGAGGAGGCGGTGGAGGAAAGGGGAAACGAGGAGGAGCCGAGGCCAGGGAGTGCCCAGTACCTGATACAGGTGCAGTGAGGATCCCCGCATCTGCCTGGCCAGACCTGCCCTTGCTGGGCGACAGCGACATCACGCCCTCTCTGTCCTTGCTGGGCGCCTGTGTGTGCACCATGGTGCTCCCAGAGCTGCCCTTGAGTCCCGCCAGGCGAATCCGCGCTGTGCCTCGCACCCTCCCAGCTACAGCACCTGCGGGATCCGCGCCCTTTGCCCCCTGAGCCTGGCTCGGATGAGGCGCCTCCTGCTGCTGCCCTGAGTGTGAGAGCGCCTGGTGCGCAGCATGGGTGCCGCTGCGTGGGCGAGGGGGGCTGAGGGTGAGGGTGAGAGGGGAGTGGAGGGCGTGTGAGACGCTGGCGCTGGCAGCACCCTGCTGGTGTGCATGTGGGATGGCATGGCGTTCGTACGATTGGTGAGGGTAGTCGTGATGCGAGTGGTGAGAGGGGTGGTGAGGAGGGTGGTGAGGGGGGTGGTGAGGGGGTGGTGAGGGGGGTGGTGAGGGGGGTGGTGAGGGGGGTGGTGAGGGGGGTGGTGAGGAGGGTGGTGAGGGGGTGGTGAGGGGGGTGGTGAGGGATGCCAGGCGCCATCTCGTGCCCAGAACGGCTGTGCGTGGTCCATGCTGCTGCTGCTGCTGCTCCTTCTCCCACTCCCGCTGCTGCTCCTGCTGCAACTTCTGCTGCCGCTGCTGCTGCTGCCCCTGCTGCCGCTTGTGCTGCCCCTGCTGCTCCTACCGCTCCTGCTGCCCCTGCTGCCCCTGCTGTCCCTGCAGCAGACCCCCGGGCACCAAGCCTCTGGCCGAGAATCCCTCGGATCGTGGTGGGGGGGGCGCTGTCAGGTGGCTCAAGAGAAAGCTGATGGGACAGCACGCCACGAAGCGACTTCTGAGGAGCCTCAAACGTGGTGGGGGGGGCGCTCTCGGGTGGTTCCAGCGTCACCTGGTGGGACAGCACGCCGCGGAGCGTCGCAGCAGCACCCGTCGCAGCAGCACCCGTTGCAGCAGGCTTGGAAGCGTCAGTGCCACGGGTGTGACTGCACGGTACCATCGCAGCAGACGCACCAGGTGCAGCAGCAGAAGCAGCAGCAGCAGCAGCAGCAGCAGCAGCAGCAGCAGCAGCAGCAGCAGGAAGAGGAGGAGCAACAGCAGCAGGTACAGCAGGTGAAGCAGCAGCAGAAGGAAGCAGAGCAGCAGGGGAAACAGCAAGCGCAGGAGCAGCAGGAGCAGCGGCAAGGGCAGCAGAAGGAGGCGCAGGCGTGGTGGGGTCCATGCGGGCTCGCTTGCAGGACAGGTCGAAGCTGAGGCGATGCTGGTGAGGCGATGGGTCGGGGAGCGGTGATGGGTGGGGGACCGGCGGTGATGGGTGGGGGAGCGGTGAAGCTTGGGGGTGAGGTGATACGCGATGCTGTGGATGGAAGGGAGATGTGATGACGCTGTGTTTCACAGCCCGAGAGCGTGGAACTTGGGTTTGCCGTGCCGCATCACTGCCTCTCTCACTGTGTCCCTCTCTGACGCCCATACTACAGTCCCCCTTTCCCTCTCCCTCCCCCACCGCCGCGGCTGCTGCATCCTCTTGGTTATCGCGGGAGGGTACAGCCTCCAAGTCAAAAGCCCACCGCTCTCGAGGAGACTCCCGAGGGGACTCTGACGCGGCATGGCCTTGCGATGCAATGCCTTGCGACGCAATGCCTTGAGATGCAATGCCTTGGGATGCAATGCCTTGGGATGCAATGCCTTGAGATGCAATGCCTTGGGATGCAATGCCTTGGGATGCAATGCCTTGAGATGTCATTCCTGAAGACACATTCCCCCTAGCAGCACCCAGGGACCAAGAACCAGCAACTCCAGGACTTGCACCAGCAAACACCGCGGCATTTTCACCTCCAACGCCCACACCACCATCCTCCGACCCACCTGCCAGAGCCGCCGCCTCCAGAGCAGCAGCAGCGGCCAGAGCAGCAGCCTTACTGTCAGCCGCAACCTTCTTCCACCGCCTAGACCTGCTCCCCCCAGTCCCCGGCACTCCTGCCGTCTCCCCCACGCGGAAGTTGGTCCGCGCGTTGGGGCCTCTCACGGCCCTGGCGGCGGCGTCGAACGCGTGCGCGGCCTGCACGGGGCAGGAGAAGGTCCCGAGCCACTTGCGCACGCCGCGCTGGTTGTCCTTGATCTCCGCGATCCAGCGGTTGCTGCCGCGGCTGCGCACGCCTGTGTAGCGGATGGCGTGCACGTGCGGGTTGAACTGCGCGGAGACCGAGTTGGTGAAGCAGGAGCAGGGAGGGATACCTTCCAGGTCCGTGAGGAGCGAAGGGGGGAGAGAGGACGAGAAGGACGGCGCCGAGATGTGCGGGATGGGGATGGAGCTGCTGCCGCTTCCCCCTCCTGATGCTGCTGCTGCAGCTGCTGCTGCTGGCGCGTCTTCTGACGTTGGCGGTGCTAGCGCTGATTCTCCTGCTGCTGCTGAGGCTGCCGCTGCTTGTGGTGCGACAGCTGATGGGGGAGTGGAAGCCGGCGGGGGGATGAGGGGAGGGGGGAGGCTTACAAGAGCAGAGGAACCGCTTGGATTGTCTTTGTCTGTCCGGATGGGGTTTCTCGCAGGAGGGGCGGCTGCATAAAAGGATGATGTGTCAGTAGCAATGGTAGTGGTAGTAGCAGCAGCATTGATCATGGAGGGAGCAGGGGCGAGCAGCAGTGCGTGCTGCTGCATCGGTGGAGCTTCTGGAACCTCCAGCTTCTGATGCTTCAGATGCTTCTGATGTACGTGATGGTGATGCCTTTCACGCGTTCCGTGCTCCTGATGCTTCCCATGCTTTTCGTGCGGCTTCAGATCATGCTCCTGATGCGCTGCCTGGTGCTCTCGCTGATGCGACGGTTCTCCGTGAATGTAATCCGATTCTTCATGACCAATGTATGATGCGCCATGAGTATCACGATCCTGTGAGCCATGCGAGGCATCATGATCATTCTGTGAGCTATCATCATCACCCTGTGCGTCATCATGACCATCCTGTGCGTCATCATGACCATCCTGTGCGTCATCATGACCATCCCGTGCGTCATCATGACCATCCCGTGCGTCATCACGACGGCTTTGCATCATGACACTACGGACTGCTCTCAGCCGCGGCTGCACCCACTCAGGCGACGGCGCTGCCGCTGCTGATGGTGATGATGGGCCGGAATCCTCTTTCCTTCCCACATCCATGGTGAAAGAAGCAGTACCGCGTCTCTCGTACTTCTAGGAGTCCTAAGAGCGTCGCCGGACAGCTTCCAAGGCGTCTCAAAACTTGATCCTAGTTATGAGGCGCCTCAAGACTCGTTAGTAAAAAAAGAAGTAGCTCCGCGTCACTGTGAAGAGTCCCACGAGCGTTGGACAACAAGCGCGTCGCAGACTCATTGCAGGCCCCGGCTGTGTCGAGCGCCCTATTACTGTTTTTTCTTATCCAAATGTTGCGAATCTATGGCTCTACGTGCGAAGAGGCGAGGAACAGTCCGCTATCGTGACGATGCGCACTGCAGCAAAGAACAACTCGTTCAAAAAGCGGATAACACGGATTGAAGAGATTTAATTTCTGCGGACAAAAAAACCAACGACTGCAAAAGTAACGTCCCAACGTAGAAACAAAGCGGAAAAAATCATGGTTGGACGGTGCATACTATGCTAGCCTGAAGCACCGTCTGCTGCTGAGAGGAGCAAACGACACACCGACTCCAGAAGACCTAAAGCAAGACACCGCCGTCTCAATTGCAGTCGAACCCGTCGCGGCTTGTATCTCAAGTATAAGTGACATCGCCGACATGTGCGGACGCGGACACGCGGTCTCTAGATCTGATGAAGAGAGTCCCATGCTACCTCACTAATGAGAAAAGGTTGCTGCTCAGGGAAGCAGACCTACAAGAAAGAAGGAAATGTTGGATGGGATGGTTGGTTGACGTACGTGCAGCTGAGTTGTGGATGGCTTGGCAGTCATCTGGGGCGGAGCAGAAGAGATTCTCAACCCTGGGCTGTGCAACATCAGGAGCAGCAGCAGCTGAACACGACAGACGGTGGATGCAACAGAGCACACAGCGGGTGGCTCGCCCTTATCTTCAGAGAATTTTGCGTATTACTTTCGGTTCTCAACTACTCTCATTTCGCAGCCTCGTTGTTTGGGGAACATGGTACTGTTTGCTACCATCTTGAGCCCATCCAAAAATTAACGGAGAAATTGACCATTTTCTGACCTATCACCTAGCTATCTAAGCCAATCATCTATCACTAACACTCACAACAATACATGTTAAAAATAAAAAAAAATAAGTCACACCATTATATCATAGCTATATTATTTCTATTTTATGGTTGATATCATATTTCTTATTAATTACATAAGTTTGTGATCGTATGAAAGTTTAATATTTAAGGATTATTAATCTAAACCATGAAATTGTAAAAAAAAAAATAAGTTAGGAAACCTGATAAAATCAGCAAAACTCTTTGAGAAAAAAACTTGCAGTATTATTTAATTTTTATTTTAAGACAATATAGGTTTGATGCAGAAATTATTACGGATTAAATCATTTCAATGCCCTTCATGACCATATCTTCATCCACCTTTTGTATTTTTTGTACATAAATATATGTTTATAGTACTTTAAAAACAAAGGTCTCGGTGTAGCTAATTAGTAATTCTGCTTTTTTTTTGTAGGAACTAGCGCAAATATATCGAAAAACTTTGGAACAAAACTTGACCATGTTCGATAGCTTTGAAATCCAGTGGTAACTACAGCCTAAATAAAGTTTCGGCTGGCTCGGAAAAGGTTCAGCAGCTGCAAAATAGGGCTTTAACCCCCTGCACAATAAGGCGATTCCAAAGCAGATCCCTACATAGGTTTTAAACACCTACAACTCTGATCTGGTAATTTTCGCTGCGAACCGCGGTACAAACACTTTTTGTCTACTGGTCAAGCAACAGTCTTCATGGACAAAATTTCACTTGGTTTCCGCTTGCACCACCAACAGAAGTCTTTTCGATGCAACTTTGAAGGGGTAAAAATTTCTGGCAGAAAATCTCTAAATCATCCTGAACCATCGGGGTACAGTTTTCCCGATGGATAGTAGATTTTTTTTTTAAGTCGTGTTTCTGTCCATGGGTATATTGTGAGCTGAAATCCTCCTCTTAAAAAAAAACCCACCTCCGAATTTTTCTAAGTTCAACACGTGCTGGAATCTTGTTTACATTTTTTCGTATCTAAATTTGCTAAAAGTGTTTTCAGTTGAGAAAGCATGGTTTTCGAAACTGCACGCCAAATGCGTAGTTCCATCGCTTATGGGCAGGGTTACTACCCGTTTTTTCGCTTACAGCTCATATTTAGTACGATTTTTACACGGTTTAACGCTCATTGGTCTAAATCTTTTAACATGACACACCTTTTGTATAAGAGAAAACAGTATAACCTAGTCAGGTGTTTAACATTTTCTCAAGCCCATATAAAGAGAGCATCAAACATCAATCCTAAACACTCATTTGCATGGTGTGTAGGGTTAATGCCTCCCTCGATGGCAGCCATTAAAAAAAAAATAGCAGATGGCATCAACACTAAACACTTTCGCCCAATGTTTAGGGTTGATGCTCCCTAAACGCTTTCGCCCGGTGTACAGGGTTGATGCTCCCTAAACATCATTCCATCTAAGAGGGTAATATATTTTTGTCTGCCCAAAATTCAAGTGCAAACGGTTCGATTGCCGTCAATCCAAGTGGAGTTGTCGGTCCGTCAACATCTTGACCAATGAAAACTTTATAGCGTAGAAATCCCACTAACTCTACGCAGTGAACGAAAAATGGGCAGTAGTAATGTGTGAGGAGCGACAATGCTGCGCTTTTCGCGTATAGTTTCGCGTAAAAAGTCTTGCTAAAATCAATTGAGTTGCGCACTGTATACGTTTGCTGTATCCGTTGACTACGTGCTTCTGACAGTTGCGGCGTGGACTGTTTCTACAGCTGTCAGAACTGTAATCCAAATCAACTTGCATCTGGCTTGTAGTGACCCCAGGTTCGGAAACCCTAAGGCCGACTCGGCAAAACTGTGGTGGGGCTGTATTGTGAAGGAAGTGCAATTGAACGTGGCCGATATAAATCTCAGTCTAGGAAATCCAGGAAGGACGGACGAAATAGTTTCAGGAAGTAGTGAGGAGCATTTTAACTCCAAACGCTATTATCATTTACTTGAACTAAACTCTCCTTCATTCCTCCACTGCCTGCCTGCCATATTGCCACGTCAGGCAAAAGCTGGTTGGCCACCAGCCTCGAGCCACACTAAGTGGCTGTACCAGAAGTGTACACCTTGTTCTCGATTATTTCACACCCCCCTAATTTTACGCACCGACTCGGGATCACCAGCAAAGGCTTTGGGCTGCCTAGCTGGCGAACCGTGAGGGATCATTGAACCGAGATGTGCAGAAATGATCAGCTTTTTATACTGTCAGCAAGCCAGAGAAGTGGGGAAGCTTGGGTCTGTTCGGGTCGCGTTCAAAAGTGTGAACCAAGACGGTTTCAATGTTTGTTGCAACTCTTGAAGTTATAACGACTGGACTGGATTTGCTACAAACACGTGTTACTTTGGGAAACTCGCGCATGTGTCGAAATTAAATCTGATCGTGAATAACTCCTCAATTTTGGGGGCCCAAAATTTAGATTCGAATTTGTGGTCAGGGTTACGATAAAAGCAATCCTGACGTGACTGTTTTTCATTGGATGCAAAGATTTTTTTCAAGATCGTCAACAATCTCTGGGTCTATTCAAGTCATGTGTATTCCCTGCCAGCACAGCTGTACCGCGCCCTGATGGTGAAATTATCGGGGACAATATTTGCCCCCTTAATTTCACACCCTCTCGGGCAAAAGAAATCGTGGTTCGGGATTTAGAGCCGTGAAATTATCGAGAACAGGGTGTACAAGTGCAAGTGCCCTCTCTTCACGCGGAAGCTGGTCCTTCCGCCACCTGATGCTATTTTTTTTCCGCCACCAAATTTGCTGCTGCTGGCCAGAACGTCTTGTGGTTGTGGCTGACGGCAGGGGAACCTCCTACGCGAACCTCCTACGCCCAAACCTATCTTTCGTCCTGCTCGTTACCCCAGCAAACGAACTGTTGTACAGTTGTACACAAAGCGGAACCGACGGATCCCGCCTCGCGAGCTGTATGTTCGATACCCAGACGGCCAGACGGCCTAGGTTTGAAAAAAAAAGGTGCCCCGACCAAGATTCACTGATTTCTCGTTTCTGTTTGACACTCCGTGCTGTAAAAATATTTTGTATGGGTGAACTCATGGAGCCATGCACGTCCTCAACAGCCGTAAAAGACAAAGATGTGGAAGGGGATAGAAGGGGGCGAGGGGGGGAGTTGGAAGAAAGGGAGGGGGGGGGGGGGGGGGGGGGGGGGGGGGGGGGGGGGGGGGGGGGGGGGGAAGGAGGAGGGGGCGGAGGGGGGGTTGGAGGCTGGTGGGGGGTAGGGAGGCTGGTGGGAGGGGGGGTTGGAGGAGGCGTGGAACCAATAAAAATGGAGCTACTTAATATGGAATCGTTGTATTAATTGAATTCAATTGGATAAGGCGACCTTCCATTTTAGCTGTTTGCAACAATAAGATAAATTTCAATGTTGGCACTTATTCTATCCTATGGCTAACATGTGTGACATATTTCTCTTGTGTCCTAATACGAATAGCATAATTCAAAAGTATTGCAAAATTTTATTTATATTTTGTCGAATTCAAATGCATTTTGCCGACCATCATTACTGTAAAAATTTGATTATGTTCAAAGTCACAAAGTGTACGTACATGGTACTTGCGTCGGGAAAGTCTCTGGATGTGTGAACGTATGGATGTAGATACACAGTTTGGCGTGTATCTTAAACAACAGAATACAATTTTAGCATAAGTAGTGCAATACCAGAATCATAGTGTACAACAGGTCTGGGTCTGGAACTCGTGGAAAACTGTCTGCGCTGGCCATCGTCGACCGAGTGCAAATGATTTGAGGGGCAATAGGCACCACCACTGTTTAATGGAGGTTGAAACTGTTGATCCCAGCTGCGGCAGCCTCGCCATACGGACAAAATTGGCATGTCATTCCCGAGGAAGTTTTTTTTTGCCTGCGGGCAGCGAGGCTTTGGATGTCCCTACACGTCAACACAAATCTAGTGTTTGACGGCCATCCAAATCGGGTGGTTTGGACAACTCCAACCTTCACCACACCAAACCAGCCAGTCCCACACCGTGCGCTGAAAACGACCTTCCCATTGGAGAGGTGTGTGTAATTCCGACCACTTGGTTTCCTTCCCACGCGGAGACTGCCAGTTGCGGCGATCACTGTTTGTAACCACCATCAACACCATGAAACCGCGTACGTACGAAACACCGCAGACTGTGTTCTAGCTAGGCCTCCAGGAGATTTAGCCATGATTACCCTACAACCCCAGCTGTGCCCAGTTACAAAAGGGTCAACTTTGACTCTCACCTATCCAATTAATTGGTTGCTTAATTAAATACCAGCAAATGTAGTCATATCAGCTTCAAGGTACAATATTATCTGGTCTGCCCCCCAAAAAAGGCGAAAGTGTGCTTTCTGGAAAAAAATATACACTCAGAAACCATAACATTTTGCAGATACGTATGCACATAAAATTATACATATGAAAGTTTATTTTTCACTCAATTGTTACTCATGCGTAATACATATATGTAGCAATAGCGAGACATGATTTATCCCTATGATTCCATGGTATGGACGCTTTCATAGCCATCACGGACTGTTATGCATTCTGTTGGCCCCAATGAGACGACGATGCAGCTAATGGACTAGCTAGCGTTGGTCACAACGCCAGTGCGATAAATTGTGTTGTGTCACAATGGAAGCTTTTGATCCATGATGACGTTAGGAAATGTTTTGCATGTCCAAGGATTCGCCATCAATGAAATATAACTGCGCAACTAGCAGGGTCTTAACTAAAGGCCCTAAACATATTATTTCACATATGGTTTTTTTTTTATTCCCCCCCTCAGTAAATTCGTAACCCGTTTGCCTGACTTCTCCTTCCTCTACATCTTTTGTAAGAAGCTGGTCCATTCATGTTTTCAATCCATGATATATGTCTGCCACACCACTCATGCCAGCCCTCTAGCGCCTCTTGCTCCTCTTACGCCTTCGTCACCTGCAGTGTATTTGAATATCCAACCAAACCTATTTGTTCGCGGAGGTTACCGGCATCGAAGACTTTGCTATCGAATTGTCGTTGAGGTAGGGGTCGACAGAAGATAGCCTATGGTATGAATATGCTATTGGCGCGAACAATAAGACAGATTACAGCTCGCATAATGGTTTGTTGAACACCATCCGATTCCCTTTTTTTTCTTCTTCTTCTAAAAAAAATGGTTCAACCTTCTTCACAAAATCATGATGTTCTTCGTTCATATTTTATGAAAGGCCTACATTGCATAAAAGCTGGACGTACATAGTTTTTGAAAGACTAAAATTCAAACGGTTGTCGAACTGCACGTTTTTCCGATCTAGATGAGCCCTAAAGGTACATTTCTGGAGCGCGTCACAAGAGCATCGCATCTCAAACGATAAAATACAGTGCGGTGGAAAAGTTCGATGTTTAGGTGTAATGCGGTACAGAGCGGTACATTGGTTGTGTGATGCCTAAAACGAAGACATGTCTTTGCAGGAATGTACCCAAAGGGGAATCTACTCCTCATAGGACATGGCTAGCTATGACCTTTCTCATTCCTCCGTATTCATGTATAAACAACTGTGCCTCACTAAAGCTACAGTCTGAAACGACTTTTACGGGATCGTCTCAGGTTGATCGTATGTAGCGTAGCGGCGGAAGTTTTGCTAGCGAAGTCAGGTACGGACCCTGTCAGAAGAAGGATATTTGAATCTCGACAGATGTTACTAATACAATGCGATACAGGGGTTTATGTAGGAATACAATAGAATGCGAAAGGTCCTAGCTAGCCATATACTCTGAGGAGGTACATTCCCCTTATGGCTAATCTAGAAAACCAACCGTGCGGTTCGGTAACAATACGCGCCACGGTAACTGTTTGAATGTTTTCCCGTGCTTGCACTTCGAATTCTTCCTGCTCTCAACCGTCTTCGATAACTATTTGTGTCGCTCGGCATTCGTCATCGTTGTCAGATGTTGTAGCCTGTAGTGAGGTTTGTCTTAGGGGGTACAGATGTTAGGGTTTGCTATATGTACCCCAACTCACATCAATGAACACACAATTCATTTTCTGACATGGTATCACCTAGGTTAGGATCCTGTAGGATCCCGTTCCTCCTACCCGAGCCTCCCGAGCCTACTGCGCCTCACTCGTCTTGTCTCGTAGCACTGCCGTACCGCCCTCTCATACGCCCGTCCGCCACGCGCCTGCATTCTTACTAGCCGCAGCGCGTTCCCCCCGCTATCGCGCTCGTCTTGTCCCGTCGCGCGCCTATCCTACGCGCCCGCTGCGCCTGCTCTCAGCCCGCCCGCGCGCCTGCCCTAAGCGCTAGCCGCGCCTGCCCTACCCGCCCGCCCGCGCGCCTGCCCTGCGCTCGCTCGCGCGCGACGCTGGCCGCCGCGCCTGCCCGTTCCGCCCGCCGCTGCGCCTGCTCGTTAGGCCCGCCGCGGACCCCTCCCTTAGCGCCGCCGCGCCTGCCCGTCCCGCCCGCCGCCGCGCCTGCTCGTTAGGCCCGCCGCGGGCCCCTCCCTTAGCGCCGTCGCGCCTGCCCGTCTCGCCCGCCGCCGCGCCTGCTCGTTAGGCCCGCTGCGGGCCCCTCCCTTAGCGCCGCCGCGCCTACTCGTTAGGCCCACCGTGGGCCCTCCCTTACCGCCGCCGCGCCTGCTCGTTCAGCCCGCCGCTGCGCCTCCTCGTTAGGCTCGCCGAGGGCCCTCTCTTAGCGCCGCACCGCTTCTGCCGCTGCGCCCTGCCAGTCTTGTCGCCTCTGCTATCGCTATGGCGACCCCTAGGGTTCTTCGCTTTGACGCTGAGGGTAGGCCCCTCGAGTTCTCTATCCGGCTCCAGCGTGCGCAGCGTCTCCTAAAGAGTCAGGTGCAGGCCAATGATTCTCTCTGCGCACACGCATCCGGTGACCTCCGCGCGCCCGCCGATCCTGACACCCTAGGCTCTGACCCGACCACTGCGGACAGAGAGCGTGTTGCCCGTCAGCGTGCTGACCTGACTGTCTGGCGATCGCGTGACGCTGCAGCCTGCATCGCCCTCAGCAGCCTCCTCCCTGAGTCCGAGGAGACCTATTTTACGCAGGTTCGCACGGCTAGTGAGTTCTTGACTGCGATAAAGGCCCGTTATGCTTCTCCTTCCTGTTCCCTGACCTCGCCACGTTTGAGCGCTCTGCTGATCTGATTGCTCATCTGCGCTCACTGGACGCTAGCTTCCGCGCTGCTAGCACTGACGCACAGCTTGCACTGCTGCCTCCCCCATGGCGATCACTATCTATTTCATCGCCACTAGCCTCCCTGACCGCCTTGCTTCGGTTCGTGACGCGCTTCTTCTGAAGCACCCTAGCGAGCTCACTATCGGCGTCCTTGAGTTTGCTTTCAAGGACGTCGAGAGCAACCTCCGCTCAGTAGCCTCCGCTTCTGGTGCTGTGCCCCCTCCCCTGTTTCACGAGTACACTGTCCCCCAGCTGCCCACCTTTACTGCCTCCCTAGCCACTGCTGCTACTGACGTGACCGCCGCTGCTGTTACGACTTCTTCGCGGTCCCGGGGTAGGGGTGGCAAGAGGAGCGGTCAGGGTGCGGGCGGGGGCGGCGGAGGCGTCGTGGGTGTCGTGGCGAGCGGTGGCGGCGAGAGTGCAGCGACTGGAGGAGCGCCTCGTGCAGCGGCCAGTGACTCCCCTGCTGCAGCTAGTTGAGGTGACGCCCGGCTTCGTCGGCCGGCCGCCGGGGGTGGAGCAGCGGCGTGGTACCTGGCTCAGCGACAGCAGCAGCAGCAGCAGCCACTACCCTCGGAGCAGCCCCCGCAGCAGCAGCGGCAGCAGCAGGTTTTGAGGCAGGGGTCAGGTCAGCTTCAGCTCCAGCGCAGTGTCGTTCATCCTCCGTGCACCTATCACGTTCTGACAGGTGCCCGCCGGGGCCAGCCCTGTGGCCGCACCCACCCACCGGGTCAGTGCTTTGCTCGGCTTACTAACACCGTTCGCTTGGCCTACGGCGTTGACGGCCCTGCCCCTGACTGGTTTCCCCTTGTTCAGTCGCGCGGCCTCTCTTTGTGGGGCATGTCTGCTTCTCAGTTGATTGATCTGTTAGGAACTCCTCATGCTATGTATGTTGTTGTTGACTCTAGTGCTTCTGACTCTGTTTATTCGGGTGTTGTTAGCTTAGGTGCTAGTCTTGCTGAGGTGCCTGTTGCTAGTGTAGGTACTTGTGTAGACTCTAGTTTAGGAGCAGCTTCGGAGGACGCGTCGCTGTCTTTCACTGTGGACTCTGGAGCTTCGCACTGTTTCTTTCGCGACCACACGACGCTCACACCGCTTCTGGCGCCGGTCTCTGTCGCACTGGCTGATCCCACTTTGGGACCAGTCACTGCTCGCCACACTACTACTCTTTCGTGCCCAGCTGTTCCCTCTGGGTCTCTGACCGGCTTCCACGTCCCCTCGTTCTCGAGGAACTTGGTGGGTGTGAGGCCTCTCGTGAGTCAACACGTGGGTGTGTGGCTTGAGCCCTCTGGCGAGACGGCAGTTTGTGTTGACGGGAACTCTTACGCACTTCTTGCCACCTTTATTGCTGAGCCGGGCTCCGGTCTCTACACACTTCACACTGACTCTGGTGGGCAGGAGCAGCAGCCGCAGCAGCAGCAGCAGCAGCAGCAGCAGCCGCCGCAGCAGCAGCAGTAGCAGCAGCCGCCGCAGCAGCAGCAGCAGCAGCAGCAGCAGCCGCAGCAGCAGCAGCAGCAGCAGCAGCAGCAGCAGCAGCAGCAGCAGCAGCAGCAGCAGCAGCAGCAGCAGCAGCAGCAGCAGCAGCAGCAGCAGCAGCAGCAGCAGCAGCAGCAGCAGCAGCAGCAGCAGCAGCAGCAGCAGCAGCAGCAGCAGCAGCAGCAGCAGCAGCAGCAGCAGCAGCAGCAGCAGCGGCAGCAGCAGCAGCAGCAGCAGCGGCAGCAGCAGCAGCAGCAGCAGCGGCGGCAGCAGCAGCAGCAGCAGCGGCAGCAGCAGCAGCAGCAGCAGCAGCAGCAGCAGCAGCGGCAGCAGCAGCAGCAGCAGCAGCAGCGGCGACTACTGCCCCCGGCCCCTGTCCCTTCCCCCCGTCTGGTCCCTGCGTCTTACCAGGTTGCTGCGTCCCCCCAGGTGGCTGTGTCTACTCAGGTTCCAGTGTCTGGTCCAGTTGCTGCGTCTTGCTTCTTCCGGTCGCTTGCCCACCTCTCTGTTTTGTGGCACCACCGGATGGGGCACCCGTCCCTTCCTCACCTGCGCGCTATGTCTCGTCAGCGTCTTGTCTTAGGCCTCCCGCCTGTCTTGCCGTCGCTGCCGCCTTCGCTTGCACCACCGTGCGGTCCCTGCGTTGAGGGTCGGCTGCGCGCCACCCCTCACTCCTCCTCCCTGCGTCCGGCCACCGAGCCTTTTGAGACTTTCCACAGACGTCTGGGGCCCTGCTTCTCGCCCTGGCCCTGAGCGTGAGCGTTTCTTTCTGGTGGTCGTTGACGACTACTCCTGCTACACCACAGTGTTCCCCCTAGCGAAGAAGTCTGAGGTGACTTCTACGCTGATCAGGTGGTTGCTTACCACTGCGGAAACTCGTGGTCGTCGTGTCAGCTGTCTTCACTCCGACCGTGGGGGTGAGTTTCGCTCCGGCGTACTGGCTGGATTTTGTCGCGAGCAGGGCATCCGTCAGTCCTAGACGCTTCCAGAGTCCCCACAGCAGAATCGGGTTGCTGAGCGCCGCATAGGCTTGGTCATGGAGATCGCCCGCACCTCCTTGACTCACGCCCGTGCCCCCCATTTTCTGTGGCCCTACGCGGTTAGGTACGCCGCTCACCAGCTGAACCTTTGGCCACGTGTCTCTCGACCACAGGCTTCACCGATCAGTCTTTGGACCGGGTCCCCTGGTGTTGCGTCGCGGTTTCGTGTCTGGGGTTGCTTGGCTCGTGTCCGTGACACCTCTGCGGACAAGCTCTCGGATCGCGCCATTTCCTGTGTCTTCCTTTGGTTTCCCTGAGGACTCCTCTGACTTCACCTTTTACCACCCTCCCTCTCACCAGTTCTTTGACTCCCGTGACGACCGTTTCGAGGAGTCCACCCCCTACTACGTAAGGTACCCCTGTCGAGGTCTCTCGGTTCCTCCTCCCCCTCTCTTCCTGACTTCCGCTCCCCCTCCTGCTCCCTCGGTACAGCCTCTCCCTTTGGTCCAGCCCCGTCCGGTAGTCCCACGCTACCCCTCCCCCCTCGGTAGCCCCTCGGGTGCAGCCTCCTTCCCCGCAATCCTCCTCGCAGCCTGCTGCAGACCCTACAGGAGCCGGTGCTCGTGGAGAGGACCCTGCAGGTGCTAGCTCTAGAGGAGTTGGAGTTGGAGCAGAGAGCGTACATGTGCCGGGTCCTAGTTCTGGGGGTGCTGGAGTTGGAGCTGAGCCCGTGGCTGCAGGGGACTCTGGTCTTTCGGGAGCTGGTGTTGGTCGAGGTGACCCTTGGGGTGCTGCGTCTGGGGGTGCGGGTGTGCCCTCTCCGGGTTCTGGTGAGCTTGGCCGTGTTGCCGTTGGTGGTGCTGACTCTGGGGGTGGTGCGCCTGGTGCTCTGGAGGGCGGTCCTGGGGCTGCTGCGGCCCCGCACACTACTCCTCCCCCCCACCCCTACCCGACCCAGCACCAGGCTCGTGTTCGCCGTGCTCGTGAGGAGCAGCTGGAGTTGGAGAGAGAGGAGAGAGAGATGCAGCGACTGGAGGAGCAGCAGCAGCAGCAGAAGCAGCGGCTGGAGGAGCAGCAGCAGCAGCAGCAGCAGCCGCCGCAGGAGCAGCAGCAGCCGCCTCCTCAACCTGTCTCTGGTTTTCGGACCCTTGGTCTCCCCTCTCGCTCTCCTTTCTCCTCCCCCTCTCCTCCTATCTACGGTCCCACGTTTCCTCCTCGTGACTCCTCCCCCGTTGTTCTCACTCGTTCTCCGCCTCCGTTGTCTCCTCCTTCTCAGACTTGGGCCTCTCGTCGCTCTCCTCGTGCTCGTCCCTCGTCTCCTGTTCTCGTGACCGACCTTCGTACTGCCCTCTTTCGTTCTAGGACGCCTCGTTCGTCCCCGTCTCTCCTTCCTTCTCCTCCTGAGTTGGCCCTTACTACTTCCCTCTCCACTCCTGTCACTGACTACTACTGCACGTACTGTCCTGTTCTCTCTCGTGTTCTCGCCTCTCTTGTTACCGACCCTCGTGCCTCTGTGTCTTCTGTCTCCGCTCTTACAGCCGCAGTCACTGACTTTGCCTCTACTCGCCGCCTTGACTACGCCACCAGTCTTGTGGCTGCTCCTCCTACCAGTCCTCTGGCCATCGGGGGTGAGTCTGCCTTTGGCAGTGACGCCCTAGAGGACAGGCAGTTTCAGCTAGAGTTCCTGACAGCCGCTTCCCCTCATCTCTGTGCCATGCTCCTCGCCCCTGAGGGAGACCCCGACGCCCTTGACATACCGACTCCTCGCACTTACGCTGAGGCAGTGTCAGGGCCTTGGGCCTCTCACTGGAGAGCTGCCATGGACGCAGAGATGGCCTCCTACAGATCCACAGGCACCTACGTCGACGAGGTTCCCCCCCCTGGGGCAAACGTAGTCGATGGCATATGGATCTACAGGGTGAAGCGGCCACCGGGATCTCCTCCGGTCTTCAAGGCGCGATACGTGGCTAGAGGTTTCAGTCAGCGCGAGGGAGTTGACTTCTTTCAGACCTTCGCGCCTACCCCGAAGATGACCACTCTTCGGGTGTTACTGCACGTAGCAGCACAGAGAGACTACGAGTTACACTCTCTCGACTTCTCCACTGCTTTCCTTCACGGTAGTCTACATGAGGAGGTCTGGCTGCGTCGTCCCTCTGCCTTCACTGGCACTTTCCCTCCTGGGACCCAGTGGAGGCTGAGGCGACCGATCTACGGTCTACGTCAAGCTCCTCGTGAGTGGCACGACACCCTTTGTTCTACCCTGTCTGACCTTGGTTTCTAGCCGTCTTCTGCCAACCCGTCGCTGTTCGTTCGACATGGCACCACACCGTTTTTTGTTCTGGTCTACGTCGACGACCTGGTCTTCGCCACTGCTGACAGGGTTGTCTTGGCAGACGTGAAGTTCGAACTGCAGAAGAGACACACGTGCACTGACCTTGGTGAGCCGCGCCACTACCTTGGCCTGCAGATCACCAGGGACAGAGCTGCTCGCACCATTACACTCTCACAGTCACACTTGGTGCAGCAGGTCCTTCAGCGGTTCGAGCTTCAGCACTCTACAGTACAGCGCACACCTCTTGCTGTTGACCACAGACTCACTGGACCCTTTCTTGACGAGCCGTTTGAGCCTAGTGGTCCCTACGCAGAGCTGGTGGGCTGCCTCATGTACCTGATGACTTGTACTCGCCCGGACCTCGCCTTCCCTCTCAGCATGCTTGCTCGCTTTGTTGCGCCAGGGAGACACCGTCCTGTTCACTGGACGGCAGCTGTGAGGGTGGCGAAGTACCTAGCGACGACATCAGGCGTGGGGCTGGTTCTTGGAGGGCAGCAGTTTGTCGTACTTACTGGTCACTATCACTCTTCTTACGCTGACGACGCTGAGTCTCACAGGTCTACTCAAGGGTACTGCTTCAGTCTGGGTTCTGGAGCTGTTTCTTGGAGGTCCACGCGTTCCTCCTCGGTCTCGACCTCTACTGTTGAGGCTGAGGTCTACGCTGGTGCCATGGCGGCACAGGAGCTGCGCTGGTTGACCTTCTTGCTCGCCGACCTTGGTGAGCGGCCGAGCTCTGCATCGACCTTGTTCACTGACAACAAGGCGTCGATTCTCCTTTGTCGGGAGCCACGACTGGAGAGCAGAGTGAAGCACATTAACGTCATGTACTTTCTTCTGCGAGAGTTGCTGAGGCGTGGATAGGCTCGCTTCGAGTTTGTGGAGTCAGAGGCCAACACTGCAGACATCTACACCAAGGCGCTTCAGCCTTATGACCACCAGAGGTATTGTGTGCATGACACAGGTTCTCGTCGTGTTTAGACTTGAGTTCTCTGCTTGCTTTGCTTGTACGCTTTACTTATATCTTTGTGAACTCTTCGACTGGCCTTGTGGCCTTGTGCTCGAAGTGTGTGGTGACGTTTTGATCCACCCTGAGCTTTGTTTCTTTGTGACTGGTCTTGTGACTGTACACTTTTGGTTTTGCTTGACACCCCTCACTTAGGCTATGGGGGTGTGTCAGATGTTGTATCCTGTAGTGAGGTTTGTCTTAGGGGGTACAGATGTTAGGGTTTGCTACATGTACCCCAACTCACATCAAGGAACACACAATTCAGTTTCTGACAAATGCTGGAGTCATCTTCGCGTTAAGAGTCATTACTCTAGGAATGTTATTTAACAATTCCATATCGTAACAACTATTATAGTCACTTCTATCAAGATTCATTTTCTATTTTAAGCGCGACAACTACTATAGTCACTTTAATCAAGATTCAGTTTCTATTTGAAGTCGAAGTCCCTACCCAATCAAAAGCACTTCCGCTGCTACGTTTAGTCGATCAATCTTATGACGGATCATTCAGATTGTTACACTCCCCACCTTCTCCCCCCCTCTCCCGCTCCCCTCTCCTTCCCCCCCTCCCCCCTTCCCCTCCCCCCTCCTCCCTTTTCCCCTTCCCCCTCTCCCCTCACATTGTTTTGACGAGTTCCGTACAATACTCGATATTATTTTCTACGGGCACTACGGTACGACTTGGGACTTCAACGAGCAAACAACTAAGAACGCCCTTCATTTTGCACAAATGACACCACAAACCTCTTTTTACCTACTATCTTGATAAATACATCGCCATATTTTCCCCAAAAAAACGTCGGGGGCTTAGAAATCAAGTACAAAATATAACAATCCTGCACAAACTTTTTCACCATATAGAACGCAGTCCAACAATACATACATCCAAAAAACACAAGGGGTTCCTTCATTCCGTCAACCCTGAGTTACATGCACAGTATGCACATAAATAATTTTCCCATGCATCGATTTAATATCGACGCGGAAATTATCCTTCATTGCTGGCACGAGGTGGTGGCAGCATGACTGTTACCATAGTTAGGTATGCCTTTTGATAAGTGTTTGTGAAGCGATTCTTCCTACACGTTTCCCTAACAGAACATTTCTGTAGGGCGTGGGCGCCTTGAAGGGTTGTCATTTTACATTTTTTTTTCTCCGATTCAAAAAGTGAATGGAGTGGTGAGGGTTGTCGTCCATCAGGTGCACGATGATTTCCGTGCCTGCACTTTGACCATGCTTGTAGTCGACGTTTCTGCCTTCAATGTGCTTATGGAACGCCGTAATTGTAGAAGAGCATCTCTAAGCCCGGAGGATATGCTTCCAGGGAGTGCCATACATTATCGTTCCCATACCTCCGCCCGCGCCATTCCCCAATTTCGACAACATCTGCGAACTTGTTGATTTTGACGACTCTCTCCCTACTACCTTGCCTCCCAATCAAGGCTGATTTTATCAGACTATTTAGTCTGATTGTCTGATGTTGATTTCAGAAATGAGTTTTTGTAATTCAATCAGTCGATTCTACGTAGCAAAGGTTGACTTTAGGGGCGATAAAAAGGTTTGACTTTGAGGGGCGAGCGGATCAAGATGAATCAGCAGATGCTCGCGCTATTTTCAGTTGATTCTATTGGTTGCTGTTCGAGCGTAAGGATCAGTTTGAGCGAGCGCGCAAGTTGCTCGCGCCACTACAGATGTTCTCGCTAAGAGGCCCTTCCTAAAAGAGCCCCATTTCCTCGGCAAGAAGATTTTTCACATATCCTACGTGTATCCCCTCCTCTACAGTCCCGTTTTTGGTGGGAAATCTTGCATCTTGACTGAAACATTGCACAAAATCAGTTTCGCATCCAATTAGAAGACGCAAATTGAACCAGTCAGAACATTCACGGAAAATGATAAGGATTAACGTTTCGATTTGAGATTTATCTTTGCAATTGTTATTGTTTGTTTCTCTTGACTGCGCTTCCGTCCAAATCCTGACGCGGTTCCCAGCGAGCTCGACGATGACATCTCAATTACAGGGTATAACAAAGATTATTGTCTTGCATTTTGGCCTCAAGCATAATTGATTTTGTTTTTATTGCCCGTTAGTCATGCGACATTGATCAACGCGGCGAACCGTCCGATGAAAAGCTGAAGACAGCGCGGTCCGAATGTACGCATGTGACAGGAAATCAACAAATAGTAGCGAAGGAAAACCACTCTCTATGCATTTTTTTTTTGTTTTTTTTTTTAACTATAGGTTCCCGTTTGCCCGGGGCTTGGGAGTTTTGCCGCAAGGCTTGCAGCGCGTGTGTTTTTCATGGGGACTCTAATTAAGAACATTTGTATTTTCAGAGGGACGCGATTCACAGCTGCTCACGTTGCCATTTTGATCGAGATGGCAGCTGCTCGTGTGCTCGAGCAAGGAACTGCTCGCATGCCACATTTTGAGGTCACTGATTGGTTACTGCTCGCGCCGCGTGTTCATTTTGTCATAGCGAGAACAATTGTTCGTGCTTCGTCGGGGTCGCTGGTGGGTGAAGGCAGCCGAGCAAATGAAGAAACCTATCAGTTGTTGCTGTCGGCTCCTTGGCAGTGGGCATCATGCAAAGTTCCCCGACATTAGGTTAGTTTCTATCAATTCACGCTCGAGTGTGGTCTAACTACTTCTGGGAGAGTGTACCTAAGGTGGTCATAATCAAGACATTCAGAACCATCGGTATCTGCAACAACGCAAACGGGAGCGAAGACCATCTGATCCTTGCTCCCATGCTGGATGAGGCACAAGAACGAAGGTGGACGACGGCGTCCATACTACGCCAGAGGTTGAAGAGTGGGTGAACACTCTATACACAAGTACATCATCCCGGTAGAATGCCTAAGGGTATAATGCTATTTGCAGCAGTGACGAGACGATGAACAGGAGGACGAGTTCGACAATGACACTGACAATTTTGCAGGTTGGTCCGATCCGATTAGGACATCATTGTTCGGAGGCAGGTCCCCACCAGATAGGAATTAATTAGCATTCGACCCCTAGTTACACGATCCTTGGGACTTGAATACGATACCAGTCGGTCGTTTACGGTTGTTACGTGTGCAATGGAACGAGATAACGAGGATTTCAGTAGGTTGTCAAATTAGTACAAAGTATGAGCGAAGGCATGAGCAAATACTTATGTGCGAACATGCAAACGGTAATCCGGTGCATGCGAGCTAGCTAGTGCTGGCATCGAGGTTCGGGCTAGCCCCGAAGCGTAGGCCGACACGACCGGGCTAGCAGTGCATGGTTTGGTGGAACAATGCGCGTGAATGTTGGCGAGGCCCCTTTAGCAGTAACAGGCGAACAACTGTTGCTGCTGTATACGGTGTTGAAGCACGCGGTAAGGAATGCCGAATAATTACTTACACTATCCCCCCTCCCCCTCAAGAAGCCCCCTCCACTACGCGAGTGCGTGTATATCGTGAAAACCCCGACTCCTCAGGTACACTTGCAGGGCAAGGCAGTTTTCGATGTTGGCCAAGGGCACCCAGCTGTCTTCAGTTGGGGTGCGGTCCTTCCAGCGAATGAGGAACTCGATCCTCCTGATTCCCGTGGGGTGGCGAATCCGATGGCTCAAAAAAATCTCAGGCTCGATGATCGACTCCGATGCAGGGCGAGTCATGGACGGTGGGCGATGTCGTGGCAATTGGCTTGTGGTTGGGATGTACGGGCGAAGCAGGCTGGCGTGGAATGACGGGCTGATGTACCAGTCTGTCGGCAACAGTAGATGGGCAGTAACTGGGGTGATCATGTGGCTGATTTGGAACCGTCCACAATAGTGCGGTCGAAGTTTCGGTACGACGGACAGTCTTAAATTCTGTGTGTCAAGCAGTACATAATCCCCTGACTGGTATGTTACTAGGCGGCGGTGGAGGTCAGCGTTTCTCTTCGCGATGACGTTGGCTTCTTTAATTCCGTCTGCTGCTCGCGTTCGGGCAACTTGCAAAATCTCGGCGAGCTGTTGTGCGCGTGTCGCGGGGTTGTCCAGGCTCGGCGTCATCGGCACTATTGGATTTTGCCCACAGTTCAGGTAGAATGGCGACTGCTGCATCGTCGCTGACGTGGCGTTGTTGTATGCGAACTCGATCAGCGGCAACTGTTGCTCCCATATTGTCGAGTCATCGCACGTGGCACAAATCAGCTACTCCATTGTCTGGTTCATCCGTTCCGTCTGACCGTCGGTCTCGGGGTGGTATGACGAGCTGAAATGCATTCGGGTCCCGAACTGTTCCCAGAGGTTCTCATAGAAGTTGCTTGTAAACTTCGTGTCGCGGTTGCTGATTATCGCGACTGGTATCCCGTGCAGTCGAACGACGGACGCGATGAACATGTGAGCGGTGTCTTCGGCTGAGATCAATTTCCTGCACGCAGTGAATTGGGCCATTTTGTCGGTCTGTCAACGACAACCATAACCGCGTCGTTATTCCCGAGGCTCGAAGGTAACCCCATGACGAAATCCATGGTAACCTGCCGCTAGGCACGCTCGGGCTGTGGGATCGGCTGAAACTGACCCGCCATTCTTTTGAGCGAGCTCTTCACCACGTGGTGCTGTACGTCAGTCAACAGCTCCGGCCAGTAGTATTACCGCTGCAGTTGCTGTCGCGTTTTTTCTACCCCGACGTGGCTTGAGGCAACCCTGTCGTGTGCCTCCTACAGTAGCAGTTCTCTCAGCAGTGAATATGCTGGTACCCAGATGTGATTGGTACCAGTCTTTATGTAATACACTCTCTTTGCTTCTGACAGATGTTGCGGAATTCCTGTCGTGAAAAATGGGCCGGTGCGGTATCCATGGGTGAATAGGCCTGTTAAAAGCGGGTTGGTTTGGGCGAGTAGGGTGGCATGGAGTTGGGCAGTGGGCCGGGTGAGGGCGTCAGCGATATTCGGTGCTCCTTTTTTATACGTGACGGTGTAGGGGAAGTTGAACTCCAGGTAGTCCAACCAGCGGACCTGTCGCGGATTGAGACTCGGTTGGACGCGTAGGTACTGTAGTGATATGTGGTCTGTCCATACTATCACGTCGGCTCCAGTCAGGTAGCATCGCCACACTTTGAATGCGTGCACGATCGCCATCATCTCGCGGTCGTGTATCGGGTAGTTGCGTTCAGGCGGATGAAGCTTGCGGGACTCGTACGCGATTGGCTGAAGGTCGTTCTTGACGTCTTGCAACAATATTGCTCCCATGGCAATGTCGCTTGCGTCGGTGTCCAGTTCGAACGGGCGGTGTGGGTCGGCGATGTGTAGTACGGGCGGCGAGCACAAATTTTTTCTTTTAGGGCCGAGAAGGCACCTTACTCTTTCTCCCCCCACGTGCACTCAACCTCCTTCCTCATCAGGTCGGTCAATAAGGCAGTCAACTGTGCCATGTCGGGGACGAACCGTCGCACGTAGTTGACGAACCCCAGAAAACTGTGCAACTCGGTCAAGTTGGTCGTCGCGTGCCATGCTTGAATCGTCACGATCTTTTTTCGAATCCATTTCCTCCCCGTCGGCTGAAATAATGTGCCCTAAAAACTCCAGTCGGTCTTGTAGAAACTCACATTTCGATGCTTTCGTCAGTAGTCGGTTCTGACTTAGAAAACTGCTTCGATGTCCCTCTGTCAAACATTATATATGTTGGGTTTGTTAGGCTACAGTGGGTTAGCCTATATGGGGTACACAATTCTAGGGTTTGCTATTTGTACTTCTTTCTCTGTTAGTTCAATCATTCCAGTCTCTTCTTGTTGACATGGTTTCAGAGCAGGTCCTTCGCTAGGACCGTTCTTAGGGCCCACCACTGACTACCTACCTACCTACCTATCTACTGTCGGAGCGTCGCGTTAGCGCCTCCCCCTCAGCGCCCTCGTGCGCCCTCGTTTACGGCCCCTTAAGGCCCCGTCGACCCCGCGCGCCGCCTCTTAGTGACCCGCGCGTAGCGCCTTAGAGGCCCCGTCGACCCGTGCGCGCCCCGCTTAAGGCCCCGTTTGGCCCCGTCGACCCGCCCGCACCCCGCTTAGAGGCCCCGTTTGGCCCCGTCGACCCACGCGCGCCCCGCTCACGGCCCCGTTTGGCCCCGTCGACCCCGCGCGCGCCCCGCTTAGTGGCCCCGTTTGGCCCCGTCGACCCGCGAGCGCCCCGCTTACGGCCCCGTTTGGCCCCGTCGACCCGCGCGCGCCCCGCTTACGGCCCCGCTTGACCCGTCGACCCCGCGCGCGCCCCGCTTAGAGGCCCCGTTTGGCCCCGTCGACCTGCTCGCGCCCCGCTTACGGCCCCGTTTGGCCCCGTCGACCCGCGCGTGCCCCGCTTACGGCCCCGCTTGACCCGTCGACCCCGCGCGCGCCCTGCTTAGAGGCCCCGTCGACCCTATCCGCCGCCCCAAAGCGGCTCCGTCGGCCCTACCCGCCGCCCCTACCCGCACCGCACGCGACAGCCGCGGCCCCGCCAGCAACAGGCCGCCCGAACCGAGCCGCCCAGTCCGAGCCGAGCCGAGCAGCCAGAACCGAGCCGCGCCGCCCGCACTGCGCAACTTCTCTGGACCGAGCCGCCTTACCTGCGTCGCGCTGCCCACTGCGTTTAGGACTCACGGCTACTCCTACTGCTTCTATGGCTACCCCGCCTGTACTAGCTTTCGATGCTGAGGGCCGCCCAGTGAAGTTTGATACTTGGCTTGATGACCTGCACCTCTTCCTACAGCTCACTGCCAAGGAGGATATCTCACTGTATGACCACGCCCTCGGCCATGCTCCTGCCCCTGCTACTGATGCTGACAGCACTACCCGCTCACAGTGGCAGACTCGTGACGCCCGCGCTCGCTTTGCCATCCGCAACTCCCTGCCGTTAGATGAGCGCGAGCACTTCGGCCAGTGCAAGACTGCTAGAGACCTCTACACCGCTGTAGTTGCCCGTTACTCCTCACCCGCTTCTGCTACGCTAGGCCGCCTCACTCTTCCCTACCTGTTCCCCGACCTAGCCTCCTTTCACACTGTCGCAGACCTCATCACCCACCTTAAGACTAGTGAGGCCCGCTTTCGCGCTGCTATGCCTGCCGAGTTTCTCACTAGCAACCCCCCCCCGCTCTGGATCACTCTCTACCACATCGTCACCCGCCTCCCTGACTCTCTGCGCGCAGTCAGGGACCACTTCCTCTCTCGCTCCCCCACTGAGCTCACTGTTTCCCTCCTCGAGAAGGAACTGCTTGCAGCTGAGGCGAGCATCGTCGCTGTAGGCACCTCTCGTGGCGACCCCCGCACCCCGTTCTTCGAGGGGTGTTCCCCTTCCCCCCTCCTCCCCTCTGTCGCCTCTGCTGCTGCTGTCGACCTCCTTGGTGCTGAGAAGGTCGGGACCGCGTCTGCTTCGAGCGGGCGCCGCAGGGGCAAAGGGGGCAGGGGCGGGGGTGGCGGCGGAGGAGGTGGGGGTGGAGGCGGTGGGAGTGGAGGCGCGGCTGAGGAGGCTAGTGGCGGTAGTGGGGGAGGCGACAGCAGCGGCGGGAGTGGTGGCAGGGGCGGAGGCGGCAGCGGAGGCGGAGGTGGTCGTGGTGGCGGCAGGGGTGGAGGTGGCCGGGGCGGAGGCGGAGGGGGTGGTGGTCGTGGGGGCACTGGCGGAGGGCAGAGTCAGCAGCCAGCCCCGACGCTTCAGGCCGCCCGTGAGTGGTATGCGCAGCGTGGCTTTACCTGCACGTATGTCATTCGCACAGGTGACCGCAGCGGCCAGCAGTGTGGGAGGCCGCACCCCACGCAGCGCTGCTTCGCGCGCCTTACCGACGCGTGGCGCACTCAGTTTCCTGCTGCCACTGAGCTGCCGCGCTGGGCTGATCTGGAAAAGAGGGGTGTTGATATTTGGGCTTTAGACTTTGATGCTATTCTCACTGCCATGTATGCGATGTCTATTAGTGGAGAGGGTGCTCAGTACTTGCGTGTTCCGCCCGACCCGGGCATTCAGGCCAGTCCGGCTGCCGCTCTAGGTACTAGTGCGTCCGCTCCCGCAGGTCCCAGTGAGGCTGCTGCCCTAGGTGCTAGTGCGTCTGTGCCCCCTGGTACTGAGTCGACTGCAGCACTGCACACCTTCACACTGGACTCAGGTGCTTCTCGCTCTTTCTTTCGTGACCGCACTGTCCTTGAGCCCCTCGCTCGGCCAGTTGCTGTCTCCCTTGCTGACCCCTCTGGGGGTCCGGTCATTGCGACCTCCTCCACTGTCCTTCCTTGTCCGGCGGTCCCGTCCGGCACACTGTCAGGTCTCTACCTCCCCTCGTTCTCTACGAACTTGGTGACAGGTAGTGCGCTCCAGGACGGGGGTGTTCACCAGTTCACCCCTGCCTACGAGCGCGTGACACACTGCACGTGTGCTCGGACGGGTCGCCACCTGGCTACCTTCACTCGGGAGCTGGGGTCGGACCTTTACACACTGACCACTGTGTCCCCTCAGGTAGCTGCGTCTGCGTCTGCGTCTGCGTCTGCGCCAGGTGAGCTGTCAGCCCCCTGCTCGTGTCGCTCTCTGGCACATGAGACTGTCCTTTGGCACCACCGCCTTGGTCACCCGTCTGTGCAGCGCCTTCGGGCCATGCACCAGCGGGACCTTGTTGCTGGTCTTCCCAGGGTACTCCCTCCCCTTCCCGACTCGCCTGCTCCTCCCTGTATTCCCTGTGTCGAGGGACGGCAGCGCGCCGCTCCTCACTCCTCCTCCTTTCCCCCGACGACTGCCCCCTTGCAGACGCTCCACATGGACGTGTGGGGCCCAGCCCGCGTCCGTGGTCAGGGTCAGGAGAGGTACTTCCTGATTGTTGTTGACGACTTCTCGCGCTACACCACGGTCTTCCCCTTGCGCGCCAAGGGTGACGTCCCTGATGTCTTGATCCCTTGGATCCGCAGATCTCGTCTCCAGCTCCGTGAGCGTTTCCGCTCCGACTTCCCTGTCCTACGTCTGCACTCTGACAGAGGTGGGGAGTTCTCCTCTGGCCTATTGGAGGCCTTCTGTCAGCAGGAGGGCATTGCGCAGTCGTACACGCTTCCGGACTCGCCACAGCAGAATGGGGTTGCTGAGCGCCGCATTGGTCTGGTCATGGAGGTCGCTCGTACCTCCTTGAGCCATGCGGCTGCCCCCCATTTTCTGTGGCCGTTTGCAGTCCGATACGCTGCGCATCAGCTCAACCTCTGGCCCCGTGTCTCTTTGCCCGAGACTTCTCCGACACTGCGTTGGACGGGAGAGGCTGGCGATGCGTCGCGTTTTCGGGTCTGGGGATCCCGAGCTTTTGTCCGCGACACGTCCGCGGACAAGCTCTCCCGTCGCGCTGTCCCCTGCGTCTTCCTTGGCTTTGTACCGGACGCCCCTGGTTGGCAGTTCTACCACCCCACCTCGCGGCGTGTCCTGGCCTCTCAGGACGTCACTTTTGACGAGTCCGTCCCCTACTACCGCCTCTTCCCCTACCACACTGCCCCGCTCCCCCCCCCGCCTCTCTTCCTCGCTCCAGGTGCTGAGGTACCAGACCCCCTCCCCCCTCAGGGTGCCGCTCCCTCAGGTGTGTCCCAGGTAGACCCGGGTGAGCCTGTCGAGGTAGCTGTTGACTCTCGTCCTGCTCGGGGTGCTGAGCCTGGGGGTGCTGCGTCTGCGGGTGCTGAGCCTGGGGGTGCTGCGTCTGGGGGTGCTGAGCCTGGGAGTGCTGAGTCTGGGGGTGCGGAGCCTGGGGGTGCTGAGCCAGGAGGTGCGGAGCCTGGAGGTGCTGAGCCTGGGGGTGCTGGGTCTGGGGGTGCTGCGTCTGGGGGTGCTGAGCCTGAGCGTGCTACACCTGGAGGAGCCCTCTCCTCCCAGCAGCTGCAGGAGAGGTACCTCGAGTACTGCCGCCTCCGGAGAGGTGCTGCTGGAGCTCGTCCCGGTACTTCCCCTCCTCCCCGGGAGCTCCCCCCCATTCAGCAGATCCGCGAGTGGTACACACGGCGCTGCAGTCTTCGGAGTGGTGCTCCTGGTGCTGCGGACCCTGGGGGTGGCGCTGCTGCTGGTGCTGAGGACCCGGACGGTGGAGCTGCTGCTGGTGCTGAGGACCCGGACGGTGGAGCTGCTGCTGGTGCTGAGGACCCGGACGTTGGGGCTGCTGCTGGTGCTGCGGACCCGCCTGGTGGAGCTGCTGCTGGTGCTGAGGACTCGGACGTTGGAGCTGCTGCTGGAGCTGAGGACCCGGGCGGTGGCGCTGCTGCTGGTACTGAGGACTCGGACGGTGGAGCTGCTGCTGGACCTGAGGACCCGAGCGGTGGCGCTGCTGCTGCTTCTGAGGACCCGGGAGTTGGAGCTACTACTGGTGCTGAGGACCCGGCCGGTGGAGCTGCTGCTGGTGCTGTGGACCCGGCCGCTGGAGTCCCCTCTGCTTCTGGAGACGCTGCGCGACCGCGACCGTACTTCGTACCGCTCCTTCAGCAGGTTCTTGGGCAGGCTCCTCCTCCTTGTCCTCCTCCCTCCGTCGAGTGTCCTCTGCCTGTTCAGTCGCAGTCACAGTTCCCGCCTACCTCGCCTCTCCCTGCTCCCTCTCCTTACACTGGTCCCACAGGCGGTCTTACAGAGCGTCGTGAGCCTGAGTCCCGTCCTGCGTCGCCTGTTCGTCCTGCTCGCACTGGTAGTCGTGTCCGTCGTGAGCGTCCTCCTCCTGTCCCAGGCACTCACTACATGACTCTGCGTCCCTCTACTGCTCCTCAGCGTGTCCCTCTACCGTCTCCTCCCGCGTCTTCTTTGCCTCACGTTTCGGACCCTGAGTCTGACCGGTACCGTGCTGAGCACCCTACTGTCACGCGTCTCCTCGCTACTGTTGTCACTGACCCTACCTTTGAGTCCTCTGCTGCGTCTGCTCTGGTCGCTGAGTTGGTTGACTTTGCTGCTGCCTGTCGTCTAGACTACGCTGCTAGCCTTGTTGCTGAGTCTGAGTCTGAGTCTGTCTGTCCTCCGTCCGTCGGGGGTGAGTGTGCTCTTGGCACGGACGTCCTTGAGGACAGACAGGAGGAGTTCCAGTGTCTTGCTGCTGCTTTGCCCCGTCTCGTGTCCTTGCTAGTTGCCCCTGAGGGAGACCCGGATGCACCAGACATCCCGACCCCACGCACTTACGCTGAGGCGATGGCGGGTCCCTACTCCTCTCAGTGGCAGACGGCCATGGACGCCGAGATGGCTTCCTGGAAGTCCACACGCACCTACGTCGACGAGGTTCCCCCTCCTGGGGCGAACATCGTCAGTGGCATGTGGATTTTCAGGGTGAAGCGGCCGCCGGGTTCTCCGCCTGTCTTCAAGGCGCGTTACGTGGCTCGAGGCTTCAGTCAGCGAGAGGGAGTTGACTTCTTCCAGACCTTCTCCCCCACCCCGAAGATGACCACTCTTCGGGTGCTGCTGCACATAGCCGCTCACCGCGACTACGAGCTTCACTCACTTGACTTCAGCACTGCTTTCTTGCAGGGCAGCCTGCACGAGGAGATCTGGCTGCGCCGCCCACCTGGCTTCACTGGGTCGTTTCCTCCTGGTACCCAGTGGAGGCTTCAGCGGCCGGTCTACGGTCTCCGCCAGGCTCCGCGTGAGTGGCACGACACACTGAGGACTACACTTGCGGCTCTTGGGTTCGCGCCTTCTACAGCTGACCCGTCGCTGTTCCTGCGCACCGACACTTCGCTGCCGCCGTTCTACATCCTCGTGTACGTCGACGACTTGGTCTTTGCCACTGCTGACACAAAAGGACTCGCCTACGTGACGTCGGAGCTGCAGAGGAGACACACGTGCACAGACCTGGGTGAGCTGACAAGCTATCTTGGCTTGCGGATCACCCGGGACAGAGCACGGCGCACCATCACCTTGACTCAGTCACACATGGTGCAGCAGGTTCTCCAGCGCTTTGGCTTCACGTACTCCTCGCCTCAGTCCACTCCTCTGCCTACCGGTCACTCGCTCTCAGCTCTGCCTTCGGATGAGTCCGTAGAGCCGAGTGGCCCGTATCCAGAGCTTGTGGGCTGCCTCATATACCTGATGACCTGCACTCGACCTGACCTTGCATACCCTCTTAGCATCCTTGCACGCTATGTCGCTCCTGGCCGTCACAGGAAGGAGCACATGGATGCCGCTAAGAGGGTGTTGCGCTACTTGTGCAGTACGTCGGGCATGGGGCTTGTGCTTGGAGGGCGAGACCGAGTTGTGCTCACAGGGCACTCAGACGCTTCTTGGGCAGACGACCAGGCCACTCAGCGGTCGTCTCAGGGTTACACCTTCAGCCTTGGCTCTGGCTCAGTTTCTTGGCGCTCTACACGCTCTTCTTCTGTTCTCGGCTCCAGTTGCGAGGCTGAGATCTACGCTACAGCCATGGCTGCCCAGGAGCTACGCTGGCTGACCTACCTGCTGACTGACCTCGGAGAGCTGCCTCGTTCTCCTCCAGTACTGTACGTCGACAACAAGGCTGCCATTGCCTTGTGTGAGGAGCACAGACTGGAGCACAGAACGAAGCACATCGCCCTGCGGTACTTCCTTGCTCGAGAGCTGCAGCAGCGCGGTCAGCTTTGTATTCGCTACGTGGCCACTGAGGCCAACACTGCTGATGTGTTCACCAAGGCGCTTCAGCCTCGTGACCATCAGCGCTTCTGCACTCTACTAGGCCTTGTGCCTACTGGACCTCACTTGCTTACCTCTTGACTTTGCTTGTACTGTGATCACTATATATATCTATACCTGCATGTTTACTCTTGCTAGGTTGTGATCACTGTATCTCTGGCTCTGTTATAAACCTGCATGTGAACTGGTCTTGTGACCACTAGCTTGTGCTCGGAATTTGTGTGGAATCCTCGAGATCCACCCTGAGCTTGTTGTTGCCTTGCTTTGCCTTGACTGGTCTTGTGACCCCTAGGTCTCCCCCACTTTGCCTATGGGGGTGTGTCAAACATTATATATGTTGGGTTTGTTAGGCTACAGTGGGTTAGCCTATATGGGGTACACAATTCTAGGGTTTGCTATTTGTACTGCTTTCTCTGTTAGTTCAATCATTCCAGTCTCTTCTTGTTGACACCCTCATGTGTTGTGCTCTGTCTGGGCTGTAGATCAGTATATCGTCATAGTAGATGATCACACACTTATCTAACAGTGGGCGGAAGGCTTCGTTCATGGTCATTTGGAAGGTGGCGGGGGCGTTGGTCAGTCCGAAGGGCATTACCGTGTATTAAAAAATGATCCGTAGCGGGTGCGTAAGGCGGTTTTCGGGCAACCGGGCGGATTGACTTGGATCTGGTGGTAACCTCCTCGAAGGTCGGTTTTCAAGAAGACCCGGGCTGTGCGAAGTTGGTCGATCGGTTCGTCGGCTCGCGAGATGGGGTAACGGGACTTGATGGTAACTCGGTTCAGTGCGCGGTAATCTATGCACATGCTAAGTTTCCCGTCTTTCTTCGGTGTGAACAGTATCGGCGTTGCGAAGGGCGACGAACTCGGGCGAATGAATTGTTTTTCGAGCAGGTAATCGAGCTGCTTCCGCAGTTCGTCCAGTTTGGGTTGGGTCAAACTGAACTGTCGCTCCACTGTTGGCTATGCCCCCGGTTTCAGTTCTATCCTATGGTCGTACAGTCGCTGAGGTGGCAGTCCCTCCAGTAGGTCGTCCAGAAAAATCCCGCTGTACTGCTTCAGTAGCGCTGCCAGGTCCTTCGGGTACGTCGGCGAGCAGTTTCTGCAAATCGCTCGGCTCGTCTGCTGCCTCGGCGTCCTGAATGTCAACCGCATACACGTCAGCTCCTGCCGCTACGGCGCACTTCATTGTGATTGCGTTGACACTCACCGACTAAGACTCGGATTTTTGCCGCGTCCGACGAGACGTGGTTAGCGTCGTCGAGCACATTCATCGTGAATAACCACGCCTGGACCATCAGACCACGGATCAAAGCAAGGCGGACGTTGCGGCTTGAGCGACATCGGTGACGGAAGTGCCGACTCATCGTTATTGCGACGCGTGGTTGACTCCTGGCCGCATTCGTCGCTCCGGGGTGTATCGTGACATGATCGTCGTCTCCGGCATCGCGGGCGATGCCATCACTAGCCGCGCTCGAGGGTTGTCCCACACTCCCGTGCTGTGATGCCTAATGTGCTGCAGGTGCTTGTGTGCCTTGTGTTTGCGATTGTGCTTGTTGCGCCCGTGCGACGTCGTTTTGCAGTGACATACTTTCTGCCGTCATCGCTGTAATTTCTTCGGTGCTTTCGTGCAGCTGCTGCAGCAGTTGGTTCATGCGCTCTTGCATGAGGTTCGCGAGGTCGATATGTTTGACCATGTCGAAGGGCGGCGGCTTGTCTTAGCTCTAGGCGCAGTCGTGGCTGAATGTGTTTATGAGAGAACACGAGGGTTAGTGGCTCCTAGATGCTAAGGGGCGTGAGTCCCTTCGAGCGCAAAATGGAAAGTTGAGTTCTCTTGTTGCGGAAATGCGCGGTCTGAAAGGAAAGTGGCTCTGATAGGAATGTGTTACGGGTGCAATGGAACGAGATAACGAGGATTGCACTAGGTTGTCGAATGAGTACAAAGTAAGAGCGAAAGCATGAGCGAATACCTATGTGCTTGCTAACATGCAAACGGTAACGCAGTGCGTGCGAGCTAGCTAGTGCTAAGGGCGCGTGTCTTTTGGTTTTCATAAGCAAAACTCGAGTTTTTGGTTGATTGTGACACGACTCTCCGAGGAGTGTGCTGTGCAGTCGTCATAGCATTACAAATTCCATTTGTACAGCACACTCAAATGAGCAATAACAAAATGTATTCAATGAGATATCATAAACTCTATGCAACTAAGAAATGGGATTGGGTGGGAGGGAAGCAAAGTTGGAGATCTGAAAATGCAAATGAGACTAGGTGGCAGGTCTGAGAGACCTGCCGGAAGGAGTTTGTCTCCTTTACAGCAAACTCCTCTTTTCGTCGAATCACAATCTTCATTTTTAGAAGTTTAACTTTAAAATTTTTACCTAACTGTATACGTCTGAACCTAGGTCGACCTAGGCTCGAGTCTAGCCACATCTGTAACCCGAGTCGCGGTTCCAACACCCTTGAAAATCACAAGACACACAAATGTTCGACTATCGAAGTTGAACTTTTGCAACTTTCCCGAGTCGCGGCCCACAGTCGTAGGTTACCCGGTTTGGCCTTTAGACAGGGCGCAACGTTTGACCCCCGCGTCCACCGCCACGTGTGAGTTGGCGGAGCTGGAACCCTGTCGATCAAGTCGCTCGTGCTAACGACGTCAGTTGCGACTGTCGCAGACTTCGCTTCTTCACCCTCTTTGGTCAAGAGGACACACGATTGGATTTTCGTGCGAGACTGTTTGGTGCCAGAAGTTCAACCATGGATTCGGTCCTGCTTCAGACATGACATTGTCCTTGGACACACGATGCCCATGCAAAGCATCTAACGAAATTTGCGAAAAAGGTTACCATCAAAAGTTCAACCGAATTTCCGAACGTCTACACCAAAAGACACGCGCCCTAAGCTGGCATCGAGGTTCGGGCTAGCCCCAAAGCGTAGGCCGACATGGCCGGCCCAGCGGTGCATAGTTAGGTAAAACAGTGCGCGCGAATGTTGGCGACGAGGCCCCGTTAGGAGTAACGGGCGAACAACGGCTGCTGCTGTACGCGGTGTTGAAGCACGCAGTAAGGAATGCCGAAAAAAGCCCTTAAACTCCCCTCCCCCCCCCCCCCCCCCCCCCCCCTCTGGAAGCCCCCTCCGCTATGCGAGTGCGTGTATATCGCGGCAACCCCGTCTCCTCAGGTACACTTGCAGGGCAGGGTGGTTTTCGATGTTGGCCAGGGGCACGCAGTAAGGAATGCCGAAAAAATCCTTAACAACGGTACATTATTTATACAATCACATATGTACACTAAACATCAGTATGCAAAGCTCACTATCGTATAAACAATCACCTCTTAGAAGGGCTTGAGAACTCAACAGCGCGCACCAGCTCGTGCACGCTCACAGGCTTGGAGATGAAGCCATCCATGCCGGCCTGCAGGCACATGGCGCGGTCTGTCTCGAGCACATTGGCTGTCATGGCAAATATCTTGGGCCTCTGACTCGGCGGCCACATCTGGGTAATTCGCTGTGTCGCCTCTATACCATCCATCACAGGCATCTGTGCAAAGGGAGATGCACAAAGGGAGATGGACAAGGGGAGATGGTCAAGGGAAGATGGTCAGGGGAAAGAGGAAGGAATGGAACCAAAGTGAGTCTTGGGAGCCGAGTCTTGCAGAGTGAAAGGCATAGAACAAGAGCCCCGAGCCTCAGAATAGATGACTCAAATCGGCCTGGAAGTAAACACACAACAGAGCCCTCCCATCCCATTTCCCACACCTCCCCTCCCCCCTACACACAAGAATATGAAATAAGAGGCACATGAAAAAAGCGAGGTGCGGCACCTGAATGACCATGAAGACGAATTTGACTTCACAGACTCTTTTTTTGCAGCAGGATGACTTGTGAGTCGACTCAAAAGTCAAAAGAAACGGTGCAGAGCGGTACCTGAACGTCCATGAAGATGAGGTCAAAGGACGACTCCTGCAGCGCCTGCAGCACCTCTGCCCCGTTGACCGCCACGTGGCACGTGTATCCCATGCGCCCCAGCATCTTGGTGGCCACCTTCTGGTTCACCAGGTTGTCTTCACTGTGAGAAGGAAGTGGACGAAAGGGGATGGCGGTGTGAGAGGGATTCTGCACATGAGTAACAGAGGGGCTGACATGATAGAGAGGGGTGTACGTGAGTGCGGGAGAGGGGTTGGGGAGATGAACAGGGAGTTGGGGGATCACAGTGAGGGATGTGGCAAGTGAGGAGGAGTGATCCCGTGTGAGGAGAATATTCAGGTGGTGATGGTGCTGTGGTGGAGTAAGAAGAGGGGAAACGGAAAAGGGTGGGACAAGAGGGGGTGCTTGTGCTCGGCTCGTACGCAAGGAGTATCTTGAGGGGGTGTTGCTGTGCCAGCCCTGACTGGAACCCTGCTGCATCCACGCCTGTCCTCGCAGCTGCCCGTCCCACATGTCCTCCCACATGTCCTCCCACATGTCCTCCCACATGTCCTCTCTGCACCCTCCTCCCTCCACCACATGCTCCTGCCGTTCGTCCACTTGTTGCCACTGCAGCAACTGGGGATGGGCCTTGTGAAGCAGCAGCTGCTGCTCTTTCTGCTGCTCCTGATGCTAGCACACTTGGCGTTGCTGCTGCTCTTTCTGCTGCACCTGCTAGTGCTGCTGCTCCTTTCTCTGCCGCCACCGCTGCTCCTTCCCCTGCTCCGGCTCGTGCTTTTACACCCGTGCCTGCTTCTGCTGCGAACTCTCCCGCCCTGCTGCTCACTACTGCATCACCCTCTGCTCTGGTTGCAACCCAGCCTGCTAACACAGCTTCGGCACAAGGCTCCGAAACACCCACACGTTTGGAAGAGCCAGCAGCCAAGAGGTTCGGCAATGAATCTCCGAGACTGGAGCAGCAACAGCCCATGCTGCCTTCTCCACTGTCCAGGTTACCACAGCGAGTGTGGTTACCACAGCGAGTGTGGTTACCACAGCGAGTGTGGTTACCACAGCGAGTGTGATTACCACCACACTGATTCAGGTTACCACATTGAATTGGGTTACCACAGTTACTCTGTCCACATTCGTTGCTGCTCACACTGACAGCGCTAGCCAGACCTATTGTGAAACGTCGGTGAGGGGAGTGAGACGGGCGGGAGGGAAGATGCGGAGAGAGAGAAACGAGAGGAGGGGAGAGAAGCTCACATACAAGGCGGTTGAGGGCGGTTTGACGAACGGGGTAGGTGAGAACAGCCACGTGGCAGCCTGGGATTGGAGGGGAGTCTTGCCTGCTGCCGCCATACGGTACAAGCAGAATCACTCTGGCAGGGCTAGTGGGGCTGTGAAGGGCATGTGCGCCTGTAGGCGCTACTGGCACAGGCTGTGCTGGCGCAGGCTGTGCTGGCGCAGGCTCAACTGTGAACCGTTCTGGTGATGCTCTGGTGACTTCAGCATCCTTAGCTGCTGCTGCAGCTGCAGTTAAAGCTGCTGCTGCATCACTTTTATCTTCTGTTTCCCCTACTGGTCCCAGGGCAGCTGCAGTGCCTGACAGTGCGGGTGCAGCGGGAGACCACTGCAGCCCAGCATCCACAACAAACACGTCAAATGCACTCCAAGTAGTCGCTGCTGCTGCCGTGCCTGCTGCTGTGCCTGCTGACGTGCCTGCTGACGTGCCTGCTGACGTGCCTGCTGCCGTGCCTGCTGCCATGCCTGCTGCCGTGCCTGCTGCCATGCCTGCTGACGTGCCTGCTGACGTGCCTGCTGCCGGACATTGCATGTCGTGTTGCGCCTGCATGGTCGTGGCAGAGCTGGAACGGCTCGTGCATGGACGACACTCATCCCATGACACCACACACTCCTTCCTTTCCATGCGGCCCTCATCCCCATCCCCATGACTGCCACCACGTCTCCCCTCCTCCCCACATCCCTCTCCCAGCACCCCCACACCCTCTCCCAGCACCCCCACACCCTCTTCCAGCACCCCCACACCCTCTTCCATCACCTTCTCCGCCTCCTCCCCGCTGCTCGCCTCACCCACTCTAAACCCAAGGGATGCCAGGTGTCGGCACACCATTCGTCGAGTGCTTGCATGGGGCAGAACCACTAGTGCGCTCCTCCCCTCTGCTCTCCTCCTCGCTCTCTCCCATCCAGCAACTGCTGCCTCCACCTCACTCCCTCCCTCCCCCACTCCCTCACTCCCTCCCTCCCCGCATCTGTCATCCTCCCTGTCCCTCACTAACACCACATCCTCTCTCCCATTTCCTCTCCCTGTTGCTCCTGCGCCTCCTCTCTCTGCTTCTTTTCCACCTCCTCTTTCCATCCCACCCACTCTTGAAGCACAGCCCTCTTCACTACCCCAGCGACCGTTGCTGCTACAATGGGTATAGGTAACACCAATGCCGTCCTGTCTCTCACCAATGCCATCCTGACTATCACCGCCTGTATCTGCTGCGCTCCCGCTTGCGTCCTCTGTGATCCTCAGCGCCTTCCTTCCGCGAGTCAAGGCCTCCTGACCCCCATCTTTCCAGCAGCAGCAGCAGCAGCAGCAGCACTGGCAGGAAGAACTACAGCAACAGGCAGTGGCTGCAATGTTCCTGTTTAGGCTTGGTCCTAGGGTTCCTGCTGCTGCTACTGCTGCTGCTGCATCGCAATCATTCCCACCTGCTGCTGCTTCCGATGCTGCTGCTGCATTACAATCATTTCCACCTGCCGCTGTTGTTGCTGCTGCTCCTGCTGCGATTCTGGCCGTTTTCGTCCAGCTTTTCACAACTGCCGCCCCTCCTGCAACTGCATCGCCACACTTGAACTGACGCTTGTCAACGCAAGAAGTGGCTGCTGCAGCACACAGCTCGTCCTCCCTCTTGCGCTTTCGTAACAGGCCAGCGACAGCAACAGCAGGTGGAGCAGGAGACGGAGAAGGAGGAGGAGCAGCAGCAGCGGAAGCAATAGGCAGAGGAGGAGCAGGGACGCCAGATAAAGCAGTAGCAGGAACAGCTTCACCTCCTTGAATGCCAGGCGAAACAGCACCAGCAGGGGAAGGCGCCTTCTGCTGCGCCTCAATGGGCGTGTGGAGGTCGAAGGGCAGAGCGGGAGCTGTGATGTAGAACCTGAAGGTGGACCCGCGCCCCTGCCCGTTGCTCTCCGCCCATATGCGCCCCCCCAGCATGCCCACCAGCTGGTGTGAGATGGCCAGGCCCAGCCCTGTGCCTCCGTACTTGCGTGTCATGCTCGCATCCACCTGCCATGCACACAGAGAGAAAGAGACGAGAGAGAGAGAGTCATTAAAGGAAGGACAGAGGACAGCGGCCGAGGACAGAGTCACTGTGTCCTCGGCCCGCCTCACTCCAGCAGGCGGAGGACAGAGGCGGGTGAGGGACTTGAAGAGAGTGGGATGAGAGGGAGACGTGGGATGAGAGGGAGACGTGGGAAAAGCAGGCAGGCTGTGGTTGGATTGGCTTCATTTCGCCTGGATTGGCACACCTGGCTGAAGGGCTTGAACAGGCGCTCCATTCGCTCCTTGGGGATGCCGATACCGGTATCCCGCACACTCACTGCAATGCAGTGCACGGCATGCCTCTCCATGCCTTGAGTCTCCTCCCCCCGCCACCTCCTCCTCCTGCCCACCGCCTTGCCCCACACCTCAAACCCACTGTGCGCAGACCCCCCATCCCCAGGACTCATTTCTCTCAGCCTGCTCTTGCTGGTTAGCCCTTCTTCCTTTGCCTCCTCTTGTGAATCCTCGCACTCTTCACCCCTGTCTCCCTGGGGCGGTTGGGTTGCCGCCTCTTTCAGGAGCTCTGGAATGTGGTGGTGGGAGGTGCCGGGCAGTCGAGAGGCCGAGATGGTGACCTCTACCTCACCCTTGTCTGTGAACTTGATGGCGTTCGATATCAGGTTCACCAGAATCTGAACATAAAGATTGGGAGAAGGAGAAGAGGGAAGAGCTGAACAAGAGATTGATGACATTAAAGGGCATGGAATGAACAGCACTGGACATGAACCAGATGGCATGGCATTGACTGCGTAAATAATTCACAGCGGACAATGTTTTTTTTTTTTTTTTTTTTTTTTTTAAGAATTCTAAAACAAAACAGAATCTATGGCAATGGTCATGAAGCAGACGCGGGGTCAGCAAACGACTCAGTGTGCTGTGCTCCCCTGTACCTGTCTCAATCTCGCGGAGTCGCTTCTGACCACCCGGGGCACATTGGGCTCCACAAAGCTCACCACCGCCACACCTTTCTCCATGGCACGGATCTGAATGTGCAATCAGAGGGAAGAGGAGCAATCAGAGCAGATAAGTACTCTGCATCTGCCAGCTCATGAGGGAAAAATTACTTGCAGATATTAGGAGGCACACAACCAGCCATGGAAGAGGCATGGAAGAATCCAGGCATGGAACAAGCACGAACGAGGCATGGAGGAGGCACAGAAGAAGCACATGAGCGTACGGCAAGCAGCGAGACGGCGTCCTCATGGCAGTGGCAGAGGTCAAAGTTGCGGTGCTCGAGCTCGAGCAGAGAGGCGTGAAGGAAGCATGTACGAGGCACATAAGAGGAGTGAGAGATGCAAAAAAGCTGCAGGCGAGCATACAGCAAGCAGCGAGACGGCGCCCTCGAGGCAGCGGCAGAGGTCAAAGTCGCGGTGCTCGAGAAAAGAGGCATGGAAGAGAAGAGAGGCGTGAAAGAATTTGGAAGGGGCAGGCAAGCGTACAGCGAGTAGCGAGACGGCGTCCTCGAGGCAGCGACAGAGGTCAAAGTCGCGGTGCTCTAGCTCGAGCTCCCCCGCCTCGATCTTGGAGAGGTCGAGAATGTCGTTGAGTATGGTCAGCAGCGCATCCCCGCTGCTGCGAATCGTGTCCACGAACTGCCTCTGCTCCTCCTGTAATGGCGTTGATAACAGCAGGCGCGTCATGCCTGGTTCAGAAGAATTGAAAGGGAGGGAGGATGGAAGTGAAACGAAGACAGAGGCAACAGGCGGGTGTTGAATCGGATGGTCAGCAGTGTCTCCCGGCTGCTGTGAATCGTGTCCATGAACTGCCTCTGCTCCTCCTGCAGCGGCGTTGACGGCGGCAGACGCCGTCATGCCTGGCTCAGGGGAGCAGAGGGAGAGGGAAAGGGAGATTGGGGATGTCAGGAGATGAGGAGGGAGCACGTGTGGCACAGAACGGATGGAGCCAACTGTGTGTGGATGGCACAGAACGGATGGAGCCAACTGTGTGTGGATGGCACAGAACGGATGGAGCCAAGCCAACAGCTGGCTTTCAAATGTGTGAGGATGGCAGCTAGAATGCAATACTGCACAGCATTGCATTCTACTCCCACCTACCAACACCATCAGCAGCCTACTCCCACCCACTCACCAAGAACCCCATTCATAGGCGTGCGAATCTCATGGCTCATGGACGCCAGGAACCGGCTCTTGAGTCTATTAGCCGACTCCGCCTCCACCCGTGCCTCTCTCAGCTGCCCCACCAGCTGCTCCAGTGCCGCAGACTGCTGCGAGATCTTATCGCGCGACGCCTCCAGGTCGCGGATGCAGCGCCGCAGGTGCTCCTGGGCTCTAAGGTGCTGCTCAATCTCCGACTTGAGCGCCTCGTTGGACCGCATCAGCTGCTCCGTCCGCTCCTCCACTCTCTGCTCTAATGCCGCGTTGAGAGCTCGGATTTCCCCTTCCTTGCGCTTTAAGTCGCTGATGTCTGCTGAGACCCCGATCACGCCCACGAGCTTGCCTTCCGGGTCGAGGATCGGGGTGTCGGTGACCTGCGTGTGAGAGGGGTGGCGAAGGACGTGGAGTCAGAGCATGAGAGGGAGATTTTACCTCCCCGTCCCCACCCCTCAAGCAACGTTACGCACACACCATGGCGTGGAAGGGCGAGCCGTCTCGACGCCGCACGAGGAACTCGCCGCGCCACACGTCCCCGCGGGAGAGCGCGGCGAAGATCTCCCCCGCCTGCTGCACCGTGGTGTCTGCCGGGGTGATCTCTATCACGCTCCGCCCCACCGCCTCCTCCTCCCTCCACCCGTACATCGCTTCTGCTGCCTTGTTCCTGGGGAAGGGGGAAAGTTGGGTAGGGGGGGAGGCGAAAGGGAGAGGCGAAGGAGAGAGGTGACGGGGAGAGGGGAAGGGGGTGTGAGGGGTAGAGGTAAAAGGGAGAGGGGAAGGGGGGTGAGCGCGGCGAAGATCTCCCCTGCCTGCTGCACCGTGGTGTCTGCCTGCTGGGGTGACTTCAATTATGCTCCGCCCCACCGCCTCCTCCTCCCTCCACCCGTACATCGTCTCCGCCGCCTTGTTCATGAGAGGGGGACGGGGGAGGGGGGGGGGGTGGGATGGGGAGGGTAAGGGTTAAGGGAACAGGTGGAGGTGAGATAGGAGAAGAGGGAGGGATGGAAGGGGAGAGGTGCAGGGGGGTTGAGAGCGGCAAAGATCTCCCTGGCGGGTGTGATCTCCATCACACTCCGCCCCACCGCCTCCTCCTCCCTCCACCCATACATCGCTTCTGCCGCCTTGTTCCTGGGAAGGGGGGAGGGGGAAGCAGTAGGGAGTGGTGAATGAGGAGAGGAGCGTTCAGCGTTGGGGGAGAAGGGTAGGGAGAGAGTCGAAGGAGAGAGATGAAGGGGAGAGGTGAAGGGGGGTGAGAGCGGCGAAGACCTCCCCCGCCTGCTGCACAGTGGTGTCTGCTGGGGTGATTTCCATCACGCTCCGCCCCACCGCCTCCTCCTCCCTCCACCGCTGCCTTGTTCCTGAAGAGGGCGATGACGGGGGAGGAGGGGTGGGAAGTGGTGAAGGGCTGTGTGGCGAGGTGAAGGGCTGTGTGGCGAGGTGAAGGGCTGTGTGGCGAGGTGAAGGGCTAAGTGAAGGGAGAGGGGCAAGGGGGTGGGCGGGATAGAGATCAGATCAGATCAGTAAGAGATGTGATGGGGATCACCGCTCTGCAGCAAGCAATGGTGCCGACGCTATTCTCTCGCGCTCCTGACCTGACCCCCCCGCACCGCACTGCCTGCCTGCCTGCCTGCCTGTTCACGCCTATCGCCTCACCAGTACGTGATGGTGCCTGCGAGGTCTGTACAGATGACGGACTGCCCCACGGACGCCAGCAGATCCTTCTGGAATGCCACTGCCACAACGGCGGAAAGAGGGGGAGAGTTGGGGGAAAGATGGGAGAGAGTTGGGAGGAGATCAGGGGTGGAGATAGAATCATGGAGGACATTTGGGCTCGAGGTGGGGTGGGGTGAATAGACTTGAGAGGGGGGATGGGTTTCAGGAGAGAGGAAAACTATGCGGTCTGCATCCAGTCCAGAAGACAGTAGGAGACTTTTCCTGCCCATCCCCCCCCCTACCATGAGTCAGAAACAACACCGTACCTTCCTGCCGGTACTTCTCGTGGTCCGCCTGCAGGCTGCGCAGTTCCGCCACCAGCTCCGCGCGCGTCATTGCGCCCAGCGCCTCCGCTGACGCCAGGGGGCGCGCTCGTTGGGGCACCACCTGGAACTGCATCCCCGGCGCGTTCTTCCGCGGCGCAGGCTCCGCAAGCACTGCGGGTTCCGCGAGCAATGCGGGTTCCGCAACCACTGCGGGTTCCGCAACAGCTTCGGGTTGCGCAACAGCTTCGGGTTCCGCAACTGTTGCACGTTCCGCACTCGCTGCAGGTTCCGCAAGCTCAAAAGGGGATGCGCAGTCTACACCAGATCCTTGGGGGGAAATCAGCAAGGGGAGCTGCGCCACGAACTTGCGCTGGCGGAAGTGAAGGCCGCCCCGCAACTTCCGCGCCACTATTCCCTTCGGACGGCGGAGGTTCCGCAATAAAGCCCGCCGGATCGGGTTCCGCGGCGTTGCCCGCAGCACACGCCGCCGCCGCAGCGGCCGCGCTTGTCTCGTTCACCGCGGCTGCAGTAACGGGAGTGCTTGCGGCAGTGGGAGTATCAGGCGCCGTGGGAGCAACTGCGGTGCTTGCGGCAGGGTTGTGGACTCCGAGTCGGGACACAATCAGCGGCGGCTGATGAACGGCCGCGTCACGGTGGCGCGGCGACAGGTGCTCCGGGAGGAGAGGAGAGCGCGGTTTCGGAAGAATAGAGTCGTCCGGTTGGAAGGGATTGGTCAGCACTCGCCGGACGGCTTCGTCATACTCTCTGGGACTGATTAGTGGAAAGCTGTAATCATGTGACGCGGAGAGATGTGCTTCAGGACGAGCCGTGCCGGTCGGGATTGCCGCCGGATTCGTCGAAAGAATCGAATCAGATGAAGTCACTGTCGCCTCAACGGTTAGTGGGTTGGTTATAGAGTCAATACAGAACGGCGGCGTCGCCTCTTCGCCGCAGCTGGCGCTATCGGCCGGAACGCTGAACGTGCTTTTAGTAGCGATGCAGGCAACAGGGGTGCTGTTAATTAGGTTAAGTATGCCGCCACAGACAAGATCAGGCGTGCTGCTGACTGGATCATGCAATCTGCGACTCGCTGACGTGGCTGCGATCTCCGCCGACTGTGATTTGTTCAGCTCGTGTCTCTCGTGTGGCTCGTGGCCTTGGGAATGACACTCGCTTCCTTCCGCAAACGACGCGCATTCGTTGCGACTACGTTCCAGTGGAACGGACGACGCGGCTAGAAATAAGGACGAAGTACCTGCTGCTGTTGGGTGGCAGCGCGCGCTCGCAGAGAACGCCCTGTCATGGTGGATAATTAGGGCAGCAGGCACCTTGGCTTGGTGTGCCGACATGGTTGTGAGTGACGGTCGTGCGTTCTATTATCCTCTGCCGCATGAAGCGGAAACGGTACGGAAGAGGTATGCAGCGACGATGTCGACGAGAGGAGCACGACGGGGTGTGCAGTGAGTGAGTGACCGCACTGCGGTGGTCAACTTGAGAGGGTCTTTCACTCCGCTGGCACGCACTAGTGCAGGTGGTGGCTCAAGCGTGAATGAGCCAAGCGCGGTAGCGCTAGCAGTAACGCTTCCGCCGCGTTGTTCAGGTCTTCCAGAAAGTCGTCGCAACGAAGCATCTTCGCTGCACAGGCAGTGCCTGCCACTGTGTGTGTTGGGTCACTCCCTTGACCCGTCCCGGTCTGGGCCCTCGTCCCCACTCGCGAATTTCTCTCGTCCTTCCGCCGCATATGCCTGCGGTGTCTTCGATCGAAAAGCCAACTTGCATTGGTTGGGAGAGACGCCCGGAGCAGTGACGGGCGTCGCTAGCAGCAGCACGGAGTGCTGTGGGAATCTCGTGCACGTAGCTTTGACGTTTCGTTCAGGCTCATCTGTCTTAGAAGCTAAAAAGCCGGAGGTGGAATCCATCAAGTGGAGGGCAGAATGACACTCACAACCTGCACAAGAGAAATGCGTGGCGGAGCTGTGTCGTGTGAGACAGATTGCAGCGTCAATGCATTTTACAGCGAGCCGTTGTTGCTGGCTGCTTGTCATTGGCCGCGCTTCATGGATTTCAGCAACTGCTTGGGTGAGGGAGTTGCCCCCAGCTTTGGACTGGACCAGGCACCCGTTAAAGCAAGGGTGAAAGAAATATACACCCAACCCTCAGAGGCATAGCTTCATATAATATTGCTTCGTGGAAATCTGAGGTGATTCACACAAGCACATCTGGTGCAATTGGTTACCAGCAGGTGTTACGAACAGTAACATGTAATTGTTACTGAGCACTCCTCACCGCAGCAAAGAGAAGCACGCAGTATCGAAGCAAGAAAGCGAACCGTCAGACAGTTGGAGTTTGACTCGAAGTGTCAGACAGTTGGGACGCATCTGGACCGTCGGAGGCAGACGGCATCGGACAGCTGCAGGCAGGATGTTCTTGGCGGGAACAGTTACGAAACCGTACGCGCCGCACGGTTGAATGTATTTGAATAAGGGAATGTACCCCTTAGAGTACATGACTAGCTAGGTCATTTCGTCTTCCCTGTACTCATATTTATACTCGCTGTATTTGCATGTTCCAATCATCTCAAGCATTTACATTCACTCTGCTATTGAGATCACGGGCCCACCAACCAATTTTTCCTGTGTACGAACCTTCCCGAGTAGATCCTGGTTAGCGATCATTCTCTGATCGTAGCATGGTATGAGAGCGGCTCGGGAATCCTTCGCAACACCACTCCCGAAAATTGCGACACTCGAAAAGTGGCGACCGGCACACGCTCGCGTGTGAGAATGGCCAGAGGATCTGGTGGTCAGACTAATCTGACGGCTGAAGCACGCACCAATCCGGCTGCGACAAGCGAGGAAACGACTACGATCGGCACCGAAGTCCTCGCACAACTTCTTCAGCGACTCACCAGTCTGGAGCAAGGGCTCCAAACATTGCGGAACGGCGATGCGGGAACATCCTCGCAACCAACCCAACCGGGCCCAACTGGGCAAAACACCGTCCCGCAAACCTTCTCCTCCGACACAAATGGCTCAACCCCCAAGGCTCCCCGTCCCAGTGAAGAGGCAATTCTCTCAGCTCAATCAAAGTTTCTGAGCATATAAAAAATAAAGACAAGTTCCAGCTTTGACGGCAGATACTTCTATACCTGGAGCTTCGAATTGGAGCTCCTGCTGCAGAACGCCCAAATCTTCCACTACTTCGACGGGAGCTACGCCGAGCCTGCCGAGGACACCGACGACGCCAAGGCGAGATATTACAACGAATCACTGATGGCGTACGGGGTGCTCCTGCGGAATATGTCCCCGGCGGAGCAGCTGAACATCCGTTCGTACAAAACGACAGCCGCTCCAGCCCTCAACGCCTGGCGACACCTGACAGGAGTGTATCAGCCCAAGGACTCTGTCTCGTCGAGCCGACTGCTCCAGGAACTCCTGGAAACCAAGATGACCTCAGGGGAGAAGGTCAACACTTACCTTAATCGCTGTCGGAGCCTTCGCGATCAAATCGCGAAGTTGGGAAGCACGATATCTGAAGAAATCTTCGTTAACATCGTGCTTCAAGGGCTCGGCCCAGAGTGGCGGCCCTGCAAGGCGCTTCTCCGACAGCAGGGGGTCATCTCGGAGGCCGCCCTTTGCGCCGCCCTTCTCGTCGAACAACAGGATATGGACCAGCAGCGACCAGCGCCACGACGAGAAAGAGAACGGATCGCCTTCTACGCCGACAACAACGAAGAGCGACGTCCGAGGCGCCTCTACTGCAAAATCTGCAGGAACTTCGGGCATCTGGCAGATCGATGCAAGTCCCGATCGCGCCCTCGCCAGACCAATCCGAGCAACTGGTCCGGCCGACAAGACGTACGAGGCGACGTGCGTCCAGCCCAGGGCTATCAGCCCCCTCCCACGCGCAACCTGAACCCCGTGGTTCAGCATCAGCAGCAGCAGCCGCAACCGACTGCGACAGTACGCAATGTCATGAGTAACATGGCCATGACAGGCGAGTCCCGTCGTCGCCGCGTGCGCTCACCATCACCTGAGCCAGCACCGCACCCCATTGGCGCGTTCTCCAACAACAACCCATTCAGTCCGCGCCATGACTTCATCGACGACGACGACCAGGACTGGAATCTCCCAGTCCCGCTGCTTGAGAGTCCCCCGCACGTGCCGGACATGCGGGTGGCGCCACTTGATTGGCTCTCGAGCGAGCAATTTCTGAAGTTCGATACCCCGCACATCGTCACGCCGCGACTGGCGCTGCTCGCACGTGACAACAACAAGCGCTACAACACCTGGTACCTGGACAGCTGCTGCGGCCAGCACATGGTGGGCTCCGAGCGTTACATATCCAACGCCGTCCCCACCCCTACAGTCACTTACGTCACGGTGGCGAACAACACGCGCCTGCGCGCAAACGCGCAAGGCATCGTTGTGCTCAAAGCACGCGGAAGCCGCACGCACATCACACTCAACGATGTGCTGATCGTCCAGAACCTGCGCTTCAACCTCTTGTCCGCCGCACAGCTCATGGATTGCGGCGTAGAACTCAGCACAGATCGCGCGACGCGCGACATTCTGCTGCACTACGAATCGCGCAACTTCCCCCGCAGACAGATCGGACGAGCACACTCCGAAAATGGAGTGTACATCCTGGATTTCGACATTCCCGACTGCAGCGGCGACTCGCACGAGCTAATTGACCTCGTGCCACTGCGATTCGAACACATCCACCGCAGGGACTGGAAGCACCCTGACGGCAGGCCGTGGGTGCCGCATCATCCCCAACCACGCGAAACGGCACTTCACAATCCCGATCCAGCTGGAATCTGCAGGGACTGTCACACGCCGACGACCTCGACGAGCGCAATCGCAGGCCGCGGACTCGCCGCCATCGCGGAAGCAGAGCGCAATGCGCCCCCCGATGAAGGGATGTCGCAACTCGAACTCGAAGTCACCACACATGGCGTGTTCGGCACGCCCGAGCACCCCCTCACAGGTCCCCCGTCTCAACATCTTCGAGGGATGCTTCGTGGAATTGGTGTCGGCACCTTCGATGCGCGTGGCTTGGCACGCCCCTACACTCGCGAGGATTTTCTACAGATCTACCCGCATTGGCGCGACCCCACGGCGAAGCTCACCGTGGATCAGGAGGAAGAGCTGGCGCGCCGTGAAGCAGAGGAGCTTCGCCAACAAAGCCTCACCGAGGCACGCGGAACGTTCGCTTGTGCCGCATGGGGCGCCGAAGCCGAAGAAAGCACCACCAATGAAGGGTGGTGGGGAAGCGTCGGCGAACAAGGAACAACTGAGGCTGGCGACTGGGGCAACACAGGCGGAACCTGGGCAACCGCAACCGCCGGATGGGGCGCCGCATCTGGCGCCGACAACAGCGGCTGGGGCACTTCCCGCGAAGAACGAAGGGGGGGAGAGGAAGAAGCCGCGGAGACCGAAGCAGCACCTGCAGTCGTTCCTCTCGGTCGTCCCCCGCGCCGCATTCCCCTCGCACCACCTCCTGCAGACATTCCCCCGCATCGCGACCCATGGGACACCATTACCTGGGGCAACGAGCCGTCAACCCCGCGTCGCACTATCTACGGACCTGCCCCTGAACCACGCCAACCTACCCTTGTCCCTGGAACAATCCCTGGGACCAACATCCCGCTCTCTGAAATTCGCGACAGAGAGTTCTTGGCGTTGATGCTGACCTCCGCGGCAGAAGAAGAAGCAGAAGAAGTAGCAGCAGAACCTGCTCCTGTACCTGACGAAGACCTCGAGGAAGCGCGCGCGCGCTATATGCGCACCTCCGGCTTTCGCGCTGATGATGCACACTGGCACCAGCGCCTCGGACACCCTTCCCGCGCGACGCTCAAAAACTGCATCGACGCTGGCGTCTTCGCTCTTGGCGCACTCCTACGCCCTGATGGCTCCGAAGTGAGTGGTGCGACACATCCGCGCAACTGCACCGTCTGCCCCGAAGCTGCGCTGAGCCACCAACCGTTCCCGCTGCTTGAACCTGGAACCAACCGATACCCCAAACTGCACAAGGTGTACAGCGATATCCTGAACGTGGGGCATTGCGGAATCGAAGACGAACTCTACACGCTTACCTTCATCGACGCAGGAACACGCTATGTATGGGTCGTGAACGTGGAGACGCGCGACAGAGCCTACGAGGTGTTCCGCCTCTGGCTAGCACATGCGGAGCGGCAATCTGGAAAGAAGCTCAAGATCTGGCAGTCCGACGGCGCGGCAGAATTCAGGAGCAATCAGATGCAGACATTCCTGACGCAAAAGGGGATCGAGCATCACATCTCCCTCCCCTACGCACACCAGCAACAGGGCGTAGCTGAGCGGACGAACCGCACGCTGATGACGAAGGTGCGCGCGCTGATGAAGCAATCAAAGCTGCCGCCGATCTACTGGACTTACGCGATGCACCACGCCGTGCGGGTGCACAACCTGCTTTTGACCACCGCAATTACCGGCAACCTGTCCCCGCACGTCAAGTGGACTGGGACAAAGGGGAACACATCGATGCTGCGCGTCTGGGGGTGCATGGTGCAGTACCGACCGCCGACATCAACCATCGGCAAATTCACCAGTCGCGCGCACTGGGGAATTCACCTCGGCATTAGCCACGAACACAAGGCGTGGATCGTGTTGGACCTTCTGAGTTAGAAAACCGCCCACGCTCGCGACGTAATTTTTTACGAGCGTCTCTTCCTCGACCAGTTTCGCGACGACGAGCAGAGGAATGCAGATCGCGTTTACGCGAACAACGGCCACAGTTACGCAACGCCCGAAGACGAAGCCGCTGCAGCACTCCTAGAGCAGGACACCAGGACCGAATTCACTTGGGAAGATCGGCGCAGCAGCGACGACGATGATGATTCCTCAGGAGGAGGAATGGGCGGAACGGGCGGAAGCGGCGGAGGCACAACACCATCAGCACCACCTGAACCTGAGAGCGACGACGATGACGTGCAGGAAGTCATCCCGCAGCGTCGCCACGACAGCACCGTCTCAGGACTACAACTGCTCGGACTTCACACAGCAACCTCGAAAGCGCCGCGCGTCATCGAGCCCCGAAACCCGCGCGAAGCCCTCTCTGGACCACACAGCAAAGAATGGCGTGAGGCAATGGATGCGGAAATCAAGGCACTAGAGTCACGCGACACCTGGGTGCTCGTCGACCGCGCAGCAATCAAAGGTGCAAGAATCCTTTCAGGGAAGTGGGTCTTTCGCGTGAAGACCGCAGCTGACGGAACGATTGAGCGCTTCAAGGCACGATGGGTGGTTTGCGGCTATGACCAGAGGCATGGGATCGATTTCGACCAGACATTCGCCCCCGTCAGTCGCCACACCTCCGTCCGCATCTTACTCGCTATCGCAGCTGCAAGGCACCTGCCACTCCGCCAGATCGATGTCAAAAACGCGTTCCTATACGCGTTAGTGGACGCTGTGATTTACGTGGAGCAGCCACACACCTATGGGGAAAGTGACTCGCGGGTATGCCAGCTGCGCAAGTCACTGTACGGCATCAAGCAGGCTCCAAGACTGTGGCAGCAGTACTTGCACAACATCTTGCTTGAAATCGGGTTCAAGCAGATGCCCCACGACCTAGGGATGTACCGCCGCGACTTCCGCGGGGAATACATCCTCCTCACGGTCTACGTCGACGATTTGCTCTACACGGGCTCAAACAACGAGCTGCTCGAACAGTTCGAGAAGGCCTTGGCGGGGCGCGTCGACATCACGTGCAACTACGAGGTGAAGCAGTTCCTAGGCCTCAACATCTCCTATGCGCCTGAAGCCATTCATCTGTCAGCAGCTAAGTACGCAGAGGAGTTAGGGAAGCGGTTCAAGATTTCACCCGCACCCCTCTCGACTCCCTATCGAACCCCCGGACCGAACCACAAACCTGACAACAAAGCCCTGTCCCCTGCTGGAATTCAGACTTACCAGCAGCAGCTGGGATGCCTTCTCTTCGCCTCTGTCACCTGCAGGCCAGACCTCTCCTACATCGCAAGTCAGCTCGCCCAGCACTCACGGAAACCAACGGCTGAAAATCACCTGGACCTGCAGCGCGCTTTGCAATTTTTCGTTTCAACGCCCAAGATCGGGCTGTGCTACTCAACTGCACCAACTCCATCCTTCAATCTCGTCGGCTATTTAGATGCCGATCATGCAGCAGATCCCAACAATCGACGGTCCAGGACCGGCTTCCTGTTCCGACTCGAACCAACGGGGCCAATCTCCTGGAACTCACAGAAACAGGAGCTGGTTGCCCTGTCGTCAGCCGAAGCAGAATTCATCGCAGCAACCGCAGCAGTTCGCGAAGGTCTCTACCTAGAGGAACTCCAGCAGGAGGCGAAAATTCCAACTTCGCCAACCTTTCGACTTCACTGCGACAACCAGAGCGCGATTTGCATCGCGAACAAACCCGGTCTCGTCAATCGCACCAAGCACATTGCGCTGCGATATTTCTTCGTGAAGGACGAAGTGGACAAAGGCAAGGTCAACTTGACCTATTGCCCGACCGGTGACATGGCAGCAGACTTCCTGACGAAGCAACTGCCACACCAGCAGTATCAGCACTGCTCCGAACTCAGCGGCGTGGTCAAACAGGTCAAATCAAGCTACGGCCAGGAGCGAAGGGGGGTGTTACGAATAGTAACATGTAATTGTTACTGAGCACTCCTCACCGCAGCAAAGAGAAGCACGCAGTATCGAAGCAAGAAAGCGAACCGTCAGACAGTTGGAGTTTGACTCGAAGTGTCAGACAGTTGGGACGCATCTGGACCGTCGGAGGCAGACTGCATCGGACAGCTGCAGGCAGGATGTTCTTGGCGGGAACAGTTACGAAACCGTACGCGCCGCACGGTTGAATGTATTTGAACAAGGGAATGTACCCCTTAGAGTACATGACTAGCTAGGTCGTTTCGTCTTCCCTGTACTCATATTTATACTCGCTGTATTTGCATGTTTTAATCATCTCAAGCATTTATATTCACTCTGCTATTGAGATCACGGGCCCACCAACCAATTTCTCCTGTGTACGAACCTTCCCGAGTAGATCCTGGTTAGCGATCATTCTCTGATCGTAGCAGCAGGGTCTCAATGGGTGCAATATGGTGCATCTCTCAATGTCTTTACATGTTTCCACTATCCGGCCTCCAGTAGCGTGGCGTGTAAATACACGTTGAACAGAAAAAAATGCATTATTCTTTTGTGCGGTGTCAATGATGGGGGGCCCTGAACCTGTTTGGTTGGAGTGGGAGGAAACTGATCTGGGGGTTGGGTGGGACGCTCCATGAACAGATGTACCCTACTTGATGAATATTCTTGTGTGAATATTCTGAGAGTTGGATAAATTTGAGGAGGTTTCGTGGGATTCATGCTTTGCCCATTCCCTTTCTGGCATTTCTCATGTGTCATCCTCTGGCAGCACACTTCTGTGCCCACTCCCTTTTTGGCACTCCCGTCTTATGATGTCCTCCTTTATAGCTCTCACCTCACCACATTTTCTCTGTTACGGTAAATGTTTCTATTATCCTGCTCTGTTTGTAAGCAGGAAAGTCGTTGGACAGCTTCTAGCCCTAACTGGTTTCCCAGAAGTACCTGTCGCTGACGTCAGCAAGGTTCTCACCACCCCAAGTCGCCTCACCAAACTTGAATTACCCACTCCCAGTTGTTGCGTGTTTCCGACTGCAGACGAACCTATACAAAGCACATTTGATCACAAGCTATCCGTAGGATTTCCTATCTTTGACAGTCATGGCGTCCGCTTGCGTGGCGAGTGGTAGCCAAAGCAGCCGGCAGACGTCTCTTGGTCCCGATGCGATTACAGCGAATGACCTAACGAAGCTTATGGCAAAGAAGAGTTCGTTTGAGAAAGCGGTGAAGGACCTGACAGCTCTAGTTGCCTCGCAGTACCCCTCCTCCTCTCTGGGCGAGCAGCAGAAGGTGAGATCGCCGTCGCACGTTTCAGTAGTTCAATTCTGCACAGATCGTCCCTGGCGGATCAGAATTGCGTTAGTGGTATAGAATCGCAGAACAATCGTATTACATCAGGGTGCAATCAGGGTGCAATTTGGCCCATGCTGTGAGACGTTTAGCTCAGTGCTTATATCACTGCTGCGTATTATTTCTCATAGTACTGTTGGCTTAACATTCCTGACGTTCCACCATTGCCTCTTCAGATGATATCAGCCGTCCATCGTGCAGCTACCCTGCTGAAGACCCGTTACACAACACGTGGTTTCTGGGTGGCGGGTCTTGTCCTTTTCCGCGCGGCCTGCGCCGTGCTGGAGGAGGGAGCGGAGCGCAACCGCGTCCAGCAGCACATCAAGTCGGCGCAGGAGTTCCTGGGGGAAGGCGGGGAAGTGGGAGAAGCCGGGGGAGAAGGTTTGGCACAGGGAGGGGATGGAAGGGGGAGAGCAGACGGGGGATCAGGGAATGGGGAAGGGGAGCAGGGAGCAAGGAGGGCAAGGGAACTGAGAGGAGGTGGGGGGGGTCTGCTTGCTGCTGCGTCTCCGTCTTTTCAGTTTGAGGGTCAGCTGACGGCAGCAGCGGAGCCGCCGCGGCCTGATTGGCTGGTGGCTCAGACGCTGCTGGCAACCCTGGCCGCGGCGCAGCAGCAGAGGTGAGGGAGGGATTGAGCATGCGGCCTCTTGATTGCTGGTCGGCCGGCTTGTTTTTGTCGACCGTTTGCTGTGGGGTGTGTTCTGAAAGTTACAATTTCTTCACTGGCTGTTCCCCCCTCCCCTTTTTGGAAGGCTCTGTAACATGTCCTCTCCTTTAGTGCGTTTTCTGATCCTTGTCCATGCACTCGTGCGTGCACACACAGGGACCTGAATGCCCTTGCTGCTGACAGCAATGACAGCAACCCCTAGCTGGAAAACAGAGAACCAGAAGATGGACGAACCCCTGATCAGGCCGTTGCAGCACTCTTGGCGAGCGGAACGGCTTTGGAGGATCTGCTGCGGGATGCGATAGCAAGAGGTGGAGCTGATGACCTGTTGACTCCTGGCCTGGCAGAGGCCCTAGAAGCGAGCATTCAGGCGTCTCAGCCGCCCTCTGCACCGCCTGCTTCTAAGAGAGCGGTGAAGCAGCTGCCTGTGCTTGTGTACAGTCAGGCTGGGGTTGTGCCTTTAGCGGCAGGTGGGATGCGAGAAGGGGTGGTGGCGGGTAGTGGCGTTAGTGGTAGTACTGTCAGCAGCAGCAGCAGTGGTGGGAAGACTGAGAAAGGGGGTAGTGTTGGTTTGGGAGGGGAGGGGGTGGATTGGGAGGGGAAGAGGGAGGAAGGGGAGGGGAGTGTGGACGAGTGCAGTGTGTGCAGGGAGAAGTGGGAGGTTGGTGACAAGCTGAGGGAGATGCCATGCAGCCATCGGTTTCATGTGGACTGCCTGCAACCATGGCTGGTGAGTCAAAAAGCTCGAGTTTGCGTAATGCTGTTGTGTAGTGTGCAGCGTTCTTTGGAAAGCATTGCATTCACATCACATTCTGCACTTGAGTTTTCCTTGTGTGTTTAGTACTTGTTCACCATCCGTCTTGGTTTTTTCTGTGTGCCTCGAACAGGACGAGCACAACTCGTGTCCTTTGTGTCGGTACGAGATGCCAACCGACGACCATGTTTACGAGAGGCGCAAGGAGCGAGAGAAGGAAGAGGAGGAAGAACGGAGAGGTGCTGAGAATGCAGTGAAAGAGGGCCAGTACATGTATATGTGATTTCTGAAATGTGGCTGCTTATGAACTTTGAGTGTACTTGTCTCAATTTTCTATACACAAGATGCCCAACCCCTGCACGCAAATTTGACCTGCCCGCGATGGAAACTCTGCACCCGTGTATTAGGGTACCAGTCAGTTGCACCCCACTTACAAGCACCTCGAGCAACACGAACCACAAAAACCGAAGTTTGACAGAAGAGACCCATGTCAAACGGTCAACAGCGAGTTACAAAATCTTTTAAAAGCCCTTTTTGCTAAGTGCGAATTGACGAAAGCTTAGCGAAATGCAAGAATCACCTGGGTTAGTCAAACGGGCATCGTGTGTATTCGTTCCACAAAGTTGAGCCTGGCAACTCGAGCCTACCGAGGTTGGGGACTTCAAGGTTGGAGAGGGGCACAATCCGTCCTAACCTGCACGTCCTCCTTGAGACTGCCGCGCAGCGCCAGGATTTTCTTGGGAGGATCGCCTCTGCTGATATGTGTGGACGACAACGGGAGTGCATACAAACGGGTGCTCCCAAATGTGAACCTGAAATTTTGTCTCTCGAGGTTGGTGGGGCATATAGTGGAGCATATACTTGGAGTCTCGTCTCGGCTCGCGTTCCTTTTGCTCCTTCGGCTGTTGGTAGTGGTGAGTTCCTTGGACAGCATTACGGTTTAGCGACTAAAAATAGCGCGATTATGTAAAGTCGCTGAGCATGCCAATGTGAGGCATGGATATTCCGCAATCTTGTCATAACGATTCTTTGGAGGCGTGAGTTGCTTTCCTATACCTTTCCGTACGTGACAGAATGATACCCTGTTACTGCTTCGCGCTGCTGGGGTGTGACTAAAAAAAAAACCAGTACCAACGCACCCATTCGGTGAAAACAGGTTCGTTTTGAGACGCCTGAATCCAAACTCACCTTCACGTGCTCGCATTACCAAGCCACACTCTCGACACACTCGCCGATCCTCGTCAACGCCACAGCAGCAGCCATGGTGCTCCCGTGCTGCATCGCGATGTGGGGATGCGCGTGCTGCGGGTGGGCCGTTCACCGCCTCCTCCGCAAAGGCGCGGACTCCAGCCGCGACTGGCCCGCCGCGTCCCGGGACGAAATGGCGGACTTTCCGCGCCTCGCGGCGCTCATTCTCGCGTCCTACGAACCGGACTTACCTAAGTGCCTGCAGCTGCTCGAATCTGTTTCCGACGATAACGGAAACATCTCCCCGCACACCGACGCCGCCGCTGCAGGGAAACCATCCAAACAATGCGACCCCGATGCCACGCACGCACAAACGGCGAAGGAGAAGGACCTTGAGCCCCAGCCTGGTTCCAGACCTGGTTCCGAGCCTAATGCAGAGGCTCGGTCGAAATCGGAGGCTGGGTCGGAATCCAACGGGAAGGACGGTCCGGCGAAGGGGAAGCGGGAGGTGATAGAGGCGCGCGTGCTGCGGAAGGTGGAGCAGCGGGACACGGACGGGCAGTGCCCGTCGTACCTGGTGTATCTGGATGACGCGAATCAAGACATCACAGTGGCGATGCGCGGCATGAACCTCATGCAGCCGTCGGACTATGAGATCCTCAGGAACAACCGCAAGGGCAAGCAGGTCCGCGCGCCCGCCCACCCGATCCCCCCCGCTTCCCCGCTTTCCCGCTACCTTCTTCTAAGCTTTGCTTCTCACGCTCACTGGCCACTCCCCTCGCCCACCACGTCTCCTCCTTCCCCGTCTCCCCCATCCCCCTCTCCCCCTTCCCCCGTTCCCCCTTTCCCCCAATCCACGTCCCTTTTTTCCCCTCTTCCCCCTCCCCATGCCCTCTCTCCCCCTACCCTCCAGATGTTGGATGGGGGCTACGTGCACAGCGGGCTGCTCGCAGCAGCAGGCACGTTTCTGGACCTCGAAATGGACCACCTAAAGCGCCTTCTGCGCCGGCATCCCTCGCACACGCTCACACTCACCGGGCACTCCCATCCCATTGCCTACCCCATCTCCCCATTCCCAATCCCCCCCACCCCCCTCTTCCCCTTCCTCCGTTCTCTTTCCCCCCCATTCCCCCTTCCCCCCTTCTCCCCTTCCCCCCTTCCCCCTTTCTCCCTCGCCCTCGCCCCTCTCCCCCGTTTCCTGGCAGATGTTTGACGGGGGCTACGTGCACTGTGGTTTACTCGCAGCAGCAGGCGCGTTTCTGGACCTCGAAATGGACCACCTAAAGCGCCTTCTGCGCCGGCATCCCTCGCACACGCTCACACTCACCGGGCACTCCATAGGCGCGGGCGTGCTGGCGCTGGCAGCCATGGTGATGGCCAACAACCTGCGCGAGCTGGGCCGCGTGCGGAGAGGGAGGATCCGCTGCGTGGGGTTCTCGCCGCCGCGATGTGCGTCGCTCAACCTGGCCGTGCGCCATGCGGATATCATCGCGTCTGTTGTGCTGCAGGTGCGTGCATGCTGGGCTGCTGGTGGGTGGAGTCGCGGGTGGTGCTGCAAGTGGGTGGTGTGGTGCTGCAGGTGGGTGGTGTGGTGCTGCACGTGGGTGGTGTGGTGCTGCAGGTGGGTGGTGTGGTGCTGCACGTGGGTGGTGTGGTGCTGCACGAGGGAGCATGCTGGGCTTGCTCTTGGGGCAAGCGTGACGGTGTGACGGGGGGAGGAGTAAGGGAGTGCGTGCTGGCGCTGGGAGCATATGGTGCTGTCGTATTGCCTCACGCTCATACTGTGCGCTCCCCTGCTGTGTGCTCCCCTGCTGTGTGCTCCCCTGCTGTATGCTCCCCCGCTGTGTGCTCCCCCGCTGTATGCTCCCCCATTGTGAGCCCTCTCGCGCACTGTGAACCCTCTCTGACAGCTGTGACAGTATCCTGCTCTCTGACAGCTGTGCCTGTATCCTGCTCTCTGTATGCACGGCACGGCCCTCGCATCAACTCCTCGTCTCCTCTCTTCTCTGTGTGTATGCATGCATGTGTGCATCCGTGCATGCATATGTGTTGGTTCATGCATGTACGTGTGCGCACTCACTCACGCCAGGATGACTTTCTTCCCCGTGTGGCAAACCCGCTCGCTCTCGTCTTCGGACTCACCTTCTGGTGATAACCCCTCAACCTCAACCGCCATTCATTGATTTTCTCCCATTTCTATGAATCAACCCATGCACACTCATGCTCTCCCCCTCCTCCTCTTCCTCTCCCATTTCTAGGAGGGGGAGAGCATTTCTATGAGCACATTCATGTTCTCCCCCTCCTCCCCTTCCTCTCTCTCCTCCCAACGCTCCTCACCTTCCTATACAACACACACGCTTCCCATAATCCCCTCCTCCCTTCCTCCCCTCACAGCCCATGTCCTGGCTGCAGCAGTGCTCTTGCTGCATCATGGCATATTTTTCAGTCGCTTCAAACATTTGAGGCGCCTCAAAAGCAGCACTCATGCTGCATGATGGCATATTGAAGCTCGTCTCACCCCTTGTCGCGCTCCCATTTCCCCCTAATCATCTCTCCCTCCTTCCCATTTCCGAATTCTCGTTATCCCTCCCTCCCCACAGTCTGCCTTGTGTATTGCAGTATTCATGCTGCCATGACACATGTGTGTCGGAGCAGAGGAGACTGGCGGATCCCAGAAGGCTCTATGCCCCCGGCCGCCTCTACCACATGCTCTACACACGCCCCTGCAGGTGGGCCTGTGCCCTGCTTTTCGCCCACCCCATCTGAGCTCTTAGTCGTTTCAACCCCCTCCCATATTCCCCGGCAAGTAATCCTGTTACCATTCACAACTTACCCTTGTGCTTCCATCTACCTCTTACCCCATCCCCGCATCCTTCATGCATGGCACATGGCACTTGCCAAATGACACATGTCACTTCTTATATGCCACACGGCACTTCTCACATGCCACATGGCACTTCTCACATGCCACACGGCACATAACACATGGCAGCTGTGAGGACCTTCCTCCGGTGGCGCTGACGGCCATTCCAGTGGAGGGGCGGTTTGAGCATGTGGTGCTGTCGCGCACCGCCATGCGCGACCACACTCTGCCGCTCATTGCTGCCAAGCTGCACCAGTTCCTGCAGGTGTGATGCCACATGCACCCGGTCATACAGGCGATTGTAGTCTTCTGACATGTCCCGCACTGCCATGCGCGACCACACTCTGCCGCTCATTGCTGCCAAGCTGCACCAGTTCCTGCAGGTGTGATGCCACATGCACCCGGTCATACAGGCGATTGTAGTCTTCTGACATGTCCCGCACTGCCATGCACGACCACACTCTGCCGCTCATTGCTGCCAAGCTGCACCAGTTCCTGCAGGTGACTATAGGGGAGTTGTGCTGCTGTGACTGTAGCGAGTCATGCAGGAGACTATAGGGGAGTTGTGCTGCTGTGACTGTAGAGAGTCATGCAGGTGACTATGGGGGAGTTGTGCTGCTGTGACTGTAGAGAGTCATGCAGGTGACTATGGGGGAGTTGTGCCGGTGGCGCAGCATGTGGCAGCGATGGGTGACAGAGACATAGAGGGGGGAGAGGGGTGAGATGTGGGGGAAGGGATGGGAACGCTAGGGACTGGACAAAAGGCGCTGCCAAGCTGCACCAGTTCCTGCAGGTGACTGTGGGGAGTTGTGCCGGTGTGACTGTATCGAGTCATGCAGGTGGTTGCAATGAGTAATGCAGTGTAGTGTATCAAGTGGTAAAGCTAGATGCCTTTCAGCATCAGTCCCTTCTGCATGCTTGCCTTGCTCTGGACAGATTCGTTTCTCTCTTGTACTGAGTCATCCTGTTATGGGACCTTGTTTGGTGATAGCACTTGGTGACACAATGAGTCCTCTTCTTGCCCCAATCCCAAACTCCAACTCAAACCCAAACCCAACCCAATTCCGAGCGCCAAACTTAACTCCTCCCGAATTTGAACCCCAACCCCAATGTTCACCCGTGCCAGACGATGGAAGCGCCTGATGCCGACGGAGAAGGCAAGGCGGAAACAGTTGAGGGGTTGAAGCAAGGCGACAAGCAACAACCAGTCGTGATGACAGCACCAGCAGAGGAGGTGATGGAACGGGATGGGGGAACAGCGTCAGCCGGAGCAGCAGCGGCATCAGCAGCGGGTGACTTGCAGGAGAAGCAGCCGTCCCTGCAGGACCAGATGCAGCACGAGTCGCGGCGCAAGTCGCAGCGTCATCAGCCTTCGCTGCTGCAGCAGCAGCGCCAGCTGCAACATCTCAAGTCCCTCGAGCGTTGCCTCTCTCTGGGAATACCCAATGCCAAGGACCCTGCTGTGCTCGCAGAAGACTACAAGGAGGAAGAGGAAGGGGAGGAGGAGGAGGATGATAGGGAGGAGGAGGAGGGGATGCAGGTGGAGAAATTGTATTCGGAAATAACTCTTAAAGGAGACGCTCATAACGTGCAGCCGGAGAGTGGCGAGGCTGGTAAAACTGCCGCTGGCAGCAATGGCGGTGCTGGTGGCAGTGGTGGGAAGCCGCTGCAGGCGCATGAATCGTCAGCGCAAGTGCAGAAGCGGTGGCAGGACCTGATAGAAGCACTGATGTCTGATGAGGGAGAGGGTGCCAGGGCAAGGGGGGCAGGTGACGGTGTAGGAGAGTTCCCATCTGGAGGCAGCGAGGGCCATGGGCAAACTGGGGCTGGTGGAAAAGGGTTTGCGTTTAGGAGTCTGAGCTGGAGGCAGCCATCGTTTGGTGCACGTCGGTCTGTTGGGGATGGGGATGGACACGATAAAAAAGGATGGGGAAGGGTGAGGCAGGCTGTGAGAGAAGGGAATACGGGTGGAGACCAAAGTAGGGAGGAAGAAGGTGAACGGTAGGTGACATGCTTTTAGAAATAATGCATGTAAGTAAGCTTCTCTTTGAGTTCTAATTTGAGTTTACACATGGCTGGCACTATTCTTGTCGAGGATGTGCGCTGGAGTTCTTGGGACCTAGTCACCCTCGCCACGCCTGCCGCCACTTTTTTCCGAGCCACCTAACATGCCTCGGAAGCCCCCAACCACGTGGCTGCCTCGTTTCCAAATCAGATTTCATACAGCCCGAACCGAAATCTCCCGCGTGCTCGAGCTGACGAAGCTCAGTCTCAATTTGCGTGACAATGAAGTGGCGTGGCGCCGCAAACCGAGGGGATCTTTTCAAGACTTTAGGGGAGGGGGAATGCTGCGTCAGTAGGTGGAATCCAGCGAGGCAGCAGAAAGGCCATGCGACCAGTGGCAGATGGCCATGTCCCCTCTACCCTGGGCTATGTCCACTGTACGATGCCATCTCGATTCCCGCTGTCACAGCCAGCTATGTGTTATGCGAACCAAAATGTTTTCCACCCCAATGTCCGATCCGTCTGTCCCCTCAACCTCCCTCCCCCCATCCCACATCTCTGCGCTGAACAGGCACAAAAGCACCACCTCAACAAATTTAGCTTGCTGAATCTCTTTTCGTTTTCTTGTGATTATCTTTTCTGCTTCTTGTTGTGACTCAAGAAGCCTTCTATACCAATCTCCGACCAGCCCTTCAGCTTCCGAAACTTGAAGCCATGGCCCCCGAGCCCGTCCGCGTGCTTGTCACCGGTGCCGCCGGTCAGTAGAACCTTGTTAAACATAAGAATCGTTATCCGACACCAGCATGAGTCCCGATCTCTGATCTTGGAACCACTATGCGCGTTGTTATCATGTGCAGGCCAAATCGGATATGCCTTGGTGCCTATGATCGCTCGCGGCATTCTCCTCGGCCCTGACCAGCCTGTCATCCTTCACCTTCTTGATATCCCCCTTGCCGAGAGCTCCCTCAATGGCGTCCGCATGGAGCTCATTGACGCCGCTTTCCCCCTCATTCACGGTAAGCTTATCTACCTCGGAAACGTCGCTTACTTAGCACGTGCTATTTGACATGAAGAAAATGTAGATCCATATCACGTCTCAAGCGTGTTGATCGCACTTGTGGAATCCCGCTTTTGTCTTGTGTTTCGTGTCCTCAGGGGTTGTCGCGACGTCGAATGTTGAGGAGGCATGCAAGGGTGTCCAGGTGGCCATCATGGTGGGAGGCTTCCCCCGCAAGGCCGGCATGGAGCGCAAGGACGTCATGTCCAAGAACGTCTCCATCTACCGCGATCAGGCCTCCGCTTTGGAGAAGTTCGCTGACAAGGACTGCAAGGTGTGTACCTTCTCGAGCAGCTGATATTATAAAATCAGAAACTTACTGCTGATGCTCACCAACAGCTGGTGGCTTCAATATGGAATCCTCGTCTTTGATCCCTGTTTTTTGCTTCTTCAACACGGATATTACTGTAGAGCTGGATAGCACTCAACAGCATTACACCGGATTTATGTTTCGTCGACGTCCAGCTGGCTTGTAAGTTCTCAGTGTTGGCTCATCTTATTCTCACATCTCCGTTACACGTAACCCTTCCCACATGATCCCGTCAGGTGGTGGTCGTTGCTAACCCCGCCAACACCAACGCGCTCATCCTGAAGGAGTTCGCGCCCAAGTTCCCCGCCAAGAACATCACCTGCCTCACCCGCCTGGACCACAACCGCGCGCTCGGCCAGATCTCGGAGCGCCTGGGCGTGCCGGTGGCGAACGTGAAGAACACCATTATCTGGGGTAACCACTCGTCTACCCAGTACCCCGATGTGAACCACGCCGTCGTCGTCACTCCCGAGGGCGAGAAGCCCGTGCGCGAGCTTGTCAAGGACGACGCTTGGTACGTCAATTATGATATTTGGCTAGCTTAAAGGCCGCACGCACACTAATGACCACCACCTTAAATTTTACATACCACTTTGTCGGGAGAAAAAGGCACCGGATTTATTCGTTAGTTCACTCGAATTCGTGCAGGCTTGATGGCGATTTCATCAAGACCGTTCAGCAACGCGGTGCTGCCATCATTGCGGCCCGCAAACTGTCCAGTGCTCTCTCCGCTGCCTCGTCTGCCTGCGACCACATCCGGAACTGGGTGAAGGGCACACCCGAGGTAATGGTTACTTGCAAGATATGTTTCTATTTGCTGTTCCATCCTTGCTGTATTAGCTGCTGTCAATTGACCCCTTGCTCCTTCGCTCAAAATTATGCCTGTTTGTTCCGTTCTTCAGGGTACTTGGGTGTCCATGGGAGTCATCTCTGACGGCTCGTATGGAGTTCCTAAGGACATCATCTATTCCTTCCCTGTCACCTGCAAGGATGGCGAGTGGACCATTGTGCAAGGTAATATTTCTTCACTGCACGGACAGCCTGCAACCTGTTACCAGTGCTAGGCTTCTTGATTCCCACTTTCAGTCCCCAGTCCTTACTTTACTTCCGTGCTGCTGTTTCTGAGAATCCTTGTGCTCTTTCATGTGCGTAATCCCGTCCTGATGATCCCCACAGGGCTATCAATTGATGCCAACTCGAAGGCGAAGATGGAGGCCACAGCAGCAGAGCTTGTTGAGGAGAAGGAGCTTGCATACGAGTGCCTCAAGGCGTAAAGCTTATATGTAACCTTCAATTAGAATTGGCAGGTCCCTCAACTGTCACGTTGGTCTCGTATACAATATTAATACGAAATTTGTAGAACCAGCTGGTGCACAGATGAAATATGCAGACCGGCCATAGATACTCGCACCATCCTCACCCGCAGCCTGAATTACAAAAAAAGTTGGGAGGTGGTTACCAGTTGTTCACCTGCAAAACGTGATGAAGTCGCAGGCAGCTCAGGGGAGTGTCGCTCGGTTCCTGCGTAACCACTCTCGCCAGAGGTCGGAGGTGTGCACACCAAACTGGAAATATGTAATTCAGGTCGTTCGAAACTACGTAGTCTGATCAGCTAGAGCTGCAGCCACAGCTTAGAACAGCTAGGCTCCAACCCCATTCCAACCCCAGGCCTCTTATTTCCGCCTTACTCGTTAGGACTATTACTCCACTCCGTCCAATCCGGAGATATATTTTTCCGCGATTCTAGGTCACGTTTTCACTCGACTTAGCTAGCCGTGCCCATGGATGCACATGTGCCCATCGTCGCCCTGGTTGCACCTCCCCATCGCCCACCGCATCATGTCGCCCCTGTTCATAGCCGCGGCGTCCTCTTTGTGCGCGGTATTAAGATTTTATCCAACTACTTCGTCGCATTCGCTTCTTTTCCCCGACGAGAACACTTGGTCCCCTTCCATCCCACACACGCACTCCCCTCCATCGCTCACGCTTCCTCGCTCAAACGAGCACGCTCCCTCCCCTCCCGTCTCCTCCGTCGTGGATTACAAATTCCTTCCCGTCTCCCACGCGCACTCCCCGAGACCGAGCACGCACACTCCCTTCCGTCGCCCACGCGCACTCCGTTGCCGCCGCCCACGCGCACTCCCTTCCGGCGCCCACGCGCACTCCGTTCCCGCCGCCCACGCGCACTCCTTTCCCTCGCCCACGCGCACTCCGTCCCCGCCGCCCACACGCTCTCCCTTCCGTCGCCCACGCGCACTCCGTTCCCACCGCCCGCGCTTTCTCCCTTCCCGTCGCCCACGCTCACTCCCTTTCCATCGCCTTAACGCAATCCTTCCGTCGCACACGCTCACCCCCGCTCGTCGCACATGGCCACTCCCCTCTCGTCGCACGCTGCCGCCCGCGCCGCACACTCCCTTTCAATCTCCTTCCGCCGTCCACGCGCACTTCCTCCTGTCACGCTCGACGACTCCCCTTTCGCCCCCCACGCTCACTCCCTCCCGCCGCGACGGTCCCCTCCGTCGCCCACGCCCACTCCCTCTCGTCGCCCACGCTCACTCTCTCCCGTCGCGAAAGCGCGTGCCCCTTCCGCCGCCCACGCTCACTCCCCTGTCGTCACACACGCAACGACCCAACCTCCACCCTTTCTCCCTTCTCATCCCCACCCTTTCTCCCTTCTCATCCCCACCCTTTCTCCCTTCTCGTCTCCACCCTTTCTCCCCTCAGGCTAGAGTTAGTGTCAGCGCATGCAGCGTACGACAAGACAGCGGTTTATTTCCAGGTGCAGCGCCACCCCTCACCTCCCCATCCCTCACCTCCCCATCCCTCACCGCCCCATCCCACACCTCCCCATCCCTCACCTCCCCATCCCTCACCGCCCCATCCCACACCTCCCCATCCCACAACCTCCCCATCCCTCACCTCCCCACCCCTCACCTCCCCATCCCTCACCTCCCCACTCCTCACCTCCCCATCCCTCACCTCCCCATCCCTCACCGCCCCATCCCACACCTCCCCATCCCTCACCTCCCCATCCCTCACCTCCCCATCCCTCACCGCCCCATCCCACACCTCCCCATCCCTCACCTCCCCATCCCTCACCGCCCCATCCCACACCTCCCCATCCCACAACCTCCCCATCCCTCACCTCCCCACCCCTCACCTCCCCATCCCTCACCTCCCCACTCCTCACCTCCCCATCCCTCACCTCCCCATCCCTCACCGCCCCATCCCACACCTCCCCATCCCTCACCTCCCCATCCCTCACCTCCCCATCCCTCACCGCCCCATCCCACACCTCCCCATCCCTCACCTCCCCATCCCTCACCGCCCCATCCCACACCTCCCCATCCCACACCTCCCCATCCCTCACCTCCCCACCCCTCACCTCCCCATCCCTCACCTCCCCACTCCTCACCTCCCCATCCCTCACCTCCCCATCCCTCACCGCCCCATCCCACACCTCCCCATCCCTCACCTCCCCACCCCTCACCTCCCCATCCCTCACCTCCCCATCCCTCACCTCCCCACCCCTCACCTCCCCATCCCTCACCTCCCCACTCCTCACCTCCCCATCCCTCACCGCCCCATCCCACACCTCCCCATCCCTCACCTCCCCATCCCTCACCTCCCCATCCCTCACCTCCCCATCCCACACCTCCCCATCCCTCATCTCCCCATCCCTCTCCTCCTCCCCATCCCGCATCTCCCCATCCCTACTGCTGTTGCTGTGAATGATAAGGAAACCCGCCCTGTGTCCCCCTCCCCTCACCCATCTCCGCCTCACCCCATACGTCGCCTACCCACCTGCCATAGCCATTCCGTCCCATTGCACCCCGTGGCATCGTCACACCTCGCCACGATCTCCCTGCCTTCCTACTTCTCATCCTCATCCTCCACTCCACCCCGTCCGCTCTCCTCCCTGCTTCTTCCCATCTTCCTCCTCGCCGAAAGGTTCTTCCCCATCACCTCCCTACCGCACTACCATGCGCAATGCCTCTTTCCCTTCCGCCGTTACTCCAAATATTTTTCTTACCTCCTTCGCACACTCCCCTCCTCTCTGCCCCCCGTCCAGGGTTTCCCTCAGTGGGAGGCTCCTTCTCAGCCACATGGCAGCTGCCGGGCGGCATCACGCCTGGGCCGTGCATGTACAACCTAAATCTCCGCCTCCTCGCCTTATCTCCGCCTCACTCAATCTCCTCCTAACCCCCTCCGAGCTTCCGATTTACACAACCTTGTTTGTACCCCTGTAACCCCCCCCCCCCCCCCCTGGCATTTGGTTCTGGAATGTTAGTCGTTTGGTATGACCACTAGGTATGACACATAGCCATTCCCATGCTGTATGTTTATTATTAATAATCAGTTTTGATCCATGTAGTACTGTGACCATTTACCACCTACAAAGTGCAACGAACGATCTAGTTCTAAAAGAACAAAGTTACTCAACAATATGTATCTTCCCAGTCTTGTCTGCACACACAGCACAAAAATATCCAACACTTTTCCTTCCCTCCCCACACCTGGTGCTGGGCACCTGTACATTGCATGGGGGGAAACCGCGTAAGCAGGAAAAGACAGAGTGCAGGGGAGACAGTGAGCAGGGGGAAAGAGAGTGATTAGGGGAAGAGGGTGAGGATGATGAAAGGGAGTGAGCAGAGACGGAAACGGAATGAGGAGGGGGTAAGAGATAGAGCAAGGGGAAAGGGGGTGGGCATGGGGAAAGGGAGTGAGCAGGGGAACAGAGGGTGGGCATGGGGAAAGGGAGTGAGCAGGGGATGCGAGAATGAGCAGCGGGGAAGAGAATGAGCAATGGGGAAAGAGAGTGAGCAATGGGGAAACGGAATGAGGAGGGAGGAAGAGAGAGAGCAAGGAGGAAGAGAGTGAGCAGAGGGGAATAGAGTGAGGAAGGGGGAAGAGAGTGAGGAGGAGAGGGGAGAGAGAGCAAGGAGGAAACAGAGTGAGGGGGGGGGGGAAAGGGAGTGAGCAGGGGGAAACATAGTGAGCAAGGGCGAAGAGAGTGAGCAAGGGGGGAGCAGATTGAGGAGGGGGGAACAGATTGGGGAGGGGGGAACAGATTGGGGAGGGGGGAACAGATTGGGGAGGGGGGAACAGATTGGGGAGGGGGGAAGAGATCAAGGAGGGGGGAAGAGATCAAGGAGGGGGGAAGAGATCAAGGAGGGGGGAAGAGATCAAGGAGGGGGGAAGAGATCAAGGAGGGGGGAAGAGATCAAGGAGGGGGGAAGAGATCAAGGAGGGGGGAAGAGATCAAGGAGGGGGGAAGAGATCAAGGAGGGGGGAAGAGATCAAGGAGGGGGGAAGAGATCAAGGAGGGGGGAAGAGATCAAGGAGGGGGGAAGAGATCAAGGAGGGGGGAAGAGATCAAGGAGGGGGGAAGAGATCAAGGAGGGGGGAAGAGATCAAGGAGGGGGGAAGAGAGTGAGCAGGGGGTTACAGAGTGAGGGAGGGAGGAAAGAGTGAGATAGGGGAAGGAGGCATCCGCAAAAAAGAAGCAGCAGCGATTGAAAGGACAATAGGGGTGAGAAGGTGATTTGAAGGAATGGGAAGGTGAAGGGGAGGAATAGGAGGGTAAAAAGGGAGATAATTAGGCTCGGAGGCTGGTAGGATGGGAGGAAGGAAGGAAGAGTGAAATGCGAGTAGTTTTTTTCGCATAAGAGGACGAGGGTGAGAGTGAGGGTGGGGAAATGGAGGGGGTAAACACGGGCATTAGGAAGGGTAGCGAAGGCGCCGGGGGGGGGGGGGGGGAACGAGGGCGACGGCGCGAGGGAGGGGAATGGGCATGGGCGACGGGGGAAGGAAGAGAGGGCGAAGAAGAGGGGAAGCTCGACAAAGAGTGGGCGGTGGGAATGAGAGCGACGTCGACGGGAAGCGAGGTCGACGGGAGGGGGAAAGCGAGGTCGACGGAAGGGGGAAAGCGAGGGCGACGAGAGGGGGAAAGCGAGGTCGACGGGAGGGGGAAAGCGAGGTCGACGGGAGGGGGAAACCGAGGGCGACGGACGGGGAGGCGGCGATGGCGACCCGCAAGGCGAGGGTGGTAGGCAGGGAAGAGGCGGTACGTGACGGGCGCGGGAAGCGAGGGCGGCGGGCATGGGAAGCAAGGGTGACGGGAGGGGAGAAGCGAGGGCGGGCGGAGGAAGCAAAGGCGATGGGCGGGGAGGAGGCGAGGCGACGGGCGCAGCGAAGGCGGTGGGCGGGGAGAGTAAAGGCGACGGGCGGGGGAAGCGAGGTGGGCAAGCGCTAATATCTCCCGTGCCGACCATAATCTACGTGCGTCACACTCGCAGTCAGCGCCTTCGATTCCCTTCGATTGCATATCCGCTGTGCACCTTCTATTCGATCGTCACTAATTTGTGTTCACTTGATATGCCTGGCTGTTGTGCGCGATGCTTGGATCCTAAAAAGCTAGTGTCTGAGTAGTTAGCTTGTTCTGTCGCACAAGTTTTCCAGCTCTCTGGGGCTGTTAGCAGATTGGGGGCGAACTGTTGGGTTGCGATGTCTGATATCCCCTCGTTGACTCACGGGAGCGTCGCATCTTGTTTCGCTAACCTTTTTTGCTTTCGCAATTCGTCCGCACCTCATATTGCCCGAACCCCAGACCTACCGAACCAAGCGTTGACTCAGTTTTTGTAATTCAGGCTTCGGGTTTTAACATTATGCAGACTGGCCACCTCCAGTTGGCTGGGGACATGAGGATTTCTGGAATGACCACCTTGCATGCCCATCATTGTTAGAAATTTATTGGATCGATAAGAAGAGTGTTTGGGCGTGGTTGCCGCCGCAGCAGACGTGTGGGCACGATAATGTAGCCCAGAAGGGAAGTCGAAGAGGAGTGTATGTGAAGAGCAGGGGTTCTTTTTCGTTTTTCACTACTCGGATTTTCAGGGTTTTTTTTTGGAAACTCTGAAATTCAGGGTTGATCCTGAGCGTTACTCTGATTTGTCAGAGAAAACTGAACTTCTGAAAATTAAAACCCTGTGCCTTCAGTGTAACAATTTTCTCTACTCTTGGTGATCTCTCTAAGTATTGAACCCTGCACCACCGCGTACTCACAAAAGGTGCGGACCGTTGTGTTACTTCCGAAACAACCGCAGACACACTGCAAATGAACATATAAGCTTGGTTTAGATTCGTGTGACTTTGACAATCTGACAGAAGCAAACAGGGAGGGTACGCTTGGCTCGCCTGTATCCCGTACAGAGGAAACGGTAATCTCCTAAAAAGTACACTGAGGCATCAGAGTCCCTTACAAGATTACTCTGACAAATCAGAGAAAAAGTAACTCCCAAAAATTTTACCCAGAAAGTACAGAGTACCCTATCAAAAACCACTCTGATTTTCAGAGAAACAGAGTAATTTACTCTGATAAAAAAACCCCTGGTGAAGAGCAGCTTAGGAGAAATCTGATGAAGTGATTGAGTTCCACCCTTTTAGCCTTACCACCAATTTTAACATTCAATTCATGCTTTCGGCCTAGGAAACGAAGCTCACCCTAGCGGATTTTTTTATGTGAAAGCGGTACAGTATGTCGCTCCCCTGGGGCTTGGGTTTGGTTGCGCTTCTGGTTTGGTTGGCATAGCCAGGCCAGTATCAGCGAGTATCGTCATACTCACGCAGTCACGGTACTCCACTCGAGGGGATACCGTCCAGTGCAGTTTCAAGCAGACAATAGAATGGATGAGCTGACTCGTTGCTAGCGACGGAGAGGGAGGGTGAGCAGCTAGCAACGTCTTTAGCTTCTAATGATGCTTCAGAAAGGGTGACATTTCAGCGTGCAGTAGAATCACAGGAATTATCCGTGTTTCGCTTGCCAATCGCTGCTGCGGAGACCTTTGCTGTCACGAGGCAGCCAATAAGTTACTCAACGATCGCGTATACTTTTAGCTTCCGACGATAACAGCAGCTGGTTCCGCCCGATCCTCGTGTCTCTTCCTGCGCTGTCGTTCTTAACGCAGACACTCGTAGCGAGCTGTAACTAGCGGACGAGAATATCATACGTTGTCTCCTACAAGGAAGTTCTAACCGTTCAGGGCCAGTCGCGCGGTGACAAGAAGACGCTTCTTACGTATCCGCGTTAGGAATCCAAACCAAACCAATCATGGAGTGCCAGCTGTCAGGCGAGCAGATCCGCGGGTTGTGCCGAGCAGTTCAGTGCCTGGCCAAGGTGGCCCACAGCGACTATATCACCTTCCTGGCAGCTCCTGTGGAGGTACGATGTGGACGGAGGTGGCTATTGATGGCAAAGTGGTGATCTGGGTCGATATTGAGTGAAAATACGGAAGCCATTGCTGTTTGTTAACGTTTTAATTAAACCTGATCATGAATGGAAAAGGAAGTGAGATACAGTTGCTAATTTAAGCGCAAATTGCCGTGATCTGTCCACTATTGTGAGAAGCTTTACTGTCAGATTCTCAGCCTGACTATTTGTTTTGTATCAGAACCTAACCCTTGTTCATCCTCGCAATTGTCGACGCGAGGAACCAACACATGCAAGACGCCTATGTTGAGTCGATTCCAAATTCACCAACAACGGTGATCAGCCTCAACCCACTCAGCACTTCCGGCCTGCCCTAATCCATTCCTCACAGTTGTCTCTACGAGGCATCAACACGGCCAAGACGGCCTACCTGGTGGTCAACTTGAATATTTGAGTCCAATCGAAAGCCTCATCCTTGTGTTTTCCTAATCCATTCCTCACTGTTGTCTCTACGAGGCATCAACACGGCCAAGACGGCCTACCTGGTGGTCAACTTGAAATTTGAGTCCAATCTGAAGCCTCATCCTTGTGTTTTCCTAATCCATTCCTCACAGCTGTCACTGCGAGGCATCACGGCCAAGACGGCCTACCTGGTGGTCGACTTGAATATTTGAGTTAAATCGAAAGCCTCATCCTTGTGTTTTCTAATCCATTCCACACAGCTGTCACTGCGAGGCATCAGCACGGCCAAGACGGCCTACCTGGTGGTCAACTTGAATATTTGAGTTCAATCGAAAGCCTCATCCTTGTGTTTTCCTAATCCATTCCTCACAGCTGTCACTGCGAGGCATCAACACGGCCAAGACGGCCTACCTGGTGGTCAACTTTGCCACAGACTACTTTCAAACCTTCAAGCTCACCCAACCCACCTGCTCCTGCTCGGCTTTGGTCAAGGTGAGTCAAGCTGGTCAATGGGAGTCAATATGGTCAAGGCGAATCAAGCTGGTCAAGTGGGTCAAGGAAGGTCAAGGTAGGTAAAGCCAGGTCAAGTTAGTCACGTTGGTCAAAGTCAGGACAAGTTGGTCAAGTTGGTCAAGGCAGGTCAAGTTGGTCAAGGTGAGTCAATCTGTTCTGAATCAACGTGTCATTGGATGCTATCAAATGACCTTTTTTTTTTTTTTTTTTTTTTTTTTTTTTTTAGTTATCCATTGCTGCTTTTGTCCTGACTGCCCGTCTCTGTGTATGCACATAACCCTGCCCTGCTATACAGCAAATCCTTTGTGTCTGTTGATGGGTGTGTGATGGGGGTGGGAGAAGATGGCATGCATATATGGGGATTCTTGTGTGCGTATGAGTTCATGTGCGAGTGAACATATGCGTGCATGTGCATGTATGTGGATGTATGTGCATGTATGTGCATGTATGTGGATGTATGTGCATGTATGTGCATGTATGTGCATGTATGTGCATGTATGTGCATGTATGTGCATGTATGTGCATGTCCATGCATGGCGAGCAGTCAGTGCTGGCAGTGTTCCGCACGGCACCAGCAGCCATGCAGACCCTCACCATCACCGCGGACGGCAAGGAGCCTGACAACATTCACTGGATCATTGACTGCCACAACGGTGCGCGTACCACCATATCACCATTACCATTAACCCATCACCATTACCATTACCCCATCACCATTACCCTTTCCCAATAGCCATTTCCATGACCCCATTAAAATACCATTACCATTAACCCTTCACCATAGCCATTTCCCCATCACCATTACCATAACCATATCACCACTACGACTACCGCATCACCATAGCCCTTACCCCATCACCATTACCATTAGCCCAAGAACGGTATGGCTTGATTGTCAAACTGCAGAACGTCGGCCACGACAGTCAAACCGGCATGCTGGCGTGGCCTGGTTTGCCCCTGAAAGGTAGGCCTCTTCCTGGTTTACTGCCAAAATGGCGCGTTACGCAATTTCACGGCAGGGAATCGCGCATTTTCTTTCTGATCCTGCGTGTGATTCTCAGCAACGGCTGCGTCAATAATAGGGATTCTCTCTGCGATTGTCTGACTCAAAGCGCACTCCTCCTCCCTTACACTCTCCTTCCCCGTCCATCTGACCTTCCGGGCAACTCAAACGCGCTTCTCCCATTCCCCTCCTCCCTTCCCCCTTCTGCCCTTCCCCTCCTCCCTTCCCCCTTCTGCCCTTCCCCTCCTCCCTTCCCCCTTCTGCCCTTCCCCTTCTCCCTTCCCCCTTCTGCCCTTCCCCTCCTCTCCCCCCATCCCGCCAGGCATGCGCAAGACATACACCATTGCATGTGTGAACGACAGGGAGGTGCTGTCAGCCTCCATCGACCCGTCCACGTACCCCTCCTCACTCGTCGCCCGCCCCAAGGCCCTGCTGCAGCTGCTCAACCATTTTCAATCCACCCTCTCTGAGATCACCATCATTGCTGCCGACCCTGAGGACGTGACAGGCTCGGGAACAGGCACGGGGGGAGGTGCGGCGGGGAGGGGAGGGGGGAGTGAGGCGAAGGCGGTTGAGATGAGAAGCTATGTGGAGCCAACCCATGCAGGTAGGTGTGTTGAAATATAGGCGCATGTGGGGGTACATGACATTTGAAATTCCTTTTGCATGGGTGATGAGAGCCATGTGGAGCCGACTCATGCTGACGCGTGTGAAGCATATTGCACACGTGGGGTGTCAAAGCATTGGAGCAGTAAGGGGCATTTGAAGCAGGGAAGTTGGTTCTAAGCCAGGCCTCACATAGCCTGGCTGACTGAACATGTTGGCTTGCGTCCTGTGACACCCCCATGGGCTCTGCCAAGTTTTCCTCCTCCACTCCTTGCCTTTTGTAGTCGAAGGCAAGCCTTAAAGCCCTTGTTCCATCCCTTCTTCTGACTCCTGCACCTCTGCTCTTGCCCCGCTTTTTCCTCTGCTCCCCCTGCAGGCTCGTCAGCAGACGGGCGGCTGGAGGCGTCTCCAGAGGCAGCGATGCACACGCAGCTGTGGGTGGACCCTGGGGAGCATTTCGAGGCGTACTGCCACAGGGGGGATGCTGTGGACGTCACTTTCAGTGTGAAGGAGGTGAAGGTGAGATCAGTGTGGGGGATGGGAGAGTGGTGTGGTCTGTGGTGTGGTGTGGTGTGGTGTGGTGTGGTGTGGTGTGGTGTGGTGTGTTGGGTGGGTGAAAATGGAGCACTTTGATGCATGCTGCCACATGGGGGATGGCCGTCCCACCTGCTTCACACCCACCCTCCCCCGCCCCCCACCACCCGCTCCTCTTCTTTTTTCCATGGCCCCCTTTCTCACGCCACCAGGCGTTTGTGCAGTTCTGTGAGTCGGCAGCAGCAGACGTGGTCATGCTCTTCCATCAAGCAGGAGCGTGAGTGCTGCTCCTCCTGACTCATCTCCCCCTTGTGTATCGCTTGATGGTGTTGCCTTAAAAAAAAAAACAAACAAACAAACAAACAAACAAACAAAACAAAAGCAACGCCAACTGAGCCAGCAGCAGCAGATGTGGTCATGCTCTTCCATCAAGCCGGAGCATGAGTGCTGCTCCTGAGGCACCACCCCTTGTATGCTTGAAGTGTAGCCGTGAATACACTGCCACTAGCGCGTTACCACTCAGTCATTCACTGCAGTGCTAGTGAGCCCGTCCGCTCCAAACCATCCCCTGTTCGCCCCCTTCCACATCGTCTGCTCCATGTTTCGACCGATTTTAGTCACGCACTCCTCCTGCGTTCCTCCCCCCCGTCCCCCTCCTCCCTTCCGTTCTCTACCCCTCCCTCCCTGCTGTCATCCCTGGATTACTGTGTGTCCTGCAGCCCTCTCATGCTCATGCCAAGATTTCCCAACCCGCACACCACCCCCACTCGCAACCCCCGCCACGCACACGCGCACGCAGCACTCGCATCTGACTTTGACTCACGGCTTGTGATCGCCACCATGCTCGAATCCCAGCTCCCCACTCCCCCACCTTCCGACCCTTCCGTTCACCGAGCATCCGCCCAACCCGGCACGCCTCACCAAGCAGCGGCTACTCCCCAAGCCTCTGCCGATCCTGGCGCTCCTACTCACAAGGGCTCGGCTTCCCGAGCGACTGCCGGAGCTGGGACTCCTACAGTTGCACTTTCAGGCTCCCAGCGCTCCTGTCATGCAGGCTCGGGGGCAGTTCCCCACCAAGCCTATCCAGTAGGCTCGGATTGCAGAGAAGATCCAGAAGGAGGAGGGCTGGGTGAAGGCGAGGAATTGGGAGCGGATGAGATGAGGGCTGGAGAAGGTGCTGAGAAGGTTCCGCTGAAGGATCCAGGTGCAGGAGCAAGGCTGGAGGCAGGCTGGGCGCATGGAAAACGATGGTCAGACCTCTCAGGTACGGTACAGCCGGACCTCTCAGGTATGGTACAGCCGGACCTCTCAGGTATGCCCGACCTTCAGCTGTACCTGGCCCCACAGGCACGACAGGGCTTGTGAGGCAAGATCACTGATGTTTGCCAAACAGTACGATCAACATATCTTGCCTATGGTCTTCTGGGTATATGCTGCTAGTGCACGTGCTTTTCCCGTACACTCATAAAACTGCTCCAGGATTTTTCCAATCGCCGTGCATTTCCACCCATGCATTACGCAAGAAGCCAGGAGCACTCAATGCTCTCCCCACTCCTCCCTGTGTGGGTTCATGGCAGGGGCAAAAGGCACAGCACACAGAGCTGGTGCGGATCCAGCAGGTCCGGGAGGAGGAGAGGGGAGTGGCGGTGGGAGAAGAGGGAGCAGCACATGGCCCAGGGCGCAGCAACAACCACTTCCGGGCCTTGAGCAGCAAGATCAACGGCAGCAACAGCATGATCAATACCAGCAACAGCAGGCAGCCAATCAGGTTCCAGACAGCGAGGACGCCACCGAGGAGCTTCCCATTGGTCGGCTGGCAGCGGCATCACGAGGTGGCAGTGGCAGTGGCGGCGGCGGTGGTGGTGGTGGCGGTGGCGGTGGTGTTGCTGGTGGAAGCAACACCGGGGTAGTGTGGATGGGAATGGCATGGTGACTGGCGGTGCTGCTGATGTGTCTGCTGGGCGGTTCATGCCCACTGAGGCATCCACACCTGGAAGGCAAGCACTGCATCAACGTAAGACATGTCTTTCGCCCGTTGTGTTTCTAAACTCTCCCTGGTTTCAGCGATTGAGGTATGAAGTTTCATGATTCACCTGCCTCACCTGACCTCTCATCCTTGCATCTGTGCTTTACTTTCCCAAACTCTTTCTGTGGCCGTTAGGGCAAGACATCTCTCGCGCAGAGGCACCTCCGCTTCAAAGAGATCCAGACCGTTGGATCGAAAATACGGAGGATGATGAAACGGAGGACAGGTTACGGGGGCGTGTTGGAGGGCTTTTGGGTGAGGACCAATGTGAAGGGGTCGGCGACGAAGACGAATATGTGGATGCCACTCCACCAGAGAGGAGGATGTATGATGACGAGGATGAAACCATGGATTAATAACACTATCGGACTTTGATAGTGATTATCACTATGTGATGTAGTTTTTTGTAAGTAGTGTATTTAGAGAGCTTGCCTTTTTTCCATGTAGCAATGACATCATCTCATTTCAAGGGTTTAGTAGAATTGAAATCGAAGCAATTCTAGCATACTAATATGCAAACAGCTCACTACGGTTGTCCCGGTTCTGAGGGGTGGGTGGGCGGGAAAGTTGGCTAAACTGTTTGAAAATGAGAGATGTAGGTGGAGGAAAATGACTTACAACCCACGCTTTGTACTTCAAAACGTAGTGCGGTCTGACTCTGCCAATTTCTACATTACAAACAACTTCTAGAAATATTCATTTGTAAGTTGTCAATCATGGAGCACGCTTTGAGCGAGTTTTTGAGTGCTGTTCTTGGGAATCGCGTCTCACCGCTGACGGAGAAAGTCATCTTTGCCTTCCAGATGGACACAGATTCTTCCACTCCACACGTGCCCATGTTGCACAAATCATTTCCTCGATGATGACGCTGCGACTGGTAGAGCGACAGCGCGTTGCGTTGCGATGACAGTGCGATGCGCATGCCTCATCGGTCAAGCGATGGTGTGCGACACGCAGCTGCAGCTCCCAAGCCTAAAGCGACAATATCCAAGGACACAGCAGCCCCACAACCGAAACTGCCCGGACCAGACTAAGTCGCACGCAGCTTGCTACCGGCCAAGCGAAGGATGACATCAGTGTGTACCGCAGCTTCCCTTCCACGCTTGATCGCAGCCGGACTTTGCCGCAAGTAGTTCCCTAGGTTTGTTACAATCCCTTCACTCGCTCCCACCTCCTCCCCCAGCTTGAACTCGCCTCACCCATTCCCCCCACCACCCCCACCCCATCATCCCGCCTGGTTCCCCATACCTTCCTTGCGACAGACGGACCCTTCTCTTCGCTCATTCCATTCTAGGGTTTCACTCCATTCCATGGCTCCAACAGCCGCTCAGGTTCTGGCTGCTTCCAACAGGTTTTGAGTGTGATTGTTGGGAACAGTGGTGGGATTGCGTCAACAGCTAAAACGAGATTTCGAGACCCACTTGGGACCGTGTGATCGCGGACGGTCCGTTGGTAGCTGGAGACGGTCATGGCACGGGAGGGAAGCTACACAGCTTCTGGGATGTTCTTTCAATGCATTTCCTCGCTATTGCTAGCTGTAGAATAAAATCAGCAGGATAGTTTCCAAGAGCGTAGGAGCGATGCTGGAGAGAACGGGGTCGCTGAATCCTCAGCGGCCGTCAAAGCACGAAATGCCGAACCCTTACCATGACATGCTGTCGACGCCGCGAGGGACGAGTAGGAACCGCGAGAGGGAGAGGGACGTCAGTCCGTTACTGAGACCAGACAGAGCTCGGGAGCTTAACCCTAGTCTAGAAGCCAGCTTTGAGGCCTTGCGACTGGATAAGTCGAGGGAGGGTAGCGGATTGCCTCATTCGCGCGAGAGCAACGGAATGTCCATCGCCGATCCCGGTGCGAGGGCAGAATCGCTAAGAATGGGTCACAACGGCCTCTCCCAGATGCATCCTCTCTCCGCAGGCCTCCCCGATGTGCGTTCCTAACCTCGTTCTCATCCCCGTTATCATCCTCCTCCGTCTGTATTTTATGAAATTCTCGTCTAGTATCGCCTGTTCCTTTCAAAAACGTGTTTGCCTTTCCCCTGGCTTGCACGCTCGTCGAATCCGTGGACGCTGTCGTTCGTTACTTTCGCAGGCGTCGACTAGGGTCTCTTATTACCTGTCTGCACCCCCTCCACTTCCTTACCGCCGCTCAGCCGTTTTCCATTTTGTGCATTTATTCCCGTTTCCTTTTCTTAAAATAAACAAACCATCACAGGTGATGTCGGGCATGCCGCTGAGCATGGATTTCAGCATGCTTGAAAGCATTAGCTCGCTCAACCGGACGACTGGCGGGCATAAGCACATGACGCCGGGCAAGGCGCACCCCCTGTCGATGTCGTCGCAGCGGCCCAGCATTCGCGTGTCGCACCTCGACGTCAGCGTAAGAGGGCTTTGCTGTTCTGTTTGTTCTCTGGTTGACGATTGTGCGAGGTTGCTTGCTCCTATGCTTGGTGCTTTGCCTGTCCTTGCTCTTTCCATCTACACACCTCCAGGCCCCCTTAACCGGCCGTGGATGTGCGCATCGTGTGTCGCTCCGTGTGTTTGGCTCCGGCTTTGCTCCATACGTTTCTCCGTTATCCTTTCCTCCCGCGTTGTTCCGACTGCTTCCTCCCTTGTTGCGCCGTCCGTTTTTTTCCCGCATTTCTCGGTGCGGCAGGACGGGTCTATGAGCAATCTCGAACGAGCACTCGAATACGCGAAGAAAAAAGTCGACGATGAGCTTCGCGTGTTCATTAGCGACATCGCCAAGCGGCTAAACCTCCCGGGCGCCGCGCCGCCCAGAACGCCTCCCAAGTCGCCTGTCTCTCCCACTAACGCCTACCCGTCAACTTTCACGTCGTTTCTCATGTCGCCGGAATCGTCAAGATGGGAGCAAGGGGCACTCTATCTAAAAGACCTAGCCGAAAAATGCCTACGGATGCGTGCAGATGAGTTCGGATCGGCGTGCGAAGACATTGTGCATGATTTGAACATGGCGCGGCAGCAGTTACCCATGGGAACCCTAAAACAGCTGCACATGAAAATGCTCTTCATTCTCACGCGCTGCACGCGCCTGCTGCAGTCGCAGAAGGAAGCTGAGGCGGAGATGCCGTACGGGGGAGTGTACGGGGGTCCGTATAGGGGTGCGGAGGTGTTGGCGACGCCGATGGTTCGTAACCGCCCGCCTGGCTTGCCGTCGACGCTGCGATCGCAAGCTTCCATGGCGGCTACTCACTTCTCTTCGTATACGGCATCGAAGCCGCTGGAACGTCCCGCAGAGCTCCCCGCAGGCCACTCCGCGGAGCTCCCCGCGGAGCAGGCGGCTGAGCAGTTGGCGGAGAAGCCGCGGCTGCAGCGGCAGCAGCAGCAGCAGCAGCATCAGCAGCAGCAGGCGCAGCCGCCGCAGCGGCCGATCATCCGGTGGGACTCGTGTCCCGCGCCGGCGGACTGGCGGGTGCGCGACCCCAAGGCCGAGCAGAAGGGGGGCGCGGGGCTGGGGTTGGGCGCGCGCAAGGACGAGGGGAAGCAGCGGAGCAAGAGCAAGTCGAATATGATGGACGACTGGAGTGCCGCGGTGGCGGAGATGAGAGGGGCTCTAGACGACGGTACTTACGTGCCCGGCGGGGATTTCAACCAAGAGGATAGCGCTAGCGCGAGTGCGAGTGGGAGCGCGAGTAGTGGGTTCGGATTTGGGCTCGGAGCAGGTTTTGGGTCCGGGCTTGGCTCAGGATCGGGTGCTGATGGCGGTTCGGGATTAGGTTCGGTATCAGGTTTGGGTTCGAGCTCTTCCAGCCAGCTCGCGCCTTCTAGCTCGTCGGGCCTGGGCTCGAGCTTGGGATTAGGCTCGGGATCAGGTTCGGGGCTCAGTTCGTCGAAGAAGAAGCTTTCTGGGGGGTTGATTGGCGGAGTGACGAGTCTGGTTAGGATGGTTAGTGGGAAACTAGAGGAGCTATTGGCGTCGGTTAAGGAGGAGGAGGCGGCTGAGATGGAGGAGGCAAGGAAGGATAGGATGGAGAAGGGAAAGGAGAAGGAGAAGGGGAAAGAGAAGGAGAAAGGGAAGGAGAAAATGGACAAGGGCAAGGAGAAGGCGGAGAAGGGGAGGGACAAGGGTGCGGGCAGGAAGGGCAGCGGCATGTCCCCATCGCCCATGCAGAGTAAACGGTTGTCGGATGATGGACGGGAGGAAGGGGACGTGTCTCTGGCGAGCACGAGTGGGGAGCAGGGATGGCTGCAGCACCTGTTCCAGCAGCAGCCGCAGCAGCTGCAGCAGCTGCAGCAGGATGATCAGGTGCAATCCGGGGTGCCGCAGCAGCACGTACAGGAGCTACAGCAACAACCTCAGCCGCAGGTGCAGGCGCAGATGCTCGCGCCGGGCGCGGACATGCTCATTGGGGGACAGCAGGCGCACATGGCGGGTCCGCCTGCTTCGGCAGCGGACGCGGAGGTGCACGGGTCCACGAGCGCGCGGGGGCTGCTGTGGGGGCGGGTGGCGGAGATCCGCAAAGAGGAGGAGATTCAGCGCGCCATGCGCAGCCAATCCGCGCGTGACAAATCCTCCCTCTCCCGATCAAGCGACTCTTCCCCCGCCCTGGCGCCAGCAGCGGCGGCGGTAGCACCGGCGGTAACAGCAGTGCGGGAGATGGGCCCAGCGGGAGACGCCGAGGTAGCGGCGGCGCTAGGTGCGGCGTTAAGCGCAGCGGGAGGAGCGGAGCCTGGGGTTGTAGCAGCACTATCCACGGGAGCTGGCGCGGGGGCAGCAGGTACTGGGGGCGCCTGGGGCGAGGCGGGGGACACGAGCATGGCGGGCGGGAGTATGGCTGTTCCGCAGGAGGGGATTAAGGGGAGTGAGGGAATGGAGGGGAGGAAGGGCGGGCAGGGAGGGGCGCGGCAGGGGCAGGGGGACGTTCGGCGGGAGGGGGAGTCGGATAAGGCGCACAGACGAGGCGAGGGGCGCGGGAGCAGAGCGTGGGACGTGCGGGTTCCAAGCGGGGAGGACGAGCGGATGGAGAGTCGGAGGCACGGGGTGGCGAGAGAACCGCCCTCGCCCTCGGGAAACCTTGCAGAGGATTTTGACGATTTGCATGAGAAGGCTATGATGAGGTCTGTGTCGGGGCGAAGAGTGCAGTATAAGTACGGGTACTGGGGCAAGGGAGAGAACGAGGAGGAGGAGGGTATGGATGGGATGGTGCCGAATGAAGGGGAACAGGAGTGTGTGGTGATTTGTCGTATTTGTGAAGAGGAGGTGAATGTTACGCAGTTACAGGAGCACTCGCGGCTGTGCGCGCTCGCGAATCGGTGCGACTCGGCGCAGTTTTCGATCGACGATCGGCTGAGGCGGCTAGCGGACGGCTTGGATCACATCTCGAACGAGCAGGTCTCCCGGCTGAGCGCCATGTCGTTCCAACGCGTGCCGTCCAACTCGTCGTCTGCTGCTGGCGGGGCGGCCTCGTCCGTGGTGCCCGCAGGGCTGGATTCGCATTCCCAGCAGGTGGGGTTGATGGGGGTGGGGGGAGGTGCAGGGGCGAAGCAGGGTGGTGGCAGGTTCCTGTCTCCCTTGGGCAGCAGTATGGTGTCTCATGCAGACATGCGCGAGGGGGATGAGGGCGGCGCAGCAGGGGGGGGAGGAGAAGGAGAAGGGGAGCGGACGGATGGGTATGGCAGAGAGGAGGAGCAGATGCGCGAGCAAGACTCAGCAGAGCTCTGCAGCAGAGAGAACGGGTCGTTGCACCCTGGCGTTCCCATAAGCCCCACAGAAGATCACCCAGAGCACCAGGATCACCCAGCGCATTCAATGCTTCAGGAGCATCAGGGCGCAGGGGGCAGCAGCAGCAGCAACGTGTCCAACTGGTCGTACGTGAGCCACCACCTGCAGCAGCAGCAGCAGCACAAGCTGCAGCAGCAGCAGCATCTGCAGGCAGCAGGCGAGGAGGGATCCCAGTACGAGCCTTCCATGAGCGCAGTGACGAGTATGAGCGGCGCTACCTCTACCAGCGGGTTCCTATCCGCGGGTACGGCGTCCCCCATGCCCACGTCGCCTGCAGGGTCGGCGGGCACGAGAGGGGAGAGCCATGGGGGGTATGGGAGCCCTGGGTCGTCGCTGCTGAAGAGTGCTTTGGCAGGAGGAGGGAGGGAGCTGATGGAGGAGCATATACACATGGTGGCACAGGAGGAGATCGCTCTGGTGAGTCCCTGGTTGGCCTGATTGATAGTCCCTGGTTGGGGGGATGTGTGAGTCGACTTTGTCTCTCTCTTGTGCTCTGTGCCTTTGCGCCTGCCACTCTGTGGCTGCTTACCCTCCAAATATTCCCAACCCCCTCCAATCGTCCCCAACCCTCACCAACCGCCCCGAACCACTCAGATGGACGACTTGGCGGACATAGCACAGGACGTTGCTGATGTCTCACTGGAGGACGAGAAGCCCGAGGAGCTGCTGCTGACGGACATGAGGGACCTCACAGACCTGCTGCGCACCAACGATGCACGCTTCCTCACCATCGATGTGTTCGGCCGTCGTATCACCAAGCTGCTGCAGTGAGTGTGCTCGCTTGTGCGTGCATGCGTGCATGCGCGCTTGCTTGCTTGATGTGGCATTTGAGTCAGTCGCCTGGTTTGAGATGTTCTAGGTGGAGCTTGTCTTGTCATTGCTTTCCGTCTCCGCGCTCCAGTCTCCTCACCCCCTCACCCCACTCCCTTTCCTGCGCAACTTGATAAAAGAATTGTTTTGAGATGTCTCAAAACAATTCTTTTATCACGTGTCTCCTCACCCCCTCACCCTTTCCTGCGCAACTTCCCTGGTGGCAGGGAGAAGTACTACCGCCCGAGAGACATCCTGGACCACCAGATGGGCACGGCAGCAGGGAAAGCTTTTCGAGCTGCCTAAGGAAACGCCTCCTCCCTCTCTCTCCTTTCTCCATCTCCCCCCCCTCGCTCGTATCCCCTCTCTGCTCCCCTGGGCGCAGGGAGAAGTACTATCGTCTGAGGGACATCCTGGACCACCAGATGGGCGCGGCAGCAGGCAGTGCACTGCGAGGCTATGGTGGGCCAGATGGGGGCGAGGCGATGCAGTACGCGGATGAGGACGGGGAGGACGTGCTGCAACTCTCCCGCAGCGCCCGCAGCACCCCACCCAACGCGTCTCTCGGCGGCGGCAGCAGCATCGGCGCCGGCGGCAGTGTTGCTGGTGGTGGGGGCGGGGGTGGTGGTGGCGGTGCTGTCGCTGCGTCGTCGTCGTCAGCATCGGCGGCGGGGCGTGATCGCACGACAATAGACGACTTTGAGCTGATCAAGCCTATTAGCAAGGGCGCGTATGGCCGCGTGTTCCTGGCCAAGAAGAAGACCACGGGGGACCTCTTTGCCATCAAGGTGCGCGTGGGTGGCAGAGTGGACTGTTGTGGGTGCATGGGTGGGTGTTGGGCATCTGGCGAGGGATCGCACGACGATAGACGACTTTGAGCTGATCAAGCTCATCAGCAAGGGCGCGTATGGGCGTGTCTTCCTCGCCATGAAGAAGACCACGGGGGACCTCTTTGCCATCAAGGTGCGTGCGAGAGTGGCCGGATGTGCGCAGGGCTGGGTGCATGGCCGGGTGGGCGGATGCTGAGTGGCTGGGTGAATGGTTGGGTTCTGAGTGACTGGGTGAGGGGCTGGGTGCAGGGCTGGGTGCAGGGCTGGGTGCAGGGCTGGGTGCAGGGCTGGGTGCAGGGCTGGGTGGAACGGTGCTGAGTGGCTTGGTGAATGGCTGGGTGTTTGCTGTCTGGCACAGCTCTCCATGGGTCAGCGGGCGGGGCGGGCATTTGGCAGAGGGAATGGAGGCTGAGATGAGGCGTTTTCTAGACGCGCATTGAAACGTAAGCTCTGCGTGCGCTCTTCATTTGTGTCGTCTGTGGCAGGGCAGGTGCCGCGCAAGGCGGACATGGTGTGCAAGAACGCAGTGAAGAGTGTGCGGGCAGAGAAAAAGCTCTCTTTTGAGGTTAATCACAGACTCCCCTGTCCCACCTCTGTGCCGCTCCTGCCCCTCCCCTGTGCCTCTCTCTGCTCCTGTGTGTGTGCATGCCCACCAGGTGTTGCGCAAGGCGGACATGGTGCGCAAGAACGCGGTGGAGAGCGTGCAGGCAGAGCGCAACATCCTCGCCTCCGTGCGCAGCCCCTTTGTGGTACGTACGCACGCATGCCTTGCTGCTTTCCCTTGTAAAGCTATATAGCACGGCAAACCCGTTTGTGTATTGCCACCACACAACCCGTTTGTGTATTGCCACCACACAACCCGTTTGTGTATTGCCACCACACATTGCCATGCCCCGTGCGTTACCGTGCCCCATGCACGCATCATACCCATTGGTCCCCATCTCCTTGCCCCTCCTCTCACTCCTGCCTCCAGGTGCGATGCTTCTACTCGTTCACATGCCGGGAGAACCTCTACCTGGTCATGGAGACCTCGCTGCATTTCCCCCTGTTTCTCACTCACTCGCTCACTCACTCACTCACTCACTCACTCACTCATCCTCTCTCTCACTCCTGCCTCCAGGTACGGTGTTTCTACTCGTTCACATGCCGTGAGAACCTCTATCTGGTCATGGAGTATCTCAACGGGGGCGACCTCTTCTCGCTGCTGCAGAACCTCGGCTGCCTCGAGGAGCCCATGGCCCGCGCCTACATCGCTGAACTGGTACGTACTGTCATGGCCCGCGCCTACATCGCCGAACTCGCATGTGCCCTTCCCTGCCCTGCCCTGCCCTGCCCTTCCCCGCCCCGCCCTGCCCCGCCCCACCCTGCCCTGCCCCGCCCTGCCCTGCCCCGCCCTGCCCTGCCCTGCCCCGCCCCGCCCTGCCCTGCTCTGCCCTGTGCTGCCTGGTATGTGTGCTTTGGTTCCCTTATGGGGCGTCTCACTGCCCTCTCACCCCGCATGCCACGCCATCTCATCCCATCCGTCATACCATGCCCTGCCCCTCTCCCTCGCCCCACCACCACTGTCAGGTGTTGGCGTTGGAGCATCTGCACGCCAGTGGCATCATCCACCGGGACCTCAAGCCGGACAACCTCCTCATTGCATACGACGGCCACATCAAGGTGAGCACGCCGCCATGCCTATGCCACATATGCTTGCCGCTCGCTGCTTATGCTGCCCCCGTCAACACGTGCGTCCCTTCTCTCAACCTCCATTCTTTGGTGCACGAGCACTGGTTCCTTCCCATCCTCGTCCCATTCGTCCCTATCCCCTTGTTCGTTCCCCACCTCTTCCCCGTCTTCTCCGCACCTTGTTTTCTTCCACAGCTAACGGACTTTGGGCTGTCCCAGATGGGTCTATTCAACAGTACAGGTGACTTCGCCATCGGCCCTCTCGCGGCTACGGGACCCTCCGAGCCCCCCTCGCCCAACGTCACGGCCGCCGCCGCCGCCGCTGCTGCCTCTGCCTCTGCCTCCGCAGCTGCTGCAGCTGCAGCTGCTCTTTCCTCCCACCCGCCAGCCGCCATGGGTTTCCCCAAGTCAGGGTCGATCGACTCTGGCGCGTCAGTCTCTGCCTCCATCCCCACTTCGCCTCTCTGGGCGGCGGATCAGGCGGCAGACTTCCCGCATGCCCCGTCCGGCGCGTCGTCCCACCCTTCGTCCTCTTCCGGCCGCACGTCGCCGTATTCAGGGGTTCCGGGCGGCGTGGGGATGGTGGGAGGCGGAGGGGCGGGGAGTATGGGAGGGGGGGGAGGTGTGGGGGGAATGGGGGGAGGGTCGGCGTCGCCAGCGTGGAAGGCTGAGGTGGAGTCGTTACAGGGCGCGGGGCGGAGTGCGTCGGCGGATGTGGAGAAGAAGAAGGAGCAGACGGTGGGCACTCCGGACTATCTCGCTCCGGAGATTCTGCTCGGCACAGGCCATGGTGGGTGGGGGTGGGTTTTGGTGTATGGGGATGGGTTTTGGTGGGTGGGGATGGGTTGTGGTGGGTGGGGATGGGCCATGATGGGTGGTGATGGGTATGAGGCATGACGGGAGTCGGGTGAGTCAGTGGGTTTGGGACGTGTGACGAGCTATTTGCAAACGCACACACGCCTTGCGTTCTATCCCTTTCCCTTCCTGCTGCACGGCTCATCTCTATCCCTCTGTTCTGCACCTTTGCTCGCTCCACCTCCCTCCCTGGTTCATCCTTGTTGCTGCAGGTGCCACAGCGGATTGGTGGGCTGTGGGAGTGATGCTCTTTGAGCTGCTCTGTGGTGTTCCCCCTTTCAATGCGCCCTCCCCTGAGGTTAGTGACCTGCAAGAGGGTCGTGGCCTGCTGGCTTTGTGCTCTTGTGGTTTCTTGGTAACTCCTGCACCCCTCCCCCCCCCCCCACACACACACACACTACACACGCTCACGCACACACACACATGCTCATGCTCATACTCTCTCTCTCTCCAACCATCCCTCCCAACTCAATTCGTGCAGATTATCTTTGACAACATTCTGAACCGGGACATCCCATGGCCGGAGGTGCCTGAGGAGATGTCGTACGAGGCCATGGACCTCATTGATAAGTACGCGCGCTTGCTTCTTAAAGCCTGTGTTCGTGAGAGGGGAGAAGAGAGAGAGCGAGCGAGGGAGAGAGCCAGAGAGAACACGAGACACACATTGTTGCTGGAGGTGCCTGAGGACATGTCGTACGAGGCCATGGAGGGACCATATTGACAAGTACGTGCTTCTTTCCTGGTGGTGTATCCGTCCTTGCCAACTGAAGACTGAAGTAGGCGTTACAGGGGATCTAGCACATCCACAATGGAGCTAGTTCCCTCTAGCCATTAGACGTTTTTTGGCGCCTCAAGAAACATCCTACACCAAAAGGTGCCTGGGGAGAGGTCCTATGAGGCCCCTTTTTTTCCAAGGAAAACTAACTGTTCCACACAGGCTTCTGGCACGGCACTGCGAGTACGTCTTTGTTCATGCTCATTATGCTTGAACATTCGAATCGACTCACTCCTACCTTCCTTTGTCTGTCTCTCTCTCTCACATCAACCTCCCCCCTCTTCCACCCCCCTGCCAGGCTGCTGCATCCGGAGCCGTCGCTGCGGCTGGGAGCGAGGGGAGCAGAGGAGGTGAAGGCGCACCCCTTTTTTGCCGGCATCCGCTGGGAGACCCTCGCGCAGGAGCAGGTGGGGCTGGGGGGGAGCAGGTGGGGCTGGGGGGGAGCAGGTGGGGCTGGGGGGGAGCAGGTGGGGCTGGGGGGGAGCAGGTGGGGCTGGGGAGGAGCAGGTGGGGCTGGGGAGGAGCAGGTGGGGCTGGGGAGGAGCAGGTGGGGCTGGGGAGGAGCAGGTGGGGCTGGGGGGGAGCAGGTGGGGCTGGGGGGGAGCAGGTGGGGCTGGGCAGGAGCAGGTGGGGCTGGGCAGGAGCAGGTGGGGCTGGGGAGGAGCAGGTGGGGCTGGGGAGGAGCAGGTGGGGCTGGGGGAGGAGCAGGTGGGGCTGGGGGGGGAGCAGGTGGGGCTGGGGGGGAGCAGGTGGGGCTGGGGAGGAGCAGGTGGGGCTGGGGAGGAGCAGGTGGGGCTGGGGGGGGGGAGCAGGTGGGGCTGGGGGGGAGCAGGTGGGGCTGGGGAGGAGCAGGTGGGGCTGGGGAGGAGCAGGTGGGGCTGGGGAGGAGCAGGTGGGGCTGGGGAGGAGCAGGTGGGGCTGGGGGGGGAGCAGGTGGGGCTGGGGGGGAGGAGCAGGTGGGGCTGGGGAGGAGCAGGTGGGGCTGGAGGAGGGGGAGCAGGTGGGGCTGGGGGGAGCAGGTGGGGCTGGGGGGGAGCAGGTGGGGCTGGGGAGGAGCAGGTGGGGCTGGGGAGGAGCAGGTGGGGCTGGGGGGGGAGGAGCAGGTGGGGCTGGGGAGGAGCAGGTGGGGCTGGGGAGGAGCAGGTGGGGTGGGGGGGAGCAGGTGGGGCTGGGGGGGAGCAGGTGGGGCTGGGGGGGAGCAGGTGGGGCTGGGGGGAGGAGCAGGTGGGCTGGGGGAGGAGCAGGTGGGGCTGGGGAGGAGCAGGTGGGGCTGGGGAGGAGCAGGTGGGGCTGGGGGGAGCAGGTGGGGCTGGGGGGGAGGGTGGGGCGGGGGGGAGCAGGTGGGGCTGGGGAGGAGCAGGTGGGGCTGGGGAGGAGCAGGTGGGGCTGGGGAGGAGCAGGTGGGGCTGGGGAGGAGCAGGTGGGTGGGGCTGGGGGGGGAGGGGGGTGGGAGCAGGTGGGGCTGGGGGGGAGCAGGTGGGGCTGGGGAGGAGCAGGTGGGGCTGGGGAGGAGCAGGTGGGGCTGGGGGGAGCAGGTGGGGCTGGGGGGGAGCAGGTGGGGCTGGGGGGGAGAGCAGGTGGAGCAGGTGGGGCTGGGGGGGAGCAGGTGGGCTGGGGGGGAGCAGGTGGGGCTGGGGGGGGAGCAGGTGGGGCTGGGGGAGCAGGTGGGGCTGGGGGGGGGAGCAGGTGGGGCTGGGGGGGGAGCAGGTGGGGCTGGGGGGGAGCAGGTGGGGCTGGGGGGGAGCAGGTGGGGCTGGGGGGGGGGGGAGCAGTGGGGCTGGGGGGGAGCAGGGGGAGCAGGTGGGGCTGGGGAGGAGCAGGTGGGGGCTGGGGAGGAGCAGGTGGGGCTGGGAGGAGCAGGTGGGGCTGGGGAGGAGCAGGTGGGGCTGGGAGAGCAGGTGGGGGCTGGGAGGAGCAGGTGGGGCTGGGGAGGAGCAGGTGGGGCTGGGGAGGAGCAGGTGGGGCTGGGGGGAGGAGCAGGTGGGGCTGGGGGGGAGCAGGTGGGGCTGGGGGGGAGCAGGTGGGGCTGGGGGGAGGAGCAGGTGGGGCTGGGGGGGAGCAGGGGGGCTGGGGGGGAGCAGGTGGGGCTGGGAGGAGGCAGGTGGGGCTGGGGAGGAGCAGGTGGGGCTGGGGGGAGCAGGTGGGGCTGGGGAGGAGCAGGTGGGGCTGGGGAGGAGCAGGTGGGGCTGGGGAGGAGCAGGTGGGGCTGGGGAGGAGGAGGTGGGGCTGGGGAGGAGCAGGTGGGCTGGGGAGGAGGAGCAGGTGGGGCTGGGGAGGAGCAGGTGGGGCTGGGGAGGAGCAGGTGGGGCTGGGGGGAGGAGCAGGTGGGGCTGGGGAGGAGCAGGTGGGGCTGGGGAGGAGCAGGTGGGGCTGGGGGGGAGCAGGTGGGGCTGGGGAGGAGCAGGTGGGGCTGGGGAGGAGCAGGTGGGGCTGGGGAGGAGCAGGTGGGGCTGGGGAGGAGCAGGTGGGGCTGGGGAGGAGCAGGTGGGGCTGGGAGGAGCAGGTGGGGCTGGGGAGGAGCAGGTGGGGCTGGGAGGAGCAGGTGGGGCTGGGGAGGAGCAGGTGGGGCTGGGGAGGAGCAGGTGGGGCTGGGGAGGAGCAGCAGTGGGGCCGGGGAGGGTGGGGCTGGGAGGTGGGGCTGGGGGGAGGAGCAGGTGGGGCTGGGGGAGGAGCAGGTGGGGCTGGGGGGGAGCAGGTGGGGCTGGGGAGCAGGAGCAGGTGGGGCTGGGGAGGGAGCAGGTGGGGCTGGGGAGGAGCAGGTGGGGCTGGGGAGGAGCAGGTGGGGCTGGGGAGGAGCAGGTGGGGCTGGGGAGGAGCAGGTGGGGCTGGGGAGGAGCAGGTGGGGCTGGGGAGGAGCAGGTGGGGCTGGGGGGAGCAGGTGGGGCTGGGGGGGAGCAGGTGGGCTGGGGAGGAGCAGGTGGGGCTGGGGAGGAGCAGGTGGGGCTGGGGAGGAGCAGGTGGGGCTGGGAGGAGCAGGTGGGGCTGGGGAGGGAGCAGGTGGGGCTGGGGAGGAGCAGGTGGGGCTGGGGAGGAGCAGGTGGGGCTGGGGGGGAGCAGGTGGGGCTGGGGAGGGAGCAGGTGGGGCTGGGGAGGAGCAGGTGGGGCTGGGGAGGAGCAGGTGGGGCTGGGGAGGAGCAGGTGGGGCTGGGGAGGAGCAGGTGGGGCTGGGGGGGAGCAGGGGGGCTGGGGGGGGGAGCAGGTGGGGCTGGGGGGGAGCAGGTGGGGGCTGGGGGGAGCAGGTGGGGCTGGGGAGGAGCAGGTGGGGCTGGGGAGGAGGGTGGGGCTGGGGAGGAGCAGGTGGGGCTGGGGGGAGCAGGTGGGGCTGGGGAGGGAGCAGGTGGGGCTGGGGAGGAGCAGGTGGGGCTGGGGAGGAGCAGGTGGGGCTGGGGAGGAGCAGGTGGGGCTGGGGAGGAGCAGGTGGGGCTGGGGAGGAGCAGGTGGGGCTGGGGGGGAGCAGGTGGGGCTGGGGGGGAGCAGGTGGGGCTGGGGGGAGCAGGTGGGGCTGGGGAGGAGCAGGTGGGGCTGGGGAGGAGCAGGTGGGGCTGGGGAGGAGCAGGTGGGGCTGGGGAGGAGCAGGTGGGGCTGGGGAGGAGCAGGTGGGGCTGGGGGGGAGCAGGTGGGGCTGGGGGGGAGCAGGTGGGGCTGGGGGGAGCAGGTGGGGCTGGGGGGGAGCAGGTGGGGCTGGGGGGGAGCAGGTGGGGCTGGGGAGGAGCAGGTGGGGCTGGGGAGGAGCAGGTGGGGCTGGGGAGGAGCAGGTGGGGCTGGGGAGGAGCAGGTGGGGCTGGGGGGAGCAGGTGGGGCTGGGGGGGAGCAGGTGGGGCTGGGGGGAGCAGGTGGGGCTGGGGAGGAGCAGGTGGGGCTGGGGAGGAGCAGGTGGGGCTGGGGAGGAGCAGGTGGGGCTGGGGAGGAGCAGGTGGGGCTGGGGAGGAGCAGGTGGGGCTGGGGGGAGCAGGTGGGGCTGGGGGGGAGCAGGTGGGGCTGGGGAGGAGCAGGTGGGGCTGGGGAGGAGCAGGTGGGGCTGGGGAGGAGCAGGTGGGGCTGGGGAGGAGCAGGTGGGGCTGGGGAGGAGCAGGTGGGGCTGGGGAGGAGCAGGTGGGGCTGGGGAGGAGCAGGTGGGGCTGGGGAGGAGCAGGTGGGGCTGGGGAGGAGCAGGTGGGGCTGGGGAGGAGCAGGTGGGGCTGGGGAGGAGCAGGTGGGGCTGGGGGGGAGCAGGTGGGGCTGGGGGGAGCAGGTGGGGCTGGGGAGGAGCAGGTGGGGCTGGGGAGGAGCAGGTGGGGCTGGGGAGGAGCAGGTGGGGCTGGGGAGGAGCAGGTGGGGCTGGGGAGGAGCAGGTGGGGCTGGGGGGAGCAGGTGGGGCTGGGGGGGAGCAGGTGGGGCTGGGGGGGAGGAGCAGGTGGGGCTGGGGGGAGCAGGTGGGGCTGGGGGGAGCAGGTGGGGCTGGGGAGGGAGCAGGTGGGGCTGGGGGGAGCAGGTGGGGCTGGGGGGGAGCAGGTGGGGCTGGGGGGGAGCAGGTGGGGCTGGGGGGGAGCAGGTGGGGCTGGGGGGGAGCAGGTGGGGCTGGGGGGGAGCAGGTGGGGCTGGGGAGGAGCAGGTGGGGCTGGGGAGGAGCAGGTGGGGCTGGGGAGGAGCAGGTGGGGCTGGGGAGGAGCAGGTGGGGCTGGGGAGGAGCAGGTGGGGCTGGGGAGGAGCAGGTGGGGATGGGGAGGAGCAGGTGGGGCTGGGGAGGAGCAGGTGGGGCTGGGGAGGAGCAGGTGGGGCTGGGGAGGAGCAGGTGGGGCTGGGGAGGAGCAGGTGGGGCTGGGGGGGAGCAGGTGGGGCTGGGGAGGAGCAGGTGGGGCTGGGGAGGAGCAGGTGGGGCTGGGGGGGAGCAGGTGGGGATGGGGTTGCATGGTTGGGATCATGTGTGCTATATGCCATCTCCCGTCTGTCGTGTGCCATGTGCCATGTGTCAGGTGCCACATGCTATGTGCCCTCTCCCCGCTTCGCTCACTCGCCACTTGCTGCAGGCAGCGTTTGTGCCGAGCCCAGGCAGCCCGCACTACACGGGGTACTTTCTGACGCGCGGGCGGCAGCAGGAGCCTGCTGCACGTGAACCATCTCCTCTCCCCAGCTTTCTTGCCGCTTATTCCCCCCCTCCCCCCCCAAATTAAGAAAGCTCATCAAATTCTGTCTTCTCTTCCCTACCTTATCGCAGGCGGCGTTTGTGCCAAGTCCTGACAGCCCGCATGACACGGGGTACTTTCTGACGCGCGGGTGGCAGCAGGAGCCGGGCGGCATGGACGGAGGCGGCATGGCGATGGGCATGGGCGAGAGCGAGAGCGCCAGCAGCGACGCCTGCAGCAGCACGTCTGCAGATGACTTTTACCAGGGCGAGCAGGTGAGGGCAGGCAGGGGGGGAGCTGGTGATGACAGTGAGTGGGAGCATGGCTTTTGAGTCGACTCAAAGGTCAACTGAGCATGGCAGCAAGGGCAGTGCCTGCGAGCCGATGAGGGTGTGTGAGGGGGGTGGAGCAGATGAGTGAGCTAGGGCGACCAGGTGAGAGTGCTAGTGCCAGCAAGTCAGAGTTATGGGGCGAGCAGGTGAGGGCAAGGTGAGCAGGTGAGGGCAAGGTGAACAGGTGAGGGCAAGGTGAACAGGTGAGGGCAAGGTGAACAGGTGAGGGCAAGGTGAACAGGTGAGGGCAAGGTGAGCAGGTGAGGGCAAGGTGAGCAGGTGAGGGCAAGGTGAACAGGTGAGGGCAAGGTGAGCAGGTGAGGGCAAGGTGAACAGGTGAGGGCAAGGTGAGCCGGTGAGGGCAAGGTGAGCAGGTGAGGGCAAGGTGAGCAGGTGAGGGCAAGGTGAGCAGGTGAGGGCAAGGTGAACAGGTGAGGGCAAGGTGAGCAGGTGAGGGCAAGGTGAGCAGGTGAGGGCAAGGTGAACAGGTGAGGGCAAGGTGAACAGGTGAGGGCAAGGTGAACAGGTGAGGGCAAGGTGAACAGGTGAGGGCAAGGTGAGCAGGTGAGGGCAAGGTGAGCAGGTGAGGGCAAGGTGAACAGGTGAGGGCAAGGTGAGCAGGTGAGGGCAAGGTGAGCAGGTGAGGGCAAGGTGAGCCGGTGAGGGCAAGGTGAGCAGGTGAGGGCAAGGTGAGCAGGTGAGGGCAAGGTGAGCAGGTGAGGGCAAGGTGAGCAGGTGAGGGCAAGGTGAGCAGGTGAGGGCAAGGTGAGCAGGTGAGGGCAAGGTGAACAGGTGAGGGCAAGGTGAGCAGGTGAGGGCAAGGTGAGCAGGTGAGGGCAAGGTGAACAGGTGAGGGCAAGGTGAGCAGGTGAGGGCAAGGTGAGCAGGTGAGGGCAAGGTGAGCAGGTGAGGGCAAGGTGAACAGGTGAGGGCAAGGTGAACAGGTGAGGGCAAGGTGAGCAGGTGAGGGCAAGGTGAGCAGGTGAGGGCAAGGTGAGCAGGTGAGGGCAAGGTGAGCAGGTGAGGGCAAGGTGAGCAGGTGAGGGCAAGGTGAGCAGGTGAGGGCAAGGTGAACAGGTGAGGGCAAGGTGAACAGGTGAGGGCAAGGTGAGCAGGTGAGGGCAAGGTGAGCAGGTGAGGGCAAGGTGAGCAGGTGAGGGCAAGGTGAGCCGGTGAGGGCAAGGTGAGCAGGTGAGGGCAAGGTGAGCAGGTGAGGGCAAGGTGAGCAGGTGAGGGCAAGGTGAGCAGGTGAGGGCAAGGTGAGCAGGTGAGGGCAAGGTGAGCAGGTGAGGGCAAGATGAACAGGTGAGGGCAAGGTGAACAGGTGAGGGCAAGGTGAGCAGGTGAGGGCAAGGTGAGCCGGTGAGGGCAAGGTGAGCAGGTGAGGGCAAGGTGAGCAGGTGAGGGCAAGGTGAGCAGGTGAGGGCAAGGTGAGCAGGTGAGGGCTGGCAGGCGGAGGTCTTGATGAGGGCAGAGGCAGTTAAACAGGGGGGCAGGCTGAATGAAGACGAGGCATAGGGAGTGGGGAGGAAGTGGAGGGATGGGGTGGGGCATGGGAGGAGGCAATGCTTTGTCACAGGCCATTGGTTGTGGATGGAGGGGTGTGAATGTATAACGTAGATTCAACCATCTCTGTGTGTTTGTGTGTGTGTGCCGCTGCTTGCTGTGTGTATGCTGTGTCGTATGTGTGTGTGTGTGTGTGTGTGTGTGTTGTGCTGCATGGTGGTGGGTGGCAGGGGGATGAGCCCGGGGACATGAGGAACTTCTCGGACAATGTCGCTGCTGCCTTCACCAATTTCTCCTTCAAGGTCCGTGCTCGTGTTCATGCTCATGATGCTCGTGTTCATGCTCATGATGCTCGTGTTCATGCTCATGATGCTCGTGCTCATGCTCATGATGCTCGTGTTCATGCTCATGATGCTCGTGTTCATGCTCATGATGCTCGTGTTCATGCTCATGATGCTCGTGTTCATGCTCATGATGCTCGTGTTCATGCTCATGATGCTCGTGTTCATGCTCATGATGCTCATGTTCATGCTCATGATGCTCGTGTTCATGCTCATGATGCTCGTGTTCATGCTCATGATGCTCGTGCTCATGCTCATGATGCTCGTGTTCATGCTCATGATGCTCATGCTCATGATGCTCGTGCTCATGCTCATGATGCTCATTCTCATGCTCATGCTGATGTAGATGCTGCCCTCACCCCTCCGTTCTCTTCCTCCCTGCACTCACCCCCTCTTCCCTCTTAACACCTTGATTCAGAACCTCTTTCAATCGGCTGAGATCAAATTCCTAGGGAAATATTTGAGTCTCTTGATAATTTGTCTAATTTGTCCAAGTCTCACCCCCTACTGCTCCCCTGCTTTCCCCCTTGCACTCACCCTGTCTCCCTTTCATCCCTTTTTCAGAACCTCTCCCAATTGGCTGAGATTAATTACGAGTTCCTAGGCCGGCAAAAGAGCCCTCCCAGCCATCTAAGGTGAACAATCCTTTTACTGAAACGGTCTTCTAATGAAGCAGCCTCTACAGGGGCAGCTGGGCAGTCTCAGCTTGGGCCCAGGCCCAGCAGCAGCGCCAGCATCACACACGGCAGCAGCACGTGGTTTTGACAAGCACACTGCATTCTGCACCCTGTTATGTTGCTCCCATGGGGAGTTAGAGTGACGCAGCTTGTCTGGCACCACTCCCACAGGTTATCTTACTGGAGGCCAACCAACCTGAGTGTGCCTGCGTGTATGTTGCTTGTGCGTGTGTGTGTGTGTGTGCGGGTGTGTGCGCATCTGCGCTTTTTGTTCTCGCCCCCCCGATTGCTTTCCACCGCTTTCGGTCCAGCTGTAGCTAACTGACGTTGGGACCAACTGGTGCGGAGCTGGAAAGGGGGGGGAAGAGAGGAGCACATGAAATTGGTGGTGGGGTAGAGATGGAGACGAGTGCGGTAGAGATGGATTTCAATGGAGCGCGGAGGGAAGGGCAGCAGAGGACATGAATGGAAGTGTGATATGAAAGGATACAGGGCTTGGTGTGCAGATCCGAGGCACTGCCCCTTACAGCAGCAAAAACCGACCTACACAAGCCCGGATTTGATGAGCTGCCGCTGTGATGCCAAGCAGCCGCTCCGAGTATTGTGCTTCTCCTTTTGCCCTGTTGGCATCCTTTTTTTCTCCCGGGTGTTCCGATACGGTTCGTGTGCCGAAGGCCTTCGCAGCAGTCTTGGGCAGTATCCATCAAGATTAGCTATTCTTGTCGACCATGCTTGAAGTGTTCTTTTATTGTAGCTATGAAGGTTTGTCAACAATTATTTTCTGGATTGCATGTGGACTAATTGTGCACTTTGCCAGTGTAGCGAATATTCCAATCGTGAGGACCTCGTTGTGCATGCCCAGTGTAACTCTGTTCGACTTCGCTTTCAACGAAGCCTCGCGAAAGTTATTGCGAAACGTTTCTTTTTTCGCGAATCCCCAGAATGACATAACCCCCCCCGAACCGCATAAGGGTGGAGGGTCTGTTGCTGGTATGCCAGGCTAGTCCCTCTCATGACCATATGGTGGAATAGAAGCTCCGAATACCCGCCACTTCACTCAACTCTGTCACAATGTGACTGTCTGTTTATTAGGCCTCGTTCTTAGATCTACCGCTGGAATTTCGAAGGCCGAGTTTGGCACCGTAAAGCCACCGTTTTCTTAGCTTTCAGTTAGCGTCTGGCGACGCGTTTAATCAGCATAGGGTTTTCTTGTGTCGGAACCATGAATCGTCGCGGAGCTGCTCTCATCCTCGATCTCCCTGACGAGGTGCTGACGTCGATCGTACGTCAGCTTGAGAATCCCTTCGATCGGCGAAACGTCGCGCTCGCCTGTTCGCGATTTCGCGAACTCGAAAACCGTTCTCGCCGCACCTTGACCTACAAGGCCCGCCAGGGGACCCCCCACGTCCAGATACTCGAATCGCTGCTTCGGCGATGCTCGGGTCTTGAAGATCTCTCCGTGATCAACGATCGGGGGAAATCGACTGTTGGCGATGAGCTGCTGCTGGCCGTCGGATCTAGATGCTCGCAGCTGGAGAGGCTGAGCCTTGTGGGATGCGAGGAGGTGACGGATGACGGATGGAGGACGTTCAGCGCCCAGTGCTCGTGAGTGCCCTGATTCCATGTCATAGCTGGTAGTCGTTTTCATACTTGCTAGATTTGATCATAGCTTGGAATCTCACAATAGGCAATCTTCGTCCTGTGCTTTCACCTGTCATAGGCAATCTCACGTGAGGCTTCCATCTCCTCCGACTCTTATGTGCTTCAGACACGAATATTTCTTTCTCTTCTCATCTTCATCTTCCGAACTTATCCTTATCCCTCCTCCTCCCGTCCTTCCCTTTGCTCTCCCCGAGAGCCCCACCAGCGCGCTCAAGTCGCTCGAGCTCCGCCTGGTATCCGCAAAAGCAGTGTGCCCGCCGCTCTCCGCCTTCCCCTCGCTCCTCTCTCTCACCCTCTACCGCCTGGACGGCCTTCCAGTGCAAATCGCCTCTCTCTCGCGCTGCTCCTCCCTCACCTCCCTCTCCCTCTGGCACCTCACTGACCCGCTTCTCTCCTCCCTCTCCTCCTCCTCCTCCTCTCTCCCCGCCCTCCAATCTCTCACCCTTACATCAGCATCAGTTAGAGCCTCCCTGGGATCGCTCGGTGCTTTCCCCCTCCTCTCCTCCCTCGCTCTCTGCACGTGCTCACAAATCGATTTCCCCGAAATGCACACTCTCTCGCGCTTCCTCCACACACTCACCCACCTGACCATACAAGACTGCCTCTTGGTTCCCGCATCTGCTGTGGCCTGTCTGACAGCTGCTAATTCCTCTCTCGCGTCTCTCTCCCTGCGGGGCAACATGCGTCTCTTCAGCCCTAGGGAGATCGAAGCGGCACTTAAATCCGCCGCCGGCGCTTTAGAAACGCTGACGCTTAGTGGCATGCCAATGCTGCGCCGGGGCACGCTTGAGGGGTGTACACGTTTGAAGTCGCTGCGATTGGAGTATGGAAAGGGGTCCGTGTGGGATATTGCTGGTATGCTGAGTGGAGGGAGGCTTGATCTGCCTCTACAATCGATGAATGATTTCTTTTCTGCGCTGTTTGGACCGGCGGTTGGGGAGCGGCGTGGAAGAGAAGGGAGGGGTGCAACTGTTGGAGAGGGGGCGGGTGGGGAAGGAGGAGCAGATGGAGGAGGACGGAGAGACGGACTAGATCCAACCGTAGGCTTGGGGACCGCTGCAGCACCAGTGAATGCACCCGCAGTAGTGAACACACCAGCACCCGTGGACCCCGTTGTTAGCTACACACAGGCAACTGCACCTCGAGCTTTGCCTTTGCCACTCCATTCTGTGGAGGCAAGTGTTGTGCCTCTGGAGTCGCTCTGCCTCCACTGCTTTGTCTTTGCCCCAGATGTTCGAGTCTCCCTACTCTCCACCATCCCTTGGCCTTCACCGTCGCTCATCGCATTTAGGCAATTGAGGCGGCTGTCCCTGCACGCGTGCTCGGGGCTCGAAGAGAGTGATTTTCATGTGATTTTGGAGTCCTGTCCTCGTTTAGAGCATCTCCTTGTGGACTACAACGACGAGTTCTCCGACCGGGTGCTTTCGGGGAGTAGACTGGAAAAGCTCATGCGTTTGAGTGTTGTAGCATGTCCCAAGGTGACTGCAGAGAGTATTGGGGGTATTCTTGGGAGTTTCCCGAAGCTACGGTGGCTGAAGGTGGAGAAGGGAAAAGTGACGGAGAGAGCTAGAAGGGTGTTCCTAAGGGCTGGTGTGATTATACGAGGCATGTGACTGAGTGGAGTGCCAATGTTGCATCAGCTTTGCTAGATTGTATGAAGAGAGTTCCTTGTTACCGAATGCATTATGGTACATGTGTAGCCTGGCTTGTTCAACCTTCTTGGGAGCGGGGGTTGCTTCGGGAAGGAATTGAAATGATGGCATGGCCGGTCTGCCCTGAGAGGGCAGGGCACGTTCAGCGTCCTCTTTAAAACAGGCATGTCACACAGCCTCAGCCACAATGCTTACGTGTCTCAGATGGTAACACTTTCTTTCCAACAATAACCAGGGGTTGATTTGGCTGGTCGTGGCGTGGAGTTTCAGGTGGAAAGGGAAAGGACCCAGGTTTGGTCTGGATTTTGGCACCCCCAACAATTGGGTTGGGTGGTCAGTGGTCACTGGTCAGGTCAGGTTCTCTCAAGCAAAGGCTGCGTAATGCCTGAGTCTGTGGGGGCGCTCATGGCCCCTCCTGGGGGTGTGCGGGGGAGGCCTGAGAAGTCAGCAGCTGCGGCAGCAGCGAATGCTGAGGCTACATCTGGTGGGTTGGAGCGGGCATCTGGACGGGCCAAGCCTTGCAGGTTGTGTGAAGAGTTGGCCTGGGGGAAGTTGGGGGTAGAGGATGGGTAAGGGAGAGGAGAAAGCGGGGGGGGAAATGGATTGGCAGGGCGGAATGGGCATATGACAAAAATCGGCCGGGAGCAGAATGTAGGATGCCCGAGAGGTGTAAGACGGGGACTTGAAGGATGGCAACTGCAGCACGTTCTGGTGACTCGCAGCATGCTTCGGAAAAGGTAGATGATGCAGGGTAGGCAGAGAGGGGGTGAGTTGAGAGGCTTACAAGCATGCGGGAGGATGAAGGGACTCGTCTGGGCATAATGTTGAGCCCCACTTTGGCTGCCACCCGGATGCTGCACCATGTGGTAAGACGTGGTGACATGTGGTGAGATGTGGTGACATGTGGTGACATGCGGTGACATGTGGTGACATGTGGTGAGATGTGGTGAGATGTGGGGATGAAGTGCAGAACACCAAATGAGCATGAAAAAATGATCAGCTGTGGAGGTCTAGGCATTTTCAGTAGGAAAGGGCATGAATGAGCATGAGTAAGTGACAGGAACGTACAAATGTTGTGCAGTGGCAGAGTGCATGCGTGTGAGTGAGTGAGTGAGAGAGTGAGTGCATGAGGGATTGAATTGAGTAGGTGAGGGCAAGAGTGAGTGAGAGAGCATGCAGCCGTACCGTCGGTGCACGTCTATGTACTCATCGGTCTCATCCACTATCTCCTCCTGTCCGACCACCAAGGGGGAGAAGCAAGGATAGGTGTTGCACGGGGGAGAAAGCAACAGAAGGTGGCAGGAAGGATGAGAGGGAAGGCGTCAGTGCAATCAATGTACTCATTGGTCTCATCCACTATCTCCTCCTGTCCGACCACCAAGGGGGAAGGAGAACACAATGGAGAAACGAGGATACCAGGTGTTGTAATTTTGATAGCAGCACAACGATAGGAGTTGTACAGGGGAGCGAGCAGTAGATAAGGCCTCAAAGGCCTTCTTATCGCACACGACAGCAAGCGAGGAACCAACACAACTGCACTTATAGGAAGCCAACGCACCTGCAATAGCTCCTCGATTACATCTTCCAGTGTGATAATCCCCACCACTTCCTCCGTCTCATCCCGTCTCTCCCACCTCCACCCCCCTCCTGCTCCTTCCCGCTCCTGCTCCCTCCGCTGCCCCTCCGCCCTCCCACTCGCCCCATGGCCCTCCCTCCTACCCGCCCTCGCCTTCCTCTCCTTGGTCGAATACACCACGTCTACATCCTCCTCCTCCCCTGCTCCCCCTGCTACTCCCACCGCTGCCCCCCCTCCTGCTACACCCCCTGCTCCTCCTCCTGCTGCCCTTACTGCCCCTTCCCTTCTTGCATGGGGCATCCCTGGGTGCTGATCATGCCATGTCACATGGTTGATGGGAGCATGTGCCGCCATGTGCGCTTGCCCCAACCCTGCTTCTGCCACAGCAGGAGCATGACCGTGCATCCCCCCTGCGCCAGCACCAGCACCAGCACCGCCAGCAGCACCAGCACCGCCAGCAGCACCAGCGACCCCATGTGTGTGCTCAAATCCCGCGCTGGCAGCAGCAGCGGCGAAGGCAGCAGCAGCGGAAGAACCCCCCGTCGCCAGAGCAGCTGTTTCTGCCGCAAGCAGCACAGGCGGGGGCGTTCTGGGCCGCTCAAAGCGATAACGCTGCTGCTGATGCTGATAGTCATGCGGATGCTGATGGTAATGACCAGGAGGAGGAGTGAGGGAGCGTTGCAAGGGTGAATCTCCAGTGGAAGCTCCTCGGAACACAGTGCCCTGTGTTTGCCCCTGAGGCGGAGGCGTCCTGGGCTCCTGCTGCTGATTGCCCTGACTCCGTCCACACCCATACCCAATCCCAATCCCACTCCCATACCCATACCCACTCCCACTCCCATACTCATACCCACCCCCATAGGCATAACCATGTTCATGCAAGTCCTCTGAGTTGCGGCGGCTGTCGCCCCCCTGGCTGTGCGTCTCGCAGTAGGTGGGGTCGTTGAAGAGCGCGTGGTGGGAGGACTCGGAGGTGCTCGTGGGCATGGTGATTGTCAGCACGTCTGCCTGCTCCCCCGCACTCCCCGCTTGCAACCCCCCCAGGCCACCTCCACCCACAGCAGCAGGAGCAGCACCGCCAGCGGCGGCAGCGGCAGCAGCAGCGAGGGAGGCGTGGGTGGGGGGGGGTGGTGTTTTCTTCTTGACAACGACAGCCATGTGGGAGCTGCCCTTCTGAAACTCGTTCAGCACACTGTACAGCGGCAAACTCGCTGCCATCCTGGGAGCGGGAGAGGGGCCGAGGGAGGGATGTCTCAGAATTATTATTTTATACAATTATTGTTATTATTATTGTTGACGATGATCATTATTATTATTGCTATTATGATTATTGTTATTATTATTATTGTGATTATTATTATTATTGTGATTATTATTATTATTATTATTATCATCATTATTATTATCATTATTATTTTGTTCCGAGAGGTCTCATCGCGCTTTCTAAGGCATCTCAAAAGCGACCTACCTCGGCACGCGGCGGATGGAGATGGAGCTGACAGGAGTCTCATCCTCAGGGCGCACGGTGAGCAGGGTTTTGGTGAGCAGCACGCCAATGATGTTGCTGGGATGGCCCCGGTACACCGGCACACGGCTGTGGCCCCTCGCCAAGATGCGCCCCATTGTGTCCCTGGCAGGCAGGAGGATAGGGAGAGTGGGAAGGCAGGGGAAACGTGGAAGGCCGGAAAGGCACCTTTAAGACATGTGAAGAGTCGGGTGTGGTGCGCACAATGTGCACCAAGAAACGCCCCATTGTGTCCCAGCCATGACACTAAATGAGCCCATACATACCAGTCAAGGCGCGAGTTGACGCTGAGAGAGAACGTTGACTCTATGGGGGTCATCGCCTCCTCCGCTGTCTATAGTCACATGCAGCAGCAGTCACATTGCACAAGCAGAAACAGAAGCAGGGGGAAATTATTAGACAGCCTGGAAGACAAAGGCGGAGTCTACGAGAGTAGTGCGTTTGAATAGCCACGTGTAGCCAAATGGCATAGAAAGCAGCAGTGAAGGATAGAAAGAACAGTGAGGAGTGAAAGCTCAATGGTACGTGAAGTGATTTTTGAGACGCCTCAAAAATCGTCTCAGTTTTGGGGCGCCTCAAAAATAGCACAGTGAGGAGTGAAATGTCAATGGTACAAGAAGTGGGAAAGAGCAAAAGACCGCCTGTCATGATAGGCTTGTGAGCGTCGGATCAACGGCTCGGAGTCACCTGATTGCGTGAGATCAATGGCTGGCTGGAACTCACCTTCTGTGTGAGGTCAAGGGCACCGCTGATGATGGTGGTCTCACTGCGCGTCAACTCCCCTCCCATGCCCGCCTGGTGCCATGGGGGTGGCCCGGTGGGGGATTCCCATAGAGAGTGGGAGATTTTCCATGGGGCTATCGGGGGTTAGCCATGGGGCTATGGGAGATTTGCCATGGGGGTATGGGGGATTTGCCATGGGGTTATGGGGGATTTACCATTGGGGCATGGGGCATGGCGCAACAAGGAGGGGAGATTTGGCAGGGTGTTGGAGTTTGAATGGGGTGTGGGTGGGAGATGGTTGTGGGAAGATGAACGGGGAGCTTGCAAGTGAATAGAAATTTCTATGAATCAGATGAATATAAATGAAAAATACGCGAAAAGAGAGGAGTTACCTGGCAGACAGGCGTTGTGAGGAAGGAAGCAGGATAGATCAGATAAAAGACAAGGGACTGGACTGGAGGGGTTGTATGCATGGAGGGAGGAGGAGGAGGGAGGAGGAGGAGGAGGGAGGAGGAGGAGGAGGGATGGGGAGGGGAGGTTGGATGGGAAGGGGCCACGAGGGATGGGAAAAGCGGAAGAAACATGGTAGGGATGGGTTGGGCAGGAGGCATGCTGAATGCCCGTGCCTCTGCCCCAAACGTGTGTGCCTCTGCCCCAAACGTGTGTGCCTCTGCCCCAAACGTGTGTGCCTCTGCCCCAAACGTGTGTGCCTCTGCCCCAAACGTGTGTGCCTCTGCCCCAAACGTGTGTGCCTCTGCCCCAAACGTGTGTGCCTCTGCCCCAAACGTGTGTGCCTCTGCCCCAAACGTGTGTGCCTCTGCCCCAAACGTGTGTGCCTCTGCCCCAAACGTGTGTGCCTCTGCCCCAAACGTGTGTGCCTCTGCCCCAAACGTGTGTGCCTCTGCCCCAAACGTGTGTGCCTCTGCCCCAAACGTGTGTGCCTCTGCCCCAAACGTGTGTGCCTCTGCCCCAAACGTGTGTGCCTCTGCCCCAAACGTGTGTGCCTCTGCCCCAAACGTGTGTGCCTCTGCCCCAAACGTGTGTGCCTCTGCCCCAAACGTGTGTGCCTCTGCCCCAAACGTGTGTGCCTCAGCCCCTGCAAGCACCCCACCCCACCTCTGCCTTTGCAAGCACCGCACTGCACCTCACCGCACCTCAGCGCCATGGATGCTGACGAGCGCCTTGAGCTGCTGGCGCCTGAAGAGCGGGTCGTCATGCCCCAGCAGATAGTCCAGCACCTGGAGGCGGGGGGACGGGGGGGTGAGGGATGGTGGTGTGTGTGTGTGGTGTGAGGCACAGCTCATCTGAGAGTCCAGCACCCAGGGCGTGGTGCGTGGGGCTTGGATGAGGGGTTGGTGATGTGTGTTGCATGAGGGGTGTGGGGTAGGGTGGGGCACGGCGAGGGGTATAGTACATCACAACAGTGGAATACCTTGGCAGTGGGAAAACAGGAAGCTGCTAAGCAGCGCAGTGGAGCGGACTGAGATAGGAAGCTTCTGAGCAAGAGGGCGAGAGTGCAAGAGAGAACGAGAGAGAGGATGCAAAGGCACCTTGGCGATGGGGAAGCTTGTCAGCAGGGAGGCGAGTGAAGAGAGGGAGAGAGAGAGAGAGAGGGGAGGCACCTTGGCGATGGGGAAGGAGATGGGCCAGCAGAGCAGCATGAGGCAGCGCACGAGGGGAATGAGATTGGCGCCCACTGCCAGCCCGTACCGCGAGCACACGGCTTGGGGAATCACCTGTCACGCATGCATGGACCAACACACAGACACACAGATGCAGATTGTGTGGCGACAGCAGCAGAGCAGCATGAGGCCGCGCATGGAGGGAATGAGATTGGCTCCCACTGCCAGGCTGTACCACGAGCGCACTGCTTGGGGGATCACTTGAGGGGAAGGATGGGTTTTTGGTGGACGGGGGATATAAGGCGGCATAGAGCGAGAGTGTGTTTTTGGCGCGGTGAAATGAAAAAAGAAGGCTTCAATACCTGAGACACACAGGCACACAGGCACTCATTGTGCGTCGAAAAAAAAAACATTCGGTAGCATTGTGCTTTCGACCTTGCTAAACAGGTGCATTACACGCTCACCTCACCGAAGAGCAGCACGAAGGAGACAGAAAGAGCAATGGCCACGGCTGGGGGGACGAGTCGGTCGAGAAACACTGGCAGGGCCTGCCATGGTGTGTTGTGTTGGTGGGAATGATGCAGTGGTGAAAGGATGTGATGACGCGAGGAGCAACAGACATATGGCAGTGAGTGAGTGAGTGGGTGAGTGACTACCCCAGAGACCACAGATTAGACCAAAACCACGGACACACTGGAGACAAGGAACCGTCAGGAAAGCACTCAGATGGTCGAATCTCTCCACTGGTAGGTAAGGGCTGATATCACATCCTGCCATGCCGTGAGCCAACTCAACACAACTCTTTCGATGCTCACCTGCATGGCGAGGCGATGGCATTGCAGAGCAGAAGCGTGACCAGCAGCTCGTGCTGTCTCCCCACTAGGAAGGAGTGTCATCATATTTTGACGTGAGAAAACTCACCACATGCCTCTAAAAGCTCACCTCCATGGCCACGGCGTTGCAGAGCAGAAGCGTCACCAGCAGCTCGTGCTGTTTCTCCACAACGGGGATAATCGCCGCCGCCTGCCGCTGCTCGTCCTCCGTGCCGCTCTGAACGAGCACCTCTAAATCCACGGGGCTCAGCGACATGAGGCCGAGAGTCAGTCCCGACATTAGGCCCGCGAACACAACGAGAAACGCGGAGAGACCTAAGTAGAACCACCATTCCGCCTCGCTGATTGGCGGCTCGGAGAAGGTTAACAGGCCGAGCAGAAGTCGAAACGCCATGGGAGGTTTGGCGGTTGACGGTAACCGCTCGGATGTTGAATTCGAAGAAACGCCCGATGAATTTGGGCTTGCACGGAAGCTCAGTGTTACGACGAACAATCAGCGAAACGAGACATGGTTAGAGGAGGAGGGTTTGGAGCTAAGGACGGGAAGGCGATTGGAAATCCAGAGCGACCAGCTTCGGGAATTCAGGCAGAGGTGGGGCGGAAGAATATGGAGAAGCAGACAGTAGAAGAGGTGTGCTTCTAAGGAGATGGGGGAAAGATAAATGCTCCTTGAAATTGCCGTCAGCTTTGTAGAGGGGCATGTTAGGGAGTTGGAAATTTCTGAGAGGGGTGGTGAAAAAATAATTGAAACAATTTGAAGGGTGTGGAAGATCTTCCGATGTTCGACAACACCGTCGCTAAAATACCTAGTTATAGCTCATTTTTTTACAGTAGAGCCTTCGTCTAACGGAGACATTTCGAAGATTACCCCTCGCGTAATTGTACCCGCTAAGTGACACCTTCTTTTTCAATCATAGCCCACCGTCTTATGGGGCATGGCTGGATTCCGCCGCAAGCACCACCGTGAAATTCGTTTGTAAAGTAGTCCTCCCCAAACCCTAGGATAGGTAGTTTTTCACTACAAACAATTTAAGGGTGTGGAAGGCCTTAGGATATTCGACCGAAATATCTCATTAACGTTTTGTTTGCAGAAGTACAACGGAGACGTTTAGGAGATATCCGTCATGTACTGGACCCTTTAACTACATCTCATTCTTTAGCGTAGCCTACCGTAATTATGGGGTTCTTCGCTATGATTCCGTGCTTGATCCTTGAACCTGTGAAATTCATCGTGAAGTGCTCCTCCACGAATGCCAGTACGTCACTCCCTAGGAGAGGTATTATTTTACGGTAGAAACAATTTGAAGGGTGTGGAATATTTTTGGATGTTCGACAAATACCGTCATTGAAATACCTCGTTAAAGCTTCGTTCTCGACAGTAAAACCTTCTGTTATAGAGTCGTTTAGAAGTTTACCCATGACCTACTTACTCTTTTAATTACATCTCAATTTTAAGCATAGTCCACCGTCATGTCGGGTTCTTAGCTATGATTCCGTGCCGCCTGGTCCATGAACCTGGGCAATTGGTTTGTTAAGTGCTCCTCTTCCACAGATCCGTCACTTAAGTGCGGGCGCTCCCTACTAGAGGTAAATTTAACAGTAGAGACAATTTGAAGGGTGTGGAAGATCAGGCGTTCGACAAACACCGTCAGTAAAAATACCTCGTTATAGCTCATATTTCGTCAGTAGAACCTTCGTATAACAGAGTCATTTAAAATATTATACGTCACGTACTTGTACCCGTTAAATTACACCTCCTTTGAAAGCATAGCCCACCATCAAGGCCCGGCTATGATTCCGAAGCAAGCACCGCCGTACCTGATCCACAAACCTGAGAAATTCGTTTGTTAAGTGCTCCTCCACAAACCCGTAACTGAAGTGTGGGCAATCCCTGGGAGAGGAAAAACTTCATGTGTAACAGAAACAATTTGAAGGGTGTGGAAGAAAAGGTTTGGAGCCTACTCCCCAACCCCCCCTTTCTAGCAACCCCTTCTTCCGACCACAGCACCCCCTTCTTCCGACCACAGACCGTGGATGTGCCCCTCCCCCTCCCTCCCAACAACGACCCCCCACCGCACCCACGTACCCCAGCGTGCTTTGCTCGGTAAAGTAGGCCACTAGAATTACTTAGGTTTCCGACCCATGTGGCTCAAAGCAGGAATCAAAATGGCCTGAATTATGAGGGCTGGTCTGGGGTGCTTTCCCGAGATTCCAGGGCTCGTGTCTGACCAGCACAGCCTCGGGGTTGGCTTCTGACCAAGCGACAGCCCTGCTCGCACTTCGCCTCGGTCTGCTTCAATCCATACCTATGACTGCGCTGGTCAAGTTCTATGACTGCCGCTATCTCCCTCTCACGCCACATGCCTTCGCAACTGGTCTTACAATACAGTGATAATTTAAAGTCGTTAAATAAAACTCACCTATAACGGTTTTCCATGTCCGTATCATCCCGCCGGTCTCAAAACTCCCTCTGCGTCGCTGTTCCTCCTGAGTCGCGGCTGGTCAGAATCCGAGACTGATTTGCACTTCGCGTATTTTCGGCGTAGTAAAAAAATAAGTAGTTGATCTCAGATACGAACATTTTTCGAGACTTCCGCGATGCGGGTCGACGTCATCGTCGCCGCTTCTCTTTCAGCCGCTCTCACCTTCTTCCTCTCCCGTCGCCTCGCTCCGTCCAAACCTGACTCCAAATCGTCAAAAGACGTGAACGCCTCCGTCGACGATGACGGAATTGACAGAAAGTCGCCACCTCAGCCCATCGCCTCCTTCTCGTCCCCCGATACCGTCGATGTGAAATCTCTGCCACGTGTACGGTCGGAGATGGAGGTGGAGGACGAGCAGGACTATCAGTTCCTCACAGTCGCGGCGGAGGAAGCGGAGGCGGGCGCGCTGGAGAAGGACGGCGGACCGTTTGGCGCGGTGATTGTACGGAACGGGGAGATCGTGGCGCGCGCGCACAACGAGGTGCTGAAGCACAAGGACCCCACGTGCCACGCCGAGATCATCGCCATTCAGAAGGTGAGCGACGGGCTGAGCACTTTTGCCGACCAGGTGACTGTTGAGTCTACTTGTCAAACACAAGGACCCCACGTGCCACGCAGAAATCATCGCCATCCAAAAGGTGAGGTAGCAGTTCTGAAGAGCCTGTCAAACAATCCCTACCGTCCATCTATCTTGCATTACGCTCTCCCTCGCATTCTGCCTCCCTCCTTACAACCGCCCTCCACCGATCCAAACGCCCTCCTGTCCACCCATACCGCTCGACCAATCACGTGCAGGCGTGCAAGGCGCTGGGGAAGATAGAGCTATCGGACTGCGTCATCTACTCCTCCTGCGAGCCCTGTCCCATGTCCTTTGCCGCCATGTACCTCGCCCGCCTCCCGGTCAGTCACCCTCTGGTTGTGCCTTGTGCTGCCCTCTTCCCCCATATGCTCCATCCCTCCTGCTCCCCATGCCATGCCCGTCCTGCCTTGTCCTGCCATGGGTCACTGTCACCCTCCCATGCCCCCAGCCCCCTGTGCCCTCATGCCCCCACGCTTCCTGCTCCCCATGCCATACCCTCCCTGCCCTATAACCTTTGCGATCATGTACCTCGTGTGCCTCCCTGTCAGTGACCCATCGGCCGGCCCCATGCCTCCTGGCCCCCCATGCCCCCATGACCACCATGTCATCCATGTCCCATGTCCTTCTTTGCCATGCCCCCAGTGCCACCCCCATGCCCCCATGCCACCCCCATGCCCCCATGCCACCCCCATGCCCCCATGCCACCCCCATGCCCCCATGCCACCCCCATGCCCACATGCCACCCCCATGCCCACATGCCACCCCCATGCCCCCATGCCACCCCCATGCCCCCAATGCCACCCCCATGCCCCCATGCCACCCCCATGCCCCCAATGCCCCAGCCCCTTGTCTCACATATACCTCTCTCCCTTGGCTCTAGGGCACGGTGTACGTGTGGCAGTCCACCCCACGTTCCCTCTCCCCCCTGTCCCTTCTCCCCTCCCCCTCCCCTACCACTGCCTGGTGTACGAGGCGCAGGCGGAGCATTTGCCTCTCAACCGCTCTCTTGTCACTCCACCCTGCTTCCCTTCGCCCTCCTCCCCTCCGTCTCCTTTCCTCACTGCCCCCATCCCCTTGCCTTAACAGCGGCTGGTCTATGGGGCACAGGCGGAGGCGGCACACGACTTGGGGTATGATCCATCACACGTGGCGGACGCCATTCGCGGCACGGCCACGTTTCAGAAGAGCAGCTGCCATGTCAAGCGCATTGTTCACCCCGAGGTGGCCCGCGTGTTCTGGAAGCACCGCAGCACCGTGCAGATCTACTAGGCAACTCTTTATCATTCCACTGCAAATATAGCAACCAGTACCATGCAGACCACGTTTCAGAAGAGCAGCTGCCGTGTCAAGCGCATCGTTCACCCCGAAGTGGCCCCCGTGTTCTGGAAGCACCGCAGCACTGTGCAGATCTACTAGGACACTTCCCTCTACAGTGCAGGTTTACGAGAAGTTCTTGGTTTTTTTCCAGTACAGACAGATCTAGCAAAAGGCTCTTTATCATACACAATGTATTGTAAATCTGCCGTTTCAGTTCTTCCCCACGCTATAAAGCAGTGAGTGTAGCAGCACAGATGCGGGTAGAGAGGGGTCAGCAGTGGTGTGCTTCAGTGGGTGTGACTCCTCCGTACTTGTAGGAGGAATGGGTGCCGTGAGAGCTACTGGATTGTTAACACCATATATTTTCCACCTTGACATGACAACCAGTAGCAGTTTGTTCAAGGTGGTTTACACAAAATGGTAAGTATGATAAGTTATCTACACATCATACAGAGACTACAAATCTGCTTATGTTTGAAGCAACCATTGAGACTCTATCCAATACATCATAAAACACCAACTCAGTCCACCTTCACTCCACATCGACAGAATACATAATCTTCCCTATCTCTAGACTCTCAGCAACTCATTCTTGGCGATGCGCATCACAAACGGCCCTCCATCCGGGCCGATATCAGCCAGCGCCGTATCCCCATCCTCAAACGCTCCCCCCACCACCGACACGCTCCCACCGGCCACCAGCCCTCCGCCGCTATTGGCCGACAGCACCGCCTCACTAATCGGGTCCTCCACCAATCGCGTGACGGCGCGGCGCAGCGGGCGCGCTCCGTACGAGCGGTCGTAGCCCTCGTCGCAGATGCGCTGAATGAGGGCTTCGGAGACCTCCAGGCGGATGTTGCGCTCTGATAGACGGATGGACGTCTCCTTTATCATCATGTCCACTATGGCTCGCACCTGGGCGTGGGAGGGAAGAGGGGGAGCAGCGGAAGAGAGGAGAGGTGAGAGAGGAGCGTGAAGCTGTACTTGCATCACCCAGCGGGGAGACATGGGGGGCGTGTAGATCATCCAGGGAGCGCAGTGGCCACGCCGCGTAGGAGCGGTTGTAGCCCGCATCGCAGATGCGCTGGATGAGTGCTTCGGAGACTTGAGAGTAAAAATATTGTGCTCCGAGAGGCGGACAGCTGACTCCTTGATAGGAGTGGTACAGGGCGGAAGTGTGTCTTGAGCTCATCCATCACCTGTGTATCACTCCTTGCCCTCCATTCCATCACCCCCCCCATCCATCACCCCCCTCATTCATCACCAATGCCTTGAGCCCTGCGTATCACTCCATGCCCTTCATTCCACCACCCCTCCCATCCTCCCCCTTCCCTGCAGCAACCCCTTACCAGCAATCACTTGAACCGCATGCATCTGGTCCTTCTCCAGGGATGGAAACGACTTGGTCAAGGCGGTTAAGCAGCTCGGGGCGGAAGTGGCTCTTAAACTCGTCCATCACCAAAGACTTGAGCCCCGCGTACCACCCCTCCCTCTACCCTCCCTTCCCTCCCCTCCCTTCCCACAACCACCCTCACCTTGTCCTTCTCCAGCGATCGGAACACCACCACTTCATCAATGCGATTCAGCAGCTCAGGGCGGAAGTGCGATTTCAATTCGTCCATCACCAAAGACTTGAGCCCCGCGTACCGCCCCCCGTCTACCTCGTCCGCTCCCGGCAGCAGGAAGCCCACCCTATTGCCGCCACCGCGTGCGATGGCCTGCGAGCCGACGTTGCTGGTCATAATGATGAGCGTGTTCTTGAACGACACGTGGCGACCTTGGGAGTCCGTCAGGCGGCCGTCCTCAAAGATCTGCATAGAGGAGATTCAAGATGAAGACGAGATGCCGGGGGTGTGACAGGAATAGACATGAGGGGGCCGTTGCTGGTCATGATGATGAGCGTGTTCTTGAACGACATGTGCCGGCCCTGAGAGTCTGTGAGCCGTCCATCCTCGAAGATCTGCATAGAGGAGATTCAAGATGAGACTTCGGGGGTGTGGCAGGAATCGAGAGTGTTACGCATGAGGGGGCCGTTGCTGGTCATGATGATGACCGTGTTCTTGAGCGACACGTGGCGGCCTTGGGAGTCTGTCAACCTGCCGTCCTCAAAGATTTGTGGGTAGGGTGTTCAAGACCCAGGCGCATCAGAGGAACAGGACAGGATGAGGAAGTTCAATAGCAGGCGACTTTTAAGATATGTCTAAGCAAGAGAGCCAGTGCTCGGTACATCAGGCCTGAAGCAGGAGTTTGAAGACGCCAGGGTGAGGTCCACTCAAAGCTGAGCAAAGCACAACGAGACTAACCTGCAGCAGCAGATAGAAGATGTTGGGGTGCGCCTTCTCAGTCTCGTCCAGCAGCAGCAGCAGCAAGAGCAGCTGCATCTACACACCCTAAACCCTATCTCACATACTATACGCACCTGCAGAAGCAGATTGAAGACGTCGGGGTGCGCCTTCTCAATCTCATCCAGCAGCAGCAGTGAGAACGGGCGGCGTCGCACGGCCTCAGTGAGCTTGCCGCCCTCCCCGAAGCCGACATATCCTGGAGGCGCGCCAATGAGCTTGCTGACAGCATGGCGCTCCATGTACTCGCTCATGTCCAGGCGAATCATTGCGTCCTCCTAGTGGCAATGGAGGGGGGATGGGAGAGGATGGGGATGGGTGATGGGTGAGTTCTCTGTGAGCTAATCCTCTCAGCGAACTCGCAGCATGAGTCCACCCAGCGTGCGTGACAGCATGGTGCTCCATGTATGTACTGGCTCATGTCTAGCCAAATCATTGCGTCCGCCTGGACAGGGGTGGTGGCGGGTGGTGGAGGGTGGCAAAGCGCGTGGAGAAAGGTGGGAGGACGTGGGGGGAAGGGTGGGGGGCTTGGTGTGGCGCTCATGTGCTCACTCATGTCCAGATCTCGCCCCCCTGGATATCGTGGTGGGCGGGGGAGGGAGATGGCGCTAACAGCCCAGTCTCGCCCCACCCATCAACCGGCCCACATCTTCCCAATCCCTGAACTCTCCAGCCGCCCTCCCCCCTCCCACCAACATACGCACCGATCCGAAATAGTGTTGCGCCAGCGCCTTGCTGAGCTCAGTCTTCCCACCCCCGTAGGACCGCAGAACAGCATGGCGGCTGTGGGCCTCTTAGGGTCCTTGAGCCCCCCTCTTGCTCGCTGCACAGCCCAGGCAATGGCGCTGACAGCCTCGTGCTGCCCAACGACCCGCGAGCGCAGTGCCACCCCAAATCTTCCCCACACCCAACATCCTAACAGCCTCAAGTCATTGACTCACCGAGCCAAAGTAATGCTGCGCCAGCGCCTTGCTGAGCTCAGTCTTGCCAACACCCGTCGGTCCGCAGAACAGCATGGCGGCTGTGGGCCGCTTGGGGTCCTTGAGCCCCACTCTTGCCCTCCTGACAGCCCGGGCGATGGCACTGACGGCCTCATGCTGCCCCACCACTCGCGAGTGCAGCGCTGGCTCGAGGCTGGAGAGGTGGCGCTGCTCGTCTGCTGTGAGCTGCTGCAGGGGGATGCCCGTCCATTGAGATGCTACCGCCGCTATGTCCTCTGGTCCGATAGACAGACTGGGGTGGGGGAGAACGGGAGAGGGGGAAAAGGGAGAGCGAGGGGGAGAAGGAGTGGGGGACGGAGAGCGAGAGGGGGTGAAGTGGGGGCAAGATTGACGAACAATCCTGAGTCGAGCACACTTGATGGTACGGTGTGCAAATTTAGGCAGGTGCTCTTTGGTAGGCGTGGCCCGTGAATCTCAGCGAACCACCACCTTTGGCCCACAAGCGTCACTTTGGAGAATTTTCAAAAGTCTAGAGGAGAAATGAGGGGATTGGATCTGTTTTTGAGACGTCTCAAAAACAACCTCATTACACGTGGAAACCACAAGTCTAGAGGAGAAATGAGGGGATTGGATCTGTCGTTCACACATGGCTGGTTTTGAGAACTCTCAAAAACCACAAGTCTAGAGGAGAAATGAGGGGATTGGATCTGTCGTTCACACATGGCTGGTTTTTGAGAACTCTCAAAAACCACAAGTCTAGAGGAGAAATGAGGGGATTGGATCTGTCGTTCATGCACATGGCTGGGGTGTGCTGTGCATGACTCGTAGTGCCTGTGCACCTGGGCTATCTTGGCTTCGGATGACCATGAGACCGGTCGGCCACACTCGAGCACGTAATCATCCCCATACCTGCCACCGAACCTATTGCCGTACCTATCGCCATCGCCAGCAGGAGACCAGGAAGGGGTGGCAGCAGGCGCAGCGGGCTTGGGGTCCTCTGATAGGAATGCCGATGGGCCGCCTGCTGACCCCAGGGGCGACTGCACCTCCTCCACCTGCACACAAGTCCACCATGAGAGAGTGATGGACAAGATAGACGAGTTTAAAGCCCAGAATTCGACGCATGAAGATGCTGTGTGTATTACATCCGTTCTGCGCGTCGCAACCCAACCCCCTCGTTGCTTGCTCCCATGGGAAACTGCACTGCACCTCCTCCACAGTTACTGGGCCAGAGAGTGCCTGAGCTTCTGAGTCAACTCAAAAGTCGTCGCACTCTGAACCACTTGTTGCCCCCATGGGAAGCCACACCTCCTATACAGTTCCTGAACCAGACTGTACGTGTGCTAACCGCTAACCCTTCGTCGCTACCCCTTCGTCGCTACCCCTCACCAGGCTCACGCCCGCCAGTACTCCTCCGGGCCCCGGTGCAACACGCTCGTCTCCCTCTCCCGCCCCCTCCATGCCACTCACTAGTATATCGTCTTACCGCATTGATTGCCGCGTGAGCGGCCCTGATAGCCCGCCAGTACTCCTCCGGCCCGCGGTGCAGAACGCTCGTCTCGCGCTGCCGGTTCCGCCTAAACCCGTCAATCACGGCGCGGCTCGCGGCCTCGTCGACCAGATCGATCGCCTTGTCCGGGAGGAAGCGATCCGGGATGTAGCGCGCCGAAAGCTGGACGGCCGCGACGAGCGCGTCGTCACTGACGTGGCACTTGTGGTGGCGCTCGTAGAGGCGGCGCAGGCCGTGCAGGATGAGCAGCGCGTCGTCCTGCGACGGCTCTGCGACGTCCACGGGTTGAAAGCGGCGAGCCAGTGCCTTGTCCTTCTCCACGTGCTTGCGAAATTCGCCGATGGTCGTCGCACCCATGCACTGATGGGCAAGGAGCGAGGGCGGGAGAACAGAAGGGAGTAGTGGTGGAAAAGGGAGGGTGGGCGGGCAAGGAATGCGGAGAGGGGCGCGGATGGGAGGGGAGGGGGCGCGGATGGGAGGGGAGGGGGCACAGGACCACCAAACAGTCATCCAGAATGGTCCGCCTATAATCACACCTTCATGCAATCACACCCACCTGCAACTGCCCCCGCGCAAGAGCCGGCTTGAGCAGGTTCGCAATGTCCAGCCCGCCGCCTCCGCCTCCCCCCGCGCCGCGGCCGCGCGACACGGCGCCGGACCCCACAACGGTATGGAGCTCGTCTATAAAGAGGATGACGTCGCCCGCGCTGACGGCCTCCGAGACGAGCCCCGTGACGCGCGACTCGAGCTCGCCGCGCTCCTTGGCGCCCGCGATGAGGCGCCCCATGTCCAGCGCCATCACGCGCTTGCCCTGTAACGCGGACAGGTGAAATATACAGTACAATATGTTAGAGAACATATAAAGAAACTGAAAGAGAAGTTAAATCCCATTGAGATAGACACAAGCGGAATGGACACAAGAAAAATCGAAACAGTCCGTACCTGCAGCAAAGCCATTACCTGCAGCGAGAGCGTTACCCGCGAAGAGCACCGTAACTGCAGGAAGACCCGTACCTGTAATCCGAACCACGCCAACCAGTGCCCCCCCGTACCTGCAATCCGAACCACGCCAACCAGTGCCCCCCCGTACCTGCAATCCGAACCACGCCAACCAGTGCCCCCCCGTACCTGCAATCCGAACCACGCCAACCTGCAGGAAGACCGGCACGTCGTTCTCGGCGATGCGCAGCGCGAGCCCCTCGGCGATGGCGGTCTTGCCGACGCCCGGCTCGCCGAGCAGCAGCGGGTTGTTCTTGGTGCGGCGCGCGAGGATCTGCACGACGCGCGCCACCTCGTGGTCGCGACCAATCACCGGGTCGATGTCGCCCGTCATCGCCATCACCGTCAGATCCGTGCAGAAATCCTCGAGCGCGCTCTTCTCTGCTAGGGAACCAAGGAGCGAGCATAGGGTGGAGAACGGGCGTCAACACCCGTCGCGGCCATGACCGCCAACATCCACGCAGAAACTAAAGGGCGCTCTTTTCTGGTTCCCGCCGGGTCAAACTGGTGCGCTTCGAGTCACAGCAAAACTACACACCAGATTCGGCATCCTACCTCTGAACCTCCATCCACTCGGCCTCAATGACTATGGAGAAATTTGAGAACGGTAGGGTAACACACGCCCGCATCTTCCCGCTTAGAGCATCCCCTCTTTTAGCTTCCTCGCTTACCCTTCTTGGAGCCCTTCTTGCTGTAGCTGGAGGACGATGAGAGCGCGGCGGCCCGGGCGGGGTCAGGGGAGGACTTGGCGGAGGCGGCGGAGGGCTTGGCGGAGAGCGAGATGGAGTCGGTGGAGCGCCCCTCCGTCGCCAGCTCGCCCTTCAGCCGCGCCACCGCCTCCGCGCGCACTCGCTCCTTGGGTACGCCCATCCTGCGCGGAACCGGGCAGGGGGGAAGCGGAGATGAGCTGATTGCGCACGTCCAGGCCGCACCGTCAAACCGACAGAAAGTTACTTACTTCATAAAGGAATAAGCTCCAAAGCGCAAAGCGTGAAGTCGTAACACTGATTGGTTGAAATTCGTCGTTCGCGATACTCAAATCGCCATTTGGCTCACACGGCTGAGCGTCTGACACAATCCCAGACTCACATCTCCCATCCCCGTTACAAGCGTACCTCTCAAGGAGCTTCCCGGCGGCGTCGAACTCGACGCTCAGCACCGCCATCACCAGATGCTCCGGCGCAATGAAATTGTGCCGAAGCTTCCGCGACTCTTCCAAAGCCGCCTCGAACACCCGCTTGCTCCCCGCCGAGAACGGCACCTCCGATGCGGGCTTATCCGACCCCTCGGACGGCGAAAGCGTGCCATCGCGAATCATTTCGCGAATGGCTTCGCGAGCGCCGTCGATGGTTACACCGGTGTTGAGGTAACCCTTCGCGCTGGCGGTGCCGCTGCTGGCGCGGTCTTCCATGATCAGACCGAGGAGGAGATGCTCTGTCGCCACCTCCTTCCGCCCCAGCGCCTTCGCCTCGCGCTGACCCAGCATCACGGATTTAATCGCGCGCTCCGTGAACCGGTCGAAGACGGCGGATACCGTGGCGCGATGCGCGGAGGATGACGAGGCGGGAGCGAGCTGACGGGTGACGTTGGCGGTGAACGCGTCGGCGTGAGATGCAGTGGAGGCTGACGGGAAAGTTGACGTCTGGCGGAATCCGTCGTAGTCAGCAGCCAGGGAGTGGGTGGCACGAGTGGCCGTGGAGCGAGTTTGGCCAGAAACTTGGTGGGTGGTTCGGGAGGAAAGCTCCAGGCGGCATGGTGGTGCGGTGCTGCTCGCAACGGACAGTGCGAAGGCCGCCATGCCTAATGAATATTCACAAAAGGTAATGAGAAACAATGAAAGCGGGAGTATCTACACGTGGGAATGGCGAAGTATGTACGACTATATACAAAATACACGCGTGTGAGCCGGCCGGACAGGAAGCCCTGTCAGGCGTGTAAAGAACTGGACACCAAACGCCGAAATGGATTCAGAGAAACGGAAATTCTATGTGGGAATGACCGCATTCAGTGGAATTTGTATCCATGGTGCTCTGCTGAAGGTGGTTGGTGGGTAACGGTGGAAGGACGGGGAAGAAACAAGGCTAGGCCAGGCGGGGGCCGTGGGAAAAAAGAGGGGATGGGGGAGATGGGGGGAGGGGAACGCGGGGAGCATGTTGAAGTGGTGGAATTTGGGGGAGACTTGGGCTGGGCTGGGCGTTTTGCGTGAGGGGGAAGGCAAGCGAACCGACAGGCTGGGCTAGGTACGGAGAACGGGGGGAAGTGGGGAATGGATGTAACTCAAAATCCGAGCGGAGGAGAAGCGGGTTTGAATGGTCTGGAAAGGGATGCAGAGAGGTCTCTACTCTTTTTGGCGGGGAATATGGGAGTGGGAGACGCCATTCGTTGCACGGCGAACTGCACAGAACGGTTGAGGTTGAGGGCCAGAACTTGCAGCGGAAACACACAGGCCTGACTTCCTGGTGGAAGGTTGGGGAAACGCTTCGGCGGGAATAGGTATCACTGGCAGGAGTAGAAGCGGTTCGACGTGTACGATATTCTGATTGGCTGGAAACTTGGTGGAATGACGCGGAAACACGTATACTTTGGTTCAGACGCTGCACCAATATTCCAGCCAAACAGCTAGACCTTCTTTTAGACACCAGACCGTGAAGTGGCAGCAGTGAAAGATTTCTTGCCGTGGTCATATTGTTAGCGATCCATATAATGTGGCGAAGACCTTTGTTCTGACTCTTCCTGGACCTCTCGAACTATATTTACCGAGCTTAAAATTCTTTCTGCCCTGCTAAGACTTCGACATGCCGCGTGGCAACGATTCTTGGAATGAAAAAACAACCAATAAGTGAATACCCCTCCACAAACAAGTTACTTGAACCAACCACAAGCGTTCGCACACGAGCTTCATGTTTTGATTGGTTAAATCTCCCGTGTGAGAGATCCACGTGAGAAGTAGGGCACAGCTGGCACTCCTGAAGTCAAAAACGGCTGTACCCCATACCAGCCACTTCACTCACACATTTGAAGTTGATTCGATAACAACAGCTAATATAATATACAGAAATAGCAATACGAAAACATGGATGTATGGAAGTCTCACGGTTGTGGGCGCGGTACACCTCTGCAGCAACTAGTATCGAGTTCCCAAATCGCGTATCTTCCATTCTGCCACAGAACCAGCCATGGCGTTCGAATCCCAGGCTGATCGCGTCTAGAAGCTACAATCATGTGGCTCTCGCTGCTGTTTGGTAGTCCTGTCTTGCCTAGATCTTGTCAGGAACGCACACTCCTCACCGCATTTTCCTCGTGTTACTTCTTCGGGCGTCTGTGTGTCATCCACTTACAGTTTTTTTCGAGCAGACTTTCCCGGTACTAGAATTCGGACCGCATACTCTGTTTCCCAATCCATAATGGCGACTTCGTCCACGTGGCGCGTCGTCATTAGCCTGCCCAAGGCGTTCCCGCGTACCATCACCCATAAATCCTGCTACCGCCGTGAGCAATGGCAGCTGCTCCTATCGCAGCGGACCGCCATCGCGTCAACGGATGAATTTCCCGCCGCTTGGTCGCAATGTCACGCGCAGCGGTCCGAAGTTCAGGCTCGCGCCGCTTCCTGTTCCGTGCACGCGTTTGACTCGTCTTCCTACGATCCCTCGCTGCAGCAGCAGCAGCAGCAGCAGCTGTCGTTCCAACCGCGTGGCATTGCGTGGGGGACCAGCGTCGCGCGATTGACGGACCACGTCGGGTGCGAGTTCAGCTCAAACTGGTCTCTCTTGTGGCAGCACCTTGTCCTCGCCTTTTCTGATCTCCCCTGCCCTCCCCACCGCTCCCCACTCCTCCCCACCCTTCCCAGCGTCCATTTTTCTGGTTCCCGCGACTTCCCCGTGGTGTACGTGCCATCGTAAGACCACGTGGTAAACACGTGACACATGACACATGACACATGACACGTGACACATGACACATCCTTCCTTTCCATGACCCACCCACCACACCTCCCCCCCCGTCCCAATCAACACCGCCCCCCTCTTTCCTTCCAGTCACAGCCAGTGTCTGGTTGCCTGTAACGCGTTCCCCAGCAGCGAGTATTCCACCAGCAGCGGCTCGGACACGGAGGATGACGTCAGCAGGGGCGGCAAGGCGCGGCTGCCAGCGCGGATGGCGGTGAAGGCGGAGTTTCTGCAGGCGAGGGAGGCGGAGGCGGCTGTGGAGGACGAGGGGCTTATTCCTCGCATCACTGAAGGTGAGCTTGTGTGTGCGGTGTGGTGCGGTGTGGTCAGGTGGGGCGAGGCTCGTGAGTGTGGTCAGAGGGTGTGAGGTGACTTGGCGGGTCCGGTCCTGAGGCGAGAAAGCGAGTGAAGGCGGAGTTTCTGCCGGCGAGGGAGGCAGAGGCGGCCGTGGAGGACGACGGGCCCATCCCTCGCATCACTGAAGGTGGGGTTGTGGTCTTAGTGAGGTCAGTCAGTGAGGGCAGTGAGGGCAGTGAGGGCAGTGAGTGGTGTCACAGGGGGGTTCACTTACTGAGTTCACTGGGTGGGAGGTCACTGGGTGGGAGGTCACTGGGTGGGAGGTCACTGAGTGGGTTGAAGGCGGAGTTTCTGCCAGCGAGGGAGGCGCACGCGGCTGTGGAGAAGGAGGGAGCCTTTCCGTGCATCACTGAGGGTGAGTGTGTGGTGTGGTCTGTGGAGTGGGGATGGGTTCGTGTGGCCACTGAGTGGGGTCAGTGAGTGGGTTCAGTGAGTGGGCCATGAATCATGAATCATGAGCCATTGGTCATGGGCTATGGTCCTGCACCCCACCCCTCCCACGCCTAACCACACCACCGCACCCCACCACCTTCCACCCATCCCAGCCTTCAGAAGCCACCCATTCTTCTCCCCCACCCACCCAACCACCTCCCACCCATGCTCACCACTTCCCCCGCCCTCCCACCCTCCCCACCAGACAAGGTGACGCTCAGCTTCGCACGCAGCGGAGGGCCCGGAGGGCAGAACGTCAATAAACGTGAGTCTTAGTCTTGTATCCAGTACGCCAAGCGCGGTCTTCCTTCCTGACCCATGCTCCGGGCGCCCTCCCACACTTACGCCCCCTCATGCAAAGCTGTTCTCCCCCCTCTGACCCCCCTCATACACAGCAAATCTTCCCCTTTACGGCCCCCCATTGCAGGCCATGCTTCGCCCTAAGGCCGCATACCTTGTCTCAAACAAAGGAATTGCTGCCACGTATTGAACCATGGCCTCCAAGTGGGGCTCGATTGGACGCAAGCCATGCTTCGCCCTAAAGCCGCATACCTTGTCTGAACATACCTGGCCACACCACGCTTTCTCTACTTCCCATCGCCATCAGCACCATACGCCCTCTCTCGCTCTCTCTCGCCCTCCTGTTCTTTATCACATGCTTCGTCGCTGACCCTCCTTTCTCTATCCTCACTCTCCCTTATCCCTTGCCTCACTCTCTCTCCTCACTCACTCCTCACGCCCTCCTCGCTCTCTTCTCACTCCCTCCTCCCTCCCTCCTCCCTCTCACCCCTCTCACCCCACTCTCGCGCCAGTGAACACAAAGGTTGACATGCGATTCAATGTGCTCGATGCTGATTGGCTGCCAGAACGGATAAGGTGGAAGATTCTGGAGCAGGCGAGTACTGCTCGTGATTGGTTCCTTCCTGTGGCACTCCAAATCCAATGCCATTCCATATGGCTTTCCATTGTGGATGAAGCTCACGATGACATGCACGCACTGACATCACATGCCATGCACCATCATCCCATCGAGCCCATCACCATCCCCTTAAGTTCTATCCTTAAGTTTTATCCTCTCCTCCATTATTCGCTGTCTCATTGGCAGGAGAAGAATCGGGTGAACAGTGATGGGGAGATTGTGGTATCGTCCACACGCACACGAACACAGAAGTATGTCGCCTGCCATAACCGTGTGTGCAATCAGATGTGTGCATTCAAATACCGAATGGCGCACTGTCCATAGCTGCACTGCCCAGGTGGTCTCTTCATCCGTGCCTCGCTGTCATTTAACCTGCTGCTCTACTGCCAACCACTTTCATCAAAAGCCAACTTCTTCTGCTGCCCACTGTGGCTCACTCCGTTTTCCTCTCTCTCCCCATCCCACTCTTCTCACTCCTTCCTGCCAGGGGCAACATTGAAGATGCGCTTGCGAAGCTTCAGGTACGGTATGATGTGAATTTACAGGAGCCTTCCATAGACATGCAGCAGTCTGTCAGGCAGTCTATCATTCGATCGAGCTCAGCCTTTCAAGACTCGAGAGAGCTGCATTGCACGTCAGTACAATCACCATCACCACCATCATTATCATCACCCTCGCAACAATCACCATCACCATCACCATCACCATCACCATCACAATCACTCCCACACGCACCATTTATGCTGCTTCCATTGCCATTGCCACTGCCATTGCCATGCTTGGTCGCTCTGCCCATGTGTTGCAGAAAATCATAGATGCAGCGGCCTACGTCCCGCCACCCCCATCAGAGGAGAAAAAGGCTCGCATCAAGAAGCTGTGAGTGTCCCATGTGGCACGTGCTTTTAAGCCTTTTTGTGCTAAAGCAGAATGGTTTATAATTTCGCTGATTCACATACTCTGTTGACCTAGGCTTTTGCCTCCTGTGTGCCTGTCTCCATCACTCTCATTCCGGCTGGGCGCATGCAGAGCCAAGGCAGAGAATGAGAGGCGGTTGCAGGACAAGAAGCTCAAGTCCAGTAAGAAGTCAGACAGGCGCAACAAGGGCAGCTGGGACTGAGAGCGCAAGGCAGCTGGCAGTGGGGGCAGAAAACATAGCTGAATCCTAAGATGACCCATATGTACTTGGATGGTTCTTCCTCAGTTCACGTTCGTACATCCAGCTAGATATGGAAACCATATGTCCTTCAAAATTTTAATATGTACAACAGAGCTAGATAAGTGACATCAAAACTGAAGGCTAGTCAGTGACATGCATGCAGGCATGCACCCAGCCTCACAAATGATCCTCTAATGATGCCTACATTGAAGTTTCACGGGTAGAGAACTAGGCAGTGACACCAACGAGAGGTGGCAGCTTCGCAGCTTGAGCTAACCAGCTGCCAGAAAGAACAACCCTTGGAGGAGTTACCCGAGTTAACCCCTTTTCTTGGCTCATTGGGCAGCGAAGCGTGCAGAGGCTGATTCGATCTGCTCCAGAATCCACTGAGGCACCTCTGCACCACTCAAGCTGCCACTGCTGCTCATGCTGCTCAGGCTGCTGTGGCTGCTGCGCCGGCTACCGCTGCTACCCCACTCATCCTCGCTATCAGAGTCCGACTCGCTAGCATATACGACGCCCTCGGAGTAGCTCTCAACCGAAGCGCCTGCAGGAGCAGCCGTGAGGTCCCGGAACCGCCACGCGGCGCCCTGCCATAGGCTCACGCCGTGGACGACGCTTCTGAGAAGCTGCACGAACGAAGAAACCGCGACACGTTCCGACGCCAGCTGCAACCGCTTCGCCTCCTTCTCAACCTTCGCCGCCATCTGGACAAAAGCAGCTTCGATGGTGTCCAGAAGCAATGAACCGGTTTCGGCGTCGAATAGGAGCGATGCTAGTAGCGACGCGGATTCGTGCAGGCGGCGCCGCCGCTCCAGCAGCGAGTCGCCTTTCAGAGCGGAAAACGCGGAGCCGACGAAGAGGAGAGGGAGGACGAGCGACTCGAGCGTGCTGTCAGACACGGGAGGGAGGTTGCGCGACGCGGCGGCGAGAAAGGCGGCGGGAATTGCGGGGGAGGTGGCAGCGCGGTACAGGAGATAATCATCAAGGGAGGGGCTGTCGCCGGCTGCTGCCTGCCGCTTAACCGTCTGGTGAAGCGGCAAGCCGACAAGAGCGTACTGCTGCAGACTGCGTAGATACCGCGCCAGCCAGAACTTGCTGGAACCCGCGGCTTCATTCCGTAGCGCGGATAACGAGTCGCAGAACGCCTTTTTCTTTAGAGGAAACTTCGCGTCGAGCCGCTTCGGGAACGCCAACGAGTCGTCGCTCACCGTCGCTTGCTGCTCGTCGCCAGAGGCTGGCAATGTCGCCGCAACCAGCCTCTCCTGAGCGCGAAACACGGACGCTAAGGCGGTAAACTCATCTGAGGAGCCGTGTCGCTTCATCCAGTCGTCCCAGAGCAGCAGCGGGTGCAACTGGCGGGAGATTAAATTGCACACCGCGCCGGACGGCGGCTGTACAGCGAGCATGGCGAGGAGCGACGGAGCCCAACCTGCGTCTGCGCAGCGGAGAGTCCGCAGCTTTGCCACGTCAGCAGAATCAGCTGCAGCTGCTGCGCCGTGAGACCAGAAGCTGTGTTCGGAAGGAACTGGCAGCTCCCAGGACTGCCACGTGGCGATCGAATCGACCATCTGGGATCTCCACGCGGCGGTAAGGATTCGTGCGGACGGGACCCGGGAGATCCTGTCGGCGAGGTCGGGGTTAGAGAGGACTCGTGTGGGAGAAGGAGGCCTGGGAAAGAGCGATTTGCGCGTCGCCAAGAACACTGGAACGTCGGATTCGGAATCGAGACGAGAGGTGGAGGCGACGTCGACCTGACGCGCGAGAGCGGCCATCCTTCCAACAGAAAATTAAACGAGTCACAGTCTAAGACTTAGAAGCCGAAGAATCTGGCCCACGAGGAGACGTACCGAGCCCGTGAAACCGCTAGTAAATCCTCTACTGGCAAGCTGGAAGCAAAGAATGGTCAGTTCTGGTGAAGCAGTCGCACAAATCTGCGAAGATGATATACCGAGAGAACGATGTTGAGGATGGAACTCGAGCAGCGTGAGAGGGCGAAAATCAGTGGCTCAGTTCGAATCTGTCAATTCGGAACGACGTTCGGCCAGCACAGCAAGGAGAACAACCGCAGCCTAGGGATAAGGATGACCTGTCTATCTAGCAGAAGCGGCAACTCCCAATGAAGAATGAGCTCAACTCGAGAATCGAAAATGAAAAATAAGCTTTCCAGGTCAGGGTTTTACGCGAGGAGAGCGAGGGCAGCCGTGAAGTGCAGTGCGGTGAAAGGTTGGGCGTCAAGAACAAGAGCTATTGGGCAGCTGAGAGGTTGACGAGGCACCCTTGAGAATGGTTTCGATTGGATGAATGCGGTTATCCGCAGGGTTTGCCCTTTATAGGGATTGGTCCGGCGGGGTAGGTTCGGGAGAACTGGTCACGGGAATGGATGCGATTCATCTGGCTGTGAGTTGCTGGAAACATACGGTTGTGAAAGTGCGCTGCTCGTGTGGTGAAATGGCGAAGTTCTTTTAACAGAATTGGTGCGCTCTGATTGGTGGGTTACCAGAAGCGCTGTACATGCGACGACGGCGACTTGGTTGGTTGGTGCCACCTCCGACGCTTTTGCACTGTAACGAAACTGAAGCCGTAAGATATTTTCGCGTCCAATCAGAACGAGCAAAGCTTCGTCTTGTCTTGCACGTTCCCTGTCAGTGCCTGGGCTTGGAGGTTTGATTGGGTGAATTCGGTTAGGCCGAAGTACCGTGACTCGATTCATTGCATCTGGAGATGGGTCAACATGCTCAGCATCTGGACACTAACAGCGAATATCGAGAATGTGTATACCCTATAAGTGTACATTCAGAGTTAGCAAATAAAGCAAAATGTGAAATTGTATAAAAACGCCACATAACTGCATATTTTCTCTTGTTGATAAGTGACTTGTCCTTCAAAGATATAATAGAATAAAACAAGATATAATACATGATAGGCTGCTAACTTGCCAGGGTTTAGGGAACAGACATGCACAATGCAAGCACACACTTGGACGAACCAGGTTCTAGATTCTCCCTTGCGCATGCATGAACGTGCTGCTTCTAAACGACACTCCATTCAGCTCCTCCACCACTCCCTTCAACTCCACCATATCTGCTGCCTTAAATCTAGCACTAGCCTGCAGCCAGTCAGCAACCTGTTTCCGCTCCCCAGCCACTCGCACATCACCGTCTCGCATTCCATCCTTGTGCAATGTCCCCTCCGACAGCTGCTTCCACCATGCAGTCCATCCAGCGGTCCCCTGAGCTGATACACTTGGGGACTCCATGGAGACATTGCCAGCGCTATTTCCAACCATGGCGGCCTTACGTTGACTTTCAGCAATCCTGGCGTCAACACTGTCTCCTTGCGAGGGAGATTCAAGACTGGAATGTGCCTGGGCCGGAGGTGGAGGTACGGCATCTGCAGTGAAGGAATTTGTGGTCATCTGACATATGAAGAAAGGGCTGTCTTGCAGGGCTTGCGCGAGGAACGAGGAGGTGGGTCCAGAACCAAGCACCTGGGGGCAAATGTGGCGGCAAAATGTCAGAAAATGAGATTAAGGCTAGTGACGGCTTGGAGAAACGTTGGCATGGAGGTGGTGAGGGTAGTGGCTGCAATAAGGAGAAAATAATGTGCTCAGACAGAAAACACACACCACAAGGACTTGTGACGGCTTCAAATTCCACTTCTTGCAGGTCTCAACGAAGTCATTCACCCTGCACTCATAATTAGATTTCAACCGCAACGCTTGTGAGACGTTGCCCACATCAGCAACATAAGAAGAAGAGAAAACGAGCATTTCAAGGTTTACAGCATCACGACGATACCTCCTTCTGGCAGATTCCAATGAGTCGATGCCTGACACTGCTGCTGGGGGTGACGTATGTGCCTCGTTTAATAATGCGCCTCCTGATTTTGTCGTCTCTCCAGATGATGACGCAGCTGTTACTGAAGGCGCTGCTACTGACGGGGCTAACGCTGATGCATCGGGTGGAGGAGAGTGAGATGAAGGGGTTGATGAGGTAGGAGTCGAGTGAGGTGGAGAAGCGGAGGCAGAAGAAACAGCAGCGGCGGCGGCAGTGAAGTTGAGTTGAGAGTCAAAGGTGAAGTTGCCAAGCTGGTCGTTGAGAAGCAGCACGTCCAGGCGTGGGTGGGTGGTTACCAGCGCTTGCTTCAATGTGCGGGACTGCAGCGATCGGGGGACACAGCGGCAGAGGCGCAACACACGCACACACCCCCCTCTTCCCCCCCAACACACGCACACACACATGAGCGCACATACACACACACATGCACATTGTTATTACTCTGAGGGTCTCACGAAATAGGGAGCACATTCAGGGATACAGCAGCTGTCAGCACCAATGTGAAACCTTTTCTTCTCATGTATCATCTCAGCGCTCCTCCTGCAGCATCTACCTAACCGAACGCGACACCACTGAACAATAAAACCCTGAAACCTCACCTGGAAATGCCGGAGCAGTCTTGCAGACCCAGGAGCCACCACCCATCCTCTCCCCCCCACAACCCCACCAATCCCAGGCAACGCCCCTTCTCCCATCCCTCCCACAAACCCTCCATCTCCACCTCCCTTCACCGCTCTCAACCTTGCAGCACGAGCAGCAGCAGCAGCAGTGCTGGCAGCAGCAGCAGCAGAGGCGACAGCAGCAGCCGCCCGACCAAACCCACCGCCCTGCTGCTCCCTGCGTGCCTCAGCCAGCATTTTCTTTTCCTGCAGCCGAGCAGCATACTTGGCGCGCACACCCCCACCTGTTCCCCCTGCCAACAGCTCCTCCAGCCGATGGTCTGCGCTGCTTCCCGTGCCGCTGCTTCTGGGGTTCGTGCCTCCTCTGAACTGCAGTGGAACGCCGCCCAGAGGAGCGGGAGTTGCTGGCTGGAGGCTGCTTGAGCTGCTACTGTTGTTGCTGCTGCTGCCGCTGATGCTGGCGCTGATGCTGCTGATGCTGATGCCTGTACTGGTGCTGGTGCTGCCATTGGTGCTGTGCTTTAAGTTGGTTCGAGCTGATGTGGGGAGCCCCATGCTCTCTGCCATCTCGTCCAATGAGATTCCCTGAGTGACAGCTGACGAACATGCCATGCCTGCCGCAGCTGACCGACCAGCAACAGCACTAGAAGCAGCATGAGCACCAGCGCTAGTGGCAGTGGCATTGTCGTCATTCACTCCAGGAATGTGCCGTCGTCTCCTGGGGCTGCTCAGGAGAAATTTCTCCCAATCGCGTGCTGCCAACTCAGCTCGTTCAAGCTTCTCTTGATCAAAAGCAGACAACCCTTGGCTCGCATTTTCGCCTGAAGCAACATTTCCACCCTTAACCGCGGTGCTTCCCGTGCTCCTTACCAAACCTGCTGCAGCGTCTCTCTTTTTTCCCCTCCCCAAGTCTTCATCGAACACCATCAAAGCGGACATGTCATAGATGATCCCGCGAATCAGGAACCGGTTCATGCCTGCACCCCTCCCGTCCCACCTGCCTTGAAGATCAGCAGACCCTCGACTGGCACCAACAGAACCGGCATCTGTTGGCCTCTGCCCGTACAGCTCGTCCACATGCCAGCTGGCGCGCCGCCATTGGTTCCTGATCTCCTCAAACAGACTGGGGACGTGGCGTCGGCGACGGGACGAGCTTCTTGGACCTCGTTTTCCATCACGAAGACTAACATCTGATGAATTTGGGATTGGTTCCGGCAGGATGAAATCGGCCAGAAGATCAACGAATGTGTGGCGCAGGCCTCTTAGCGAGATCGCGCTCCAGTCCACTTCAAACGAGGATGGATCTATGTGAGACGCCACCGACGATGATGTCGATTTATGGTCGCGTGGGCTTGACAACGGCCGCGTGGCATTTCTGTCTCGAAGACTGCCATGTCCGTCAATGGAATGACCTCTGACCCGCTCTGATTCTTGGTAGCTGTTTCCGGAAGCAACGTCACCAGCGCTAACGGGAGCAGTGGTTGAATAGGCACGATCTGAATAGGCACGCCTAGTCGGTGTCAGTGAGACAAGAGCAGCTGATGCAGAAGTATCGACGCCTCGCTGCAAGCAGCAATCGGCGCGCAGAGCTCGCCGCACGTGCCTGATAAAGGCGGTTCGCGACAGGCCGTGAACGTACATGAGCGGAGGTTCGCCAGTGCGGGGACGAAGTAGTGGTACGTGAAACCCGAGACTGGTGCGTTGCAATTGTGCTTGAGCAAGGAATTTGTAATACTGGTGAGTGGATGTCGTGGGATGCGTGAAGAACACGATAACTTGTGAGAAACCTTCGGTTGGAAAGTTATGGATGCGGTGCACTGCGATCAGAAAGGAGCACTTTAGCCTAAAATTGCTTGACTCCAGTACTATTTTCCAATGCACAATACATTCCTATAGTGAATCTGGGTTTGGACCTAAAGCTCATTTTCTTATGTTCAGCTGCATAACTTCTCCAAAGCTGCATTCTCATCTCCTCCGCATTTCTCCAAAGCTGACCTAGCAGCCGTCTCTGGAAAGCCCATCTCAACCAGCTTCTTCACCTGCGAGAAAAAACATTGCAGAAAACATTACAGGACCCGTTCAGCTCCAATTCATCTTCCTTACTCTAATACCATAATGCAGAAGATAACTCCGGCATAATTCAATGCAGAAAGCAACTGACCTTGTCATCAAGTGCCAAGGATGGTCTTTTTGCAAACGCCTCAGTCCAGTACCGTGCAGTGTTGACAAACGTCTGGTAATCCTTCAAATACTGCAGGGAGAGAGAGAGGGAGAGGGAGAGGGAGAGGGAGAGGGAGAGAGAGAGAGAGAGAGAGAGAGAGAGAGAGAGAGAGAGAGGGAGAGAGAGAGAGGGAGTTTCTGTCAGATAGCATCCAATCAAAACCGCTTTAGACACCATTCCCCCACTTACCCGCCCCAACCTTTCTCTCTCTTTGACAGGAAAACACAACTACCGTACCTGTTGAGCGACGATTGCGTCTTGCGGGTCGTCAGGTTCAGGTGATGATAGCAGAGCTTGGAGTGACAACAGAGCGGTTTTCAGCGTCAAAGCAGGAGTCCACTGGTCTTTCAAGATATCCAAACAGATCGCACCGTTTTGGCTGCTGACATTAGGGTGCCTGCGAGACGACACATCTGTCATGCTGTCAGCTTCCACTGCTGCACGAAGAGATTGTGATGGCAACCTTTGAGTTTGGTACGCACCAGACCTTGGTAATGAAGGTCATCTTTGGAGGCTTGAACGGGTACGAATCTGGATAGAGGCAAATGGTTGATTAGGAATTTCGAGTCTTTGAGTGGGACGAAATAGGTATCACAAATCGTTGCACGAGCGAAGTACACCGTACCTGTTAATACTATATCAACCAGAAACGTTCCTCCTTCATAAGGCGTTCCGACAGGCCCCGTTATAGTCCCGCTCATTCGAGCAAGATCATCTCCTGGAACATCAACAGTCACCCCCGACTCAGGGTCTCTTCTGATTTCGATGAGCTCTCGTTGGACCCTGGTTCGATCCAACATCTTGGCCTAAACGAGTTCAAGAAAGCTATGAGACAAAAGTATGTACTCCTCGTTGCAAATGAGCTGACTAGGTCGAGCGATACGAGCTCTGCCTAGTCCTAAAATTGTCGTGGAGAGGAATTCCAGCTAGATGAGAAAACCCAAGAACTGAAGCTTCTGACCGCGCCCCATAAAACCAACTTCCTCCAGCAGACAGTTTCACCATGAGCATCTGCTGCATCATCTGCTGGTGAACTGTTTGACCTCGTTTCAGGTCCAATCCGCACAATTCTTACGCTCTGAACATCCTGAATACGGCACAACTTTAGTGATCTTGACGACAAAAAAACTGCTGGGTGACAATGTGATGCAAAATCCGTATCTACTTCATTTCGTTCAGAAATCTTATTAAGTACCATGATGCTGTAGGCAAGGCAGTTTAAAAGCCATATAATTAATGAAAACCAAAAAGCGAAACCAGAACATCCAACCTCGGCACTCTTAATTTCAGTCCATGTTCTGGGCTCGGTTCTTGGCTGATACCATAACAAGGGTCCTCTAACCAACTCCCCATGCTAAACCACTGTTGTTCCAACTGCCACGGCAAGCCCAGATCACCACAACCTAAGGTTATGCAAGGCTTGCATTGGCACTTGGAACAACCTAACTCAAGCAAGAACAGAAAAAAAGGTGACAACCCCCCACTTCCCCAAACGAGAAGCATAAGGTTGGGACAGATGGTTGAAAAGACAGTGTAGCACCAGCTACAGTGACTGGGGAAGGCACAGGATGGGTCCAGGTGCAGAATGGTTGTGCCGCCCTTCATAGGTGGTCACCACCATGGATGGGTCCTGCTTGGAGCGCTCCACCTGCTTGCGCACGCGGCAGTTACCACTCGTGCACCGATAGTAGCTCCTGCGATACAAGCACATAGCAGAACAACAACAGTGAACAAGCAGCGATGGGTTGGCGAGATTACACTCAGCGAGAAAGCAAGGACACGCAGACAGACAAAGTTACGAGGGGGAGGAGAGGGCAGGGGGGGAATCTGGAAAGGAGAGAGGAGGGAAGGCTCTACCTGGGGAAGGTGTTACCGCCGACAAGCTTGTGCCCGTATTTGCGCCAGTGGTAACCATCATCCACCACATCAGCATCGCTGCGCACCGCCACCACCACCCTCGGCTCCTCCACCACCTGTTGTGCGCAAACCATGCGCACACCTGTCGCACTGCCTGGTGCAGCACCTGAAGAAACACCTGAAGAAACGCCTGGTGAGCCGCCTGGAGTGACATGAGGAGAGAAGGCTGCTGCTCTGCCTGAGTTCTTAGCAGTCCGTTGGGTAGGGCTGGTTGGCCCGGAAGTGGTGCGGCTGGTAGGAAGAAAAAGGAAGGATTACGGAGGAGAAGACAGGAGGGTAGATGAAAAGTGTAACAGCTGAGAAAGCTAGAAAGTACGGCATAGCCGAAGCAAGCAAGCAAGCACAGATGTTCCATCCATGTAGGGGTCGAGTCCGTCCATGAACGTCCGTACATGAACTGGAGCATTGGAGTGAGAAAGCAGGAGCACAGAGTAATGCATTAGAACTGGTAGAAACAAGAGGATCACGTACTGCTGCTTGATTGATGTTGGCGCCTCATGCTTGCAGCATGCCCATGCATCCAACGCCCCCTCCTCTCCTCCGCTTGCTCCTCCTCCACACGGAGACCCCTTCCTCTTGTGCTCTGACTTGCCAACGACCAACCCACTGTTGCCATCTGGACTTGCTGGGCGGCAGACCGGCGATGAACAGTGCAGTTGTGAACAGTGCGTTGGGTGTGGGCGTGGTTGCGGTGAATCAAAAAGCGCATCCATGCCCACAGCCAATGCCCCATTCGTTACTGTCACACTGCTTGCAGCCACTCCTCCAATAAAGCCACACATGTTCTCACCTATTACCACCTTCTCAGCACCCTGACTAATTTCCTGGCACTCCCCATTCCACTCGTACTCGCTATTGCTAACCTCAACATCGCTCATCAGCAGCGACTCAATCATAGCAAGCGAGCAGCTGTGGCTGCTCAAGAGCCCTTCGTTATAGTCACCAGTAGATACCCATTCACTCGCTTCATCAGAAACCGTCATGGAGAGCCCTCCCTCGGACAAACTTCCCTCAGATACACCTCCCCTGGATTGCTCGGCCGGGAGCCAGATTTTGTTGCTGCTGCTGGTGTGGTTGCTGCAATGGAAGTCGGTGGGAGCGTCACCAAGGAAGGCATCAGAGAGGGAGAGATCAAAGAGTCCCTCAACCTCGCTGCTCAGTCCATACATTCCCAAAGCCTGTTGCTCTTGCCCCTGCTCCTGCTCCTGTCCCTGCGTCTGCTCCTGCCCCTGCCACGCATCGTGCTCCTGCTCCATCTGCTGCTCCCGCCAAGTCTCCGGATCCCACTGCTGCTGCTTCTGCTTCTCTTCCACCTGCGTGAGCTCCTCCTGGGCAGCAGCGGCAGCAGCAGGAGCAGCAGCAGCAGGGGAATCGTGATTGTGCAAACCAAGATACGTCCTTCCCAGAACCTTCCCATCTGCTGCCCGATCCTCGGTTTTCCTTGCCGGGCAGCCGGGCTGCCCGCAGCGAAAGTACAGCCTGGGCCGTGAGCAGGCTCGGATGAGCTTCTGTCCGTACTTCCGCCAGACGAAGCCGTCGTCTTCAGGGACCATTAGCACTCGGGTGCTAGCATCACACACAGGGGCAGAGGCGAAGACAGGGTTACAGCCGGCAGCCGGAACGGGAGCAGCAGCAGCAGCAGCAGCACAAGCAGCAGAAGCACCAGCTGAAGAAGCAACAGCAGGAGTGGATTTGACAGACGCAAGTGCGGTGAGAAGGCTGAAGGCGGGTATCCTTAGGAGTGGTGCTCGGTGGAGAGAGGAACGGGAGGAGGGGGACGCAGGCGATGGCAGAGACGAGGGAGTGGCAGGAGAATGAGTAGGGGAAGCAGGAGAAGGAGGAAGACCGGCGACGTCCTTGCTCCCAGCGCCCTCTGCTGCTCTGCAGGGAGTCCCGGCAGGCGTGGGGATGAAGCCACCAATAGAGTCTGAGTCTGAGTCCACTTGCATGAAGGCACGGGCAGTTACATGTGCAGAGGGAGCAGCAAGGGAGGCCTGGCAGAGGGCAGCGGCTCCAGGGATAGTGGCACCAAAGGGTGAAGCATCAGGGGTAACAGCAGGAGTGAGAGTGACTGCTGTGACGCTGGCAGGAGTGACAGTACAGGGGCTGGCGGCAGTGGAAGGGGCGAGGGTGAACCTCAGCAAAGCCATGTTGCTCAGGCTGAGACCCCCCGAGTTTTTCCTCTCGATACAGTCACAACGTGTCCTGGTTTTGCAATGACCTGTCGATCCCACGGAAGGTGCATTGATTGCAAGGACATGATGACTGCTGTATTCATTCCCTGCTTCCGTGTCACTGCCCTGCTCCTCTTGTGACGTCCCCTTCACTAGAATCACACCGCCTCTTGAAAAAGGTTTTCCGCCACTGCAGCCTGAGCTATAGCGTTTGCTGATTGATCCACCCACAGAGCCCACCGTCACATCCACATCTTCAGCAAGTTTTTTAAGCCGCGACGAGATTTGAACCCGCGCCTCCGGACTGAAATGAGCCGGTGTGACTGAAAGCCGCTGCAGCTGCCGCGGACTGCTCTTCCCGCGAGGTGAGACACCTGACGAATGAGGCGAATCCGGAGACGAACTCGCTGCCGCCATGTCAGCAATTGACTCTCAGTTCTGGCTGATACGCAATCCGACTTCCGAATGTTGACCAATCAGCTTTGAGTAACTGTTTCCGTTTGGAAGGACAGACGGACCGAAACTAAAGTCTCTGAATTGAAGGAGATAAGTTGGCGGCAGAAACGGCGGCGACACGTCCGGTTGCGGACTTCGCGCAACGAGCCGGATTCTTAGTCAGGAGCCAATCGCCGACCAGCGACGGTGTGATTATGTCGAAGCGGTCAACGACAAAGCAATCCATCGTCCGGATCTAATGCCGGAACGCCAACCGTAGCAGGCGCTCCTTTAGGAACGAAGGATGCCGAGAAAGCGTAAAACACGGAGCGGTGACTGGAAGGACTGGCAGTAATGTGGGGAAAAAAAAAATACTCCTTAAAAAACGGCCTGTAGGAAAAAAGAGAATATCCTACGCAGCGGCTCGCGGGGAGTCAGGGCCTTGATTTCATCTTTAAGGAGCTTGCTGCCATGCTATCCGGCAAGAAAACCCACATCGGGCTAGGCGATACGAAATGAATGTTTTCTTGAGCTACCATATAATACCTCAAACGGGACCAGCTGACGATAAATCCGTTCAGAAATGAAAAGGGTGACGAAATGGTCGCATCTTGAAAGCGAGCCCGGAGAGAGAAAGAGAGACGCCATTTTCCAGTGGAGAAGGAAATTGAGGCGGAGGGAATGCGATGCGAATCTGCTCCTTACGTGGATCACCAGGTCTTCCAGTCACTCGGTGATATGTCGGGTGACATCATCGGTCACGTGGATCACCAGGTATTCCGGCTGACTCGACTCGAGCGGCCCGTCCTGTGTGGGTGGGGGCCACTCCGCCGCGTCGGCACGGCAGCAAAGACTGGAAGAATAGACACAGGTACAGCACGGTACATCCTGGTTCACTTAGGTACACCCGTTTACGGAAATACAGCAGTGCATACGCGAGTGAGCGTGACCCGACGGATGCGCCTTCCAGAATAAACCTCCCCAGCGTCGCCTGCCTGAGGAATGACTGACGCCAGTTGCGGCACTGCGGGAAGGCATTTAAAGCGCTGCGCGGTTGCTCGCAACGCTAGCCGCAATTTTGTCCACCCACTCAAGAGGCGGAGAAAGGAGGAGGTGGTGGAGCGGAAAGGGTCCTCTTATCCTGAGGGAGCGCATAATGTTTCAGAGGGTGTTACACCTGCTAGGGTTTTAGCGAGGGCGCAGCCGAAGCAAGCGGCGGAGAAAGGTGGGAAGGTGGGAAGAGGGAGCAGGAAAGAAGCCGCAGGACACGCAGTTGCGCGTTCTGTTTCGTCTTTGCGTGTCGCGACGCGATACATGACTGGATTGAGGAGGTAGGCAAGGCAACGAGGTGGCTGTCTTGCGTCAGGAGCATCAAAGGCGACGAGACGAGATAGGAGAAGTGAGCTTGTGATAGAAGCCTGTAGTGCCTGTCTGTCACATTTCTTTCACCATTCACGAGGCAAGCACAGCAGACTTCTCCATAGCAAACACTGCGCCAGAGGCGATAGATCTGCGTTCCGATCGAAAAGTTACAGTAACAATGCGCTCTCAACTCAAAACCCGATTTGGTGCCGTGCAGCACTGCGCTGCGGCGATCAAAACAGAACTGCTGCCAACCAGCAGTGCAGGGCGAAGCAGCTCAACAACAGTGTTGGTCGGTGCGATGCGATGACGCTGGCTGGGAGGGGGAGGGTGCTCTGCTGAAGGTAGGGAATTTCGCGAGACACTTCTGCTTGCCCAGGGCTGACGACGAAAAGCGAACGTGAACGAAATGTTACCACCACGGAATGGAATGACTTCATAAGTCAGATTAATAAACATGTCAATTGGTTCAGCCATCATCTGTTGTGCATTTCCTGCATCTAGTGGTAGTAATGACAAATAAAATATATTTTTCAAAATGTTTTCAGATAGAAATGATTTGAATGTTTATGAAAAGAATGCAATGCATTGTAACAATTAAACCCATTTTATTGGTAAGTGGTTTGATTACACGGGGATTTTTTTGTTACGAATAGTAACATTTAATAGTTACTGAGCACTCCTCACCGCAGCAAAGAGAAGCACGCAGTATCGAAGCAAGAAAAGCGAACCGTCAGACGGTTGGAGTTTGACTCAAGTGTCAGAGAGTTGGGGCGCATCTGGACCGTCGGAAGCAGACGGCATCGAACAGCTGCAGGCAGGATGTTTTTGGCGGGAACAGTTACGAAACTGTACGCGCCGCACGGTTGGGAATGCGTTTGAATAAGGGAATGTACCCCTTAGAGTACATGACTAGCTAGGTCGTTTCGTCTTCCCTGTACTCATATTTATACTTGCTGTATTTGCATGTTTTAATCATCTCAAGCATTTTACATTCACTCTGCTATTGAGGTCACGGACCCACCAACTACATTTCTCTGTGAGCGAACCTTCCTGAGTAGATCCTGGCAGCGATCATTCTCTGATCGTAGCATGGTATGAGAGCGGCTCAGGAATCCTTCGCAACACCACTCCCGAAAATTGCGACAATCGGAAAGTGGCGACCGGCACACACTCGCGTGTGAGAATGGCCGGAGGATCTGGTGGTCAGACTAATCTGACGGCCGAAGCGCGCACCAATCCGGCTGCGACTAGCGAGGAAACGACTACGATCGGCACCGAAGTCCTCGCACAACTTCTTCAGCGACTCACCAGTCTGGAGCAAGGGCTCCAAACATTGCGGAACGGCGATGCGGGAACATCCTCGCAACCATCCCAACCGGGCCCAACTGGGCAGAACACCGTCCCGCAAACCTTCTCCCTCGACACAAATGGCTCAACTCCCAAGACTCCCCGTCCCAGTGAAGAAGCAATTCTCTCCGCTCAATCAAAGTTCCTGAGCATATCAAAAATAAAGACAAGTTCCAGCTTTGACGGCAAAGACTTCTATACCTGGAGCTTCGAATTGGAGCTCCTGCTGCAGAACGCCCAAATCTTCCATTACTTCGACGGGAGCTACGCCGAGCCTGCCGAGGACACCGACGACGCCAAGGCGAGGTATTACAACGAATCACTGATGGCGTACGGGGTGCTCCTGCGGAATATGTCCCCGGCGGAGCAGCTGAACATTCGGTCGTACAAAACGACAGCTGCCCCAGCCCTCAACGCCTGGCGACACCTGACAGGAGTGTATCAGCCCAAGGACTCTGTCTCGTCGAGCCGACTGCTCCAGGAACTCCTGGAAACCAAGATGACCTCAGGGGAGAAGGTCAACACTTACCCTAACCGCTGTCGGAGCCTTCGCGATCAAATCGTGAAGTTGGGAAGCACGATATCTGAAGAAATCTTCGTTAACATCGTACTTCAAGGGCTCGGCCCAGAGTGGCGGCCCTGCAAGGCGCTTCTCCGACAGCAGGGGGTCATCTCGGAGGCCGCCCTTTGCGCCGCCCTTCTCGTCGAACAACGGGATATGGACCAGCAGCGACCAGCGCCACGACGAGAAAGAGAACGGCTCGCCTTCTACGCCGACAACAACGAAGAGCGACGGCCGAGGCGCCTTTACTGCAAAATCTGCAGGAACTTCGGGCATCTGGCAGATCGATGCAAAGCCCGATCTCGCCCTCGCCAGACCAATCCGAGCAACTGGTCCGGCCGACAAGACGTACGAGGCGACGTGCGTCCAGCCCAGGGCTATCAGCCCCCTCCCTCGCGCAACCTGAACCCCGCGGTTCAGCATCAGCAGCAGCAGCCGCCACCGACTGCCACAGTACGCAATGTCATGAGCAACATGGCCATGACAGGCGAATCACGACGTCGTGGCGCGCGCTCACCATCACCTGAGCCAGCACCGCATCCCATCGGCGCGTTCTCTAACAACAACCCATTCAGTCCGCGCCACGACTTCACCGACGACGACGACCAGGACTCGAATCTCCCAGTCCCGCTGCTTGAGAGTCCCCCGCACGTACCCGACATGCGGGTGGCGCCACTTGATTGGCTCTCGCGCGAGCAATTCCTGAAGTTCGATACCCCGCACATCGTCACGCCGCGACTGGCGCTGCTCGCACGTGACAACAACAAGCGCAACAACACCTGGTACCTGGACAGCTGCTGCGGCCAGCACATGGTGGGCTCCGAGCGTTACATATCCAACGCCGACCCCACCCCTACCGTCACTCACGTCACTGTGGCGAACAACACGCGCCTGCGCGCAAACGCGCAAGGCATCGTCGTGCTCAAGGTACGCGGAAGCAGCACGCACATCACGCTCAACGATGTGCTGATCGTCCAGAACCTGTTTAACCTCCTGTCCGCCGCACAGCTCATGGATTGCGGCGTAGAACTCAGCACAGATCGCGCGACGCGCGACATTCTGCTGCACTACGAATCGCGCACCTTTTCCCGCAGGCAGATCGGACGAGCACACTCCGAAAATGGAGTGTACATCCTGGATTTCGATATTCCCGACTGCAGCGGTGACTCGCACGAGCTGATTGACCTCGTGCCACTACGATTCGAACACATCCACCGCAGGGACTGGAAGCACCCTGACGGCAGGCCGTGGGTGCCGCATCATCCCCACCCACACGAAACGGCACTTCACAACCCCGATCCAGATGGAATCTGCAGGGATTGTCACACGCCGACGACCTCGACGAGCGCGATTGCAGGCCGCGGACTCGCCGCCATCGCGGAAGCAGAACGCCACGTGCCGCCAGAAGAAGGGATGTTGCAACTCGAACTGCAAGTCACCACTCAGCGTGTGTTCGGCACCGACCAAAGCCCCCACGCTGGACCACCCTCTCAGCGCCTTGAAGGCATTCTACGTGGACAACGCTGCGGAACCTTCGACACACGCGGAATGGCGCGGCCTTACACCCGCGAGGAGTTTCTGAAGATTTACCCCCACTGGCGCGATCTCACGGCGCCACTCACCGTGGAACAGGAGGAAGAACTGGCGCGCCGCGAAGCCGAGGAGCTTCGCCAACAAAGCCTCACCGAGGCACGCAGAACGTTCGCTTGCGCCGCATGGGGCGCCGAAGCTGAAGAAAGCGCCACCAATGAAGGGGGGTGGGGAAGCGTCGGCGGACAAGGAACGACTGAGGCTGGCGACTGGGGCAACACAGGCGGAACCTGGGCAACCGCAACCGGCGGATGGGGCGCCGCATCTGGCGCCGACACGAGTAACTGGGGCACCCCTACTAGAGGCTGGGGGACTTCCGGCGAAGACCAAAGGGGGGGAGAAGAAGAAGCTGGAGAGTCTGCAGTTGTTCTCCTCGGTCGTCCCCCACGCCATGTCCCACTCGCGTCACCTCCTCCTGACAACCCACCGCGCCGCGATCCATGGGACACCATCGCCTGGGGCAACGAGCCGTCAACCCCGCGTCGCACCGCTTACGGACCAGCTCCCGAACCACGCGAACCAACCCTCGTCCCTGGAACCATCCCTGGGACCAACATCCCACTCTCTGAGATTCGCGACAGAGAGTTCCTGGCGCTGATGCTGACTACCACGTCAGAAGAAGAAGATGCAGAAGAAGCAGTAGCAGAACCTGCCCCCGTACCTGACGAAGACCTGGAGGAAGCCCGCGCGCGCTACATGCGCACCTCCGGCTTTCGCGCCGACGATGCACTCTGGCACCAGCGCCTCGGACATCCTTCTCGCGCAACGCTGAAAAATTGTATCGACGCAGGCGTCTTCGCTCCTGGCGCACTCCTGCGCCCTGATGGCTCCGAAGTGAGAGGCGGAACGCATCCGCGCAACTGCACAGTCTGCCCCGAAGCTGCGCTGAGCCACCAACCGTTCCCGCTGCTCGAACCTGGGACGAACCGCTACCCCAAACTGCACAACGTGTACAGCGATTTCCTGAATGTAGGGCATTGCGGAGTCGAGGACGAGCTATACACTCTTACCTTCATTGACGCTGGAACACGCTACGTGTGGGTCGCGAACGTGGAGACGCGCGACAGAGCCTGCGAGGTGTTTCGGCTCTGGCTAGCGCATGCGGAGCGGCAATCTGGAAAGAAGCTAAAGATCTGGCAATCTGACGGCGCAGCAGAGTTCAGGAGCAACCAGATGCAGACTTACCTGGCGCAAAAGGGGATCGAGCATCACATCTCTCTCCCCTACGCACACCAGCAGCAGGGCGTAGCTGAGCGAACGAATCGCACACTGATGACGAAGGTGCGGGCGCTGATGAAGCAGTCGAAGCTACCGCCGATCTACTGGACTTACGCGATGCACCACGCCGTGCGGGTGCACAACCTGCTTTCAACCACCGCGATCACCGGGAATTTCTCCCCGCACGTCAAATGGACCGGGACCAAGGGGGATACCTCCATGCTCCGCGTGTGGGGGTGCATGGTGCAGTACCGCCCGCCAACATCAACCATCGGCAAATTCGCCAGTCGCGCGCGCTGGGGAATTCACCTCGGCATCAGTCACGAGTACAAAGCATGGATCGTACTGGACCTCCTCAGTCAGAAAACCGCCCACGCTCGCGACGTAATCTTCTACGAGCGCCTCTTCCTCGACCAGTTCCGCGACGACGAGCAGAGGAATGCAGATCGCGTTTACGCGAACAACGGCCACAGCTACGCAACGCCCGAAGACGAAGCCGCTGCAGCACTTCTAGAGCAGGACACCAGGGCCGAATTCACTTGGGAAGATCGGCGCAGCAGCGACAACGACGATGATTCCTCAGGAGGAGGAATAGGCGGAACGGGGGGAAGCGGCGGAGGCGCAACACCATCAGCACCACCCGAACCTGAGAGCGACGATGACGACGTGCAGGAAGTCGTCCCGCAGCGTCACCGCGACAGTACCGTCTCAGGACTACAACTGCTCGGACTTCACACCGCAACCTCGAGAGCGCCGCGCGTCATCGAGCCCCGAAACCCCCGCGAAGCCCTCTCTGGACCACACAGCAAGGAATGGCGTGAGGCAATGGACGCAGAAATCAAGGCACTGGAGTCACGCGACACCTGGGTGCTCGTTGACCGCGCATCAATCAAAGGTGCAAGAATCCTTTCGGGGAAGTGGGTCTTCCGCGTGAAGACCGCAGCTGACGGAACGATTGAGCGCTTTAAAGCACGCTGGGTGGTTCGCGGCTATGACCAGAGACATGGGATCGATTTCGACCAGACATTCGCCCCCGTCAGTCGCCACACCTCCGTCCGCATCTTGCTCGCTATCGCAGCTGCAAGGCACCTGCCACTCCGCCATATCGATGTTAAAAACGCGTTCCTATACGCGTTAGTGGACGCTGTGATTTACGTGGAGCAGCCACACACCTATGGCGAAGGTGACTCGCGCGTATGTCAGCTGCGCAAGTCACTGTACGGCATCAAGCAGGCTCCAAGACTGTGGCAGCAGTACTTGCACAACATCCTGCTTGAAATCGGGTTCAAGCAGATGCCCCACGACCTAGGGATGTACTGCCGCGATTTCCGCGGGGAATACATCCTCCTCACGGTCTACGTCGACGACTTGCTCTACACGGGCTCAAACAACGAGCTGCTCGAACAGTTCGAGAAGGCTTTGGCGGGGCGCGTCGACATCACATGCAACCACGAGGTGAAGCAGTTCCTAGGCCTCAACATCTCCTACGCGCCTGAAGCCATTCATCTGTCAGCAGCTAAGTACGCAGAGGAGTTAGGGACGCGGTTCAAGATTTCACCCGCACCTCTCTCGACTCCCTATCGAACCCCCGGACCGAACCACAAACCTGACAACAAAGCCCTATCCCCTGTTGGAATTCAGACTTACCAGCAGCAGCTGGGATGCCTTCTCTTCGCCTCTGTCACCTGCAGGCCAGACCTCTCCTACATCGCAAGTCAGCTCGCCCAGCACTCACGGAAACCAACGGCTGAAAATCACCTGGACCTGCAGCGCGCTTTGCAATTTTTCGTTTCAACGCCCAAGATCGGGCCGTGCTACTCAACTGCACCAACCCCATCCTTCAATCTCGTCGGCTATGTGGATGCCGATCATGCAGCTGATCCCGACAATCGACGGTCCAGGACCGGCTTCCTGTTCCGACTCGAACCAACGGGGCCAATCTCGTGGAACTCACAGAAGCAGGAGCTGGTTGCCTTGTCGTCAGCCGAAGCAGAATTCATCGCAGCAACCGCAGCAGTTCGCGAAGGCCTCTACCTACAGGAACTCCTGCAGGAGGCGAAAATTCCAGCTTCGCCAACCTTTCGACTTCACTGCGACAACCAGAGCGCGATTCGCATCGCGAACAAACCTGGTTTCGTCAATCGGACCAAGCACATTGCGCTGCGATATTTCTTCGTGAAGGACGAAGTGGACAAGGGCAAGGTCAACCTGACCTATTGCCCGACCGGTGACATGGCAGCAGACTTCCTCACGAAGCGACTGCCACGCCAGCAGTATCAGCACTGCTCCGAACTCAGCGGCGTGGTCAAGCAGGTCAAATCGAGCTACGGCCAGGAGTGAAGGGGGGTGTTACGAATAGTAACATTTAATTGTTACTGAGCACTCCTCACCGCAGCAAAGAGAAGCACGCAGTATCGAAGCAAGAAAATCGAACCGTCAGACGGTTGGAGTTTGACTCAAGTGTCAGACAGTTGGGGCGCATCTGGACCGTCGGAAGCAGACGGCATCGAACAGCTGCAGGCAGGATGTTTTTGGCGGGAACAGTTACGAAACTGTACGCGCCGCACGGTTGGGAATGCGTTTGAATAAGGGAATGTACCCCTTAGAGTACATGACTAGCTAGGTCGTTTCGTCTTCCCTGTACTCATATTTATACTTGCTGTATTTGCATGTTTTAATCATCTCAAGCATTTTACATTCACTCTGCTATTTAGGTCACGGGCCCACCAACTACATTTCTCTGTGAGCGAACCTTCCTGAGTAGATCCTGGCAGCGATCATTCTCTGATCGTAGCATTTTTAATATCGAATTATATTCAGATGCTTTTAATTTTCTCAATCGTATATTCCAATCCATGGTTACTATGATTAACCTGGGGTCTTATGTGAATACCTTTGTGTAACACCGTTGAATGAAGTTGTGGTTGAGAGTTCAGATGGAGACGGTTCTTAGGGGAACTGTGATGGGTTTCAGGAACATAGAACGATAACCTCGAAATCTCCGTATATCGTAGTGAGATCCTCGACGCGCCGCGTCAGATGTATGAGCTTCATCTGCGGTATGAGACCGCTTATCAATGAAGACCTCCCGCGTGAAGTGTGTTGTCGACCCTGACCCTTTAGAGATTATCCATGTAGCATGAATGACCATAGTACACCGTTATACTGCTTCCTGTCCAGTCCCATCATGCACTGCGCGCATGTGCTCCTCTCATTCCGGTAGACGCACCGCGCCGTTGTGTTGAAAGAAAAGCTTCGCCTCTGTTTAGCCGTGCCAAGAGCAGTTTCGTTGTTTTTGCGGATTCCTTTCCAATATAGACGGCGTCTTTTCACCTTGAGAAACCAGGTGGACGGGCTATCAGCTCGGCATGATTCTTTATAAGGTTGCACCTCGTGGCTTGTCAGTTGAATTCGTTGTAAATAGATTATGGACCGGCAGACGAGCCTGGAAAATAGGATCCAGGAACCTTCTGTTGACACCACCTGCAGCAGTGATGTGTGACGGCAGCGTGACGCGGCGGCGTCACGTGCTGACGTGTCTACGGATGATGCCTGATCAGCCGCGTTCCCGCCGAGGATACTTCAGGAATGCACGCTCAGGCTCAGACGCTGAGCTTATGACACGTGGCACAACGCCAATGTTTCCAGTCCACCACCTGTTCAACCCCACATGTGATTTAATATTCAAGTGTACGTATGGGAGTGGGAAAGCGATGCGGCAGGAGCAGAAGAGCAGCAAGAGACTGGTACATTCTAAAGCGTTTCATCAGATGTCGACTGGTGACGTCACGAATTCTCTGTTCCACGTCAGCAGCAGCAGCCCTGACGTGTGGTGGTCCCTCCCTGACGGCATCTCCGAGAGACTACCCTTGCCACCCGGCCGCTGGCAAAGAATAGAGGTGCGCTGGGAGGGTTGGGAGAGGGAGGTGCGGGTGGGTGGAAAGGTGAGAGTGCATTTCGAAGAAAGAATTTTGGGAGGGTCACTAAAAGGTCGGTAGTGGGAGATAAGAGTGGTAGTTATGGCGCTTGCGTTTCGTGGAGTCAGGGGGCTCCTCACATCCTCCCTCTCCGGACCTGTTGTGTTCTCATGGTCTCCTCCCCCCCCTTTTCCCCCCTTCCCGGCCTGGCCCCTACTATGCTCACCCGGTCCCCAGTTTTTCCGTCATTTCTGCTCTTTTCCTTTTGGTGCTGTCACTTTCCTCCCGCTCTTTTGCTCTCTCTCTCCCTCTTGCTCTCTTACTCTTGATCTCGCTCCCCCTCTTGCTCTCTGAATTTCGCTCTCGCTCTCTCTTTCTCCCTCTCCCTCTCGCTGCCCGTCCCTCCCGTGCTGTCTCTCTCGGTGTTGCTGCTGTCCGTCCTGCCAGGAGCTTTCACTTCGGATGGGGGTCCACCTATCCCCAGACCTGCTGCTGCGATGCCTGGTCAGTGCTGCTGCTCCCATGCCTGGTCAGTGCTGCTGCCATGCCATCACACCCACAACGCACTTATACAACTGCCATGCATGGTCAGTGCTGTTGTCATACAACAGCGTGCTCATGCCTGGAGCATGGAGCCCAGCTCTCCTTGCGCGCTTCTCGCTCCGCTGTGCTTGTTTTGCCGCTCTATCCCGCCAGACCTAGGACATGTATATACCACTACGTGCTCATGCCTGGAATTAGGAGCTCAGGGCTGAACCGCCTCTTGCTTCATCCCGCTCGCCTCGTCCCTCTCCCCATCCCACTCGTCTCGCCCCTCTCCACATCCCACTGGTCTCCTCCCTCTACTCCATCCCGTTCTTCCCATCCCTCTTCCGATCCCGCTCGCCTCGTCCCCCTACCCATCCCGCTCGCCTCGTCCCCCTAACCATCCCTCTCGTCTCATCCCTCTCCCCATCCCGCTTGTCTAGTCCCCCTCCCCATCCACTCTTCTCCCATCCCTCTCCCCATCCCGCCAGACCCAGGACATGTACCATGCCGGGAGCATAGGAGCTCGAATCTCAGCCCCTTCCCTCAGTTTGCCATCCACTCTTCTCCCTTTCCTCAGTTCGCCATCCACTCTTCTCCCTTACCTCTCCCTTGCCTCTCCCATCCCTCTCCCTATCCCGTCAGACCCAGGACATGTACTATTACGTGCTCATGCCGGGAGCTCAGTGCACTCTGCACACCAATGATCCTCTGAATGCGCCTCTCAGTCAGCAGCCGAAGGACGGAGGGGAGGGGGGAGGCGGCAGGAGCACTCTGTCTGATCCGCCTCGCTTCGACGAGCCCATTACATACTTCACAGCTCACAGCCGGGTGAGGAGGGGCAAAGGCGGGATGAGGAGAGGGCGACGTGGGGACTGGTGGGGGAAAACATTGGTGAGGATAGGGTAGGGAGGGTTAAGGGAGGGAAAGGGGGGGTTGAGGGGAGGCCGAGGAGAGGTGCACCTCCTCCCATTGTCTCCTTTATATTATCACCCTCTCCTGTGTGCTTCCTCCCCTTCCTGCCTTCTCATGGGTGCTCATCCTCTACCGACCCCCTACCCTCACTCCCCTTCCCCTCGCCCTCCCTCCCTACCTTATCCCAAGCTTATCATAGACATTGTCTCTCCAAGACCGCCGTCTGCCAATATTTTTCGCAGGCATTGCACCCACTGTTTCCATCCTCCTCCCTCGTTTCTCTCATCGCATCTTCCACCTGGTTCTGTCTGCTACCCTCGTCTTTTCCTGTTCCCTGCCACACGTCGCCAGCTGGGATTGCACGTGAAGGAAAGGCTGTTGACCACACGCTGCTGCCACTGACAACTCTTTTCGTCTGCCACGGACAACTCTTTTCGTCTGCCACTGACAACTCTTTTCGTCTGCCACTGACAACTCTTTTCGTCTGCCACTGACAACTCTTTTCATCTGCCACTGACAACTCTTTTCGTCTGCCACTGACAACTCTTTTCGTCTGCCACTGACAACTCTTTTCGTCTGCCACTGACAACTCTTTTCGTCTGCCACTGACAACTCTTTTCGTCTGCCACTGACAACTCTTTTCGTCTGCCACTGACAACTCTTTTCGTCTGCCACTGACAACTCTTTTCATCTGCCACTGACAACTCTTTTCGTCTGCCACTGACAACTCTTTTCGTCTGCCACTGACAACTCTTTTCGTCTGCCACTGACAACTCTTTTCGTCTGCCACTGACAACTCTTTTCGTCTGCCACTGACAACTCTTTTCGTCTGCCACTAACAACTCTTTTCGTCTGTCAATAACACGATCAAAGACCGTTTGTCAGCAACTCCTCTCGTCTGCTCCCCTCTGGCTCCCTCAGCCTCATCTGTGCTGGCTGGCGCTCACACGCTCTAGGACCACTAGACGCATGCAGTTACTCTCTTCCATCCCCCCTGCCCCCCGCTTGCTCCCTCAGCTGCGCTCACACCTGGAGGCGGTGGGGAATGCAGTGCTGGCGGTGCTGACAGGGTCTGTGGCCGTCTGATGCAGCTCGTTTCATTTGCCCCTTCCCCACTCCCTCAATTCCTTCGCAGCTGCGCTCACATCTGGAGGCGGTGGGGGATGCAGTGCTGGCGCTCACGTGTGTGCTGCACCTCGTGCGCCAGCACCCGCCGCTCTCCATTGTGTGTGTTGGGGGGGGGGGGAGAGGAATGGAGGGGTGGGTGGGGGGTGGGGAAGGAAGGGTGGATTGGGGTTGGGGAAAAAGGGGGGGGGGGAAGGAGGGAGGGGGAAGGGGAGAGGGGGAGTGTGGGTGTGTGGGGTGTGGGTGTGTGTGTGTGTGTGGTGGTGGGTGGGTGGGTCTGTTTGTGTGTGTGTGTGTGTGTGCGCGCGCGCGCATGTGCGTGCGTGCGTGCATGCAAGCGTGCGTGTGTGTGCTTGGTGTGTCTACGTGGCATGGTGCGACCCATATTCGATGCACCGTGGACTGCCCTCCTGCTCCTCTCGTCTCCTCTCCTCTCCGCTCGTCTCGTCTCGTCTCGTCTCGTCTCACGCCATACTTTCATCTCCTGCGTGCTTTAAGTTTTGCTGCTTTTGGGCCTCTAACTTCTCGCCTCACTTTCATTCATCCCATCCCATCGCCTCACTCCCAAGTACTTGTTCCCATCCCACCCCCACGCCCACCCTATGCTTGCCAGGGCGATCTCACATCACGCAAAGGCAAGCTCGTAAGCCCCTCTCTTCCAATCCCTCTCTTCAAGCCCCTCTCTTCCAATCCCTCACTTCAAGCCCCTCTCTCTCTCTCCCCTCTCCTCATTCCCCTCTTGCCCCTCGCTTGGATCCCCTTTCTTGGATTTCCTCTCATCGATTCCGTTCCTTCAACCCCCTCTCTTCAATTCCCTCTCTTACAATTCCCTCTCTTCGATTCTCTCTCTTCATGTCCCCCCTCTGCTTTCATGCATGCTTTCAGATCTTCCCTCGCCCCCTTTCCTCCCTTGCTTCCTATCCTCCCTCTTCCCTTACCTCCCTCCCTCCCTCCCTCCCTCCCTCCCTCCCTCCCCCCTCCCTCCCTCCCTCCCTCCCTCCCTCCCTCCCTCCCTCCCTCCCTCCCTTCCCCTCCCCCTCCAGCCTCCACTCCCCGTCCTTGTCATGCTCACCATTCCGGCAAACCACCCTCGACATCTCCATCCCTCTCAAGCTCTCCACCCCTCTGCGCACTCCCTTAACTCAATAGGCGAGTCCCCAGAGGGCTTGTACCCCTCCCAGGAGTGACATCTGCATTCCCCCTCCATTCCTCTTTCCCCATCTTGTCCCTCTTGCCGTTCCTGTCCCACCCGCCCCCTCCCACTCTCCGTCCCCTCTCCGACCCCCTTTCTCCTCTCCGACCCCCTTTCTCCTCTCCGACCCCCTTTCTCCTCTGCGACCCCCTTTCTCCTCTCCGACCCCCTTTCTCCTCCTGTCCCGCGTCCCTTTCATTGCCCCCATCGTTTTTCCCCTCCCGTCCCCATTCCCGCTCCTGTTTCCCTTCCCCCGCCCAGACCCATTCGCATACCCCCACTAGTGTTGAGATATGCCTACTGTGTCTCACATATAGTCCTGTTCTCTTGCCCCACCCTCTCCCTCCCCCACCCCGTCCCCGTCTCCCTGCCACCCTGTTCCCCGCCATCCTGTCCTCCTACCCCCTTGTCCCTCTCCCCCGCCCTGTCCGTCTTCTCCCCTCCCCCCTCCCCCCACTGCACCAGGTGAGCAACAGGAGTCTAGCGGGCATAGGAGGCGGGGTGCTGGGGCTGCGGGGCGCCATGCTGAGCTTCTCAGACGCGCTGCTCATGCAGGGCAAGCGGGTCGTGCCCAAGGGGGCGGATCAAGTGGAGGTACGTGGGTGTGGGTGGGGGTGTGGGTGTGGGTGGGGGTGTGGGTGTGGGTGTGGGTGTGGGTGTGGGTGTGGGTGTGGGTGTGGGTGTGGGTGTGGGTGTGGGTGGGGTGTGTGTAGGGCTGGGGATGGGGGTGCGGGTGGGGGTGGGGGTGGGGGTGGGGGTGTGGATGTTGTGGATATGGTTGGGGGTGGGGATGGGGGTGGGGGCAGGGGTGTGGGTGTGAGTGTGGGTGTGGGCATGTGACGGTTGCATCTGAAGTTACCAGATCTTGTTACCACACGATGTTACCCTGACATGGTGATGATGTGATTTTACCAGGAGAAGGTGCTGACTGGTGGCGTATTGAAATCACTTTTGAGAGTTTTCAAAATGACATGGTGACCATGTGATTTTACCAGGAGAAGGTGCTGACTGGTGTCGTATGGTGTTACTCTGTGCTGGTGGAGTGGTGGTTGCGTGCGATGAAGAAGCAGAGGCGTGCAGAGAAGAAGAGCACATCCAGGTGACTTTTGAGTCGACTCAAAAGTCGCATGTGATGAAGAAGCAGAGGCGTGCAGAGAAGAGCACATCTGCTTTTTCACACATTGGTCTGTCTTTCTGCTTTGTGTTTATACATGACCCCTTATTGTACCCTTTACTGCAGTCTTCGTTAGTTGCCTGTACAATGGAGGCACTTGTTGGCGCAGTATATGCAGAAAAGGTTAGTGTACCCTCGCACTGCCCTCACACTACCCTCACACTACCCTCGCACTACCCTCACGTCACCCTCACGTCACCCTCACGTCACTCTCACGTCACCTTCACGTCACCCTCACGTCACCCTCACGTCACCCTCACGTCACCCTCACGTCACCCTCACGTCACCCTCACACCACCCTCACACCACCCTCACAGCAAGAAATCTCTTAAGTTGGCAGCACTGCTTGCTCGTCACCGCTGCTGATAGGTCGTGAGGATATCGGTTTGTTTTATTTGCCATCATTATAGTCCCTTCCACACCATCCAGAACCCCCATTCGTTCAACCTATTGCATTCGTGCCCGTCACTCCGGCACTTATTGGCCCACACAGAGCACACCCCTTCCCCTTCCCCTTCCCCTTCCCCTCCCCTTCCCCTTCCCCCTCCCTGTTTTCTTCTTCCCCTCCCATTCCCTTTTCCCCCCATTCTCCTCCCACTCCCCATTCCCTTCCTCCTCCCAATTCTCTTACCCATCCCTTTCCCCGTCAACCTCCCCTTCCCCTTCCCCCTCACCTTCCCCTTCCCCCTCACCTTCCCCTTCCCCCTCACCTTCCCCTTCCCCCTCACCTTCCCCTTCCCCCTCACCTTCCCCTTCCCCCTCACCTTCCCCTTCCCCCTCACCTTCCCCTTCCCCCTCACCTTCCCCTTCCCCCTCCCCATCCCCTTCCCCGTCCCATTCCCTTGCCTCTCCCCATCCCCTTCCCCCTCCCCATCCCCTCCCCCCTCCCCTTCCCCTTCCCCTTCCCCTCCCCTTCCCCCTCCCCTTCCCCTTCCCCCTCCCCTTTCCCTCCCTTCCCCTTCCCCTTCCCCCTCCCATCCCCTTCCCCGTCCCCATTCCCTTGCCTCTCCCCATCCCCTTCCCCTCCCCATCCCCTTCCCCCCCCCCTTCCCCTTCCCCTTCCCCTTCCCCCTCCCCTTCCCCCTCCCTTCCCCTTCCCCTCCCCTTTCCCCTCCCCTTCCCCTTCCCCTTCCCCCTCCCCATCCCCTTCCCCGTCCCCATTCCCCTTGCCCCCCCATCCCCTCCCCCTCCCCATCCCCTTCTCCCCTCCCTTCCCTTCCCCTTCCCCATTCCCCTTCCCCTTCCCCTTCCCTTCCCCTCCCCTCCCCTTCCCCTTCCCCTCCCCTTCCCCCCCTTCCCCTTCCCCCTCTCTCCCCCTCCCCTTCCCCCTTCCCCTTCCCCTTCCCCTCCCCATTCCCTTCCCCTTCTCCCCTCCCCTCCCCCTCCCCATCCTCCCCTTCCCCTTCCCCCTTCCCCCCTCCCCTCCCCCCCTTCCCCCTTCCCCTTCCCCTCCCCTTCCCCCTCCCCTTCCCCTTCCCCCTCCCCCTTCCCCTCCCCTTCCCCTTCCCCTTCCCTTCCCCTCCCCATCCCCTTCCCCGTCCCCATTCCCTTGCCTCTCCCCATCCCCTTCCCCCTCCCCATCCCCTTCCCCCTCCCCTTCCCCCTCCCCTTCCCCCCCTTCCCCTTTTCCCCTTCCCTTCCCCTTCCCCCCCCTTTCCCCTTCCCCCCTTCCCCCTCCCCATCCCCTTCCCCGTCCCCTTTCCCTTCTCCCCATCCCCTTCCCCCTCCCCATTTCCCCCTCCCCTTCCCCTCCCCTTCCCCTTCCCTTTCCCCTTCCCCCTTCCCCTTCCCTTCCCTTCCCCTTCCCCCTTCCCCCTCCCCTTCCCCCTCCCCTTCCCCTTCCCCTTCCCCCTCCCCATCCCCTTTCCCCCTCCTGTCCCCCTCCCCTTCCCCTTCCCCTTCCCCTTCCCCCTCCCCTCCCCTCCCCCTCCCCATCCCCTCCCCATCCCCTTCCCCCTCCCCGTCCCCTGCCCCTGCTCAGGGCCTAGAAGCAGCGTCAGCTTTTGTGACCCGCCTGCTGCCCTCGCTAGTGGACTCCCGCACCACAACTCCCCACACACAGAAGCTGGAGTTTGGCCATCAGAATGAGCAACAACTCGGGCACGAACATGAGCCTGGGCGTCAGCACCAGCAGCATATTCAGCCGGACGGGAAGGGCAGTGTGACGGTGGGCGATGCGGCAGAGGTGGGGGGAATGGAGTCTCATTCTCAGTCTCATTCTCAGTCTCCTTCTCCAGAGCAGAGTGACCCGGTGGCTCGTCTGCACGACATGTCCCTGCGGCACCTGGGCTTCGTCCCTCAATACAGGTACGTGTGATTGAATGCACCGTTGCATGTGCACATGACGTGAGGAGGCCGTTTTCCGTCGTCATGGCTCGTCTGTACGACATGTCACTTCGGCACCTGGGATTCGTCCCGCAATACCGGTACGTTGAGTGGGCTTGTTTATGTTACTTTTGAGAATTCTCAAAAGTAACATCAACATAGCCGGCACCTGGGGTTTGTCCCGCAGTATCGGTACGTTTGAGTGGGCTTTTTTTCAGTCCACTTAAAAGTCACTCTGCAAGACAGGTGCGTGTGAGTGGAAACATCACCAAGGAGTTATAGGCCCCACCCACCGGGTCACAGGACCCACCGCGTAACGGGCACTGGTGTCTAAGCCAACTAACCATACATTTGCCTCCTAAGCCTCTTTTCCTCTCGCCCCTTCGCCCCCTCACCCCATTTTTCCGCTCGCCCCTTTGCCCCCTCACCCCCTTCTCCCCTCACCCTGTTGCTCCCTCGCCACCCTTCCCCCTCGCCTCCTTGTTTATGGCAAGCAGGCACACAGGGACGGACAATCCGCGCACGCCCCATGTGACAGAGCGAGTGCGGGTGTATGCGGCAGGGAGGAGGATGGGCACGGGCATGGGGCCCTCCCTGCTTGAAAACACCCATTCCTCCTCTAACAAGCCCTGCAAGCTGTCTCCCTGTCGCTTAGTCAGTGGTGCATGAGCCACCTACCCCTCCCATTCCCCCTCCCTCTCGCCCCCTCACCCCCTCCCGGGTACACCTTTTCTTGAGCAAGCAGGCACACAGGGACGGACAATCCGCGCACGCCCCACGTGACAGAGCGAGTGCGGGTGTATGCAGTGGGGAGGAGGATGGGCACGGGCATGGGGCCTTCCCTAATCAACCCATCCCTCTTCACCCCTTGTTCCCCTGAATACCCCGTTCCCTCAGCTGACTTTTGAGTCGACTCAAAAGTCCCTCAACCTGGTCACCCCCTACCGTGAAAACCTGTTCTCACGAAATCAGGCACACAGGGACTGACAATTCGGGGACAGCCCACGTGACGGAGCGAGTGCGGGTGTATGCGGCAGGGAGGAGGATGGGCACGGGCATGGGGCCCTCCCTGCTTGAAAATACCCATTCCAAGCCCTCCAAGCCATCTCCATGTCGCTCAGTCAGTGGTGTATGAGCCACCTAACTCTCCGATTCCCCCTCTCGCCCCCTCACCCCTCACATTAACACCTTGTCTCGCCCAAGCAGGCACACAGGAACGGACAATCCGCGCACGCCCCATGTGACAGAGCGAGTGCGGGTGTATGCAGCGGGGAGGAGGATGGGCACGGGCATGGGGGCAACAGTGGCGGAGGCGAAGAGAGATGGAGCAGCCAAGGCGCTGCTGGCATGGGGTAAGGTGTTTGGGAGGGAGGGGGGGAGTGAGGGAGCAGGAAGCGAGGCGAGTGAGGATGTGGAGGAAGGGATGAATTGATGGGAGAAAAAGAGGGTGTTATAGTTGTGAGATGGAGGAGGTATGTCATTAGGTGCGGTAATCGTTCTCGTGCTGTGGTGATTTTGGAATCGCATTGTGTTACTATCCCCGGTCGAGCTTGGGCCTACCTCAAGGATTGCGCAATCTATGAGCATCAAAGTGAGTTACATTCACCACTGTAAATATGTTGGCGTAGTAAACTGCGTATCCGGGCCAGGCCGGGGAGAAAATGGAGGATGCAAGATGTGTAGAGTATGGAACCATCAACATGTGAGGCTTTAGCATAAGATGTGGGCAATCCGCATTATATTCTGCACAGAATGTCGCGACTTAGCAGAACAGGCTGCTGCTATTACCATCATACGGGACTGACAAACACACATATAGCTTGCTGCCATATAGCTGATGAAGCAAAGCTGCTTCCACACAACAGCCAAACTATGACTGCCTTTCAAGCTAGAGACTAACATGGCTATGGTTCAATCCATCTAACCATGAAGCCATCCATGGACATGCTTACAATCGCAACTCAGGGTGGAACCAATGCAACAATTCAACAATGCTTGTTCATTAGTTCCGCTGTCGGTTACCCTGGCTACACTGAAACCAATGCATGGCAAAGTGATACATCCATGGAGTTCTTTCAGGCGATAGTGGGCCCCACACGACCGAACACCATATCCTCTGCAGTGACCACAGCCCTTCCTCGCACGCGGAATGATACGTGTTTCTGCTCGCGGCTCTTCTCCTGTGCCTCGGGATAGCGCCCACCAAACTGCTGCCTCATCTGCCCGCTGCTGCTGCTGCTTGTGCTGCTGCTGATGCTGCTGCTGATGTTGCTGTCACTGCTGCTGCTGCTGTTGTTACGGTACCACTGGCACTGCTGCTGCCAAGCCTCCTGGCTGGATTGATGCTGGCTGATTGCAAATCTTCAAAGGAGGCGTGGTAATTTTCCATGGCACCCAAAGCACCAGCGCTGCTGTTGTGCTTGAACCGATTCTCAGCAGCCGTGCCAGTCCAGGACTTCATGTTTGCACAGCGACTCGCTGCGCACCAGCCACGGTGCATCAGGTGAGAAGAGAAGCTCTCCTGGCTGGCAGCAGTGGTGAATGTATGGGCGGTAGGGGCGGAGGCGGCTGCAGCTTCGAGACGTTTGGCATTTTCTGGGACAGTGTTGGTGTTCTTTTGTCCTGTGCTGATGTGACCTCTGATTGGACGGCAAGGGCGGTGTGCCGAGTCAGCAGATGGGGATGGTGGGGGGAGTGGTGATGGGGATGGGGTATCCATTGCAGCAGATACGAAGGGCGGGAGGGAGTGTGCATGGTTTAGGGAGTGAGGAGAGTATGTAGCAGTAGAAGGAGTAGTAGAGTGACTGCCGTTCCCACAGCAGGGAGTGCGGTGGAGGGATGAAGAGGGGAAGGGGGACAGGAAGAGCTGCTGGTCTTGCACGCCAGATGTACCCTCTGCGAGCATTGAGAGGGAATCCGAGATTGCTGAGAGCGTTGAGAGGGAATCAGCTGAGCGTGCAGTCACTGATAGTATCTCCATCTCAACAGAGTTCCCACCGTCACCATGGCCGGAAAAGGGGGTTCCATGATCATCCGGGGCCGGGAGCGCCAGGGGCGGCTGGAGGAAGTACACGTGGCCGGGCTGTAAGACGTGCTGCGGACGCAGGAAGCCGTGCGATGACGTCAGCGACCCCACCTGGCAGCCCGGGTGATCCTGAAGCACGTCGCTCACGCGCGTCACGGTTGCCCTCCGACCCGCATCAAGATTTCGGCGGGGAATTGAATCGCCAGCAATTGAATCGTCGGGTATTGAATCATGGATGTCTGTCAAAGTCACAGCGCGAGACTGAGAAGTGTTTTGATCTCGCAGGGCGCCATTAGTGTTCTTCCCCTGACTCGGAGAAGTGAGGGTGCGAGCCTGACTCGCGCCGGCGCCGGCGGTCTGGCGGCTGCGTGCGGAAGATGGCGACTTGTCCTCCTGCGCGGGGCACATGGGGACAATTTGCACAGAGCCATCCGGAAGCAGCAGAAGCGCCGGCTCTAACTTCGAGCCGCACCGTGCGGTCCGTGACGGACCGGCGCGCTTCGAGGGCTCCCGACGCGTGCTTCGCGCGCCGCCGAGCACGTCGCGCGTCAGCCGTGACCATCCGGCGGAGAATTTTGGCGCGAAAGGCCGCGGCTCCGCGCTTGGAGCGCCAGAGGAGGAGACCACGATCCGCCGCTCCCCGTCGGAAGCTGTCGCGAAGGTGGATTTGTCGAAAATTGGCGATCTAGTGTCGTCGCGTGCGCACATGGCGGCCACTTCGATGCAACAGGGCTGTTTAGACACTCCGAATTTTCCGAATCGTAATCGACTCGATTCGGAATCTTTCGGAAGGATGGTAAGGGAAGAAGCGGGCTGACAAACGCTCGGAGCTCGGAGCTTTATAACGCCGCGCAGGCGTTACAAGCTTTGACTCAAGCTTCCTCGAAGGAAGCACAGGAGGGTGGAGTACATAGAAAACCTTTCGCCTTTGCGTAGGCCGTCTCCCGTGCAGGTCGGAGGATGGTCCTCCGAGGTGTGTTCCATTCCTAGTACTGACAGACGGCTGTCAGAGTGAATGATGATGCTACAACGGCCAGTATTAACGGCTCGGTTTGGACTCCGAGGCATGGTAATGGTGGTTTGGAGCCGTGGCTTTTGGGACAGGAGGTTAGGTTACGTACTGCAAGCAGGTTTGGCGTGCCGATTCGTGCGCGAGCCCAGACTACAGCCGGCAGGGGAGCAAAGATACGCACTCCAGCAGAGTGAGTACATTACGTTACGTTTTGCGGGTGTTGCGCATTAGCGTGGGGTATAAAGAAAATATTAGCGTGAGGACGCGTCTCCTCCCTCGATCGACCCTGCGCAGGTTCGATTTTGGCGGGATTAGAGAAGGTTTTGCCAGTTGTGAAATGCATAAAACGGGGTTTCAGTGCGGTAAAGATTCGTTTTCCACGATGGATCGTGTGGAGGGGACATCTACCAAACCAAGCAATTACATCCACGCTATTGCACCCCCTGTACTCCACACTGCACCATCACATTCCCAACCATTCCACCCAACCTCCTCCAAGGGGTTTTGCTGCCCCCCCCCATCAGTCCGCCATTTTTGGTAGATTTCGCAGCTGGTGCTGTGGGGAACAGAAATCGTCAGGGGAAACTGTCACTGTACACACAACAAAGCAGACCGTTCGAATCGAGTCTGGCCAAAGTGCGTTGGAAAGCACGATACAGTAGAACTGAACTTGCTTTGCTGGAACTTCCACGTTATTCTATTTGTCAACTTAAATCCAATGACCTCATCCGTCCGTGTGAAATAACTAGTCCTTGTCGGCCACGTGCGCTCCAACCAGTTTCCAATCATTCTGCCTCGCGGTCACTACGCGCCACCGTAATTTCCAGGATAGAGTCTCTCACAGTGTGCGGAACGCTAAAACACGTTTCAGTCCATTGCCGCCCGGCCACCTGGTGTTTTATTAATGAAAATCGACTGTACTTTCTTGTATGATAGTGGCAGTTCGTTTGCGTGTTAGTTTCTTTTCTTATTTCAAGGAAATCCTTAGGGTGGGTCCTACCGTTTATTCGCATGATCGTCTGCATAAAACTGTGGAACTTGCTAATGTCATCATCCCCGACTTACAAGAGAACATATACCGTAGCTGAGGAGCAAAACTGCTTTCACAAAAACAGGCTAACTACAACTGCGATTCAGACTAAAACAAAACATGGCTATGGTTTAAAGCATCAAACCATCAAATCATGAAGATATTCTTAGACATGCTTCAATCACAGCTCAGGCTGGAACCAAAGCCCTCTCGCATCATCAATCCAGGATCGCTTGTTCATGAATCCGTTGACTGGCACACCCTGGTGAAAATCATTGCAATGCGAAGTGATAACCCATCTCATGAGTATGTTCACGCCACAGTGGGCCCGACACGGCCGAACACCATGTCCTCTGCAGTGACCACCGCCCTCCCTCGCACACGGAATGGTACGTGTCTCGTCTGCTGGCTGCTGCTGCTGCTGTTGTTACTGCTGCTGCTGCTGCTGCTGCTGCTGTTACCGCTGCCGTCGCAGTTGCTGAACCTCCTGGCCGGAGTGCTGCTCGCTGATTTCAGAGCCTCAAAATTGGCCTCGTGATTATCCATAGCTTCTGCCGCTTCTGCACCTGTGCTGCTGTTGCAGTTGAACCAGCTCTTGCCAGTCGTGCCAGACTTGACAGTCCAAGGTTCCAGGCTTGCACCGCGACTCGCTGCACACCAGCCGCGATGCATCAGGTGAGAAGAGCAGCTCTCCTGATCAGCAGAAACCGTGAATGTGCGAGCGGCAGCGGCGGTGGCAGCGATGAGATGACTGGGATTTTCTGGGACAGTGGGGGTTTCCAATTGTCCTAGGCGGCTGTGGCATCTGGTTGAGCGGGAAGGGCGGCGTGGTGAGTCCGCAAATGGGGAGGTTGGGTTCACGGGAGAAAGTGGGGATGGGTATGGGGATGGGGATGGGGATGGGGATGGGGATGGGGATGGGGATGGGGATGGGGATGGGTATGGGTATGGGTATGGGGATGGGGATGGGACATACATGGCAGCAGATACAGAGGGTGGGAGTGAATGTGCGTGGTTCAGGGAGCGACTCGAGGCGGCGCGTGAAGTGGAGGCGGTACTAGGCAGACCGTCGTTGCAGCAGGCACATGGGGTGCGGTAGAGGGATGACGAGGGGAACGGGGGCAGCAACAGTGCGTCTTGCACGCCCGCTGAGATCGCTGATAGCGTTGAGAGGGATGAGAATGAATCAGCTGAGCGTGCAGACACTGAAATTGTCTCGATATCAGCAGAATTTCCCCGGCTGCTCGCCACATCGGATTCAAACCTCCGGCCGGAGCTCCCAGAAAAGCTTGCAACCACGTCCTCCAGGCAACGACGCCCGTTATCAAAATCATCCTTGTTACAAGCATCCGCGTCCTGGATAAGCAGCGCCGTAGAGCCACCGCCGTCGAAGTCCGCACCGGCATTGCCAGAAACAAGGGTTCCATGATCATCTGGGGCCGGGAGCGCCAGGGGCGGCTGGAGGAAGTACACGTGCCCGGGCTTCAACACGTGCTGCGGACGCAGGAAGCCGTGCGATGACGTCAGCGAGCCCACCTGACAGCCCGGGTGTTCCTGAAGCACGTCGCTCACGCGCGAGACCCTCCGCGCAACACTGCCGCGGGGTATTGACTCCATTGCCTTGCTGGGAGTTAAATCGCCGGGAATTGAATTGCCGTGCGTCGAAGCCGCGACGCGAAATGAGTCTCGGGCGCCATTGCCGTTCTCTGACGGAGTGAGAGTGCGCGCCTGAGTCTGGCTGCGTGCGGAAGGCTGCGAGGAGCACACGATCTGGACGGAGCCGTCAGGAAGCAGCAGAAGCGCCGGCTCAGCGTCCAGCGAAGGCTCCCGCCGCCGCGGCGATCCGGCAGTGCCGCAGGTTGACGGCGCTTCAGCGGCGCCGCCTGTACGGGAGCTGCTCGGCGCGCGGCTGGCGCTAAGCGCGTGCGTCAACCGCGACCATCCGGCGGAGGTTTTTGGTGCGAGATGGCGCGCCGGCGACTCCGCGTTCACGCACAAGGCCGCATTTGTCCGCCGTTCCGCGTCGGAAGCTGGAAAATTGGCGAAAATTGGCGAAGACTCCGGAGCCGCTCTGGTGTCGTCGCGTACGCACATGGCGGCTATCACTGGAGCAACCAGCTGTTTAAAAAACTCGGCAATTTTCACACTTTCCAAAACGATGATTGGGTTTTGCCACGGAAAAGCAGCGGCTGACAACGCAGAGTTTCGAGATTGAGGAAGCCCAGGAAGGGTAAATAGGAGACTATTGCGCCGCGAACTTCGCGGTAGAGGTCTCCCTCCCTCCGAGGTGCGTCGCTAGTCGCGGTAACGAGCCACGCCTACGAATGGCAGAACCAAGCTCTTCGTTCCTGCGAACAGGAATTACGCACAAGCGTCGGAAATATCTTTTCTGTCTGGTGTACTGTCTGGTGGTGTAGCGCAAGCACCGTTCTGTGACAGTTCGCCTGTCGGGGGAAATGATGCTAGTATCGCGGTGGTTCTGTTTTGTGGCGGCTCGTTTTAGATAGACGGCTGGTTTGACGTTGCGGTTTCTGGAACAGGAGGTTCGGTTTCGTAGCTCAAGCTTTGGGGGTACACCTGGGCTCCAATAATTTCATTCCCCCTAATTGGAAGGCCCCTGTCGTCATCTGTGGCTCCTGGTTGAGAGCGGTTCGGTCCTCCCAACAACCCTCCGATACCTTTAACCGAATAAAACCGCTTTCGCTCCGTTCAGAAGAGTCCGAAACCCCGAAATCTTTCGTGAGAGTGTTGAAATTAGAGGGAACTTTTTTGTTCCCCCCAATTTCAACCCCAGGGCAAAACGACAAGGACGCGGCTCGGTGCCCACATTCTGAAATTACCGGAGCCCAGGTGTACAAGACTGACCTTGTGGTGGAAGCTTAGACTTCTCTCAATCAGCCAAAAGGATGAATACGCACTGTACAGTGACACCATTCCTCAATTTCCGCGGCATGTTTGTGTGTTTCTGTTCTTGGACATGTTCGGGTAAATTGTATATTTGTCTGACGGGCAGAATCTCCCTAACAATCAATGGACACGTGCGTTCGCCTCACGCCTTTACCATTTTGTATCTCAATTTTCCCAACGCCGCGGACCTTCCGTCGCTCCGTCCTGCTCCTCCGCCATCCTCTCGCCTTCTTCTGCCATCTGGCTAGATTTGGCTGCAGCTGCGGAGAGGGACAGCGGGGGCATACAGCGGGGAGAGCTGTAGGTAGGATGCCCTTCTGCTGGGCTGGTGAAGCTGCCGAGGGAAGCTGCCAAGAGAAGCTGCCAGTTACGTTACGAGATGATGGTTGTGCGTCGCGACGAAGCGGATCATGTGACTCGAATCCATCTAAGGTGCGCTGGACAACACACTGCACTTGAACTTGCCTTGTTGGAAGTTCCATGTTGCTTGATAGGCTGGTTTAGATACAACTGCCTCATCAGTATTAAACAACCTTGTTGTATCTTCGGAAACAGTAGGATGCCCATTAATATATTTCACTTTCGAGAGCCGGTAGCGGTCGGTAGCGCCCGGTAGCGCTACCGACCGAGTCAGCACGCTGCCCGCGGGCAAAAAAAAAACCCATGGCTTACGGCATGCCATTCGGGAGCCTCAACCCTAAAATTTTAGGGTTGAGGCTCCCGAATGGCATGCCCCCGACTGGGGTTTATTTTTATTCTTGCCCGCGCTGACTCGATTGCACTGCCTGCTGACGCAGGCAGTGCAATATATATTCCAAAAAGTGCTGTTGGACACGTCTGCTCCAATCAATGTCCACATCATGCTGTCGTGGATGAAATCACGACCGCCGCAACATGGAACAGTGTGCCCTTCTTTTCTCCAGAGATCAAGGTCTGTCCAACACACAACACAGCTGAACCCTTTTTTAGTTTTTGTAAGCACAATTAGTACACACACACACACACACTAGAAGCTATCACTCTAATGCCATGTTGAACTCTGGTGAGGTCTCAGCAGCCAGTGCCAAGGTACGCAAGCTTGGGAAATGGGCATTTAAGATGTGATAGATCCTAAGAATGAGGTCTTTCAGCGGTGTAGCCATATTCGTTCTGTCGTAGGTTTACCAAGATGAGAAAGAATGTGAATTAGGCGATGCGACGTATAAAGCTAGCTCATAGTTTTTCCTGATCTATAGGTTAATGAAAATTGTGTAGGGGTAAACGGCTGGGCAAGTACGGGCGCACAGCAACGAATAATGGGCAAAGAATGTTTGAGGTAAGGCTGAAGCAAAGTAAAGCATAATTATTTTTTTTATCTCCTTACTCACTACACTAGATGCGTGTAGCTATCCAATTTGTGAAAACCAATCTTTCCCAAACCAATCCACCCTCGATCTTGTCGGATCGCCTTGATCCAGTCAATGAATGGCGGGTGTATTCAGAATCCCAAGGTTATGCTGTCACGCTCCACCCCGAATTGAAGCTATCATTGTCCGCAGCGGCATAAATCGCTTCATTAGCTCAATAGATCCGTCGTTACCTGTTCTGTCCAGTCGTCGTGCCGTCCGTAATTAACCTTCCTAACCGTAGAGAAATAATTAGAAAGCGTATGTCGCACATGAGCACAACGATCTCTGCTTACAGCGGTATTAGCTCTTGACTAAGGTTCGCGATTCCACACCTCGTGGATAAGTCGAAGGTGGATGATTGTGCCAAGATGGCCGAGCCTAGAAAGGAACCGTAGATTGAGTAAAGGTTCCTTTCTTGTAGATGAGATCGTAGATCAGATCTATCTAATAATATGCAACTTTTGTAGATCGGGACCGTACATTAGTTCGGTCGGATCTATGCTATTTTGAACGAGTTGCATCGCCTTCCATGATGCTTGCTTCTCTCTTCCGCCTAACTCCCCTTCATCGTCCGGCTCACCACGACATTCGCGACCGTACGCTCATCCCTAGAAAACTGCACCCTGATCAGGAGCCTACTACGAAGCATGACGGGCTCGAGGAAGGCACGATGGCGTCTCCTTTCATCTCTTCTTGTGGATTAGGGTAAGGTGGGAGAACGGGAAAAGGGGAAGGGGAGTGGGAGTATGGGGAGGGAGAAGGGGTAAGGTTGAAGGGGAATGGGGAAGAGAGGAGTGGGCAGAGAGGAAGGGGGAAGGGGGAAGTGCGAGGGGAGGAAGGAAGGAGGGCTGAGGGGAGTGGGGGAAGTAGGAGGGCTGAGGGTAGGAAGAGGAGAATGAGATCGAATGAAGATGTGGTTTTTATCCATTCACTTATCGTTTTCACACCTTTTCCACTGCCGTCTCTCCAGTTGTTTGGACCATTTACCATTGAGGGGTGGCTCTTTCCTGCTCAGGCCGCTCACGACGAGGTAAGTTACAAGCTTATTTTACTCTACAAGTTTTGAGTAACCAAGTGGATTAGAGCACGTCCACTCTAATCATACTACTAGCAATCGACTACAACACAAACAATCCAGGTGCGAACACGCGGGGGCATGACTTAGGTTCCCCATTCAATCACGACAGACTGGAAGCCACGCGGCCAAACACCATGTCCTCTGCTGTGACCACAGGCCGTCCTCGCAACCTGAAGGGGTTGTGCTGCCGCTGCTCTTCTCCCCTTCCAAATGCGTTCTCCTCGCCCTGTAGCTCTTCGGACAATTCAAGCCCTCGGGAGTAGCTTCTCCTGTGCCTATTGCTGATAATGCCGTTGCTGGCATCTTTCTCGACTCTGCTGTTGCTGCTGCTGCCATAGACAAATCCAGTGCTGGTTGCAAGTTTAACGCCAGTGCATCTTGCACTGTAGCTCCGCGTTGTAGCACCTGCGTCGTTGTCACACTCGTTGCAGCCAATGCCGGATGAGAACTGGGGGTGGATGCTACGCCCGGCAGTGCACCAGCCACGGTGCATCAGCGGTGATGTCGAGCGTTCCTGGCCGGCAGCGGCAAAAATTTGGGCGGCAGCACTGTCCAGTTGGAAGCTGAGATCTTCAGGAACCGCGAAAAAATGGCGGGGAGGGGAGACTTTTGGACGGCTGGAACACCCAGTTGGGCAAGGAAGGGAAGGCGATGGTGATGGTGGGGAGGGTGGGCATCTGGGGGAGAGCATGGGGGATGGGAACGTGGAATTCGTGGCAGCAGAGGAGGTGGGGGAGAGGGTGAGCGAGTGGGTGAGGGCTGGAGAGAAGTGGGATGTGGGGGTGGCGGGGCATTTGGCGTTGCAGCAGGCGCAGGGGGTGCGGTAGAGGGATGGAATGGGGGAGGGGGAGAGGGTGCGCCGGTCGAGGGAGAGGAGAGGAGGCTGCAGGTTTGGTGATTCCGAGGGCACTGAGGGGGAGCAATTCACAGACGATGCTGCTGAAGATGCTGCTGTGCTCGAAGAGGAGCTCTTCCCCAATGAAGCATTTCTTCTCGTCATAGTCGCATCGCCTGCGTTGAAGGTGGTGGTGGTGATGGTGGTGCTAGTGGTGGTGGTAGGGTTGGACAGGGTCCGGGTAACCACATTGGTCTCAGAGATCTTGTACGTGTTACCAAGGATGCTCGCCATTAGTCCCTCCTCCGTTATAGTCACATCGTCCAGGGTGTGCTCTTCCGCCTCCATTTGCATCCCAACCGCGCCATGATCCGCGTTAGTAGCAAAGTCTCGTTGTAAGGTCAATGCGGCAGACGCACTCTCGTCATCTCCTGGATTCGTTCTGCTTACGTCAGCAGCTGGAAGCGCGGCTGCGGCCGTCAGAGCCTGAGGTGGCTGGAGGAAGTACACGTGTCCGGGCGTCATCACTTGCTGCGGGCGGAGAAAGCCATTGGCTGACGTCAGTGACCCCACCTGAAAGCCCGGGTGATTTTGAAGCACATCGCTGGCGCGGGTGAGTCTCCTTCTGTTGTCATTTGCGGGGGCGGCCGCGTCGCCAGCCAATTTTGGGCTACGCGACTCGGCGACAGAACCGGACGTGAAGATTTGGACGGAGCCGTCGGGAAGGAGGAGAAGCGCCGGCTCGCCTTCCGTTTCAGTCTCGGCGGCACCGCCGAGTGACGGTGGCGGACGTGAAGCTGAACGCGGCTTGGAGGCGGCGGCTGACGGCGGCGGTGCCACCTTGGACGTCCGCTCGGCTCCGACTCTGCCAACGCCGCTCCGCTTTCCGTCGCCGAGTTTCACGTCCCAATTCTTCTGCGTTGGCGTGAGCGCGCGGCCGTTGCTCAGCGCCTGAGTGAGGCGCGACCAGCCGCCCGCGGAGAACTTAGGCGGCGCGCGGGATTTCGCGGCGCCGGATGATGGGCTATCCGGCCAATGCACCGATTCCGCCGCGGCGGCGGGCTCGAGATCGTCGAAGAGCGAATTGGCGAAGAGTAGCGAATGGATAGGTAGCCCGGCGTTAGCGCCTCCGGGACACATGGCGTCGGCGATAGCGGTCGTTGGTAGTGAGGATGCGGTTCGGTGGCGGTTTTTGTTGCAGGTTTAAGACTGGATCGGGGGGTGACTTCTCCTTGCACTTCGAAATTCGAGATCTCGGCGATTACTGCGCGGCGCGTTCAACGCGAAGTAAAGCTTCAACGTCGGACACTTCGAAGATGCACGGCGGACTCCCAGCGGGAGTACTAAGGGTACCTAAACTTATTCAAATCAAGCTGCATGGCAAGAGTGTCCTTCGCGTGCTGCGCCGAAGAGTCACTCTCGAGAGGCTTGAGCGAACCAAATTTCCAATTTGTTCCTGCTTTGCTATGCTGTACTCGAGGGTCTCATATTATTTGACCCAGGACGAACAATGAAGCTGAGATGGATGAGGTAAGGGACAGGTAAGGGAATACACTACATTCTCGGAAGATTCTAAAACGTTCAAATGTTAGTTACTGATAATGCTTCCATGAATTTCCGCATGATAATTGACGGGTTACCAATATAATTGTTTTTTTAGGAACCTTTGTGGTGAAATAGCCCAACGACACACTGGTTTTCTGTGGCACAATATTGATTTGAACATTTTTTACACGCTAAACCACGACTTTGGTTTGTTGTAGGCGCGGGTGTAGGCGGTCAAGAACGCTATGGTGTGGTTCTGGTGTCTAGCGATTCGAAGGTGGAGGGCAACATCACAACAAGCCGCAATGGCGGCTCGGTTGACCAGGGCTATTCCGATTAGCCTGGTTTGGAAGGGAAGCGAAGTGATCAGGCACATTATGATCTGGACTACAGATACAGTTTTCCGAGTCACCTGATTTCCGCACTAACCTCGAATTTAACGTGGTGACACAAAATTACAAACGCAAACTAGTGCGTATGGATGCTAACCATTGTTGTGACGTTTAGCGCAGTCAAGGCTGCCCTGAATTGCTAGTGTGGTGTAGGATACTGCTGGGTTCTGACTTTCAGGTGTTTATGGATGGTTGTTCCATGGCTGTTCTCTAGTTCGAAGATTCCAGGTTCGGAGTGCACCATTCGCACAACTAGCAACTCTACAAACCTGGCAGCCTAACGCCAACGCTTCGTTACACTGTGACCCACGTGCTCAAGCACAAAATGTTGCTTTGTCTTCGCTGCATTTACGAAACCCCGCCCAGGAACTGCGTCCTCCCCTCCCTCACTCGCTAGCGTCCTCACCTCAACCCCCCTTCCTTCCCCTCTTTTCCTCTTTCCTTCCCCAGCATCTTTTCGCGTTTGGTCGGGATTGTGGTGATTGGGCAAGACGAGCCGTCGAACGCACGCCACGCCACCTGAAGGGGTATCCCACCCCAGAAAGGCACCAGTGTCTTTAGTTTACCCTGAGTTCAGTGTGCGCTAAGCGCGGCAGTTTTCTGTTCCGTTCCACAGCGATCTCATCACGCAAAGCAAATAGCCCAACAACTTTGTACGTCTGAACGCTGCCCCGGAGGAGTAACCTTGATATTACTCATATCAGGTCATGAAATTAAAAAACTGTACAAGGGGGCTGGTGGTGGCAGAAAGGGGAGCGCGGAGAGGTTTTGAATCATGCAAGAGCTGGATTGGTTTGGATGCGACAGCGGAGGGCCACGCTTTCTGGACGAACAGCCACGAGCACAGACCACAACTCTTTCCTCGCTTCAGCGGCAAGCTGGCATGTGCAAAACTTGCCTTGCTGGATTTGAGAAGCAAGCTCGATTGGCCAAATAAACTTTTGGAGGGCAACGAGATGTTGCCGCAAGCACATGTGGACGAGAAGACCACACCAACTTTCCGGCCTTCATACGAAGTTTCGTACGTACAAAAGTTTGTGGGAGGCACAAGGTGACCATTCCAGGTCAGCAAAGCGTGCGGAGAATTCTTGGCGCACGCTTTTCCACGAGATTCGACAGGCTCGCATCGCACACATTTACGGTGGAGGAATCACCCTGTTATTTGGCGAATATCACAATTTCTATCGGAATCTCCCAACTAGCCCTAGCTCAATGTCTCTGAGTTTTGCGAAAGTAGCATCCATTTCAACACATCTTGTCTGCCTGTGCGACTCCACCGAATCCCCGCCCAGCACAACCTCGCTCAGCTAAGTGTTCTCACCATCGGGTCTCGTTCAGACTCGTTGTTGTACCACCCTTCTGTGACCTGTGGGACAAGTGTCCCCCACTCACTTGCTCTCGCCACTCAACCCCCTCCTCAAACATGGTTGTACACCGTGTTTGAGTCGGGCATTTCAGGAAGCTCATTTATGAACGAACCGCCACCGTTGATTCCTAAATCCTGTGGTTTCAGACGGGGCAGATCTGCCAAGTTGACTGACTTGCAGAAGCCTCCCAGCCCAGGACATATCCTCGATATATCTATCCACTCTGAGGACATCCCAATAGTAGCACATTTTCTCGTTTATTTTTCTCAGGACATGGGAAGTCCTGAAGTTTTGCATGTTGGTTCCAGAATCAATACCTACTCAAGCCTCAGCTGAAAGTTGAGTGACTGAACCTCCGTATGCATGTAACAGACACAATCAATCATTGGTGTGACCACTATTATCATACCACAGTTATCCACCACACTGTTTTAGCCTTTCGGAATGGTTTACTAAGGTACATTGTTTTTAGCCTTGAGACATGTGGTTCGCTCATGGAGGTACCTTTTTCAAGGCTGAACAACACAGCAGGGTCAGATCGAATCATATGCTTCCGGATGGCACATTCAAAGTGACGCATGAAAATTGCTGAGATATGCACCCTGAAGTTTTGGGAAGAAGTGCCTAAGTGTTAGAAATTGTATTTCTTTATATAACTGCATATTAGTATAGCTAGTGTAGTATGTATTCTCTTGTTGGTGGTATACCCCTCCTGACCACCTTCCCTAACCCTATATCATGTATCTCTCTCACTAGTCCAACCCCTTCCTTTGGCCAAACTTCTTTCCATCCAAACCCTAAGTTCCTAGCTCTCTAAGTTCCTAGTCCTTATCTTCTTAACATGGTACAGAGCAGGTTCTTTCCCGGAACCTTCCTTTTTTTTTTTTAGAATTATGGGCCCGCCCGTACAACAGCGCGAAATGCGCTATTTTTTCTCGTCGCGCCCGTTGCGCCCGTCGCCCGTCACGCGTCGCTGCCTTGCCCGTCACGCCCGTCGCTGCGTTGCCCGTCGTGCCCGTCGCTGCCCCGATTCCCGTCCCCCGCGGCCCCCCGTTTCGACGCCCCGCGGCCCCCCGTTCCGTCGCCAGCGCCTGCGCCAGCCCGGACCGCAGGCGCCGCCGCCAGCGTGGCCCGTCAGCGCGGACGCCACGACCGCGGCCAGCCGCCACCGCCAGCGCCAGCAGCAGCTACCGCCAGCGCCAGCAGCAGCCAGCCGCCCCACCGCGGCCAGCCGCCCGCGCCAGCGCCAGCAGCAGCTACCGCCAGCGCCAGCCGCCCGCGCCAGCGCCAGCAGCAGCTACCGCCAGCGCCAGCAGCAGCTACCGCCAGCGCCAACAGCAGCTACCGCCAGCGCCAGCAGCAGCTACCGCCAGCGCCAGCAGCAGCTACCGCCGCCCTGCCCCCTCCCGCCCGCCCTCCCTTCCACTGCTTCCGTCGTGGGGGGGGGGGAGGAGGGGGAGATGTGGGGGTGGCGGGTGTGAGGTTGTGAGGAGCCAGCACCTCCCTCCCTTCCCTCTTCCTCTCTCCCTGCAGCACTTGTTGCTGTAGGGGGGGGGGGGGGGAGAGAGGGTAAGGGGGGATGAGAGAGGTTAAGGGGGGATGAGAGAGGTTAAAAGGGGGGAAGAATGAGAGAGAGAGAGAGAAAGGGTGTCTTCTTTCCTGTTTTTTACTTTCGTAATGTTTTCTCGTGGTTCGTTCTTTTCTCAGTCGTTTCTGGGCGTGGTCACCCAGAGTCGCGCACACCGGGCATCCACTGCGGGGGTTAAACCGCAGGCGGGCATTCCATCGTGTGTTGTATCGGTGGGCCCAGCTGCGGCACGGTGACGACTGCACTTAGGGTAGAGCGCCTCTCATTGGCTATGCTTGTATGCAGTTAAGGGGGGATGTTAGAAATTGTATTTCTTTATATAACTGCATATTAGTATAGCTAGTGTAGTATGTATTGTTGGAAACAATAAGACCTAAGCGCTTCAGTCGTGTCGAAAACACCGCATCAGAAGCGAGGCAAACTACACCGAAGCACCCGCAAGTCAACCCTCGGGGGTTGAAGAGGTTGCTAGAGGTTACGCGAAGGTCAAAGGTCGCTGACCTTTGACCCGACAAGTACAGCGCGACAGTTAAGGACATACAACTGACTCGTTACAGAGCAGTTGCCCGAGTCGTACTGTATCGAACCGCAACAGCAACAGTAAAAGTAGTTATAACCGTATCCTTTGATATTCCTTACACCACTATATATTCTTGTACTTTCCTGTTATAATTAATCTACTTTGCCCTCACATACTAGCGCAAGGTGGTTCACAATTACTGCACTAAAAGCTTCCGCTATTACAATTGTCCTACCCAGAGTTCTCCCCTGAAAAGATCCTAAGGGGCTATCTCAGCCCAACATGGTATCAGAGCGGTCAGGGGAAATTCTACCTCTTCAATTCAAAGACATTACAAGACATGGCAACAAACAAGGAGAGGAGCTCTTCTAATGGCTCCCTGGGGACTACTCCTACACCACCTCCTGCCTCTGGCCTGCAGACAGAGGAAGGCACAGCAACAAGACCTAGGGGAACGTCCACCGAGACTCTCACAAATCGCCCCACGGGCTTTGACCAGAGCATGATGGAGAAGTTTTTCTCCTTCATGTCCTTCTACGAGCAGCACCAGCAGTCGGGACCTGCACAGACACACAACAGCAACAACGGAGTGACACCCATGAGCCTTGATGGGTCGTCATACGCGCGCGGAAATCAACAGCAGCAACCTACCTTCGCCCCGTACGAACGCGGGTCAATCAGCTTCATGCCGCAGTCTTCGCCTGCACAAGACAAATCACTGGACGCGTTACAAGTACAGTCGCAATTCGCACACGTTTTGAAGCTTCAGACGTCAAGACCATTCGACGGAAAGGACTTCTTCACCTGGTCCTTTGAGTTCGAGTTGATGATGGAGGGCGCGCAGATACTTGGCTTCTTCGACGGGTCCCTGCAATATCCAGCAAACGGCACACAGTATGAGAAGCAGCAGTACACATATCAATCGATGATGGCGTATACGATCCTACTGAGGAACTTAACACCAACCCAACAGCAGAACATTCGGTCCTACCGGGCCTTCGGCAACTCGGCGGAGCTCGCGTACAACCATCTGAAGAGCCTGTATCAAGCAACAGACAGTGTAAACCAGAGCAGGTTAATGGCGCAGCTGACAACAGTTGAGATAAAACCAGGAGAGAAAGGAATGGCATATATCAGTCGATGTCGCGAACTGCGCGACAAGCTTCTTCGATGTGGAGGATCAATCTCTGAGGACGCCTTCGTGACGGTCATCATCGGTGGCCTCGGCCCTCAGTGGCGCGCAACACCGAGCCCACGGACGAATTTCTGAGGCAGCACTCTGCGCCGAAATCCACGCCGAACAGCAGGACATGGATCTGCAAGAAGAACGACACAGGAAGAAGACGACAACGTCAGAGTTCGCATTTCACACCCAACGACGACACAACAACTACAGCAACAGACAACAACAGCCGAAGCCAGTACCTCCCTTCTGTCACATCTGCAAGACTTCAGGGCACCCGCGCACGCACTGCCCGAATCGTCAACAGTCAACGACCCCGCAACGACACCTTCGACCTTCAAGCAGTCAAATTGCGTCAACGCAAGCAAATCCAACGACCCAGATCCAAGCTTCAACAACCTCAACGGGACAACCTGCGCAAGGAGCAAGAAACATCGTTAGCTGCATCGCAAGACTAAGTGACTCTTGCGTCATGGATTCACCACCTCATTACTCACCGGAAGAACAACTCGACAACACCACACCTCGTCGCGAAGCACTTCAACCAAATCCCACATACGCTGCCATCGCCCAAAACGAGCCATCCGGAAAAGACACGTGGTTCTTGGACAGTTGCTGCGGACAACACATGTGTTCTTCGGGACGCTTCGTACAGAGAGAGTATCAGCTTCAACGAGAGGTCGTCATCACCGTCGCCAATAATCAAAACCTGTACACACGACGACAAGGAATTGTACAACTTCAGTCACGGGAGACAAACGTCATTCTGCAAATGTCCAAAGTTTTAATCGCAGAAGGCCTCGGATACAACCTTCTCAGTGTGAGTCAGTTGATGGCGAAAGGCATCCACCTCGAAGCAGACAGCACTACCCAAGAATTCAAGCTGTACCACGGGAGAGGAGGTCTTTACATCGGGAAGGCAATCCTTAAAAACAACGTCTTCGTCTTGGACTTCGTTCCTGATCTCGGCACCGCTGACAGTGACGCCATAGTCAACTTTACCAACTGGACACACCCTCCGGATCTTGACCCCGACTTCAGTCCAGGCGGCTTCTGGTATTCACATACCATTCCTGAAACAGAGAGAACAAGAGCATTAGCAACGATCGGCAGCAGCAGAGACAACGTCGGCAGCAGCAGAGACAACAACAGCAACAGCGACAACAACGACACCAGTCGCCGGTCCTTCAACGACGGCGCTCTTCAACGACGATGCACCACCAACACCTGCACAACAGCTTCCGCCAGCACCACGAGAATTTCATCACAGTCCCAACTTCACCACCGGTCTCTACTCCAACTCCGACATGTATCAGCGCTCACCCGGTCATCGCGCCAACGAAGAAATCTGGCACGCAAGAATGGGACACCCAAGCAACACTGTGTTAAACAACACAATTCGAGCAGGAGTACTCGACAAGGACTCTCTGCTTTTAACAGACGGCAGAGAACTTCAGCGAGCTCGAGGAACATGCTTCACCTGCCCCGAAGCTGACTTACCGCATCAGCCCTTCGTTTCGCATCACAACCCAAGCGCACCTGCATATGCACCACTCGAGAAAGTATACAGCGACATCTTGTACAACCGCGAACCCGGACAAAACGCGTATAACTACACCATCACCTTCATCGACGCCGCTACACGCTACGTCTGGCACCTAAACTTGCCAAGTCGCGACATGGCTTTCGAGGCTTTCGTGGCATGGCTTCCAGCAGCAGAACGGGAATCGGGAGCTAAACTCAAAAGCTTCCAATCAGACGGAGGAGGAGAATACTCGTCACAGCGATTCAAGCAGTACCTGGCGGAGAAGGGAATCAAGAGACTCATCTCCCTTCCCTACGCCCATCAACAGCAGGGTGTAGCAGAAAGGATGAACAGGACTCTGCAGAACACCATGCGCAAACTGTTACGTGGCATGCGGCTACCCAACCACCAGTGGCCCGAAGCAATGGACCACGCCGTGATGCTGCACAACTTGCTTTCTTCGTCGTCACTCCCGAACAACACATCACCGCATCTGCTGTGGACAGGGAAACTGGGCAGCACAAAAATGTTACGAGTCTTCGGCTGCATGGTACAGTACCGACCCCCATCTGCACGAGCCGGCCGATTCTCCCAACGCGCACAGTGGGGACTACACCTGGGCATCGAAAAACATTACAACGCATGGAAGATCTTCGATATCAACAGCAAAGAAACAGTAGCAGCACGTGACGTGATTTTCTACGAACGACTCACACTGCCAACGTACCTTGCCAACCTGGACGAAAATCGAGACCCCACAGGCGGCTTCCGTGGCGATCGAGCCTTCGCTTCGACAGAAGACGAAGCTGACTGGGACGAGCAGAATGTGGAAGGAGCCTCGGAAGAAGCCGGACCTCTTCCCTACTGCTCAGTGGACGTACCGATGGACGAAGAAAACCCTCGCGAAAGCGTCAACGCCGAAACTTACTACCACTTCGCCGACAACGGTTACGTTACACCTGCTGAAGTCAACACCAACGAAGCAGAACGCATAGGGCCCAACTTCGCACCCGATCCAGAAACTGGAGACGAAGCAGTCTATCCCGAGGACACCACACTCCCCCGCTACACACAGAGCGGACTCCAAATCCTTGGTCTCGTCACCGCGGTCCACGGCGTCGACATTCCTAAGGAGCCTGCGACAGTTCAGCAGGCTCTGGGGGGGGAGCATAAGGAAAAATGGCGCGAAGCCATGGACAAGGAGCTGAAGGCATTAGAGGAACGCAACACCTGGAAAGTCGTTCCCATCGGTGCAGCGCGAAACAAGACCATTCTTACCGGGAAATGGGTCTTCCGTGAGAAGACGAAGGCCGACGGCACCATCGACAAGTTTAAAGCACGATGGGTCGTTCGCGGCTTTGACCAGGAACATGGACGAGACTTCACCGAAACCTTCGCTCCGGTCAGCCGCCACACTTCACCTCGAATTCTTCTCGCCATCGCCGCTATGAAGAAAAAGAAACTGCGCCAAATCGACGTCGCAAACGCTTTTCTCTACGCACCGGTCGATGCAGAGATTTTCGTGGAACTACCGCACGGCTCCAACACAAATTCCACGCACGTCTGCCAGCTACTAAAATCGCTTTACGGGATCAAGCAGGCACCGCGACTGTGGCAGCAGTACCTGCATACTCGTCTCATCCGCATCGGCTTCAAACAACTCCCGCACGATCAGGGCATGTACCGCCTCACGAAGAACAGCGACTACATCTTGCTAATTGTCTACGTGGACGATCTTCTCTACATCGGCTCTACCGACAGCATCACCACCTGGTTCGAAGGGGAGCTGCAGAGGGACCTCACCCTCACTGTCTCATCTACCGTCACACAGTATCTCGGACTTAACATTCGAGAAGATAACGACGCGATCTACCTCAGCGCCGAAAAGTACGCCGACGCCATCGCCAAACGATTCGGAATTACGCCAGCCGCGATTTCAACACCATACCGCTACACGACAGGAGCCGATAAGGAATCTACCCCACTTAAATCCGCCGGCATACGCAACTATCAGAGGAAGCTAGGTTGCCTTCTCTTCGCAGCCGTCACTTGCCGACCCGACCTATCCTACTCCGCAAGCCAGCTCGCCACTTATCTCAAGAAACCTGAAGCAGAACACCTGGCGGAACTTGACCGCGCTCTGCACTACTTTATCAGCACCGCAATGATCGGCTTAACTTATCACAAGAACGCAGCTACACCAACCAAGCTACGTCGATGCCGATCACGCCGGCGACACTGACAACAGACGCTCACGCACCGGCTACGTCTACCGCCTCGAGCCTATCGGTCCTATCTCCTGGCAGTCAAGCAAGCAGGAGTTAATCGCGCTATCTTCAGCTGAAGCAGAATATATCGCACTCTGCTCAGCCACCAAAGAAGGACTCTATCTTCGCGAGCTACTGGAAGAAGCGAAGTTAGCCGAGTTACCCAACTTTAACGTGTCCTGCGACAACCAGTCAGCAATTCGCATCGCCAACAAGAACGGCTTCGCGAACAGGACGAGACATATTGCCCTACGTTACTTCTTCGTGAAGGACGAGATCGAGAAGGGGAGACTCGAGCTGTCATACTGCCCCACATCCGAGATGGCAGCTGACTACTTGACCAAGAAACTCGGAAAGCAAAAGTTCGAGTATTGCATGCTGCTGACTGGACAGAGCCACGTCACCAGCAGCGACACTCCAGAAGCGAAGGGGAGTGTTGGAAACAATAAGACCTAAGCGCTTCAGTCGTGTCGAAAACACCGCATCAGAAGCGAGGCAAACTATACCGAAGCACCCGCGAGTCAACCCTCGGGGGTTGAAGAGGTTGCTGGAGGTTACGCGAAGGTCAAAGGTCGCTGACCTTTGACCCGACAAGTACAGCGCGACAGTTAAAGACATACAACTGACTCGTTACAGAGCAGTTGCCCGAGTCGTATTGTATCGAACCGCAACACCAACAGTAAAAGTAGTTATAACCGTATCCTTTGATATTCCTTACACCACTATATATTCTTGTACTTTCCTGTTATAATTAATCTACTTTGCCCTCACATACTAGCGCAAGGTGGTTCACAATTACTGCACTAAAAGCTTCCGCTATTACAATTGTCCTACCCAGAGTTCTCCCCTGAAAAGATCCTAAGGGGCTATCTCAGCCCAACATGTATTCTCTTGTTGGTGGTATACCCCTCCTGACCACCTTCCCTAACCCTATATCATATATCTCTCTCACTAGTCCAACCCCTTCCTTTGGCCAAACTTCTCTCCATCCAAACCCTAAGTTCCTAGCTCTCTAAGTTCCTAGTCCTTACCTTCTTAACACTAAGGTAAGGGCGTGTCTCAAAAGAACTTTCTCATGTGGCTCAACCAGGATGTGAACAATCTAGAGAGGTCTATCCAGGATGTAGAATGGTCGGGTAGGGTATTTCGCAGTATATCACTTTCAGGACCCGCCCTAAGAACTCCGTGGTCTACAATCCAGCAGACACATTCAGTGAAATGCACATTCATCCTCTGTACACCCAGTAAGCTACACTAACATATCCAATCAATTTGCCCCAAATGCCACCGTCTTCTTGGGCTGCGTCAGAGAACCCATCCGCTGCAAGCCACTCTCCACTCCCCTCCCGCCCGCGCCTCTCCCCATACTCCCCCCCACATCATTCCCGCCACTGTCCCCTGGCACACACGAGCTCGTTCGTCTCAGGCAGGATTTGAGCCCTGGACCACCACCACCCATGCTGCTTCCGCCTCTTACACTATCTACAACTCCAAATTCACCACTAATACCACTATTGGTACTATCCTGCTGAAACTCACTAATCTGAGCTGTGGACGCTCCTGGTAGCACTCCAGAGGAGCCTCTGACCAATCGTACAGACGGTTTATCCGCACAAGGCACATTCACATTAGAGTCACGTCCGCCAAAGTCACCTTGAACAGAGCTGGAGCGCTGGTGCGACGCCCGACCCAAGCCCACCCTCCCAGGCAAGGGGGGCACAGGCGTTGGGGAGGAGGCAGCATGCCCCTGGCCATAGCTGTTACCGCCCCGTTCCTGGTTACCACCCCTCTCCTGGTTACCACCAAGACCACCACCGGTTTCCGCCGCAGAAGCCATGGCAGCACGCAGGGCGATCTGCTCCTTGGAAATCTGTCGCATGAGGGGACCCATGCGGATGCCTGATGGGTGGAACAATGGCACGGGGGCGGGCGGCAGGTTTACAGCTGGCATGGGCTGATTGGCCGGGGCAGAAGGCATGGGAGGAGGTGCGTATGGGGATGGTACTTGCGGCATGGGTTTTTGAGAGGCGGGTCGCGAAGGCGAGGGCGAGTTGTTGGAGATGCTGTTGTTACCGCCGCTGTTGTTACCACCGCTGCCTGTGTTCGCCAGGATCACCTGCCCTGGCTGGGACTGCGACCTCTGCAGTGGCGACTTGCGAAGTGGTGGTAACTGGTTACCACCTGGTGGCAGGCTACCCTGGGACACAAGCCTACCAGGCGAATTTCCACCTGAGTTTCCACCTGAAATTCCATTCGAACCCGGAGCAACTCTGCGTCTGACCGTTGGATCAAGACCAGAGCCCGAGGAAGGGTTCACAGGGCCAGACGCGGGAATCCCTTGGGCTCCACTAGGACCGAAGCTCACCCCAATATCCTCCCACCCATACCCCTCCATCTCCTCCTCCGGCGCCCCTTCCTCCTCCTCCGCCCACTCCCACTCTCCTCTCTCACGCCCCTCACTGTAGAAATCTTCCGCGCTCGTTGCGCCTCCCCCCGCGCCATGACGCGCCCAGCTTTCCCCTGCGCCTGCTCTCGGTCCCGCGCTATCCTCATTCCGCCGCGCCCCGCTCCCGCGGCCCCCACTGGGCGGACGCGCAGCTTGCTGCGACATGGGGTACGCGGGGGGGACCGCACCCGCGGAGCCGAGCGCGCTTGCGCGGAGGAACGGGTGTTCCAGCAGTTGCGCGGCGGAGGGGCGGCGCGCGGGATCCCTCTCGAGGCATCTCCGCAGGAACCCGACAGCTTCCGCCGACAGATGCGCCGGAATAGCCGGCGCCGCGTTGGAGTAACCAATCGCGTGCAGCAGCGCGTCAGGAGACGGATCGGCTATGTACTCGCCGTCTATATTACCGGCCGGCGGCAGTTGGCCGGTCCAAGGCGGCAAACCCGTCGCCATTTCAATCACTGTACACCCGAGCGACCAGACGTCCGACGCGAACCCTTGATCTTCCTGTCGCACGACCTCCGGCGCCATCCAGCCGTACGTTCCCTGCAGCCGCTGCTTGCGCGCTATGCGCAGCGCCGCTTCCCCCGCGCGCATCGCCACGCCCAGCCCGCACAGCTTCGTCTCCCCCTCCGCCCCCGCAACAAGCACATTCGCCGCTTTCACGTCGCAGTGCACGATCCCGCGCGCGTGCAGCACCGCCAACCCTTCCGCAATCCCGCGCGCGTATTTCCGCACCAGCGCCTCCGGCAGCCCTCCGCATCCCCCGCCTCCGCCTCCGCCGCCGCTGTCGCCGCCGCAGCATCCGAACGTGCCCATGATGTCAAGCACACTCCCAGCAGAAACATACTCGAGAAATAAATTCTTCACCCGAGCTCCGGACGCAGGGTCGGATTCCCATGCCGAGCCTAGCAGCCGAACCACGCGCGGACAGGTTCGGAGCTCCTCCAGAATCGCCTGCTCGTTCTCCAGCTGCCGCATGGTCTTTGGAAGGCTATTAATCGACACGGACTTGACTACTAAAACCTCGCCCGTGTCGGAATTTAACGCGAGATTCACTTTCCCGGCGGTCGGGTCGCCGCCCAGACTAGGTCCGCGAATCCAGCGTATTGCGGCCGCGGCGCCGGCACTTGCGGAAGTTAAGGGTCCGGTAGAGGCGGCGTGTGTTGCGGCGGCGGTTGCGGACGGCAGCTCCTGCATCTGGAGCCGAGACAACTCGGGAGGTTGGCGGGGATTGTTGTAGGAGGATGTTTCGGATTGGTTGGCGTAGGATCCTCGGTTCCTGGGAGGCGATTCGAGGGAGCGCGGCGCGGACAGCTCGTGTCGCATGTGGTGCGGCGGAAGGGACGAACGCGCGGCTATATCGGCCGCCATGAAGAATCAAATCTCGCGACTCCACGCGTCCACTCAAGCTTAACACGACGCGCACAACTTGAGGCTTGGTGCTCTTTTGCTGAGTGCGTTGCTGAGTGGGTCAAAAGAGAAATCTTCGGCTATTGCTTGCGGAGCTGCTGCTTGCGGGGCTGCAGCGCGGCTAACGTGCGGGTGACTGCGTGGCGCAAGTGACTGATGGCAACGAAAAAGTGTTAGGAGAGAGGTTTGAGCAAGGTTCCGTGCTGTGCTGAAAGTGACGGTTCAGGTAATGGATTAGGGACGCTCTGCTGAGTCCAGACAAGTAAGAAGAGGGACATGGAATGGATGAAAACTGGCGAGGCGATGCACGAGGAATGCGTGAAAGACGTCAGTGACAGTGAGTGAGAGGCGACAATGGTAGCCAGTGGAATGGTGCGGAAGGAAGTGCAAGCGACTGTTGATGTATTGTGGAAGCAGGAGGCTTAGGGAGGGTGGTTCACAGGAACCAAACCATGAAGCAAAGAAGCCAGCCATTTCAAAGCGGGTAATTAGCTTTGGCGGGGGTAATACTAGCGATTCTGCGCTTTCCAGGGAACTACACCGCTAGCTGCGCACACTTTCCGCCCCTCCGTCCCTCAGACGAGGAAAGTTATTGCAAAAGCATAGAAATCGGCCCCATATTCACCCACGTGTCACGAATTCGCAAGCCATTGGAAAATGTATCACTACACCTGACCGAAAAAACAGAAAACCCCGTCGGATTTGCATGCGGCTCGGGGAGGCATTAATCCTTAAAAAATGCGGGTTCCCGAGTTCAGGGTTTATCCTTCCCGAAAATATGTCCAGGTTCCCTGCCAGTTTTAGAATTCCCGAAATTGTGACACGTGTGTAAGTGGAACCGAGTTCTGTGTTGTAACAAAAACTTTGCTGTCTGAGGGTAGCTTGGGAGGAAAGTGTGGCCAATAAGCAGTGAAGTTTTTGGAAAAGCGCATTATTAACAATACTTCCACCTCCATAGTGTGTAAGGCATGAGGAGGAAGTGTGATGAATTGGGCCCGAGTTATGAGTTGAGGTGGAGCCTTCCCCCAGGTGGCCTGTGGTGGAATGTACTGGCATGCATAGCAAATCCAACCATATGGAGGTCAGAAGGGGTATGAATGGTTCTAGTTGTGTTCGATGCGCTGAAGTGGGTTTTTTCCTAGGTGATACGTTAGAGTCTCTGGCAGCGCGGCGCAGATGATCCAGAAAGTCCATTTTGTGGCAGGGGACTCAGTGCTCGGCTGGGATTGAATGGCCATAGGGTGTCCATCGCCACGCCACCGCACTGCACCTCGTACTCGGGCTACGAATCCGCATGGAGCTACCTCACCTCATAATAGTTGGGCAAGTTTCTGCCCGTAATAGAGCTGGTCCAGACCCTGAAACCCGCTGACCGGAGCGAGAAATCGAAATTCAACACCTACAGCCTATACAGTAGTTGACTCAAACATTGGCAAAGGAGTTGAGTCAGATGCGTGCAACCTGCCCAGAAGCGACTTCCAACAGTGATCACTCGGAGTTGGTTAGAACTGGCCTGCACAATGAGCAATTTTCAAACTCTTCCAACCAATCCAGGTGTCATCAGCTGGCTTGGCACCCCACTGCCTTGTTCGCCCTCCGACATAAGCATGATGAAGAGCACCAATTACAGGCGGCCCTTAGCGATTTAATGTAACAAATGTTGATGTACACGAGCACAATCAGAGAAAGCACTTCCTCCTGTTAATACAAACGTACGATTCTCATAGCATGAAAAAAAAACTGCTGCAGCGGGGCAGTCAGTCAGGTGCCTAAGTTGCTATTGAGGAACATTGGAAGGTGTCCTGGCTTTCTAGTACAGTTAAGGAGGTAATGGGAGGGAGGGGGGAGGAAAGCCCACACAGCATTAACATACGTCCAGGAAGTAAGTGTACGGTCCTTAGCACCACTCCTCACTCCAAGTGCCACTGTTGCTGTCTATGTACAACCCAGAAAGTCGGCTGGACCCTATCTTCCGTCCATGGCTATAATTCCCTTCGTTGCTGTCCCCGAGCTTTCTGGAAAACCATCTTAGCAGAGAGGCCTTCCCTTGAGATTCTAGCTTCCCATTGCGCTTGTGTTCTCTTCTTGGTGAGGATTCCGTCCCATAACTGCCACTCAGCAGTCTAGGAAGGACAGGGGTTTCCGAATCACAAGAAATGATGTCCAAATCTTCTTGCTGTTTAATCGGAATGCTGCCACAGCTGCTGCCGTTGACCGAGCTGCTGCTGGGAAACTTCCTGGAAGATGGAAACAATCTAATCGCAACAGCGGCGCTGGTGCCATCCCGGGGAGTGGTCAGAGCGATGGAGCTGCAAGAAGAGGGTCCAGACGAGAGAGACTCGGAAAAAGATCCATTGGAGGAGAGCGAGTCAGGAGAAAGCTGCGTTGACGACGCGTAAGCAAAGGGAGGGAGTTGCGCTAGTGGATGCGCTGGCGAGACGTGGCCGGTCCAGTTGTCGGCGGCGGCAGCGGCAGAGGTGGGATTCGGACCGTTGGGGCCATCTGGGGAAAGCTGGGACTGCGAAGAGACCCGTCGGTGTCGGCTGCGATACGCTGCCGCATGGCTGCCGAGATGCGCGGTGACTGGAGAGGCGAACCGACGCTGCTGCTCCTGTTGCTGCTGCTGTTGCTGCTGCTGCGCTATGGTGTGATGCGCGGCGTTGCGATCGCCGGATAGCAGCATCGCGTCCGCCATTGCAAAAGCCGCCATTCCGCTCGTAATTCCGCTGGTGCCGTATTCAGGTCCTGATTCGAAGGTGGAGGATCGCGGGATCATGCGCCTTCGAGACGCGTTCGCATCATCCATCCACATGGCGTAACGCGTATGTTCGCCAGGAAGCGCTTCGGGGCCACATTTGTCGTCGTCGGGAGCAAAGCGTTTCGCCATCTCCGCCGCGAAGTCGCCGGCGCGGCTGGTGGTGTCGTCGACGCATGCGCCAAACGCGCTGACCGCCTGCTCCACCGTCTTGAGTGCGCTCGACCGCCGATTCGGTCTATCAGTAGTAGTGCCTTTAAAAACCCTGGAGCCCGCAGCTGCGCTGGGTTCAGGGTCGGGTTTTTTCATTTGCGACCCGAGCGACTCGTTGTCGGGCTCCTCGGAAGCAAAAGCCTCTCGTGCCAATTTCTTGAAGGTTTTTTCTTCTGGAGAGTCGCTGCCGAGTATCGCACCGCGGACCAAGACGAGGTACGTGCGTCCCGGAAGCAGCACGGTATGGGACGATAGAACGGCTTCGTCGGAGTCGAGGCTGCTGACGTGGCAGCCAGGATACATAGCCATGACATCGCTGACGTGGACGGTGATGTCTGGCTGGATAATGTTGACGCTGCTGTCAGGCAGAAGCAACAAAATGGAGTCGTCCATCGCGTAAGCTTTTCCGAGAATATTTGAGTTAAGGAAGACGAATGAAATGTACGGAGAACGAAGAGGCCGTGAGCTGAGGGAGTCGAGGTGATTTCACGACTTGGTTGAGAAATCCCAACTTAGTTATAGTGTCCGCGAAGAGCGATGAGACAAGGCGATGAGCCCGACGAATGTTTTCTTATTTCGAAGACAAGCGACACGGGGAGCTAGGAGCAGGGTCGATTACGGCAGGAGTACGTCACCACGTAAGAATTTCTCGCCCAACGTTACAGAAATAAATAGCAGCTTCACGTGGCTGACAGCAAGGAGGAAATGCGTGCCCAGCAGCGCTGCTTTCCATCACATCACATGGCGAAAGCTTGCTGCTGTTTGCTCTGCTGCTCTGGCTGGCCTGATGACTGAGTGGTCCGAGGAAGATCCCCCTGTGCTGCAGGACTGAGCAAAGTGAATCTCCAAATGCCACAGCAACAAATTGCGTCCTCATGGAGAGTTTCATTTCTCCGGCTTGGCCTATCGGAAAGCAGATAAAAAGGTCGTCGTCGTCATCTTGCAGCAATTCTGTTTTGGCATCATGTGCCGGGCAGCATTGAAAGCTGCTCTGCTTGAGGTTAGCCATTCACCTTGTGCCACGCGGCACAGTCAAGGTCAGCTAATTCTGCAAGAACAGCACTTTCCTGACTGAAACTCCCACTTGATCGAAAGTATGGAAACGATTCACGAACCACGACAAAGAACACTCCGAAATCCTCAATTATCACTCAGCTCGTCAAGATCTCACAAAATACACATGCTGAATGCTTATGAAACTTGGAGATAGCTTGTGGTCAATTGCAGAATTCTAGTTGGCTGGATGGAAACATCTGGTTTCTATGTTTTTCTTGTACAATAGAGGCAAACCTACCCTAGGCTTGCACAGCTTCCTGCCGAGAGTACCCAGACACTTCTACCAGAATGCTTGCACAGCCTTACCCCTTAACAGGCTGAGCCAACGCCTGTTTCTCACCCAATGCATTGCCGCGGCAACCAAGCGATCAAACAGGGAGAGCTGTCATGTGAGCGAACGCATCACAGAAAAGCTTAAGGGGTGAAGGTTCAGCATGTGGAGCAGCAAATCGGACGTCGTCGCCTGAAGCGTCAGAAAGATCACGTGAATGAATGGACATATGATGACTGATGACTTGCACAGGGCAGTAAGAGGTTAGTGCTGTAGATGATGCTACAGTGTGAAGTGCATTGCGCCATCGAGACCATCCCGTCAGTCTGCCTGCGTTAGGAAATTAGAAAATGCGAGCTTCTGATCTGTGATGGAACCCTGTTGTGCAGTCTACCATGGCTCCCTTTCGCGCGGTGATGAGTGTGGTTGTTACGATGATCGGCGCGCAAATCGCCGCAACGGAGGAATCGATTCGTGGGAGCATGAGAGGCGATGAACAAACCCCTGTGGCTTGCCTTGCTTAACCGTACATTTCCCTGGCCATCCCTGGCCCTCTCACCCTTCGCCCGCTCTTTTCGCATCTGCTCTCTTGTGGCAGCCACTTTGCTGCAGTTGCAGGTGCGGAAGGAGCTGGCAGGCATTGTTGGAGAGAAGAAACCATGCTGTCGACAAAACGTTATGAGTGAGCGAGTGCATGAGTGCACGGGGTGGTGTGGCATGGTGTGAGGCCATGGTGTGGCATGGTGTGAGGCCGTGGTGTGGCATGGTTAGAGCCGTGGCGTCACAGGCTGTTGCCACGGCACCACACCATCCCTTCTGCCCACCACCCATGTTCCTGCTGAGAAAGATCATGCACTGCTGACCATGCTTGTGCTGCCGCCAACCCATGCCCTTGTGCTGCAGGTGACCCTGCCCTTGTGCTGCTGCCCAGCCTGCTCTTGAGCTGCTGCTGATTTAGCCCCGGTGCTGCTGCCCAGCCTGCCCTTGTGCTGCTGCCGACCCTGCCCCCGTGCTGCTGCCCAGCCTGCCCTTGTGCTGCTGCCAACAAATCCACTGCCGAACCCGATCCATTTGCTCTTCTTGTCCCTGCCCTTGTGCTGCTCCCATCCCATTGCTGTTCCCGAGCCCACGGCGTTTTGTAACCACCACTGTTGCTTCGACAGCTGTGCCGCTGCGCTGCTTTTCACAAGAGGCCCCATGCCAAACCACAGGTCCTCTCCACCTTTGTTCAAACTGTTATCGTAAACGCACCAAGTGCACATTCGGTGACAACCGCACTTCTCTCCACCTTTGTCCTGCCACAACTCTTCTCTGCCTTCTCGCTGTTACCAAATCCTTCTCGTGCCAAGCCGCGGATCTGGCGAGCGGAGGAGCAGCAACGGAAAGGGCGGGAGCAGGGAAGAAGCAGCAGGTAGCAAGCAGCGCAGCAGGAGAGAGGCAGCAGTAGCAGGATCTGAAGCAGCACGATACAAGCACCTTGGACGCTACGCCCTCTGCCCTGCCCTGTTGCTCACAGCATCACAGGTACTCAATGGGCCTCACGCTCACCAACTGCCAAATGCTGCTTGCTTCGCCTGCTGCTACCCCTCCCCCCGCAGCAGCAGCTCCTTCACCTGCATCGCCTCCCCCATCACCCCCACCCTCGTCAGAAATGCTCTCGCTGAGCAGCACGCAGCAGCGGGGGTAGCGGGTCATGAGGGAGAGCAGTGTGTGCGCCATGAGAGCGGGGTCGATGGGCTTGGTCAGGTATGCGCCCATGCCCGCATCCAGACACTTCTTCTCGTCCACACACCTGCTTGCTTGCTTGCTTGCACACCCAGCACACTGGATCACGGCTGCATGGTCACCACCAGAGCAGCAGCAGGAGACACCGGCTGCTCCCCCCCAGCAGAAGCAGAGGCAGATGTACCTACCCCAGATGCACCTACCCCAGATGCAGCACCGTCAGCTGCAACTTCGACTGCTACACTCCCCTCCTCGCCCTCCTCGGTCTTCTCGCAGTGCGGCACGCAGCAGCGGGGGTAGCGGGTCATGAGGGAGAGCAGTGTGTGCGCCATGAGAGCGGGGTCGATGGGCTTGGTCAGGTATGCGTCCATGCCCGCATCCAGACACTTCTTCTCGTCGCTCGTCATGGCGTGGGCTGTGAGCGCCACTATGGGCGTGTGGAACCGCGTTCCTGCTTCCGCTGCTCTGATGGCTGCTGTCGCCCCATACCCGTCTAGCACCGGCATCTGGCGAGAGGAAACAGGGGTGTGAGGGAGGGTGGAAAGTGTGTGGGTGGATAGCGGGGTCAAGGAAACAGAGGGGGGAATGAGCAGGGGTGAGGTACGTCCATGCCCGCATGCAGACACTTCTTCTCGTCACTTGTCATGGCGTGGGCTGTGAGCGCCACTATGGGCGTGTGGAACCGTGTTCCTGCCTCCACTGCCCTGATGGCTGCTGTTGCACCGTACCCGTCCAGCACTGGCATCTGGAGGGTGGTTGAAAAGGGGGGAGGGTAGGGGAAAGTGTGCGGGTGGATAGAGGGGTCAAGGGAAAGGAGAGGGGAATGAGAAGGGGTGAGTACTCTGATGGTCGCTGTCGGTGATTGAAGAAGTGTTTTGAGACGTCTCAAAACATTTCTTCAATAAAGAGAGGCCGGCCAAGGGAAAGGAGAGGGGAATGAGAAGGGGTGAGTACTCTGATGCCTGCTGTCGGTCGGCCCGTACCCGTCCAGCACAGGCATCTGGAAGGTGGGCGACGGGGAGGGGGGGGGGGAGGAGAGGGGGGGAGAGGAAAGAGAGGTTGAAGAGCGGAGGGATCGGAAAAAAAGAAGTGGGTTGGGATGAAAGGGGCAGAGGAGCGATGTCAAAGCTAGCAGAGCTTAAGACATGCATGGTGTCTCTGAGCAGAGCACAGCACCATGTCTCTGGGACAGTGAATGTTTTTTGAGAATTCTCAAAAGTGAAGACTATGAGCAGAGCACAGCACCATGTCTCTGGGACATCGTAAGCCCTGCCTACCTGGCAGCTATGTTGCCATCAGTTTTGAGAATTCTCAAAAGCGAAGACGATGAGCAGAGCAGAGCACAGCACCATGTCTTCGGGACATCTCAAGCATCGCCCACCCGGCAGCTCATGAGCATCTGAACATCATGAAGGCCCACCTGGCAGTCCATGAGCACCTGGCAGTCCATGAGCACCTGGCAGTCCATGAGCACCTGGCAGTCCATGAGCACAGCATCGTAGTGCGTGGCGGCGTCTCCCTGTGTCTCTAGCAGCGAGTGACGTTATACCAACCAAGGTGGCCTCTGAGTCAACTCAAAAGCCCCAAAGAGTGCTTTCATGCCGGCAAGCCCACCTGGCAGTCCATGAGCACGGCATCGTAGTGTGTGGTGGCGTCTCCCTGTGTGTCTCTAGCAGCATAGGTGGCAAGAATGGCATCCACTGCCTGCTGCCCGTCACACACCGCCTCCACCTCGCAACCCAGCTTCTGCATTCGGATTATCGCCACCTGAGGGTGTGGGGAGGAGGGAGGAGGAGGAGGAGGGAGAGTAAGAGTGGCAAGAGTAGAATCCACCCGCAACACCCCCTCCACCGCACACCCCAGCTTCTGCATGCGGATAATGGCCACCTGGTGGGTTGGAAAGGAATGGTGGGTTCTACTCGCTTCACCCTGCCAACCCTGACCGCCGCCCTCACCTTGCACGGCAGCAGTGCAGAGTCTTCAGCTATGAGCACTTGCTTGCACAGCATGACCCTTCAACCTTCCTGCCTTCACCCTGCCCACCCACAATCGCCCTCACCTTGCGCAGCAGTCCTCCTGAGCAATGAGCACCCGCATGCCCAGCATGACCCTTCACCCCTTAAAGCTCCGGTATACACTGCGCAGCAGTGCCGTGTCTTCAGCCATCAGCGCCCGTTTTCCCAGCATAACCACCTTCCAAAGCAGCCTCTAAGCGACAGCCTTCACTTCACCCTGCCCACCCACCCGCCCATCCCCTGCCCACCGTCGCCCTCACCTTGCGCAGCAGTGCAGTATCTTCAGCTATCAGCACCCGTTTGCCTGCCAGCGCTGTCTCGAAATTGCCCTCCCCTGCTGCCCCCGGTGAGTGCTGCCATGCCATGCGCCAAGGAAGAGGGATGACCATGTGGGGAGGTGGAGAGAAGGGGAGTGAGAGGGGGAAAGAGGGGGAGGGAGGGGTGAGCGAGGGGGAAGGGGGGAAAGGGTTGAGTCAGGGTAAGGGAAGAGTGCAAGGCAGGGGGGTGTTTTGGAGAGAGGGGGAAGGGGGAGAAGGGGGTGAGTGGGACAGAAGGGCGGAAAGGGGGTGAGTGCAAGGAGGGGATTGTTTTTGAGAATTCTAGAAAAGAAGAAGCTACAAAAAAGAAGGGGAGAAGGGGAGAGGAAGAGATGAGAAGCTGCTTGCATGCAACAATATTGAAGAGAGATGAGAAAAGCGGATGAAGGGGAGATATCTCTTGGCAGGGGGAGAGAGACACACATGCACATGCACACACACACACACACACACACACACACACACACACACACACACACACACACACACACACACACACACACAGGCACACACACACACACACACACACACACACACACACACACACACACACACACACACACACATGCACTCAGATGCAGGCACGTACACGAGCGCACACACACCCCCCTCCCACATGCACATGCACGCACGCACACGCACACGCAAACACGCGTGCGCACGCACACACCTTCATAGACCGAGCGCGACCAACTCTGTGCGTCGACCCCTTGCCACTCCCAACATTGCTCTGACTCTCACTCGCCCCTCCCACGCCCCCTGCCACTCCTGGCCCGTCCGTGGCCCCACCAGCCACAGCAGCTCCAGGAGACCCCACCGCCCCTCCTCCTCCCCCTCCCCCCGCCCCTCCTCCCCCTCCCCCTCCCCCTCCCCCTCCTCCTCCGCCTGCTCCCCTCCCTATTCCTGCGCCTTCCCCCACGCCCCCCCCAGCCATGAGGCGTGCAGACGGAGACATGCCGCCCGCTGCTGCTGCCAGTGATGCCGGGGACGGCAGCGCCCTGCGGGATCCCGGTGCTGACGTGGCGGGCGCCTGTTTGTCGACTGCCACGTCCTCCTCCTGCACTGGCGGGGGGAGCGACCAGCTCTGTGGAATGCGAGAGGGCCGGAAAGGGGAGGGTAGGGGAAGGGAGGGAGGGGAAGGGAGGGTAGGGGAGGGGAGGGGAGGGGAGGGGAGGGGAGGGGAGGGGAGGGTAGGAGAGGGGAGGGGAGACGGCCGAAGGATGAGAGCTGCCACACGTTTGAGAAGAAGGGTGAGTGAGCTTATCATTCAGCCAAAAATGAAGGAAAAAAAGCCCCAAAAAAGGGGGGGGGGAAAAGAAAAGAAACGAAAAGAGAAAAGCAAAACATCAGGGCAGAAGGGAGGGAGCATCTCTCACCGAGTCCTCCCCATGCCAGTGCTGCCCTGAGCCTCCCCCCCGCCACCCCCTCCTCCCGCTCCCCCCCCTCCCTGCTCCCTCCTCCCCGCCCCCGCACTGGGCAGCAGAGGCATCTCAATACTCGAACTCGAATGCGCCACGCCATTCCTCGCCATGGCCAGCAACAAAAAAACAAAACAGAGAAAAACACCAGGCCAACAGGGAGGAAGAGCACCACTCACCGAGTCCTCTCCATGCCAGTGCTGCCCCGGGCCTCCCCCACCTCCCCCACCACCCCCTCCTCCCGGCTCCCTCCTCCCCGCCCCCGCACTGGGCAGCGGCGGCATCTCAATACTCGAGCTCGAATGCGCCACGCCATTCCTCGCCGTCGCCAGCGCCAGCAGCGGCGCCATGCGGGAAGCATACAGCGGCTTGGACGCCACCGCACATCCGGATCTTCTCAGCGACCGCCTGGTATCCGCCGACGTGTTATGCTCCACGAGCCACGCGATCACAAACCCCTGGTGCTGCAGCCTGGCCCGGAAAATATGCAGCTCCTCTGCTATGAATTGATACAGGTTCGGGACGAGGGAGACATCGATTATCGCGAGGACGAGCCGGGAGTTGGCGGAGCCGAAGCTGTTGCCGCCAGGGGTACCTGCGCCGTCGTCCCCGACAGTTCCGGGGCTATTTACCCTGCCGTGCTCGTTGAAGGAGCTTCGGGAGAATGAGGTGGCTGGAGACATGGCTCGGCCGGGACCTGCGCTGCTCCCCACCCCAGATGGACTTGCTGCTGCGGCGCCACTATTTCCCGAGCCTGACGCATAGGGTTGGCTCGGGGGGACACGATCTCTGGGGGTGGTGGGGCGAGGACCAGTAGGACCGGCAGCCGGGCTGGCCGCACCTCCCCCATCCCTAAACGACGCTCCTTGGCTCTGGTTCTGCTCCGGAATCGGACTGAAAACCCCTTCCCTCCCCCCTCCCCCACCTGCACCCACCCTCCCTCCCGCCCCAGCCCCCGCCGGCTGAAACGACCGAGCCAGCGGCGCGGAAAACCCCACCATGGATCTAGACACCCTCGGCTGCAGCCCCGCTCTATCCGACGCCCTGTGGACCAGCATAGACGAGACAGCAGGCATGATATCGCCCCACTGGGTGGCCCGCCACACGTGCAGCTTCCGCCGCTCCAGCCACGCGCAGGCGATGGCGGCGCCAGCGGACTCCTCGCGCATGGCGAGGAGCACCTGGCCGCCCTCGACGGTGGTGAGCTTGGGCAGCAGGAACTCGGGCTGCAGCATACTGTTCTTCCACACGCTGCTGTGGTCCAGCGCCTCAAAGCACAGGTCAAACCGGAACCGAGCCCCCGGGCCTTCCTTGTCTACAACTGCTATGTGCCCTCCCATCAGTTGCACCTGCGGGGGAGGGGGAGGGAGAGAGGAGCAGGAGTGGGAGGGACGGATTGGGTTTTTTCTATTAATGCTATAATCCCTTCCCCCACGCCACCGTATTTACCCTCCTTCTCTACGAATACTAATGTGCCCGCTCATCGGTTGCACCTGGGAAAGGGAGAGCGAGTGGGAGGCCGGCCGGCCATCCCAATTCTCACTCCATGGGCAAGAAGGCTGTGATTGAAAAGACAGCCTTATCAAGGCAAGGAGGGAGCGAGGGTGCGAGAGAGCGAGGGTGTGAGGGAGCGAGAGTGCAAGGGTGTTAGGGAGCGAGAGTGCAAGGGTGTGAGTGAGCGAGAGTGCAAGGGTGTGAGGGAGCAAGGATGCGAGAGAGCGAGGGCGTGAGGGAGCGAGGTGCATTGCAAACCAACCTAACGCTAAAACGGCAGGCCAAACCACCGGAGCGCACCAGGGATTTGACGATGCCGAGGCCGAGTCCCGTGCCGCCATGCGTGCGATTAGTCGAAGCGTCGGCCTGCTGGAAGTTTTCAAACACGAGCTGCCTCTTGTGCGCGGGAATGCCCGGCCCCGAATCATCCACCTCAAACATAAACGTCACCATCCGCCTCTCCCGTGCCCCCTCCTTCCCCCCCGCACCCGCCCCGCCCCCTGCCCCTGCGCTCCCTCCCGCCCCCCCTGCTGCTGCTGCGTTGCCTGCTGCTGTTGAATTGTCGGATGGGTCGCCCTCTGCGCCGCCTGCAGCGTCGGTGGCAGCAGCAGATGTGGTTGAAGCTGACGTGCCGTCCGCGTCATGGCTGGCTCGCCTGGGAGGAGGGGGAGTGAGGGGGGGAAGGGGGAGGGGGGTGGGCAAGTGAGGAGGTGGGGGGGTGGGGGGGAGGAGGAGGACGAGGATGGTAATTTGATAGTTACCATTTGTAAGGATGTGAATGGATTAGCTGGAACGTGATGGGATAGCGGAGCATTGGGGCAAGGGCTCATCAAGTGCGAGCATTAAGGTTGAGTGATCAGGGTGGGAGTAGGGAGGGATGGCTTATGTGGTTCTCAAAAGCCGACTGCTGGTACCATGAAGTGAGGTAGGGGTAAAGATCAAGGTCAGAGGTGAGGGTGGGAAGGGGGAGTTGGGGGTGGGGAGGGAGGCTGTAGGTCTGTAGTAAGGGGACTCATCATGTGTCCACCTCAATGATACCTATATAAATAGTGGATACAAGAGGAGTGGGATAGTGCATCAAAGAAGCAGTGGGACGGACGTGGGAGAGTGGAAGGGAACGAGGCTACACTTGGAATTTTCCTCTACTTCCCTCTGACCCTGACCTCCTGCCTCCCAGTCTCCCTCCCCAATCACCGACTGCGTGCCCTCCTGCCCCTGTCCGCCCGCCCCACCTCCCATGCACCCCCATCTCTTTCCCCATCCCGCAACCGTTCCTCTTCACCCACCAGTGCCCCCCACCTCAATACTTTCCACCTCCCCTCATGCCAATGTGTCACAAACACGGACGCCCCTCATTCTCCCACTCACTTCTTCTCCCCGGGGATGGACAGGTCCGAGTCGCGGAGGTGGGGCGGTGGGTTGTGTCTCATCCACCCCCTCACGATCACCTGCCCGTTCCGCGTGAACTTGCACGCGTTGCTCAGCAGGTTAGCAAACACCTGGCGGGAAGGGAAGCAGGAGAGGATAGACAACGAGGGAGTTGAGGGGCGGAGGGAGACAAGAGGGGGCGGGATACGAGGGAGACAAGGGAGGAGGAGGAAGAGGGAGTCGCAGGGAGAGACGAGGGCAAGCGAGAGTTGCGAAACATCTTGTTGCATTGTGAGGGGGCAGCAGGATGGGAGGAGGAGGAGGGGAGGAGGGGTTTGAAGAGGAATGAAGGGGAAAGGGGAAGGGGAAGGATTGGGAAAAGAGAAGCAAATGCCTGCTTTCTAAATGCAGACTGGGATATGCAGAAATGCCTGCTTTCTAAATGCAGACTGGGATATGCAGAAATGCCTGGCTGACAACAAGCAGAGGCCATGGGTGCATTGTGCATGGGAGGGCTTGGGTACGCAATCATGGTTTTGGCATCCATGCACACAGAACAGAACACACACACACACATACACATGAAACACGCACGCACACACGCACACACACCCACGCACGCGCGCACAGACACACACACACAGACACAGCCACCTTCTCCCATGGAAAGTTCCCCTCTCACCTGTCGGACTCTGGAGGGGTCCCCTTTAACAGTCCGCTCAATGTCATCTGATAGATCCAGAGCGATCTCGGTCCCATTGCTGAGCCCCTGCACGCTGAACATGTCAACGAGCGACTCGAGCTCGCCCACAATGTCAAACTCCAACACCTCCAGCTGCATGCGGCCCGCCTCCACCTTGGCCAGGTCCAGCAGGTTGTTGAGCAGCCCCAGCAGCGACGCGCAGCACGACTTCATCTGCCGTAGGTTGGCTTCTTGTTCGGCTGTTAGGTGGTCGCACAGCATGATGTCCAGCAGGCCCAGGATGCTGGAAGAAAAAAGAAGGGCAGGGGGGAATTGGGTGTGATGGATGGAGGCAGGCAGGGAGTGAGAGGGAGGTGGGCAGGGAGCAGCAGGCATAGGTGCTGCATGCGGCCCGCCTCCACCTTGGCCAGGTCCAGCAGGTTGTTGAGCAGCCCCAGCAGCGACGTGCAGCACGACTTCATCTGCCGCAGATTCGTCTCTTGCTCCGCTGTGAGGTGGTCGCACAGCATGATGTCCAGCAGACCCAGGATGCTGGAACAGGGAAAGGCAAGGGGGCGGGGGGGTGCGGAGGGGAGGAGGAGAGGGAGGGATGGATGGAGGCAGGCAGGGAGGGAGTGGGAGGGAGGTGAGCACACAGGTGAGCACACAGGTGAGCACACAGGTGAGCACACAGGTGAGCACACAGGTGAGCACACAGGTGAGAACACAGGTGAGCACACAGGTGAGCAGAGAGCAGCACCTCCGGTCCAGCTGCATGCGGCCCGCCTCAACCTTGGCAAATTCCAGCAGGTTGTTGAGCAACGAGAGGAGAGAGAGGCCCAACCAACCACTCACTCACCCGGCCATGGGCGTGCGCAGGTCGTGGGAGATATTCGCGAGGAACTGACTCTTGACCTCCGAGGCCGCCTGTGCCCTTTGAGTCTCCTCCTTCTGGCGCTGCAGCTCCTCCTTGGGGCGCATGCGCGTGTCCACATAGAGCGTGAGGAAGATCACCACCACCCACCCCAGCAGCAGCAGCCCCACTGCTACGCAGGATGTGACTATAATCATCGTCTCCATCTCGTGATCCACCGTTCCCATAATAGATGTACGTGGGAGAATGATCACCAGGTACTGGTAGGTTGGAGAGAATGATGGAGAGGGGTGGAGAAAGATGGAGAGGGTTTGGTGGGACAGTTGGGGATATGAAAGAGGTGAAGGTGATCATTAACTCTATCTCCTGATCCATCACCCCCGTTGCAGACGTGCGTGGGAGGATCATCGCCAGGCACTGGTGGGTTAGGATAGGGCAGAGTGGGGAGGGGACACACAAAAGCACTGCTTCCATCTCGTGGTCTACAGCCCCCCACCCCACCACCCATCAGCGAGGTGGTGTGTCAGGGTCAGAGGGTTCTCACCAGGGATTGGTGGACGACTCCGGGGCTACAATAGAGTTGGTCAAGGGCAGCACATACCTGCCAACCTGGCAGAGCCCATGTGCCAACCTGGCAGAGCCCATGTGCCAACCTGGCAGAGCTCATGTGCCAACCTGGCAGAGCCCATGTGCCAACCTGGCAGAGCCCATGTGCCAACCTGGCAGAGCCCATGTGCCAACCTGGCAGAGCCCATGTGCCAACCTGGCAGAGCCCATGTGCCAAGCTGCAACCCCAACTCTAACGTCACCACCAACCAACCACATGGCACACACAAAAAATGTCACACCTTTCCATTCTCTCACGCCGCACTCTTTCCCACCTTCCGTCCATACCAGCCTCACCTTATCAGCTCATCAGCCTCAGCTGATCAACTCCCCTGTCTCCGCTTATCAACTCCCCTGCCTCTGCTTAACAACTCACCAGTCTCAGGTTATCAACGGCGAAGCCCATGCTGCTGACGTACCACGTTCGCCCCACCACGTCCACATTGCTCAGGCTATAATTCCCCGCCACCAGCGCCGGCAGCCCGTACTCCCCCTCCAAATACCGCGCCACACCTGCAATCGTCCCATCCTCCACGTCCGTCGCATTCACAAACTGCTGCAGCCGCCCGTCTTCAGTCGGAGTGGACGTAGCCACCCCAGTGGAAGAAGCCACCAGGAACCCCTCGGAGCTCCCAATGTACATAACGCACCCCTCTATCGTATCCTGCACGAGAAACCGGTTCACAATCCCCACAGAAGACCCTAGAATGAGCACGCCCACAGGGCCGGTTTCCTCTGGGACGTGCACGGCCATGCTGGCGACAAGCATGGGCCCGGACAGGTTCTGAATGGCATTGAATGTCCAGAGGAGATTCTCCTCCCCGCGCTCGATCTGCTGGTAAAGCTCCATCGACCCCAGCCGCAGCGGCTTGAACGGCGTCGGGGTGTTGTTGTTGTTTGCGGGCAGCCCGGAGGAGGCGTTTACGGGCAGGATGAACCAGGGCGCGGTGGAGTTTACGAGGACGTTGGCGGCATAGACCATGGAGAGGGAGCCGTCCTGCGAGGCGAAGGACTGTGTTGCCACGTCGTACTGTGCGTATGTTACAAAGGGGCCTGTCATGCTGTAGTAGCCGAGCGTGGTGATGTGTGGGAGTGAGCTCTTGAAGAACGACCAGAGTAGCGGACGGACCTGGAAGGTGGGGAAGGGAGTGGAAGGGGGATTGGTGGGGATGGTGGTGAACGGGTGGGGGGAATGAGGAGGAAAGGTGAGAAGGAGGGAAGATCAAGTATGCGGTGAGTAGCGTTGAGAATTGGTAGGGTGCTAAAGTTTCCCAGTGTGGACACGTGGTGTGATAATAAGAAAACGGTTTAGTCGCGAAGGCAGATACGTATGAGTGACCCATGCATGCACCCACGGCATGTGCATGCAGCCTTGATGTGATGATGGTATATGCATGTACATGTGATGGCATATGCATGTAGGGATGTCATGCCATCTGTGTGTTTGCATGATTGGAAGGGCATGTGATCGTGCATGTGCGTGGCACACACGCATGTCTGCATTCAAATCCTTCTGCCCGCTACCGCTCACCACAGCCCACCACTGCTCACCAGTCTGAGGTTATCGTTAAGGGTTAGATTCCACGTGCGCAGCGGCTTGAAGGTGATTTCGAGCACGGAGGAGAGCGACACGAGCACGTCGCGGTCGCGGTTTATGTACAACAGGAACTGCTCCTGCACGCCCACTAGGGTCTTCTCGCGCAGCCTGCAGAGGGGGGGGGGCGGGCGCTTTAAGAATCAGTCGTAACGAGGGAAAGGGAAGGAAGTGAACACAGCAAACCCGATCCGGTCGTGTACAGCAAACAGAAACCGCTGCTGAATCCGACTAAGGTCTGTTCGTCAGCCTGCGGAAGAGAGCGCGGGAGGTGGGAGGCCGCAGAAACCCGTGTTCTTGAGCTTCCTCTAGAACGACGGAAAGGGTAGGGCGGGAAGGGAAAAAAAAAAAGACTGCCGTTAACCTTCAAGCAGCGTGGGGAACTCTGGCAACGGGACGCGCGACTCAGCAAACTGGACCCCAATCTGTCGTTTTGAGCAGCCCAGGCATGGATTTGGCGTCAGGCTTCACAGGCGGCTGAGATCGTTTGAAACGAAAACACGTCCAGGGGGGAACAAGACGGACGCGACTCACACGGTACGGCGGAGAATTGCGAAATATGCGGCTAAGATTGGTCAATTGTGGCGCAGATTGTGGCGTGCGATGATTGCGTTGCGTGGGGCCGGCGGGGAGCGGAATAGCGAGCGGGGAAGGTGGGGAGCGGGAAGGACGGGGAGCGGGAGCGGGCGAACGTACTGAAGGGCGACGGCGTCAAGCGATTGGCTGTAGACAGTTCTGGCGGCGAACCACGTGCCGACCGTGAGCACCACCACCACTATCACCAGAAACGCCTGCCAACCCCATCACCAACAGATTCTCAAGCGTGAGCACCACCACCACTACCACCAGAAACACCCATCAGTGACTGACAGGCAGGACAGACGAACCCTAATCAGACTAGCGAGATTAAGAACGTTCCACGACTGACGCACATGATCACTGGCGACAGGACGTCCGGAGTGGTGAACCAAGTCTAGACCAGACAGGACCAGCGAAAGCTGCGTTCTAGTCTAGAGGCAGGAACAACAGGGACCTGAGAGAAACGGATCCGTTAGGCTTCGGACGAAGAGACTCGTTAGGGTTCGGACGACGAGACTTTTTACCCACAATTAAGCTGAGTGCAGCAACGGGCCTACGATTGGATTTGAAATCAATGATCCACGGGAAAACATAAGAGTAATAGACTCTAGACTTGCGCGCAGCTCCTCCAGCTCTAAGCTAACCAAAATTGAGAAAATGCTAAATTCCTGCCCTAGTCCTTACGAACCACTTCGCGGAGTCGTTACACGCAGTGCGACGAAACTCCGTGCTCGCAAATTTCCAGTTTGTCCAAACGCTACGACGGACGCTCGACTATAGACGCTCGTTAACTTTTATAGTCACCCCCCGGAAATATGCTCTTGTTGTTCGGACCCTCAAAACGTTAATTAATGAGAATCGTCGTCCTGCTTCCAGTATCAGTGTGAAAAGTAAGGAAGCTGTGAGCTGGTCTGGACTGACTAGCCCTCGCTGGACGTAGGATCACGTAACGTTACTGCTGTTAGCCGTACGATGACGTACCATCATAACTAGCCGAGTGATAAAAACGGGGGATTGGAAGTGCTGCATCAACTGCTGCCGTTTCGACGGCTTCTTCGTCAGGAGTGCGTCTTCCTCCTCCGCTCCATCCCCAGCTTCCTCCCCCGCTTCCTTCTCCTCTCCCTCCGGTTTCGCTTTATTCTTCGTCGCGACCTTCTTCGCTTTGCTCGCCGCGCCTGAACTCGCCACTCGTTGCGCTTCCTCGTCATCTTCCCCCGCGTCTGCGTCTTGTTCTGGGAATCCCATTCTACAGAATCGGTTCGCGCTAAGAACGCCGCACATCTGCAGAGCTCGCTCTCTCCTCGTCATGGTGACTCTCACCGGCGAATGAATCCCATTGTCCCAATGACTGTCGCCTACTTCGTCACTTACGCCACTCTCGCGACTATGCGACTGGCTAATGGTTGGCAGCTCGCTTGGCATGTCCTGGGAACCGACTGATTACACCACAATATTAGCAGGACATGCATTCAGGGTTGTCTAGGAGGCTAGGACCGCAAGGGATCGGTATGCTGTTATCAGAACAGAAATGATAGGCCGTGGTGTCACTACTGTACACAGCCGACGAGAGGATCTCGAGGGTACAGGCATCTGGGAAGGTAACTTGGCAACCGAACGGATCACGGCAAAACCTATGTGAAGATGCCAATCTCGAGAGACATTGCTTTACTGGTTAGTCACCGCAATATACCGTTGCTATATTTTCCTGCACCCTATTGAGATGCGCCCAACCTCGTGGCAACGGGAGGTCCTGATCCTGGACCTGTACCCGTTGTGAAACAAGCTGGCAGGGGCGGTCTGGGAATGCCGATGGGTCAACAGATACGTGGATCCAGGTACAGTCAGGTCGCATTTCGGGCAACTTCCAAACAATCAACTTCCTAACAAGCGACTTCTTTCCGATTTTCTGAGACTCTGTACGACTTCATGCGATGTGAACCTCCTGACAACTCTGTATCAGCTGCCCGAACAATTGCGACCCAGTGTTACCATTTGTTACCAAGTGACAGGTCGTCGCAGATAGGTGAAATGTTCCGCCACTTTAGTGGCTGCGAACCGCCACTGTACATTTGCGACAGACAACGTCAGCGATGGATGTTGTTTCTTCGGAGGTGCAAAAACCAACCTCCTAACAAGTTTGGCGTGTGCGACGACCAACTTGTTAGGAAGTTGGTTGTTTGGAGGTCCGAAATGCGACCTCAGAGGAGGAATGCATCTCCGCTGGCAGTCAGGCAGCAAAAGCGAACCCAAGGCGAGGCGGGGCAAGGTGAGCCCACACCGCAAAACCATCCGCCTCGCGCGAAGGTTGTGGAAGTGTGGAAGAGAGGAATGGGGACGGGCAGGGGAACGGTGAGCGGATTGTCCCAACTACCACTGGCACCAGCATGGCAGCTGACTCCAAAAGCAGGAGGGCGGGCGGGATGATAGCGTACGTGGAACTGATGAGTAGCGGAAAACCAAGGGGCACTGCTAGAGTGGAACATCGCGGGAAAATGTTCTTCGACACTACTCACCGAACCACACTGCCCACTACAAAAATCGGTGGAAGGAAACATAGGCGACAAATGTGAAATTCCCCGTACTGTAACGACTCAAGTTCCATTTGAACCGAGGCGACACGTTCGCAATAGTGTTGCGACTGCCTGGTATGGTCGAGCAAACCAATGACCAGTGCAGCGAGACTGCATTTCGTTGAATCCATTCTCACTAAACAAACGTCTTTTACAACAAAAACCCCCATTTTATTGATGCATAAAAACACTCAAGGGTAGAGTGTGGAAACCTACTATGTGCCTTCAATCATCAAAGCAGAGTAACTTGGTAACACATTTAAGAGTTTTATTAACCAAGGCAGTTTGGCGCTCCTATTGTAGTTGGTATACACCATGTCGAAGCTAGCCTAAGAGTTACCATACAACGCACATGGTCCTACACAAGTCAGAAAAACACTCTGGTTCCCAAGCAGCATCAAGCGGCGACCATTAGTAGCAGCAACCATGCACTCGCTGTGATTGCAAGGAGTAGCCACGAGGCCTTGGCGAAAGGCGGGCTTGCTTTGAAGTATGAGTCTGACCCTGGCCGCTGCTTGGGTGCTGTACACAGAAAGAGATCACCAAAACAGAGAATTAGCATAATAGAAAGGGCGAGGGATTTAGGGAGGAGAGAAATGGGAGAAGAGAGAAAGGGCAAGAGAGCAAGTGGGAGCAGAAGGGAGTGTGCTGATCCGCGTGCATGCTGATCCCAGTGGTGTTCCCCGGTGCATACACAGACATGGCACGGCGGCACACTCACTCCTTTGCAGACCCACACATCCCCGTCTCCTTCCGCTCTTCCACCCACTCTCCCCCACTTTCTCCCCATACTCACCAGCAGCAGGCGTGTTGAACCCAGAGGCATTCTCCGGCGCGCATACCAGCAGCAGCACGTAACGTGGTGGCACACTTATACCCCAAAAACTTAACCCCCCTCCCCTCTTCCACCCACTCTCCCACCCCTGCGCACCAGCAACAGGCGTGCTGATCCCAGTGGCGTTCTCCGGCGCATACACCAGCAGCAGCCCGTGGCAGGGGGTGACACTCACTCCCCCAAAACTCAACCCTCCCTACCCCCTCCACCCACTCCCCCCTTACTCACCAGCAACAGGCGTGCTGATCCCAGTGGCGTTCTCCGGCGCATACACCAGCAGCAGCCCGTGGCGGGGGGCGACACTCACTCCCCCAAAACTCAACCCTCCCTACCCCCTCCACCCACTCCCCCCTTACTCACCAGCAACAGGCGTGCTGATCCCAGTGGCGTTCTCCGGCGCATACACCAGCAGCAGCCCGTGGCGGGGGGCGACACTCACTCCCCCAAAACTCAACCCTCCCTACCCCCTCCACCCACTCCCCCCTTACTCACCAGCAACAGGCGTGCTGATCCCAGTGGCGTTCTCCGGCGCATACACCAGCAGCAGCCCATGGCGTGGCGGCACGGGCGGGCGGTCACCAATAGCGGGGCCGTAGGCGGGGTGCATGACCTCTGACATCACCTCCAGCTTGCCCTGCTCCACCGTGTCCCAGTCCTCCTTGAGAATGCCGCCCGTGTCCTTCGAGTTGGGTCCCCACGTGAACCACGTCCACGACAGCTGCTTCTTCCTGGTGGGCAGAGAAAGTAGAGGGATGGAGGGGGTGTGACATGAGGCAAGGAACCGAGAGGAGCCTTCAGCAAGGCGGCCCTGTGTCCTTGGAGTTGGGTCCCCAAGTGAACCACGTCCACGACACCTGCTTCTTCCTGGTACACAGAATAAGGAGGAAAGGGGAAGTGGATGGGAGAGGAGACCATTTTGGGGCGGGCACGTAGACGAAGCGGGGGTGCATTACCTTTGAGATAAGCTTCGTATCGAGGAATAGAGAAGATGAGGGGAGGTGGAAGAAAAATGACGGGAACGGGACCTTCGTTCCCCCAGCCCCCTCATTTCCATACCCGTTTTAACCTCACCTGATGAAATTTCTTAGCGCGGCGACCCACTTCATCTCGCGTTGACTCAGCTGGTCCGTTCCGTCCACCGGCAGCACGCTCACCCACTCGCCCACCCACAACCCCAAGATCCATCCCCGTTATAGCCTCACCTAATGTAGTTTCTAAGCGCGGCGACCCACTTCATCTCGCGTTGACTCAGCTGGTCCGTTCCGTCCACCGGCAGCATGCTCCCCCACTCGCCCACCCACACTGGCGCGATGCCCTGATCCGCCACATACCCCCACAGCTCGTCCCAATACCCCTCCAGATTCGCGGGAAACGCGGGGTCGTACAGCCACGGCTGCCCGTCTTTGACCATGGGGCCGTAGTCGTGGATGGAGTAGGCGAGCTTGTAGGGGATGTTGAGCTTGAGCGGGTAGAAATAGACAGGTCGCAGGTTCGATCCCCACCAGCAGTCGTCTCCGTCCAGGCCTTGCACGAAGATGAGCAGGTCCGGGTTCACCGCCTGCACCACGTCCGCGGCTCTGCGAAAAGGAGAGGCGAGGGAGGGGAGTGGTAACATATGTTACACGAGGAACGTCGACGAGCAGGTCGGGGTCGGGATTCGCTTAAGAGCACTGCTCAAAGCACGCAGAAACAAAACGATAGGGGAGGGCGACAATTACGCCCCCTGCCGCGACGCTCACGCACCTCTTAGCCGCCGTGCGCATCTCTCAGCTCAACCCTTACCGACCCCCTCCGCACCGCACCTCTTAGCCGCCGTGCGCCAGTTGTACGGCTCGTTCACGCCGTCCGCCTCCCACGTGACGTCCGGATGCGACGGGTCGCGGTGCGGCTCGTTGAACAGGTCAACGCCGACCACGGTGCGCTCGCCGTAGTAGCGCGACGCGAGCAGGTTCCAGTTATCGAGCCACACGCGCTCCGGGTTCCCCAGGTCGAACCACAGCCCCGCGTCCGCGGCGTAGTCGGGCGGAAGTGCGGGGCTGACGCGCGAGTTGCTGAGGATTACGCGGATCCCGCGAAGCTTCGCTCCCGCGATCACCGCATCCATCACCTCGAGAGTCGATAGACCCTGCGCGGAACGGCGGGAGGAACGCGCGTAAGACAAAATGAGGAAAGCGGAAAGCGGGGAACGTGGAAACACGGGGGAAGCGCGAGTTAAGCGGAGCTGGTGGGATGTGCCCGCGATCACCGCGTCCATCACCTCTAGCGTCGAAAGACCCTGCAGGGAGTGGCGGGGGGAAAGCAAGAAAGAAGGGGGGGTACGGAATCTTGGGGGAGGCGCGAAGAGAAGCGGAGCTGGTGGGATGTTACCTGCTGGCCGCCGATGATAACATTGTCATGAAATGCGGCGGGAGATGCGGCTGGAGATGCGACAAGAGACTCAGCGAATCAATCTAGCAACCTATCTTACGAGGCGGCGTTGAGGTGAATTTCTGACGTACATCATTCCTATGACTAGACGTTGACATTCTGGATTTGCGTGTGAACCTCTTGCGTTACGGCTTGTGCGGATCTTAATCTACCTCGAGTTCCGGGTTTTTCTTGAAGTCGATGGACCCGTCTGTCGGGCGAATTGACGGCGAAATGCACGACGTGGCGAAGTTGAGGCGAATAACGTTGAACCCGAGCGACGCCATCTGGTCCAAGTAATCGCCGAGCCCGCGCGCCCATAGCCCGTCAGCGACGCAATTCGCGGCGTCGAATCCGTTCCAGTTGACCCCAGAGAACTGCACCACGCGGCCCGCCTCATCCAGAATCTGGCTTCCCACTGCGAACCAATAGCCGTCGCCCAGCTGGCTCGCGGAGGCAAAGCGCGGAGCGGCGCAGGAGGCGGCGAGAAGGAGGATGAGAAGGGAGGTTCGCCGGATTAAGGAGGTGGCTCCGGTCGCCATCGCGGCTAGAGGGAGGGAGAGGCGAGCCGTTCAGGCGGGTAATGGATCAAGCGAACGGATAAGTATAGTTATTTACTGGGATTATGCATAGTAAGAGCCTGGGATGGCACTAGGAGGTCTACTGCTTGAGCCTGAGATGCTAGGGATCCAGCCTTGTGCTCGGTGTCGAGCTTTCAAGCTGCCGCGAGATCTTTGACGGCTCACGCTCTCCCTCGCTCGCTCAATGCTATATCTCCTATGTAACAAGCCTTCAAGTTTATCATAGCTCAATGGCCGCAGCTGAATGTCATGTCACAACTTGAGCCAAGGCAGGGCGGACGGGAAACAAGAGGGACCAAAGTGTCGGACGGGTGGGCATGGCTGGTGATTGGTTTGTTGGGGCACGAAGTGTGGGCTATGGTCAGACCATAGCGGTCGTGCGAATGAAAGGGTTGACAGGGAATTTGTCCCATCTCAAAATGCACTCACAACCGCCCCAACACAGTCTCTCCCCGTCATTCGCGAACTTTAGAAGCTCAGATGCGCTGCGCCGTGACAATTGACGCGGCTCGAACGGCACGACACTGGTGCTGACACACCTGTCTGTCTTCCTGGTTACCACATTCGGCATCGCGAAGGTGCTCGGTCGCGTCGCAGCGATGCGATTGGCGGCTGACCGACACAGATCAGCAGCACTTTCAGTGAATTTGGGACAGGGTGAAGTGGCTACCTTTTACTGGTTGGTTGATACGCGCTACAAGATTGTGACCCTACAAGTTGGTAATATACCAAAAGCGTGAATGAGTAAATACCCTACCGAACTTTTCTAACGCTCCCCGATTCTGGCACGTTCTTATATTGGATGGTTGTTTCCAGCAATCTTCCCGCCTGCCTAGTTCAGAACATCTGGAATAGTTGTGACAAGCCTCACGCACTCCGCCTTTCTAGGTTCCTCTTAGCAAGCTGCCCCAACAGCTGTCAACTATTTGACACTTCACGAATCAGGACCTTCTTGACTGCTTTGTTCTAGCAGTGCCACTGCGTCCTCCTAAGTTTCGTCTTGAACAGAAGGCGTTGGATTTTCTTTTCGGTTCGTTTCTTTTTGTCGTAGAACGGGACAGAATGTCTGCCAGGAGGCGTACTTTGCTGAAGGTCATTATCCTCGGGGATAGCGGGTGCGTAGGCTGTATATTTCCGCGTTCTTGCTAGCTTTTTAACGTCGCGTACCGAGATTTTCTAACTCTCCTCGTGTTGGTGTTGTTTTTTTTTTTTTTTTTTTTTTTTTTTTTTTCGCAGCGTCGGAAAGACGTCGCTTATGAACCAGTAAGCAGTCAGTGTGTGGTTCGCTGTAGTTCCAGTCGTCGCATATTTGTCCTTTAGTGGCCTCGATGGAGCTGTTGTTTCGTCTTCTGACCAGGGTCCCTGTGTTGTTCCATGTAGATACGTGAATAAGAAGTTCAGCGCACAATATAAAGCCACGATTGGAGCCGATTTTTTAACGAAGGAGGTCCAAGTAGACGACAAGCTTGTAACCATGCAGGTACATCGTACCTTTCCAGCGGTGTATTTTTGCGGAGTAAAGGGAGGGGGTGGGGGTGTGTGGGGGGGGAGGAAGGAGAGCGGGGGAGGTTAGAAGGGGTCAGATGTTGTCGGATTCCGTCAGTCAGCCTTCGCGATCTGGGAAGTCTTTTCTTATACGGCAGTCAGTTGACATTCTAACACCTTTTCGTTTCGATCCAGATCTGGGATACAGCCGGGCAGGAGCGGTTTCAGAGCCTGGGAGTGGCGTTTTACCGGGGAGCGGACTGCTGCGTGCTGGTGTACGACGTGAACGTGATGAAGTCGTTTGAGAACCTCGATAACTGGCGGGAGGAGTTCTTGATACAGGTGCGTTTCGTGCTTATTACAGGTGCGTGCCGTGGTGGCTAATCACAAGTGCAAGCCGTGGTGACTTGAGTGCGTGCCTTGGTGCCTTATCACAAGTGTGTGCCGTTGAACCATCTTACAATGTTAAGGACATGATCGCGGCTTGGAAGAAACATTATCAGCAATAGAACTGTTAACCTTGAGAGCAGAGCTGACGCCACCCTTGTGTGTCTTGTCCTCCCGCCACGTGGACAGGCCAACCCAGCAGAGCGGGATCTGTTCCCGTTCGTGGTGCTCGGCAACAAGATTGACGTGGACGGTGGTAACAGTCGCGTGGTAAGCATCTGCACTGCACAGGTGTTTTCTATGGATCACCCCTGCTCGCATGTTCAGAAACCCCAGTTCGTGCTGCAGGCGCTCTTAGTGTACTGCCTCTTGTTTCTCTCGTGTTCCTCTCATCCCCCTCATTTCCCTGCCCTGCTCCAGCGTCCTCGCATTATTTGTAAATCCCCTCGACCCCTCACGCCCGTGCCTTTTTCTGCGTGCCCCTCTCACGCCCCTCTCATGCCTCGCTCAGGCCCCTCTCACGCCCCTCTCATGCCCCTCTCATGCCCCTCTCGCGTACCTCTCTCATGCGTGGTCTGCAGGTATCGGAGAAGGTGAAGGCGTGGTGTGCGGCCAAGGGCAACATCCCCTACTTTGAAACGTCTCAATAATAAATAGACCCCTCTCGCACCTCCCTTTCTTGCCCCTCTCGTGCGTGGCACCAGGTATCGGAGAAGAAGGTGAAGGCATGGTGTGCGGCCAAGGGCAACATCCCCTACTTTGAAACGTCCGCCAAGGAGGATTACAACGTGGAGGCCGCCTTCCAGTGCATCGCCAGAAACGCGCTCAAGAACGAAACCGAGGAGGACTTGTGAGTGCCCGCCTGTCATGGGCTCTTGCGCCCTTGCTCTCTTGCGCCCTTGCTCTCTTGCCCCGTCTTTCCTCTGAACATTTGCAGGTGACCTTGAGGTATTGTTTATAATTTTGAGAGCATTACCTCTCCCCCCTTTCCAAGGCTACTTCTCTGCGATCCTAGTCTCTGCTCCCACTTCTCCCTCCTTGACCACTGTGTGAACTGTGCTTATGTGTTAATGTTTCTTGTGGTGATTTATTGTGCTGCAGCTACTTGCCAGACACCATCGATGTGAATGCTGCCCGGGCTACCAAGGCATCGTCATGTGAATGCTGAAATGGAGTTTTGATTGTTTGCCCCTGCCAGAAGATATATACAGCAGCTAGTGCCAATCTTCAACACTAGCTTAAAAGACTGTTACAGCGATTGATCGATATCTCAGGGCTTGTACAGCAGTTATTGTAAGCTCTTTGTGAATGCATCAAGGGCAATGAGGCAGCTTCGCCCTAAATTTGACAGTTCACCCCTGCCAAAGCAATGAAAATGAAGTTAGTTGGGATTGTAAATGGCCAATGAAACAGCTGAGGAAGAGGGACACAGTAACTTACGTTAAGGGGCAGGCGCGTGTGGCATCTGCTATCATGTCACATATGGATGTCGGTGCTGCTTCTCCCCCTTCTGCTGCTGCTGCGGCAGCTGCTGCGGCCTCGCCTGCTGCTGGTGCCGCCTTCTTTCTGCTCGACCTCTTCCCCCCTGCAGAGGGCTTCTGTGCTTCCAGCGATTCGAGGATTGCATTGGGATTCAAGTCAAAGTACGCCTGGGAAACAGGAACGCATTGGGATTCAAGTGAAGTGTTTGGGGACAAAACAAACATGGTATCGTATAAATGCTAACTGTGGAGGTAAGAATGGGCGTGGATTTTTGACTCTCATGATGGAGGATGAGAATGTGATGGCACAAGTGGACATGCGATCATGATGGAGCAGCAGTGCATGAGTGTGGTGTAGGAGCGTGCTTAGAGCACTGAAGGCATGTGCGTGTGGAAAGAGGGGCATATGAGGTGTGGAGAGGGTACATGAGAGTGCTGATGCTTGAGAGCATATCTATGCAAAAGAAAGACTGGACTCTTGGCACAGAAGGGCACACACCTGGCAGGCGTGGCACAGCAGCACGGCCAGCAGATCGCGCTTAATCTGCGAGCCTTTGGAGAGCTGGGCCACGTTGCTGCACCCCAGGTGCTGCAGCAGGGCAGGCAGGGTTGTCCTGCCCACCCCCACCCCCATGGGATCTGCTGCCAGTGACGCCCGCAGCTTCTGCTTATGAGTTGTGGTGGGTGACGGTGGGTGGTAATGGGTGGTGGTGGGTGGAAGTGGGTGGTGGTGGGTGCAGTAGTAGCAGTGAGAGCAGAGGGTGCAGGGCACATGGTGAGGGTGGGATTATTATCCAGGATTGGCAAGAAATAAGTTGATGGCTCAAAATAGCAGCAACATTTTGGTGTATTCGGGGGAGTTACAATAGATGTGTTACATCCGATGGTGACATATAAAAGATATATCAGGGTTACGCTTGATGGGCTCCACACCTGGCATTACACCTGCCATTACACCTGGCAATAAACCTGGCATTACACCTGCCATTACACCTGGCAATAAACCTGGCATTACACCTGGCGTTACACCTGACAGACTCACGACAGAGCCGAAGCGAGAGAAGAGGAGAACGATGAGATGATACTTGTGACATGGATCCACCATGGTCTGATGGGCGATGGCATGGGGCGGCACAATGCACATGCAGCACAGCGGCAACCACCATGACCATATGAGATGCCAGGGTGAGGGTGATGAAGCACATTACAACATGCTCTTATGAAGCTGAGTACAGTATAGCACAGCAGGAGCAGTCTGTAACATGCTCAGCTGCAAGAGTTGGCAGTGCTGAGCATACAATTGAGATAGAAAAACTTGGTGCTTTGAGCGAGCATCAACATTCTCCTCACCTGCATGAAGAAGCTTTTGAGTCGACTCAAAAGCTCCTCACCTGCATGAAGAAACTCTTCTTGGCAACACTTGGCTCCAATGCAAAGAGCCTCACCAGCCGATCCTCCAATGCCTCCCTGACTTGCCACACCGAGCATGCAATGCAGAAGGAGAGAGAAGGAGGGTGAGATGCGGCGCACGCTGGAGGAGCGGAAGAGGGGGGCGCCAGGCAAGAGTCATGAGAGAGGGATAAGGAGGTAGCACAATCGACTCGGTGAAGATGCACCGGGGTAAGGGCATGCATTGGAGTGGAGTGTTTCTGAACGTAGAGGCTCACTTCTCATTCCTCGCTCTGCGGTAGCCATCATTGTCTGCTATGATACCATGCAGATCCAACACCTGCTCACACAGTGTCGGACGGACGGATGCCATGTCAAGGGGGTTTTTGAGGCGCCTCAAAAATCGGACGGACGGATGCCATGTCAAGGGGGTTTTGGGGTGTTAATCACCCCGTTGATCAACACCGGCAGAGAGTTTTGGGACGCCTGTGCGGGAGATGTTTTGATAAACATCTTGATAAATACCCTGCTCACAGTGCCACACACCAGTGCGGGTGATTGCAAGGCGAACAAATTGGCAGCGACTCATACAGGGTACAAGAGTGGGACTGAGGAGCACCACTTGAGCAACTCACACAGTCAGGAGCACCACTCTGACAGTCACAGCACCACTCTGACACTCACAGTACCACTCCGAGACTCACAGCGCCCAGCAGCAGCTGAGCTGCTCGAGCCAGCTCCAGGCGATTGGGAGCGACACATGCACGTGCCCTCCCCACACACTCACGCTTCACCTCCTTCTGCTCCACTGCCCCCTGCACTCCCTCCTTCCCCTCCTTCCCCTCCTCCCTCTCCTTTCCCTCCTTCCCCTCCGTTCCCTCTGACCCTCCCCCTCGACCCTCCTTCTCAATCCTCTCTTCGCCACCCAATTCGTCCTTCACTCCCTCCTTCCCCTCCTCGCCCTGCTTCCCCTCCTCGCCCTGCTTCCCCCCCTCGCCCTGCTTCCCCCCCTCGCCCTGCTTCCCCTCCTTGCCCTGCTTCCCCCCCTCGCCCTGCTTCCCCCCCTCGCCCTGCTTCCCCCCCTCGCCCTGCTTCCCCCCCTCGCCCTGCTTCCCCCCCTCGCCCTGCTTCCCCTCCTTGCCCTGCTTCCCCTCCTCCTCGCCTCCCTCCCCCTTTCCAGCACGCTTCCTGCTTCTCCCTGGCTCTTCATCTTCATCCCTTTCTTCCACCTCCCCTCCCTCGTCTCCCCCTGCTCCCTTTTCCTTTCCCCTTCTCTTATTCCCCTGCCCCACCCGCTCACTATCGTTCTCCTCGTCCTCCTCTTCTTCCTCGTCCTCCTCCTCCCCAGCACAAGCAAACACAAGAGCCACAACGCTCTCCCACAGCTGCTCCAACCCTAGGGGTCCCTGGCCCTGTCGTGTGCAAGGCAGGGTAATGGAACGTCAAAGAGGGAGGGAAAGAGCGTGGTGGTGGAAGAGAGAGGCAAAGAGCGTGAGTGAGGTGAGGACCACCACGCTCTCCCGCAGCCTCTCCGATTCCGGGGGACCCTGGCCCTGTCGTGTGCAAGGCAGGATACAGGGAACATCCCTCATTCCCGGGGAATGAAGAACCAGGGAATGAGGGATGGGCGGGGGACCACCACACACTCCTTCTGAGAGAAACATCCCACAGTGGTCAATCTGACTTGACTGACTTGCCTGGAGGAATCGGAAGAGCAGCGTTGACTTGATTGACTCCACGCGCCGATACTTGGAGAGAGATGCTGCGATGGCAGGCAGGCAGTGGCAAGGCACAAGAAAGAAAGAAAGAACAAATCGCAGAGGAAGGGAATAAGTGCAGAGGAAGGGAATAAGTGCAAGGATTAGTAAGGTTAGGAGAGGGGGGGTAGTTGGGGGAAGTTGCTGTGGAGGGCATCAGCTAACGGTGCGTGTGTGGCAGGGCGAGGTGCGGTGAGGGTGCAACAGGGCGAGGTGCGGTGAGGGAGCAACAGGGCGAGGAATGCTGCTGAAAGGGGGAGGGGGCTCTCACGGGACATGAGCAGAGAGAGTGGCCATGGTGTGGCGGTGGCTTTTGAGAATTCTCAGAGTGGCCATGGTGTGGCGGTGGTGAATTGTTGGGTTGATCTTGAGTACAAATCTGAGTCGACTCAAAAGTCAACTAGGACATGAGCAGAGAGCGGCGGTGGTGGTAAAGTTGTGGGTTGAATTCCTAGGCGGCTCAGAAAAGGAGAAGAGAGAGAGCTCACGAGTGGTGAGCAGCGTGTGGCGGCGGTGGTGGAAGTCCCTCAGAAGAGCGTCGATGATGAGAAGCAGCAGCCGGCACGATGCCAGCGACTGGAAATGGTAGAGGAGGAGAGGACAGGGGCAGATCAGGGACAGGGCAGATCAGGGACAGGGCAGAAAGACACGACAGGACAGGCAGAAGGGGCAGCACAAGGTAGGGCAGGGCAGAGAGGCAGGGCAGACAGGCAGGGCAGACAGGCAGGGCAGACAGGCAGGAAAGGACAGAAGGGCAGGTCATGCAAGAGCTGCTTTACGAGTCAGTAGTAGTCACGTAAATCAACTCCACCAGATGGAGTCTCACTTTTGGAAATTTCCAATTCTGAATCCACCACGTTGAAATAACAAGTTGAGGTTGCTTACTCGACTGATATGCCATGCCGGATGGCATAACCGACACATGCGATGTGGCATGCTTACCTGGCACATGCGATGTGGCATGCTTACCTGGCACATGCGATGTGGCATGCTTACCTGGCACATGCGATGTGGCATGCTTACCTGGCACATGCGATGTGGCATGCTTACCTGGCACATGCGATGTGGCATGCTTACCTGGCTCATGGCTTCGTCAGCCGCAGCTTCCTCCTGCTCCGCATCCTCCACTCCCCCAGCTTTCTTCCCCATCCCTCCATCACCCCTTCCATTTCTCTCCCTTCCACCTGCTTCCCCTCCATGTGACTCTCCAGCACCACTTTCCACCGCACTCGACGCCTCTCTATTGCTGTGTGACCTCAGCACCCTGGTGTTGACTGGCTGTGCGCTGCTGCCTACTCCAGATGCCACCTTCACCAGCTGTACCTCCCCGGAGCGCTCTGCAGCACGCGCAATACCACTTGAATCCTTCACTGCAAGGTCCTTCACCTCCTCCACTCCTTCCTCACTCTCCTTCACTCCCTCACTCTCCTTCACTCCCTCACTCTCCTTCACTTCCTCACACTCCTTCACCTCTTCATCCCCTTCCACTCCCTCACTCTCTTTCACCTCCACACACTCTTTCACCTCCTCACACTCTTCCACTTCCAAAGCACTACACTCTACCACACCACTCTCCACCACCACACTGCCCTTCACCTCCTCAATCTCACTCGCACTAACCTCCAACACTTCATCATCACCCCCTTCCCCCATCACCTCCACCTCCCTCACTCCCCCATCATCCGCATCGTCACTCGCCTTTCCCTGATCCTCCCCTTTCTCCGCCTCAGCAGCCCGCTTCCCCCGCACCCTCCGCCCAGCCACACCTGCCCTTCCCCCCCTCCCCCGCCTCTTCTTCCCCCTCCCTCTACCCGCTTCTCTGGAAACCCGCACTTCCTCCACACCTTCCTCCTCTTCCCCCTCTGTGGAGGGGGCCTCCGCTTTTCCTTTTCTCCCATCCTTCTCTTGCTCAGCCCCCTCACTCCTCCTCTCACTCACGAGCTGATCCTTCCTGGCAGCTTCCTCTTCCTTCCGTTCACCCTCCACTTGCATCGCTTCCCCTGCGCCCCCCTCTACTTTCATGAACTCTGCACGCTTCCTCTCCCTGTCCCTGTCAGCGTCCACGTCAGCGTCCACATCAGCCTTGACGTCAGCATCCACGTCAGCCACCACGTCAGCATCGTCTGCAGCGCCACTGCCTTGCTGCATAGCTGTCACTGCCTTGGCTGCAGCAGAGAAGAGACCTGCAAGGCTCTGCCAGCTCAAGAAAAGAGGAAACGAGGACGCATGAGAGGCGCAACTTATACAGTCCAACTGACAAACACATATGTAGACAATAATAAATGCAGCTAATAAGAAACTGAAACTGGCGATCTCATGTCCCACCTTCCTTCCCCTGTTCAGACGGAAAAGTGGAAGTGGAAGCTCAGGAGCCAGGAACTGACACGCGCGAGCACGAAGAAGGGGGCTTAACGCACCATGTGTTTGTGGGATGGTGTGGGCGAGTCGTAGCCGATGTTGGGCAGCCACGCCTGTCATGATGCCATGCCATGCCATGCCATGCCATGCCCCATGCCATGCCATGCACCGTGCCATGCCATCGCATGCAACCCCATGCCATTCCCGAAAGAGACAGACCAATGAGGGGGAGACAAGTGGATGAGACGCCATGGTGATGCACATATGCATGTAACAAAGTGACACCTTTCCCACTCCCTCATCTTGCTCACCTTAGCTTTTTAACCTCACTCCATTCCTGTCACTTCTTGCGCCTCACCCCACTTCCCTCACACCTCTCCCACCACCCCTCCTGATCCCCCGCACCTCGTTCCCTCCATTCCCCTCCCCGCACCTCGTTCCCCCCATTCCCCTCCCCGCACCTCGTTCCCTCCATTCCCCTCCCCGCACCTCGTTCCCCCCATTCCCCTCCCCGCACCTCGTTCCCCCCATTCCCCTCCCCGCACCTCGTTCCCTCCAGAGGCTTCAGTGAGGGCGAGCAGGGAGGCAGCGCGCCACACCAGCTGGCCCTCCTTGGAGCTGCGCACCACCTGAGCCATGCGCTGCCGCAGACCCCTGGCAGGCACATGAACACATACTCGTTACAAGGTGACCTGTTACTCGGCTTTGTACATGTGCTGCCGTAGACACCTGGCGAGAAGATAAAAACCTACTCATTACAAAATGACCTGAGTCAGCTTCGCATGATTGATTGCGGAAGGAGGGCACCTCACCTGGGGATGTGTGGAGCGAGCGGATGGTGGGTGAGCTCTGACATGGCGAACAGGAAATAGGCCACTGTAGGGGGGGAGAGGGAAAGGTGGAACAGGGGAAAGGGGAAAGGCGTAACGGGGAGAGGAATGTTCAGTCCAGGCGTCAACGTGCTGCAGAAACAATCCGAGCACTTGATTGGCACATCCGACCGACTTATGATGCCTGCTACCCAGCACTAACTGACCGTTTTCCAGCCGTCAGTCACAATAACTGACCGTTAGCCAAGGCGGTGACGGAGTTGTCAGCGAGATCCGCGTGGTGGCGGATGAACGTCTCGATTGACTCCACCAGCTCGCCCGGCATCATGCCGCCCTGCTCGCCGCTCGCATCACCGTTGTCATTCCTTATACTGTCGCCCTCACCTCCCGTCGGAATGCGGGCAGAACGCGAGCGTGCGGGCTTGCCTACCATCGTGAGAAATTCCTGGACGAACGTGGTTAGTGTTTTTAGTTCGTCAAGATTCGTGGCAGAACGTGGTTAGATTATTGAGTCCGTCAATATTCCTGGCAGAACGTTGGCTGATGCGCAGGCGTGGGCGAGAATGTGAAGGATTTCGTTGCGCTTTCGTTGCGGTTGTTGTTCGTCTGGCGTTTGTATGGTATGCGGAGCTTCACGCGCTACTTCCAGGCACCGTGCTCATCACAGCACAGCACATAGTGCGTGAGGTGAGGCGAAGAGCTCGTTGTTCTCATTGTTCGCTTGTAGCGCTCTTACGACTGCACTGCAGCTTCAGTCTGCTTCTCTTCTCCTACCACTCGGGTTCAAAACCACGTGGAGAACTTCACAGGTGGCATTTAGAAAGAAACTCGTGGATTAGGACGCGGCACCTCTAGGAATTTTGCAGGATCGATCGCAGGATCGCTGATTGCGCCGCACTAAAACTCTCTGAAAGCATTTAAATTTTCCAAAACAGTTCTTAACTCCGCAAAAAATCGATCCTTTGCAGGATCGATCGCAGGATCGGTGCTACAGGTGCCGCGTCCTAAGGACGATTCATTTGATTGTGGATTGGGAGGCGCCACACCACGAAGATGAAGTTGATAAGTATAGAATGAGTGGGAAACGGCTTTCGGCGTCTTGTAATGTATCAATTATACCCCGTACCTTATTGTGCGACTCAAAAACGCGGATAACATAACACAGTGCATTCTATGCCCCATTCGGCCCCATTTCCTGGTTGCTCGCATCCGTGATTTCCAGACAATTCCATTCCACCTTGGGATTTCCGCCATTTTGTTTTTCACTCCGAGCCACAGCGGCCACCTCCCCGCGTCTCCTAACCGAATTCGCAAAATGTTCGCCTGTGCAGCCGCGCCCTCTCTCCCCACCTCCCTGCACGTCATGGGCTCGGCGTGCACTTCTCACAGCCGCAGTCGCACTTCTCGGCGCTGCGCGCCGAACCGCAACCATTGCAATGGCGCGACTATTTTTCCTCGTTATGGAGACGGGACGAGATCCTCCCAGCTGCTAGGTTTCCACAAGTCGGCGTGCTTGCAAGGCGGCGCCACTCGAATCTCCTGCCGTCCTCCTGCCGTTGCAAGGCGAAACTCCCCAAAAACGCAAGTTGGCGTGCCGCGTTGCCTGTACTCGCCTCATCAACCACATTTGTTGCAGCTTCGTCATCCATTCTCCTCATCAGAATGTGACTCATTCTCGTCCTCGTCACGTGCACCTGGAGGGGCCATCCGCGATTTTCGAGGCGCCTCAAAAATTAACTTGGTCGTCCATGATCCTCATCAGAATGTAACTCACTCTCGTCCTCGTCCCTGTCCTCTATTCCCCATCAGACGAGCATCTGGACCCATCCGCGCAGCCATCGACGCGTTCGTCATCGGCTTCCAAGGCACGCTCTTAAAGCCCTCCTCCGACGGTCTCCTCGAGCCAGCAGCCGAGGCCCTCAGAACCACCTCGCTGCCTTTCTACATCCTCACCTCCTCCTCCGCCTCCTCCTCCTCTCTCTCGCCTGCTGACGTCAGCGCGCTGCTGAAGCGGGATGCGGAAGTGGATATTCCCGAGGACTCGCCGCGGATCATCACGTTGGCTGGAGAAGGGGAGGGCAAACTGGCTGCTCTTCTCGCTGTGCGTGTTCAGTGTCTACCTTCTCACCTCTGCACTTGGTTGTCACGTGGTCCCATGCCATGTCATCCCATGCCATGTCATCCCATGCCATGTCATCCCATGCCACGTCATCCCATGCCACGTCATCCCATGCCATTCCATGCCATGTCATCCCATGTCATACCATCCAACCTATCCCATGACACTGTAATTCCATCCCACCTCACGCCACGCTACCCATGCAGGTCAACAGCTAGCCCAGGACACAGCCAACACGATGCATAACATCGACTCGAATCCAGCCACTCTCTAATCATGACATTGTTCTCCATTCCATTTCACGCCACCCATGCAGGTCAACAGCCGGCCTCTAGCCCAGGACACAGCCAACACGATGCATTACATTGACTCAGATCTAGTGGCCCTCACCCTCGCAGCCAGCCAACCAGAGCTCGCCAGGTGGCAGCTGTACCACGCGCAGTGGAGCGAGAGTGGAGAAGAAAGCAAGGAGGAGACGCTCCATCCTCGCATCAGGCCGATCGCGTGAGTGGATCTTCTTTAGGCGCCTCAAAAGGCACGAGTGGATCGGAGCAAGCCTGATCTTCATGCACTTACCTGCTCTCATATCATCGCTTGTTTGCTTTCCAGCTTCTCTCTGGCCGTCGTCTCCTCATTGCCGGCTGATTCTCCTGCAACAAGCTACGAGCTTTCTTCCCCTCACACACTCCCTTTCCCCCTTCCCCCCCGTCTTTCCTTCCCACACCCCTCACATCCCCCCGTCCCCCCCTTTGTTTGGCATGCGCACCGTCAGACTCAAGGATCTGGATGAGCTGCTGCGGTGGGGGCTACTCATGGGGGTGAATGACGGCTGCCAGGAGTATGAGGATGGCACGCCTGCTACATGACAGACACATTCCTAGCCCACCTGTGCTGTGCTGTGACTGTCAAGAGTAGTGAATGTTCATCATCATGAACCTAGTAGAGGGTTTGTTGATTGGATCCAATACAATGGATTCGTACTACAGAACACTACAGAAATACACTTGTGGTGAGACCTTCATATTCCTTCGAAATATACGGGGCCGTCACTTGAGGAGGCGCGCTAGAATGCCAGCTCTCAGTCACGCCAATTGGTCAGACTTGATGGTGCCTTTGGAGCAGCCATTGGAGATATTTTTGGGGCCCTTTAGAACAATGCACCCTCTCTTTCTCTCTATCTCCCGCTCTCTATTATCAAGGAGGGCCGGACTTGATGGTACCAGAGGAGCAGAAGCAGATGCATCCACGGCTCGTCTTGGAGCTTTGCAGAATTGTGCATGCCCACTCTCCCGCCCTTGCTATCGCTGTCTCAAGGAGGACCCACTTTCTTGAGGTCTGCAAGAGCCTCGGCTTTATGCCAGACGAAGAGGTTGGACTTGATGGTGCCCGAGGAGCAGAAGTAGATGCATTCAGGGTTCTTCTTGGGGCCGTCTGGATCCGCACACTTCACTGCTGCTGGGTCCACAGTTGTGTTTGGCGACTCCAACATGGGGCTGGGAAAGGAGGTGAAGGGAATGGAAGGGAAGGGAAATAATAAAGGCGCATATTTGTTTTGTTTGCTTGAGCCTTTTGTCGGGGCTCTTTCTAAAAGTCCGCACACTTCACTGCAGCTGGGTTCACCGTTGAGTTTGGCGACTCCAACATGGGGCTGGGAAGAGGGGCCAAGGGAAGGCAAGGGAGTGAGACACGTGCGTTTTGTTTTGCTCGAGCTTCCATCAGGGCTTGAAGCTACTGGGAACCCCGTTGTGGTTGGTGACTCCACCATGGGGCTGGGAAGAGGGCCAAGAAAAGGGGAGGGATTGAATGTGAGGAGCAAATGTGCCTTGTTTGGTTGAGGCCTTTGTCGGGGCTCTTCTAGGCAGGCAGCAGCCGACAAGGAGCAGGGAGCGACGAGGCGCAGAGGACGACGAGAAGCAGAGAGTGATGAGAAGCAGAGAGCTACGTGAAGCAGAGAGCGACGAGAAGCAGAGAGCGATGAGAAGCAGAGAGCGACGAAAAGCAGAGAGCGACGAGCAGCAGGGAGCGTCCAACTCTCACCTCTTGTCGCAAAGCTGATCGACAGGTGGCTTGGTGATGGCGTCAGGGATCTCGAACATGTCGTGGTACTTGACAAGCAGCAGAGAGTGATGAGCAGCAGCGAGCGTCCAACACTCACCTCTTATCGCAGATCTGATTCATGGGTGGTTCCGTGATGGCACAGGTTTCTCGAGGGTGTCGTGGTACTTGACGAGCAGAGGGTGGCGAGCAGCAGAGAGGGGCAAGCAGCCAAGAGTGACGAGCAGCAAGGAGTACCAAACACTCACCTCTTATCGCAGCAGAGCGGCGGACACGTGTCCAAGACTCACCTCTTATTGCGGACACGGGTGGTTCCATAATGGCATCAGGGTTCTCGAGCGTGTCATAGTACTTGACGAGAAGCAGCCCCCAGTAGCTCGTGCAGCCCGTAGAGAGTGCATGCAACTCCTACCTCTTGTCGCATATCTGATTCACTGGTGGCTCTGTAATAGCGTCAGGGTTCTCAAGGGTGTCGTGGTACTTGACAAGAAGCAGCCCCCAGTAGAGAGTGCGGCCGGTCCACGTGCACGCGTACGTTGCAAACTGGTTTGCCACCTGCACCAGCCTCTGCACCTCCTCGTCGTTCTCCTGCGCCCACCGCACCTTCTCTGGCAGGTCCGAGAAGCTGATGGGAGATAGGGGGAGGGGGGAGGTGGGGAGTGTGGGGAGTGTGGGGAGTGTGGGGAGTGTGGGGAGTGTGGGGAGTGTGGGGAGTGTGGGGAGTGTGGGGAGTGTGGGGGTTGAGCTGTTCGTACCAGCCAACCGTCAGCCACCTGCACCAGCCTCTGCATTTCCTCGTCGTTCTCCTGCGCCCACCGCACCTTCTCAGGCAGGTCCGAGAAGCTGGCGAGTAGAAGGGGAAAGAGAGGAAGGTGAGGGGGTAAGGAGGAGGGAAGAGGAGGGTGAGGGAAAGGAATAGGCCCGCCTTCATCCGCATGCAACAACCACCGTCTGCAACAACCACCATCTGCACGCAGTTGCTTTCAAAGATTCCTAAGCAAACGAGCCCTGTGCAGTCTGAACGTGCAAGTGGTGGTGAGCCAGTGCACTCACGTGCGAGTGGTGGTGAGCCAGTGCACTCACGTGCGAGTGGTGGTGAGCCAGTGCACTCACGTGCGAGTGGTGGTGAGCCAGTGCACTCACGTGCGAGTGGTGGTGAGCCAGTGCACTCACGTGCGAGTGGTGGTGAGCCAGTGCACTCACGTGCGAGTGGTGGTGAGCCAGTGCACTCACGTGCGAGTGGTGGTGAGCCAGTGCACTCACGTGCGAGTGGTGGTGAGCCAGTGCACTCACGTGCGAGTGGTGGTGAGCCAGTGCACCCTGTCCTGCAGCAGCGGCTCGTAGAACTGGAAGATGGGCGCCTGTATGGTTACCAGCAGAATGGTTACCAAAACAAATAGTTACCAGCAGAATGGTTACTCACGTGCGAGTGGTGGTGAGCCAATGCACCCGATCCTGCAGCAGCGGCTCGTAGAACTGGTAAATGGGCGTCTCCTGGCGGATGCTCAGCTGATTGGACCGCAGCACCCCGCACGTGCGGCAGCTGCCCCCACCGCCGTCTACGATGACCTGGTACTTGAACGCGTTGAACTGAGTGAAGTTCATGCGCGGCGCCAGCAACACGCCCTCCTTTACCATCGCGAATTGCGCTGCCCCCCTTGAGTGGGACCACCTGAGGGGGCACGGCACACGGCGCAATGCGTGGGGAAAGGAAGGAGGGGCATGAGTGATTGCTGGAGAATCCGGAGAGGAGGGTTGAAGAGCTGCCCCCGCCCCCATCTACGATGACCTGGTACTTGAACGCGTTGAACTGCGTGAAGTTCATGCGCGGCGCCAGCACCACGCCCTCTCTTACCATTGCAAACTGCGCTGCATGCATGAGTGGGACCACCTGGGGGGACAATGCGAGGGGGAAGGAGGAAGGAAAATGGGGTGTTCGTAGGCACTTTCAATGCGCACCTTGCCCCCACCCCCGTCCACCACACCACGACCTGGTACCTGTATGTTTGGTAGTAAGCATAAGTGGGCTTTCACAGACTATGTTTGGTACAAAGTGTACGAGCGTTATTTAACCTTATGTTTGGTACTAACTGTAAGTACTTTATCTATCTTAATGTATAGTAGTAAATACAAATGTGCTACTTAACCTGATGTCTGATACTTAGTGTAACTGCACTAATTAACATTATACTCGGTCCCAAGTATAACTTCGTTACTGAAGCACATCCATGGCCACAGGGACTCTGACATTTGAGGGGCTTCAAGGAAAACCAGTCCGGCTCGGCATTACATCACACCGACTGAGAAAACTCAGTCAGCAATGCACCCTCACTCGTTGCTCTGTGCACCCTTGAAGGCGGGTGGATCTAGATTTGCCTGGACAAGGTGTTAACTCTTGAGGCGCCTCGTTTCAAGTCCAGAGTTGCCTGGACAAGGTGTTTGAAGTTTTTGAGAAGCAAGGAACCCTCACTTGCTCATGTGGGCGTCCATGAGGGACGGGTGCGCGTCGGAGATGCGGTGCAGGCGCACGTGGAAGTTGGCTGGCGCCCCAGTTGCCGATTTTTTAGACGTTTCAAGGCTCACGTGCCTGGAGCAAGGTGGCCTCACTCACTTGTTGATGTGCGCGTCCATGAGGGACGGGTGCGCGTCGGAGATGCGGTGCAGGCGCACGTGGAAGTTGGCTGGCGCCCCAGTTGCCGATTTTTGAGACGTTTCAAGGCTCACGTGCCTGGAGCAAGGTGGCCTCACTCACTTGTTGATGTGCGCGTCCATGAGGGACGGGTGCGCATCGGAGATGCGGTGCAGGCGCACGCGGGGGTTGGCACCCCAGTTGCCGTCGATCAGCTCGTACGACGTGGTCTTGCCGCGGAACACTGCCCGCGCCTCCTTGCGCTCCCATGGAATCTGAGCACCAAGCGGGGAGGGGCATGAGGCATGGGGTTGTGGAGGTGCCTAACCAAACAGTTGACGTGGTCTTACCGCGGAGCACCGCCCGCGCCTCCTTGCGCTCCCATGGAATCTGAGTTGTGAGGGGGGGTGGGACGAGGCCGCGAGGGGCGAGGCCACGAGGGCAACGGCGCATGGGGGTTTTGAGGCGGCGGCATGGTCTTGCCACAGCACACAGCACGCATGTTCTTTTGACGAAATCCGTACAATTGAACCCATTTCAACGAATACAGGGGATCAGGAAGGGAATGTCCATTGTGTCGGCAGTGAGTGAACCCCGTTATTTTGTGTTCAATACACATTCAAAGGCGCCTCAAAAGTTTTGAGGCGGCTCAGAAGTTATGAGACTCCTCAAGAGTGTGTCAGCAAAGCAGTGAACCCCGTCACCCTGTGCTCAATGCCCACCAGGGATGCTTCCTCGGAACAGCAAGCACACACAGCCCACTCACGCACCTGTGAGGCCAGGTTGGGAGGATAGTCCCTGGTCAGGTCCAGTGGGATTGGGCACGGGGATGTCCATGGTATCAGCGGTAAAGCTGGTGCTCATCATGGGAGGGAGGGGGTGCCGCGTGGCCATTAGTCAGATCAGAGGCAGGCAGTACCGCAGCCAACACACACAATCCACCCACCTGTGTGGCCAGGTCAGGCGTGTAGTCTTCGGTCAGGTCGAGCGGGTCAGGCACGTGGATATCCATGGTATCAGCAGTGAAGCCGGTGCTCATCAAAGGGATGCAATGCCATGAAACAAGCAAGCACAAACAACACCCACTCACCCACCTGTGTGGCCAGGTCTGGGGTGTAATCCTCAGTTAGATCAAGCGGGTCAGGAATGGGGATGTCCATGGTATCAGCGGTAAAGCCGGTGCTCATCATGGGGATGCCGGCGCGATCGGTGATGTGGCTGCTGTAGAACGCCATGGGGTGGTCGCACGTGTTCACGTAGAGCTCAAGACGCATGTCTGTGAGTTGATACCGCACCACCGCATCCTGAGGAAGGTTGACGTGAAGGGGGAGGGGATAGGGGAAAGGAGGGGTGGCTCCTGTAGAACGCCATGGGGTGGTCGCACGTGTTCACGTCGAGTTCCAGACGCATGTCCATGAGTTGATACAGCATCACCGCGTCCTGATGGGTTGATGAGGGGATTTGGGGGGTAGGGGTGGAAAGTTTTGCGCCTTTGAGGCAGGGAGAGGGAGGTGAGGTGAAATAGTGGGATTGCGGTAAATCCCTTATGTTCGACTCTTGCCCACGTATTTGACCAGCGTTGACCCATGCCCTGACTTCCATACCATGCCAGTGCCATGACTACCAATGCCTCTCAAAATCATCCCCTAGCATGCATACTCTTATTAGTCAAAAGCCCAAGGCATAGCATCATAGCATGGACGCACGTGGATCATCTTGACGGTCTGCAGGAAGCGGTTGAGGCGGTAGTATTCGCGGAAGAAGCCGCCATAGCGGAAGAACACCTTGCCGTTGATCACCTTCACGTGCCCCGCGCACGACATGATGGCCGGTGTCTTGCCCATCCGCGTCAGCGCCTCCGTGCTCACCAGGCCCATTCTCCCCACTCCTGAGGTCAGATTCTGGTGGAGGGACAGGCAGGGCGGTTCAGCGTGAACGGGAGGGATGTACGCAGTCAGGGAAGCGGGGTGTGCAGAGGAAGAGCACGAGGAGCGGCTCCTTGCCCACTCGGCTCGGGTGAGTGCCTCTGTAGCTTGACAGATCACAGCTCTGGCATAACTGGTAAAGTCCTTTCTGTACTGACATTGATACGCTTTTGAGGAGAATCAAAGGGCTGTGGTAGAGTCCTGCCTGCACTGACTGACCTTGACAGGGCGCCACGGTTCGAGGTACTTTTGGATCAGCTGCAGGTATTTTACCGCCATGGGTTGAGTCAACACTTTTGAGTCGACTCAAGAAGCATCAAAGGGCTGTGGTAGAGTCCTGCCTACACTGACCTTGATAGGGCGCCACGGTTCCAGGTACTTGTGGATCAGCTGCAGGTATTTTACCGCCATGGGTTGCGTCAACACCAGCCGCTTATACTGCGGAAGCCGGCCCAATAGCTCTTCATCCGACGGCCGAAATTCACGCGGAAGGGGACACGTGCCCTGCGTGGCAGCCCTAGATTTCATCTCCTCCCACACGTCACGCGCTCCCCATCCGAGAACCACCAGCAACCCCGTTAGTAGCACAAGCCGCGACCCAAACTGGTCCATGGATAGTCGAGCCAGACCTAATCGCACCAATACTCTGTGGTACTGCGATCCTGCGGGGAACGCGCTGCCGAAGCCACGTGGACTGCCAGCCTGGCGGAACATCCCCTCGTCGAACGAGCCGCCAGTGGGGCTGTGCGCCTCGTGTCCGTGCTCGCGCTCGTCATCCTCCTCGTCGCGGTATTCCCTAGGGCTTCGAGCTCCCGTCGCGCGTTCCTTGAGGTGCTGACTGCTGCTGTACCCTGCCACGGATCGACTGCTCGTAGTCGCCATTTCCGTACGTGGCGATTGGTTTCGCGCTTGGCTATCAGGATGGACGTATTGCCGGTCCTATTGATCCGGATACAGCTGATTGATAGTAGAAGCTCGCGAATGTAAATGATTTTCCCACTACAGGAAACAATGTGCGAGGTAAATCTTTAAGGTGCAATTCCCGTATGCATTATGCTATGCAGGCCAGTGGCGTTGAAAATGTTGCAAACTCGTTGATCTGGTCTGGATGCTTCATAGCCGAATCTGATACTAGAGCGAGCGACCTAGAACGGGATTCACCACCTTATGGCCAGTTTCGCGCCCGAGCGTCTGTGACGGTCCTAGAGCGCATTACGTGTTATTGATAGGGAATCGCGGTCCAGTCAAATCTGCATGATTGTACGAAAACGCGAAGTCATGGTGTGCATTGGCCATGGGCCATGGCATGTGATGTGATAGAGCACACGCGAATCTCCAGGTTCTCTCATCTGATTCCAAGAAGGGAACTAGACTCTTCTCTGTTTCGATTAGGCAATCTCCAGGTGGTTGGCTGTTACCCGCCACCAAATGCCACCAAGAATGACGAAACGACGAACAGAGACAAATGCTATTACAATCTTTCGCAAATGCTATTACATTGTTTCGCAAATCTTTTGGTGGTTACGCCTCGCCATTCAGTTATACAGGGCACCATGCCACTTTAAGATGCTATTCTCGCTGTATGCAAATGCGTTTTATGAACTACATAATGTGCAGATCCACCGCTCGTATGATGCAACATCAATTTCTGCTAAGCGAGGCCGAGGGTTCCGAACCTGTTCTAGTAACGATACTATTTTTTCACGAACCGCTGAATGACCATTTGGTCCCAGGCCAGAGCAGGCCAGACCAGCCCAGGGCTTCAAACCAAGGCGCGTGGAAGACGACTTGTGCGCAAAAGTTCTTGTATGGGATGCAACACCTGCTAAAAAGGGGCTTCAACTTGACTACATCGAGTTCCAATCGATCCATTAACCTCAACCGTCATTGCTGGCCGTCGATTATCTGCTATATCCCCATCGCCGTACAGCTCGCAGCGACACCACACTGCGCGATGCGAGACCGCGTGCTCCCCCGATTCAGCCCCCTTTGCATCCTGCGTCCCGCCTGCTTGGCTCCACCCCACATGGGATCCGACTCTGCCCTTCCTCTCCCACATTCCAGCTCTAGAATTACGACTGCACACGCGTCTCAAACGTCATTCTCGTGACTGGTGTCTCTCACGCGTTTCTCAAGTGACTTCCTCGACAGACCAATCCCCCCCCATTCAGCCAGACTCTAGCATTGTCGACCCCAAAGCGCAGACAGCATGTCAGACCGAAGCAACATACCACCGAGTGGGCGCAACCCTCTCTACGGCGGGCCGTCGAACAAATCCTTCAACCGCACTCCCTCGTGGGCCTACAAGAACGGCGGAGACGGCGGGGATGGCAGCGAACAAGGCTCCCCAACCGCATCCCCCCTACGCAGCCATCGCAACGCCTCTCAGTCCCCTTACTACGCGCCACAGTACGAGAACCCAGGCTACACCGTCGAGACTCCGAGCGCATACGACCCATACTTGATGTCCAGCGGGTCCATCCACGGCAGCCATCTGTATCGCCCAACGGAAACCTACTTCGTGCAGACTCCCGCGCACTCGATTCGCACCTCGCGCGTGAACGAATCGCCGGAATCCTCGGCGCCGTCGTCGCCGCAGCACCCGGAGGGATACGCCGAGATGGGAGGAAAGTTCAACGGCGAAGAGGCGGTGTTCGACGACTCGGATCACGAGGATGAGTTCTACCCGGACATTCAAAGGGAGAAGTTCCGCAAGAAGCGCTTTAAACAGTGCTTCTGCTTGTGGTCGCTGCTGGTCGTCGCGGCGCTCATTGTCGCGGGATGCATTATCGCGTGGGTCGTGTACCAGCCAACACCGCCCACGTACACCATGGACGTACGTTGGAAACCATGAAATCGGTTTGCTTCATTTTGTTCCAAAGCTCCCCTTAGTCGCAGAGTCTGGGCCGCTCTCAAGTACCAACGCCTCTCCCTTGTCACCGTACAATTTCCCTTACACTGCCTCACTCTCCCTGCCCTTTCCGTGCCTTTCCCCCTGCACCTCATTCGCGTGCCATTCCTCTTCCCGCGACCGCAGTACGCGATGGTGAACGAGTTCCAGACGTTTCCCGACTTGCTGGACGGCAACGGGCTGCCGACGGACCAGCTGTACGCCAACCTCACGCTCATCTTCTCCATCCGCAACCCCAACACGCGCTACGTCTCGTGGTTCGACGGCGGCGACGTGAGCATCGGCTACAGCTCCATCAAGACCATGATGAAGGGCCGCGTGAGTCATCCTCCATGCCCAACCAGAGACGTAACTGTTGGAGGTCATATCTTCTCATTGTGCCATTGTAACGAGGCTACTTTGAGATGACCCAGATGTCACCCTGCAGGGCCGCATGAGTGATCAATCCTCCATGCTCATCCAAAGACGTTACATATCTTCGCTTTGTACATTCCATTTCGTCCTGTATTTTGCGCGTAGCTCCGCTATCCTATCCCCTTCGCAATGAACATTCTACCTTATCATCGGTTTCCGTATCGGCTGCCCCTTGTGCCGTTCCACCGTCTGCAGTTCCCCAAGTTCAAGCAGAACCAGCTGGAGTGGAACAGCTTCAACGGGTCCGCCTCCACCATGGCCTTCCCCCTCTATGGCGGCGGCATGGCGCTGCGCTCGGACATCGCGGAGCAGTACGTTCCGCTCAGGCTGAACGCCACGCTGCGCGCGCACGTGGATGTTATCTGGAAGGTCGTGTCGCCGGTGTACACCCATTTGATGGAGTGTATTGTGAACATTAACCCCATGGCGCTGCAGTACATCAACGACACATGTACGGTGACACAGATTTAAGCTGAGTGTGTTGATGGAGCAACCCTTACTCCTCCCCACTTATCCAGCTAGTCACAGGGAGAACAGCGCCATTCCTCTGCTTCCAGAAAATTGTTAGACCAGCCTTCCAGCCCACTTTACATTTGTTTTTTAGATTCCCTGTAGGAAGACGGGTTTGGGATCACCCCACCTGTTTGATTATCAATAATGTAATCTTATTGAGCTGCTCCGTGTAAGATGAATGCTGCTTGTTGTATGCAATGCTCTGTGTGCAATGGGAAGCATGTCTACCCATCTTACTTGTCATAGGGAACAACTCCTACACTTCTGATACCCCCGTATACATCAGTGTTTGAAATGTAAAAAATGTGTACATGCCAACTTTTACAGCATCTCATTTCAAAGCCCGAATTCCATACCGCATTCATTCTGGTTAAATAAGCTCCCTCTATCCGGTTCCAACCAATAGCCCCTAATATCTGCTAACAATAAATATTTATCTACGGTTAGAATAGTAGCTAGCTGAAAACAAGACATTCATAGTAACCAGCTGAAAACTTCAATGACCGCATAAGAATGGAATAGTCAAACTACACTTGTAATGAATGTGAATTCATTACTGTAGAGGCTGCTCTTAGCGAGGACAGCCCGAACTGTTCGCGTCAGTTTGGGCTCGGTCTACACTTTCGTACCGAACCAGCGCCGAGTCGCCCCGCACCAATCGCGACACTTCCAAGCCTCGCACGTCCCGAGGCCCTCGCCTAGCACGGTTTAGACCCTATAAATGCTCGCTTCTTTATCATTCTCGTCATTCGGTACTTTCATCCTTTTTATAAAGTCTTCCGCGCACTCTTCTTAGTACAACTCATAACACTTGGTATCAGAGCCTAAGTTCCTAGGTTCCCCGTTTTTTAGAGTGTATTATGTCAACAAGACTAGGCAAGAATGGTGCATTGAATGAAACAGTTGGGTACAAGTAGCAAACCCTAGTAGGGGTTGTACCCCATATTGGCTACCCCACTACAGCCTACCAACATGTAACACATTACAATTTAACACACCCCCATAGGCAAAGTGGGGGAGAACAAAGGGTCACAAGACCAGTCCAGCAAAGCAACGCAAGCCCAGGGTGGATCACAACGTCACCACACTCCGAGCACAAGCAAAGGCCACAAGGCCAGTTCACATGCAGTGCTAGATATAATACAAGACAAGCAACACAGTGATCAAAACCTAGCAAGCAAGCAACAAGATATATATAAAGTACAGTACAAAGAAAGTCAAGCAGTAAGCAAATGAGGGAATGTGGACACAAGGCCTAAAGAAGTACAGTGCCGCTGATGATCACTAGGCGGGAGCGCCTTGGTGAAGATATCAGCAGTGTTGGCCTTCGAGTCCACGTACACAAGCCGAAGCTGACCGCGCTGCTGCAGCTCTCGAGCAAGAAAGTAGCGAAGAGCAATGTGCTTCGTCCTGTGCTCCAGTCTGTGCTCCTGACACAAGGCAAGGGCCGCCTTGTTGTCGCCGTACAGAACTGGAGGAGAACTAGGCCGCTCTCCTAAGTCAGTAAGCAGGTAGGTGAGCCAGCGTAACTCCTGTGCAGCCATGGCCGTGGCGTAGATCTCAGCCTCACAACTAGAGCTGAGAACAGAAGAAGAGCGGGTGGACCGCCACGAGACAGAACCAGAGCCAAGGCTGAAGGTGTAACCCTGCGACGACCGCTGCGTAGCCAGGTCGTCCACCCAAGAAGCGTCCGAGTGACCAGTGAGGACAACTCTGTCGCGTCCTCCAAGCACCAGCCCCATGCCTGATGTACTGCACAAGTAACGCAGCACCCTCTTAGCAGCCTCTCAGTGCTCTCGCCTGTGTCTCCCAGGCGCAACGTAACGAGCAAGGATGCTAAGAGGGTACGCGAGGTCAGGTCGCGTGCAAGTCATCAGGTACATGAGGCAGCCTACAAGCTCTGGGTACGGGCCACTCGGCTCTACGGACTCGTCCGAAGGTGGAGCTGAGAGCGAGTGGCTGGTAGCCAGAGGTGTGGCCTGTGGTGAGGAGAACTGAAGGACCTGCTGCACCATGTGTGACTGAGTCAGGGTAATGGTGCGGCGTGCTCTGTCCCGGGTGATCTGCAAGCCAAGGTAGCTACGCAACTCACCCAGGTCAGTGCAGGTGTGTCTCTTCTGCAGCTCCGACTTAACACGAGCGAGTGTCTCAGTGTCAGCAGTAGCAAAGACCAAGTCGTCGACGTACACGAGGATGTAGAACGGCGGCAGCGACGTGTCTGTGCGCAGGAACAGTGACGGGTCAGCAGTGGAAGGAGCAAACCCAAGGGCCGCAAGTGTAGTCCTCAGTGTGTCGTGCCACTCGCGTGGCGCCTGGCGGAGACCGTAGACTGGCCGCCGGAGGCTCCACTGGGTACCAGGAGGGAACGACCCAGTGAAGCCAGGTGGGCGGCGCAGCCAGATCTCCTCGTGCAGGCTGCCCTGCAAGAACGCTGTGCTGAAGTCAAGAGAGTGAAGCTCGTAGTCACGCTGAGCGGCAACGTGCAGCAGAACCCGAAGAGTAGTCATCTTCGGGGTGGGGGAGAAGGTCTGGAAGAAGTCAACTCCCTGACGCTGACTGAAGCCTCTAGCAATGTAACGAGCCTTGAAGACAGGTGGAGAACCTGGCGGCCGCTTCACCCTGAAAATCCACATGCCATCGACGATGTTCGCCCCAGGAGGGGGAACCTCGTCGACGTAGGTGCCTGTGGATTTCCAGGATGCCATCTCTGCGTCCATGGCTGTCTGCCACTGAGAGGAGTAGGGACCCGAGATCGCCTCTGCGTAAGAGCGTGGAGTGGGGATGTCTAGTGCATCCGGGTCTCCCTCAGGGGCAAGCAACCAGGCCACGAGATGAGGTACAGCAGCCGCAAGAGAGTCAAAGTCCTCCTGCCTGTCCTCAAGGACGTCCGTGCCAAGAGCACACTCACCCCCGACGGACGGAGGACAGACAGACTCAGACTCAGCAACAAGACTGGCGGCGTAGTCTAGACGACAGGCAGCAGCAAAGTCGACAAGCTCAGCGACCAGGGCAGACGCAGCAGCAGACTCAAAAGACGGGTCAGTGACAACAGTGGCGAGAAGACGGGTAACAGTAGGGTGGGCAGCACGAACACTGTCAGACTCAGGGTCGGGAACGTCAGGAAGAGAAGACGCAGGAGGAGACGGTAGGGGGACACGCTGTGGACCAGTGGAAGGACAAAGGGCCATAATGTGCGTGCCAGGAACAGGAGGAGGACGCGGACGCGCGACACGACGACCAGTGGGACCATTGGGCGCAGTGCGAGCAGCGCAAACAGGCGAGGCAGGACGAGACACAGGCTCACGACGCTCCGTAAGCGAGTCCAGCTGTGCAGTGTAAGGCACAGGAGCAGGGAGGGGGGAGCCAGGCTGGAGGGGAAGGCCAGTGGAAGACGGGAGGGAAAGAACCTGGCGAAGCACCGTGTCAGGCGGTGGCAAAGCCGACGGCGACGGTGGAGCGAAGAACAGTCGCGACGGCGGAGCTCCGCCAGCACCTCCAGCACCCGCAGCACCAGAAGCACCAGTACCAGCACCCCCCGCCGCAGCACCCCCAGAGCCGGCGACGTCAGCACCAGAGGCCCCAGCAGCGGCAGACCTCCCCTCGCCAGCACCTCCAGAACCAGCAGGACCAACACCTCCAGGACCGTCAGCTCCAGTGTCGTCAGCTCCAGTAGCTCCAGCACCTCCAGGAAGAGCACCCCCAGAGCCGGCAGCTCCAACTCCGCTAGGACCGTCAGCTCCAGAGGCCCCAGCTCTAGCAGCTCCAGCCTCAGTGCTCCCAGCCCCGGCAGCTCCAGTACCCCCAGTACGAGCACCTCCAGGACGAGCAGTTCCAGAACCTCCAACTCCAGCGGGACCACGAGGAAGGCGAAAGCGCTGGACGTACCAGTCACGAAGCTGCTGCTGTGTGAGAGGCTCCCGGAGAGACGGCTCAGCACCCCGAACTGGAGCACCCCCAGACGCAGCAACCCCAGGCTCCGGAGGCTCAGTCGCAGCACCCCCAGGCTCAGGACCCCCAGAGTCAGCACCCGAAGGCTCAGCGCACCCAGGCTCGGCAGCTCCAACCCCGCTAGCACCGCCAGCTCCAGGAGCTCCAGCCTCAGTGCTCCCAAAACAACCAGCCCCAGCAGCTCCAGGACCTCCAGTACGAGCACCTCCAGGACGAGCAGCTCCAGAACCTCCAACTCCAGCAGGGCCACGAGGACGGCGAAAGCGCCGGACGTACCAGTCACGAAGCTGCTGCTGTGTGAGAGACGGCTCAGCACCCCGAACCGGAGCACCCCCAGACGCAGCAACCCCAGGCTCCGTACACGCACGCTCAGCACCCCCAGTCGCAGCACCCCCAGGCTCAGCACCCCCAGGCTCCGTACTCTCAGGCACCGTACCCTCAGCTCCAGCACCCTCAGTCCCAGCACCCGCAGCCCCAGCACCCCCAGGCCTAGCACCCCCAGGCTCAGCACCCCCAGGCTCTGCACTCCCAGCAGCACCACCCGCAGCAGCACCTGAGTCACCTGTGACCTCGATAGGATCAGTGACGGGAGGAGGGTCTACCTGAGAGACACCTGAAGGAGCAGGACCCTGAGGGGGAAGGGGGTCTACCGGAGGGGGACCAGGAGCGAGGAAAAGCGGCGGGGGAGGGAGGGGGGCAGTGCGGTAGGGGAAGAGACGGTAAAAAGGGACCGACTCGTCAAAGGTGACGTCCTGAGAGGCGAAGACCCGGCGCGAGGTGGGGTGGTAAAACTGCCAGCCAGGCGCGTCAGGGACAAAGCCAAGGAAGGCACAGGGGACAGCACGGGCGGAGAGCTTGTCCGCGGTGGTATCGCGGACAAAGGCACGAGAACCCCAGACCCGGAAACGCGACGCATCGCCAACCTCCCCCGTCCACAGCAGTGCGGGCGAGGTCTCCGGCAAGGAGACACGGGGCCAGAGGTTGAGCTGATGCGCGGCGTACCGGACCGTAAACGGCCACAGAAAATGGGGGGCAGCCGCATGGACCATGGAGGTACGAGCGACCTCCATGACCAAGCCAATGCGGCGCTCAGCAATCCCATTCTGCTGCGGAGAGGCCGGAAGCGTGAACGACTGGGTGATGCCGTGCTCCGCACAGTAGGCTGCCAAGAGGTCGGAGGAAAACTCACCACCTCTGTCAGAGTGCAGAAGCAGGACGGGAAACTCTGTCCCGAACCGCCGGCGGAGCTGGAGACGAGCAGCGCGGATCCAGGGGATCAAAACAGCAGGGACCTCACCCTTGGTGCGCAAGGGGAAGACCGTGGTGTAATGCGTGTAGTCGTCGACGACCAGCAGGAAGTACCGCTCGTGGTCCTGTCCACGGACGCGGGCTGGGCCCCACACGTCCAGGTGGAGAGTCTGCAAGGGAGCCTCTGTGGGAGGGAACGAGGAGGAGTGAGGAGCGGCGCGCTGCCGCCCCTCGACACAGGGAAGACAGGGAGGAGCAGGCGAGGGTGGGAGGGGAGGGAGAACTCTGGGAAGACCAGAGACAAGGACACGACGGTGCATGCTGCGAAGGCGCTGCACCGAGGGGTGACCAAGGCGGTGGTGCCAAAGGAGGGTCTCGTGCGACAAGGCGCGACACAAGCAGGGGGCCGACAGCTGACCTGACGCAGACGCAGACGCAGCTACCTGAGGGGACTCAGTGGTCAGGGTGTACAGGCTCGAGCCAGGCTCACGGGTGAAAGTGGCCAGGTGTCGTCCCGTCCGAGCACACGTACAGTGAGTCACCCGCTGACGCGCAGGAGTGAACTGGTCAACCCCCCCATCCTGGAGGTCAGCTCCACTCACCAGGTTCGTAGAGAACGAGGGGAGGTAGAGACCTGACAGCAAGCCAGACGGGGCGGCCGGACACGGCAGAACCGTGGAGTAGTGGGCAAGGACTGGACCCCAGAGGGGTCGGCCAGGGAGACTGCAACCGGCCGACGAAGCGGCGTAAGTGTGGTGCAGTCGCGAAAGGAGCGGGAAGCTCCTGAGTCAAGGGTGAAGGTGTGCAGGGTCGCAGCAGGCGAAGAACCAGAGAGGGCAGACTCACCAGGACCTGGAGCAGCAGCCTCACCAGCACCTAGAGCTGGAGACGCAGTAGCACCTAGAGCAGCAGCCTCACCAGCATCTAGAGCAGGAGACGCAGTAGCACCTAGAGCAGCAGCCTCACCAGTACCTAGAGCAGCAGGCGCGATACCTGGGTCAGGCGGCTTACACAGGTAACAGGCACGGTCAGCACTAGTAGGCAATGCATACATGGCAGTGAGAATAGCATCATAGTCAAGAGCAAATATATCGACTCTCTGCCTAAGTAGCTCCACCCAGTCGGGGAGCTCAGCCCCGTCGCCAAACTCGGTGCGCCAGGCGTCGCTCAGACGGGCGAAGCAGCGGGACTGCGTGTGACTAGGTGTCCCGCAAGGCTGACCAGTCCGAGCACCAGTGCGAATGACGTAAGAGCAGCGAACAGAACTGAGAGACCCTCTACTCTGAGCGTACCACTCACGAAGCTGCTGGGGCGAGCGAGACTCGCGTGGACGACAGTGTAGCTGCATCCGGCCACCGCCAGTAGCAGCAGCAGCAGTAGTGGCAGCAGTAGCAGCGCGGCCACCCCTACAACCCCAACTAGCGGACCACTCACGCAGCTGCTGGGGCGTGAGGGACTCACGCGGACGTCGCTGGGGCTGCATCTGGCGTCGGCCAGGAGCAGCAGGTCAGGCAGGCAGGCAGGCCGGCGGCGCGGCAGCGCGCTAGCAAGGCAGGGGCTCACCAGTAGCAGGAAAAGCAGGCTCTCACCGGGCGAGCAGGGCCGGTGCTCGGCGGACGGCGGCAGGGTCAGCGTACGACGGCGGCGACAGCAGGGCCGTGGCAGCGGCTACAGTGAAGGGCCGGATCGAGTCAGCGGCAGGGCAGGGCCGGGTCGTGGCAGCGGCAGGGTGGGGCCGTGGCGGCGGTAGGGTGGCGCGAGCCGCTGCCGGGGGCCGTGCACTGGCGGGTAGGGCGCGGCGCGGGCCGCGCGGACGGCGCGCAGCGCGCTGCGGGCCGCGGACGCGCCGCGCGGACTTGGGGCGAGCTGCGCGGGGCAGCGGCGGGCCGCGCGCGCGTCGCGCGGGCTCGGGACGGGCTGCGCGGGGCAGCTGCGGGCCGCGCGCGCGTCGAGCGGGCTCGGGACGGGCTGCGCGGCAGGCAGCGCGACGGCAGGCAGCGCGGCAGGCAGTGCGACGGGCGGGCAGCGCGGCGGGCAGGCAGCGCGGCGTGCAGCGCGACGGGCGGGCAGCGCGGCGAGCGGGCAGCGCAGCGGGCGGGCAGCGCGGCGTGCAGCGCGACGGGCGGGCAGCGCGGCGAGCGGGCAGCGCAGCGGGCTGCGCGACTGGCGGGCGACGCGGCAGGCAGCGCGACGGTGGGCAGCGCGGCGGGCAGCGCGGCGGGCAGCGCGGCGGGCGGGCAGCACGGGCGCACGAGGGCGCTAACGAGGGGCGCACGAGGGCGCTAACTGGGGCGCGTGAAGGTGCTAACGAGGGGCGCGCGAGGGCGCAGCGAGGGCGCGCGAGGGCGCTAACGAGGGCGCGCGAGGGCGCTAACGAGGGCGCACGAGGGCGCAGCTAGGCGAGGGCACGGGGTAGCATGGTAACCGCATGCGAGCGGTGGTGGGCCCTAAAAAAAAAACGGTCGGTAGGTCCTAGGGACCTCCTGCTCTGATACCATGTCAACAAGACTAGGCAAGAATGGTGCATTGAATGAAACAGTTGGGTACAAGTAGCAAACCCTAGTAGGGGTTGTACCCCATATTGGCTACCCCACTACAGCCTACCAACATGTAACACATTACAATTTAACATATTACCCCTCGGGGGGGGGGACAGGGAAGGATGCCGTGGTGACAGGAGTAGCGCAGTAGCCGGCCAGGAGAACGGGTAGTTGCTCCTAACAGCCATGAATTTCTCTGGCGCTCCTGCGGCACCGACGGATCCTTGCCCTCGACGGTCGGGATTGACCGTGGCCTCCCTCCCCCCGGGTGGTGGACAGCTGTGGCTGTCGCACATTAACTGCCTTTGTTATTTTCGTCGGTTCCGTTAATCTCGTCACTGTTTTTCATGCGGCAGTTGGCGTCAGGCATGTTGGTGTCACTGCATGTGCGAGATTCTCGGAAGCAGCAAGGTCGTCACTGTTGTGCGAGTTGGCGTCGGCACGTGGTCGCCAACTACGCGCGACAATCTCAGAGTTAATGCGTGCGGCAAGTGGCGTCAGGCGTAATCGTCACGTTGCGCACGAGATCTCACAGGTCTTCGACACGTTGTGAACGGGGTCACTGTGCGCGAAGATTTCGGGTGACTTCACGGCAGAAACGACAGCTGGCCGGGCAGGACAGGCGCATGGTGATTTGCGTCGGAAAATGCAACGGCGAGGAGAGACGGCGTGACGACTGCCCGAAGAAAGCGGGGGTCTACCGTCGTCCTGCCCGGGTGCGGCCGGTGTGGCTGCAGGAGGGTGCGTCGTTGGCGTTTTCGGCAGGAGCGGCACAGTGTGGGACGGAAGTCGTTTTTCAATCCACCGAAAAGTTCGGGAAAAACCACCTACGACTAGACTGTCTATCGCTAGGGTCACTGCTGCACCTGCACCACGATCGGCGAAATTTTCGGAGCAACAAGCAGCAGCCGACACTGTACTTCAGGCGGCACAGTACCCCCTGATCAAGGGTAGTTGCGCCGCAGACAGGGCAGTACACCAGCGGGACAACGTTTCGGCGCAGTGTTTAGACCCGCGATTTTCGGGGGTTCTACCGGCTACAATACACGGAGTTGCGTCGAGATCGGGTTTAGCGAGAGAAACGGGCTTCGAGCTTCAGGAGGCGAGAATTACGACCCACGGGGAAACGCTCAAGCTGATGCCTAAACGTTTTGCGGCTAAGCGGCGGTAGCCGGATGGGTACCACTACCGGCCGAGGTTTCCAAACGTTTCACATACCTCACGCCCAGAAGGCCTCGAAGGCAATTAGTAAGTCCTATTGGCCACTGGATCCAAAGGTGGGGCCCTGTGTTTAGCCCTGTATTGGCTAAAAAGCGCGGGTATTGCGCAAGTTCGACAGCTGGGCGTACAAGAAATTTTCAAGGAGACGGCACTGTTTCGGCCCCGAAAAAACCGGACCATCGGCAGCAGTTACCCCGCCGAAAAAGTCGGAGCTGAAATAGTTGGTGCAGCTGTCGGAGTTTCTCCTAATTCAACGGTCTACCCAGCAGCGGTGTAGCGGGAAAGACGGGGTTTCCGAAGCTGTGGAATTTTAAATGCGATAGACGCGGTGGGCAACGAAGCGGCCGGCCCGACTGTTTGATCCGATAAACATGATCCGGCTACGATAGCGTTCGCGCCTTCACCGAATGTCAGAAAAATCGCGGGCAACACGGAGTTATACCTCATCCGACAAAAGCGGACGCTGGGTGAACGGCGGCAAGTGAAATTGTTGGGGGGTGAAGACAAAAAAACAAACGGAGGGAAATTTGTGGGTGCTCCAGCAGATCTCCAGAGTGAAAGGTTGAGCCCGTACACCAATCCACCGCGAATTTCAGAGTCTATTCGGTAGACCCCCGAAAGGGTTTGATATTGTTACATGGAGGCGCGGCGAGCGGTGTATCGCCAAGGATACCTGGGATTCGCTAAGTAATTTCGACGGGTGCGAAGACGGGTGAACGTCAGAGTACCAGGGTTACGGCGGAAACGTCGGGGTTACGCAGCGGAAAATACTTCGGGACTGCTTCAACAACCATGATTTTCGAGGTTCTTTCCTAAGGTGGGAGACGGGTGAACGTCTGCTCGCCAGCTGTTTCAGCGGTTTACGGTGTACTTTGAAGCCATCTGGGGAAATTCTTCGGCGAGATCTGCGGCGTCGATGCGGGCTAGGTTCCGTGAAATTCGGTCCCGGTAGACCCATGACTCTGGGTTCCGCACGAAGGAGCACCTCCTGTTGGTGGGTTGCTAGTGTGGTTAACCACGGAGAGAAATATTGCGACGGGTGGGCACGCTAGATACACCGGCTCTTCAAGGGGATAACCTGCAGGTGACCAAGACGTACGAGTATTTTTCGACACTGACATTTACGGAGAGAACGAGTATCGGTTTTACAAGAGTTCGGCGGTGAAGGCCGACAATTTCGCGACAACGGCGGAGTAGCAGCGGCGCTGGGTTAAGCGCGCAAAAAACTGCCGTGGTGACTTCTTAGCGGCAAAATCGGTGGAGGTTCAGGGGTACCAGCCGCAACACAGGTGAAAATTATCGAAGCAGGTTGGGGGGAGGAAGGACAGCTTTTTCTCCTCTGCCCCGAAGTTTTCGACGATACACGACAACATTGCCGAGGTAGCTGACGTCATCGACAGTTCGAGTTGCAACTTTGGAAAACCATTTGCGAGGTCAGGGGGAAGAGCAGCAGCTGTTTTCGTCCCTGCCCGGGAGTTTTCGGAGCAACGCGACAAATGTCTCGGCGAGTATGGACAAGACTGCCGGGGGCGCTGTCAAACATTGCATGTTTATATTGTCTAGGCTGTAGTGGGTTACACCTTAGGGGGTACACAAAGTTAGGGTTTCCTACTTGTACCAAACTCTGTTCTAGTTCATTCATTCCTGCTCAGTTATTTCTGACATGGTATCAGAGCAGGTCCTTCGCTAGGACTGTTCTTAGGGCCCACCGACTTACCTACCTGCTTACCTTCGCTTGTTTCCGGCCCCGCTGGCCCCGTCGATCTAGCACGATCTAGCGGCCCTGCGGCCCCGTCGAAATTTTTTTTTTTTAGCGGCCTCTCACGGCCCCCGTCGCGTCGCCCCTTAGCGCCCCGATCGGCCCCGTCACGCCGCCCGCGAACCGCACAGCGCGCCGCGCTCACAGCCCGCGAACCGCCCGCGCACAGCCCGCGACCCGCCTGCGCAGCCCGCGACCAGCCCGCGCAGCCCGCGCACAGCCCGCGAACTGCCCGCGAGCAGCCCGCGACCTGCCCGCGAACCCCCGCGAGCCGCCCGCGACCCGCTTACGCAGCCCGCGAGCAGCCCGCGCAGCCCGCGCTGAGCCTGCGCGGCTCGTGCGCTGACCGCCGCCGGCCCGCACGCTGCCCGCACTGCTCCCGGCCCGCCGCTGCTGAGCCCGCAGCCGCCCACGCACCGCCGCTGCTGAGCCCGCCGCCGCCCGCGCACCGCCGCTGCTGAGCCCGCCGCCGCCCGCGCACCGCCGCTGCTGCGCCCGCTGCCGCCCGCGTATCACCGCTGCTGAGCCCGCCCCTGCTGCGCCGGCTCTCGCTGCCGCCTGCTGCGCCTGTGCACCACTACACTTCCTACTACTGCTGCTTGTGCGCCACTACAGTCCGTAGGCCCCACCGGCCCTGCTGACCCTGCGCACGCCTGTTCAGTGACTTTACTGCTTCTACTACTGCCGCTGTCGCTATGGCTAGTCCTCCTGTTCTAGCTTTCGACGCCGAGGGCCGTCCGGTCAAATTCGAAACCTGGCTAGATGACCTGCACCTTTTCCTACAGCTCACTGCCAAGGAAGATATTACACTGTACGACCACGCTCTCGGCCATGCGACCGCACCACTCGCTACTGCCCCCCCAGCTGAGCGCTCACAGTGGCAGACCCGTGACGCGCACGCTCGCTTTGCTATTCGCAACTCCCTGCCGCTAGATGAGCGCGAGCACTTCGGCCAGTGCAAGACTGCTAAGGACCTCTACACAGCTGTAGTGGCCCGCTACTCCTCACCCGCTTCTGCCACACTAGGCCGCCTCACTCTCCCCTACCTGTTCCCCGACCTAGCCTCTTTTCACACTGTCGCAGACCTCATCACCCACCTTAAGACTAGTGAGGCTCGCTTTCGCGCTGCCATGCCTGATGAGTTCCTCGCTAGCAACCCCCCCCCGCTCTGGATCACTCTCTACCACGTTGTCACCCGCCTCCCTGACTCTCTGCGCCCTGTCAGGGACCAGTTCCTCTCTCGCTCCCCCACTGAGCTCACCATAGCCCTCCTCGAGAAGGAACTGCTTGCAGCCGAGGCTAGTATCGTCGCTGTAGGCACCTCTCGTGGCGACCCCCGCGGCCCCTTCTTCGAGGGGTGCTCCCCTTCCCCCCTCCTCCCCTCTGTCGCCTCTGCTGCTGCTGTCGACCTCCTTGGTGCTGAGAAGGTCGGGGCTGCGTCTGCTTCAGGTGGACGACGCAGGGGCAGGAGTGGCAGGAGTGGGGGTGGTGGCGGAGGAGGCGGGGGTGGAGGTGGTGGCGGTGGAGGTGCGACTGGAGAGGCTAGTGGCGGCGGTGGTGGAGGTGACAGCGGTGTTGGGAGTGGTGACAGGGGCGGAGGTGGCAGCGGAGGCGGAGGTGGTCGTGGCAGCGGCAGGGGTGGAGGTGGCCGGGGCGGAGGCGGAGGGGGTGGTGGTCGTGGAGGCCCGGGGGGCGGTCAGAGTCAGCAGCCTGCCCCGACCCTTCAGGCCGCCCGTGAGTGGTATGCGCGGCGCAGCGTCACCTGTCAGTACGTTATTCGTACAGGTGACCGCACTGGCCAGACGTGTGGGGGGCCGCACCAGACGGAGCGCTGCTTCGCCCGCCTCAACGATGCGTGGCGCACTCAGTTTCCTGGTGGGGGTGAGCTGCCGCGCTGGGCTGATCTGCTCAGGAAGGGTGTTGATATTTGGGCACTTGACTTTGATGCTATTCTCACTGCCATGTATGCGATGTCTATTAGTGGAGAGGGTGCTCAGTACTTGCGTGTTCCGCCCGACCCGGGCATTCAGGCCAGCCCCGCTGCTGCTCTAGGTGCTAGTGTGTCTGCTTCCGCAGGTACTTCTGCAGCTGCTGCTCTAGGTGCTTGTGCGTCTGTGCCCCCTGGTACTGAGTCGACTGCAGCACTGCACACCTTCACACTGGACTCAGGTGCTTCTCGCTCTTTCTTTCGTGACCGCACTGTCCTTGAGCCTCTAGCTCGGCCGGTTGCTGTCTCTCTTGCTGACCCCTCTGGGGGTCCGGTCCTTGCGACCTCCTCCACCACCCTTCCGTGTCCAGCGGTTCCGTCCGGCACGCTCTCAGGTCTCTACCTCCCCTCGTTCTCCACGAACTTGGTGGCAGGTAGTGCGCTCCAGGACTCGGGTGTTCATCAGTTCACCCCTGCCTACGAGCGTGTGACTCACTGCACGTGTGCTCGGACGGGCCGCCACCTAGCTACTTTCACTCGAGAGCCGGGGTCTGACCTGTACACACTGACCACTGAGTCCCCTCAGGTAGCTGCGTCTGCGTCAGCGTCAGGTCAGCTGTCCGCCCCCTGCTCGTGTCGCTCTCTGGCGAACGACACCGTCCTCTGGCACCACCGCCTTGGTCACCCGTCTGTGCAGCGCCTGCGGGCCATGCACAAACGGGACCTTGTTGCTGGTCTTCCCAGGGTGCTCCCTCCCCTTCCTGACTCCCCTGCTCCTGACTGCATTCCCTGTGTCGAGGGGCGACAGCGCGCCGCTCCTCACTCCTCCTCCTTTCCCCCGACGACCGCTCCCCTGCAGACGCTCCACATGGACGTGTGGGGCCCGGCCCGCGTCCGTGGTCAGGGTCAGGAGAGGTACTTCCTGATAGTTGTTGACGACTACTCGCGCTACACCACGGTCTTCCCCTTGCGCGCCAAGGGTGACGTCCCTGGTGTTTTGATCCCCTGGATCAGCCGAGCCCGTCTCCAGCTAGGCGAGCGCTTTCACTCGGACTTTCCTGTCCTGCGCTTGCACTCTGACAGGGGTGGTGAGTTCGCCTCCGACCTCTTGGCAGCCTACTGTGCTGAGCACGGCATTGAGCAGTCGTACACGCTTCCGGCCTCTCCACAGCAGAATGGGGTTGCTGAGCGCCGCATTGGCTTAGTCATGGAGGTCGCTCGTACCTCCCTGACCCATGCGGCTGCTCCCCACTTTCTGTGGCCGTTTGCGGTCCGGTACGCAGCGCATCAGCTCAACCTCTGGCCCCGTGTCTCCTTGCCGGAGACTTCCCCGACTCTACGGTGGACGGGAGAGGTTGGCGATGCGTCGCGTTTCCGGGTCTGGGGATCTCGAGCTTTTGTCCGCGACACGTCCGCGGACAAGCTCTCGCGTCGCACTGTTCCCTGTGTCTTTCTTGGCTTTGTTCCCGACGCGCCTGGATGGCAGTTTTACCACGTCACCTCGCGCCGGGTCCTGGCCTCTCAGGACGTCACTTTTGACGAGTCCGTCCCCTTCTACCGCCTCTTCCCCTACCGCACTGCCCCGCTCCCCCCCCCCCTCTCTTCCTCGCTCCAGGTGCTGAGGTACCAGACCCCCTCCCCCCTCAGGGTGCCGCTCCCTCAGGTGTGTCCCAGGTAGACCCGGGTGAGCCTGTCGAGGTAGCTGTTGACTCGCGTCCTGCGTCTGGGGGTGCTGAGCCTGGGAGTGCTGCGTTTGAGGGTGCGGAGCCTGGGGGTGCTGAGCCTGGAGGTACGGAGCCTGGGGGTGCTGAGCCTGGAGGTGCGGAGCCTGGAGGTGCGGAGCCTGGAGGTACTGAGCCTGGAGGTGCGGAGCCTGGGGGTGCTGAGCCTGGAGGTGCGGAGCCTGGAGGTGCGGAGCCTGGAGGTGCTGAGTCTGGACGTGCTGAGTCTGGGGGTGCTGAGTCTGGGGGTGCTGAGCCTGAGCGTGCTCCACCTAGAGGAGACCCCTCCTCCCAGCAGCTGCAGGAGAGGTACCTCGAGTACTGCCGCCTCCGGAGAGGTGCTTCTGGAGCTCGTCCCGGTACTTCCCCTCCTACCCAGGAGCTCCCCCCCATTCAGGTGATCCGCGAGTGGTACACGCGGCGCTGCAGTCTTCGTAGTGGTGCTCCTGGTACTGCGGACCCGAGCGGTGGTGCTGTTGCTGGTGCTGAGGACCCGGACGCTGGAGCTGCTGCTGGTGCTGAGGACCCGGGGGCTGGAGCTGCTGCTGGTGCTGAGGACCCGGGCGTTGGAGCTGCTCCTGGTGCTGAGGACCCGACCGGTGGCGCTGCTGCTGGTACTGAGGACCTGACCAGTGGCCCTGCTGCTGGTGTTGAGGACCCGGGCGTTGGAGCTGCTGCTGGTGCTGAGGACCCGACCGGTGGTGCTGCTGCTGGTGCTGAGGACTCGGGCGTTGGAGCTGCTGCTGGTGCTGAGGACTCGGGCGTTGGGGCTGCCACTGGTGTCCCTGCTGCTTCTGGAGACGCTGCGCGGCCGCGACCGTACTTCGTACCGCTCCTTCAGCAGGTTCTTGGTCAGGCTCCTCCTCCTTGTCCTCCTCCCTCCGTCTAGTGTCCTCTGCCTGTCCAGCCGCAGTCACAGTTACCGCCTGTCTCGCCTCTCCCTGCTCCCTCCCCTTACGCTGGTCCCACAGGAGGTCTTACAGAGCATCGTGAGCCTGAGTCTCGTCCTGCGTCGCCTGTTCGTACTGCTCGCACTGGTCGTCGTGTCCCACGTGAGCGTCCTCCTCCTGTCCCTGGCACTCACTACATGACTCTGCGTCCCTCCACTGCTCCGCAGCGTGTCCCGCTGCCGTCTCCTCCTGCGTCCTCTCTTCCTACTCTTCCTGACCCGGAGTCTGACTCCCGTCGTGCTGCCAGTCCCACTATTACGCGTCTCCTCGCTACAGTTGTCACTGACCCGACCTTTGAGTCCTCTGCTGCGTCTGCCCTGGTCGCTGAGTTGGTTGACTTTGCTGCTCGCTGTCGCCTAGACTATGCTGCCAGCCTTGTCGCTAGGTCTGAGTCTGCGTCTGCCTGTCCTCCGTCCGTCGGGGGTGAGTGTGCCCTCGGCACGGACGTCCTTGAGGACAGACAGGAGGAGTTCCACTGCCTTGCTGCTGCTTTGCCCCGTCTCGTGTCCTTGCTAGTTGCCCCTGAGGGAGACCCGGATGCACCAGACATCCCGACCCCACGCTCTTACGCTGAGGCGATGGCGGGTCCCTACTCCTCTCAGTGGCAGACAGCCATGGACGCAGAGATGGCCTCCTGGAAGTCCACAGGCACCTACGTAGACGAGGTTCCCCCTCCTGGGGCGAACATCGTCAGTGGCATGTGGATTTTCAGGGTGAAGCGGCCTCCGGGTTCTCCACCTGTCTTCAAGGCGCGCTACGTGGCTCGAGGCTTCAGTCAGCGAGAGGGAGTAGACTTCTTTCAGACCTTCTCCCCCACCCCGAAGATGACTACTCTTCGGGTGCTGCTGCACATAGCCGCTCACCGCGACTACGAGCTTCACTCTCTTGACTTCAGCACTGCTTTCTTGCAGGGCAGCCTGCACGAGGAGATCTGGCTGCGCCGCCCCCCTGGCTTCACTGGGTCATTTCCTCCTGGCACCCAGTGGAGGCTTCAGCGACCGGTCTACGGTCTCCGCCAGGCGCCACGTGAGTGGCACGACACACTGAGGACGACACTTGCGGCTCTTGGGTTCGCTCCCTCTACTGCTGACCCGTCGCTGTTTCTACGCACCGACACCTCGCTGCCGCCTTTCTACATCCTCGTGTACGTCGACGACTTGGTCTTTGCCACTGCTGACACCGCGGCACTCGCTCACGTGAAGTCGGAGCTGCAGAGGAGACACACGTGCACAGACCTGGGTGAGCTGACGAGCTATCTTGGCTTGCGGATCACCCGGGACAGAGCACGGCGCACCATCACCCTGACTCAGTCACACATGGTCCTCCAGCGCTTCCGCTTCACGTACTCCTCGCCTCAGTCCACTCCTCTGCCTACCGGTCACTCGCTCTCAGCTCTGCCTTCGGATGAGTCCGTAGAGCCGAGTGGCCCGTATCCAGAGCTTGTGGGCTGCCTCATGTACCTGATGACCTGCACTCGACCTGACCTTGCATACCCTCTTAGCATCCTAGCACGCTATGTCGCTCCTGGCCGTCACCGGAAGGAGCACATGGATGCTGCTAAGAGGGTGTTGCGCTACTTGTGCAGTACGTCGGGCATGGGGCTTGTGCTTGGAGGGCGAGACCGGGTTGTTCTCACAGGGCACTCAGACGCTTCTTGGGCAGACGACCAGGCTACTCAGCGGTCGTCCCAGGGTTACACCTTCAGCCTTGGCTCTGGCTCAGTTTCTTGGCGTTCTACTCGCTCTTCTTCTGTTCTCAGCTCCAGTTGTGAGGCTGAGATCTACGCCACAGCCATGGCTGCTCAGGAGCTACGCTGGCTGACCTACCTGCTGACCGACCTCGGAGAGCGGCCTCGTTCTCCTCCAGTGCTGTACGTTGACAACAAGGCTGCCATTGCCTTGTATGAGGAGCACAGACTGGAGCACAGAACGAAGCACATCGCTCTGCGGTACTTCCTTGCTCGAGAGCTGCAGCAGCGTGGTCAGCTTTGTCTGCGTTACGTGGCCACGGAGGCCAACACTGCTGATGTGTTCACCAAGGCGCTTCAGCCTTGTGACCATCAGCGCTTTTGCACTCTACTAGGCCTTGTACCTACTGGGCCTCACTTGCTTACCTCTTGACCTTGCTTGTACTGTGATCACTATATATATATGCCTACTTGTTTACTTTTGCTAGGTTGTGATCACTGTATCTCTTGCTTTGTTATAAACCTGCATGTGAACTGGTCTTGTGACCGCTTGCTTGTGCTCGGAATTTGTGTGGAATCCTTGAGATCCACCCTGAGCTTGCTGTGCTTTGCTTTGACTGGTCTTGTGACCCTGTGGTTGTCTCCCACTGCGCCTATGGGGGTGTGTCAAACATTGCATGTTTATATTGTCTAGGCTGTAGTGGGTTACACCTTAGGGGGTACACAAAGTTAGGGTTTCCTACTTGTACCAAACTCTGTTCTAGTTCATTCATTCCTGCTCAGTTATTTCTGACAGGCGCCGACAACTAGAACCATTACAGCGAAGATTTTGCCACAGCAACAAGCCAAACAGCAGCAATTTCGGGAATGCAGCTGCTGACAACTGGAGATTTGGCAGCAGTAAAGTGATTTGATACTCCCATGCGGGGAATTTCGAGGTGGCAGTCACGACAGATGCTGCAGCGGCAGACGCGACAAAAATGACAACAAGAAGGTTTCATCCCGGAACATTTACGTCGGGCTTCGACAGAGTTTACCCTGGGCATTTTTCGGAGTTTCCAACAGTGAAGATTTCGCCACCGACAGCAATTTTGACAGCACAGCGGCTGAACTTCAGGCGGGAAGTCATAAGACTTGGTATTTTATTCTACCCTCAGTGTCAGGGTGGTTGTGATTTTGTGTCCGAGCAGCCGTGCACATTTTGGTGGGCAGCAGCTATCTTCCAAGGGGGGGGGGGGAGAAAGAGTGCTCACGCACTGTTCTCGGCAGGTCTCTGACATTTCGGCAGTTATTTCCGACAGCTCGTCTGACACACCCCGCACAACGGACGCACGCGATGGCTTCATCGGCATCGACGGCACCAGATTCTTCGATCTTTGACAACGCGTCAGAATTCCCGCCGACATTGCGTTCATCGGGACCATCCGATATACTTCCGCGACATCGACGGCTTCCCTTCGTCGACGGATTTCCAACTCGACATTCGCTTTCAACCGCTCGATCGACATCGGCAGTATCATCGGCTGACATCCCAACTCTTTGAAATTCGCCTGGTCAACGCGCTCAGCCGCGCGTCAACTCGAAAGTCAACACGCTTCCGCGCCGTCAGATCAGTTTTCGACCGAGATCTGCAGTTTTCACGCTACTGCAAGACTCGCCTACATATAAGGGCACCTTATTTAGAAGGTGGGAGAGTGTAATGAATGTGAATTACTGTAGAGGCTGCTCCTAGCGAGGACAACCCGAACTGTTCGCGTCAGTTTGGGCTCGGTCTACACTTTCGTACCGAACCAGCGCTGAGTCGCCCCGCACCAATCGCGACACTTCCAAGCCTCGCACGTCCCGAGGCCCTCGCCTAGCACGGTTTAGACCCTATAAATGCTCGCTTCTTTATCATTCTCGTCATTCGGTACTTTCATCCTTTTTATAAAGTCTTCCGCGCACTCTTCTTAGTACAACTCATAACAACAGTTATGTAGGCTCACGAGTGTACAACCTGACCCCCCAAGCAACTGCTGAGTCTGGCACCCATCCCCCATCCATGGATATTGTCATCATTATCAACAGCAGAATTGGTGCGGATGGTCGGATTTCCTGCACTCCAGGCGGAACATGATCGTTACATCCGCAACATCTTCCTCCCATCCAGTCCCGTCTCGTCTCATCTTGTCCCCCCTGCTCCGCCATTGATATTCTCCGCTGGTCACCTCTGTCAACACACCTCCCTGAATGGTTGTCTCGCGTTGCTTCATTGTCGAGCCCATTCTGCTCTGAGCTAGATAGGCTGAGCAGTATCCTCGTTCTTGAAATTGACGCCTTGTAGCAACCCGAACAGCTTTTTCCACGCGCGCATCAAGGATTTGCTCAAGCATTTGCGCCTCAATAGTCGCATAGTTGCCCAGTATATGCGAATTCGGAATCGTTTCTAGTCTACCAAAGGTTCACAACTACGTGAATCCTGGCTTAGGGGAATCGAGAAAAGATTTCGGCAGACGGCGCTCATTTCGTGAGAGTCAGTGACGACGTTGGGGAAAAGATTTGAAAGAACAAGTGACAATGGCGGTCGCTTCGTCACAGACGGCGGACCAGGAGTGGCTGCTGTGTCGGCTGAGGGAATGCCTGGATCCGGCAAACACCAACCGCGCTGTCGCGGAAGAGGCGTTGCGACAGGCCGAAGCGATGGCAGGTGTGTCGCGCGGCGATGCTTGGTGTGTCGCAGGTCGATTGTCCGTGTGTTGCGAGGCTGTGTGTCGCGGGGCGACGATAGGCGTATCGCAAGGCGATGATAGTTGTGTCGCAAGGCGATGACAGTTGTGTCGCAAGGCGGTGATAGTTGTTCTGCGAAGCTGTGTTCCACTCCCACACGCTAAATTCGTCGCTCGAATCTTGTGGGAATGCCACGTGGCTTGTCAAAAAGCGATTCAGAAATAACACGCCACTGCTGTCCTCCACGTGCCTCCCGACGCCTCGTGTACATGTAGGGAAATCCCCTCTCTTCATGCTTCATCCGAGGTCCCACGTCCCACGTCTCACGCCCCTCGTCCCTCGTCCCTCGTGTGCACAAGCGCCTCTATTATCTCCAGCTCACCCGCTACTCAATCCCTAAACCCCTTTTGCCTTTCACGCGTCCCTCACCACAACCCATGCGGCGCCGTGCAGGCTACGCGCCTGCGCTGATGGGGGTGGCGGGCAACAAGAGCCTCGACGCCGGGACTCGACAAATATCCTCCTCCCCGTCCGCTTCAACCCGCCCGGAATGCACATCTGACCTGACCCCACAGCAGGCTCCTGTTTAGCTCCCTCACTTGTCTGCTTTGCCCCCACAACAAGCTCTTGTTTAGCTCCTAAAATACATCTCTGACCCCATGGTGCTTTCTCCGCCACTGTCCACTTAGCAAGCCGTTGTTTCACTCGTTTTTCGTCTGGAATCAGTTTCTGCCCTTTGCGTGCAATCGGCCTTTTCTAGTTACCTACCCTTCTCGAAAGGGTTTCCTTAACTTGTCCTCGTGCTTGCAACTTCCTTTCGTTTCCCATCTCCCGTGCGTCCCTCGCTTGGCTCTTCTCCTCCTCTCCTCTCGTGTTCCCCCTCTCCCTTCCATGTCCCCCGTCCCTCTCTACCATCACCCCTTTGTTCGTTGTAATATTCCCCATATTCCTGGCGATGCTTCTCGTGCTCTCCGGTCTGCACCTAGCGGCAGTGCTGCTGCGGCAGGTGGTGCAGAGGCACTGGCAGGCGGGCGACGAGGAAGAGGAGGAGGGAGAAGGGGGAGGAAAGAAATTCACTGTGTCGCCAGAGGACAAGGTAAACTGGCGTGTGAGAGTTAGGGGGAGGGGGAAGGGGAGAGAGGGGAAGGGGGATGAGAGGAGAGGAGAAGGGGGAGGGCGAAGGGAAGGGATGGAAAAAGGGGAAAGGTGAGAGAGCAGAGTGAGGGATGTTTAGCTTTCGCCTTTTGCACCTAGCTGCATTGCTGCTGCTGCTGCTGCTGCTGCTGCTGCTGCTGCTGCTGCTCAGAGGTTGATGGAGCTGGTAGATGGTAATTGAATTGGAGGGAGGATGGATGCGAAGCAATCCGGGCGAAAAGACTTTGTGATAGGCCAGCACAGCAACAGTGCTGCACAAGGTTTCCTCTGGTCCTATATCTGATTCTGATTGTGCCACGTCACCAATTTGTGCCATTCTGGCAGGCAGCTGTGCGGGCTCTCCTCCTCCAGGGGCTGGTGGACGAGGAGCCCAAGGTCCAGTCAGCCGTGGGCCTCGCGATTGCACACGTGGCATCCTGTGATTGGCCGGAGGTGTGGCCGGACCTGATGGATCATCTCATGGCCGCCCTGGCCGACACTGCTCACCCCAACAGAGGTGGGGCGGGGAGGAGGGGTGAGGGGGAAAGAGCAGGAAAATGGGGAGGGGGGAGGAGGGGCTACTGCAAGGGGTAATAGCTATGCAATCGTTGTGACCATCCATCTCCCCGTTCCTTCCTTCCTCCGCCCTCTCGTCTCGTATGAGCAGTGGCAGCGGCAGTTGAGTGTCTGTCGCTATTCGCAGAGGAGATTGACGACTCACAGCTGCCTGCTCTTGTTCCCAAGCTCTTCCCACCCATCTTCGCCATCGTTTCCAACCCCAACCAGGTGGGTCCAACCCCAACCAGGTGGGTCCAACCCCAACCAGGTGGGTCCAACCGCAACCAGGTGGGTCCAACCCCAACCAGGTGGGTCCAACCCCAACCAGGTGGGTCCAACCCCAACCAGGTGGGTCCAACCCCAACCAGGTGGGTCCAACCCCAACCAGGTGGGTCCAACCCCAACCAGGTGGGTCCAACCCCAACCAGGTGGGTCCAACCCCAACCAGGTGGGTCCAACCCCAACCAGGTGGGTCCAACCCCAACCAGGTGGGTCCAACCCCAACCAGGTGGGTCCAACCCCAACCAGGTGGGTCCAACCCCAACCAGGTGGGTCCAACCCCAACCAGGTGGGTCGAACCCCAACCAGGTGGGTCCAACCCCAACCAGGTGGGTCCAACCCCAACCAGGTGGGTCCAACCCCAACCAGGTGGGTCCAACCCCAACCAGGTGGGTCCAACCCCAACCAGGTGGGTCCAACCCCAACCAGGTGGGTCCAACCCCAACCAGGTGGGTCCAACCCCAACCAGGTGGGTCCAACCCCAACCAGGTGGGTCCAACCCCAACCAGGTGGGTCGAACCCCACACCAGGTCACTAGGTGCAATCTACATTAGGCGAAACTCACAGCAGGTGCAACCCACACGTGTCAGATGACCATGTGTGCCACACGTGTCAGATGACCATGTGTGCCACACGTGTCAGATGATCATGTGTGAGATTCCAATGACGTCAGAAGGAAGCCCAGAGGATTTGGAAGTTGAGCAGCAGCTTGCTGCCCCTCACGCCTCGTGACTATTTTCCACCCTCCACCACCTCGGTTGCCTCTCTTACAGAACCTATTTTTGAGTCAACTCAAAAATAGGCTCATCACCTTGGTTGCCTCTCTCACAGAATCCCGTTAATATCCACTATCCCCTCTGTAGACTGTACCTACCCTCCGTACCCTTAACACCCTCCATTCCCTCTTCTCTCCTCCTTCCCAATCCCCCAATTTCTTCCAATCCAACTACCTTGTTGCCGGCATCCCACTGCCCCGCTCCCTGTGCCATCCCCCCTGCATGCATCCACTCCCCCTGTGCTGCGCCACCACATCCCCCTGCATGCATGCATTCACCAGGTGTACCGCCCATCGGCGCGCAGGGGAGCTCTGAGTGTGCTGCGAGCCACCGTGGCCACTCTGGGCATCATGAGCGCCGTGTACCAGGTGAGGAGGGGTGTGTACCAGGTGAGGAAGGGTGTGTACCAGGTGAGGAGGGGTGTGTACCAGGTGAGGAGGGGTGTGTACCAGGTGAGGAAGGGTGTGTACCAGGTGAGGAGGGGTGTGTACCAGGTGAGGAGGGGTGTGTACCAGGTGAGGAGGGGTGTGTACCAGGTGAGGAGGGGTGTGTACCAGGTGAGGAGGGGTGTGTACCAGGTGAGGAGGGGTGTGTACCAGGTGAGGAAGGGTGTGTACCAGGTGAGGAGGGGTGTGTACCAGGTGAGGAGGGGTGTGTACCAGGTGAGGAAGGGTGTGTACCAGGTGAGGAAGGGTGTGTACCAGGTGAGGAGGGGTGTGTACCAGGTGAGGAGGGGTGTGTACCAGGTGAGGAAGGGTGTGTACCAGGTGAGGAAGGGTGTGTACCAGGTGAGGAGGGGTGTGTACCAGGTGAGGAGGGGTGTGTACCAGGTGAGGAAGGGTGTGTACCAGGTGAGGAGGGGTGTACCAGGTGAGGAAGGGTGTGTACCAGGTGAGGAAGGGTGTGTACCAGGTGAGGAAGGGTGTGTACCAGGTGAGGAAGGGTGTGTACCAGGTGAGGAAGGGTGTGTACCAGGTGAGGAGGGTGTGTACCAGGTGAGGAGGGGTGTGTACCAGGTGAGGAGGGGTGTGTACCAGGTGAGGAGGGGTGTGTACCAGGTGAGGAGGGGTGTGTACCAGGTGAGGAAGGGTGTGTGCCAGGTGAGGAAGGGTGTGTACCAGGTGAGGAAGGGTGTGTGCCAGGTGAGGAAGGGTGTGTGCCAGGTGAGGAAGGGTGTGTACCAGGTGAGGAAGGGTGTGTACCAGGTGAGGAGGGGTGTGTACCAGGTGAGGAGGGGTGTGTACCAGGTGAGGAAGGGTGTGTACCAGGTGAGGAGGGGTGTGTACCAGGTGAGGAGGGGTGTGTACCAGGTGAGGAAGGGTGTGTACCAGGTGAGGAGGGGTGTGTGCCAGGTGAGGAAGGGTGTGTACCAGGTGAGGAAGGGTGTGTACCAGGTGAGGAGGGGTGTGTACCAGGTGAGGAGGGGTGTGTACCAGGTGAGGAGGGGTGTGTACCAGGTGAGGAGGGGTGTGTACCAGGTGAGGAAGGGTGTGTACCAGGTGAGGAGGGGTGTGTACCAGGTGAGGAGGGGTGTGTACCAGGTGAGGAAGGGTGTGTACCAGGTGAGGAAGGGTGTGTACCAGGTGAGGAGGGGTGTGTACCAGGTGAGGAAGGGTGTGTACCAGGTGAGGAGGGGTGTGTGCCAGGTGAGGAAGGGTGTGTACCAGGTGAGGAAGGGTGTGTACCAGGTGAGGAAGGGTGTGTACCAGGTGAGGAAGGGTGTGTACCAGGTGAGGAAGGGTGTGTACCAGGTGAGGAAGGGTGTGTACCAGGTGAGGAAGGGTGTGTACCAGGTGAGGAAGGGTGTGTACCAGGTGAGGAAGGGTGTGTACCAGGTGAGGAAGGGTGTGTACCAGGTGAGGAAGGGTGTGTACCAGGTGAGGAAGGGTGTGTACCAGGTGAGGAAGGGTGTGTACCAGGTGAGGAAGGGTGTGTACCAGGTGAGGAAGGGTGTGTACCAGGTGAGGAGGGGTGTGTACCAGGTGAGGAGGGGTGTGTACCAGGTGAGGAGGGGTGTGTACCAGGTGAGGAGGGGTGTGTACCAGGTGAGGAGGGGTGTGTACCAGGTGAGGAAGGGTGTGTGCCAGGTGAGGAAGGGTGTGTACCAGGTGAGGAAGGGTGTGTGCCAGGTGAGGAAGGGTGTGTGCCAGGTGAGGAAGGGTGTGTACCAGGTGAGGAAGGGTGTGTACCAGGTGAGGAAGGGTGTGTACCAGGTGAGGAAGGGTGTGTACCAGGTGAGGAAGGGTGTGTACCAGGTGAGGAAGGGTGTGTACCAGGTGAGGAAGGGTGTGTACCAGGTGAGGAAGGGTGTGTACCAGGTGAGGAAGGGTGTGTGCCAGGTGAGGAAGGGTGTGTACCAGGTGAGGAAGGGTGTGTACCAGGTGAGGAGGGGTGTGTACCAGGTGAGGAGGGGTGTGTACCAGGTGAGGAGGGGTGTGTACCAGGTGAGGAGGGGTGTGTACCAGGTGAGGAGGGGTGTGTACCAGGTGAGGAGGGGTGTGTACCAGGTGAGGAAGGGTGTGTACCAGGTGAGGAAGGGTGTGTGCCAGGTGAGGAAGGGTGTGTACCAGGTGAGGAAGGGTGTGTACCAGGTGAGGAGGGGTGTGTACCAGGTGAGGAGGGGTGTGTACCAGGTGAGGAGGGGTGTGTACCAGGTGAGGAGGGGTGTGTACCAGGTGAGGAGGGGTGTGTACCAGGTGAGGAGGGGTGTGTACCAGGTGAGGAAGGGTGTGTACCAGGTGAGGAGGGGTGTGTACCAGGTGAGGAGGGGTGTGTACCAGGTGAGGAAGGGTGTGTACCAGGTGAGGAGGGGTGTGTACCAGGTGAGGAGGGGTGTGTACCAGGTGAGGAGGGGTGTGTACCAGGTGAGGAGGGGTGTGTACCAGGTGAGGAGGGGTGTGTACCAGGTGAGGAGGGGTGTGTACCAGGTGAGGAGGGGTGTGTACCAGGTGAGGAGGGGTGTGTACCAGGTGAGGAGGGGTGTGTACCAGGTGAGGAAGGGTGTGTACCAGGTGAGGAAGGGTGTGTGCCAGGTGAGGAAGGGTGTGTACCAGGTGAGGAAGGGTGTGTACCAGGTGAGGAGGGGTGTGTACCAGGTGAGGAGGGGTGTGTACCAGGTGAGGAGGGGTGTGTACCAGGTGAGGAGGGGTGTGTACCAGGTGAGGAGGGGTGTGTACCAGGTGAGGAGGGGTGTGTACCAGGTGAGGAAGGGTGTGTACCAGGTGAGGAGGGGTGTGTACCAGGTGAGGAGGGGTGTGTACCAGGTGAGGAAGGGTGTGTACCAGGTGAGGAAGGGTGTGTACCAGGTGAGGAAGGGTGTGTACCAGGTGAGGAAGGGTGTGTACCAGGTGAGGAAGGGTGTGTACCAGGTGAGGAAGGGTGTGTACCAGGTGAGGAAGGGTGTGTACCAGGTGAGGAAGGGTGTGTACCAGGTGAGGAGGGGTGTGTACCAGGTGAGGAAGGGTGTGTACCAGGTGAGGAGGGGTGTGTACCAGGTGAGGAGGGGTGTGTACCAGGTGAGGAAGGGTGTGTACCAGGTGAGGAGGGGTGTGTACCAGGTGAGGAGGGGTGTGTACCAGGTGAGGAAGGGTGTGTACCAGGTGAGGAGGGGTGTGTACCAGGTGAGGAGGGGTGTGTACCAGGTGAGGAGGGGTGTGTACCAGGTGAGGAGGGGTGTGTACCAGGTGAGGAGGGGTGTGTACCAGGTGAGGAGGGGTGTGTACCAGGTGAGGAGGGTGTGTACCAGGTGAGGAGGGGTGTGTACCAGGTGAGGAGGGGTGTGTACCAGGTGAGGAGGGGTGTGTACCAGGTGAGGAGGGGTGTGTACCAGGTGAGGAGGGGTGTGTACCAGGTGAGGAGGGGTGTGTACCAGGTGAGGAGGGGTGTGTACCAGGTGAGGAGGGGTGTGTACCAGGTGAGGAAGGGTGTGTACCAGGTGAGGAAGGGTGTGTGCCAGGTGAGGAAGGGTGTGTACCAGGTGAGGAAGGGTGTGTACCAGGTGAGGAGGGTGTGTACCAGGTGAGGAGGGGTGTGTACCAGGTGAGGAGGGTGTGTACCAGGTGAGGAGGGGTGAGGAGGGGTGTGTACCAGGTGAGGAGGGTGTGTACCAGGTGAGGAGGGGTGTGTACCAGGTGAGGAGGGGTGTGTACCAGGTGAGGAAGGGTGTGTACCAGGTGAGGAGGGTGTGTACCAGGTGAGGAGGGGTGTGTACCAGGTGAGGAGGGTGTGTACCAGGTGAGGAGGGGTGTGTACCAGGTGAGGAGGGGTGTGTACCAGGTGAGGAGGGGTGTGTACCAGGTGAGGAGGGGTGTGTACCAGGTGAGGAGGGGTGTGTACCAGGTGAGGAGGGGTGTGTACCAGGTGAGGAGGGGTGTGTACCAGGTGAGGAGGGGTGTGTACCAGGTGAGGAGGGTGTGTACCAGGTGAGGAGGGTGTGTGTACCAGGTGAGGAAGGGTGTGTACCAGGTGAGGAAGGGTGTGTACCAGGTGAGGAAGGGTGTGTACCAGGTGAGGAGGGTGTGTACCAGGTGAGGAGGGGTGTGTACCAGGTGAGGAGGGGTGTGTACCAGGTGAGGAGGGGTGTGTACCAGGTGAGGAGGGGTGTGTACCAGGTGAGGAGGGTGTGTACCAGGTGAGGAGGGGTGTGTACCAGGTGAGGAAGGGTGTGTACCAGGTGAGGAGGGTGTGTACCAGGTGAGGAAGGGGTGTGTACCAGGTGAGGAAGGGTGTGTACCAGGTGAGGAAGGGTGTGTACCAGGTGAGGAAGGGTGTGTACCAGGTGAGGAAGGGTGTGTACCAGGTGAGGAAGGGTGTGTACCAGGTGAGGAAGGGTGTGTACCAGGTGAGGAAGGGTGTGTACCAGGTGAGGAAGGGTGTGTACCAGGTGAGGAGGGGTGTGTACCAGGTGAGGAAGGGTGTGTACCAGGTGAGGAAGGGTGTGTACCAGGTGAGGAAGGGTGTGTACCAGGTGAGGAAGGGTGTGTACCAGGTGAGGAAGGGTGTGTACCAGGTGAGGAAGGGTGTGTACCAGGTGAGGAAGGGTGTGTACCAGGTGAGGAAGGGTGTGTACCAGGTGAGGAAGGGTGTGTGCCAGGTGAGGAAGGGTGTGTACCAGGTGAGGAAGGGTGTGTACCAGGTGAGGAAGGGTGTGTACCAGGTGAGGAAGGGTGTGTACCAGGTGAGGAAGGGTGTGTACCAGGTGAGGAAGGGTGTGTACCAGGTGAGGAAGGGTGTGTACCAGGTGAGGAAGGGTGTGTACCAGGTGAGGAAGGGTGTGTACCAGGTGAGGAAGGGTGTGTACCAGGTGAGGAAGGGTGTGTACCAGGTGAGGAAGGGTGTGTACCAGGTGAGGAAGGGTGTGTACCAGGTGAGGAGGGTGTGTACCAGGTGAGGAAGGGGTGTGTACCAGGTGAGGAGGGGTGTGTACCAGGTGAGGAGGGGTGTGTACCAGGTGAGGAGGGGTGTGTACCAGGTGAGGAGGGTGTGTACCAGGTGAGGAAGGGTGTGTACCAGGTGAGGAAGGGTGTGTACCAGGTGAGGAAGGGTGTGTGCCAGGTGAGGAAGGGTGTGTACCAGGTGAGGAAGGGTGTGTGCCAGGTGAGGAAGGGTGTGTACCAGGTGAGGAAGGGTGTGTACCAGGTGAGGAAGGGTGTGTACCAGGTGAGGAAGGGTGTGTACCAGGTGAGGAAGGGTGTGTACCAGGTGAGGAAGGGTGTGTACCAGGTGAGGAAGGGTGTGTACCAGGTGAGGAGGGGTGTGTACCAGGTGAGGAAGGGTGTGTACCAGGTGAGGAGGGTGTGTACCAGGTGAGGAGGGGTGTGTACCAGGTGAGGAAGGGTGTGTGCCAGGTGAGGAAGGGTGTGTACCAGGTGAGGAAGGGTGTGTACCAGGTGAGGAAGGGTGTGTACCAGGTGAGGAAGGGTGTGTACCAGGTGAGGAAGGGTGTGTACCAGGTGAGGAAGGGTGTGTACCAGGTGAGGAAGGGTGTGTACCAGGTGAGGAAGGGTGTGTACCAGGTGAGGAAGGGTGTGTACCAGGTGAGGAGGGGTGTGTACCAGGTGAGGAGGGGTGTGTACCAGGTGAGGAGGGGTGTGTACCAGGTGAGGAGGGGTGTGTACCAGGTGAGGAGGGTGTGTACCAGGTGAGGAAGGGTGTGTGCCAGGTGAGGAAGGGTGTGTACCAGGTGAGGAAGGGTGTGTACCAGGTGAGGAAGGGTGTGTGCCAGGTGAGGAAGGGTGTGTACCAGGTGAGGAAGGGTGTGTACCAGGTGAGGAAGGGTGTGTACCAGGTGAGGAAGGGTGTGTGCCAGGTGAGGAAGGGTGTGTACCAGGTGAGGAAGGGTGTGTACCAGGTGAGGAAGGGTGTGTACCAGGTGAGGAAGGGTGTGTACCAGGTGAGGAAGGGTGTGTGCCAGGTGAGGAAGGGTGTGTACCAGGTGAGGAAGGGTGTGTACCAGGTGAGGAAGGGTGTGTTCCAGGTGAGGAGGGGTGTGTGCCAGGTGAGGAAGGGTGTGTACCAGGTGAGGAAGGGTGTGTACCAGGTGAGGAAGGGTGTGTGCCAGGTGAGGAAGGGTGTGTACCAGGTGAGGAAGGGTGTGTACCAGGTGAGGAAGGGTGTGTACCAGGTGAGGAAGGGTGTGTACCAGGTGAGGAAGGGTGTGTACCAGGTGAGGAAGGGTGTGTACCAGGTGAGGAAGGGTGTGTACCAGGTGAGGAAGGGTGTGTACCAGGTGAGGAAGGGTGTGTACCAGGTGAGGAAGGGTGTGTACCAGGTGAGGAAGGGTGTGTACCAGGTGAGGAAGGGTGTGTACCAGGTGAGGAGGGGTGTGTACCAGGTGAGGAGGGGTGTGTACCAGGTGAGGAGGGGTGTGTACCAGGTGAGGAGGGGTGTGTACCAGGTGAGGAGGGTGTGTACCAGGTGAGGAAGGGTGTGTGCCAGGTGAGGAAGGGTGTGTACCAGGTGAGGAAGGGTGTGTGCCAGGTGAGGAAGGGTGTGTACCAGGTGAGGAAGGGTGTGTACCAGGTGAGGAAGGGTGTGTACCAGGTGAGGAAGGGTGTGTACCAGGTGAGGAAGGGTGTGTACCAGGTGAGGAAGGGTGTGTACCAGGTGAGGAAGGGTGTGTACCAGGTGAGGAAGGGTGTGTACCAGGTGAGGAAGGGTGTGTGCCAGGTGAGGAAGGGTGTGTACCAGGTGAGGAAGGGTGTGTACCAGGTGAGGAAGGGTGTGTACCAGGTGAGGAGGGGTGTGTGCCAGGTGAGGAAGGGTGTGTACCAGGTGAGGAAGGGTGTGTACCAGGTGAGGAAGGGTGTGTACCAGGTGAGGAGGGGTGTGTACCAGGTGAGGAGGGGTGTGTGCCAGGTGAGGAGGGGTGTGTACCAGGTGAGGAGGGGTGTGTACCAGGTGAGGAGGGTGTGTACCAGGTGAGGAGGGGTGTGTACCAGGTGAGGAAGGGTGTGTACCAGGTGAGGAGGGTGTGTGCCAGGTGAGGAAGGGTGTGTGCCAGGTGAGGAAGGGTGTGTACCAGGTGAGGAAGGGTGTGTGCCAGGTGAGGAAGGGTGTGTACCAGGTGAGGAAGGGTGTGTACCAGGTGAGGAAGGGTGTGTACCAGGTGAGGAAGGGTGTGTACCAGGTGAGGAAGGGTGTGTACCAGGTGAGGAGGGTGTGTACCAGGTGAGGAGGGGTGTACCAGGTGAGGAGGGGTGTGTACCAGGTGAGGAGGGGTGTGTACCAGGTGAGGAGGGGTGTGTACCAGGTGAGGAGGGGTGTGTACCAGGTGAGGAAGGGTGTGTACCAGGTGAGGAGGGGTGTGTACCAGGTGAGGAAGGGTGTGTACCAGGTGAGGAAGGGTGTGTGCCAGGTGAGGAAGGGTGTGTACCAGGTGAGGAAGGGTGTGTACCAGGTGAGGAAGGGTGTGTACCAGGTGAGGAAGGGTGTGTACCAGGTGAGGAAGGGTGTGTACCAGGTGAGGAAGGGTGTGTACCAGGTGAGGAAGGGTGTGTACCAGGTGAGGAAGGGTGTGTACCAGGTGAGGAAGGGTGTGTACCAGGTGAGGAGGGGTGTGTACCAGGTGAGGAGGGGTGTGTACCAGGTGAGGAGGGGTGTGTACCAGGTGAGGAGGGGTGTGTACCAGGTGAGGAGGGTGTGTACCAGGTGAGGAAGGGTGTGTGCCAGGTGAGGAAGGGTGTGTACCAGGTGAGGAAGGGTGTGTGCCAGGTGAGGAAGGGTGTGTGCCAGGTGAGGAAGGGTGTGTACCAGGTGAGGAAGGGTGTGTACCAGGTGAGGAAGGGTGTGTACCAGGTGAGGAAGGGTGTGTACCAGGTGAGGAAGGGTGTGTACCAGGTGAGGAAGGGTGTGTACCAGGTGAGGAAGGGTGTGTGCCAGGTGAGGAAGGGTGTGTGCCAGGTGAGGAAGGGTGTGTGCCAGGTGAGGAAGGGTGTGTGCCAGGTGAGGAAGGGTGTGTACCAGGTGAGGAAGGGTGTGTACCAGGTGAGGAAGGGTGTGTACCAGGTGAGGAAGGGTGTGTACCAGGTGAGGAAGGGTGTGTACCAGGTGAGGAAGGGTGTGTACCAGGTGAGGAAGGGTGTGTACCAGGTGAGGAAGGGTGTGTACCAGGTGAGGAAGGGTGTGTACCAGGTGAGGAAGGGTGTGTACCAGGTGAGGAAGGGTGTGTACCAGGTGAGGAAGGGTGTGTGCCAGGTGAGGAAGGGTGTGTACCAGGTGAGGAAGGGTGTGTACCAGGTGAGGAAGGGTGTGTACCAGGTGAGGAAGGGTGTGTGCCAGGTGAGGAAGGGTGTGTACCAGGTGAGGAAGGGTGTGTACCAGGTGAGGAAGGGTGTGTACCAGGTGAGGAAGGGTGTGTACCAGGTGAGGAAGGGTGTGTACCAGGTGAGGAAGGGTGTGTACCAGGTGAGGAAGGGTGTGTACCAGGTGAGGAAGGGTGTGTACCAGGTGAGGAAGGGTGTGTACCAGGTGAGGAAGGGTGTGTGCCAGGTGAGGAAGGGTGTGTGCCAGGTGAGGAAGGGTGTGTACCAGGTGAGGAAGGGTGTGTACCAGGTGAGGAAGGGTGTGTGCCAGGTGAGGAAGGGTGTGTACCAGGTGAGGAAGGGTGTGTGCCAGGTGAGGAAGGGTGTGTACCAGGTGAGGAAGGGTGTGTGCCAGGTGAGGAAGGGTGTGTACCAGGTGAGGAAGGGTGTGTACCAGGTGAGGAAGGGTGTGTGCCAGGTGAGGAAGGGTGTGTACCAGGTGAGGAAGGGTGTGTACCAGGTGAGGAAGGGTGTGTACCAGGTGAGGAAGGGTGTGTACCAGGTGAGGAAGGGTGTGTATCAGGTGAGGAAGGGTGTGTGCCAGGTGAGGAAGGGTGTGTGCCAGGTGAGGAAGGGTGTGTGCCAGGTGAGGAAGGGTGTGTACCAGGTGAGGAAGGGTGTGTACCAGGTGAGGAAGGGTGTGTACCAGGTGAGGAAGGGTGTGTACCAGGTGAGGAAGGGTGTGTACCAGGTGAGGAAGGGTGTGTACCAGGTGAGGAAGGGTGTGTACCAGGTGAGGAAGGGTGTGTACCAGGTGAGGAAGGGTGTGTACCAGGTGAGGAAGGGTGTGTACCAGGTGAGGAAGGGTGTGTACCAGGTGAGGAAGGGTGTGTGCCAGGTGAGGAAGGGTGTGTACCAGGTGAGGAAGGGTGTGTGCCAGGTGAGGAAGGGTGTGTACCAGGTGAGGAAGGGTGTGTACCAGGTGAGGAAGGGTGTGTACCAGGTGAGGAAGGGTGTGTACCAGGTGAGGAAGGGTGTGTACCAGGTGAGGAAGGGTGTGTACCAGGTGAGGAAGGGTGTGTACCAGGTGAGGAAGGGTGTGTACCAGGTGAGGAAGGGTGTGTACCAGGTGAGGAAGGGTGTGTACCAGGTGAGGAAGGGTGTGTACCAGGTGAGGAAGGGTGTGTACCAGGTGAGGAAGGGTGTGTACCAGGTGAGGAAGGGTGTGTACCAGGTGAGGAAGGGTGTGTACCAGGTGAGGAAGGGTGTGTACCAGGTGAGGAAGGGTGTGTACCAGGTGAGGAAGGGTGTGTACCAGGTGAGGAAGGGTGTGTGCCAGGTGAGGAAGGGTGTGTGCCAGGTGAGGAAGGGTGTGTACCAGGTGAGGAAGGGTGTGTACCAGGTGAGGAAGGGTGTGTACCAGGTGAGGAAGGGTGTGTACCAGGTGAGGAAGGGTGTGTGCCAGGTGAGGAAGGGTGTGTACCAGGTGAGGAAGGGTGTGTGCCAGGTGAGGAAGGGTGTGTGCCAGGTGAGGAAGGGTGTGTGCCAGGTGAGGAAGGGTGTGTACCAGGTGAGGAAGGGTGTGTACCAGGTGAGGAAGGGTGTGTACCAGGTGAGGAAGGGTGTGTACCAGGTGAGGAAGGGTGTGTACCAGGTGAGGAAGGGTGTGTACCAGGTGAGGAAGGGTGTGTACCAGGTGAGGAAGGGTGTGTACCAGGTGAGGAAGGGTGTGTACCAGGTGAGGAAGGGTGTGTACCAGGTGAGGAAGGGTGTGTACCAGGTGAGGAAGGGTGTGTACCAGGTGAGGAAGGGTGTGTACCAGGTGAGGAAGGGTGTGTACCAGGTGAGGAAGGGTGTGTACCAGGTGAGGAAGGGTGTGTACCAGGTGAGGAAGGGTGTGTACCAGGTGAGGAAGGGTGTGTACCAGGTGAGGAAGGGTGTGTACCAGGTGAGGAAGGGTGTGTACCAGGTGAGGAAGGGTGTGTACCAGGTGAGGAAGGGTGTGTACCAGGTGAGGAAGGGTGTGTACCAGGTGAGGAAGGGTGTGTACCAGGTGAGGAAGGGTGTGTACCAGGTGAGGAAGGGTGTGTACCAGGTGAGGAAGGGTGTGTACCAGGTGAGGAAGGGTGTGTACCAGGTGAGGAAGGGTGTGTACCAGGTGAGGAAGGGTGTGTACCAGGTGAGGAAGGGTGTGTACCAGGTGAGGAAGGGTGTGTACCAGGTGAGGAAGGGTGTGTGCCAGGTGAGGAAGGGTGTGTGCCAGGTGAGGAAGGGTGTGTGCCAGGTGAGGAAGGGTGTGTGCCAGGTGAGGAAGGGTGTGTACCAGGTGAGGAAGGGTGTGTGCCAGGTGAGGAAGGGTGTGTACCAGGTGAGGAAGGGTGTGTACCAGGTGAGGAAGGGTGTGTACCAGGTGAGGAAGGGTGTGTACCAGGTGAGGAAGGGTGTGTACCAGGTGAGGAAGGGTGTGTACCAGGTGAGGAAGGGTGTGTACCAGGTGAGGAAGGGTGTGTACCAGGTGAGGAAGGGTGTGTACCAGGTGAGGAAGGGTGTGTACCAGGTGAGGAAGGGTGTGTACCAGGTGAGGAAGGGTGTGTGCCAGGTGAGGAAGGGTGTGTACCAGGTGAGGAAGGGTGTGTACCAGGTGAGGAAGGGTGTGTACCAGGTGAGGAAGGGTGTGTACCAGGTGAGGAAGGGTGTGTGCCAGGTGAGGAAGGGTGTGTGCCAGGTGAGGAAGGGTGTGTACCAGGTGAGGAAGGGTGTGTACCAGGTGAGGAAGGGTGTGTACCAGGTGAGGAAGGGTGTGTACCAGGTGAGGAAGGGTGTGTACCAGGTGAGGAAGGGTGTGTACCAGGTGAGGAAGGGTGTGTACCAGGTGAGGAAGGGTGTGTACCAGGTGAGGAAGGGTGTGTGCCAGGTGAGGAAGGGTGTGTGCCAGGTGAGGAAGGGTGTGTACCAGGTGAGGAAGGGTGTGTGCCAGGTGAGGAAGGGTGTGTACCAGGTGAGGAAAGGTGTGTACCAGGTGAGGAAGGGTGTGTACCAGGTGAGGAAGGGTGTGTACCAGGTGAGGAAGGGTGTGTGCCAGGTGAGGAAGGGTGTGTACCAGGTGAGGAAAGGTGTGTGCCAGGTGAGGAAGGGTGTGTGCCAGGTGAGGAAGGGTGTGTGCCAGGTGAGGAAGGGTGTGTACCAGGTGAGGAAGGGTGTGTACCAGGTGAGGAAGGGTGTGTACCAGGTGAGGAAGGGTGTGTACCAGGTGAGGAAGGGTGTGTGCCAGGTGAGGAAGGGTGTGTACCAGGTGAGGAAGGGTGTGTGCCAGGTGAGGAAGGGTGTGTGCCAGGTGAGGAAGGGTGTGTGCCAGGTGAGGAAGGGTGTGTACCAGGTGAGGAAGGGTGTGTACCAGGTGAGGAAGGGTGTGTACCAGGTGAGGAAGGGTGTGTACCAGGTGAGGAAGGGTGTGTACCAGGTGAGGAAGGGTGTGTACCAGGTGAGGAAGGGTGTGTACCAGGTGAGGAAGGGTGTGTACCAGGTGAGGAAGGGTGTGTACCAGGTGAGGAAGGGTGTGTACCAGGTGAGGAAGGGTGTGTACCAGGTGAGGAAGGGTGTGTACCAGGTGAGGAAGGGTGTGTACCAGGTGAGGAAGGGTGTGTACCAGGTGAGGAAGGGTGTGTACCAGGTGAGGAAGGGTGTGTACCAGGTGAGGAAGGGTGTGTACCAGGTGAGGAAGGGTGTGTACCAGGTGAGGAAGGGTGTGTACCAGGTGAGGAAGGGTGTGTACCAGGTGAGGAAGGGTGTGTACCAGGTGAGGAAGGGTGTGTACCAGGTGAGGAAGGGTGTGTACCAGGTGAGGAAGGGTGTGTACCAGGTGAGGAAGGGTGTGTACCAGGTGAGGAAGGGTGTGTGCCAGGTGAGGAAGGGTGTGTGCCAGGTGAGGAAGGGTGTGTACCAGGTGAGGAAGGGTGTGTACCAGGTGAGGAAGGGTGTGTACCAGGTGAGGAAGGGTGTGTACCAGGTGAGGAAGGGTGTGTGCCAGGTGAGGAAGGGTGTGTACCAGGTGAGGAAAGGTGTGTGCCAGGTGAGGAAGGGTGTGTGCCAGGTGAGGAAGGGTGTGTGCCAGGTGAGGAAGGGTGTGTACCAGGTGAGGAAGGGTGTGTACCAGGTGAGGAAGGGTGTGTACCAGGTGAGGAAGGGTGTGTACCAGGTGAGGAAGGGTGTGTACCAGGTGAGGAAGGGTGTGTACCAGGTGAGGAAGGGTGTGTACCAGGTGAGGAAGGGTGTGTACCAGGTGAGGAAGGGTGTGTACCAGGTGAGGAAGGGTGTGTACCAGGTGAGGAAGGGTGTGTGCCAGGTGAGGAAGGGTGTGTGCCAGGTGAGGAAGGGTGTGTGCCAGGTGAGGAAGGGTGTGTACCAGGTGAGGAAGGGTGTGTACCAGGTGAGGAAGGGTGTGTACCAGGTGAGGAAGGGTGTGTACCAGGTGAGGAAGGGTGTGTACCAGGTGAGGAAGGGTGTGTACCAGGTGAGGAAGGGTGTGTACCAGGTGAGGAAGGGTGTGTACCAGGTGAGGAAGGGTGTGTACCAGGTGAGGAAGGGTGTGTACCAGGTGAGGAAGGGTGTGTACCAGGTGAGGAAGGGTGTGTACCAGGTGAGGAAGGGTGTGTACCAGGTGAGGAAGGGTGTGTACCAGGTGAGGAAGGGTGTGTACCAGGTGAGGAAGGGTGTGTACCAGGTGAGGAAGGGTGTGTACCAGGTGAGGAAGGGTGTGTACCAGGTGAGGAAGGGTGTGTGCCAGGTGAGGAAGGGTGTGTACCAGGTGAGGAAGGGTGTGTACCAGGTGAGGAAGGGTGTGTACCAGGTGAGGAAGGGTGTGTACCAGGTGAGGAAGTGTGTACCAGGTGAGGAAGGGTGTGTACCAGGTGAGGAAGGGTGTGTACCAGGTGAGGAAGGGTGTGTACCAGGTGAGGAAGGGGTGTACCAGGTGAGGAAGGGTGTGTACCAGGTGAGGAAGGGTGTGTACCAGGTGAGGAAGGGTGTGTACCAGGTGAGGAAGGGTGTGTACCAGGTGAGGAAGGGTGTGTACCAGGTGAGGAAAGGGTGTGTACCAGGTGAGGAAAGGGTGTGTACCAGGTGAGGAAGGGTGTGTACCAGGTGAGGAAGGGTGTGTACCAGGTGAGGAAGGGTGTGTACCAGGTGAGGAAGGGGTGTGTACCAGGTGAGGAAGGGTGTGTACCAGGTGAGGAAGGGTGTGGTTACCAGGTGAGGAAGGTGTGTACCAGGTGAGGAAGGTGTGTACCAGGTGAGGAAGGGTGTGTACCAGGTGAGGAAGGGTGTGTACAGGTGAGGAAGGGTGTGTACCAGGTGAGGAAGGGTGTGTACCAGGTGAGGAAGGGTGTGTACCAGGTGAGGAAGGGTGTGTACCAGGTGAGGAAGGGTGTGTACCAGGTGAGGAAGGGTGTGTACCAGGTGAGGAAGGGTGTGTGCCAGGTGAGGAAGGGTGTGTGCCAGGTGAGGAAGGGTGTGTGCCAGGTGAGGAAGGGTGTGTGCCAGGTGAGGAAGGGTGTGTGCCAGGTGAGGAAGGGTGTGTGCCAGGTGAGGAAGGGTGTGTACCAGGTGAGGAAGGGTGTGTACCAGGTGAGGAAGGGTGTACCAGGTGAGGAAGGGTGTGTACCAGGTGAGGAAGGGTGTGTACCAGGTGAGGAAGGGTGTGTACCAGGTGAGGAAGGGTGTGTACCAGGTGAGGAAGGGTGTGTACCAGGTGAGGAAGGGTGTGTACCAGGTGAGGAAGGGTGTGTACCAGGTGAGGAAGGGTGTGTACCAGGTGAGGAAGGGTGTGTACCAGGTGAGGAAGGGTGTGTGCCAGGTGAGGAAGGGTGTGTACCAGGTGAGGAAGGGTGTGTACCAGGTGAGGAAGGGTGTGTACCAGGTGAGGAAGGGTGTGTGCCAGGTGAGGAAGGGTGTGTGCCAGGTGAGGAAGGGTGTGTACCAGGTGAGGAAGGGTGTGTACCAGGTGAGGAAGGGTGTGTACCAGGTGAGGAAGGGTGTGTACCAGGTGAGGAAGGGTGTGTACCAGGTGAGGAAGGGTGTGTACCAGGTGAGGAAGGGTGTGTACCAGGTGAGGAAGGGTGTGTACCAGGTGAGGAAGGGTGTGTACCAGGTGAGGAAGGGTGTGTACCAGGTGAGGAAGGGTGTGTACCAGGTGAGGAAGGGTGTGTACCAGGTGAGGAAGGGTGGTGTACCAGGTGAGGAAGGGTGTGTACCAGGTGAGGAAGGGTGTGTACCAGGTGAGGAAGGGTGTGTACCAGGTGAGGAAGGGTGTGTACCAGGTGAGGAAGGGTGTGTACCAGGTGAGGAAGGGTGTGTACCAGGTGAGGAAGGGTGTGTACCAGGTGAGGAAGGGTGTGTACCAGGTGAGGAAGGGTGTGTGCCAGGTGAGGAAGGGTGTGTGCCAGGTGAGGAAGGGTGTGTACCAGGTGAGGAAGGGTGTGTACCAGGTGAGGAAGGGTGTGTACCAGGTGAGGAAGGGTGTGTACCAGGTGAGGAAGGGTGTGTACCAGGTGAGGAAGGGTGTGTACCAGGTGAGGAAGGGTGTGTGCCAGGTGAGGAAGGGTGTGTGCCAGGTGAGGAAGGGTGTGTACCAGGTGAGGAAGGGTGTGTACCAGGTGAGGAAGGGTGTGTACCAGGTGAGGAAGGGTGTGTGCCAGGTGAGGAAGGGTGTGTGCCAGGTGAGGAAGGGTGTGTACCAGGTGAGGAAGGGTGTGTACCAGGTGAGGAAGGGTGTGTACCAGGTGAGGAAGGGTGTGTACCAGGTGAGGAAGGGTGTGTACCAGGTGAGGAAGGGTGTGTACCAGGTGAGGAAGGGTGTGTACCAGGTGAGGAAGGGTGTGTACCAGGTGAGGAAGGGTGTGTACCAGGTGAGGAAGGGTGTGTACCAGGTGAGGAAGGGTGTGTACCAGGTGAGGAAGGGTGTGTACCAGGTGAGGAAGGGTGTGTACCAGGTGAGGAAGGGTGTGTACCAGGTGAGGAAGGGTGTGTACCAGGTGAGGAAGGGTGTGTACCAGGTGAGGAAGGGTGTGTACCAGGTGAGGAAGGGTGTGTACCAGGTGAGGAAGGGTGTGTACCAGGTGAGGAAGGGTGTGTACCAGGTGAGGAAGGGTGTGTACCAGGTGAGGAAGGGTGTGTACCAGGTGAGGAAGGGTGTGTACCAGGTGAGAAGGGTGTGGTTACCAGGTGAGGAAGGGTGTGTACCAGGTGAGGAGGGTGTGTACCAGGTGAGGAAGGGTGTGTACCAGGTGAGGAAGGGTGTGTACCAGGTGAGGAAGGGTGTGTACCAGGTGAGGAAGGGTGTGTACCAGGTGAGGAAGGTGTGTACCAGGTGAGGAAGGGTGTGTACCAGGTGAGGAAGGGTGTGTGCCAGGTGAGGAAGGGTGTGTGCCAGGTGAGGAAGGGTGTGCCAGGTGAGGAAGGGTGTGTGCCAGGTGAGGAAGGGTGTGTGCCAGGTGAGGAAGGGTGTGTGCCAGGTGAGGAAGGGTGTGTACCAGGTGAGGAAGGGTGTGTACCAGGTGAGGAAGGGTGTGTACCAGGTGAGGAAGGGTGTGTGCCAGGTGAGGAAGGGTGTGTGCCAGGTGAGGAAGGGTGTGTGCCAGGTGAGGAAGGGTGTGTACCAGGTGAGGAAGGGTGTGTACCAGGTGAGGAAGGGTGTGTACCAGGTGAGGAAGGGTGTGTACCAGGTGAGGAAGGGTGTGTACCAGGTGAGGAAGGGTGTGTACCAGGTGAGGAAGGGTGTGTGCCAGGTGAGGAAGGGTGTGTACCAGGTGAGGAAGGGGTGTGTGCCAGGTGAGGAAGGGTGTGTGCCAGGTGAGGAAGGGTGTGTGCCAGGTGAGGAAGGGTGTGTGCCAGGTGAGGAAGGTGTGTGCCAGGTGAGGAAGGGTGTGTGCCAGGTGAGGAAGGGTGTGTGCCAGGTGAGGAAGGGTGTGTACCAGGTGAGGAAGGGTGTGTACCAGGTGAGGAAGGGTGTGTACCAGGTGAGGAAGGGTGTGTACCAGGTGAGGAAGGGTGTGTACCAGGTGAGGAAGGGTGTGTACCAGGTGAGGAAGGGTGTGTACCAGGTGAGGAAGGGTGTGTACCAGGTGAGGAAGGGTGTGTACCGGTGAGGAAGGGTGTGTACCAGGTGAGGAAGGGTGTGTACCAGGTGAGGAAGGGTGTGTACCAGGTGAGGAAGGGTGTGTACCAGGTGAGGAAGGGTGTGTACCAGGTGAGGAAGGGTGTGTGCCAGGTGAGGAAGGGTGTGTGCCAGGTGAGGAAGGGTGTGTACCAGGTGAGGAAGGGTGTGTACCAGGGTGAGGAAGGGTGTGTGCCAGGTGAGGAAGGGTGTGTACCAGGTGAGGAAGGGTGTGTACCAGGTGAGGAAGGGTGTGTACCAGGTGAGGAAGGGTGTGTGCCAGGTGAGGAAGGGTGTGTGCCAGGTGAGGAAGGGTGTGTACCAGGTGAGGAAGGGTGTGTACCAGGTGAGGAAGGGTGTGTACCAGGTGAGGAAGGGTGTGTACCAGGTGAGGAAGGGGTGTGTACCAGGTGAGGAAGGGTGTGTACCAGGTGAGGAAGGGTGTGTACCAGGTGAGGAAGGGTGTGTACCAGGTGAGGAAGGGTGTGTACCAGGTGAGGAAGGGTGTGTACCAGGTGAGGAAGGGTGTGTACCAGGTGAGGAAGGGTGTGTACCAGGTGAGGAAGGGTGTGTACCAGGTGAGGAAGGGTGTGTACCAGGTGAGGAAGGGTGTGTACCAGGTGAGGAAGGGTGTGTGCCAGGTGAGGAAGGGTGTGTGCCAGGTGAGGAAGGGGGTGTGTACCAGGTGAGGAAGGGTGTGTACCAGGTGAGGAAGGGTGTGTACCAGGTGAGGAAGGGTGTGTGCCAGGTGAGGAAGGGTGTGTGCCAGGTGAGGAAGGGTGTGTGTACCAGGTGAGGAAGGGTGTGTACCAGGTGAGGAAGGTGTGTGCCAGGTGAGGAAGGGTGTGTACCAGGTGAGGAAGGGTGTGTACCAGGTGAGGAAGGGTGTGTACCAGGTGAGGAAGGGTGTGTACCAGGTGAGGAAGGGTGTGTACCAGGTGAGGAAGGGTGTGTGCCAGGTGAGGAAGGGTGTGTGCCAGGTGAGGAAGGGTGTGTACCAGGTGAGGAAGGGTGTGTACCAGGTGAGGAAGGGTGTGTACCAGGTGAGGAAGGGTGTGTGCCAGGTGAGGAAGGGTGTGTGCCAGGTGAGGAAGGGTGTGTACCAGGTGAGGAAGGGTGTGTACCAGGTGAGGAAGGGTGTGTACCAGGTGAGGAAGGGTGTGTACCAGGTGAGGAAGGGTGTGTACCAGGTGAGGAAGGGTGTGTACCAGGTGAGGAAGGGTGTGTACCAGGTGAGGAAGGGTGTGTACCAGGTGAGGAAGGGTGTGTACCAGGTGAGGAAGGGTGTGTACCAGGTGAGGAAGGGTGTGTACCAGGTGAGGAAGGGTGTGTACCAGGTGAGGAAGGGTGTGGTACCACCAGGTGAGGAAGGGTGTGTACCAGGTGAGGAAGGGTGTGTACCAGGTGAGGAAGGGTGTGTACCAGGTGAGGAAGGGTGTGTACCAGGTGAGGAAGGGTGTGTACCAGGTGAGGAAGGGTGTGTACCAGGTGAGGAAGGGTGTGTACCAGGTGAGGAAGGGTGTGTACCAGGTGAGGAAGGGTGTGTACCAGGTGAGGAAGGGTGTGTACCAGGTGAGGAAGGGTGTGTGACCAGGTGAGGAGGGTGTGTACCAGGTGAGGAAGGGTGTGTACCAGGTGAGGAAGGGTGTGTACCAGGTGAGGAAGGGTGTGTACCAGGTGAGGAAGGGTGTGTACCAGGTGAGGAAGGGTGTGTGCCAGGTGAGGAAGGGTGTGTGCCAGGTGAGGAAGGGTGTGTACCAGGTGAGGAAGGGTGTGTACCAGGTGAGGAAGGGTGTGTGCCAGGTGAGGAAGGGTGTGTGCCAGGTGAGGAAGGGTGTGTGCCAGGTGAGGAAGGGTGTGTACCAGTGAGGAAGGGGTGTGTACCAGGTGAGGAAGGGTGTGTACCAGGTGAGGAAGGGTGTGTGCCAGGTGAGGAAGGGTGTGTGCCAGGTGAGGAAGGGTGTGTACCAGGTGAGGAAGGGTGTGTGCCAGGTGAGGAAGGGGTGTGGCCAGGTGAGGAAGGGTGTGTACCAGGTGAGGAAGGGTGTGTGCCAGGTGAGGAAGGGTGTGTACCAGGTGAGGAAGGGTGTGTACCAGGTGAGGAAGGGTGTGTACCAGGTGAGGAAGGGTGTGTGCCAGGTGAGGAAGGGTGTGTGCAGGTGAGGAAGGGTGTGTACCAGGTGAGGAAGGGTGTGTACCAGTGAGGAAGGGTGTGTGCCAGGTGAGGAAGGGTGTGTGCCAGGTGAGGAAGGGTGTGTGCCAGGTGAGGAAGGGTGTGTACCAGGTGAGGAAGGGTGTGTACCAGGTGAGGAAGGGTGTGTACCAGGTGAGGAAGGGTGTGTGCCAGGTGAGGAAGGGTGTGTGCCAGGTGAGGAAGGGTGTGTGTGCCAGGTGAGGAAGGGTGTGTGCCAGGTGAGGAAGGTTGTGTGCCAGGTGAGGAAGGGTGTGTGCCAGGTGAGGAAGGGTGTGTACCAGGTGAGGAAGGGTGTGTACCAGGTGAGGAAGGGTGTGTACCAGGTGAGGAAGGGTGTGTACCAGGTGAGGAAGGGTGTGTGCCAGGTGAGGAAGGGTGTGTACCAGGTGAGGAAGGGTGTGTACCAGGTGAGGAAGGGTGTGTACCAGGTGAGGAAGGGGTGTGTACCAGGTGAGGAAGGGTGTGTACCAGGTGAGGAAGGGTGTGTACCAGGTGAGGAAGGGTGTGTACCAGGTGAGGAAGGGTGTGTACCAGGTGAGGAAGGGTGTGTACCAGGTGAGGAAGGGTGTGTACCAGGTGAGGAAGGGTGTGTACCAGGTGAGGAAGGGTGTGTGCCAGGTGAGGAAGGGTGTGTGCCAGGTGAGGAAGGGTGTGTGCCAGGTGAGGAAGGGTGTGTGCCAGGTGAGGAAGGGTGTGTACCAGGTGAGGAAGGGTGTGTACCAGGTGAGGAAGGGTGTGTACCAGGTGAGGAAGGGTGTGTACCAGGTGAGGAGGGTGTGTCCAGGTGAGGAAGGGTGTGTACCAGGTGAGGAAGGGTGTGTCCAGGTGAGGAGGGTGTGTGCCAGGTGAGGAAGGGTGTGTGCCAGGTGAGGAAGGGTGTGTACCAGGTGAGGAAGGGTGTGTGCCAGGTGAGGAAGGGTGTGTGCCAGGTGAGGAAGGGTGTGTGCCAGGTGAGGAAGGGTGTGTGCCAGGTGAGGAAGGGTGTGTGCCAGGTGAGGAAGGGTGTGTACCAGGTGAGGAAGGGTGTGTACCAGGTGAGGAAGGGTGTGTACCAGGTGAGGAAGGGTGTGTACCAGGTGAGGAAGGGTGTGTGCCAGGTGAGGAAGGGTGTGTGCCAGTGAGGAAGGGTGTGTGCCAGGTGAGGAAGGGTGTGTGCCAGGTGAGGAAGGGTGTGTGCCAGGTGAGGAAGGGTGTGTGCCAGGTGAGGAAGGGTGTGTGCCAGGTGAGGAAGGGTGTGTACCAGGTGAGGAAGGGTGTGTACCAGGTGAGGAAGGGTGTGTACCAGGTGAGGAAGGGTGTGTGCCAGGTGAGGAAGGGTGTGTACCAGGTGAGGAAGGGTGTGTGCCAGGTGAGGAAGGGTGTGTGCCAGGTGAGGAAGGGTGTGTGCCAGGTGAGGAAGGGTGTGTGCCAGGTGAGGAAGGGTGTGTGCCAGGTGAGGAAGGGTGTGGCCAGGTGAGGAAGGGTGTGTACCAGGTGAGGAAGGGTGTGTACCAGGTGAGGAAGGGTGTGTACCAGGTGAGGAAGGGTGTGTGCCAGGTGAGGAAGGGTGTGTGCCAGGTGAGGAAGGGTGTGTCCAGGTGAGGAAGGGTGTGTGCCAGGTGAGGAAGGGTGTGTGCCAGGTGAGGAAGGGTGTGTGCCAGGTGAGGAAGGGTGTGTACCAGGTGAGGAAGGGTGTGTACCAGGTGAGGAAGGGTGTGTGCCAGGTGAGGAAGGGTGTGTGCCAGGTGAGGAAGGGTGTGTACCAGGTGAGGAAGGGTGTGTACCAGGTGAGGAAGGGTGTGTGCAGGTGAGGAAGGGTGTGTGCCAGGTGAGGAAGGGTGTGTGCCAGGTGAGGAAGGGTGTGTGCCAGGTGAGGAAGGGTGTGTGCCAGGTGAGGAAGGTGTGTACCAGGTGAGGAAGGGTGTGTGCCAGGTGAGGAAGGGTGTGTGCCAGGTGAGGAAGGGTGTGTGCCAGGTGAGGAAGGGTGTGTGCCAGGTGAGGAAGGGTGTGTACCAGGTGAGGAAGGGGTGGTGCCAGGTGAGGAAGGTGTGTGCCAGGTGAGGAAGGGTGTGTGCCAGGTGAGGAAGGGTGTGTACCAGGTGAGGAAGGGGGTGTACCAGGTGAGGAAGGGTGTGTACCAGTGAGGAAGGGTGTGTGCCAGGTGAGGAAGGGTGTGTGCCAGGTGAGGAAGGGTGTGTACCAGGTGAGGAAGGGTGTGTACCAGGTGAGGAAGGGTGTGTGCCAGGTGAGGAAGGGTGTGTGCCAGGTGAGGAAGGGTGTGTGCCAGGTGAGGAAGGGTGTGTACCAGGTGAGGAAGGGTGTGTGCCAGGTGAGGAAGGGTGTGTACCAGGTGAGGAAGGGTGTGTGCCAGGTGAGGAAGGGTGTGTGCCAGGTGAGGAAGGGTGTGTGCCAGGTGAGGAAGGGTGTGTGCCAGGTGAGGAAGGGTGTGTGCCAGGTGAGGAAGGGTGTGTACCAGGTGAGGAAGGGTGTGTGCCAGGTGAGGAAGGGTGTGTGCCAGGTGAGGAAGGGTGTGTACCAGGTGAGGAAGGGTGTGTGCCAGGTGAGGAAGGGTGTGTGCCAGGTGAGGAAGGGTGTGTGCCAGGTGAGGAAGGGTGTGTGCCAGGTGAGGAAGGGTGTGTGCCAGGTGAGGAAGGGTGTGGGCCAGGTGAGGAAGGGTGTGTGCCAGGTGAGGAAGGGTGTGTGCCAGGTGAGGAAGGGTGTGTACCAGGTGAGGAAGGGTGTGTGCCAGGTGAGGAAGGGTGTGTGCCAGGTGAGGAAGGGTGTGTGCCAGGTGAGGAAGGGTGTGTGCCAGGTGAGGAAGGGTGTGTGCCAGGTGAGGAAGGGGTGTGTGGCCAGGTGAGGAAGGGTGTGTGCCAGGTGAGGAAGGGTGTGTGCCAGGTGAGGAAGGGTGTGTGCCAGGTGAGGAAGGGTGTGTGCCAGGTGAGGAAGGGTTGTGTACCAGGTGAGGAAGGGTGTGTACCAGGTGAGGAAGGGTGTGTACCAGGTGAGGAAGGGTGTGTGCCAGGTGAGGAAGGGTGTGTGCCAGGTGAGGAAGGGTGTGTGCCAGGTGAGGAAGGGTGTGTGCCAGGTGAGGAAGGGTGTGTGCCAGGTGAGGAAGGGTTGTGCCAGGTGAGGAAGGGTGTGGCCAGGTGAGGAAGGGTGTGTACCAGGTGAGGAAGGGTGTGTACCAGGTGAGGAAGGGTGTGTGCCAGGTGAGGAAGGGTGTGTGCCAGGTGAGGAAGGGTGTGTGCCAGGTGAGGAAGGGTGTGTGCCAGGTGAGGAAGGGTGTGTGCCAGGTGAGGAAGGGTGTGTGCCAGGTGAGGAAGGGTGTGTACCAGGTGAGGAAGGGTGTGTACCAGGTGAGGAAGGGTGTGTACCAGGTGAGGAAGGGTGTGTACCAGGTGAGGAAGGGTGTGTGCCAGGTGAGGAAGGGTGTGTACCAGGTGAGGAAGGGTGTGTACCAGGTGAGGAAGGGTGTGTACCAGGTGAGGAAGGGTGTACCAGGTGAGGAAGGGTGTGTGCCAGGTGAGGAAGGGTGTGTACCAGGTGAGGAAGGGTGTGTACCAGGTGAGGAAGGGTGTGTACCAGGTGAGGAAGGGTGTGTGCCAGGTGAGGAAGGGTGTGTGCCAGGTGAGGAAGGGTGTGTACCAGGTGAGGAAGGGTGTGTACCAGGTGAGGAAGGGTGTGTGCCAGGTGAGGAAGGGTGTGTGCCAGGTGAGGAGGGTGTGTGCCAGGTGAGGAAGGGTGTGTACCAGGTGAGGAAGGGTGTGTACCAGGTGAGGAAGGGTGTGTACCAGGTGAGGAAGGGTGTGTACCAGGTGAGGAAGGGTGTGTACCAGGTGAGGAAGGGTGTGTACCAGGTGAGGAAGGGTGTGTACCAGGTGAGGAAGGGTGTGTACCAGGTGAGGAAGGGTGTGTGCCAGGTGAGGAAGGGTGTGTGCCAGGTGAGGAAGGGTGTGTGCCAGGTGAGGAAGGGTGTGTGCCAGGTGAGGAAGGGTGTGTGCCAGGTGAGGAAGGGTGTGTGCCAGGTGAGGAAGGGTGTGTGCCAGGTGAGGAAGGGTGTGTGTTCCAGGTGAGGAAGGGTGTGTACCAGGTGAGGAAGGGTGTGTACCAGGTGAGGAAGGGTGTGTTCCAGGTGAGGAAGGGTGTGTGCCAGGTGAGGAAGGGTGTGTGCCAGGTGAGGAAGGGTGTGTGCCAGGTGAGGAAGGGTGTGTGCCAGGTGAGGAAGGGTGTGTGCCAGGTGAGGAAGGGTGTGTACCAGGTGAGGAAGGGTGTGTACCAGGTGAGGAAGGGTGTGTGCCAGGTGAGGAAGGGTGTGTACCAGGTGAGGAAGGGTGTGTGCCAGGTGAGGAAGGGTGTGTGCCAGGTGAGGAAGGGTGTGTGCCAGGTGAGGAAGGGTGTGTGCCAGGTGAGGAAGGGTGTGTGCCAGGTGAGGAAGGGTGTGTGCCAGGTGAGGAAGGGTGTGTGCCAGGTGAGGAAGGGTGTGTGCCAGGTGAGGAAGGGTGTGTGCCAGGTGAGGAAGGGTGTGTACCAGGTGAGGAAGGGTGTGTGCCAGGTGAGGAAGGGTGTGTGCCAGGTGAGGAAGGGTGTGTACCAGGTGAGGAAGGGTGTGTACCAGGTGAGGAAGGGTGTGTACCAGGTGAGGAAGGGTGTGTACCAGGTGAGGAAGGGTGTGTACCAGGTGAGGAAGGGTGTGTACCAGGTGAGGAAGGGTGTGTACCAGGTGAGGAAGGGTGTGTACCAGGTGAGGAAGGGTGTGTACCAGGTGAGGAAGGGTGTGTACCAGGTGAGGAAGGGTGTGTGCCAGGTGAGGAAGGGTGTGTGCCAGGTGAGGAAGGGTGTGTACCAGGTGAGGAAGGGTGTGTGCCAGGTGAGGAAGGGTGTGTGCCAGGTGAGGAAGGGTGTGTGCCAGGTGAGGAAGGGTGTGTACCAGGTGAGGAAGGGTGTGTGCCAGGTGAGGAAGGGTGTGTGCCAGGTGAGGAAGGGTGTGTGCCAGGTGAGGAAGGGTGTGTGCCAGGTGAGGAAGGGTGTGTGCCAGGTGAGGAAGGGTGTGTGCCAGGTGAGGAAGGGTGTGTGCCAGGTGAGGAAGGGTGTGTGCCAGGTGAGGAAGGGTGTGTACCAGGTGAGGAAGGGTGTGTGCCAGGTGAGGAAGGGTGTGTGCCAGGTGAGGAAGGGTGTGTGCCAGGTGAGGAAGGGTGTGTGCCAGGTGAGGAAGGGTGTGTACCAGGTGAGGAAGGGTGTGTACCAGGTGAGGAAGGGTGTGTACCAGGTGAGGAAGGGTGTGTGCCAGGTGAGGAAGGGTGTGTACCAGGTGAGGAAGGGTGTGTGCCAGGTGAGGAAGGGTGTGTGCCAGGTGAGGAAGGGTGTGTGCCAGGTGAGGAAGGGTGTGTGCCAGGTGAGGAAGGGTGTGTGCCAGGTGAGGAAGGGTGTGTGCCAGGTGAGGAAGGGTGTGTGCCAGGTGAGGAAGGGTGTGTGCCAGGTGAGGAAGGGTGTGTGCCAGGTGAGGAAGGGTGTGTGCCAGGTGAGGAAGGGTGTGTGCCAGGTGAGGAAGGGTGTGTGCCAGGTGAGGAAGGGTGTGTGCCAGGTGAGGAAGGGTGTGTGCCAGGTGAGGAAGGGTGTGTGCCAGGTGAGGAAGGGTGTGTACCAGGTGAGGAAGGGTGTGTACCAGGTGAGGAAGGGTGTGTACCAGGTGAGGAAGGGTGTGTACCAGGTGAGGAAGGGTGTGTACCAGGTGAGGAAGGGTGTGTACCAGGTGAGGAAGGGTGTGTACCAGGTGAGGAAGGGTGTGTACCAGGTGAGGAAGGGTGTGTACCAGGTGAGGAAGGGTGTGTACCAGGTGAGGAAGGGTGTGTACCAGGTGAGGAAGGGTGTGTGCCAGGTGAGGAAGGGTGTGTACCAGGTGAGGAAGGGTGTGTGCCAGGTGAGGAAGGGTGTGTGCCAGGTGAGGAAGGGTGTGTGCCAGGTGAGGAAGGGTGTGTGCCAGGTGAGGAAGGGTGTGTGCCAGGTGAGGAAGGGTGTGTGCCAGGTGAGGAAGGGTGTGTGCCAGGTGAGGAAGGGTGTGTGCCAGGTGAGGAAGGGTGTGTGCCAGGTGAGGAAGGGTGTGTGCCAGGTGAGGAAGGGTGTGTGCCAGGTGAGGAAGGGTGTGTGCCAGGTGAGGAAGGGTGTGTACCAGGTGAGGAAGGGTGTGTGCCAGGTGAGGAAGGGTGTGTGCCAGGTGAGGAAGGGTGTGTGCCAGGTGAGGAAGGGTGTGTGCCAGGTGAGGAAGGGTGTGTGCCAGGTGAGGAAGGGTGTGTACCAGGTGAGGAAGGGTGTGTGCCAGGTGAGGAAGGGTGTGTGCCAGGTGAGGAAGGGTGTGTACCAGGTGAGGAAGGGTGTGTGCCAGGTGAGGAAGGGTGTGTGCCAGGTGAGGAAGGGTGTGTGCCAGGTGAGGAAGGGTGTGTACCAGGTGAGGAAGGGTGTGTACCAGGTGAGGAAGGGTGTGTACCAGGTGAGGAAGGGTGTGTACCAGGTGAGGAAGGGTGTGTGCCAGGTGAGGAAGGGTGTGTACCAGGTGAGGAAGGGTGTGTGCCAGGTGAGGAAGGGTGTGTGCCAGGTGAGGAAGGGTGTGTGCCAGGTGAGGAAGGGTGTGTGCCAGGTGAGGAAGGGTGTGTGCCAGGTGAGGAAGGGTGTGTGCCAGGTGAGGAAGGGTGTGTACCAGGTGAGGAAGGGTGTGTACCAGGTGAGGAAGGGTGTGTACCAGGTGAGGAAGGGTGTGTACCAGGTGAGGAAGGGTGTGTGCCAGGTGAGGAAGGGTGTGTACCAGGTGAGGAAGGGTGTGTGCCAGGTGAGGAAGGGTGTGTACCAGGTGAGGAAGGGTGTGTGCCAGGTGAGGAAGGGTGTGTGCCAGGTGAGGAAGGGTGTGTACCAGGTGAGGAAGGGTGTGTGCCAGGTGAGGAAGGGTGTGTGCCAGGTGAGGAAGGGTGTGTGCCAGGTGAGGAAGGGTGTGTGCCAGGTGAGGAAGGGTGTGTGCCAGGTGAGGAAGGGTGTGTGCCAGGTGAGGAAGGGTGTGTGCCAGGTGAGGAAGGGTGTGTGCCAGGTGAGGAAGGGTGTGTACCAGGTGAGGAAGGGTGTGTGCCAGGTGAGGAAGGGTGTGTGCCAGGTGAGGAAGGGTGTGTGCCAGGTGAGGAAGGGTGTGTGCCAGGTGAGGAAGGGTGTGTGCCAGGTGAGGAAGGGTGTGTACCAGGTGAGGAAGGGTGTGTACCAGGTGAGGAAGGGTGTGTACCAGGTGAGGAAGGGTGTGTACCAGGTGAGGAAGGGTGTGTACCAGGTGAGGAAGGGTGTGTACCAGGTGAGGAAGGGTGTGTACCAGGTGAGGAAGGGTGTGTACCAGGTGAGGAAGGGTGTGTACCAGGTGAGGAAGGGTGTGTACCAGGTGAGGAAGGGTGTGTACCAGGTGAGGAAGGGTGTGTGCCAGGTGAGGAAGGGTGTGTACCAGGTGAGGAAGGGTGTGTGCCAGGTGAGGAAGGGTGTGTGCCAGGTGAGGAAGGGTGTGTGCCAGGTGAGGAAGGGTGTGTGCCAGGTGAGGAAGGGTGTGTGCCAGGTGAGGAAGGGTGTGTGCCAGGTGAGGAAGGGTGTGTGCCAGGTGAGGAAGGGTGTGTGCCAGGTGAGGAAGGGTGTGTGCCAGGTGAGGAAGGGTGTGTGCCAGGTGAGGAAGGGTGTGTGCCAGGTGAGGAAGGGTGTGTGCCAGGTGAGGAAGGGTGTGTGCCAGGTGAGGAAGGGTGTGTGCCAGGTGAGGAAGGGTGTGTGCCAGGTGAGGAAGGGTGTGTGCCAGGTGAGGAAGGGTGTGTACCAGGTGAGGAAGGGTGTGTACCAGGTGAGGAAGGGTGTGTACCAGGTGAGGAAGGGTGTGTACCAGGTGAGGAAGGGTGTGTGCCAGGTGAGGAAGGGTGTGTGCCAGGTGAGGAAGGGTGTGTGCCAGGTGAGGAAGGGTGTGTGCCAGGTGAGGAAGGGTGTGTGCCAGGTGAGGAAGGGTGTGTGCCAGGTGAGGAAGGGTGTGTGCCAGGTGAGGAAGGGTGTGTGCCAGGTGAGGAAGGGTGTGTGCCAGGTGAGGAAAGGTGTGTGCCATTCTCTTGGAGTTGTGTAACACGTGAGAGGGAAAGAGGGGAGGGTGTCGTGTCGTGTGTAAGGTGAAGGGGGGGTAGTGGGGGGTGGGTTTTACTTTTGAGAATCCTCAAAAGTAAAATTCACGTAGTGGGGGGTGGGTTTCATATCGTTCGGAGTTAACCGTAAACACGTTTCGACTCCCACCCACCCAGCCGACCCCCCAACCAAACCCCCGCTACCTCTTCTTCGTGCCCCCTTGCTGGCTGTTCTCAGTTGACCCTAAACACTTCCCCCCCCCTCCTTGGCCCACAGGAGGAGAGCAAGGCGATCATCAGCGAGTCCCTTCCCGCGTGGGTGGCGCAGTTTGCAGCCATCCTCTCCTCGCCGCTCTCACAACACGACCCCCTGGACTGGGGCATCAGGAAGGAGGTGAGGGCAGTGGGGAAGCGGTGAGGGGCATCAGGAAAGAGGTGAGGGCGTTGGGAAACGGAAGGGTTCAGGCATCGGTGTTATGACAGCTTCTCCTGCTTTGATTGGACAGAAGAAAGAGAGGAACGAGCGTTCAACACATACACTGTTGTCAGCAGAAGGACTTATATCTTGAAAGGAGGAGCGTAAGTGAATCTCTTATCAGATTGTGTGTTCGACCTTGCTGTTCATTGCTTTGGAAGCTGGGGTTTGAGTGTTGGGGTTCTGGATTTGGGGTTTGAAGTTTGGATTCTGGATGCGAGGATGCTTGCTTTGCTTTGCTTTGCTTTGCCAGCTTCAATCTTGTGCCTTCTTCTGCGTGCTTTCTCTCTATCCCCTTTATAAGGTGCTTCGCTGCTTGACTCAGCTCATCCAACATTTCCCTGCTCTGCTGGAATCGACAATGCCAGGTACTCATGATTCCAGAGTATATCCCTCTCGACCTCTCTCCTTCTTTCCCTCCCGACCTCTGTCCTTCTTTCCCTCCTTCCCTTTCATCCCTTCCCCATTTTCCGTCCATTTCCTTCTCCATCACTGCCTTCCCTTTGCCCCCATTTCTTCCTCTCCACTCTCTTCTTACTCGTCCACTGCTCACTTGTCTGTCATCTGAACTTGATCTCTTTGCCAGCCTGGCCTTGTCGCCTCCCTCCCCCTCTTCTCCCCACCATTCCGCTGTGTCTCCCCACCTATTCTTCCCGGAAGTGCTGTACCAAAGCAACATGTCGGAAATCCCCCTCTGCGAGCTTTAAGACTCTCCATCCACAAATCCCCCTTCTCCCGCCCGCCTGTCACCACCGCATCTCTTGCTCGCACGCATCCTGGCAGCTCTGTGGCAGGTCGGGCATCCCTCTATACGAGCGACTTCTGGTGGCTGGCTCGAGTTTTGAGTCGACTCAAGCATCCTCTCCTTCGCCCCCCTCTGCCCGCACGCATCCTGGCAGCTCTGTGGCAGAGCTACGTGTCGGGCGGGCATCCCCCCTGTATGTGTTTCGTGACAACTCTCCAAGTACCAAATCACCCCCCATCTCGCCCCCCCTTCCCCTTCTCCCTCTTTTGCCTCGCAGGCATCCTAGCAGCACTTTGGCAGAGCTATGTGTCAGGCATCCCTCTGTACGAGCGACTGCTGGTGGCTGGCTTGCCTCTGCTGCCCCCCGCTGCTGCTGCTGCTGCTGCTGCTGCTGCTGCTGCTGCTGCTGCTGGGGACGCAGGGGCAGCAGGGGAGCTGCCAGCAGTGACAGTGCACAGGCAGGAGCGGGGGCCAGGGGAGCAGCAGAGGGAGGAGGGGATGAGTCAGCGGCAGATGAGCTATCTGCGCTTGCCATTCAGGTGAGGGTCTTGGCTTTTGCGAATCGAGCTATTAGTTTAGAGTGAGGTGGATGCGGCGTACCAAAGAGCCAAAGAATGTTTTCTTTCCCCTCGTCTTACCGTATTCACCTTTCCAACCTCTTGAACGACACTCCTTCCCTCGTTTTGGTTCTTAATGTTGAGATGGCTCAAATCTCTTTCCGTCACCTCTTCACCCTTTTGGGCTCTTGACTACAAGGCACCTGAATACTCTTTCCATCACATCTTCCACTTGTTTGCCTCTCAGGCGTTTGAGTTCCTCCTGACACTCGCAACCAATTCCAGATTCCAAAAGGCGAGTCCTTGCCTAGACGCTTTTCTTTCTTAGCGCTTTTCTTACCTTTCCTGATTTCTGGTGTCCATTCCCTGAATTGGCTTTACTGCTCACTGGTCCTTGGGCTTTCTTACCTTATATACACCACACCACGACCATGACAGGGCCTGCATGGCACAACAGAGGCGCTGGTTTACTTTGCCATAGCCTACATGCAGATCACTGCAGCTCAGGTTGGTGCTGTGTTGTTGTGTGGTGTGATGCGATGCGACTGTGCGGCAGAACTGTGCTTCTACAAGACTTTTGGGTCATAAGCACCTTCTTCTTTTTCACCCTAAGCTTTCCTGATCATATTGCTTTTTCTCCTGCTCTTTTCCTTCCTGCCTCTCTCTCACTGTTCTACTCTCCACTTGCCATGTGCTCAGCTTCACCCCGTAACTCGTGTGTTTCGCTGCTTTGCTTGCTCACCTTTCGCTTAGTTTCCTGTTCTCCACCCCACAGGAGGAGGAATGGCAGCGTGACACTAACGAGTTTGTCTCAGAGGAGGACGACGAGGCCATCAGCTGCCGCACCTCTGGTGAGAGTTGCATTCATTATATTGTCACTCTGCGGTTCCGCTTCACATTGTTGTCCACAATATCCACAATATCCACAAGATCCACAGCGGGTGGGTGCACAGCGAATTCTATCTCCCTGACCCAAATCCTCCCCCCCAACCCCAACCCCCTCACAGCTGCGGCTCTGTTGGAGGAGCTAGTGGCGGAGTTCAAGGAAGAGGCGGTCCCAGGGATATCCACAGTCGTGGGGGGCACATGCTAAAGTACTTGTTTCCCAACCCCCACACACACCACTCTCCCCCTCACAGCTGCAGCACTGTTGGAGGAGCTAGTGGCGGAGTTCAAGGATGAGGCGGTGCAGGGCATATCCACGGCGGTGCAGCGGCGGCTGGGAGACACGGTGGTGAACCCCACAGAGCATGCCCCCGCCTGGTGGAAGGTGAGAGGCGCTCGCTGGTGAAAGGTGCCCGTCTGCCTGGTGTGCAGAGTTTAGTGGGGAGGCAGTGCAGTGCAGGGCATATCCACAGCGGTGCAGCGACGGCTGGGAGACACGGTGGTGAACCCCACAGAGCATGCCCCCGCCTGGTGGAAGGTGAGAGGCGCTTGCTGGTGAAAGGTGCCCGTCTGCCTGGTGTGCAGAGTTTAGTGGGGAGGCAGTGCAGTGCAGGGCATATCCACAGCGGTGCAGCGGCGGCTGGGAGACATGGTGGTGAACCCCACAGAGCATGCCCCCGCCTGGTGGAAGGTGAGAGGTGCCCGCCTGCCTGGCTCGTCCAGTTTTTGGTGCCTTTTGTTTGTAACTGCTGCTCAGTGCGTGTTCTCTTTCATCCATCCATGCATTCTGCAACTGCCTCTCATGCGTTGCTGCCCCCACCCCACCCCTTTCCATTACCACCCACCTCTTTTCGTTTTCTCATGCCTCTTCTCGCCCCCCCATTGCCTCGGCCCCACGTCTCGTCATTGCCTCGACCCCATGCCCCCTCCTGCAGTTGCGCGAGGCTGCCATCTTTGCTGCGGGTACGGTCGCCGACACCTTCCTTCAGTACGAGGTATGCTGGTGGGTGGGTGCTTCATAAGAACAGTCACTGTTGAAAGCAGCGACAAACAAGTTCGCAGTCTGATGCGCCGAGCTGGCGATGCCAAGGGTTCGTGAGGGCAGGGAGGCTAACTAATTTTTTACGCTTAGTTGTCTCACCTTCCTGGCACTGGTTTTTGAGAATTCTCAAAACTATTTATGACGCTTAGGTGTCTCACCTTCCTGGCACTGGTTTTTGAGAATTCTCAAAACTAACTATGACGCTTAGGTGTCTCACCTTCCTGGCACTGCATCCCGCCACCTTCCTGGCACTGCATCCCGCCACCTTCCTGGCACTGCATCCCGCCACCTTCCTAAGCTCTGAATGCATGCGTCTGCATGTATTTGTGCCTGTGTATCTGTGTATGTGTTCCTGGGGATGTGTGTGTGTGTGCCTGGATGAATGCACATGTCCGTGCTTGATTTGCATGCGTGCACATATGCATACACACCTGCTTGCTCGCATGTGCACACCACCACCAATTGCATGGAGCACATCAGATGGAGGGAAAGCCAGTGTTTGACTCAAAGGCCTTCCTTGATGCTCTGCTCCTGCACGATCTGGGCCCAAGTGAGTGACTCCCGTCTGTCTGCCTTTTGGCCGCGCATTAGCTGCCACTGGTGATGCTCATATCTTGGCCGTGTGAAATTGAGCTTGCAGTCAAGTCAACTCATAGAACCTTTTTAATGCACTGCTGTATGACCTGCTTCCAGCCAACTGAGTGAGTCTGCCCTGTAACCAGCGAATTAGCCATGTTACAGCTTCACCCAACAGGGCAGTGCAGTCAGCAACATCCTTTTCCTCTTTTCCTCCTCATGCCCTTGCCTTCCAAACCCTTGTGCCTTGCGACCCTTTCCACTCTCTGCCGGTTCTCCGCACCAGACGGGGCAGTCAACTTCCCCTTCCTCTACTGCCGCTGCCTCTGGGCTGCTGCTAGGTTCGCCTCTGACGTGAGTGCATGGGCTTGTAACGATTATGGCACAAGGCACATGGGATTGATGTGTGTGTGATCGCAGTCGAATGTGGTGTGAGATCTTGTCGGCTGGAGGGCTCAAATTTGAATCAGTGCTGAACGGGGGGTTATGTCCTATCTATGCATGGGACATGGAATGAACGCAGCGTGAAAGGTTAAACTGTTCGCTCTGCTTCTGTTGCATTCCCCTTACAGCCTTGCATTCATAACCCTCTCCCTTGTGCATACTACTTAAAGCCCAAGGAATTCTTGTTTCCCCCCTGTGCGTGTGGCCCATCAGGCACCGACAGAGAAGAAGGTGCAGCTGCTGCGCGTGGCTGCAGAGGCCCTCGGCCAGGACAGGTGCCACGGGAAGGGGAGTTACTAGGAGGATGGAATGGCATGAAGAGCGATGGGATGGGATGGGGGTGGCCACGGGGGAAATCGAATGGCACAAAAATGGTGGGCTAGGATGGTACGGCATGAAGAGGGATGGGATGGATAGTGTCACGCCATTGCTTTTGGGATAACATGGTGTGCCATGGAGAGCATGACTGTGATACGCATAGTAGGACACAACACACCATAGCAATGGCTGGGGACTGGCGCTCAACATGTCATTTCATCCAGTGTCCCCAGCCCGTCAATTGTTCACTTCCATGCCCCATCCCCCATGCATGACCATTGACCACAGGCCGCTGGTGATCCGCATAGGGGCGTGCCGAGCGCTGTCACGCCTGGCCCCCAACATGCAAGCGGAGGACCTCAGGCCCGTGCTGCCTGCTATCTACACCGGCATCAGCCATATGCTGCCCGAGGTGAGCCACATGCTGCCCGAGGTGAGCCACATGCTGCCCGAGGTGAGCCACATGCTGCCCGAGGTGAGCCACATGCTGCCCGAGGTGAGCCACATGCTGCCCGAGGTGAGCCACATGCTGCCCGAGGTGAGCCACATGCTGCCCGAGGTGAGCCACATGCTGCCCGAGGTGAGCCATATGCTGCCCGAGGTGAGCCACATGCTGCCCGAGGTGAGCCACATGCTGCCCGAGGTGAGCCACATGCTGCCCGAGGTGAGCCACATGCTGCCCGAGGTGAGCCACATGCTGCCCGAGGTGAGCCACATGCTGCCCGAGGTGAGCCACATGCTGCCCGAGGTGAGCCACATGCTGCCCGAGGTGAGCCACATGCTGCCCGAGGTGAGCCATATGCTGCCCGAGGTGAGCCATATGCTGCCCGAGGTGAGCCACATGCTGCCCGAGGTGAGCCACATGCTGCCCGAGGTGAGCCACATGCTGCCCGAGGTGAGCCACATGCCGCCCGAGGTGAGCCACATGCTGCCCGAGGTGAGCCACATGCTGCCCGAGGTGAGCCACATGCTGCCCGAGGTGAGCCACATGCCGCCCGAGGTGAGCCACATGCTGCCCGAGGTGAGCCACATGCTGCCCGAGGTGAGCCACATGCTGCCCGAGGTGAGCCACATGCTGCCCGAGGTGAGCCACATGCTGCCTGAGGAGAGCCACATTCTGTCCAGCCATGGATCATACATTCTAATCACTGCTATGAAGTGAAGCATATATGCTGGCCTTGGCTGCTCTGCCTGTATGTTGGCTGCTCTGCCTGTATGTTGGCTGCTCTGCCTGTATGTTGTTCCTTCCATGGCCCTCCCACTCCCCCATCTCTCAAAACCGTCCAGCAATGCCCACTCGCTGCCAGATACCACCTCCCCATGTCGGCCCCATCTTTCCCACTGACTCCGCTGCCTCCCCCACTTGCTGCCTCCAAGCTTGCTCTCTTCCCCCCTCTCACCCCGTCACACCTCCACCCTTCAGACGACACGCTCTTCAGACGACATGCTCCACCTCTGCCTCGAGCTTGTTTTGAGAGGCGCCTAAAAAAAACTCCCCACTAAAAAATTCCCCCTCACCCCGCCCTTCACACCAGGTATCGGACGACACGCTTCATCTTGCTCTTGAGCTTCTCACTGCTGTCATCCGCTCAGGTGTGACCCTTGCCCTGCCATGCCATGTCATGCCCACCACATCATGCCATGCCATGCCATGTCCACCAAACCATGCCACGTCCACCCCACCATGCCATGTCCACCACACCATGCCATATCCACAGCACCATGCCATATCCACAGCACCATGCCATATCCACAGCACCATGCCATGTCCACAGCACCCTGCCATGTCCACAGCACCATGCCATGTCCACAGCACCATGCCATGTCCACAGCACCATGCCATGTCCACAGCACCATGCCATGTCCACAGCACCATGCCATATCCACAGCACCATGCCATGTCCACAGCACCATGCCATGTCCACAGCACCATGCCATGTCCACAGCACCATGCCATGTCCACAGCACCATGCCATGTCCACAGCACCATGCCATGTCCACAGCACCATGCCATGTCCACAGCACCATGCCATGTCCACAGCACCATGCCATGTCCACAGCACCATGCCATGTCCACAGCACCATGCCATGTCCACAGCACCATGCCATGTCCACAGCACCATGCCATGTCCACAGCACCATGCCATATCCACAGCACCATGCCATGTCCACCATGCCATGTCCACTATGCCATGTCCACAGCACCATGCCATGTCCACAGCACCATGCCATGTCCACAGCACCATGCCATGTCCACCATGCCATGTCCACCATGCCATGTCCACCATGCCTGCCTGATCATGCCATACCGTGCCTCACACCTTCATACTCCCTCCCCCCCTTGGCCCCGGCCAATCAGACGTGGAGGTGACAGCACAGATTGAGCTGGTGGTAACATCAGCACTGCTATCCATATGGGCGGAGCACGTGAACGACCCGGTGATCAGCTTTGATACCACTGCCGACCTCAACTTCATCCTGTGTGCCCCTCCATCCCATCCCTCGCGCCACCCTCCACAAACCCCCCTTCCCCCCCCAACCTCATGCATTCATATTCTCTTCCCTCGTCCCCCCCACACTCCTCTCCCCCCTCTGCCCTAACCCCCACCAACGGTTCCGACAAATCAGACGCGGAGGTGACAGCTCAAATGGAACCAGTGGTAACGTCAGCGCTGCTGTCCATATGGGCGGAGCACGTGAACGACCCGGTGATCAGCTCTGATACCACTGACGCCCTCGAGGCCATGGCCGACCTCCCCGCCTGCATCGACTCCATCCTGCGCGCCGCCATCCCTTCCCTCTCCACCATCTTCTCCAAGGTAACTTCTTTCTTAAACAAGAGCTGTTGCATGGATTACTACTCATATGACGGATCCGACAATAATGGAGATGAGGTGACTCCATCCTGCACGCTGCCATCCTCCAATTCTCCACCATCTTCTCCAAGGTACCGCCTCCAAGGTGTACCGCCTTAAATGTGTCTCTTCCACGTTCCCCAAGGTATCGCCACGCCTTTCCAAACAAGAGCTGTCGCATGGACTACTCATACGATGGATCTGACAATAACGAAGACGTTTTCAATCCATCCTGTGCACTGCCACCCCCCCACTCTCCTCCATCTTTTCCACAGTACTACCGTTGTGCCAGGCTACCATTCCGCCGTACCACTCCAACTCTCCATTTGTGCTGCTCTTTGATTCTTATGCAAGCTCCCTGTCTCTGCTCTTTGATTCTTATGCAAGCTCCCTGTCTCTGCTCTTTGATTCTTATGCAAGCTCCCTGTCTCTGCTCTTTGATTCTTATGCAAGCTCCCTGTCTCTGCTCTTTTGTCTGTGTGTGCGAGTGTGCGGGAATTGAGTTTTATGCATGCCTGTTGTGCTTGTATGTGCATGTTCTTGCATGCCTGTTGTGCTTGTATGTGCATGTTCTTGCATGCCTGTTGTGCTTGTATGTGCATGTTCTTGCATGCCTGTTGTGCTTGTATGTGCATGTTCTTGCATGCCTGTTGTGCTTGTATGTGCATGTTCTTGCATGCCTGTTGTGCTTGTATGTGCATGTTCTTGCATGCTTGAACGCATGTGATGCCTGCTTGTGTGTATGCGCTTGTTGGCGTGTGCATGTGTGCATGTGTGTGTGGGGGGGGGGGGGGTGGGAGGGACTGGTGAGCAGCCAGAGGAGCAACCAAATGGGTTGGTGGCAGGAGGCATGGAGCTTCTAACGATGCTGCTTAAGGTAAGACTACCGATGGCCCAACGCAAGGCAGTCAAATATTCTGTGTGAGCTTGAGAGGAATGCTCAACAACCCAACCCACCATCTGATCAGTGGGGAATGCGTTGCCCTTTCTCCTCCTTTGAGACCCTTCCTCCCCACCCCTCCCTACCCCTCCTCTCCTGCACTGTCCTTCTCTCCCCAACCTGCGAGCCACCACCAGCACAACCCCCCACCACTGGTCCGTCCAGTCTTCCAATCTTCCAGTGTCTTCCATGCCCTGTTTTCACCACTGGCAGCCGTGGTGCTGCAGTCGGATGATCACACAGAGCTGCAGAACGGAGCAGAGGCACTGGCCACGTTTGATCCTTGAGTTAGCCACCCGCCTTCTCTCCCTGCTACCCGCCTTCTCTCCCTGCTACCCCGCCTTCTCTCCCTGCCACCACCCCCCCTGTTGCCTGCAGCGCACGCCCCCACCACTGGTCCGCCCAGTGTTTGACGCCCTATTTGCTCCGCTGGCAGCGGTGGTGCTGCAGTCAGACGATCACACAGAGCTGCAGAACGGGGCGGAGGCACTGGCCATGTTTGTGCGCAAGGGCGGGGAGGAGCTGGTGGCGGGCAGCGCTGACCCCGATGGCACCATGAAGACCCTGCTCGATGCTGCCGCCAAGTGAGTGGCTGGAAGGCTTGCTTTGATTTGGTTCAAAAGTCACTTCAAAACAGAGTGTAAGCGTGCAACAGGGCGAGGGGGGAGGAGCTGGTGGCGGGCAGCGCTGACCCGGATGGCACCATGAAGACCCTGCTGGATGCTGCCGCCAAGTGAGTGGGGCAGATGCCCATGTAGCATGCAAAAGAGGGCAGAGGCCGGTTGGTGCAGTCAAGTGGGGGGGGGGGGAACTGCTGGTAATTCATCCTTCACCTGCCCCTGTCATTCTCCTTCACCCTCCCTCCCTCCCTCCCTCCCTCCCTCCCTCCCTCCCTCCCTCCCTCCCTCCCTCCCTCCCTCCCTCCCTCCTCCCTCCCTCCCTCCCTCCCTCCCTCCCTCCCTCCCTCCCTCCCTCCCTCCCTCCCTCCCTCCCTCCCTCCCTCCGCCCCTCCCCCTCGCGTCATACCCATCAAAAGGCTTCTAAGCCCACAGCTGGCCCGTCAGCATCTCTCTTCGTGGGGCCACTGTTGGTGCCAACCGTCTGATCCGCCGTGTGCCATCGCGTATGGCACCGCACCTGCAGGCGCTCGTGGCCGCCATTGTCCACCACATGGATTGCTACTTTTGCATCGGCTCATTCAACCCATCCTTCGCCTTCTCTTCTCCTTCCATTCCTTTCACTCTCCCCCTGTGCCCCCATGGAAAGATTATTGAGCCCACAGTTGGAGCCATCAGCATCCCTGTTTGTGGGCCCGCTGTTGGTGCAGCTGATCCGCCGCGTGCCCTCACGCATGGCACCGCATCTGCAGGCGCTCGTGGCCGCCATTGTCCACCGCATGGCCGCCAAGCGCATGCCCTCGCTCTCCGTCTCGCTTCTACTGGTCTTTGCTCGACTGGTAGGTGGATGTGACTGTACTGCATGCCTGGTAGGTATGGATGCGTTGTTGTGTTGGCTTCTTGTCTTGTTCTTGCCACCAGATTCATTGCTTGATTGCCGATCGGATGCCCTTCTAACTCCTCGACTTCTCCTGCCCCCATCCCAGGTGCACTGGGCATCACCGGACGTGCGCCCGCTGCTGGACCTGCTCTCGTCGTTGCCCCTGCCCGGCCACCCGTCGGCCCTCCACTTCCTGCTCTCCGAATGGGCCATGTACCACAGTCAGTGCCCCTCTCTTCCCCTGTCAATACGTCAATGTTGTCCAGTTTGTGTCCCGTCTCTACCCAACCAGTAATTGCCTCTACCCACCCAGTAACTCCCTGTACCTATCATTGCCTCACTCCACCCATCCAGTTACTGCCCCTTCTTCCAACCATGCCCACTTCTGCACTCCTTCCTTCTCACCCATCCCGCTGCTGCCGTCTTGCTGCCATCACCTGCCTGTGCAACCCACCACCCCACCCCCCTGTCGCCCATCACACCATCCTCAGGGGACATACACGGGGTGTATCACAGCAAGGTGGCGTCAGCAGCGCTGGCGCTGCTGCTGGCCTCACGTGACCCGCGCCTCCTGCAAGTGCCCGTGCAGGGCCGGCTGGTGGCGGTGAGTTGTGTTTTATTTTTTGAGTAGACTCAAAACTCAACTTATCACGCAAGTGCCCGCGCAGGGCCGGCTGGTGGCGGTAAGTTTTGTTTTATGCCTCAGCAACCCTTGTTTGCATTGCAACCCGTCGTTTCTTTTCTTCTCGTGATTTGTAGACGTCTAAGGGTGTTGTGACTCGGTCTCATGTTGAGGTGCATTCAAGCGAGTTCTTCTTTCTCATTTCTTCTCTTCCTCCTCCAGACGTCCAAGGGCGTTGTGACTCGCTCGCGAGCGCGAGTGGTGGCAGACAAGTGGACAGAAATGGCGTTTCCAGCTAAGGTGAGAATGGCCTCATACAGTCATTGGCGAATGGTATGAAAGGTGCAAGACACAATGTTCTTTTCTCAGCACACCCTTTTTTCACCGCGTTTTTCTCCTCCTCACCACAAGTCACCACTTCTCACTCCTTGTCATCACTGTCCATTCCCTCTCTGTCACACCCCTAGGGCCTGTCACTGCTGGCAGGTGTGTTGCTGGCGGCGAAGGAGGAGGGCGAGCAGGCAGATGCGTTGAGAGGGGTAAGCATTGGGGACTGACGGGGGGGGAGCCCCAAACATGTGGCATTCTGCTATACACCACATTGCCTGGTTAAAAGAGGCAAGAGGGCAGAGGTGTTGCGAGGGTTAATTGGGGGTGTGACCAGCAGAGGGGCAGCGAGAATGTTCTTCACACCATGAAGGCATGCTGCCATTGACTCCAAGCCGAAGTCTCTCATCTTCCCAACTAAGGCTGTATGTTCCTCCCTGATATAACATCTTTGGAATTTCTCCTGCCAGCAGGATCGAGACATAGACGAGGAGGACGAGGAGGGAAGTGATAAAGGGGAAGCGTGGCATTCTTGTCATACCTCCCTGAAACATGTGATTGTTCTCTCCTCTATTTTTTTGCACCTCCTGTGTGCCTCCCACCTGATCTCTCTCCTGCCAGAAGGATCGAGACATAGACGAGGAGGACGAGGAGGGAAGTGAGGAGGAGGGGGAGAATGGCAAGGGGAGGGAGGGGCTGGATGCAGGTCTACCGCCGGTGTTTGCTTCAGCTGAGCTCTTCTCGCACTTGCTGGACCAGGAGGTGAGATGGGATGGGTCTAGTTTTGAGGTGCCTCAAAACTAACGGCAAGGGGAGGGAGGGGCTGGATGCAGGCCTGCCGCCGGTGTTTGCTTCAGCCGAGCTCTTCTCGCACTTGCTGGACCAGGAGGTGAGATGGAATGGGTCGAGTTTTGAGGCGCATCAAAACTAACGGCAAAGGGAGAGAGGGGCTGGATGCAGGCCTGCCGCCGGTGTTTGCTTCAGCCGAGCTCTTCTCCCATCTGCTGGACCAGGAGGTGCGTTGGGACAAGCACGGAAGGCCTTCGGGATGGGTGGCGTTGAGGGCGTGTGAGTTGCAGGGTGTTTCTGAGACCTCTAAAAAGCGCCCTGCTTTTGCCGAGCACTTCTTCTTGCACCCCCCACCTGTGTGCCCATGCCCACGTTCATTCCTCTCCCGCTCCGTTTGTCCATGCGTGCGTTGAGGCAGTTTGGTGAGGATGCAGGGGATGATGACGACGATGCTCAAGACGACCCACTCAACCAGGTATGTTCGCTGACCCACGATGCTACTCGTGCCCCTCGCCACTCCCCTTCTCTCCTCTTCCCAGTTCACTCACACCCTTATATATGCACTCACTCGCTCACTCACTCTTTCTTCTCCCGTTTATTCAGCCACTTGCATGTTTTCACAACCACTCCCCCTCCTCTCTATCCCCCCTCCCCAATCCCCATCCGTTCCCCCTACAACTCCCAGATCAACCTGACTGTATTGATTGCCGACGTCTTCAAGCAGCTGGCAACACAAGATCCAAATCTCTTCCAGACACTTTCTCAGGTGAATGTCCAGGACAAGCAGTTTCTCGGGAGCAGTTGTTCCTTAGCCCGGGCCTTTCCCAGGAGGCATCGGCCCAGACCAAAACCTCCCCCAGATGATAATAGATATTGGGATTCGCTGATCCTCGCTTGCGCTCCATCTTGGCTTCTCGTTCGCACGCGTAACTACCCATTTGGTAGTTGGTCCATACCTTCCTTACTCACACGCACCCTTGAATCCCTTCCCTACCCTAATGAATGCACCAACAGGAGCTTACAGCAAGAGAGCGATCAACCATTCAGTCCTCCCTCAATGCCTCGTGATTCGTGAAAAAGACATACCTTAGCACAATGGTCATTGCAACTGTGGATGGCAGATAATTACCAATAGAAACGGCAAGCAGTAAACTCCTTTGATCTCTTGTATGTGCCTGTGTTCATCAGAAGCAGTTGCATGATTCCTTCTGCTTACTGAACTAAAAATATATGTGATTGAAAGAGTAGGTTTATAATGATTTATTGATAAGCCTCGACGTGCTCTCATAGCTCAGTTGGTTAGAGCACCCGTTTAGTAAGCGGGAGGTCTTGAGTTCAACTCTCAATGAGAGCACTTCGGCTGTCGCCCCTTGCCATCATTTTGTAACCAGCCTTTCGTCCTTTTCGCGACGCTGCGCTGGCTCCAGGTTAGCAGCACTCGTGCAGTGCAGCGCAGGCTGACCGACAAGACAATCGAGGCATTTCCATTGATCTGAGGAATCCCTGCACTCATTCTCTTCCTTCCGACACACAGCTGCTTGCCTCCTCCACTTGGCTCCTTTTCCCCTTAGTCTGCGTGTCCTGAATAGCAACCATGGGGACCATGGCTGAAGTCCAAGAGCATCTAAAGGCGCTTAGCCGGGACTATGTATGCGAACCATTCCTAGGTAGGTCTTGATGATAATTTTTCCCTAGTCCTAGTTCGGTTCTCAAGGCATTTCCTGAATAGGCATTTCCTTAATAGGCATTCCCGTTTGAGATACGGGTCGCATCAGGATCAGATTCTTATCTTGGTCCATTAAATCACGCTTCAACTACTACATACGATTTACGACCTGTCTATTCCCGTTCTTTTTCTGGTTACTTCACAGAGTACCGAACCGTGTCTGGTGTCGCTGGTCCCTTGGTCATTTTGGAAAAAGTGAAGGTACGTTTCAGTCTAGTTATCCTTTCCATTTCACGGCGACCTCTGTAGGGGACTCAACTTATCGGCGGATCTTGTTGCCTCGCTGGATCTCGTTGAGCGCAGGGTCCCAAGTTCCAGGAGATCGTCAACCTGAGGCTCGCAGATGGAGAGATTAGAAGAGGTCAAGTTCTTGAGATCGATGGCGACAAAGCCGTTGTTCAGGTGTTGTCCCGGCGCTTCGTTTACCGAACCAGCATTTTCGTAAATAAATACATGGTTGACATTGTTAGACTCGTCACTTCTGCAGGTCTTCGAGGGGACTTCTGGGATTGATAACAAGCATACGACAGTCGAGTTCACTGGCGAGGTGACTTAGCTTATGAAATTTGAGAGGCTGGATACTGATTTAGTGTTTGAGGTACTGATCGTGGTTATGTCAACCTTCGTCGAAACAGGTGTTGAAAACGCCCGTGTCCATCGACATGCTTGGTCGCATTTTCAACGGATCTGGCAAACCCATTGATGACGGGCCTCCCATTCTTGCGGAAGCATATCTCGACATTGCCGGTAAGCGTCATACTTCAATGCGCCTTGATCTGGCCTATTGTCACAGACGACGTTGTTCTTAACCTCTGCATGTGACCTGCAGGCAGTTCCATCAACCCTAGTGAACGAACATATCCCGAAGAAATGATTCAGACGGGTATTTCGACCATCGACGTCATGAACTCGATTGCTCGCGGTCAAAAGATTCCGCTTTTCTCCGCCGCTGGTCTTCCACACAATGAAATTGCCGCACAGATCTGTCGGCAAGCAGGTCTTGTGAAGCCATTGGAGAAAAAGGATGATCTGCTGAAGGTACCGTTAACTCAGTGCACTTTTCGTTCATGACGTCTTGTTTATCAAGTTCTTATACGCTTTTTTACGTCTGGTCCCAGGACGATGAGGAGGATAACTTCGCCATTGTGTTCGCTGCTATGGGTGTGAACATGGAAACTGCTGCGTTCTTCAAGCGAGATTTCGAGGAGAATGGTTCCATGGAGCGTGTGACGCTTTTCCTGAACCTGGTAATTATTGCCCCCTTGGTCCTTGTTGCACAATTTCTGTTTTAAGTATGATAAAATTTCACAATGTTTGTCTTCGCAGGCCAATGACCCTACTATTGAGCGCATTATTACTCCTCGTATTGCGCTTACAACCGCTGAGTACCTTGCCTACGAGTGTGGAAAGCACGTGCTTGTGATCTTGACGGACATGAGTTCATACGCTGATGCCCTTCGTGAGGTGCGCTTTCTAACTCCCTCTTACCTCCACGCTCTGCTACTGCATTCGCAACTGCCGTTTGTTCCGTTTGCCTTTTGCTTCCCTCTTCATGACCAGTCCCATATAGTTTTTTCTCCTCTTACTTGGTAACCTAGTGTCCCTTTCCTCAAAACCATCTTCTGCCAGGTTTCTGCTGCGCGTGAGGAAGTGCCTGGGCGTCGTGGTTACCCAGGTTACATGTACACTGATCTTGCGACCATTTATGAACGTGCTGGGCGTATTGAGGGTCGCAAGGGCTCCATCACCCAGATTCCTATCCTGACCATGCCAAACGACGGTATGTATTGATGATGGTGTATGTCGATGTGCTAATATGGGTTAAGGGAACGAGTACAATTCTGGACATGCGCATGGCTGTCTTAGATAGTGCTTATCAGACAGTAACCAGGGAACGTGCCGATAACTTGCATAATATACTAAATGCACGCAATAGATAGGTGCGTGATGGTTAGCTCACCGTGTGTGAGGATGTGGGCTATTTTTATGCGCCTCTGTTGCAGATATCACTCACCCTATCCCCGATCTTACTGGTTACATTACGGAAGGGCAGATCTACATTGACCGTCAGCTGCACAACAGACAGGTAAGCGATTTGACGAGCTCTGATGCTATTCCGATTTTACATTGTCTTCTCCGTGGTGCATTCTTAATATCCTTCACGCCCGTTTCTTTGTGCGCAGATTTATCCTCCGATCAATGTGTTGCCGTCCCTGTCTCGTCTTATGAAGGTATGCATTCTTTTCATGCATCATCAAGTCCTTGCCCTTTGGTCTGTAAAATACATCCATGTCTTCTTGGTCCTGCCTCATGTTCAATGTGCCTGCTTTTTCAATCCCATCATCCAGAGTGCTATTGGAGAGGGGATGACCCGCAAGGATCATGGTGATGTCTCCAATCAGGTCTGTATCTTCTGTGGCACATCTCAATGACTGCTATCACCGTTTCTCAAGCTTGGACCTTCTAACGGTTTCCTTTTGCTGTTACTGTGTGTTTGGTATACTTCAGCTCTATGCCAACTACGCCATTGGTCGTGATGTGCAAGCCATGAAGGCTGTTGTTGGAGAAGAAGCTTTGTCATCTGAAGATCTGGTATGTGTGGTAGTCATAACTGGTTCTGCATGTGAACAAATGCCCTGCCCCATCTGCATATCTTGTGCATCACCCTGAGGGTATAGTGCTGCTCACTCCTGACGTCGTCCTCTTTTGATCTGTGCATCTGAATTTCAGCTTTACCTGGAGTTCCTGGACAAGTTTGAGCACAGATTCGTCACTCAGGGAGCATATGATGCTCGTGACATCTACCAGTCTTTGGATCTCGCATGGACCCTTCTGCGTATCTTTCCCCGTGAGATGCTTCGTCGTGTGTCACCCAAGATTTTGGATGCCTTCTACAGCCGTGACTCCGACCACTAAGTCATACCTGTCGGAAGTGGTTTGCCCACCCTAGTCCACTAAATTACACTGGAATGTGACTCCATTCAAGGTCGTCGTGGTTGGACGTAGGATAATCGTATAGGAATGCTGTGTATGAAAAGATTGAAGTTGGGACCACATTTGTAGGTGGCTTTTCATTTCACTCTCCGTAACGTGTATAATGTAATATTGTTATGGCAAACGCTTTTGTCAGACGACACTGTAGTGAGGGTTTGTCGCAGTCTGTTTCGCGGGAATCACTGATGTTCCCCACCATCCTGGATTCCTGATCCATTTTTCTTGCAACGGAATAGACCCACTGGACCCTTCGAAGCTGGTCTGCCCTCAGTTAGCCAGGGCGAAGGCATAGCTTGCTGATCGATCGCGGAAAGTGCGGGCTGCATCCTATTTTGATTGCGAATCCGGCTGCTTGTGTTAGCTTGGCATATTCAACGTTCAAGCAAGATGGCGTTGTTGCCACCAGGGATGAAAAAGGATGAAGATTTTGACGGAGAGTGTGAGTGCTGCCGTAGATTTAGTCTCTGTGCGGCGAGGTTCGGAGAGTGGATTTTTGAAATCTTCCACATTTGAAGCTGGGAGAGAGTACCCTTACAATGTTCTGTGTGTCTGGATGCAGTTGAGTACTCTCCGTTTTTCGGGATCGAGAAAGGCTCCGTTCTACAGGAAGCTCGTGTATTCAATGACCCGCAGCTGGATCCCCGAAGATGTGCACAGGTCGGCATGTTGTACCTCAGTTGGCATGCTGCTCCTAATTTTCCCTCATTCCTGCGGCTTTGTTACTTCACCTGTTAGCCCTTTGTTCCTGGTTCTTCGTTCTGTTAGAAATTTGTTCCTCATTCTAGGCCCATTTTTTCAAGCTCCATTGGCATGGATCTGAATCTCTTTCTTACCCTATTGCAGGTTATTACCAAGCTTCTGTATTTGCTCAATCAAGGCGAAACGTTCACAAAGGTAAGGGTGTCTTATCTGCCATTGGTGGCCTGGAACTGTTTCTCAAAGGATCTATCATAATTCGTGTATCCCTGAGCTTTTACCATTGGGTTGCAGACGGAAGCGACGGAGGTCTTCTTTTCCGTCACCAAGCTCTTTCAATCAAACGACATTGGCCTACGGCGATTCCTGTATCTCATGATCAAAGAGATCTCCCCATCATCCGACGAGGTATTTCATCTGGATTCAGGCCACTTATTACACTGACATCCACCGAAAGCGTTGATTTTCATTCAGAGATGTTGCGCAATCTTCTTCAGCAAGTAAATCTCTCCACGCATGCAGGTCATCATCGTGACAAGCTCCCTAATGAAGGACATGAACAGCAAGACGGACCTGTACAGAGCCAATGCCATCCGTGTGCTCTGTCGGATCACAGATGGAGGCCTTCTGGGCCAGATTGAGCGTTATCTGAAGCAGGCGGTTGTGGATAAGAACCCTGTCGTTGCCAGTGCTGCTCTGGTCAGCGGGTTCCACCTTCTCAAGGTAACTCATGATGTTGTGCGGCTGACGGTTATGCTCATGCTAATGGGAGTGAATTTGAGCAGAGATAAGTGACAAGGTGTTGAATTTCACGACATTTGTTGGGTGGTGTTGTTGCAGACGAATCCGGACATTGTACGAAGATGGAGCAATGAGATTCAGGAGGCGGTGCACTCCAAGTCACCTCTCGTGCAGTTCCATGCCCTCGCTCTCCTTCACCAGGTCAGCCTTCCTCTGTACCAATTTCTACGCTGCCCATCCTCTGTCTGCTCGCCACATACCCACTCTCTGTACTGCTGCCTGCTCTACCATCTTACTATATCTTCTGACTGCTGGGTTCACATTCATCCAATTATCTGCTTTCTTGTCTTATCTAATATAATCTGGATCTTCTTCTGAACAGATCCGGCAGAGCGACCGTCTGGCCATCAGCAAGCTGGTAACCAGCCTCATTCGAGGTGCTGTGCGCTCGCCGCTTGCACAGTGCCTGCTTGTGCGCTACACCTCCCAGGTAACATCCACCTCCTCGCTTAGTAGGGCAGGCTGTTTCATGTTGACAGCTATTGCATCGACCATGTAGCGAGCTGTTGCAGATGGCCAACATCACTCCACCACAATGTATTTGTGAAAACACTGTGGCAATACACGTGGTGTGTACATGCATTACATGGCAGGTGATTGAGGAGATGGGCCCTAACAACAACAATGCGCGCCCCTTCTTCGAGTTCCTCGAGAGCTGTCTGCGGCAGCGGGCGGACATGGTGATGCTGGAGGCAGCGCGCGCCATGACAGAGCTCACAGACATCACGGGCCGCGAGCTCACGCCGGCCATCACCGTGCTCCAGATGTTCCTCTCCTCGCCCAAGCCCGTGCTGCGCTTCGCCGCCATCCGCACGCTCAACAAGGTCGCCATGGCGCACCCGCAGGCGGTTACCAACTGCAACATTGACATGGAGACGCTGATTTCGGACCCGAACCGCAGCATTGCGACGCTCGCGATCACGACGCTGCTCAAGACGGGGAATGAGGCGAGCGTGGACCGGCTGATGAAGCAGATCACCAACTTCATGTCGGATATTGCCGATGAGTTCAAGATTGTCGTCGTGGAGGCCATTCGCTCGCTCTGCCTCAAATACCCCCAGAAATACCGTGTCCTGTAAGTCGGGCATTGCTTCAGCCTCATGTCATCGCGTCGCTCTACTCTCTGCCTAGCAGCTTCGCATTTGTTTCTCAGGCTGTGATTGCGTTCCGAATAAACGCGGATGCTGTGAAATTTTATGCATGAGCATGCACTCAAAACAATTTTCTCTCGCTGTGTTGATTGTTTGCAGCATGAACTTCCTGAGCGGCATCTTGCGGGAGGAGGGTGGGTTTGAGTACAAGAAGGCGATAGTGGACTCCATCCTCATTCTCATCCGGGAGATCCCTGATGCCAAGGAGATTGGCCTCTCACACCTCTGCGAGTTCATTGAGGACTGCGAATTCACCTACCTCTCCTCGCAGGTAAACTGATTTTCATGTGCTGCTTATTCAAACCCCACTCCTTTCTTTTTCACCCTGTCAGCTGCAGTCAGCTGTCACGAGACAGGCAATAGCATATTAATTTGCAGAATACCAGGCTCCACTCCCCTCCTCCCAAACAACCCACGCCCCCCCCCCCCCCACCTTATTTTCCTGCTGATTTAGAACATTTTCCTCCTTATCCGCTTCCCTTGTAATTCATGTGCACTTCCTCCTTTGGATCTCTGTGCAATTTTTCCATGGGACCTTGGCTTGTCTACCACCTACACCTGGCAGATTCTGCATCTGCTGGGCAACGAGGGACCCAAGACGCCAGAGCCGGCGCGGTACATCCGCTTCATCTACAACCGCGTCATCCTCGAGAACGCCACTGTCAGGGCCAGCGCCGTCAGCACCCTCGCCAAGTTCGGCGCCCAAGTGGAAGCCCTCCGGGTGGGTCTGGGTTGCACTGAGGGCGGTTGTGAAGGTTGGGGAACAGGTGGATTGTGTGAATGTGGATTGGACTGGGAATTCATGGGTATCGATGAGTTGATGGCAGGATTCTCTGAGGTCTAAGGTCTTTCTCCATTGTGACCCCAGCAGTCGAAGTATCGTTCACCATCAGCTCATGGGTCGTCTTTTCCTCCCTTTGCTGCTCCCTTATACCCTGTCCCACTTCTTTCATGCAGCCTCGCATTGTCACTCTCCTGCGCCGCTGTCTGTACGACAATGATGATGAGGTGAGGGCGATGCCAACTATCTCAGCCAGAAGTGTGGTGAAATTTGTGTTTGCTCCTTTGTCTCCTTATCTCCCCACCTCTTTGGCAACCCTTCATAAGCTTCAAGCTCCCATCCTCGTAGATCTCCTCATCCTGGAGGTACTAACGCCATTCCTGCCCCAATTGTTTTTGAACCCCCAACAGGTGCGAGACCGAGCAACACTGTACCTGAACGTGCTGGGGGGCGACGGGCAGGAGTCGGTGGCAGCCAGTGGCGCCAGCGACTTCATGCTGGAGGCCCTTGACGTGCCCCTTGTCAACCTCGAGACCGCTCTCAAGCACTATGTGAGTCACTCGTTGTGAGGTTCACTGGGTCTTTTTCTACTGTGTCACACTGGAGTAGTTTGTTATGTGCATGTGCAGGAGAGGTTTACAGGTAGAAGGGGAGGTTTACATGGTTGAGCACATGTGTACTTGTGGGCACGTTTGCATGTTTGCATGTGTGGATGTATTTTGCGAGTTTGCTGACCTGATAAGCGTCAGCTTAACAATTTGCTTCTCTCTTCGTCCCCCCCTCTCCCCCGATCAGGAGCCAAGTGAGGCACCGTTCGACATAGACAGCGTGCCCAAGGAGGTGAAAGGCCTGCCTCCTGCCAAGGCGGGCGCCAAGAAGGCGGCCAAGGAGGCAGCGGCGGCCAAGGCGGCCGGCGGTGGTGCATCGGCGTCAGAGACGTACGAGAAGCTCCTCAACTCCATCCCCGAGTTTGCCACCTTCGGCAAGCTGTTCAAGGTGCGAGGGCAGGCTGCAGCAATGGGGAGGAGGGGGCGAGGCATGGGCTCAAGGGCGGGATGTGATGCTGTGTACGCTGCATCCAAGCTGTCCAAAAATGCCTTCCCCTTCAGGCACATTCGACTTTTTTCGTAGTTCTCTTACATGTCTCCTCCCTCACCCCTCTCTCCCCCCCTTCGCTCTGCCATGTCCCGCAACCTCTCCCCGATCCCCTCTTCGTCTTCCCTCTCCCCCCCCTGCACTGCAGTCGACACGGCCAGTGGAGCTAAGAGGCAGAGACGGAGTATAGTGTAAACGTGGAAGCATTTTCGAAATGTTTCAGGACAATCTCAACTCTTTCCCTCTTCCTTTTCTGCGTCTCCACCCTGCTCCTTCACAACCTTCCCCCCTCCCCTCCCCCCTGCGCTGCAGTCATCAGCGCCAGTGGAGCTGACGGAGTCAGAGACAGAGTACAGTGTGAACGTGGTGAAGCACGTGTTCCCCGCACACATGGTCTTCCAGTTCAACTGCACCAACACCATCGCCGAGCAGATGCTGCAGGATGTGAGTGCCGCGTGTCCTGTGCCTTTTGCCTCCCCTCTTCATTCCCAACCACTGGCGCCGCCTCTAGCCGAGCCGAACCATTTTTCTTTCGCCTAGCTCCCCGTGTTTTGCTTTCACATTTGGCACTCAAAACCTTCGTTTCCCTTCCTCGCCTCGTATCCCGTTCCCGCAGGTCACAGTGCTCATGGACCTGGCAGAGGCGGAGGAGTTTGAAGAGGTGGCGACCATTCCGCTCAAGAGCATGGCGTACGGAGTGACGGGGCAGACGTTTGTGGCGCTGTCCAAGCCAGAGGGCGCACTGACGCTGGGCAAGATCACGAACATCATGAAGTTCAAGGTGGTCGAAGTGGATCTCAATACGGGCGATGCAGAGGAGGAGGGGTACGAGGACGAGTACCAGCTGGAAGACCTCGAGGTGAGTCTGGGACTCTGAGGTGGTGTTTGAGTAGTGGTGATAAGGGTTCTTGAGTTTACTCAAGCCGAAGGGCACGCTGACGCTGGGCAAGATGACCAACATCATGAAGTTCAAGGGTGGACCTTAATACGGGCGATGCGGAGGAGGGGGGGTACGAGGACGAGTACCAGCTGGAAGACCTCGAGGTGAGTTGGTGATGTTGTTGGATGGGCTGGATGGGTTGTATGGGTTTGAGTCGCAGATTACACCACTCACACACTTCAACCGCGATTTCGCCCCTTGCGCAACCCCCTTCATTGTACCCTAACCTTCCATTTCCCTCCCCCTCCCACATCCGCCCCTCCCTCTCTTTCTCCAGGTATCGTCAGCGGACTATGTGCGGAAGCTGAGTGTGCCCAACTTCAGAGCAGCATGGGAGGCCATCGACCCATCTCTCGAGCGTGTGGACGAGTACGGCCTAGGCGTGCGCGACAGCCTGCAGGAGGCAGTAGAGGCAGTTATCACCATTCTGGGCATGCAGCCGTGCGAGAGCAGCGAGAACGTGCCGTCCAATGCACGCTCGCACCAATGCCTGCTTGCCGGAACGTTCCCAGGGGATGTATCGGCGCTGGTGCGGCTGTCGTTTGGCATGGATGCGCAGAAGCAGGTGGCCATGAAGCTGGCTGCTCGGTCAGAGGATGTCACCATCAGCGATCTGGTGCATGAGATCATTGCCAATGCATAGACTCGTGGTGGACTTGGTTCAGAATATGCTGTTAATGGAATCTAAATAATCGCTCATACAATGCTTGTTTGTCCAGGAGCTTCAAGTTCCGGTATACAGAAGATGGAGTCTTCAATCCTCTGCTCAAATCATCTGTTCTCTTGACAACAAAAGAGGGCTGCTTTATACCGCGTTTTATGGGCCAGGTTGCACGCCATTGGGATCAGGAATTTGAAGAAAAATGGACTGCTGTGCAGAATTCCAGTATCAGGAAAGCCAGCCAGCTCCCAATCATCATCACCCCATCACAATCCATCATCCTGATTCCTGAACTATCACTCCTGGTGTCAACTTGTGACCACAAGTGCCACATCAGCGCCCATCATTCAGCCGTCTCATCCCTTTTCCCGTCCGCCTGTCCCCCTTGCTCCTTCCCCTCCGCGCCTTCTTCCCGAGCCAGCACAGCCATGGCAGTGGCATCCTTCCTCCCAGCACGCGGCTTAGGGCCCCAGTACGCCTCTGGGTTGGGCACAAACCGAGCCACTCCCTTCTGCTGTGCCTTGCTCAACGCCTTTGGCGCTTTGGCAAAATTGACCTGGGGAAAGGCAGAGGGGACGGAGAAGGCAGCAGCAGCGAGAGAACAAGTTGTAAGGGGCATGTGACTTGGGACACAGGTCAACGTAGAAGTACAGCAAGCAAGAAGCAGCAGCGGCACTCTCCCTAGTTCTGCACCTTGCTCATGCAAGACCCGTTCAGATCCACTGACAAAAAATCTCCATTGCCCATGTCACTCACAATGGATAAATTCGTCATACCTCAGTCGTGGGGGGCTTGGCCAGAATCGTGTCAGCTGGGCTGCCCTCCCCTTGGGACTTCACGGGGTGGTCTCGGATCTGGTTACCACATGGACACGTGGGGTGTTACACGTGGAGATGGGATGAATGGCGTTTAAGGCATGGGACGTGGAGAGATGCAGAGCCCTCAGCGTGCAGGTTCACATGGCACATTATCACACCATACATCATCGAAATCAGGCAATGTCCAATTATTCAATCCACACATGCCCCTCCCCTCCTCTTCCCCCCATCACCCACGCATAACTCACCCAGCAGCGCATGACGTCCCAGATAAGACCCAGGGGGGCGTCGGTCTTGATGCCAAGCGGGTTGGAGTGCGCCCCTGACACGCGGTGCCCGGCGTTGACGAGCGCGGAGCGGAACAGCAGCATGCTGGGCGGCGTGCACTTGAGTGTGGTGCTGATCTCATGCAGGTCGATGTACAGCGGGATGTCGTGGAGCTCCTGGGGGAGAAAGAACGGAAGAAGAAATGGGAAGAGAGGAAAGGGGAGAGGGAAGGGCGGCATGAACTTGAGTGTGGCGCTGATCTCATGCAGGTCGCTGATCTCAGCGGGATGTCGTGCAGCACCTGGGGTAGGTGGGGAACGATAGGAAGTCAAGGGGAGAGGGGAAGGGAGGTATATTTGAGTGTGGCACTTGCGTCATGTACCATGCAGAGGTACATAACACCTCCTCCTGTCTCACTAACCCCCTCCTCCTTCCTCCTTCCCCCCTCCACACTTTCCACTTCCCCCTTCCACCTGTCCCGTTCCCCCTTCCCCCTCTCCTCCCCCTCTCACCTCAGACACAGCAGTCAGCAGCCCATGCACCTTGCCGAACCCAGCCAGCTTCGCCTTCCCCGCTTGCACCTCCCCCAGAACCAGCCGAACCCAGCTGGCATCATGGATGGGCGCCGACCACATGGGCCCTCCGATGCTCAGATGCCGCCCGCAGTGCTCACACGCAGGAGGGATTACGGGACCTAGACCAGGGAGGTACCTGGGAGGAGGAGGTGGGGCGTCTGGTTTCTGGAGGGACAAAACGACGTGAGGGGTCAGAGGGGAAGAAAGAGGAGGGGGGAGTAAAAAGAGGGGAAAACAAAGCTCGCTAGCACGGTCAGACAGTGCCAGGTACGTGGAGCACCAATTAGATGACATGACTATATGTGGCAGCGACTATGTGTATTCTTTCTTTACATGGTCTCACCTTGGCGCGCCCCTCAACAACCCGTCCCACGGGCTGCAGGTGGTAGGAGTCACAGCCGGAGCACTGGAAGACGTATGCCAGCTTGCTGGGTGTCGCCTTCACTGCCTGCGCTGACCTGGTGGCGGGCCAGCAGGAGCGTTGAGGGAGCAGATGAGGCACAGCGGGAAGAGGAGACAAGACAGCGATGAGGCTCTAAACGGCAGGTCAGTGCATAGAAGACGGACTCGACTAGTGTTGTTGAGTGATCTGAGATGCAGTGAAGCGCCAGATTACATCATGTAGTGCAGTGGTGCTGCTGCAATGCAAACCTACACTACACTCTTCTCACGTGAATCAAACTCAATCAGACTCACGTGAATCAAACTCAATCAGAATTACGTGAATCAAACTCAATCAGACTCACGTGAATCAAACTCAATCAGACTCACGTGAATCAAACTCAATCAGACTCACGTGAATCAAACTCAATCAGACTCACGTGAATCAAACTCAATCAGACTCACGTGAATCAAACTCAATCAGACTCACGTGAATCAAACTCAATCAGACTCACGTGAATCAAACTCAATCAGACTCACGTGAATCAAACTCAATCAGACTCACGTGAATCAAACTCAATCAGACTCACGTGAATCAAACTCAATCAGACTCACGTGAATCAAACTCAATCAGACTCACGTGAATCAAACTCAATCAGACTCACGTGAATCAAACTCAATCAGACTCACGTGAATCAAACTCAATCAGACTCACGTGAATCAAACTCAATCAGACTCACGTGAATCAAACTCAATCAGACTCACGTGAATCAAACTCAATCAGACTCACGTGAATCAAACTCCATCAGACTCACGTGAATCAAACTCAATCAGACTCACGTGAATCAAACTCAATCAGACTCACGTGAATCAAACTCAATCAGACTCACGTGAATCAAACTCAATCAGACTCACGTGAATCAAACTCAATCAGACTCACGTGAATCAAACTCAATCAGACTCACGTGAATCAAACTCAATCAGACTCACGTGAATCAAACTCAATCAGACTCACGTGAATCAAACTCAATCAGACTCACGTGAATCAAACTCAATCAGACTCACGTGAATCAAACTCAATCAGACTCACGTGAATCAAACTCAATCAGACTCACGTGAATCAAACTCAATCAGACTCACGTGAATCAAACTCAATCAGACTCACGTGAATCAAACTCAATCAGACTCACGTGAATCAAACTCAATCAGACTCACGTGAAGACGCGCACGAAGACGCGGATGTAGAAGTCAACAGACACAGACAGCACCGGCACTATGTGCCGCTTAAACCGGTTCGCCGCACTCTGATGGCAAAGGCACAGGAGGGAATGGTGGTGAAAAGTAGAGGGCGAATGGATTGTTGAGGACAGGAAGAGAGAATGTTGACACAAGAAATCTGAGGCAGCAGCAGCATGAGCAGCATGTAACGCATGACGCTATGACGAGCAACTGTATGGAAACGGGCCCTGTGAGTAGAGTGTTTCTATGAGCACTGACCCTACGACGGGCGTTCCTGTGAACGCTGCAGCAGTTAAGTAAACTGACTCAAAGGAGGGTTACCTCGATGGAGGCGAGCAGTATGCGGATCGCCATCTCGTGGCAGTACTTGGCACGGTGTGGATACGCCCCGTACCTGACACAGTCATACATAGGATAGGACACACAAAATACGCACATGATTACTTTTGAGTCGACTCAAAAGTCAGTTGAAACTGTCAAACAATGCATACATAGAGCACACACACAGCGAGCATGGGCGGTGACAGAAGTGTTTGGGATGCCTGGACTGCTGACTGTATGTCAAGTTTCTGTATTCAGAGTTTTGATTCTGTTTTCTGTAACTGCAGCTCACGTGGAGTCGTAGACCTCGGCGTTCTTCCCACACAGCACGGCCATGTCTGTGGCACGGTGGCAGTTACCAGCAGCAGCAAGCCCCACATGCAACCCTGAACCAATATCCGTCTCTGAATCCAGAGTCCAGAACACCATCAGGAGCCCTACGCCGCTACGCATGGGCTCACTTGGAGTAGCAGACCTCGGCATTGTTGCCACACAGCACGGCCATGTCAGTGGCCGTCACCAGCAGCATGCCCCCATCCGCCACTGCCTGCACTGCCCCGTCCAAGAAGACCGACGGCGTCCCGTACGGGTCCAGATCCACCTGCGGGGACGACGGTAGGGTGAATATTGAGTTTCTTAGCAGTCAACTCATGCTTTGACTCAATCAACGTCTCTGTCCCCGTCTGTACCAACAGCGAGCCAACAGCCCTGCCTAGGAAGACGGACAGCGAGCCATGCCATGAGGATCAGGATTTTCTTGCCAACGCAGCAGAATCGAGTCGATATTCGTTGTCGACTGAAAACACCGGCAATAGAAAAAGTCCCCATCCAGGAAGACTGAAGGAATTGCCACACTCACTCACCGCATCAAACTCCTTCTCGTGCAGTATCATGTACACACGAGCATCGCCTTGCTCCGCTCTCACTGGTACCGCCCCCTCCCCTTCAACCTTCCCCCCCTCACTCGCCGGCTCACCATCCCCTCCCTTCCCCTCCTCCTTGCCCTCCCCTTCCTCCCCCTCAGCCACAGCAGCACCACCAGCAGTGGCGGGTGGTGGAGGAGCAGCAGGACTAGCGGTGGCGGTAGCGGTGGCGGTAGCGGTGGCGGGTGGTGGTTTACCACCGAAGTTGTGTGCTACATTGCGTTGGCAGGCCTGCACGGCCACGGGGTCGTTGTCCAACGCCACCACCGTTCCCACCCCCGGGATCTCCTTCGCGTACCGGATCGACCGCAGCCCTGATGCTGCAAGTCCCTGGGGAGGGGGGGGGAGGGGACGGGCGGGGAGGGAGGAAGAAGATGCGAGGAGGAGCGGTATGAAGAGCCCACCCCGCGATCTCCTTGGCCACCGGATCAACCGCAGGGCTCGACGCTGCCAACCCCTGCGCGTGGGGAGGGTGGGCGGAGATGGAAGGCTAGTTTTGAGGCGCCTCAAAACTAGAGATGGAAGGGAAGGATAGGCAGTGGGGAAGGGTAGGTAGAATGTGGGAGGAGTGGAGAGTGTGGGGTTGAAGTTATTTTTATTCATGCATTGTCACGGGTCAAGGTGGAAAAGAGTGCATACACACCGACCTCTAAGATTCTCAAAGGCTTCACTTCAGCCACCTTCGCCTGCTGCTGCTGCTGCCCCTCCCCCGCTTCAGCCGCTGCATCTGTTGCAACCGCGCCGTCCCCCTTCTCTCCGCTCTTCTCATTCCCCTCCCCTCCTTCCCCTCCTGCGGCCCCCCCTTCCGATGCTCTTCCCTCTCCCTCCTTCACCTCCTTTTGCTCCCCCTCCCCATCCCCCGCTTCCCCATTCTCCCCGCCTTCCCCTTTATCCGCGCTTCCCCCTTTCTCCCCGCCTTCCCCTTTTTCCGCGCCTCCCCCTTTCTCCCCGCCTCTAAGTTTCGCCGCAGCAGCCGCTGCAGATTTCGCCGCAAGGTCCGCATTGGGGTGTTTCAGGAGCGCCCGTCCCTTCACACCCGCCGCCGCAGCCGCGGCGCGCTGATTCTCCTCCTCCCGCCGAACCGCGACGAACGCGCGGAGCACGCAAACGGACAGGTCGCGATTAACTACCTGCGCCTTGTTATAGAACACGTCGTTACCCTGTACTAAAATCTCCGCTGCACCCTCTTTCAAAACCTTAAACCCTGAGGAACCCCCCATGGCCTCGCCTCCCCCTCCCGTTGCCCCCGCTGCGCCCGCGGACCCTTCTTCCCCCGCTGCCGTCGCTTTTGACTTCTTGTGTTCCTTCTCCGTTTCCGCCTCCGCCTTGCGCTTATCGCCCATTGGAGGGGGCGCTTGCGCGGAAGTCAGACCGCGCGCGGATATCACTTGGCGCAAAAATTCCGATAAGCGCGGAGAACCCAATGCACCCTCAGGAATCACCCTCCCCGCAGATTTTGGCGCACGCTGGAGCAAAGAAGCGTGCAGAGCGCGGTGTGACTGAGCCCGATGTGACTGTATCGCACGGGTGAGCGTTGCAATCAAGAACCCCCCACTTGAGTGAAATCCGCGCATACACGCTGTTGCTGCTCGGAAGCTGCTGCGTGCCGAGCTCAGTAAGTTGCTCTGGCTTTGATGCTTCAGCCTGGGCGAAAAGACGTGTGTTGCGTTCGGGGCGGAAATCACAGAACAAGACGAAACCAGCCTTGTTCTTGTGTTCATCACGCCCAAAACGACTCGCTTCGGTATTAGTATAGCGCACGCATAATCAAAATGCGAGTTCTTCAGCTACATCTCTATAGCACACATTGCGCTTTACACCAAAGCCTCACATTCTTCATAGTACCTAATGGCATCCTCATATTTGTCCCGCCTGACATTGCACCGAGGCTCTGCCACTGCTAGAAGATTCGAAACAGGCCCTAACACACTACCCCCGACCCCCACTCCCTGCGCCACACTAGCAGCAGGTTGCTGGGGATTATGGGCGTGGGGGAAGGTAACTGGAAGCGAGTGCTGGGCCGCTGTGAGACCGCTGAGGGCGTAGCAGGTGTGGTAGTAGTCGCGTGACTTGCCTGGTTTGTCCCTCAGCCCCCCCTCTGGCACCTGCAGGCACAGCAAGTGAAGGAAGAGCAGGGAGGTGCTAAGACAATGGTTATGATGCGAGGCTGGCATATGCTTGGCAGACAAGGGAAACACAGGAAGCCTTACCTTATTGTGCCGAGCGTATGCCAGTCGGGAGCAGTCTCGGGCTAACTTTGAAGGGCGCCATGTGAAAGGGGAGGAAGAGGTGAGGAATGAGTTGTGGGAAGGATGATGAGGTGGAGTAAATACCTGGCAGCACAGCAGCAGGTAAGCCTGTAGTGCCACGTCGTTGTAACAGAAGCTGCCAACCCAGTCATGCCCACCACGTGTAGTTGCCCCGTCCCCCGAATCCCCTCGCACTGTACCTTCCACCCCTTCCCTCCCCTCCTCTCTCTCTCCTCCCCCCTCCACTCCTCCCCTCCTCTCTCCTCCCCTCCTCTCTCCTCCCCTCCTCTCTCCTTCATCCCCAGCTTCAGCAGGCAGTAGCAGAGACTCGGGGCAGGGGAAGAGGTCAGCAGCAGAGGCAGACGGAACACGGTGAAACCCCACATCTGCTTCTTCCCACTCATCCTCTTCCTCTTCATCTTCCTCCTCCTCATCCTCCTCATCAACCTCCGCCTCTCTGCCCTCCTCACTGCCACCATCACCTGCTGTTGCACTGGAGCGTTCTACAGCCCCACCATACCTACCAGCAGCCCCTCCTGAATCACCAGCAGCCGCCCTCTCCTCGCCGCCGCCTGCCTGCACGCCTTGCCGATCCCCTCCTGCACCCTCCAAATGCGGCACTGAGCTCACGTTGCTCGGCTGTTGCGCTGAGCTAGCATCACCACTGGGGCGGGTGTGGGAGGGAGAGCAGAGGGCGAGGAGCGGGAAGAGCCCGCCCTGCCAGAGGCTGTAGCAGGCGTCCACCAGCTTGTTGCTGCGGCCCTGAAACCCCCCCTCCACACTGCCCTGGCGGAACACCAGCCAGTCCTGCTCCAGGGATGCAAGGTATAGGAGGAGAGGTGATGGGGCCATGGATGCAAGCAAGGTATGGCAGGCGAGGTGATGGGGCCATGGATGCAAGCAAGGTATGGCAGGCGAGGTGATGGGGCCATGGATGCAAGCAAGGTATGGCAGGCGAGGTGATGGGGCCATGGATGCAAGCAAGGTATGGCAGGCGAGGTGATGGGGCCATGGATGCAAGCAAGGTATGGCAGGCGAGGTGATGGGGCCATGGATGCAAGCAAGGTATGGCAGGCGAGGTGATGGGGTGGCGGAGGGGCGTGGCAGAGGAGAGGATGGGCAGAAGATGACGTGCTCCAGGGATGCGTGGTATGGCAGGATAGGTGAAGGAGACGGAAGGGGTGCTAAGGAGAGGATGGGCTGCAGGCCGTCGAGAGAGAGAGGATAAAATGTTGCCAGTGGATGAGCATTCTGAAGCAACGACTAGTCTTGGATCATTCTCGAAACCAACCAGCGACCACAGGTACGAACTATGATGCAGAGGCAGGAAGGGTGTCAGGCCGAGCAGAATGGGGTGAAAGGTTGGAAGGAAAGGGAGCAGAGGGGGACAGGGATACGGGCCAGGAGCAGTGGCAGCAGGTCGAGATGCTCCCAATGGTATGCTTCTTTCACTTTTAGTTTGAGACTTTTCGAAAGTGATACAACCGGTGGGAGGCAGGCAATAGCAGCAGGAGCATATGAGAAGAAATCACGCACCAGAAGCAGTGGCAGGTCGAGATGCTCCCAGGGGTCAGCGCCAGCCAATAACACTGCCGCGAGCCCACAAAATGTGTAACTGGGTGGAGAGGGGTGGGAGGGGCAACAGCATGGAAGGGACGGGACATGGGAGAGGCGAGGCGTTCTATGAAGGGATAGAGTGGAGTGGTAGTGAGGAGAAGGAAAGAGAACGTAGTGTTCGTTCCACAGCAAAAATGTGACTCCATCATACCATCTCTCCATGAATCTGAGACCCCTCTCATTCATACCCCGTCCCCACGTCCCATGCAATCCCACTCATTCCCATTGCACCACACCTCCCTATCCCATCCCACTCATCTCAACCCCTTCCCCTCCATATCCCCATTTCCTTCACTGAACCCCCAACTCCGCCCACTCACCCCCCATGTGCCTCTGCGCAAGGCTCCCCTCCGATGCCGCCTTCGTACGTCTGGCAGCTGTAGTGGTGGACAGGAGAGAACATGGGAAGGTAATGCGCGCTTTACAGGTGAGAGGCATTTCGCAAGCCGAAACGGTACAAAGTGGTTTATGCGCATACCATACATAACCTCCATGTACAACATCACTCATCAACTCTCGTCACCTGTTATCACCTTTCTCTCATCATCTCTCACCACTGCTCTCAACCGCCCACCTGTGCACATATGCCGCCACGTTCTCTGTGAGGTCAGGCGTGCGGATGCAGAGCAGATGCGCCACCTGGGGGGGGTAAGGGAAAGCTCAGAGAAATTTCAGTTGGGAGAGTGCAGTGCAGCGCAGACAGCCCCCGAGCCAAGTGGACGAACGATGAGCAGGTGAGGCAGCTAAAGGGGCCTAAGCGAGTGGAGAGAGGCTGAGCAAGTGTGCGGCAGGCAGGGGGCTCTTTTTGAGGCGCCTCAAAAATAGGCAGGGCGCTCAGAGGCGAACCAGAAATCAACGGGGCGAGATAGGGAAAGGGGGAATTGGCGCGTCGCGCGAAGAAGGGAGGTGGCATTACAGCAAGCTTGGCCCCATCAAAGCAAAACAGCATATGACTCACCGCCATGGCAGTATAGCAACCCCTCACGTCCGTCTCGCCCCCTTGATGCAACCTTCACGGCAGAGTGGGGTGGGAGAAGGATGTGGGAAGAGTGGGTGGAGAGAGGGAGGTGGAGAGAGGGAGGTGGAGAGAGGGAGGTGGAGAGAGGGAGGTGGAGAGAGGGAGGTGGAGAGAGGGAGGTGGAGAGAGGGAGGTGGAGAGAGGGAGGTGGAGAGAGGTGGGTGGGGAGAGGTGGGTGGAGAGAGGTGGGTGGGAAGAGGAAGACGGGGCACGGCAGGGAATGGCACCTGGGAGGGTGAGCGGAAGGGGTGGTAAATGTTCTTCGAGGTAACATGCTCTCGATGTTCTTGCAGCAGCCCCTCCCAAGACAAAACCCGTGGCCATGCAATGCAGGCCCCACGACATGGTCCCAGACAGAATTGACTGAAGTTTTGAGTCGACTAAAAACTCGACAAAACCCGTGGCCATGCAATGCAGGCCCCACGACATAGTCCCAGACAGAATTGACTGAAGTTTTGAGTCGACTCAAAACTCGACAAAACCCGTGGCCATGCAATGCAGGCCCCACGACATGGTCCCAGACAGAATTGACTGAAGTTTTGAGTCGACTCAAAACTCGACAAAACCCGTGGCCATGCAATGCAGGCCCCACGACATAGTCCCAGACAGAATTGACTGAAGTTTTGAGTCGACTCAAAACTCGACAAAACCCGTGGCCATGCAATGCAGGCCCCACGACATAGTCCCAGACAGAATTGACTGAAGTTTTGAGTCGACTCAAAACTCGACAAAACCCGTGGCCATGCAATGCAGGCCCCACGACATAGTCCCAGACAGAATTGACTGAAGTTTTGAGACGACTCAAAACTCGACAAAACCCGTGGCCATGCAATGCAGGCCCCACGACATGGTCCCAGACAGAATTGACTGAAGTTTTGAGTCGACTCAAAACTCGACAAAACCCGTGGCCATGCAATGCAGGCCCCACGACATGGTCCCAGACAGAATTGACTGAAGTTTTGAGTCGACTCAAAACTCGACAAAACCCGTGGCCATGCAATGCAGGCCCCACGACATAGTCCCAGACAGAATTGACTGAAGTTTTGAGTCGACTCAAAACTCGACAAAACCCGTGGCCATGCAATGCAGGCCCCACGACATAGTCCCAGACAGAATTGACTGAAGTTTTGAGTCGACTCAAAACTCGACAAAACCCGTGGCCATACAATGCAGGCCCCACGACATAGTCCCAGACAGAATTGACTGAAGTTTTGAGTCGACTCAAAACTCGACAAAACCCGTGGCCATGCAATGCAGGCCCCACGACATAGTCCCAGACAGAATTGACTGAAGTTTTGAGTCGACCCAAAACTCGACAAAACCCGTGGCCATGCAATGCAGGCCCCACGACATAGTCCCAGACAGAATTTACTGAAGTTTTGAGTCGACTCAAAACTCGACAAAACCCGTGGCCATGCAATGCAGGCCCCACGACATAGTCCCAGACAGAATTGACTGAAGTTTTGAGTCGACTCAAAACTCGACAAAACCCGTGGCCATGCAATGCAGGCCCCACGACATAGTCCCAGACAGAATTGACTGAAGTTTTGAGTCGACTCAAAACTCGACAAAACCCGTGGCCATGCAATGCAGGCCCCACGACATAGTCCCAGACAGAATTGACTGAAGTTTTGAGTCGACTCAAAACTCGACAAAACCCGTGGCCATGCAATGCAGGCCCCACGACATAGTCCCAGACAGAATTGACTGAAGTTTTGAGTCGACTCAAAACTCGACAAAACCCGTGGCCATGCAATGCAGGCCCCACGACATAGTCCCAGACAGAATTGACTGAAGTTTTGAGTCGACTCAAAACTCGACAAAACCCGTGGCCATGCAATGCAGGCCCCACGACATAGTCCCAGACAGAATTGACTGAAGTTTTGAGTCGACTCAAAACTCGACAAAACCCGTGGCCATGCAATGCAGGCCCCACGACATAGTCCCAGACAGAATTGACTGAAGTTTTGAGTCGACTCAAAACTCGACAAAACCCGTGGCCATGCAATGCAGGCCCCACGACATAGTCCCAGACAGAATTGACTGAAGTTTTGAGTCGACTCAAAACTCGACAAAACCCGTGGCCATGCAATGCAGGCCCCACGACATAGTCCCAGACAGAATTGACTGAAGTTTTGAGTCGACTCAAAACTCGACAAAACCCGTGGCCATGCAATGCAGGCCCCACGACATAGTCCCAGACAGAATTGACTGAAGTTTTGAGTCGCCCCACGACATAGTCCCAGACAGAATTTACTGAAGTTTTGAGTCGACTCAAAACTCGACAAAACCCGTGGCCATGCAATGCAGGCCCCACGACATAGTCCCAGACAGAATTGACTGAAGTTTTGAGTCGACTCAAAACTCGACAAAACCCGTGGCCATGCAATGCAGGCCCCACGACATAGTCCCAGACAGAATTGACTGAAGTTTTGAGTCGACTCAAAACTCGACAAAACCCGTGGCCATGCAATGCAGGCCCCACGACATAGTCCCAGACAGAATTGACTGAAGTTTTGAGTCGACTCAAAACTCGACAAAACCCGTGGCCATGCAATGCAGGCCCCACGACATAGTCCCAGACAGAATTGACTGAAGTTTTGAGTCGACTCAAAACTCGACAAAACCCGTGGCCATGCAATGCAGGCCCCACGACATAGTCCCAGACAGAATTGACTGAAGTTTTGAGTCGACTCAAAACTCGACAAAACCCGTGGCCATGCAATGCAGGCCCCACGACATAGTCCCAGACAGAATTGACTGAAGTTTTGAGTCGACTCAAAACTCGACAAAACCCGTGGCCATGCAATGCAGGCCCCACGACATAGTCCCAGACAGAATTGACTGAAGTTTTGAGTCGACTCAAAACTCGACAAAACCCGTGGCCATGCAATGCAGGCCCCACGACATAGTCCCAGACAGAATTGACTGAAGTTTTGAGTCGACTCAAAACTCGACAAAACCCGTGGCCATGCAATGCAGGCCCCACGACATAGTCCCAGACAGAATTGACTGAAGTTTTGAGTCGACTCAAAACTCGACAAAACCCGTGGCCATGCAATGCAGGCCCCACGACATAGTCCCAGACAGAATTGACTGAAGTTTTGAGTCGACTCAAAACTCGACAAAACCCGTGGCCATGCAATGCAGGCCCCACGACATAGTCCCAGACAGAATTGACTGAAGTTTTGAGTCGACTCAAAACTCGACAAAACCCGTGGCCATGCAATGCAGGCCCCACGACTTAGTCCCAGACAGAATTGACTGAAGTTTTGAGTCGACTCAAAACTCGACAAAACCCGTGGCCATGCAATGCAGGCCCCACGACTTAGTCCCAGACAGAATTGACTCGACTCACCTGAAACCCCCTGATTGGCACTTCATGCGGCGCAGAAAGGCAAGCATCGATCTCCTGGTCCTCGCATGGAGGGAGGGATGTGCGAGGGAGGGCGGGATATGAGGGAAGAGGAGGGATTTGCAATAAGGGAAGGGACATGAGGGAGGGACACAGAGTCGGAGGGACACGGCTCAAGGAGGAGAGGAGAGAGAGGAGAAAAAAATGAGCAGACAAAGAGAAGGGGAAGAGAAGGCTGGGGAAAGAGGAAGAGGAGGGAAGGGCGGAGTGGAAGAACGATACGTGCAGAGTAAGAGGAGGGGTATGGAAGCACGGTGGAGAGGGGTATGGGAGCGGTCAGGCACACCTGTTAACCACAGAAAGCGCCTCCTCCCCTCCCACTGTCAGCAGCGCTGCCACAGCTGCATACGTGGTAGCTAAGTGTGCCAGCTGCATGGCATGGGTGCATGCACAGTCAGACACACAGGTGGTTGAGGGGGACAAGGGAAGGGGAAGAAGAGGGGAAGGAGGCTGGGGAGTATGAGAGGTGAGATGTGGTTGTATTTGTATGGAGGTGAGGTGGTGGAGAGAGGGGGGGGGGGGGGGGGGGGGGGGGGGGGGGGGGGGGAGGAGGAGGAGGAGGAGGAGGAGGGGAGGAGGAGGGGGGGGAGGAGGAGGAGGAGGAGGAGGAGGAGGAGGAGGAGGAGGAGGAGGAGGAGGAGGAGGAGGAGGAGGAAGAAGAAGTAGAGGAGGAGGAGGATCGCAGAGAGGGGGAAAGAAGAATGCATGCAGGGCTGAAGGATGGAAGCTAACGGGACTACATCAAGATTGCTGATAAGATCCATGTGAGCAACACAAATCATGTACGTGAGAGGGTGGGGTGTGGTTGCATGTGACGTTAGTGGGTGCTCTCTCTCACCTGCCCTGGCCCTCCTCCGAAGCCGCCCTCGGGATGCTGTGGGGGAGGGGAGGAGGCAAGGATGGGGTGAGTGAGTAAGGGATGATAGTGAAGGCAGGGAATGGAGGGGGTTGAGATGACAATCTGGTCAAGGATGAGTGAATGGATGAAGACAGACATTCACACGATGAAAATGAGTGAGGCTGAACGGATCACGGCACTCGGGTCGGGTCGTTCATCATTGCCTCCACTCCACACTGTGATGCCGAATCCACTCCCAGCCTGAGCTGAGCCCATTTAAGGGCACCTGGAGCACACCTGGCGGCACCTGAAGCCTCACCTGGCGGTACCTGAGGCATCACCTGGTGGCAGCTGGAGCTCACTAGGCGGCACCTGAAGCTCACCCAGCGGCACCTGAAGCTCACCTGGCGGCACCTGAAGCTCACCTGGCGGCACCTGAAGCTCACCTGGCGGCACCTGAAGCTCACATGGCGGCAACTGAAGCTCACCTGGCGGCACCTAAAACACACCTGGCAGCGGCGCAGCGTGTCGGCGCATCGAGCAGCAAGAGAGGCGTCGAGGGGATGCTGGAGGAGGGAGAGTGAGTGCACGATCCAGAACACCAGCCACGGACGACTGGTAACCACATCGCACAATCAAAGGTACGAGGGGCGATGGGGATAAAAGGGAGATGAATCAGTGGCTGGAGAGGGATGAGATGAGCATGTATAGTGCCGTTCGCTGAAAACGCATGCTGTGATGTTTAAATCGACACGCGGAAAATGATGTGCTGACCTGGCATCCGGGCTGGCGTAGCGGCTCGAGACGACAGCAGATGATATGCTGACCTGGCATCCAAGCTGGCATAGCTGCTCGAGAGGTGGTCCAGTCCCTTCAACAGGAATCGCACGTGTCGCTCCCGCAACAGCCGCAGCCCCTCTCCCCCGCTCCCGCTCCGCTCCTTCCGCCTCCCGCCCTCCGCCTCTTCCGCTTGGGCAGCACTGCGGGAGACGCAAACACGGGGAATTTGCGAAGAGAAGCGCGCGACGGGAGCAGCGTGAAACGAAGGGGGAAAAACGGCGAAGAGAGTCGGAGAAGCCCCAGGGAGACACTAACAAGAGAAGACGTGCAGTAAGACGCGCACCGCAGCAATTCATGCGCGCTAGTAATCGGCGCGCAGTGCGTACCGAGCCCGAGAGCCAGAGAGGCCGCCGCCACGCGCAAGCCACTCGCCGTAGATTCGGCTCACCGCCTCCTCGAGTTCATCCTGAGCGTCCATTGTCGACATGCCGCCGCACCGGCGGCGCCGGCTCGATGACGGTGATAAACGCGGTGAGCCTTAGACTAAACCAGAGATTAAAGTGAGTCGAGAACGCGGTGTGCCGGGTTCAAACGATTTAAGCGGGGCGCACTCCAAGGTACGACCAGTCGATTTTTTAGGCGCCTCAAAAACAAACGTCGCGGACTGCGGGCTTTCAAACTTCCAGGTACGACCAGCGCCCCTCGCTGCTGACTAGGTGCGGCGTCACGACTCACGTCACGAGCAGCGGGAGTGAACAACAAAACTGTGGCGAAAAAAGACATGGGTGGTGGATAAACAGGGGAGAATTATGGAGAAGATAACATATCAAAGCCAGGTTTCGATCCTGGGACCTGTGGGTTATGGGCCCACCACGCTTCCGCTGCGCCACTCTGATATGTTGGCGACGCGTCTTAATTTTTACAGTCCTATATTTGTTTGCGCAACCACATGCAACCACGTGTAACCACGTGCAACCAGTTGCAGCTGCTCTCCACCATTCCACCAGCCGCAGCTCTCCTATTCAACCACTTTCTGTGGTTGATGAGGTGCAGCAAAATTCACTTGGAATGCGTGTGGAGGAGCAACCAGCACGGGGATGCGGCGGCTGCTGGGGTCGTCGGCAGGCGGGTCGCGCGTGGGCGTGGCGCTGCTGTTCGTGGCACTCGTGGTCGCATGGACTATCGCATACTTCGCGACGGCGCACTTCACGCTGCTCACTTCGCCGTCCGCCATCTATCTGCTCCGCGGCGGCAATTCCTCCTCCGCCGCGTGGCTCTCTGAGTCGACTCAACAATCCGCCGCGTGGCTCCAACGGCTGCAAAGTAGCCTCTCCGTGCGGTCGCAGCTGGGAAATCCGCCACAGCCACAGTCACAGAACAAGCAACAGGAGAAACAGCAGGAGAAGGGGCGGCAGGAGCAGGAGAAGGGGCAGGGCCCTAGCCAGCAGGACAAGCGGGAAAAGCGGGACGAGGAACCAGCGAAGCAGAACGAAACGACCTCTCACACTTCTGGGAACGAGCTTTTATCGCAGGAGCAGCTGTCGCAGCAGCACGTGGCTAATCAGGTAGACGAGTCGACCCTGGCGCTGTTCAAAGCTCAACAGGACAAGGCCTAAGGGCATCAACAGCAGCAGCAGCAGCAGCAGCAGCAGCAGCAGCAGCAGCAGCAGCAGCAGCAGCAGGTGGTGGCAGTGCAGCGGCAGGAAAAGGCACCAAGTGCACCAACCGCACCAGGTGTGCCGTCTCCCCCCGCTGCCAAGCCCTCTGCTGCAGCACCTGCTGCCGCTGCAAGTAGTAATGCTACTACAAGCGGTGACGCAGCAAGCGGTGATACCACTGCCACTGCCAGTGCTGCAGAAGTTCAAGAACCCGTGACTGTGGCCAATGACGGCCCGGTTGCCGTCTGCCTCGTGGGCGGCGCTCGGGACTTCGAGGCCACGTGGCCGTCCATCCTGCGCCACGTCATCAGCCGCTATCCGCCAGCTCACCTTTTCCTGCACTCGCCGCTGGACGAGCGCGCCAGCAAGCTGTGGGCGCTGCTGCTCGCTGCCAGCAACAGCACGAGTGCAGCGAGCGGTGGTGCCGCCAGCACCAGCAGCAGCAGCAGCAGCAGCAGCACAGAGAGTGCGGTGAGCATAGCGGCGGTGCGCATCTTCCCCAGTGCTGACATCGCCGAGACGGACGTGCACCGCGCGGCGCTCACCAGTAACGGCTCGCCACATGGCATCCAGGTGGGCACGCGGGTGGGTGGAATAGGGCCCTGCTCTCTCCGTCCCCCTTACTGGCGCACACCATATGAGCAGCATGACCTCTAGAGAAACGGACTAAATCCAGCTTGTCATGCCGCACAGCGTACCTCTCCTCCACCAATCTCCTCCCACGTCTGCTCTGCTCTGCTCTGCTCTGCTCTGCATCTCCGTCTCTCTCTCCATCGCCCCCCTCCTACACCCACCCTCCGCTCTCGTTTAATTCAACCCCCCAGGGTCTGCTGCAATACTTCCGATTGGTGGAGGGCTGTATCGATCTCATATCCACCCACCAGCGCCAGCACAACATCTCCTACAGCTGGGTCATCCGCACGCGAGTCGACGGCTACTGGACCGCGCCCCCTCCCCTTCTCACCGCTCTCCACCCCTCCGCATACACCATCCCCTTTGGGTTCGACTGGGGTGGCCTTAACGACCGCCTCGGGATTGGCTCCTGGGCGGCCTCCAAAGTGGCTCTCAGGCGGTTATCCGCGTTACAAGACCTGTTCAGCGCAGGGTATAGGGCGCTGACGTCGGAGAAGGCGTTTCGCGCGCAGATGGAGGTTGGGGGGGTGGAGGTGGCACGGAAGCATTTCCACTTCTGTGTGGTGACTCGGAGGCGGTCGAGGGGAGGGGATGGGTGTGCGGCTATGATGTTCTCAACTGCCACATACGGACCGCTGAATGGCGCGAAGTGCCGGCCCTGCTCCTCTCCGTGTGCTGCTGATGAGAAGGTGAGTGGGAAGTTTGAGGGCTGGGACGTTGGGGGGGTGGAGGACGCGTTTTGGGCTCAGATGGACGTTAGGGGGTGGAGGTGGCGCGGAAGCATTTCCACTTCTGTGTGGTGACGCGGAGGTGGTCGAGGGGAGGGGATGGGTGTGCGGCCATGGTGTTCTCAACAGCGACCTATGGGCAGCTGAACGGCGCCAAGTGCCGCCCCTGTTCGTTCCCTTGTGCTGCTGATGATCAGGTGAGTGGTGAGAAGAGGGGAAGGGTGGTGGGCAGCAGCAGGGCAGGCGCGCATGAGTGAGAGGAAAAAGTGGGGGGAGAATGGGTGTGCTGCGATGATGTTTACGATGGGTGTGCTGCGATGATGTTTACGATGGGTGTGCTGCGATGATGTTTACGATGGGTGTGCTGCGATGATGTTTACGATGGGTGTGCTGCAATGATGTTTACGATGGGTGTGCTGCGATGATGTTTACGATGGGTGTGCTGCGATGATGTTTACGATGGCCACTTACGGGCCATTGAATGGTGCCAATTGCCACACCCCTGCTCCTCCCCGTTCGCTGCTGATGATCTGGTGAGTGGGGTGGAGCATCGGAGGCAGCCACTTTCACAGTCGACTCAACATCCACCCACCCACCGCAACCCCTTCCCCAACAGGCGGCATCTCTGATCAGCGCCATGCACGCTGCGAGCAGCATGTACCGCTTTTTGAGGGGCGCCTCAAAATTTGGCATAGTCACACTAGAACCGACTCAATCTCGACTCCACCCACTGCTACCCCTATTCCCCAACAGGCGGCTGCCGTGATCAACACAGTGCGCGCGGCGGGCGGCATGTACCGCCACCCGTTGCCGCCCGGGCTGCAGCTGTGCGACGCGAAGCAGGCGTGGGAGGGCGGTTGGGAGCGGCAGTTTGACCGGGACGTGGAGAAGCAGCGCGGAGGGAAAACGCTCAGCTGGCAGCGCCGCAACATTGCCCGGGTTGCTGCTAGCCTCGCACACTGCACGGAGCAGTTTGAGAAGGTAAACTAGCTTCTGTGAATACTTCAGAAGCAAGCGTGGGAGGGCGCGTGAGAGCGGCAGTTCGACCGGGACGTGGAGAAACAGCACGGAGGGAAGACGCTCAGCTGGCAGCGCCGCAACATCACCCGTTTTGCTGCCAGCCTCACACACTGCACTGAGCAGTTTGAAAAGGTGCGGTGCACGGACCACTTTGAAAAGGTGTGGTGCACGGACCACTTTGAAAAGGTGTGGTGCACGGACCACTTTGAAAAGGTGTGGTGCACGGACCACTTTGAAAAGGTGTGGTGCACGGACCACTTTGAAAAGGTGTGGTGCACGGACCACTTTGAAAAGGTGCGGTGCACGGACCACTTTGAAAAGGTGTGGTGCGTGTTTTCCTCTGATTCTGAGATTTCTCAGAGGTACTGTGCGAGCTGCAAGCGTGGCAGCTGTGGCAGTTTAGGGTAGGCTTGGGGTGGGAGCTTTGGACTTTGGGGAAAAACCCCTTTGAACTTGTGGTCGTAACAATGCCAAGCTGATGTCTGTGTGCATGTGTCAGCTTCAAGCACTCGTCAGGGCAATTTTATGCCTTGCCATCCCCATGCACCATCACCCCATGACATCCCAATGCCAGCTCAAGGCCGTGAGTGTGACATGGGACTCACCTCCCCCGGTGGCGGTGTGCATCCGGGCGCAACTGGGGGAGGTAGAGCTGATGGGCAGCAAGACCGGCGAGTTCAACACCTTCACTTCGTTGCTCAATAGCAAGAGGTGCGGGATCCACTGGGGTGCAGGGTCAACTGGGGGAGGGTGAGGAATGAACTGGGGGAGGGTGAGGAATGAACTGGGGGAGGGTGAGGAATGAACTGGGGGAGGGTGAGGAATGAACTGGGGGAGGGTGAGGAATGAACTGGGGGAGGGTGAGGAATGAACTGGGGGAGGGTGAGGAATGAACTGGGGGAGGGTGAGGAATGAACTGGGGGAGGGTGAGGAATGAACTGGGGGAGGGTGAGGAATGAACTGGGGGAGGGTGAGGAATGAACTGGGGGAGGGTGAGGAATGAACTGGGGGAGGGTGAGGAATGAACTGGGGGAGGGTGAGGAATGAACTGGGGGAGGGTGAGGAATGAACTGGGGGAGGGTGAGGAATGAACTGGGGGAGGGTGAGGAATGAACTGGGGGAGGGTGAGGAATGAACTGGGGGAGGGTGAGGAATGAACTGGGGGAGGGTGAGGAATGAACTGGGGGAGGGTGAGGAATGAACTGGGGGAGGGTGAGGAATGAACTGGGGGAGGGTGAGGAATGAACTGGGGGAGGGTGAGGAATGAACTGGGGGAGGGTGAGGAATGAACTGGGGGAGGGTGAGGAATGAACTGGGGGAGGGTGAGGAATGAACTGGGGGAGGGTGAGGAATGAACTGGGGGAGGGTGAGGAATGAACTGGGGGAGGGTGAGGAATGAACTGGGGGAGGGTGAGGAATGAACTGGGGGAGGGTGAGGAATGAACTGGGGGAGGGTGAGGAATGAACTGGGGGAGGGTGAGGAATGAACTGGGGGAGGGTGAGGAATGAACTGGGGGAGGGTGAGGAATGAACTGGGGGAGGGTGAGGAATGAACTGGGGGAGGGTGAGGAATGAACTGGGGGAGGGTGAGGAATGAACTGGGGGAGGGTGAGGAATGAACTGGGGGAGGGTGAGGAATGAACTGGGGGAGGGTGAGGAATGAACTGGGGGAGGGTGAGGAATGAACTGGGGGAGGGTGAGGAATGAACTGGGGGAGGGTGAGGAATGAACTGGGGGAGGGTGAGGAATGAACTGGGGGAGGGTGAGGAATGAACTGGGGGAGGGTGAGGAATGAACTGGGGGAGGGTGAGGAATGAACTGGGGGAGGGTGAGGAATGAACTGGGGGAGGGTGAGGAATGAACTGGGGGAGGGTGAGGAATGAACTGGGGGAGGGTGAGGAATGAACTGGGGGAGGGTGAGGAATGAACTGGGGGAGGGTGAGGAATGAACTGGGGGAGGGTGAGGAATGAACTGGGGGAGGGTGAGGAATGAACTGGGGGAGGGTGAGGAATGAACTGGGGGAGGGTGAGGAATGAACTGGGGGAGGGTGAGGAATGAACTGGGGGAGGGTGAGGAATGAACTGGGGGAGGGTGAGGAATGAACTGGGGGAGGGTGAGGAATGAACTGGGGGAGGGTGAGGAATGAACTGGGGGAGGGTGAGGAATGAACTGGGGGAGGGTGAGGAATGAACTGGGGGAGGGTGAGGAATGAACTGGGGGAGGGTGAGGAATGAACTGGGGGAGGGTGAGGAATGAACTGGGGGAGGGTGAGGAATGAACTGGGGGAGGGTGAGGAATGAACTGGGGGAGGGTGAGGAATGAACTGGGGGAGGGTGAGGAATGAACTGGGGGAGGGTGAGGAATGAACTGGGGGAGGGTGAGGAATGAACTGGGGGAGGGTGAGGAATGAACTGGGGGAGGGTGAGGAATGAACTGGGGGAGGGTGAGGAATGAACTGGGGGAGGGTGAGGAATGAACTGGGGGAGGGTGAGGAATGAACTGGGGGAGGGTGAGGAATGAACTGGGGGAGGGTGAGGAATGAACTGGGGGAGGGTGAGGAATGAACTGGGGGAGGGTGAGGAATGAACTGGGGGAGGGTGAGGAATGAACTGGGGGAGGGTGAGGAATGAACTGGGGGAGGGTGAGGAATGAACTGGGGGAGGGTGAGAGCTGGTTCAACGTGAGAAGCACTTTTCACTGCTCTTCTCAGCAGCAAGAGATGAGGAGAGGCCCATCATTCTGCTCTGCTTACCCAACTGTGTCTAGTCTGATGCAACTGAAGCCTGCGATTTGTAAAACCTCCAATCTGCACATGCATGTCTGTCGTGTGTGGTGTGTGCGGCGTGTGTCGTGTGTCGTGTGTGTGTCGTGTGTCGTGTGTGTTGCATATGCCATTGGAATGGAGCAGTACGTTCATATCGGTGACAAACAGCAAGGCCAGCCAGAGCTGGGAGCGCCACCTCTTCAGGCGCTATGGCAAGGTGCGCGTGGGATTCAGGAATGCCGAGTGGCTGGCGTCCCCTCAATCCGCCAATGCAAGTGCGACAACGACCCGACCTTTCAGTGCTGTCAGGGTGAGTGTTATGCAGGTTTGTTACATTTCAGTCTTGTTTAGTGCACTTTTCTGTTTCCATTTGTATAAATGTGTTCATGTGTGCCCTTGAATTGCAGGTTGAGATGAGAGTTATGAAGGAATATTCCTCTCCGACTTGGTTGTCCATCCTGGGCAGTATCAAGACGTGTCAGCTGCTCATCGGGTTTACAGAGAGGGAGTGAAAGCGCTTCACACGAGAAAGGGTTACCTCGTTACTGGCATGGTCACATTATTTCCTGTTAGACTCGTGCAAACGGACAGTGTCCTTGCAGGGAGAGCGATGCACTTATTATTCTTTACGGCATTGTGTTAAAAACTCTCTGTATACTTTTGTAAATAGTCGATAAACTTGATTCATTCCGCGGGTCTCCCACACTCGAGGGTTGGCCCCAGAATCTCTTCTCCAAAAAGTTGTCACGCCTCGCGCAGTGTTCCTTGTTAGGCTTGTGCTAGGAAGTGCTTAGTACGATTTTAGTGGTAGATTAGTGGTCCCTAAGGACCTTAGGTTTTAGGAACCACCTCAAAAGGGATATTTCGCCGCATAGCTCCGGCTGCGCCAGTTTTCCTGTATATGGGTGTCCGTCCGACCATTACTCAGCGTAGTGTCTCGAATTAACTTCTGAGCCGAGTCGACTGAAACGTTCTTTCAATAAGGAGTTCGTCTCCATGGGGGCATTATCCGAGTTCGGGGGGGGCGGCGGAGCCGCTTCCGCGGACTCTTCCGCCATCGGCGGAAAGAAGCCCACGCCGGGGCGCGGAGGAGTCGTTCTTTCCGCGTCCCCGGAAGAATCCCGCGTGCGCGCGATCTCCGAGATCGTGCGGGCGATGATCGACGGCGTGCGCGCGGGCCGCGACGTCAATCTGAACGCGATCAAATCCGACGCGTCGCGAAAGCACGGGTTGTCGCGCGCGCCGAAGCTCGTCGAAATCATCGCCGCGGTTCCCGAGGAGCACCGCGACGCGCTGATCCCAAGGCTCCGCGCGAAGCCCGTTCGTACTGCGTCGGGAATCGCGGTCGTCGCAGTGATGTCGAAACCGCATAGATGCCCGCATATAGCGACGACAGGGAACATCTGCGTGTACTGCCCTGGCGGGCCCGATTCCGATTTCGAGTATTCGACGCAGTCTTATACCGGGTATGAGCCGACTAGTATGCGCGCGATTCGGGCGAGGTATCATCCGTACGTGCAGGCGCGCGGTCGTGTCGACCAACTGCGGCGACTCGGACACAGTGTGGATAAGGTACGGCCAGCCACGAGTGTTTAGCTAAGTACCACCACGCACTGTCCAATCCTTGCACTCCAGTCCTCTCTATAAAATAATCCGTTCGCCACAATCACGCCATCGTTTCCACCACCACCACAATCACACTCCGCCACATCAGGTTGAGTACATTTTAATGGGCGGCACATTCATGTCGCTGCCAGCGGACTATCGCGACTTCTTCGTGCGCAATCTGCACGACGCGCTCTCGGGCTGCTCCTCCGCGTCTGTAGCCGAGGCCGTGCAGTACGCGGAGCATGCCGCCACACGCTGCATCGGCCTCACCATCGAAACGTGAGAGCACCCAGCCAGCCAACCAACCAGCCAACTCATGTTTTGGTCATCTTAAAGAAATATGCCAAGCACACCGCCGCGCAATGCATCGGCTTCACAATCAAGATGTGAGCTCATATCAAGAATTTAGATGCCAGCCAGCCAGCCAGCCAGCCAGCCAGCCAGCCAGCCAGCCAGCCAAATGTAAACGCCCAAACCTTGAACGGTCACTCCAGCTCTCCAACGTTCAACCCACTCTTTCCCCTCCCATCTCTCCTCCAGCCGTCCAGACTACTGCCTGGGGCCGCACCTGCGGCAGATGCTGGCATACGGGTGCACACGGCTGGAGATCGGAGTGCAGAGCACGTATGAGGACGTGGCCAGAGACACCAACCGCGGCCACACCGTTGCAGCCGTCGCCGACTGCTTCTGCCTCGCTAAGGATGCGGGCTTTAAGGTGCTTGTTGTGTGCGTGCTGGCTTTAAGGTGTGTGGTCTGCGGGCTTTAAGGTGCTTGTTGCATGCTGTGTGCTGGTGATCATGCTGGGTTGCCTCTTTGCCCTCAACTCACGCAACCTCCCACTATTCATGCCTCCTTTCCTCCATCCGTCTCCACATGATGCCAGACTAACCTGATGTGGGCGTGGAGAGGGACATGGAGGCATGTTCCTTATATCTCGTGCTTCCTTCATGTGTCCCTTATTCATACCCCATATCCCTCTCTTTCCATCCGTGTCCCCCCCTTCCTTCTCAGGTGGGGTGGTGGCGCAAGTGATGCTCTCCCATGGCCTCTTAAACACCTCATCCTACTCTCCCCCTTCTTCCCTTTTCTTCCTCTCCCAGGTGGTGGCGCACATGATGCCGGACCTACCCAACGTGGGCATGGAGAGGGACATGGAGTCATTCAGAGAGTTCTTGCCTCATGCTTCATGTCCCTCTATACCAAATGCCTCCATCCCTTCACCACTCCCTCCCCCCCTCCCTCCCCCTCCCAGGTGGTGGCGCACATGATGCCGGACCTCCCCAACGTGGGCATGGAGAGGGACATGGAGTCATTCCGAGAGTTCTTTCACAGCCCTGCCTTCCGCACGGACGGGCTCAAGCTCTACCCCACGCTTGTCATCCGTGGCACTGGGCTCTACGAGCTCTGGAAGACCGGCAGGTGAGGGGGGCGGCAGGGTTGGGTAGGTGGGGGGTTGGGCACGTGAGCTGCTGGTAACCGGTCGTCTTCTGGGCTCAAGCTCTACCTCACGCTTGTCATCCGCGGCACTGGGCTCTACGAGCTATGGAAGACCGGCAGGTGGGTAAGGGAGGGGGGCATGGAGGTGGGGTTTACCATAGCCACCACCTCCGCACGGATGGGCTCAAGTTCTACCTCACGCTCGTCATCCGCGGCGCAGGGCTGTACGAGGGGGGTGAGGGGTGTTGTGGGCGGGTGGGTGGCCAAGTGACTGTGTGTTGCACTGAACAATCCTCTCTTTCACCAAATCATGTGCGTGCCCTGCTGCCTCCTCCTCCTTCCCGCTTCCCCTGTTCCCTCTTATCCCCCTTACCGCATCCCCTCCCTTCACACGTCATCTCCTTCCTGCCCTCGTCCCCCCTGACTTCTTCTTCCAGGTATCGCAACTATCCGCCAGAAAAATTGATCGATCTAGTAGCGCGCATCCTCTCCCTGGTCTCCCCTGGACGCGTGTCTACCACATCATGCGCGACTCCTGCTGCCTCTTCTCTTCCTCGTCTTCCCGCCCTCCTCTCCCCTCCTCTCCTTCCCCACAGGTACCTCAACTACCCGCCAGAAAAAATATTCAACCTAGTGGGGGAGGAGAGGAGGGGAGAGGAGGGCGGGGTACACCCGCGCGCATCCTGGCCCTGGTGCCCCCCTGGACGCGGGTCTACCGCGTCATGCGCGACATCCCGCTGCCTCGCCCTCTTGACTCCCTGCCCCGCCCTACCCCTCCCCCCTCCTCCTCCCCAGGTACCGTAACTACCCCCCCGAAAAGCTCATTGATCTAGTAGCGCGCATCCTGGCCCTGGTGCCCCCCTGGACACGCGTCTACCGCATCATGCGTGACATCCCGCTGCCACTTGTCACGTCGGGAGTGGACAAGGGCAACCTGCGCGAGCTGGCGCTGGCGCGCATGACAGAGCTGGGGCTGCGGTGCCGGGATGTGCGCACGCGGGAGGCGGGCATTCAGGACATTCACCACGCCGTGAGACCACACGATGTGCAGCTGGTGCGGCGCGACTATGCTGCCAACGATGGCTGGGAGACGTTTCTTTCCTATGAAGATGTTACCCAGGTGAGACCCCCCCAAAAAAGCAAGGTGGTTAGCATGTGGTAACCAGGTGATAGGGAGGCAGTAACTTATGTGGCGCTGGCGCGCATGGCAGAGCTGGTGCTGCAGTGCTGGGATTTGCGCACGCGGGAGGCGGGCATTCAGGATATTCACCATGCTGTGAGGCCGCATGACGTGCAGCTGGTGCAGCTGGTGCGGCGCGACTATGCGGCTAATGGTGGGTGGGAGACGTTCCTTTCCTACCAATATGTGACTCAGATGAGAGTAAGGTGTTTCTAGGTGGTTGCGATGTGGTAACCAGGTGAGAGAGAGGTTGCAACCTGATGTTCCATAATTCGTCTGTTTTCCATGCGCCTCAAAACTCCCCTTGTGCCCCTCCCTCCACCTTGCGCCCCTCTTTGCTTCATCCCGGCAGGATATTCTTGTGGGGTTGCTGCGGCTGAGGCGGTGTGGGGCGCACGTGACGTGCCCAGAGCTGAAGGGGCGGTGCTCCATTGTGCGGGAGCTGCATGTGTATGGCACTGCTGTGCCTGTGCACACGCGCGACACTGACAAGCTGCAACACCAGGCGAGTGGGAGTTGATTCAATAGTACGGGGCATGTGTGGCATACTGGTATGTGTGGCTAGAGCTGCATGTGTATGGGACTACTGTGCCCCTGCACACACGTGACACTGACAAGCTGCAGCACCAGGTGAATCAGCTATGTTGGAGTTACCTTTGAGCATTCGCAAAAGCGCATTCATAGTGCAGGAGCTGCATGTGTATGGCACTGCTGTGCATGTGCACACCTGCGACACTGACACGCTACAACACCAGGCAAGTGGGTAGGATGAGGCACATGGTAGCACCGTGCTAGTGGGTAGGTACAGTGCTGCACAGTGGTTCATCCTTGCGGTGGTCACGGTTGTCATTTTACCTTTCAAGCAATAAACATGCTTCTTCTGGTCCTGAAATCTCCCCTTTTGGGTTGATTTGGATTGGCTGCGGTGCACTGCGGTACTTTGTGGTTGCAGGGGTACGGCACGCTGCTGATGGAGGAGGCGGAGCGCATTGCACGGTGGGAGCATGGTTCGAGCAAGCTGGCAGTGATATCGGGCATAGGAACGCGCCACTACTACAGGAAGCTAGGTTATGAGCTCGAGGGTCCCTACATGGTCAAAGCTCTGCCTCGTGCTGTCAGGGGTAGGTGTAGGAAGGGCAGCAAAAGGCGATCAAATCAGGTGGTACACTGACGTGACATTGTTTTCAACTGCAAGCGCAGCACACCTATTAAAAATATCACTATACACTGGATCAATAATTTTACACGTAGCGACAGCAGCACCGTGTCGTGTCCTTACAGCTACTCTGCCATTACGGTTAGTTGATCCCATCCTATGTCATCCCATAACCATATTTCAACGTTACTATCGTACCATCTCCCATATCAGCCCACAGCTCGTCCTCGTAGTGCATCCCTTCCACATCCCAACCGGCAGATTCTCGAGCGACTTCAAGTCATGCTTCCTCTGCACCCCTTCTACACTTGATGCTACCTTAACCGCGAGGCCAACTTACACCCACTTCTGCCATAAATGCCAAGCAAGGGCACGTGCATGTGTGCTGCAAGCCGGAGTACGGAGTACAAGACTAGTTTACAGCATATGAGCTGGTGATATCATAATGTTCAATTTAAAAGAAGTACAAAAGAGTAAAAAGTGAACCCTTGTGATTTGCAATCATTTGGCCGTTTGCCAATCGCTCATTGTTGCCCCATGTGTACAGTCATAAACCTGACAATCGTATCAAATCCATGCCTCTGACACGCGGAGCCGTTGACATTGTGGCGGTGGCGAGGTTACAGTTGAGGCGAGGTGGCTTGTGCCGGACAGTTACATTACTCTCGATGCAGTTTTTTCAAGCCCAGTTGTTTTCCGGTCAACTCCTCCGGGGTCCCCGCCTGTAAGTATCACGGGGAATTTGGGACCTTGTTAGGCGAAACTGTTTTTTTAGGTGGCCCGTACTGTCTGGTTTGTGGAGCAAGGAAATTGTGTGCGATCTTGTTCGTAATTTTGACACCAACTGCTTATGCGTGTCGATCCGAGTCGGCCCACTTCTTGGTGTCAATCACTGTAGCAGCGGGGTCAATTCGAGTCGCGCCGATGGAAATGTGCGACGAAGCCTCATTGGTGGGACACGAAATATCTGTTATTGTGCGTTTATATGAACGAGCTTAACTGTCAGTGCAACCCCACAGTACAACCCAGCACCAACGTGTTGGGTGGGAATTTGTGGACAATCGCAGAGGCAGGTTTTGCAGATTTTTTATTGAGTGAGAGCAAATCGTGAGAGGTATCAATGCGATGGATTTGGTTGGATGGTGTGCGTTGCGACTCTAGGCGAGCGGGCTATCCGATTAATTTGACAGGCTGACATTGAGCGATTTTTTGACACCAACCAACAATGTATGCTCGTGTCAAAATCCCAAAATGACACTGGTGTCAAAACTACGAACAAGCCCTGAGAGGGTCTCGTTCTGTCGGTCACACGTGAAGGGCCCTCGTGTGGTTCAAACTGCCCGCGCCAATTTCACACCCCCTCTGTTTTTCCTTAAAACCCTCTTCACCTTTTCTGACTAAAGGGACCAGACTTCCAGGAACTAGAGGCTATCCGTGGCATCGTTAAGTGTCGATGTTGTAAAACTCCTCTGTGTGACCCCAGCGAACAGACTGGATCTTCCGCTGCGATCATGTTTTTGTTTCCCGCTGAATTGCACGCAAAGTCTCAAACATTTCTATCCTTAAAACCAGCATGGTTTAACCTTGATTTCGGGTAAACCAGGAAAGTATGCCCAGGGGTGTGAAATTGTAGTGAATTTAGCGCGGACCATGTCAAGTGTGCACTGCTGCAAGCCTCCCACAACAGCCATGTGTCCGGTGGGCCTTGGGAGGAGAGCTTGGGGGCGGCGAGTGGGGAGAGAAGGGGGAGCCCGTCGAAATGTGACGTCATCTGTAACTTTTGCGCATTCCGGGTTTTCCTTCCATACAGTATTTCTACGTTCCATATCCTAATGCTCCAATCAGTCTTTCGAAGCTGTAACTCCTTTCTCAAATGTGATGATTGTCTCTATCAAAAGTAAGGTTATTTGCTCGAAAATGGTTTTGCTGGTGTCGAAGTGCTGCCCTTCTGGACCTGCCACAGCAATGCCCACGTGTAATTGGCAGCAGGATCCAGTTGTATGCCATGCATGCGTGGCACGTGTGGCTCGCTCACCATTCGTGAGTCGTGTGAGCCTTGGCTTCGTACGAACTGCACCTTGCTTCGTCGTCGTCTTTGAGGGGAATGGTCCGTCCGTGCGGGCGATTGCCCCCTTGGAGCAAGCGTGCAGTGCGGCTCCAGCCAGTTCAGTTTGGTTGGCAGCTTGCTTCCCTGCAAAGCGTACGGTGCGGGTTGTGTAGTGCGCACCACACAACCCGCACTGCCCGCATTTTCAACTGTGTGCAGGCACCCACTACTGTACACCTATCTTCTCTCCCACGTTGCACCCCACCCCACTCCACCTTCCCCTTCAACCCTCCATTACACCCTCTCCGCGTTGCTTGGGGGGACCACAAGCACAGCAGAACAAACCAGCTGGGGCCGGACCACACGGTTACATGCCAGATGGGGTGAAAACCCTCCCCCACTTCATTCGCCTTTTCGCCACGTCCACCTCCATCTGCACGAGTGCCTGCGATCAAATTCGCATGCGCTTGGTTCGACTTCCACCAAGTTGCGCATGTCGTCATTGTCCTTTGCGCTGCGGTGGAGCCTCCGAGCGACAAAGTCTGAATCCGCCCTGAAAATCCGGGGTGGTTTGGCTGGCGCGCGCAGCCCAATCTGCGCAAAGATGTCACGGAAGGGTGACGGGACGGGACGGGAGGCAAATGAACAGCACCTGGCGGATAAGGATTGGATCTCCCCTCCCCTTCTCGCGCCCGAACCCCCACCCACCCTCTGTTTCAGATTCGCCGCTGAATGCATGCATTCACCAGCAAGCCGAGGTGCCCCCTTCCCCTCCCTGACCGTCACCACCACCTCGCTGCCATCCAAACCGAACCATTTTCAACCAAACCAACCAAACCTCAAATAGGGAAGCTCTTCCCACTGATTTCCTGTCCACTACTCCTTTCTCTCCTGCCAATCATCGTCTTATGCACTTCGCTTCTTGTGCCTCCTGCCATTCTTAGTTCCTGGCATTACTTCACCTCCCCTTCCGCAATATCGTCTAGCGTTCCGACTAGTTTCCATACATCTTTTGGCGTTTTGTAGCTTCTTAGGGTTCGACCAATGGATCTGGCCACGAGTTATGCGGACGACGTGGAGGAGGATTCTAAGCAGTTTCAGCGGGACAACAATCGTCTGATTCCGTCGAATCGTGGCACGACGGCGCAACGCTTGCCGACGTGGAAGGAGCGGGAGAATAACAAACGGAGGGAGAGGAGACGACGCGCCATAGCAGCCAAGATCTTCACCGGCCTGCGCACCTACGGAAACTACGATCTCCCGAAACATTGCGACAACAACGAGGTGCTCAAGGCAGTGTGCAAAGAGGCCGGCTGGATTGTCGAGGAGGACGGCACGACATACCGAAAGGTACACCCTGATCCGCGCCGCGCCGACGCGCACATCGTTTTCCTTGTGTCTCTTTTCCACGTTCCAAATCTGAACGATGTGCCTTCTAATAATATGTCTGTTTACGTTTACGTTCCTCTGTCATTCTTTGCCGGCTTCTCATTTTTTATTCGTTTTTTTTTTTTTTGCTGTATATGTTCGTTTCCGCGTTTCAGGGTCAGCCTCGACCCCGGCAGCCCGAGCCGGCAGCAGGAATCGACTCCGCGTATCCTACGGACAGCGCCGTGCAACCCTACCCATCGTCCAATGTCAACACCCTCGATAGTACGGACTACGACCATTCAGCGTCTCTTGCTGGAAGCAGCGACCACGGCCGCGGCCCCGTCAATGGCGTTGGCACGATGCACGGGCGGCACGCCGGACTCGCCGCCGTTGGCGCCGCAGCCGCCGCTCCGATGGTTGATAATAGACCTGCGCCCGGAGGAGGAAGCGCGAGTGGAACAACCCTGACTGGGGGAACTGCGCAGGCTGGCGGAACGGCGGCTCCGCCGGCAGCAGAGCTGCTGAAGCTCATGTCCGCGCTCGCCGCTTTCCCCGCGGCGGCAGCGCAGCTGGGCGCAGCGCTGAACTCCTCCGCCGCGTCGCTCGCGGCCGTTGCGTCGTCGCTCGGCCTGCCTCCGTCATTCGCCGCGTCATCGGACGTGCAGCAGGTGCTGATGCTACTCTCTAAAGGAGGTTCTAATAACGGGGATCAATCGCTGCCAGTTAATCGAACGCCCGCTCCCGCTTCTTCCGCTGTGCCGTCGGATATCTACTCTCTGCTGCAGTCATCTCGTAGCACCGCCGCACCCTCTTCGGCAGTCCCAAGACCGATGGCTCCTGTCCCAGCAGCCAGTCCCGTGGTTCCGCTGCATCCGCTGCAGCAACAGCAACAGCAGCAGCCACAATATCAGCAGCAGCAGCAGCAGCAACTTCAGCAACAACTGCTTTTCTCTCATCAACATCAGCAGCAGAAGCAGCATCAGCAGCAGAATCAGCACCAACAGCAGCAGTTGCTGCTCGGCCTGCTGCAAGGCGCGTCCAACGTCGTCCAGTCGTCCGCATCTTCCTCTCTCCCTCCCCCCGCTGCTCCTCCCCCCGACCGTTCCATGCCTGCTCCTTCCCGGAGTGGCAACTTCAGCAGCGGCGGCCCGCACAACAGCATCAGCCCTCAGTGCGGAAGTGCGTCACACGGCGGAGCGCTAGGACCTCAACGAACGGTGGAGTTTAAATCCGCGGGAGGGAAGGACAACAAGTGGGCGGCTGGTGTGCGGCGCATGGCGACGAGCTGGGATGTAGAGGCGCCCATGAAGCCTCCCCCTGTGATGCGCTCAGATGATCTCCAGCTCAGCCTTGGCCTCGGGTAATGCCTGTAGTAAGGCTCCGGGTATCTTGGCTGTATCATCCAACTTGAAGGCATAGGATGGGATATTGCTTTGCTCAAAGGATCATCCCAGTATGGCCTTCTGGATATGCACCAGCTCGCCAAGGACCGTCACATAGCACTGAATGTGCAGTGCATCCAGTGAATATTATCGCAAGCTGAGACCGCAGGTTGTTGTTCAGTCCTTGGGAATGGAGAACGCCAAGTGGTACAGTATGCTGGTGTTTGCTGCACTGCTGCAAGCATCTGGGATCCTGTTGTAAGTCTCTGCATAAGAGCAGGGCTTGGCGTTAACTATCTCGTTGTGGTGCAGATGCGACTTCCATGATTGGCGCTGGAAACCTGAAGAGTGGTTTCTTTCTGGGTGTTTAAGGGTACATTCCTGTGTGGACACAAATGTCTCAATCCCATCACAAAACCTATGTATCGTTCTGCACCGCATTAAACCTAAGAGACAAACATTTGCACCGCACTGTATCTCTTCGTTTGAGACACGATGATTTTGTGACGCGCTTCAGGAATGTACCCTAAGTTTCATTGTTGAGAGATACTTTTGGTATTTGTGCTATAACTGCTGATGTGCTGTAAACCATTCTAGGTCAATTTGAATAAATGTGTCTTATTTTAAGCGATTCAAACATTGTGCAACAGAGTTACTGTATTGTTGTAAGCTAGCAGCTTCTATCCACAGGGTACAGTATTGTTGACAACCATAATCTGTTGCTTGCATATTCATTTGCAGTCACATTTTACCTGCGAAATCACGTTCCACGAACCATTGGCGGGCTAGGCTGACTTTCCCGCCAACTCGGAGGTCACTTACTGCTTCACCCTGACGCTTTTCCTCGCCTTTGGGCTCGCAAGCGAATACTCCCTGTCACCGCACCCCGCCCTACACCACCTCACGCCATCCTCTTGCGGTATTCTGTCGACGCTGACGCTGCAGCTAAACGTATATCGAGCAGCTTTTGAAATTTCAAACTCGCATTTTGTATGTGCTTGCATTTTGTATTCAGGGCCATGCCCATGCGCTTCGGGCTCACATGCTGAAGCTTGTTGCACTACGACTTATAACGTGAAAGAGATAGCTGCGCCTTTTTGTTTGTGCAAGCCATCCCAGTCTGTCATTCAACAATCGACCACTTTAGGGCATATCTTTCGCTTGTACAGTCCCAGTTGTCATCTAATTATCGACCATTTGGAGACTCCCGTGTTCCTTGTCCCGAAACTGGAATTATTGCATGGCGAGCTTCGGGACTCCCGAGGCTTTCCAAGCCATGCGAGTGGTTCTAGGCACCGAGCCGTCCGAGATGTCTCTCTGCAGAGCGCTCTATCTCGCGCGAGGCGACGTCGCGAAGGCGATTAACTACCACTTAGACCTAGTTCGTGTCGAAAAGTTCACACTCGAGCAGTTAGCTTCGTCGCGTCATCCGCTCCCTCTCGCCTCCCCTCCGACGAAAACGCGCGGAGAGCTATTAGCGCTTCCTCCACCCCATCCACCCCCCGTTTCCGCCACCTCTCCGCCCGCCTCCCCGCATCCCCCTTATGTAGCGGCTGCTTCTGTTGCAGAGAATACGATCGGAGAGAATAATGCGCCGGGGGATGCGGGAGCGGAAATGGGGAAAGCCGCGATGCTGGAAACGGGCACAGCCGTTAGTCATGCGGGCTCTCTCACTGGCGGAGACTGCACATCGCATTCCCCGTGCGAAGCGCCGTCGTCACCAAATGCCGGCGCTTTACCGTCAGAAGCGTTGAGCCTTTCCCCCGACAGCATCCGCGATCCCGCGCGTCCCGAGGCGGAGAACCATTTCGCTCAGGGGAAAGTTGTGATGGGCGCAGCCCGGTCGATGGGCGCACCTTGCGACGCAGTTTCCCCCGACGTTGCGCCAACCGATGGCGCAGTTCCCCCCACGTCGAGCATTTCCCCGGACAGCATTAATGAGCCCGTTTGCCCGGACGCAGATCGTGGCTCTGAGCGGGACGGTGAGATTGGCGGAGAATTCGCAGTGCGCTCTCCTTGCGCTGCAGTTTCCCCGGACGAGGAGCCACGCGCTGACTCCGCCGAGCCGCCTGCTGTCCCCGCTTCTCCAGACTCGATGGATGTGCCTGATTCAGTGCCGCCCGTATCCGCGGTGCTATCTTCATCGGCAGTGCTGCCGACTTTTACAGAGTCACCTGTACCTACGGTTCAACCCGTTTCTGCAGTTCCTCCCGTGTCTACAGTTGTTCCCGAATCTACTGTTCCTCCCGTATCTACTGTTCCTCCCGTATCTACTGTTCCTCCCGTATCTATTGTTCCTCCCGTATCTACTGTTCCTCCCGTATCTACTGTTCCTCCCGTATCTACTGTTCCTTCGGTATCTACAATTCCTCCCGTATCTACAGCTCCTCCTGTGGCCACTGCAATCCCTCCTCTATCTGAGGCCCCCCGTCAGCAACCAATCCCGTCTGACCCCCTACGGCATCCGAAGCTGATGAAGCATTGGAGAGAAGAGAAGGCGGAAGCTTCGCGTTGGTGGCTCTTGGGAGAGCGCCACGTGTCCTGCGTGTCGCTGACACGTGGCGCCAAGCTGGAAGCGTATGACCCAGTGGAGTTTCACTTCCCGAAAGGCGGAAGGGAAGGCGGAAAGAAAGGCGGAAAGGAGGGCGGAAGACCGCGCGGAAGGCCGCCCAAGTGGGCAGGCAAGGGGAAGTGGGGAAAGGCGTCGTCTCACGGATCGTCCTCTGGAAGCGCCATTGTCCGCTTTGGAACCACCAGAGGAGGGGAGGTATGCCCTTCCGTCAGTACACTTCCTTGTCGGTTTCCTTCACTCACCCCTTCTCTCCCTCGCCCCCACTCTCCCTCATTCCCTCTCACCCGCTCTCCCTCCCCTCTCTTCCGTCCCTCTTTCCCTGTCCTCCGTTACCCCTTTCGCCACCCCTTCGCACGGCCGCCAGGTCGGATCACTCCCACGGGAGTGGGCGGCGGCGCTGATACCACTGCAGGCGGAGGGGAAGGTGAAGCTGCGCGGCTATGTGCTCTCCGCCCCGCCATGTCTGGACATGTTCTCGGGCATCGAGCTCGCCATCAGGTGCGCCCTGATCTCTATTCACTCGGGCCCAGTCCATTGGTCTGATCCTCGAGTCATATACGGGCCTGGCCCATTGGTCTGATCCTCGAGTCATATACTGGCCCGGTCCATTGGTCTTTTGCCACCCCGCCATGCCTGGACATGTTCTCTGGCATCGAGCTTGCCATCAGGTGCGCCCTGATCGTCGAGTCATGTGTGGGTTCACTGGAAACACACATGCACACCCTTTGAAACTGCCCTTTTTCCTGCCTCGGCATGTTCTCTGGCATCGAGCTCACCGTCAGGTGCGTTATGCAACCACAGGTGCGCTCAGACCTTTCATCGATGCACGAACGAATCAAGGAAGATAATGTAAAGAGCACTATCCCCCACATTTTGCAAAAGAAGAAAAGAGAAGATCCCTTGCGTGCGCTCGCTGCTCCTTTCTGTATGTTCCCTGGCAGGGTGTACGTGCAGCAATGCTGCTTTCAGAAGCTCACTCGAGTGAAAGAGCGGGCCGCTGAGGTGGTGCATGTGAGCACAGCCGCGCACATCACCACCCTGGTGCTCACTGCTCACTGCTCGCTGCTTGTTGCTCAATGTTTCGTGTTCCCTGGCAGGGTGTACGTGCAGCAGTGCTGCTTCCAGAAGCTTAGTCGGGTGAAGGAGCGCGCAGCAGACGCGCTACACGTCAGCACAGCCGCCCACATCACCATGCTGCTGCGCTTCCTGAACCTGCGACCGACCCGCCCGGTGGGTGCTGGAAACGACTTGTTGAGAAAGTGGGTCGTTCATTTCAAGTGTGGGACGTGAGAGCATAGCTTCTCACCACATCACCACGCTGCTGCGCTTCCTGAACCTGCGACCGACCCGCCCGGTGGATGCTGGAAATCGCTTGTCAAAATTGAGTCCGGACTGAGAGCACAGCCTCTCACCACCCCACCACACTGCTGCGCTTCCTGAATTTGCGGCCGACCTGCCCGGTGGGTGCTGGAAACGACTTGTTGAGAAAGTGTTCGTTCAAGTGTGGGACGTGAGAGCATAGCCGCCCACATCACCATGCTGCTACCCTTACTGAGCCTGTGACCGACCCACCCGGTGGGTGATGAAAACGGCTCGTGGGTTGCATGTATGTAGCATTCAATGCATGTATGTAGCATTCAATTCAATGCATGCATGTAGCATTTAATGCATGTATGTAGCATTCAATGCATGCATGTAGCATTCAATGCATGCATGTAGCATTCAATGCATGCATGTAGCATTCAATGCATGCATGTAGCATTCAATGCATGCATGTAGCATTCAATGCATGCATGTAGCATTCAATGCATGTATGTAGCATTCAATGCATGTATGTAGCATTCAATTCAATGCATGTATGTAGCATTCAATGCATGTATGTAGCATTCAATGCATGTATGTAGCATTCAACTCAATGCATGTATGTAGCATTCAATTCAATGCATGTATGTAGCATTCAATGCATGTATGTAGCATTCAATGCATGTATGTAGCATTCAATGCATGCATGTAGCATTCAATGCATGTATGTAGCATTCAATGCATGTATGTAGCATTCAATGCATTCATGTAGCATTCAATGCATGTATGTAGCATTCAATTCAATGCATGTATGTAGCATTCAATTCAATGCATGTATGTAGCACGCAATGCATGTATGTAGCATTCAATGCATGTATGTAGCATTCAATGCATGCATGTAGCATTCAATGCATGCATGTAGCATTCAATGCATGCATGTAGCATTCAATGCATGTATGTAGCATTCAATTCAATGCATGTATGTAGCATTCAATGCATGTATGTAGCATTCAAGTCAATGCATGTATGTAGCATTCAATTCAATGCATGTATGTAGCATTCAATGCATGTATGTAGCATTCAATGCATGCATGTAGCATTCAATGCATGCATGTAGCATTCAATGCATGCATGTAGCATTCAATGCATGCATGTAGCATTCAATGCATGCATGTAGCATTCAATGCATGCATGTAGCATTCAATGCATGTATGTAGCATTCAATGGATGTATGTAGCATTCAATGCATGTATGTAGCATTCAATGCATGTATGTAGCATTCAATTCAATGCATGTATGTAGCATTCAATTCAATGCATGTATGTAGCATTCAATGCATGTATGTAGCATTCAATGCATGTATGTAGCATTCAATGCATGCATGTAGCATTCAATGCATGTATGTAGCATTCAATGCATGTATGTAGCATTCAATGCATGCATGTAGCATTCAATGCATGTATGTAGCATTCAATTCAATGCATGTATGTAGCATTCAATTCAATGCATGTATGTAGCACGCAATGCATGTATGTAGCATTCAATGCATGCATGTAGCATTCAATGCATGCATGTAGCATTCAATGCATGCATGTAGCATTCAATGCATGTATGTAGCATTCAATGCATGTATGTAGCATTCAATTCAATGCATGTGTGTAGCATTCAATGCATGTATGTAGCATTCAATGCATGTATGTAGCATTCAATTCAATGCATGTATGTAGCATTCAATTCAATGCATGTATGTAGCATTCAATGCATGTATGTAGCATTCAATGCATGTATGTAGCATTCAATGCATGTATGTAGCATTCAATGCATGCATGTAGCATTTAATGCATGTATGTAGCATTCAATGCATGTATGTAGCATTCGATGCATGCATGTAGCATTCAATGCATGTATGTAGCATTCAATTCAATGCATGTATGTAGCATTCAATTCAATGCATGTATGTAGCATTCAATTCAATGCATGTATGTAGCATTCAATTCAATGCATGTATGTAGCATTCAATTCAATGCATGTATGTAGCATTCAATTCAATGCATGTATGTAGCATTCAATTCAATGCATGTATGTAGCATTCAATGTATGTATGTAGCATTCAATTCAATGCATGTATGTAGCATTCAATTCAATGCATGTATGTAGCATTCAATGCATGTATGTAGCATTCAATTCAATGCATGCATGTAGCATTCAATGCATGCATGTAGCATTCAATTCAATGCATGCATGTAGCACGCAATGCACGCTCAGAGCTGGTTGAAGGAAGGCGAATCAAGTGTCTGAAGCAGCAGGTCATCAATCCCAGCAACTGCTCCCATACCCAGACATCTGTCATCAAGGCTCCCCTTGTAACCATCCGTCAACCTCAACTCCCCCTCCTCTTCAACTTCCCCCCCCACCCCCCCTCTTCCCATGCGGTGGGTGCAGGCGGAGTTTACCCCTGCGGACTTCAACCGTCACACGGAGAATCTGGGCTTAGGCTCGGGCTGTACTGACCGGGTAAGCACCTGGGCTTAGGCTCGGGCTGTACTGACCAGGTAAGCACCTGGGCTTAGGCTCGGGCTGTACTGACGGGGTAAGCACCTGGGCTTAGGCTTTGGCTTTGCTGAACGATGAGCAGCCATAGTGTGCTAAAGCAGTGCGCTTTTCCATACTAGATGAGCTACATACACCCACATCTATGTAACCCACTGACAATCTTCTGTTACCCACCCACTCACTCACTCACTCACTCACCCTTGTATTTTCCCCCCCGTACTGCCCTCACGCCCCTCTCACTTCCCTCTCACCTTTCCCCCCACACCACCACTGCCCTCCCCCCCCCCCCCCCCCCCAACACTGCCCTCAACCCTTCCCCAACATTACCTTCATTCGACCTGGCAGCAGGCGGCGTCTAAGAGAGTGCGGGCGACGGCAGGAGGGGGTGAGAGTATCGAGGAGGGGGAGGGAGAGGCAAAGTCGATGACAGACGAGGAGGTGAACCGATACGTGGGTGTCACCACCAACAATCAGGCGCTGCCGGTGAGTTGGGATGGGATAGCGGCAATTACCTTGCTGCCTGCTGACTTTTGAGACAACTCAGAAGGCAATGACAGCCGAGGAGGTGAACTGATATGTGGACTCCTCTCACTTCACCGCCTGCTGACTTTTGAGTGTGAAAAAAAGGCAATTGAACCGATATGTTGGTGTCACCACCAACAGCCAAGAGCTGCTGATGGGTGGGCAGGGGATAGGGACATACTATAGGGGATGGGTACGCACTGCGGACTGCCTTCACTTCAATGCCCGGTTGACCTTTTGAGTCAACTCAGAGGGCGATGACAGATGCGGAGGTGAATCGTAATGTGCACGCTTGCTCTAAGTGCCAGTGCCTGCCACAGCCCTTGCTACAGTGCGTGATACATGTCATGGTCTAGGGTTTAGGGTATCTGAGTATCTGAACTCCCCTGGCAGAATATCCGACAGCAGCAGGGCATATGATGCCCATGCAAGGCATCTCTCACGCCTGGTCCCTCCCTGTCGCCTCCTTTCCACACGCCTGCCCGGCAGGAGATGGAGCCTCCCCTGGGTGTGACCTCGCAGCTGCGGTGTTACCAAAAGCAGGCGCTGCACTGGATGGTGTCCATGGAAACCACTGGGCAGAGCGTGCCAAGCAGTGCTGCTGATGGTGCTGATGGTGGTGGTGATGGTGGCAAGAGGTCCAGTGCACGGGATGAGTGTGATACGCTGCATCCGTGCTGGGAGGAGTATACTCTGCAGCACAAGTGCGTTGCCATTTGACACCTAACCCCCCACGCCAACAGTATGCTTTCGCAGGGCACATTTTACTGTGCTGCACGCTGCACATTGCTCACACTACACGCTGCACCCGTGTTGGGAGGAGTACGCTCTGCGGCACAAGCGCGTTACAGCATCCGAGTCTCAATGTCCCAGGCCCACAGCATGATTTGCTTTCACAAGATTGCACATTCTACAGTCCACACACTACACACGCCTCAGATGCATCACCCTGGACTGGATTGTTCTTCAAGTTCGTGTTCAGTAGAAGAAAAAACGAATTGCACATGTCATTGCTGACATTTAAGGATCTACACAAGCGCCCTGCAATGTCCCTTCATTACCACTATGCTCCTTTCCAAGCGCCTCCCCTAACCCTCGTCCATGCTCGCCCTTCCCCTCTTAGCCCCTTCGTCCCCCCTTCCCTTCTACCTCTCCCCTCTTTAATTCTCTTTCCGCTTGCCTCTCATTCCTTTCCACGCTGCTTCCTCTGCCTTCTCAGTGGTGGCACTCCGTTCTACCACAACGTTTTCTCAGGGGAAGTTACCCTGGAGTTTCCAAGCGCAATGGAGAGAAGCAGGGGAGGGGTGAGTGGGAAGAGGTGGCCGATACTGTGGGAGTTCAGGGCGGTTGTGGAGGGGAAACTGGAACAAAATCATTGAACTCATGTCTTAGACAAGACATGTTATTGTGGCATTGCTTCTGACTCTCCATTTGCATCAAGGTTTAACACGCCTTGGAGGGAAATTTTCCTAGCACATCCCTTCCCCTACCTACCTTCCATCTTTTTCCTCCCTCTTTCCTCTTGAAATTCTTCTCTCCATCTAGGTCTCAGGGGGCGGCATAGGCGGCATAGGGGCGGCATAGGCGGCATAGGGGCGGCATAGGCGGCATAGGGGCGGCATAGGCGGCATAGGGGCGGCATAAGTTCACTTTTGAGAATTCTCAAAAGTCACTCCGTCTAGATCTCAGAGGGCGGCATAGGTTCATCCCAACCTTATGAATTTCTTCATCCTAGACAGGTATTGACTATTATTGCACTGCTTTGGATTGATTCCCAACTCCCTGTTCTCCCTCTCCCCTTTCGCCGCTCCCCGTCTCACCTTCCACTCTTTCAGATTCTAGCAGACGCCATGGGTCTTGGCAAGACGGTTATGACCATTGCGCTTATTGCTGCGAGCAAGGCGAACAGAGAGAGGGAGAGGGCGAAGGGACCAGGGGGTGAACTGGGAGGAGTGGTGGGGAAGGTGGAAGGAGGAGGGGTGGGGAAACAAGTGAGGGATGGGAGGCGACACGGAAACATCAACGGAGCATGTGCTGTTGCAAACGGTGCTGCTTGTAAGGAGGATGTGGCCGCAGTTGGGAGTGCAAAGCGGAAGAGAGGGGAGTGCAGTGCGGTGGTGGGAGCAGGGAGAGGGATTCGTGTTGGTTCAAGGAGGAAGAAGCGAGTGAAAAGGGAGGTGGAGGATGGGACAGGAGAGGGAGGTGATGTAGCGTTATTCGACTATGATGATACCGACGAGAATGAGGATGAGGATGACGATGGGGATGAGGAGTATTTGCCTGGTGGGGAAGGGGATGATGGTGGTGGTGGTGCTGATGCTGGCAGTTCTGACAGCGATGCTGGCGGTGCTGAGAGCGATGCAGAGGTGCAGGAGGTTGGAACTGAGACGTGGAGAGCAGAGGAGACTCAAGAGGAGGCACACGAGGAGGGTGGCAGGGAGGAAGAGGAGTGGAGCGGCAGGGGCAGCGGTAGCAGCAGGGAGAGGAGGGTGCGAGGAGGGACGCTCATAGTGTGCCCCATGACGCTTCTCAGCCAATGGAAGGTGCGCCTTTTGAGACGTCTCAAGGGACGATTGTTGAGGTTGAGGCGCCTAAAAAAATGTCTCCAGGGACGATTGTTGAGGCGCCTAAAAAAATGTCTCAAGGGCCCCATGACGCCCTCTGCCCTCTCTCCTCTCTCCTCTCTCCTCTCTTCTCTCTCCTCTCTCCTCTCTCCTCTCTCCTCTCTCCTCTCTCCTCTCTCCTCTCTCCTCTCTCCTCTGTCTTCTCCCCGATCTATTCCCTTAGACTTTTGAATTTTTTCATCAGTCAATCCCCATGTTTGAGGTGCCTCAGAATTGAATATCTGAGGATTTAAAGCCGCTTTTGATAGAGAAGGCACTCAGAAATATACTCTTTGCCGCCCCCTCCTCCCCCCCTCCTCCCCCCCTCTCTCTCTCTCTCCCGCCCCCTCCTCCCCCTCACGCCAAAAGTGTGTGAGGCGCTCACAGCACCCGGCCTGCTCTCTTGACGGGTCTTTGAAGCCGCTTTTGTATCGACTCAGAGGTACCCTCACTCTCTCTTCTCCCCCTCTCCCCCTTCCCTCTCCTGCCCCGTCCTCCCCCCCATCAGGCCGAGTGTGAGGCGCACAAGGCGTCCGGCTTGCTGTCAGTGATTAATTATCTTCCACTCTTTCCCCCGTCTTCCCCGCTTCCGTCTTTGAGTGTGAGGCTCACACGGCACCCAGTCTACTCTCAGTAATGGTGTACTATGGTTTGAAGCGGTGCAACTTTTGAGACGTCTCAAAAACACCCTCGCTACATGTGAGGCTCACACGGCACCCAGTCTACTCTCAGTGATGGTGTACTATGGTTTGCAGCGGTGCAACTTTTGAGACGTCTCAAAAACACCCTCGCTACGTGTGAGGCTCACACGGCACCCAGTCTACTCTCAGTGATGGTGTACTATGGTTTGCAGCGGTGCAACTTTGAAGCCGAGCCGCTTCTGAGTCAACTCACGGGTACACTGCCTCTTTTCTTCCCCTCTTCTCCTCATCCCCTCCTTTCCCCCTCAGGCGGAGTGTGAGGCGCACACGGCACCTGGTGTGCTCTCAGTGATGGTCTACTATGGCTCGCAGCGGCTGGATGAGGCTCGCCTGCTGGCACAGCACGATGTGGTGATCACCACGTATGGCACGCTGCAGGCGGAGTACAAGGTGAGGAGATGATGAGACGAATTCTGATGGAGGCGCCTCAGAAGCCTGTAAGAGCTGAAACGACATGTGAGGCGCCTCATGATCAATCGACGCAGCACGATGCAGTGGTCATCACCACGTATGGCACGCTGCAGGCGGTATACAAGGTGAGTTTCGATGAGACGACCTTTGCTGAGTCGACTTGGTGCCCTGAAAGGCTGCATGTGGTGAGGCGATATCTGAGGTGCCTCATGTTGAGTCGGCGCAGCACGATGTGGTGTTCTCACCACCACGTATGGCACACTGCAGGTGGTATGCAAGGTGATGCGATGATTTTTCATTGAGGAGGCGCCTTGAAGATCCGCGCGTGATGAGACAATACCTGAGGTGCCGCATGATGAATCGGCGCAGCATGATGTGGTGGTCAGGTCACCTCACAACAGGCTGTCAGGCAGGCGCATCTGCCCTCCTTGTTCCCCACCTCCCCTTCCCCTCCCACATCCCTCCCCTCCCCAATCTCCCACCACGCCTCCCACCATCCACAGCGCTTCAACAAGTGTGTGGCAGAGGAGAATGTGGCAGCACAACAAAGCCCTCTTGCCACCTCGTTTCTCACCTCAGCCTGCTTCTGAACCTCCTTATAAAATATCCCACCTCCAAAACCCTCGCCCCACCTCCCCTCCCCCCAATTCCCCACCATCCACAGCGCTTCAACAAGTGTGCGGCAGAGGAGAGTGTGGCAGGAGGAGAACAAAGCCCTCTTGCCACCTCCTTAATTATAGTCGCCTATTCACACCCCGGTATCTAACAACTCCCCCGATTCCCCACCATCCACAGCGCTTCAATAAATGTGCGGCAGAAGAGAGTGTGGCAGCACTACAAGGCCCTCTTTCCACCGCAGGGCCGGTGCGGCTGGGGTCGCTGCACAGTGTGCAGTGGTGCAGAGCGGTGCTGGACGAGGCTCATTATATCAAGAACCGCGCGTCTGGTGCTGCCGCTGCCACCTTTGCGCTCCAAGCTGACGCCCGCTGGTGCCTCACTGGCACGCCCATCCAGGTGCGGGGGGAGAGGGGGGATGTGAGGTGGTGGGTGGGTGGGGGGAGGGGCGGGTGGAACAAAGTGTGTGATGCACACAGTGTTGTGTCTGTTGAGTCACGGCAATGGTGCTGCCGCTGCCACCTTTGCCCTGCAAGCTGATGCCCGCTGGTGCCTCACTCACTGGCACGCCCATCCAGGTGCGGGGCGAGGGGAGGGGAGGGGTGTGACTGAGAGGTTGTTGAGTGCAAACGTTACACCAGGCAGAGAAAAGGAACAATTGTGGCTGTAACGAATTGTATAATCCAGTAACTGCCGCTGACTATGCCCAGTTTGGTTGACTCAAAGGCCACAACTGGCATGACGTGGCATGACGTGGCACATGACGTGGCATGACGTGGCAGAACCAACTGGAGGACGTGTACAGTCTGCTGCGCTTCCTGCGGGTGCAGCCGTGGGACAACTGGGGGTGGTGGCAGCGCCTGGTGCAGCAGCCGTACGAGCGAGGGGACATGCGAAGCATCAAGCTGCTGCAGGGGCTGCTCAAGCCTCTCATGCTGCGCCGAACCAAGGAGTCAAAGGACAGGTAATGTTGGGCTAAGATGGGTAGTCTTGGGCGTGTTTGCGCTGGATGTAGAATGGAGCTTGATGGTAAGTCAACCCGTTGTCGAAATTAATGATGTCTCTGAACCTGTTGTCAATACCACCACTGCACCCACACTCTGCATTTTTCTAAACCCGTTGTAATTCTTTTTGTGAATCTACTTTCCTGCCTTGTGCTTAAATCGTTATCAGGGACGGAACCTTCAGGCGGTTTAAAATGTGAATTACCCGTTCTGCTGTGTTGTTCACTCATCCTTGTCATTTTCAGGGAGGGGAAGCGCATTCTTGTTCTGCCGCCCATATCTTTCCGCGTGATCTCATGCGACTTCTCACCGGAGGAGAGGGACTTCTACGATGCACTGCATAATAAATCCAAGGTTAGTCACCCGGCTGAATCAGTCCACAGTATGCCGTACGGCTCAAAAAGTCAAAGTTTCCCGCCCGACACGATAACTCCAAGACACGCCGCCCTGTCAGGCCACATGCCCGGCATCATGCCCATCCATCCATGGCAGTCAGATCATTCTCGCCTATCAAAAGCCTGTCTCCTCGGCTTGTTCGGGCTTGCACCCTTGCCTGCTTACACCGCCCATGGCCCCCACCAGTTCCACTCCACACGCCTTGTGGCCCAGCCCAGGGCAAAGTGCTGCACAACCATTCCCTTCCGGTTTTTGAGAATTCTAAAAAACCAGCTCGTATTTTTGAGAATTCTCAAAAACCAGCTCGTCTTTTTGAGAATTCTCAAAAACTTGTACTCTCTCACATCCTCCCTTGGTCTCTCCCTCCCTCGATGACCCCGCCCACTCCAGGTCAAGTTTGACAGCTTCGTGGCACAGGGCCGCGTGCTGCACAACTATGCATCCATCCTTGAGATGCTGCTGCGCCTGCGCCAGGTGGGTGCTGGGTGGTGGTGCTGGGTGCTGAGTGGTGGTGCTGGGTGCTGGGTATGGGTGGTGTGCTGCACGACTATGCCTCCATTCTCGAGATGCTGCTGCGCCTGCCCCAGGTGGGTGCTGTGGGTGCTTGGTGGTTGGGTGGTGATTGGTTGGGTGGTGAGTGGTTGGGTGGTTGGTGGCGGGTGGTGGGTGCAGCTGGCGGGTGTTAGGCAATGAGTATAGATGATGGGCATTGTGTGGGGGGCGGCCATTGAGCATGCATGTAGCCATGCTGTCATGTATGTATAACATGTGCTGATCTGTAAATGAGGTGCGCGTCCTTTTTCCCTGTCCTCCTTGCTTCCCTTCCCTCGATCCCACTAACGCACCAATCAGGTGTGCGACCACCCGTTTCTCGTTTTAAGCCGCTCCGACACAATGGACGACGAGGACCTCAGCAAGCTGGGACGAAGGTTCCTCGCAGCTTGCTCACAGGGAATGGCAGGTGCTGCTGCTGGTGGTGCCGATGCTGCTGCTGAGGCTGCAGGAGAATGTGAAGAATCAGGCAGCGGTCCTGATGGGTGGGATGAAACCCACAAGGGCCCCTCCCGGGAGTATGTGCAGTCGGTAATGGAACAACTGAAGAGGAGGAGGGAGGGGTTAACGCAGGGAGGGGACGAGTGTCCGGTGTGTTTGGAAGTGGCAGAGGATGCGGTGTTCATGCCCTGTGCGCACATTGCATGCCGCGAGTGCCTGCTCACCGCCTGGAGACCTTCAAGCACGGGCGGCCCTTGCCCCGTCTGCCGGTACGTGTGATTCTATAAGAGAGTAACAGTGATTAGAGGATGCGGTGTTCATGCCCTGTGCGCACATTGCATGCCGGGAATGCCTGCTCACCGCCTGGAGACCTTCAGTCAATGGCCCTTGCCCCGTGTGCCGGTACGTGAGCCAGCTAGTGAACTTGTCATAGCTGCATGATAACCTTTCGAAGACTTGATGGTACATCCCATGTCACTTATTCCTCAACCTTTTGCCAAAACACAATCCCTCTTGTGCTGCCGCTGCACGCATTTTGTACCGTTCCCCCAACACTCCTCCCCTCCCCCCTCCCAGTCGGCAAATCCTGCGCTCCCAGCTCATCACAGTCCCACGTGCCAGCCGCTTCTCATTGGATGTGGAGGCCAGCTGGCAGGACTCTGTGAAGGTCCGCCAGCTGCTACAGTGCCTGGGGGAGATCCGGGCGGCATCGGCTCGTAAGGGAGCGCATGGGGGAGAAGGAGGGGAGAAGAGCGTGGTTTTCAGCCAGTGGACGGCGTTTCTCGATCTTTTGGAGATTGCATTCAAAAGGTGTGTAGAGGGGTCACTTTTTTTTCAAGGTGCCTTGAAGAGGGGTCTATTAACGAGGCACCTCGTAATGCTTTCTTGATTTGTAACGGATGTACACTAAAAAAGGGTGTGAAGAGAAAGGGCAGCTGAGCACAGACAAGTGAGAGGGCAATGGGAGGGACTTGCTTCTAGGCCTTGGTAGTGCGGACAAGAGAACGAGCTTTGAAACCCATCGGTGTAAGGGGTTTTTCTGATTTGCTTTCTCCTTGTTGTTCTCTCCCTCCCAATCCATTTGTACATGCAGGGCCAAGGTGCCATTTGTGCGGCTGGACGGCAGCATGTCGCAGCAGCAGCGGGAGCGGGCGATCAACGAGTTGAAGGACAATCCCAAGGTGGAGGTGATGTTGGTGTCGCTCAAAGCGGGCGGCGTGGGGCTCAACCTCACTGCAGCTTCACATGCCTTTGTCATGGTATGCTTCAAAACCCTCAAACATGCATGACTTTTGAGTCGACTTGGGAGTCACCTTGTGGGGCTCAATCTCACCGCAGTCTCGCACGCCTTCGTCATGGTATACATTCGGCATGGCGGCGTAAGCATTATTGTTTCAATGCCCCTGAAAGAACCACCTGCAGCAATCAAGCATGAACCACCATCTCACTGCCCGTCTCAGGAACCATGATTGTGTTGGAAATAGTGAATCTTAAGCGCTTCAGTCGTGTCGAAACACCACACCAGAAGCGAAGCACGCCATGTCGAAGCACCCGCGAGTCAACCCACGGAGGTTAAAAGAGGTTGCTGGAGGTTACGCGAAAGTCAAAGGTCAAGCGACCTTTGACCTGACAAATACAGCGCGACAGTTAAGGACACACAGCTGACTCGTTACAAAGCAGTTGCCCGAGTCGTACTGTATCGAACCGCAACAGCAGCAGTAAAGTAGTTACAAACTGCATCCTTTCATATTCCTTGTAATATTTTTTTTAAATGAAGCACCCTCGATTAGGGAAGGGAAGCCAAAACCATACCAACTCTTATTATTATATAATCTTGTACTTCCTTGCTATAATCAATCTACTTTGCCCTCACATACCAGCGCAAGGTGGTTCACAAAACTTTGTTAAACGCTTCCGCTATTACAACACTATCCATCCAGAGTTCTCCCTTGAAAGATCCTAAGGGGCTATCCTAGCCCAACATGGTATGAGAGCAAACAGGGGAAACTCTACTACCTTCAAACCATTACAAGACATGGCAACAAGCAAGGAAAAGAGCTCCTCTAACGGCTCCCCAGGCACTACTCCTACTCCACCTCCTGCCTCTGGCCTGCAGACAGAAGAAGGCACGGCAACAAGACCAAAAGCAACATCTACTGAAACTCCCGCAAATCACCCCGCGACCTTCGACCCGAGTATAATGGAGAAGTTCTTCTCCTTCATGTCCTTCTACGAGCAGCACCAGCAGTCGGGACCTGCACAATCACACAACAGCAACAACAACGGAGCAACACCTATGAGCCTTGACGGGTCGTCATATGCGCGCGGAAACCAACAGCAGCAACCTACCTTCGCCCCGTACGAGCGCGGGTCGATCAGCTTCATGCCGCAGCCTTCACCTGGACAAGATAAACCACTGGACGCATTACAAGTGCAATCGCAGTTCGCGCACGTTCTGAAGCTGCAGACATCAAGGCCCTTCGACGGAAAGGACTTCTTCACCTGGTCATTCGAGTTCGAGTTAATGATGGAAGGCGCACAGATACTCGGCTTCTTCGACGGGTCTCTGCAATATCCAGCAAACGGCACACAGTATGAGAAGCAGCAGTATACGTATCAATCGATGATGGCGTATACGATTCTACTGAGGAACGTCACACCAACTCAGTAGCAGAACATACGCTCTTACCGGGGTTACGGCAACTCCGCTGAGCTCGCGTACAGCCACCTGAAGAACCTGTATCAAGCAACAGACAGCGTAAACCAAAGCAGGTTAATGGCGCAGTTGACAACAGTTGAAATGAAACCGGGAGAAAAAGGGATGGCATATATCAGCCGATGTCGCGAACTGCGCGACAAGCTTCTTCGATGCGGAGGGTCAATCTCTGAAGACGCCTTCGTGACAGTCATCATTGGTGGTCTCGGTCCCCAATGGCGCGCCACCAAAGCTATCCTCCGAGCCCACGGCAGAATCTCTGAAGCAGCACTCTGCGCCGAAATCCACGCTGAGCAGCAGGACATGGACCTGCAAGAAGAACGACACAGAAAGAAGACGACAACATCAGAGTTCGCGTTTCACACTCAACGACGTCACAACAATTACAACAATCGACAACAACAACCGAAGCCAATACCTCCTTTCTGCCACATCTGCAAGACTTCAGGACACCCGCGCACACACTGTCCGAATCGACAACCGTCAACGACTCCGCAGCGACAACTACGACCTTCAAGCAATCAAGTCACATCGACACAGCCGAATCCGACGACCCAGCTCCAATCTTCAACAACTCCAACGGGACAACCTGCGCAAGGAGCAAGAAACATCGTCAGCTGCATGGCAAGACTGAACGATTCTTGCATCACAGAATCGCCACCGTACTACTCACCAGAAGAGCAATTCGACGAAACGACACCACGCCGCGAGTCACTTCAGCCAAACCCGACATACGCTGCCATAGCCCAAAACGAGCCATCCGGGAAGGACACGTGGTTCTTGGACAGTTGCTGCGGGCAACACATGTGCTCCTCAGGACGCTTCGTACAACGAGAATACCAGCTTCAACGAGAGGTGGTCATCACCGTTGCCAACAATCAAAATCTGCGCACACGACGACAAGGAGTTGTTCAACTTCAGTCAAGAGAAACGAACGTCATTCTACAGATGTCTAAGGTTTTAATTGCAAAAGGCCTCGGCTACAACTTACTCAGCGTCAGTCAACTGATGGCGAAAGGTATTCACCTTGAAGCAGACAGCACAACCCAGGAATTCAAGCTGTACCACGGGAGAGGAGGTCTCTACATCGGCAAGGCGGTTCTCAAGAACAACGTCTTCGTTCTTGACTTCGTCCCCGATCTCGGAACGGCCGACAGCGACGCCATCGTCAACTTCACTGACTGGACACATCCTCCAGATCTTGATCCAGACTTCAGCCCGAGCGGCTTCTGGTACTCACACACCATCCCTGAAACAGAAAGAACAAGGGCGCTGGCGACAATTCAGCAGTCGGCAGCAGCAGAGACAACATCGACAGCAGCAGAAACAAGATCGACAGCAGCAGAGACAACATCGGCAGCAGCAGAAACAAGATCGACAGCAGCACAGACAACAGCAGCAGCAGTAGAAACATCAACACCAATCGCCGGCCCCTCAACGGCACAGCCCTTCATCGACGAGACGCCACCAACACCGGCGCAGCAGCTCAACCCAGCACCACGGGAAGTTCATAGAAGCGCGAACATCATCGCCGGCCTCTACTCCAACTCCGACATATACCGACGATCGCCAGGACACCGCGCCAACGAAGAAACCTGGCACGCAAGAATGGGAGACCCAAGCAACACAGTATTAAACAACACGATAAGAGCTGGAGTACTTGACAAGGATTCACTCTTACTGATCGACGGCAGAGAACTTCAGCGAGCTCGAGGAACGTGCTTCACCTGCCCCGAAGCCGACTTACCGCATCAGCCCTTCGTCTCGCATCACAACCCAAGCGCACCTGCATATGCACCACTCGAGAAAGTATATAGCGACATCTTGTACAACCGCGAACCCGGACAAAACGCGTACAACTACACCATCACCTTCATTGACGCCGCTACACGTTACGTCTGGCACCTAAACTTACCAAGTCGCGACATGGCTTTCGAGGCTTTCGTGGCATGGCTTCCAGCAGCAGAACGGGAATCAGGAGCTAAACTCAAAAGTTTTCAATCAGACGGAGGAGGAGAATACTCGTCACAGCGGTTCAAGCAGTATCTGGCGGAGAAGGGAATCAAGAGACTCATCTCCCTTCCCTACGCCCATCAACAGCAGGGCGTAGCAGAAAGGATGAACAGGACTCTGCAGAACACCATGCGCAAACTGTTACGTGGCATGCGGCTACCCAACCACCAGTGGCCCGAAGCAATGGACCACGCCGTGATGCTGCACAACTTGCTTTCTTCGTCGTCACTCCCGAACAACACATCACCGCATCTGCTGTGGACAGGGAAACTGGGCAGCACAAAAATGTTACGAGTCTTCGGCTGCATGGTACAGTACCGACCCCCATCTGCACGAGCCGGCCGATTCTCCCAACGCGCACAGTGGGGGCTACACCTGGGCATCGAAAAACATTACAACGCGTGGAAAATCTTCGACATCCACACCAAGGAAACAGTAGCAGCACGTGATGTAATTTTCTACGAACGGCTCGCACTGCCAACGTATCTTGCCAACCTGGACGAAAATCGAGACCCCACAGGTGGCTTCCGTGGCGATCGAGCCTTCACTTCGGCAGAAGACGAAGCTGACTGGGACGAGCAGAACGTGGAAGGAGCCTCGGAAGAAGCCGGGCCTCTTCCCTACTGCTCAGTGGACGTACCGATGGACGAAAATAACCCTCGCGAAAGCGTCAACGCCGAAACCTACTACCACTTCGTCGACAACGGTTACGTTACACCTGCTGAAGTCAACACCAACGAAGCAGAACGCATAGGGCCCAATTTCGCACCTGATCCAGAAGCTGGAGACGAGGCAGTCTATCCCGAGGACACCACACTCCCCCGCTACACACAGAGTGGACTCCAGATACTCGGGCTCGTCACCGCAGTCCACGGCGCCGCCATTCCTAAAGAGCCTGCAACGATTCAGCAGGCTCTGGGGGGGGAACACAGGGAAAAATGGCGTGAAGCCATGGACAAGGAGCTGAAAGCGCTAGAAGAACGCAACACCTGGAAAATCGTTCCTATCGGCGTAGCACGAAAGACCATTCTCACCGGAAAATGGGTCTTCCGCGTAAAGACGAAAGCAGATGGCACCATCGACAAATTCAAAGCGCGCTGGGTCGTACGCGGCTTCGACCAAGAGCACGGTCGCGACTTCACCGAAACCTTTGCTCCGGTCAGCCGACACACCTCACTACGCATTCTCCTCGCGATCGCCGCCATGAAGAAGAAAAGGCTACGACAAATCGACGTCGCAAACACCTTTCTCTACGCACCTGTTGACGCAGAAATCTTCGTGGAGCTACCACACGGCTCCAGCACGGACTCCACACACGTCTGTCAACTACTCAAATCGCTCTACGGCATCAAACAAGCCCCACGACTGTGGCAACAGTACCTGCACGCCCGACTCGCTCGCATCGGCTTCAAGCAGCTACCGCACGATCAGGGAATGTATCGGCTCACGAAGGGTACAGACTACATCCTCCTAATCGTCTACGTAGACGATTTACTCTACATCGGCTCGACAGACAACGTCACCTCCTGGTTCGAAGGGGAGCTGCAGAAAGACCTCACGCTCACGGTCTCGTCTACCGTCACACAGTACCTCGGCCTCAACATCCGAGAAGAAGAAGATGCGATCTACCTCAACGCCGCGAAATATGCCGACACCATCGCCAAACGCTTCGCTCTCACACCAGCCGCCATCTCTACGCCATACCGCTACACGACAGGAACCGAGAAGGGACAATCCACTCTACTCAAACCAGCCGGCATACGCGACTATCAGAGGAAGCTCGGATGCCTCCTCTTCGCAGCCGTCACTTGCCGTCCCGACCTCTCATACTACGCAAGTCAACTCGCCACCTACCTCAAGAGGCCTGAAGCAGAACATCTGGCGGAACTTGACCGCGCTCTTCACTACTTCAAGAACGCAGCTACACCAACTAAGCTAATCGGTTATGTCGACGCCGATCACGCCGGCGACTCCGACAACAGGCGCTCACGTACCGGCTACGTCTACCGCCTCGAACCTATCGGACCTATATCCTGGCAGTCGAACAAGCAGGAGTTAATCGCGTTATCATCAGCTGAGGCAGAATATATCGCACTCTGCTCAGCCACCAAGGAAGGCCTTTACCTTCGCGAGCTACTGGAAGAAGCAAAGTTAGCTGAGTTACCCAACTTCACCCTGTTCTGCGACAACCAGTCTGCAATTCGCATCGCCAACAAGAACGGCTTCGCGAACAGGACGAAACACATCGCCCTGCGTTACTTCTTCGTGAAGGACGAGATCGAGAAGGGGAGACTTCAGCTGTCATACTGTCCCACGTCCGAGATGGCAGCCGATTATTTGACCAAGAAACTCGGAAAACAAAAATTCGAGTACTGCATGTTGCTGACTGGACAGAGCCACGTCATCAGCAACGACACTCCAGAAGCGAAGGGGAGTGTTGGAAATAGTGAATCTTAAGCGCTTCAGTCGTGTCGAAACACCACACCAGAAGCGAAGCACGCCATGTCGAAGCACCCGCGAGTCAACCCACGGAGATTAAAAGAGGTTGCTGGAGGTTACGCAAAAGTCAAAGGTCAAGCGACCTTTGACCTGACAAATACAGCGCGACAGTTAAGGACACACAGCTGACTCGTTACAAAGCAGTTGCCCGAGTCGTACTGTATCGAACCGCAACAGCAACAGTAAAGTAGTTACAAACTGCATCCTTTCATATTCCTTGTATTATTATATAATCTTGTACTTCCTTGCTATAATCAATCTACTTTGCCCTCACATACCAGCGCAAGGTGGTTCACAAAACTTTGTTAAACGCTTCCGCTATTACAACACTATCCATCCAGAGTTCTCCCTTGAAAGATCCTAAGGGGCTATCTCAGCCCAACAGATTGAATCTATCAATGAAGACACATATTTGTTCCAAGGCAACTCAATCCACCCTCTCTGCCCTTCGTTTGCCTTGCCCCACTCTAGCCAACCCGTTAGGAACCGTGGCGTAACCGTCAGTGGGGAAGCATTATTGTTCTAAGGCAACTCAAAGCACCACCTCTCAACCTTGTCTTTGTTGCACCACCCTACCTAACCCCCCAGGACCCCTGGTGGAACCCGTCAGCGGAGGAACATTACAGGCAACTCAGAGCACCATCTCCCACCCTTGTGTTCTTTGATCCACCCCACCTAACCCCCCAGGACCCCTGGTGGAACCCGTCAGTGGAGGAGCAGGCAGTGATGCGAGTGCACCGCATAGGGCAGACTCGCCCGGTTACAGTAACACGCTTCATAGTGCGCGACTCAGTAGAGGAGCGCATGCAGAAGGTGCAGCTGCGCAAGGATCAGATGGTGCAGGGAGCGCTCATGGACGATGGTGCACGCAACGCAAGGATAAATGAGCTCAAAATGCTCTTCAGGTAGGAGGTTAATTTTTTAGTCGCCTCATGAACACCTTTTTATCATGATGGTGTGCGCAAGCAACGCAAGAATAAACGAGCTCTCCAGATAGGTAGGCGGTATATGTTTACTGGAGCAAATCATGATTTAGAAGTAGTCAATGCTAATGTATAAATGAAACGTAGATGAACCATTTCAGCAGCTTAAGTTGTAATGAAGAATGTTGTGAATGCATTGACGGGTTGTTTTGTTCCCTTAGTCAGAGTGGGATGTATGTTCCAATCTATGGTAAAAATGTAGCTGACCAGTGGGCCAGTGGCATATGTCATTGTTATGATGCTGCTGGGTTAGGAAGGGAATGGGTGCAATGGAGGGCTATGACTGAGCAGCCTGAACATGAGCACAATAAATGTACAATCTCGCTAGTGTCACATTTCCATATTATCATCATCTACTTCTTCCAGCTGGAAGCACGTGCCTGCTGCCCCTGTTACCTGCGATGATTGATCATGTTGCGACGGTGGTAACCCGTTTCGAGTCTCATGAAACATGCCTCGCGACTGGCTGAAGCTGGAAAACGACGAGCACGATTCACCTTCTCCGATGCCCCCCCACCCCCGCGCTCCTCCCCACATTCCCGTTCCGCCAGTTTCCCCCGACGAAGACTCACAAGAACCCGCTCCCCCACATTCCGCGCGCTGTTGAGGATGAGAGGCCATGCCCCCAGTCGCGCAAGCCGACGCGCATCTAGTTACTGCGGACGGGCCCGCGCTCGCCGTATATGACCGTTGCGATTGCGACCCTTGCCACCCATTTGAGCCGCTCGCGACACTACTACATCCGCTGGTGGTCCAACTTGTGCACATGCTCTCGGGCGCATTTCTCGCCGAATTGTCCGCCGCGTCCAGCGCCGGATGCTGCGGCGGCGCCGACGCGATCTGCATGTTCCAGGCGCCCCACCGGATATGCGGAACGCGCAGCCACGGGCTCGACCAAGACAAACGCGGAACGGTCACGGTCAGCGAACCCACCGTGTGCGCCGCCGTCGCGCGCTCCGGACTCGCGTCAAACGGTAACTTGAACCGGCACCCGAACTTCCACGGGTTAGATATCGACGAATGAATGCTGCTACTGCTGCAGCTGTTGCAGAAAGAACTTGTGCCTGACGGTCCTGGGAGCAACGAGCGCTCGCAATGACGCGAGCAAAAAATGGTCAGAAGAGCACCATCACGGCACAAATCAGCATCGCCATCCAAGTCAGCGGAAGAAATTCCCCGCATTCCGCAGGCTCCCCCTCCGCCGTTCCGACCCGCAAACCGGCCAGGACCCCCTCCCTGATCTGCACAGCCGTTGGGGCAAGGCGAGCTCGACCGTCCAGGTTCACTGGACTCGACGCGTTCCACGACCACCTCCACCTCCTCCTGGCGCAACCCGTCCCTTTGGACCTCAAACGAGTACGTTTCGCCTGTCTCCGATATAAGCCATGTTGGCTTCCGGACGTCACCCTGATACTCCTTAATAATCTCGAACTCGATAGTGGTGAAGGAGGGAGCGAACTCCCCACTGTGCCGAAATGGCTTTCCTCGACATGAGTTTGTATAGTACGGCTGTGGCGCTGCAGGTCTGAAAATCCCCCGTGACCTACGGGACGCCATATCAACTACGCGCTGCCTAAGAAAACGACAGCTGAACCACGAGAAATGCCTCAGCTTTCGCCTCGAAAGGCACGACGATTAACAAGTCGACTGGAGGTGCCACTGCAAGATCAACCTAGGCGATGCGGCCTGTAGTCCTCAGCTAGAGAGCGTCTGCTGCAAAGAGGGAGCGAAGGGGAGAGCCAAGACATCTCTCGTCTAGGGTAGGCAGTCTAGATTCTTTTTGCAAAGTAAGACTAATTGGCCAGATACGGAACAGTCAACAAGTACTTTCTAGAGCTGCCTGCTTGGTGAAGGTAAAGGTGAAGGTGAGATTGAGGGTAAGTTGAGGAGAGGAGAGCTGCCCGTAGTGAAGGGGAGTAATGGGGTGGGCGATCAGGCAGGGGATTCACCACAACACGAATCTATGGGGGAGGGGAAAGAGTTGTTTGTTATGGCTGCTGGTTCAGGTTCCAGCTCAGCTTCCTCAGCAGGGCTTCCAGCTCCTTCGAAGTTATCCCATTGGTTACGACGCTGACGATATTTTATGCGAACCTCGTGCGTGCTGGAGCTGGGTTGCAGAAATTCGGTGAATGCCCACTTTCGCCAACATGTTTCTGGGACAAGTTGGTTGGTGGTGATCAGCAGCACTCTTCGCTCCTCGTGTCGCACATCACATCTGTCAAAATTGACGAAACTCGACTCGACCCCCTGGATTGCTATTGGAGGAGGTCAGTTCATAAAGGCGAGGTCTGTGTGTTTCCAGCCACTCAAACGAGCTTCTAGCAGCTTCCGCTATCCATTGGGATTGACGCATTTGGCAACCTTATCATACGCTCCATAAGCTCACTTCGTAACTCGCCGAACAACGTCAGTAAAAACCTAAGATCAGCTAAGGTCAAAAGTTGCACAGCACACTCCTATTCGAGTACGTTATCCGAAATTGTTCCAACAAAGAATGACCACTTTGGGTTCTGTTCTGGAGACACGTCACGGGACGTGACGTGGCAATGATAGGCAATTCCTTTTTGCTCTCCCGTCATCACCACACCACTCGCACACAAACACACCCATCTCATCCCCATCACCTTTTTCCGCTCCTCGCTCTGCCTATCTCACCCCACCCCTCTCAGTATGTGTCAAACTACTGCCTATCTTACCTCAGCCCTCTCAATCTCTCTATAACTATCTCCATCTCTTCTCGGCCTCGTTGTCTCCACCCAGTGCTCCCCGCAACCCAAGTCACGCCGCACTACCACACCCCTTTCTCCCCACTTCTCCAACCTTACCTCCTAACTAGTCGAATTAGGGTTTTCGCATTGCCGGACATGGCGCTCGCCTGTCCGTCCTCCGTGTCCTTCAAGTCCTTCCAAGGGCTCAAGGCCAGCCCAGCTGTCTCGTCCCAAGCTCGCATTAGTCGCTCCAATGTAGCTTTCCCGAATGCCTCGTCCAAGCGGCTGGTAGCCGTCGCGGCCGTCGCAGAGGCACCAGCAGCTGCTGGCCCTGCAGTTCTGCCCGTCCTGACAATGGACGGCGCGAACTCCGGCAAGACGGCAGAGCTGAACCTGCGGACGGCACGGCCGGAGACGGCAAAAGCAGTCGTCCACCGCGCCGTGGTCACCTACATGCAGAACAAGCGCGCGGGTACCGCGAGCACGAAAACCCGCGCGGAGGTGCGGGGAGGCGGGCGGAAGCCGATGAAGCAGAAGGGAACCGGCAGCGCTCGCCGTGGATCGCAGCGGACGCCGCTGCGTCCCGGTGGTGGTGTGGTGTTCGGGCCTAAACCCAAGGACTGGTCGATCAAGATCAACAAGAAGGAGCGGCTGCTCGCTGTGGGAACGGCTCTGCAGAACGCGGCGACCGCGAATGGCGGCGCGAGCTTCATCGTGATCGAGGACGTGCACGACAAGGTCGCGGCGCCTAAGACTAAGGACTTCGTCGCGGCGCTTGCGCGGTGGGGCGTGGATTACAAGAAGGACCACGCGCTGCTGCTTACGGCCGAAGCTTCGGAGAACCTGCTGCTGTCGACGCGGAACATCGAGAATCTGAAGGTGGTGACGCCGAACGCGCTGAACATCTACGACGTGCTGCGCGCCGATAAGCTGCTGGTGACGGAGTCCGGGCTTGAGTACCTCAACCAACGGTTCGGCGATGACATTCTGTTTGTAGATGGCGAGGAGGACGACGAGGAGGGAGAGGAGGAGGCGTCGGATGCTTGAATGCGTGCAGGTGCTCCAGGGATGGGTTGAGGAGAACGGTCGTAACAGGTTTTGCAGGGTTGATATGGCTGGATTGGATAGTGAAGCAGAAAGGTGGATTCGGTCGGGGAAGGAGGTTGGTGGGTGAGGGGTCGCCGGGATGTTGCGGGGTAAGGCAGGGGAAGCATTCAGAGGCAGTTTGTTCGTGTTATCTAGCCTACGGTAAGCTTCTGCTGCTGCAGCCACATCTTACGTTCTTCCTGAGGCACCTCTGCCTGTGTCCCGTAGCTTAATGTGTACAAGCAGTTTTAAATTACCATACAGAAAAAATCCAACCAATAACTCACTTAACGTGTTCCAAGATGTCTGCATTCCCTCCTGCGACAAACTTATTTCACCTTTCCGTCATCCCCCATCCCCCTTTCTCCTCCTCATTCTCCCTCTATCATGTCATGGGTCATTCTACACACACACACACACACACACACACACACACACACTCACACACACATTCACTCTCACACTCACACATGCTCGCACGCACGCACACACACACTCATTGCTATCCCTGACACCTCTCTCCTCCCTCTCAATACGTCTTCCCCTCTTCCCCTCTGTCTCCTGCCTACCCCTCCTCTCTTCCCCTCTCTGTCTCCTGCCTCCCCCTCCCTTCTCCACTCCTCGGACCTCCATCCCCTCTCCCCTCCATGCATGAATTCTCTAGTCATTTTTTTCCCTAGCCCCCATCCCCTCCTTCCCTGAGTTCCCCTCGCTTTCCTGCCAACCTTTTCCCTCCTGCCTCCACCTCGCATCGCATCCCCCTTTCCTACCCGCATGCCCTCTGGCAAGCTACGTCCCTCTCATTCATTGCCTTGCATTTCCCCCTTCCATTCTCCTGCAAGACATGCATGTTGATCACTATGGCATCATAAGTGTCACACACACCTGACAGATCGATTTTTAAGGTTAGAGTCTTAGCAGAGCCACCACCTGGAACTCAATTTGCAAGAACCATGCATGCACTCAATTGCCATTGTGGCTAAATAGGAGCGATTTATGAGTAAACAAACTGCACTACCAGAATTCGGTTACCGAAATCCACCAAAACAGCGCGCTCCACGCCTTCTGGTCATTCGACTCCACGCCTTCGCCATTCACGCCTGCCAGGTGGTATGGCCAGGTTTGATGCCACGCATCGCATCGCATGACTGGTTTGTACCTTGAAAATTACGGCAACGAGGACAGCCAGGCGAAGCCGCCGCCGGGGAGCCGCTGCGCAAAGTGCGGATGGTGCTGCCGACGGACTCACTGATGAGGCTCCGTGCATGCGCTCACTTCCAGAGCTCATTGTTTCTAGCTGACTCGAAAATGGACATCCCATGCGTGCGCTCCTTATCGGGGCTCTCCGCTGGTAAACGCCATGCAGTGCGTGCACCCAGGCCGCAGCGTCGGACAGGGATAGTGAAGCGTGTGCACATTGCTAATTGCCGGAACACACGGCCGCAGGAGGCATCTGCGAGCAATCAGCATAGTCACCTGTCCTCGAGGCGTGAAGCCTGGGCATCTGTGGAGTTTGTTTTCAAGTGCTACAATCCGCCAGTGGTACGTCTGTGCAGTAGTCGCGCGCAGGGGGGTGTGTGGTGACCCGTGAATGCCTCACTGAGGCACCAGGAGCACGAGATCTGGCAGCCATCAGATTGCAGAAAACCCGGCACCCACAGCAGGAGGTTAAGCATCAGGGGAACCCGCCAGCCGCCATGGCTGCTTCGTCCACCACCAGCGCGACAGTGGCTCTTCGCAGCAAGGGCAACGCCTTCTACGCCAGTGCTTTCACCCACGGCGTGGACCCGCTTTTCAAGCGCAGCCGCCTCAACATCGCCCTCTCCAAGTACCGCGAGGCGCTGCGCCGCCACGTGGTAGAATCTCAGCCGTCCGCGGATGAGCTGTCTTCGCTGTGGAAGAACATCGCCACGGTTTCATCCGCCCTGGCGGCTTTGGAGATAAGGCCCCCAACATAGGTTCGCACAGTTCTCTCTTCTTTGTCTTCCTTGAGTGTCCGTTTCAGCCTCTTTTATTTTTGATTTCCTGATTGGAGGGATTCACTTTATCTTGACCTTTCACACTTATTTCTTCGTGCCCATGTATGCACCATCTTCATTCCTGGCTGAAAAGCACGAGTGTTACGAATGAGGTAATAAGTAGACTTCTAAGAGACTGGAAAGCTGCTGCTGTCCACCCCTCCCCACACCCGCACTGACAGTTGATTGGACAGCAACCTCCACACGCCACATGGAGGCCTTTGCAGCCTTCCACGTGGCATTCTCTCAGTTCCTCCTGGACAAGGGCCAATCGCTGCTCACCATCAACCTCTCCCGCTGCTCGCACTACCGCCAGCCAACCTCTCATGCGGGAATCAAGGCGGGGATCAAGGCGGGGGTTAACGGTATCAATCTGGGAGCAGGGGGGAAGGGGTCGGCACGGCTTGTGGTGCAGAGGGAGAGTGCGCGGTGCTTTGCTGAGTGCGAGCGGCCACTCCGCCTGCTGGACAATGCTCTCATGACTCTTGAGAGAAATGTGGGTGAGTGAGTGGTGGTGATGGGAGAAAGTTCAACGAATTGTTTGGCAAATGTTCGGTCACTCTTTGGTGAAGGTTCAGTACAGGTGAGTGGATCTGTTTACTGTGGCTCCTTGTCATTGCTTGTCAACTTGAAGCTTCGACTCCGATGCCTCGTCTGATGGTTTCTCGTGTGTGCAGGCAGGTCGTGTGGTAACCAGTCGGTAACACAAGCCACCCTCTCTGCCCTGCGCATTCAAGCCAAGGAATTGCAAACCTCCCGCTTCACCTGCAGCTGTCTGTGTGATTCGGTCGAAACTCTTACCCGCGCGATTGGCAACAGCAACAGCAACAGCAGATGGGGGCAGCACGAATGGCGGAAGTCCGGACGGCAGTGCTGCTGATGTGGCGCTGCTGTGGGCGGCAGTGGACGGGTTCAAGAAGGCGGTGGTGCTGACGAGAGAGCGCCACGTGGACATGGAGGCGTATGCGCTGAGCTGGCTGGGGCATGTGTATGACGTGGCACTGCAGATGGACAACATTGGTCATCGTTACCACCAACGGGCTGTGCAGGTATATTTTCTGACACAGTTGGGTGGCTGCACATATGTGGTTGGCGAGAATTGAGCTGCCTCGAAACCAGTACCTTTCCTGTAATGCAGGTGGGTAACTAGTGCAGGTGGGTAACTGGTGCAGGTGGGTAACTGGTGCAGGTGGGTAACTACAGTGGCGCTCACCTGGTCCACCCTTTCACTGCATGCCATACACCGGCTCCAAGTCTATGTTTCTCACATGGCCCTCGCCATTCCACTTCCCCCTTCCCCACCCCACTCCTCCACAGCTCGTGCTCTCTGCAGTGCAATCTCATTTCTCCGTCGCTCTGTGCCACCAGGCCCGTGCATTTCAGTTTCCCCTCTGCCCTTCCACATCCCCCTCCACCCTCCACAGCTTGTGCTCTCCGCAGTACAATCCCACCCCAAGCTCGCTCTCTCCACCTGGTACTCTGCCTCGGTGCGAGCCATCAACCGCCACCAGGCCAAGGTGCGGCGGCAGGAGGAGCGGCGGCGCGAGCAGGAGCGCGAACCCCTGCTGGCAAAGATGAAACCGGAGCTCGAAACCCTCTCAAAGATGAACGAGAGCGGGTGGAAGCAGCTTCTCACTCACGTGTACAGCAAATATCTGCCCAAGAATGAGAATCACAAGTGCCCATCGTTGAATGTGGACGATGCGAAGGCGTCGCTGCGAACTGCCATTCTGCATTACCATCCGGATAAGAACAGCGAGCATGGCGACAGGTGGAAGATTCTGTGTGAGGAGATCACCAAGTGTCTCAACGCCAAATATCTCAGCTTCAAGTAGGGCAAGTTGTTATGCAAGTATGCAAGTTCACCTACACCTTCACCTGCACACTATGCAAGTTGCTTGGGCTCACTCGATTGTATCGGGCAGGGCAAGAGGATTTTGATTTGAATGAGAAAGCTTGAATCAGCTGCTCAGTGATGAGTTTCGGGGTCCTAGTTTGAAAAGCGGTAGGCTTCATTCCGTGGAGCTGGTTGCGCTGCGCGTGATCTGCCATTTATGCTGGAAATTCTGTGTGCGATGTGCGTACAACATTGCAAACAGTGATTAGATGTGCCTCACCAGACACGACTCGGCAATTTGCTTTCAGCAGCACATTGATGAGCAAATCCACTGGGAGGACAGGAACACTGGGAGGGTCATATCAGACAACCCAACTAGATGGTTCCATGTCCAAACCAAACATCACAATTGAACTCAAATAACCAAGACATGTGCATTCAGTGTTTCACAAATCAGCAGCCCAGCCATCAACGCCATCAGATCTGGACTTTCGGAAGCAACTCGGGTCAAACAAGCCATGCCATCTAGATTCTTCACTGCTGCCATTCCTCCTTCCTGCTCCAACTGCCCAGCCTTCTCCAGCACCATTCCCTAATCGGACAGATATATTCAGATTCTCAACTTGAAGCCAGGTGGGGGGCTTAGTCAGAGGAGAGGACGTTGAGGTACTGCTCCCACCCATCTGTCTCCAGCTGCCCAGCCTTCTCCAGCACCATGCCCTCTAGATCCTTCTGGTATGCCACCATGCTGTGAGCAAGGGAGTGGAAAGGAGTGGAGAGGAGTGGAGAGAAGTGGAGGGGAGAGGAAGGGAAGTAGGGGTTACGGAGAGAGAGAGACGGTGAGCACAAGGGGGTGGCCCTCCAGCACCATGCCCTCCTGGTCCTTCTGGTATGCCACCATGCTGTGAAAAAGGGAGGAGTGGAGAGGAGTGCAAGGGAGTGGAGAGGAGTGGAAGAGAAGTAGGGGTTACGGAGAGAAAGAGATGGTACAAGGGGCTTGCGCTGCCTTCTCAGCACCGTGCCCTATAGGTCCTTCTATTGGCACGTTACAGGGTGGGGGGATTGAGTGGAGGGAGGGTAGGGGAAAGCACCAACTTGTGAGGCACGTCACAACACGCCTTGACACACCTGGACACACCTAGAGACACCTGGATACCACTTCACACTTGAAAGCATGCACTTGTGCGCGATGAGAAGTATATCTCATACCGGTCCAAGAGCTCGCTGGCAGGATCAGATCCTCCCAGCATGCGCACGGCCAGCAGAGCAGCATTGACTGCGTTGTGACCTTTGATGAGTCGAGTCAGAAGTCAGATCGAACTATCAACTCGTACCGGTCCAAGAGGGCGGGATCAGATGCTCCTAACATGCGCACGGCCAGCAGTGCGGCGTTGACCGAGTTGTTGATCGCCACTGTGGCCACTGGAATGCCACGTGGCATCTGGTGATTGGGCGAAAGAGATGGAGAAAGAAGGGGGAGAGCGGAGCGTTAGCGGTGGTGGGTAAAGCAGACAACAGTGGTTCAATCATGGGTTGACATGACAAAAGGAGTTGAACCGAGACCACTGCAGTTTCCTTTCAGATAACTTCCCCCAAGATTCACCTGCACAATAGAGAGGAGCAAATCCATGCCGTCGAGAGCCGAGCCCTTGACTGGCACACCTGTCACTGGAAAATACATCCAAGAAACTATACACTGCACATCACCTTTGGAATCACCTAGGGACTCACCTGCACGATGGAAAGGAGCGAGTCCATGCCACCAAGAGCAGAGCCCTTGACTGGCACTCCTATCACTGGGAGAGGTGACATTGATGCCACCATGCCTGGTGGTGGTCAGTGGGGGGGGGAGTGAGGTGAAGGGGTTTACACTAGTCAAAAGCAGGCCTCATCTTGAGCCCTTGACTGGCACTCCTATCACTCTGAGATGTGACATTGACGCCACCATGCCTGGTGGTCGGTGGAGGGAGGGGAGAGGGAGGAGGGGAATGGGCACGCAGTAGCGGGAGAAGATGTGTTGGTTTTTGAGGCGCCTTAAGAATGTGTAGACACAGGGGAAGGGGGGGAAGGCGCCTTAAGAGCGTGTATTGAGGTTATTGGGGGAGAAGATACTATTCTTGTTCCAGATACAAGGGCTGATCAATGCAAAAGAATTGTCAGGTGGCATAGCGCGTTAGAGCAGTGTACAGGAGAAAGGACAACGCAAGGAGGAGAGAGAAGGGGGGCGAGAGGAAGGAGTGTCTGCGAGCGGAACGAGGGGCAGGGAGGAGGGAAATAGATGCCAGATTGCCGCTGCTCTGTTGTAATCACCTGGCAGGTGGGCGGCACCGCCAGCGCCAGCAATGATGACTCGAATGCCCCGTGTGTGTGCCGACTGCGCGAATGAGAACATGCGGTCCGGCGTGCGATGGGCTGACACTATGGTCAGCTGGTAGGGGAGCATCAGGGGACGGTAAGGTGAAGGGGGGAAGAGCAAGCGGGGAAGGGTATGAGGTGGGAAGGGTATGAGGTGGGAAGGGTATGAGGTGGGAAGGGTATGAGGTGGGAAGGGTATGAGGTGGGAAGGGTATGAGGTGGGAAGGGTATGAGGTGGGAAGGGTATGAGGTGGGAAGGGTATGAGGTGGGAAGGGTATGAGGTGGGAAGGGTATGAGGTGGGAAGGGTATGAGGTGGGAAGGGTATGAGGTGGGAAGGGTATGAGGTGGGAAGGGTATGAGGTGGGAAGGGTATGAGGTGGGAAGGGTATGAGGTGGGAAGGGTATGAGGTGGGAAGGGTATGAGGTGGGAAGGGTATGAGGTGGGAAGGGTATGAGGTGGGAAGGGTATGAGGTGGGAAGGGTATGAGGTGGGAAGGGTATGAGGTGGGAAGGGTATGAGGTGGGAAGGGTATGAGGTGGGAAGGGTATGAGGTGGGAAGGGTATGAGGTGGGAAGGGTATGAGGTGGGAAGGGTATGAGGTGGGAAGGGTATGAGGTGGGAAGGGTATGAGGTGGGAAGGGTATGAGGTGGGAAGGGTATGAGGTGGGAAGGGTATGAGGTGGGAAGGGTATGAGGTGGGAAGGGTATGAGGTGGGAAGGGTATGAGGTGGGAAGGGTATGAGGTGGGAAGGGTATGAGGTGGGAAGGGTATGAGGTGGGAAGGGTATGAGGTGGGAAGGGTATGAGGTGGGAAGGGTATGAGGTGGGAAGGGTATGAGGTGGGAAGGGTATGAGGTGGGAAGGGTATGAGGTGGGAAGGGTATGAGGTGGGAAGGGTATGAGGTGGGAAGGGTATGAGGTGGGAAGGGTATGAGGTGGGAAGGGTATGAGGTGGGAAGGGTATGAGGTGGGAAGGGTATGAGGTGGGAAGGGTATGAGGTGGGAAGGGTATGAGGTGGGAAGGGTATGAGGTGGGAAGGGTATGAGGTGGGAAGGGTATGAGGTGGGAAGGGTATGAGGTGGGAAGGGTATGAGGTGGGAAGGGTATGAGGTGGGAAGGGTATGAGGTGGGAAGGGTATGAGGTGGGAAGGGTATGAGGTGGGAAGGGTATGAGGTGGGAAGGGTATGAGGTGGGAAGGGTATGAGGTGGGAAGGGTATGAGGTGGGAAGGGTATGAGGTGGGAAGGGTATGAGGTGGGAAGGGAGAGTGGGCAGGAGCAGAGGGAGTATTGGTCGAAATAAAAGAGAACATGCGGTCGGGCGCGCGAGCAGACACGATGGTTAGCTGGTAGGGGTGAGTGGGAAGGGGATGATGAGGTGGGAAGGGGATGAGGTGGGAAGGGGATGAGGTGGGAAGTGAGGGGGGGGTAAGAGTGGCGGAAGAAACGGAGAACATGCGGCTGGGCGTGCGATGAGTTGACACTATGGTTGCTCATGCACACAGTGCACCGCTCGCCTTGCATTTTGGAATTTCTCACAAGTGGTCGCCTTGCACTGCTCATGGCTCACCTCGGAAGACACTTGAAAGAAATCGGAGGATTTGAGCCGCGCCCTTCATGACTGGTAGGTCCAAGACAACAGCTGAGCCATTTCTCATTGCAACCGTGTGCACCGCTCTTTCTCATACCGCTCACCACCGCTCACCACAGCTCACCTCACACCGCTCAACTCAAAGGGCACTTGGTTGGAAGGACTCTGGGATCCGAGCCGCACACGGCCTTCATGACCGGTAAGTCCTTGCCCGTTTACCGGCTCCAACCATTGCTCATTGCAACCGTGCACCGCTCTTCCCACACCTCTCACCACAGCTCACCTCACAGTACTCACCTCACGGCACTCACCACAAAGGGCACTTGGAAGAAATCGAGGATCTGAGCCGCCCCCTTCATGACAGGCAGGTCCGAGTCACTGCCCATTATAATCGCTACCTGTGGGGCTGCAACGTGTTCGGCGCAAGTGGGTACAAGGGTGTGAGGGGTGCGCAAGTGGGTACAAGGGGTGAGGGGTGCGCAAGTGGGTACAAGGGGGTGAGGGGTGCGCAAGTGGGTACAAGGGGGGGTGAGGGGTGCGCAAGTGGGTACAAGGGGGTGAGGGGTGCGCAAGTGGGTACAAGGGGGTGAGGGGTGCGCAAGTGGGTACAAGGGGGTGGGGGGTGCGCAAGTGGGTACAGGGGGTGTGAGGGGTGCGCAAGTGGGTACAAGGGGGTGAGGGGTGCGCAAGTGGGTACAAGGGGGTGAGGGGTGCGCAAGTGGGTACAAGGGGGTGAGGGGTGCGCAAGTGGGTACAAGGGGGGTGAGGGGTGCGCAAGTGGGTACAAGGGGTGAGGGGTGCGCAAGTGGGTACAAAGGGGTGAGGGGTGCGCAAGTGGGTACAAGGGGGTGGGTGTGCGCAAGTGGGTACAAGGGGGGGTGAGGGGTGCGCAAGTGGGTACAAGGGGGTGGGGGTGAGGGGGGCGCGCAGTGGGTACAAGGGGGTGAGGGGGTGCGCAAGTGGGTACAAGGGGGTGAGGGGTGGCGCAAGTGGGGTACAAGGGGGTGAGGGGTGCGCAAGTGGGTACAAGGGGGTGTGAGGGGTGCGCAAGTGGGTACAAGGGGGTGAGGGGTGCGCAAGTGGGTACAAGGGGGTGAGGGTGCGCAAGTGGGTACAAGGGGGGGAGGGTGGTGCGCAGTGGGTACAAGGGGGTGAGGGGTGCGCAAGTGGGTACAAGGGGTGAGGGGTGCGCAAGTGGGTACAAGGGGGTGAGGGGTGCGCAAGTGGGTACAAGGGGGGGTGAGGGGTGCGCAAGTGGGTACAAGGGGGTGAGGGGTGCGCAAGTGGGTACAAGGGGGTGAGGGGGTGCGCAAGTGGGTACAAGGGGGTGAGGGGTGCGCAAGTGGGTACAAGGGGGTGAGGGGTGCGCAAAGTGGGTACAAGGGGGTGAGGGGTGCGCAAGTGTGAGACGGGCGAGAAGGGGGTGAGAAGAGTGAGAAGAGGGAGAGGGGGGTCGGGGGGGGGGGGGGGGTAAGAGGGCGGAGCTAGGAGGGAAAGATCTTTTGCGTCATGGTTTGCGTCGGTTCCCCTAATGATGGCCAGCTGAGGAGACGGGACCATGAGGACGGGCAACATGTTGAGGTAGAACATTGACAACAAACACATTCATTTTAACAAAGGAGCCAGTTTCCCACCACTCCCCTTCCAGAATCCACCACCACCCCATTTCCCTCCTCACCACTCCCAACCCTTCTCACCTTGCCCGTCCCCGGCCTGCCCATCCCCCATGGCTTGTGGCACGGTGGCGTTGATTCGCCGCACTGCCTCCTGCACTGTCGGCGCCACCACCGTCACATGCCCCATCTTGCGCTTGGCCCGCATGTCTGGAGGGGGGAAGGGAGCAGGGGGAGCGGATGGAGCAGGGGGGAGCGGATGGAGCAGGGGGGAGGAGCGGATGGAGCAGGGGGGAGGAGGAGAGGGGTGGCGAGAAAGAGGAGAGGTGGAGCGAGAGTTGGTGATGTGCTCCACTGGGGAGGAACAGAAGGAGAAGGAACACAGGGGGAGAAGAGAAGGCGGGAGATGGGGGGGGGGGGGGGGGAAGAGGGAGAGGAGAGAGGAAGGGAGGGGAGGGGGGCCGGGGGAGGTGAGAGGGGAAGACACATGAGCAGTGACTGATTCGTCACATAAGCAGTGACAGAGCTTAACTTTCCATTTAAGCACGCATTTGACTTGTCATACCAGTGGATGGACGCCCCCAGCACCACATAAGCACATGAGCACATAAGCATTCACTCGACTCACAAGTTGATTCTTCAAATAAGCACACAAGCACATAAGCACTCACATGATTCTTCACTTAAGCACGCACCTGACTTGTCGTACCAGTGGATGGACGCCCCCGGCACCACCAGCGCCTGCTTCAGAATGGCCTGCGAGATCTCAAAGCCCTCGTCTCCCTAGAAACGTTCGAGACAAGAGGCATGGGAGGGACGCACAAGCCAAGCAACGTTGGGAGTTGAGAGAAGAAGAGTGGCAGGAGGATTGAGCTGCCAGCCAGAGACCTCACGTGCGAATCCCACATGGCATAGACCTGCCAGAGATCTCACGTGCGAATCCCGCATGGCAGCCTCCTCTCACATCGGCCTCGCCGAGTCTGCCCCTGGTTTGAAGAGCCCCCACTCACATCACCCCCCCTCCATCCCCAGATTCCCCACCCCACTCACAACATCCCCCTCCATTCCCTGATTCCCCACTCACATAACAACCCGAACTCCCATCGCCCCTCTTGCCCACTGACACCAAACCCCTCCCATAACCCCCATCCATCCACTCACATCGGCCTCACCCAGGCTATTGACCCCCGTGCATTCCATTACCCCCATTCCCTTTTCCATCCCAAGAGTCACAGTCTCATAAACACCGCCACCCCCCTTTTCCCTTCGCCCCCATCAACTCACATCAGCCCCCTCTCCCTTTCCCCTCCATCCACTCACATCGGCTTCCCCCAGGGATGTTGACCATGGCAGCAACGCCAACTTTAAGGGACGGGTCCCCCAGAGGCAGCCCCAGCACAGCCCTGAGGTGCTGCTCGTACTGCGACGTGACACGTGGCACGCCTCGATGCTGTAGTGCCCGCTGTTGTGTGGCCAGAAGGGGGGCCAAGACCACCGGAACCCCACCACACCAGCCCCGCTCCCCCTTCTCCTTCCCCCCTCCCACCCCACACTCAAAACAGCCACACTCACATCAGCCTCGCCCAAAAAGTTGACCATGGCAGAAGCACCAACTTTAAGGGACGGGTCCCCTAAGGGCAGTCCCAGCACGACCCTGGGGTGCCGCTCGTTCTGCGACACGTGGCACGCCTCTATTCTGTAGTGCACGCTGTTGTGCGGTCGGAGGGGCAAGAGCACCACAGGGACCAACCCTATCCCAACAGGCCCACTTCCATTCCATCACCCCCCTCTCCCCTTTCCCCTTTGCCCCCTCCATCACAAGGCCCCACACTCACATCGGCCTCGCCCAGGATGTTGACCATGGCGGCAGCGCCGACCTTGAGCGAGGGGTCCCCTAACGGCAGCCCCAGCACGGCCCTGAGGTGCTGCTCGTACTGCGAAACGTGGCATGCCTCGATGCTGTAGTGCCCGCTGTTGTGCGGCCGCGGCGCCACCTCGTTGAGTAGGACGGAGTTGTCGGCCAGCAGAAACAGCTCCACGCCAAAAACGCCCGCCCCGGCGAGCGAGCCGATCGCCAGCTCGGCCACTCGCAGCGCCTGCTGCTGCACTGCGGGCGGCACGCCGGCCGGCACGATCACTGTGTTGCAGATGTTGTCCCTAGTGAGCGCAGGGGCGGGCGGCAGGGAAGGGGACAATGGAAATGGACAATTAGTTCGCACAAGACTCATCCGGATTTGGTTCACGTTGATTAGACAAAACTGCTTCCCACCTCTCAATGTCTCTCACCCCTCACCTTGTATCACCTCTCACCGCCTATCACCTCCCATCAACACTCGACCAGTGGGTTGTCTTGTCTCCACCACTGGCTCCATAGTGAAGATTTTATCCATACTGGCTCTCAAAGAAACGTTCCAAGCTAGCGCGTAACCAGGCTCTTTTCCGCCATCATTCAATGGAGTTTGTCTCGTTGTCCTAAAACACCACGAGCTGATGGAAGTAAGGCCTCCGCAACCCACCTGTCCTCTTTGGACAGCTCCTGCACCGCCTATCACCTCTCACCGCCTATCACCTCTCACCGCCTATCACCTCTCACCGCATATCACCTCTCATCAACACTCACCGGTGGTTGTCTCCACCACAGGGAAGCTCTTGATCTCTCCGTCCCGCCCTCTCGCCACCATCACTGCCAACTCCTGCCACGCCACGTGCACACGAGCATAGGTGTGAGTCATACGCAACAGAATGCGGCAGTACATAACCCACATGGGTTTTTTATGCGCCTGAAAACACGTGCAAACGAGCATGGCTGTGAAAAAAGCATATCCAACAGAATGCAGCCGTTATTCACATGTGCTTCATTAAAATTTGAGCACAGCGACGTGCAAAGAGCAAGATGTGCAATCAGGTGCAATGTGGTGCAGAGAGAAGCAGTGCAGTGCACACAGGCCTCACCTTGGTGAAAGGAGCCCACTTCTCAGCGTACAGCCCTCGCTCAAAGCCCCCCAGGTCTGTGCGGGTGGCGTGGCACAAGGGGATGACACAAGGGGATGACACAAGGGGATGACACAAGGGGATGACACAAGGGGATGACACAAGGGGATGGCACAAGGGGATGGCACAAGGGGATGGCATAGCCAAAAAACAGATGTGACTCAAAACGAGGAAACAAAAATAGGCAAATAGTCTTACCGCTCAAAGCTACACCTTCTGGCCCTGTGTGCTCAAACCAGGATGCTAGAGTTTAAACGCCCAGCTACTGCTCATACCAGCTACTGCTACGGTTCAATAAAATAAAACTACTGCTGCTCTGCACTGCAACCCACCTGCGACAGCTTGCTCAATGTCCTCTTGTGAGTTCACGACAGCGTTGCCGCGGCCGTCATACGCGTTCTTGCGGCTCTTGAGCATGAAGGGGTAGGAGAACTCCTCCCCTGCTGCCTCTGCTGCCGCCATGTCCGGGACCTGATGGTGAGGTGGTGGCATGGGATGAAACATGCCCAAGGGCATCAGATGGGGCATGGGACGGGGCATGGGACGGGGCATGGGACGGGGCATGGGACGGGGCATGGGGTGGGGCATGGGACGGGGCATGGGACGGGGCATGGGGTGGGGCATGGGACGGGGCATGGGACGGGGCATGGGACGGGGCATGGGACGGGGCATGGGGTGGGGCATGGGACGGGGCATGGGGTGGGGCATGGGACGGGGCATGGGATGGGGCATGGGACAGGGCATGGGGTGGGGCATGGGACGGGGCATGGGACGGGGCATGGGGTGGGGCATGGGACGGGGCATGGGGTGGGGCATGGGACGGGGCATGGGACGGGGCATGGGACGGGGCATGGGACGGGGCATGGGGTGGGGCATGGGACGGGGCATGGGACGGGGCATGGGACGGGGCATGGGGTAGGGCATGGGACGGGGCATGGGACGGGGCATGGGACGGGGCATGGGACGGGGCATCAGATGTAACATGGGATCGACCGTGCACTTTAATATAAGGTGTTAGAATGTGACGTGCGGTGACAGACATTACGATACATAGCGGGCTGCGCAAATGCCGAAACACAAACAAATGCAAGGAGAGGGCCAAGAGAGGGTCGAGAGGGGGTGGACAGAGGAAGGAGAGAGGGTGGAGAGCGGAAGGAGAGGAGGTGGAGAGAGGATGGAAAGAGGGTGAAGGAGGGGGTGGAGAGAGGATGGAAAGATGGTGAAAGAGAGGGGGTGGAGAGAGGGTGGAGAGCAACTGACAGGCACAAAGTCGGGGAGGGGCACGCCACGATTTCTGAAGTGAACCTTCTGAAGGTACTTGTCCTGGTGGTGGGTGGGAATGGGGGGGGTGGGGAGGAGATAGGAGAGGGAGGTGAGGCAAGAGGAACGAGAAGGGGAGGTGTGAGGGAGGTGTGAGGGAGGTGTGAGGGAGGGGTGAATGAGGTTGGAGATAGAGAGGTTAGAAAAATTGTGGGCATATTCAGGCTCACTCACTCACACATGACTCTCATTACCATCTTGCTCGACTCGACTCTCCTTGCAGCAACAGCTGCCTCTCGTTACAGTCACACTCACCTGAATGACGCCGATGGTGGAGGGCTTGGGTTCGATGTCGATGCAGTCGTCGTCCTCCAAGTGCTGCAACGCGTCCACATTCACGTGCTCTATCTCCACTGTCACCACGTCGCTCCTGTTTATAACGCGGACAAAGAGAGCCACGCGCACTTAGAGCTAATCCGTATGAATGCGACAACGGAACGGAGCGAGCTTGACTGACAACACATCAGTGAGAAGAAGAGCTTAGCTGTGTGCAGTTCGCCATCTTATTGGTTCTGCCCAATAACAAAACATAATTAGAAGACTATAAATTGGGACGGATTCGACTCACTTTTTCGCAAACTCTCGCACGGCGTCCATGTCCTGGAAGCTTCCTACCACGTGGCGGAACGCCACTGGACGAGCCGGCGCGTCTGGCAGCGGGTCGAGCACCGCGACCTTGATCCCTAAAGGCGACGCCGCCTCGCATAACATTCGACCCAGCTGCCCGCCGCCCAAAACTCCCACAATTTGGCGGGAAACTCCGCGACCCTCGGGCTCCCGCTCCCACACCTCCTCGTCTTCAGCCATCGCCGCTGCGCCGTTTCCCGCCGCTTCTTCCGCGTCGAACGCGGAGACGCCGCCGTTCAAGCTCTCGCCTTCCTCCGCGATCACCGCTCCTTCAAGAGCGCGCGGGACTAGTCGAGAGTTCGCGGCTCGTGCGGGTGTCAGAGGGTTGAGCGGTGCGCGCGAGTAGGGCTTCTGAAGCGCGAAGCAGCGCGACATTGCCGGGGTGGACGAATTTAAGTGGGCAGCTTCAGCGCGTGAAGTCAACAGTTGAGCTCGGTAAAGCGCCACGTGGCAGCCAAGTGAGGAAGCGGCCATGGGGTTTTGCTGACGTAGCGCGAGGAGCGACAAGGGCCCGACTATCCTAAACAAGATGAAGCGGGCGACTTAGGACGCGACTCTGCAGCGAGTTAGGCGTCGAAGGGTGAAATGTGTAGAACAGTACTCCGTAAAAGAGTTTGGTGTGGAGGCAGAGCGGGACCTGACTGACCCTAGACGCCAAGCTAAGAGAAGGGGGAGGAAGCGGAGGGTGCATGGAGGACCAAGTCACCTAGGGAATTGGCTGTACGGTGGAGACACATATCCGCTATGAAGCTATTCCGTTAAACACGTACGTGTTTCTTATATGGGATACATTAGGTGTCCTCCATGTTCTGGATATCTGTAAACGGAACGTGTGAACAATATCGAGGTTTTCCATTTCGACCTTCCGCCCAATCACAGCATTGCGCCGTCAGAAAATGTGTCGGCCACAGTGTTCGCGCGAATTGACCATCGCCGTCACACCCCCCCTCCTCCCGAACAGAAGACGGAGTCGCGGTCAGGGATTTGTTGCGTCCACGAACCAATCAGACAGGGGCGCAGGCGGGCGGTCAGCTGTGCGTCCGAAGCAATCTGAGAAATGTTTTTTGTGCAGCTGGAATCGGGTCAGGTAGCCATCAGATGCCTTCGCACTTGCAACCCGACGACAAGTACCTGCTATGTGACTCGAATTCAGTCTGCCCGCAGCAAAAACATTCAAAAGTTCGCGCGAAAACGGAGGGAGAGGTGAGACCAACCAACTTCGAGGCTGCCTTGACGATACATTCAAGGTACAGTAAAGCCCAAGGGCGACGGTTTCTGGCGATTTATTAGCACTGCCTCCTAGCTATCAGGCAAGCTTTTGGGTACGGTAGTTCTGGTCTGGACATTGGGGACGTCAGAGAAGCGTATGGTACGGAACTTCTTGCGCAATGGCCTTTCTTTTATTATAGTATCAGCAGCCGCTAGTGATTATAGACGCGCCAATGGCGGCCTTTCGGGCGCGAGCCCGTGGAGGCTGGACAGCGACGACCCGAAGACCTTTTTGAAGGCGTCAACAGTCCTCGCATTTCGTTATGTCTGCGCACGAAGCTCTCCTGATCCTCGTCATCAGCTGTCTCGCTATTAACGCCACCGTTACAGCCACCCCCGACTACCGCGACGCGTTGTCGAAAGCGCTCCTATTCTTCGACGGCCAACGGTCAGGAAACCTCTCAGGCGCCGCGGTCAAGACCAGGACGACGTGGCGCGGCGACTCCGGTCTCACCGACGGCAAAGCGCAGAAGGTGAGGCGATGCGATCCTAACAGCGAAATGCGATCCCACCTCCACCTCGATCAATCCACCAGCGGCGCTGACGCGGATATACTCCCGATTCTTCCTCTCCCTTCTTTCCGCGCAGGTCGACTTGCTCGGCGGCTACTATGACGGCGCGGGGAACGTTAAGTACGGCCTGCCGCTGGCCTTCTCCCTCACGCTGCTCTCCTGGGCCGCCGTCGATTACCAATCGCAACTCGCCGCGTCAGGCGGCCAGCTCTCCGCGGCTCGCGACACGATTCGCTGGGGGACGGATTACCTCCTTAAGGCGCACACGAGCGCGAACGAGCTTTGGGTGCAAGTAGGCGACGGTCCGAGCGACGACCTGTGCTGGCAGCGGCCCGAGGACATGACGACGGACCGCACCGCGTACCGGGTGAACGCGACGCGGCCGGGGTCTGACGTGGCAGGGGAGACGGCGGCGGCGATGGCGGCGGCGTCGCTGGTGTTCGCGAAAGTGGATCCGTCGTACTCGTCGCTGCTGCTGAACCGCTCGCAGCAGCTGTTCACGTTTGCGGACACTTATCGCGGGGTGTATTCTGATTCTATCCCCATTGCGAGGCGGAACTATCCCTCATGGACCGGATACGAGGTGAGGTTCAAACCCCTGATGTGGAGATTGAAACGCGACGTAGAGATCAAAGCGTGAGTGTGCAAAGTTGAGTATCTGGCAGGACGTCCCCTGCCTAGACAATGCTTTCAAACTCTTCCTCTCGCTCTGAACGTCCCCACAACAGGACGAGTTGGCGTGGGCGGCGGCATGGCTGCACCGCGCAACGGGATCAGCACAGTCCCTGGAGTACCTGGCGACGAACGACGAGCAGCAAGGACGATAGTAATCGCACGCCCTTCATTCCCACCTCCCTTCCTAATCTCCCAACGGCAGGACGAGCTGGCGTGGGCGGCGGCATGGCTGCACCGAGCAACGGGGTCGTCACAGTACCTCGAGTACCTGGCGGTGAATGACGAGCAGCTTCAGGGGTCGACACAGAGCACCACGGAGTTCAGCTGGGACGACAAGTTCGCTGGCGCACAAGTGCTCGTCGCTAAGGTATGCCTTTCGTGTTGCAGACTTCCGGGCGCAGCAGCAGCGCGCCTGCGTCTGCGTCTGCCCCACCCTCTCCCCGTCCCTCCACCCCCACGTCCCTCAATCCCCCCGTCTCTCCATCCTCCCGCCCCTCCATCCCCCCGTCCCTCCATCCCCCCGTCCCTCCATCCCCCCGTCCCTCCATCCCCCCGTCCCTCCATCCCCCCATCCCTCCATCCCCCCGTCCCTCCACCCCCCCGTCCCTCCATCCCCCCGTCCCTCCATCCCCCCATCCCTCCCTGCGCCTTGTCTCTCCGCAGGTAGCACAGGAAGGAAGCAGCAGCGGGGCGGAACCTGAGCACGGCGGCACAGCCGGTGGTGGGGGGGTACTGAGCTCTCGGCACAACCAGCAAAATCTTCTAACGCCCCCCATCCCTCCATCCCGCCACCGCTCCGTCCTTCCCTGCGCCTTTCCTCACGGCACAGGTGGCACTGCAAGGCAGCGGGGCGGCTAATCTGAGTGTGGCAGCACAGGCGGTGGTGGAGGGGTACCGAACTGACTCTTGCCCCACTCACTCTCGTCCCTCTTTCCCTCCGTCCGTCTCCACGCAGGTGGCACTGCAAGGCAGCGGGGCGGCTAATCTGAGTGTGGCAGCACAGGCGGTGGTGGAGGGGTACCGAACTGACTCTTGCCCCACTCACTCTCGTCCCTCTTTCCCTCCGTCCGTCTCCACGCAGGTGGCACTGCAAGGCAGCGGGGCGGCTAATCTGAGTGTGGCAGCACAGGCGGTAGTGGAGGGGTACCGAACTGACTCTTGCCCCACTCACTCTCGTCCCTCTTTCCCTCCGTCCGTCTCCACGCAGGTGGCACTGCAAGGCAGCGGGGCGGCTAATCTGAGTGTGGCGGCACAGGCGGTGGTGGAGGGGTACCGAGGCATGGCGGACGCCTTTGCATGTGCATACATGCCTGATAACCCACTGCACTCCATCTACGTCACCCCGGGTGGGGATCTTCATTCAGTAGACTCACAACACTCGCCTCTGCTCTGCTCTGCTCTGCTCTGCTCTGCTCTGCTCTGCTCTGCTCTGCTCTGCTCTGCTCTGCTCTGCTCTGCTCTGCTCTGCTCTGCTCTGCTCTGCTCTGCTCTGCTCTGCTCTGCTCTGCTCTGCTCTGCTCTGCTCTGCTCTGCTCTGCTCTGCTCGCTCCGCTCGCTCCGCTCCGCTCTGCTCTGCTCTGCTGAATCTTCTCAGCAATCTTCTCCCCACTTCTTCCCTTCCTCCCCTGTCTTCCCCCATCTTTTTTTGAGGCGCCTCGGAAATAGACTCCACTCGTCCGCCCGTCCCTACCCTTGTCTCCCCCCATCTCTCCCCTGCTGCGGCGTTTGCCCCTCCCTGCATCCACGTGGCGCTCTCTCTCCTCCAGGCGGGCTGGTGTACGTTCGAGCGCGCAACAGCCAGTACGCCACGTCAGCCGCGTTCCTGCTGCTTCTCTACAGTGACTACCTTGCGTCGGCCAATCAGACGCTCTCGTGCGACGGCACGGACTACACGCCTGCTGACATGGCGGCCTTCTCCAAGTCACAGGTGGGATTTCGTTTAAGGCACAGGGTGGGATTCGATACAGTCACAGGTCAGAGGCACGGCGTCAGAATGATGGGCCCTTCTTCCCCCACCCTTGCTGCACCAGATGGAATATCAACTGGGTGCCAAGCCCCTCAACACTTCTTAATCGCTCTCCACCACTCTAACGCCTTCGCCACTCCCCCGTCTCTCTCCCCTCACCCCACCCCACTCGCCCCAAATGGACTAGCTTCTGGGCGTCAACCCTCTCAACACCTCTCAACCCCCTCCCCTATTTCTCCACCGTCACCCCACCACTCTCACCCCAGATGGACTATTTGCTTGGAGTCAACCCCCTCAATGCCTCCTACATGGTTGGCTTCGGCCAGTCCTACCCGCAGAAGCTGCGCCACCGGGCGGCGTCCATCGTCTCTTTCAAAGCGGACAGCACGCCGGTTACCTGTGAGGGCGGCAAGGCGGATTGGCTCATGAGTCCAGACCCCAACCCCAACGTACACGTGGGGGCAATTGTTGGGGGCGCTGATGCGGTAAGTTATGCCTTTTAAATAATGCTGGGAGGAGCTCTTATGGTGGGTGGTGGGTGGGAATCTGCATTGGCAAGGCGGATTGGCTCATGAGTCCAGACCCCAATCCCAACGTACAAGTGGGAGCGATCGCGGGCGGCCCTGATGCGGTAAGTGAACTCCCCGTGAAATGCAGGGATGTTTTGAGGATTCTCAAAAGATCAGTGAAATGCCTTCCAATTTTGCCTGCCTGTGTGTGTGTTTCCTTGACCCACCTTCCTCAACCATATCATATCCTTTCTCCAATTCCACTTCCCCACCCCATACTACCCCCACAGGACGATGCATTCATGGATGACAGGCAGCAGGCAGCATTCAACGAGCCGTCTCTCTTCACCAACGCTGCTGCTGTCGGTGCCCTTGCCCGCCTTGCTGCCGGCGCTCTCCCTCCCGGCCCCTCGCCTCCCCCTGCTCCGCCCTCCCCTCCCCCTCCGCCATCCCCTCCCCCCGCTCCCCCTCCTCCCCCGCGCCCACCCAAGCCCCCTCCGCCTCCCCCCAGCCCGCCCTCCCCTCCGCCTTCTCCCCCTCCTCCAGGTATGATTCCCACTGTTACCGCCATAAGAACACATCCCCTTGGCTCCCACCTTCCTCCCTCCCTCCCTTTTTTTTTATCATAAGGCTGAGTGTTTTTCATCTGTTCTCTTCTCCCACACCCTTGCTGCTGTGTACCCCTCGCTCTTCCTGGTCTTGTTTTGAGCCGACTCAAAACTCGACCCCTCGCTCTTCCTGGTCTTTTTTTGAGTCGACTCAAAACTCGAACCCTCGCTCTTCCTGGTCTTGTTTTGAGTCGACTCAAAACTCGACCCCTCGCTCTTCCTGGTCTTTCACCTCCCCTCTTCTCTCATCTCTTCCCTCTTGCTGCTGTCGATTAATCTTTTCCCAACCTCTTCCCTCCCACCCATCTTTCCCCCACCCTCTCCCCCAGCCTCACAAGTCACGGTCACCTGCACCATCTCAGGGGGGTGGACAGCAGACAGCAAGGACGTAGCCCAGTGGGGGTGCGTCCTCACCAACACTGACTCTCTCTACCCCGTCACAGCCATCTCACTCCTCTGCTCCGCCTTCCAGCCACAGCAATACTGGAACATAGACCCGCTAGCCTGCGCTCTCCCTGACTGGGCTAGGAACCTGGGCCCAGGGGGCAGCGCGTCGTTTGGGTTCATTCAGGAGAAGGCTGTCACGCCGCAGTTTAGCGTTCTGGGGTATTTCTCGAATGCGCCCCCCGCGCCGAGTGTAAACAGCGGGTCTCCTCCCCCTCAACCGCCTTCCTCTTCTCCTCCGCCTCCCCCTCGCTCGTCTCCCCCTCCCCCTGCCCAACCTCCCCCTGCCTCACCTCCCCCGCGCCCTCCTCCCCCGTTGCAGACCAAATCTCCCCCACCTCCAGCCAACACCCCTCCTCCTGCCGCTCCCCCTCCTGCCTCTCCTCCTCCCTCCTCCTCCTCCTCTCTCACACTCGAGCAAAACCTGCTGTACGAATGGCCTCCTGACGCTGCTGCATTCAACATCACTATTTCAAACCCCTCCACCCGGACCGCTGTTGCGGTTACCATATCCGTAACCCTGCCCGTAGATGACCCTCCAATCACCAGCGTCTGGGGTCTTTCCGCTGCGGGCAGCTCCACGGACAGCTCTTCGGGCAGCTTGAAAATTGTGACGCTGTACCGGGTTTCGGCAAATCTGCTGCCCCTGGTGCCCGGAGAATCGGCGCAAGTTGGTTACATCAAGTCTGGGCAGCCCGGAAATGTTTCCATTGGAGGGGTTGCATGGTTGGAACAGTCACCCCCTCCTCCTTCTCCTCCCACCAAACGGTCCCCTCCTCCTAAACCCCCCCGTCCCCCTCCTCCTAAACCCCCCCGGCCCCCTCCCCCTCGCCCCCCTAAGCCACCTCCTCGACCCCCACCCCGCCCTCCCCCCCGGCCGCCCCCAAGCCCTCCCCCCCGACCGCCCCCACGCCCTCCCCCTCGGCCTCCCCCACGCCCTCCCCCACGCCCCCCTCCACGCCCTCACCCAAGACCTCCCCCCAAAAAAAAGTAACTCCGGGATCCAAGTGCAAGTATGGTTTAGGGGTGGAGCAGAGAAAAGGAGATTGAGAGTTAGCAAGAGCTTGGGCCTTATCTTGATGAACGTACATCCGGAAATACCGCACACCAGAGGGCATCTACATGGTCTCTGATTTCGTTTGTTTGAATATGTATGGTTAAGAACTTAGCAGCCCCACCAGCTCCAGGCTATGCATCATTTTTGCCATACCAGATGCATGATGAAGTTGAGAACAGTGTCCAGTGATTGTACAGAAAGAACAGTTAAAATATGATTAATACAAGCACAAGCAGAAATGGTCAATAAGCAACAGATGAAGGGCAAAGAATCCTCCTAAACTAAGGTAGGTAATAATGGCAAGAATGAAGGGCTATGAACGAATAGAGCATGTGCCAAGACACCACCACTACACTGCCATGTACCGAATCAGCATACCATATGTGCAGCACAGTGCAATGTTTCATACGGGACGAGTTTCACATACTGCACATGATAATGTTTATTATTGATGATTATAAAACGGAGGGTTACTGATCACCGCTGGTGTAACCCCGATTTCGCGCAGCTGCTGCGACAGAGCCCCGTTCTGTCGCTCGAGCGCTTTACACCGCGCCTGCAGCGACTGAATGTACACCACCGCATCCTCCAGCATCGCTGACGTGTCAGTCTTAGCGTCCATCTTAGGAAGCACCTCCTTGAGGCTTTGAAGCCGCGACGTGATTTTCTCCCTCCGCATGCGCTCCGCGACGCTCCGCGGCTTGGTAGAGTACCCAGCCATGTGGCCATGCGTGTTGGCGTTTCCGCCTCCCGCGCCTCCGCCGTCGGCGCCGGGACTGCCGGCAAACAATGTAGGGCCTTCCGTATGGCCGTCCATGGAATAATCTGATCCGGATCCCTGCTTCTGTAGCGACTGCTGCTGACCCCCGGCGGCCGCGGCCTGCTGCTGCGCGCTGCGCCCGCTCGAAATGCTTCCACTTCCCCCAGGCGGGCTGTCGTCCTGCGGCGGGAATAATCCCGCCATACCCGCTGTCCCCGCGAACACCCCAGCGCCCGCGTGCCTTTTCCCCCCTTCCTTGCCCGTTTCCCCTCCCCAGCTCCCCGTCCTCGCTTTAGGGTTTAGCCCTCCCCTTCCCCATTGCGCGGAAACATCCCCCATGCCGCTTCCTACGTTGCGAGCCGACGCGTTAGCCGCAGCGGCAATGACGGCAGGCGACACACCGATCTTCGAAAGCTCCGCTGCCAAAACCGCCTCCGGGCTAATAGACAGGTGCGCGCTGTCTCCGGAGCCGCCGCCTCCTTCCGCCAGTTGAAGAGGCCCATGCGGGCTGGCTCCTAGCGTCGAGAAGCGCCCCGGCGTGCATACAACAAGGTTTCCTTCCGCATCGCGCTTTCCGGAGGGGCTCGGGCGGGTAAGAGGTAACACTCCCGAGCCGCCGTGGCCTGCATGCGAACCACGGACTTCATGTAGGTCCGGAAGACCCCGCCTCGACCGTAGACCTGACGAATGATCGGCGGCCATGGCGGCGGAACCCGCGGCGATCCGTTGGCCGACGGAGAATGACGCCGATTTCCTGTGTCCCGCGCTTCTGGAGTCCTCGCCTGCGGCGTGATCGGCGGCGCCTGTTGCGGCAGTAAACTCGCCGAAGCGCGCGGGAGGAGATGAGCCGAAAGAATGCACTCGAGGCACGATTTCCGCCGCAGATCCCGCCGGTCTGCGTGAGATGGGTTGCGCCGCCGCCGCCGATTCCTGAGCTTCTTTTTGCAGCGCCGCCAGTAGCAGCTGCTGCTCGGACGGCGTTAAAGCCGCGACGCCGGAGCAGCGAATGCGGTGGCCCACGTCGGACTTGGGGTCTAGAAGCGCCGCGGCGAGGGATTTAGCCGACAAGCCCTGGGGGCTCTCGTGCTCGCCGCGCCTGCGCATCGCTGCGGCAGACGCGGAGGCGTCGTGTGACGGGTTCGCTAGCTGACTCTGCTGCTGCTGCTGCTGCTGCTGCTGCTGCTGCTGCTGCTGCTGCTGCTGCTGCTGCTGTTGCTGAAGTTGGGATTGATGCTGCTGCTGCTGCGGCTTCTGCTGTTGCTGCTGCTGCTGCTGCTGCTGGGAGGGTTGCGGCGCGGGGTCGTTCTGCATGAGTTGATCGTAAAAGCTACTCAAGTCCCTATCCTGCGCAAAAGCAGGCATTACTTGCGTGGGAGCTTCGAGCGGCAGAGAGTCGGTCGACGTGTCAAAGAAGGTGTTGTCGTCCGTCCCGCCGATGTTCTGCATGTCGTCGTCCATTTGCGTCATGATTCGGGAATTTATCGCTCGTCGGGTCTCTCGCTCAGCTAGGCTCGAAATTGCGCAGTTGGGAGGTTATGGGAAGAGGTGGACAACCAACGAACACTAGTGGGTTTCACGGGGTGGAATCGCTACGAGTCAGTGTCCTGAGGAAGAAAAAGGTCGATGGTCAAATAAGTAAGTTGTCAGATCAAACACCCCAAACTACATTCATGCTCACGGTGCGCGCACTTTAAACTAGAAAAGCGGAAGGGGCGGGAGACGCGAGTGGAAAGCGAGGCAGGGAGAGAGGGAGAGACAGCAGCCATAGGCGTGCGCGTCAATCAAACCAAGTGGACGGGAGGGGTTGAATGAATAATAATAGTTGCTGTTCTTGCATTGCGGTAGCCATGACAGTTGTTGAAGGGGCTTGGGGGTGGGAGGGTGGATGGGCGGAGTGGAATGGGAAGTTGGGATCGAAACATCAAGCAGCCATCTGGCATGATCAAGGAGGTTGATGGGAGGGGTGTGCGCGGGAAGCGAAGTTTGGCGTGCGAGTGGCGGTGGCGGTGAGGCACGGGCACCGTTGCGATTGGCTGGCCTGAGCTTGGGGCAGCAATCGAGCGTTTGCTCACGCTCCGGAAGCGAGAGAATTGCACTAGAACCCTATTTCGTGATTCGTTCTTGCCCACGTGGCCAAGAATGGCTCGCGTGGCCATGATAATTCCTCGAGTGGCCACGCCAGGGGATTCCCGCTGGCTTTTTTTTTCCCGGCGCATTACCCTGCAAGGGTTTGTGACCACGAAATGCACCGTTCGCATGAGTCTCATCCCACGGTAATGTTTCGTACTATTCCCCACCCAAAATTTTTGCCAGGGTGGCGGACGCGAATGCGACCCACCTAATGTACGGGAAACCGACAATTAAGCACGACCAACAGTACATGCGCGCTCAATTTCGGCCAAATGCGCGACCAACGAGCGCACAGTTAAACAAATTGGTAACCAATAAGCGCTCGAGCATATATATGCGCGATCAAAAACTTTAGTTGACGAGCATAAAACCGCAACAGCCCTAATGCCCGCGCATGATTCGTCTATAACATGCGCGGCGCAATTGTTGGCATTGAGCGTCCAATCAGGTTCCATCACTATTGATTGTGACCACATTTGATGGTGCAAGTGAAATGTAATTTACTATATGATCTTGCTAATCATATGGGTAATATACTCGCACAATCATAACTCTCGCCAAGTAGGTTCAAATTAAAACGCTCAGACTGGTTTGGTACGCCTTCGTCATTTTCCCGCGTTTATTTTCTTAAAACATATGCTATAGATCGCTCACATCATTTCCTCTCGTCGTTTTAGGGCTAGCATCTATCTTAGCCGTCGTTTTATGGCTAACACCGTTTTTGTATTTATTTCCTGACTGTGTGCAGGAACAGCGGACGATATAATCGATGTCTTCCAACTCAGTAAATGCTGTAACATTTGGTGATACTGAAATTGCGTGATCCGTAAACATAAAATTGTTCCCCTTAAACCACGGTAGACATGCATAGATCCGGACATGCCAATAGATACATAGGCATAGCGTTATAACCCTTTGCCTCTGCTTGCTACATGAAAGGTAATCACTGTGTTATATAGAGATAACGACAAAACATAACTGAAGAAAGTAGCTATGACGAACCAAATGTACTCCGGGAGAATAAATATATGGAATTTATGAATAATTTTTAAATGCTCCCTGAGCACACACACTTGATTATCATATATGCACACTTATGTGGGTTATTGCGCGGTCTTATGTAATCTATGATTGCGACTTTATTTGGATGTATTTGATTGGATGCGCAATGCGAAACTATATTCTACGAATAAAACAAACCAATTACGTGCGGTCGTTTAATTTCTCGCGAATCGACGGCCGATCATTTCAGTATATGATAGGAAATTCCATGATGGTACCTGATTGGACACATAATGCCAACAGATACACCGTGTATATTGTTGATGAATCATGCGCGGGCATCAGGGCTGTTACGGTTTGATGCTGATCAAATAAAAAATATGATCGCGAGGTAATATGCTCGAGCGCTTATTGGTTACGAAATAGTTTGACCGCCCGCTCATTAGTCGCGCATTTAGCCAAAACTTAGCACGCATGTACTCTTTGTCGGTTTCTTGTACAGTGGGCGGGCCACGTTCGCGTCCGTGACCCTGGCGAAACTTTTTGGGTTGGGAATAGTATGAAACACTACCTCGGGATGCCACTCGTACGAATGAGGAATTTCGGAGTTACAAACCCTTGTAGGGTAATGTGCCGGGAAAAAAAGCCAGCGGCAATCCCCTGGCGTGGCCACTCGAGCTATGGCCACACGAGCAATTCGTGGCTATGTGGGCAAGAACGAATCACGAAATAGGGCTCTAGAGCAGTTCTCTCCTCCATGAGCAGTTTCTTGAAACCCGGACCTTGTTCATTTGTGACCTGCGCTGGATCCAGCAGAAGGTGCTTCCAAATGCGCCAATCGGGAAAGAAACTGTCAGCACACTAGGAGGCCATGCGCAGCGAGAAGCATGCGCGCAGCACAAAGCTGGCGGATTCCCAGAGGGCGGAAGCGGTCGTGCGAGAGCAGTGGTGTCAAGGTTGGGGGCCGGTACACGTGGGTGGGTGGAAGGATCTGGTTGGGGAGATGTGTGTGGTGGAAGCACAATGGTTGAGGCATGATTTATGGAACGCCCATGATTTATGGTTGAGGCAGCCCCGACATCATTGTTTCTTGTTGGAACGTGGGATCTTGTCGCTCCTGAAGTGCGAAATGAAACGTGCTCGTTGGCGCTTCTTTCAGAATAGAGTGTACACTTCCTCTAAGCTCCACTTAAATTAGTACTAGTTGCTCTATACCGACCGGAAGTGAAGTGGGACAGTGGTGGCATGTGCCAGGAGCTTCTGCCGTCGCTCGCAATACAACCGCTACTGCTATATATAATCTCCTTCGCGCTTAATTTTAGTGGGAGGGGTATAATGGGTGAACCGAGCAAAAAAATCTGCCGCTCAACCACACGAAGCCCATCAGAACTGTATACGCAAATTGTTGATTGAGTCTAGACACTTCGATGGGGAGCTTTTCCCGAAAATCTTTTAGAAGTGGTTGAATTCCCCGCCCCCTTGTCACCCAGTAAGATTGTCAATTATGATGTTATTATATCAGCAAATGGACAGCAGCAAAAGATGAGGTTTGTAAACTTTACAATAACTGCATTTCTGCCTGACAGACGTTCGATTTTGAAGGATGTGATGGAAACAATATTTCCCAAAGGGGCAACCAGTGGACAACTGGCCAACGGGGCAGCTCCGACGCAGCCAACGATAACAATGCTAAAAGGAGACCCGTTTTTTGTTCCATGTCTCGTGATGGTTTACAATCCTATACTACATTCCAACTAACGAGATCCTAGCCCAATTTAACAATCAATTTGCAATTCCATTATTCGTGATGATTTGTATATATCAACAGGATTGTCCTTAAGTATCCTAGTCTTTTTTTTCCATTGTTTTAAAAACATTAGGGTAAAATCATGATTGTAGTGAAAGCATAAAAACATGAATTGGATCTTCGCGTTACAGTCGAAGGTACCGCTTTGTACCGAATCTGATTAAATAAATATCTTGTTGCTATAAATGAAGATCGTTGTGGATAGGATCAGGCTTGCTAAGTGAAAGAAGACAGTGAAGTCTTGTAAAAACCTTGTTTGTAACAATGTTGAAAGGAAACAAGATAATAATGATAACAATACAAGGGTTTATATAGCATTCCTAGCTAGCCATGTACTCTGAGGGGTACATTCCCTTATTAACTGTATTACGTTGTTACAACCGTGACTATTGTTATACTAGACACTTACCATATTGCAGCGTGTAACCTCCTAACAAGATTACTGGATGGTCAACAGTCGTGACGATTTACTTGCTGCGATTGTTGACTTTCTCGTGGCTGTCTAGCTGTTGCGTGCTGTTTATGAGAGCTAACGCAGTATTAATACAGATGCGCTGCATCGTTATGAAGCGATGCGCTAAGGAAGAAACTTCGGGAATGTTTACAATAACCTGAAGGTGAACCACGTGGGATTTTTTCAAGATCCCGCAGAGGTTGGCGCAGTACTGAAAGTTCTGATGTGGTAGTTTGTTTGCCAGAAAATCCGTTGCAATATCACCAGTCGGGCAAAAGGTGAGTTTGGTTCTTGTCAGAATCCCAGCCACTAACCACTGGGATAAAAGGGCTTGTTTATGTAGCGGGTGAGTGCGCCCATAACCCCCCAGGCCAACATGCCTGTAACCCTTCCCTAGGATCATCGGGGATCCCCAGTGGACCTCTGACACCCCCCCGCACTGGGATGCCCGAAGTGCACACACCGGGAATCGAACCCGAGACCTTCGCTCTGATACCATGTCAGAATCCCAGCCACTAACCACTGGGATAAAAGGGCTTGTTTATGTAGCGGGTGAGTGCGCCCATAACCCCCCAGGCCAACATGCCTGTAACCCTTCCCTAGGATCATCGGGGATCCCCAGTGGACCTCTGACAGTTCTGCCCTTGTCAACGTCGTCATTAATCAAGAAGTAGCAAAGTGTGATGTGCTTCGTACGCACGAAGCCGGGTTTGTTCACGATTTTTATCGCGCTTTGGTTGTCGCAAAGTAATTCGAAGTGCCCGTTCATCGTCACTTTCGCTTCATGCAGTAGCTCCATCAGGTACAGACCTTAGCGAACAGCTGCACTTGTGACGATGAATTCGCCGTCGACTGACGAAAGGGCGATGAGTTACTGCTTTTGGGAGTTTCAGGAGATGAGTCCAGCCGGTTAGAGTTGGAATCAGAAGCTTGTGCGAGAGTGTCTGTCGTCAACATGTCCACATGATCCGCATCCACATAGCTTCGAAGCTGAAGCGTAACCGTTACGTTAGCAGCGTGGGTGAGCCCGATGTCAGTAATTGTGAGGATCAATAGTATCTAGTTCAGGAAAGAGAAAGGAATGGATTGACCCACTTGGGTACAACACGAGGCTATCTATAGTTTCGATACAAGGCCAGTAACCTAGGTGTTACGCGAAAGTTTTAAGGGTCGCGAAGCGTCCCGAACAGAACCTTCCCGAATTCGGTAGCAGGCAATTCGGTGGAATTCGGTACACGCAACCTAGTTCGGTGCTATAAATATAATAGAATATAGTAAAGCACCTAACCTGGGAAATCAAGCATAAGCATGCATGATAAACTAATCCTAAGCTAGAAATATCAGAATAAAGGCAAGGCAAGCTAGCAAAGCAAACATAAGCCGTCGTACTCTCACACGCCCCTCCCTCAAAGCTGGGTGGCATGAGAAACACACTGCTTGACAAAATTATTTTTGAGAGCACGGCGTGCGTTGCCCATATCAGCTTCTGCAACCCAAATGTCCTCTGATGGGTCATATCCCTTCCAGCGAATCAGGAACTCGAGGGTCTTGTCGCCGCAGCGCCGATGAGTGAGAACGCGCTCCACCTCATATTCTGGTTCATCTTGTACGAGAATGGGTGGTGGTGGCAGTAGCAGCCGTCCCTGGAACTGTTGGTTGGGGTCCTTGTAGAGCTTCAGTAGCTGAACGTGGAAATTATTGTGAAGCTTCCACGTAGTAGGTAAGCGCAAGCGGAATGTTACTGGTGTCACATATGCCTCAACACGAAAAGAACCATAGAAGCGAGGCCGGAGCTTGGACGGTAAGTGAGACATGTCCTAGTTACATGGGTCAAGTAGCACCCGATCACCGACTGCTACCGAGTGATCACGTCGCTGTCGATCGGCATACAGCTTCTGGGAGTTCTGCATCGTGGTGAGACGTCGGTGAGTCTTCTCCCGTAGCTATTGCATGGTGGTGAAGTAGTCGTATGCGGCTTGGACGTGTGCCGGTGTGGTTGGCTGCTTTGGTGTAAGTGGTTCCCGCCAGTAGCACAGAAGAAAGGAGATTTCCCTGTGGCCGCATGTGACGCTTTGTTGAAAGCGAACTCAGGGGATGGTAACTGTAGACCCCAGTGGCTGATGTCGTCTTTGCAAGCTGTGCACAGTAACTGTTCAACCACCTGATTGAGTCGCGCAGTCTGTCCGTCAGTCTGGGGATGGTACGCTGAAGACATTGCAAGCTTTGTCCCCAACAAACCTTTGAGTTCCCTCCAGATTTTACTCGTGATTTTTTCGTCTCTATCCGAGATGAGGGTAGCAGAGATGCTGTGGATGGTAATGATGCGGTCGAAGATGAGGTGAGCAGTTGCTTCAGAAGAACTTGGTGATGAAGTGTCCCATCTTAAAGAACTTGCTAATCACCACGAGTATAACGTCAAGCCCTCGTGAGGTCGAAGGAAGCCCAGTAATCAAGTCTAGGCTGACGACTTGCCATAGCTGTTCCGGTACGGGTAGAGGCTGAAATAATCCTGCTTTTTTCTATTTGCTACTTTTCATCCACTGACAAGTGTCGCATGAGGTGACGAACTGCTGCACGTCTGCTGCCATCCGGGGTCAGTAGTAATACTTCGCTATCCCTGCTAACGTCGTGTTGCTCCCAAAATGTCCCACGTATGCTACGTCGTGAAAGTCCTCAAAAAAGGTCTGTCGGAGCGGGGCATAGTTCGGTACCCAAATATTTCTTGAACCTATAGTTCGGTAACAGCTAAGTGTTTCTCCTAATGTAACAGCTTCTATTTCTGTGCTATAGCGATTTCTGCGTCCACGAAGCACCCATGTTGGAATAGACCCTTGAGCAGAGCGTTCATCCCATCGAGCTAGATGTCTGCTACATGTCCGGGGCGGCTCAACGTGTCCGCTTTGTTGTGTAGCCCGGGTTTGTAGACGATGTCATAGTGGAAGTATGTTTCCAGGAAGTCTATCCACCGCACCTGTCGTCGTGAGAGCGTAGGCTGCAAGTTAAGGTACTTGAGACTGTACTTGAGTATGCCTGCACGAGGTCCTGGTGCTGGGGGTGCTGGCGTTGGAGCTGAGCCCGTGCCTGCAGGAGGTTCTAGTCTTCGGGGAGCTGGTGTTAGTCGAGCTGTCCCTGGGGGTGCTACGACTGGGGGTGCGGGTGCGCCCTCTGCTGGACCTGGAGAGCCCGGAACTATCCGCGTTGCTGCTGGTGGTGCTAGCTCTGGGGTTGGTGAGACTGGTAATTTGGAGGGCAGTCCTGGGGCTACCACCGCTCCGGTACTCCTCCCCCCCACCCATATCCGACCCAGCACCAGGCCCTTCTTCGCCGTGCACGTGAGGAGCAGCTGGAGTCGGAGCGAGAGATGCTAGCGTTGGAGTGGCAGCAGCTGGAGCTACAGCAGCTAGAGGAGCAGCAGCAGAAGCCGCAGCAGCAGCCGCCACAGCAGGAGCAGCAGCAGGAGCCGCAGCAGCAGCAGTAGAAGCCGCCTCCAACTCCTGTCTCTGGCCTTCGAACCCTTGGTCTCCCCTCTCCTCCTCCTCCCTCCTCCCCCTCTCCTCCTGCCTACGGTCCCACGTTTCTTACTCCTGACCCCAGCCCAGCTGTTTTCCCCTGTTCTCAGCCTCCGTTGCCCCATCCTTTTTCTCACACTTGGGCTTCTTGCTCTCATCGTGCCCATCCTTCATCCTCTGTTCCCGTCACTGACCTTTATACTGTCCTGTTTCGTTCTAGCTCCCCTCGTCCATCTCTGTCTGTGCTTCCTTCCCCCCCTGACCGACTACTACCGCACGTACCGTCCTGTTCTCTCTCGTCTCGCCTCTTTTGTTACGGACCCTCGTGCCTCTCTGTACTCTGTCTCCACCCTTACTACCGCTATTACTGAGTTCGCTGCTACTCGCGGCCTTAACTTGGCCACTCGTGTCGTGGCAGCTCCTCTTACCCGCCCTCTGGCCGTCGGGGGTGAGTCTACCCTTGGCTGTGACGCCCTAGAGGACAGGTTGTTTGAGCTAGAGTTCATGGCAGCCGCTTCCCCTCATCTCTGTGCCATGCTGCTCGCCCGTGAGGGAGACCCCGACGCCCTTGACATGCCTACTCCTCGCACTTACGCTGAGGCAGTGTCACGGCCTTGGGCCTCTCAATGGAAAGCTGCCATGGACGTAGAGATGGCCTCCTACAGATCCACAGGCACCTACGTCGACGAGGTTCTCCCTCTTGGGGCGAACATAGTCGATGGCATGTGAATCTTCAAGGTGAAGCGACCACTGGGATCTCCTCCGGTCTTCAAGGCGCGTTATTTGGCTAGATGTTTCAGTCAACGCGAGGGAGTTGACTTCTTTCAGACCTTCGCGCCTACTCCGAAGATGACCACTCTTCGGGTGTTACTTCACGTGGCAGCACAGAGAGACTACGAGTTACACTCTCTCGACTTCTCCATTGCATTCCTTTAGGGCAGCCTACATGAGGAGGTCTGTCTGCGTCGCCCCTCTGCCTTCACTGGCACTTTCCCTCCTGGGACCCAGTGCAGGCTCAGACGTCCGGTCTACGGCCTCCGTCCGGTGCCTCGTGAGCACTCTTCACTCTACCCTGTCTGACCTCGGTTTGCAGCCGTCTTCTGCCGACCCGTCGCTGTTTGTTAGCCATGGCTCCACACCTAACGGTCTACGTCGACGACCTAGTCTTCGCCACTGCATACGCGGTTGCTTTGGCGGGCGTGAAGTCCGAACTGCATAGGAGACACACGTGCACTGATCTTGGTGAGCTGCACCACTACCTTGGCCTGCAGATCACTAGGGACAGAGCAGCTCGCACCATCACTTTGACCCAGTCACACATGGTGCAGCAGGTCCTTCAGTGGTTCGGGTTTCAGTTCTCCACTGCACAGCCTACTCCTCTTGTTGTTGACCACACACTCACGGGACCCTTCCTTGACGAGCCGTTTGAGCCAAGTGGTCCTTACCCAGAGCTTGTGGGCTGCCTCATGTACCTGATGACTTGTACTCGCCCGGACCTCGCCTTCAGCCTCTCAGCATCCTTGCTCGCTTTTCTGTGCTAGGGAGACACCGTCCTGTTCACTGGATAGCTGTTGTGAGGGTGGCGAAGTACCTAGCGACGACATCAGGCGTGGGGCTCGTGCTTGGAGGGAGACAGCCTGTCATGCTTACTGGCCACTGTGACACTTCTTACGCCGACGATGCCGAGATTCATAGTTCAATACAGGGGTACTGTTTCAGTATAGGCTCTGGAGCTGTGTTGTGGAGGTCTACTCGCTCCTCCTCTGTCTCGACCTCTACTGCTGAGGCCGAGTTTAACGCTGGAGCCACGGCTGCACAGGAGCTGCCTTGGTTGAACTTCTTGCTCACTGACCTTGGTGAGCAGCCGAGCTCTGCACAGACAATAAGGTGATGATTCTCCTGTGTCGAGAGCCTTGACTGGAGACCAGAGTGAACCACATCAGCGTCAGGTACTTTATTCTTCGAGAGTTGTAGAGGCGTGGACAGGCTCGTTTGGACTTTGTGGGCTCCGAGGCCAATACTGGAAACATCTTCACCAAGGCCTTTCTGCCTTGTGACCACCACATGCTTTGTATGCAGTTAGGACTTATTGACACAGGTTCTCGTCTTGTGTAGACTTGTGTTGTCTGCTTGCTTTGTTTCTACTCTTTGCATGTACCTTTGTGAACTCTTAGACTGCCCTTGTGGCCTCCAGTTTGTGCTCGGACTGTGTGGTGACGTTGTGATCCACACTGAGATTTGTCTCTTTGTGACTGGTCTTGTGACCGTACGGTTTGGTTGTTGTGTGGCATGTCATGTGGGGTGTGTGGCATGTTGTTGGCTAACCCCAATACAGCCTAAACATAAATAACTAAATATGTTTTGACACATCCCCATAGGCAAAGTAGGGGATAGCCAGAGAAAGCAATGGTCACAAGACTAGTCAAGAGAAACAACAAAACGATGCTCAGGGCAAATCACAAAGTCACCACACGGTCCGAGCACAAGCAAGTGGCCATAAGACCAGTTCACATGCAGAGTTATAAAGAGAACATGCTGTACAACTATCACAACCTAGCAAGTGTAAGCATGCAGGCATATATATAGATCACAGTACAAAGCAAAGTCAAGAGATAAGCAAGTAAGGAAGAGTAGGCACAAGGCCTAGAGCAGTGCAGAAACGCTGATGATCGCCAAACCCTAGAGCCTTGGTGAAGATATCAACAGTGTTGGCCTGTAAGGCCATGTAAGCAAGGAGAAGCTGACCACGCTACTGCAGCTCCCGAGCGAGGAAGTAACGGAGAGTGATCTGCTTCGTTCTGTGCTCTAGTCTCTACCCACGACACAAGGCAATCATGGCCTTGTTGTCAACGTACAGGACCGGAGGAAAATGAGGCCGCTCACCCAAGTCGGTCAGCAAGTAGGTCAGCCAGCGTAACTCCTGTGCAGCCATGGCCCTCGCGTAAATCTCAGCCTCATAACTAAAGCTGAGAACAGAAGACGAGCGGGTGGACCTCCAGGAGACAGAACCAGTGCCGAGACTGAAAGTGTAACCCAGTGACGACCACAGAGTCGCCTGGTCGTCCGCCCAAGAAGCGTCAAAGTGCCCAGTGAGCACAACTGGAACCCGTCCTCCAAGCACAAGCTCCATGCCTGATGTACTGCACAAGTAACGCAGTACCCTCTGCGCAGCTGTCCAGTGCTCCTTCCGGTGTCTACCAGGAGCAACGAAACGGGCCAGGATGCTGAGAGGGTACGCAAAGTCAGGTCGAGTACAAGTCATCAGGCACATGAGGCAACCCACAAGCTCTGGATACGGACCACTCGGCTTTACGGACTCGTCCGAAGGTGGAGCTGAGAGCGAGTGGATCGTAGGCAGAGGAGTGGGCCGTGGCGAGGAGAACTGAAAGCCGAAGCGCTGAAGGACCTAGTGCACCATGTGTGACTGAGTCAGAGTGATGGTGCACCTTGCTCTGTCCTGGGTGATCTGCAAGCCAAGATAGCTGCGCAGCTCACCAGGTCAGTGCAAGTGTGTCTCTTCTTTTGTGTGTGCCTAACACGAAAGATAGGGTGATACTACACTAACTAACACTGCATGCAATTATATGAGAATAGCAGATTCTGACACCCCCCCTTAATTGCATGCAAGGCTAGCTAGGGTAAGGGCTCATCCCGGAGCACCGTGCATGCAACTTGAACCACCGTGGTTGAACCCCCACGGCAGGTGCCCGCACGGTGAACCCCCGCAACGGATGCGACGAGGAACGAAAGCGCCCAGATACGACGGATAGAGAATAGACAAGGAAAACAGTTCATGCAAAGCTCTCTCTCGTTCATCTCTCTCTCTCTCTCTCTCTCTCTCTCTTCCATCCCCCCTTAACCCCTCTCATCCCCCCTTAACCTCTCTCCTCCCCCCTCCTCCCTCCTACAGCAACAAGTGCTGCAGGGAGAGAGGAAGAGGGAAGGGGGGGGGAACGGGCTGCTGATGGATCGCACCCGCGACGTACACGATGATGTAAAACGGCGGCATTGAAAGGTCGGTGCGCAGAAACAGCGACAGGTCAGTAGTCGAAGGAGAAAACCCAAGAGCCGCAAGGGTAGACCTCAGTGTGTCGTGCCACTCCCGGGGCGCCTGGCGCAGACTGTAGACTGGCCGCCGGAGGCTTCACTGGGTACCCTCGGGAAACGACCGAGTGAAGCCAGGTGGGCGGCGCAGCCAGATCTCCTCGTGAAGGTTGCCCTGCAGGAAGGCTGTAGAGAAGTCAAGCGAGTGGAGCGCGTATTCACACCGTGCTGCAACGTGCAGAAACACCCAAAGAGTGGTCATCTTCGGGGTAAGGGAGAAGGTCTGGAACTAGTCAACCCCTTGTCACTGACTGACGCCTCGTGCAACGTAACGCGCCTTGAAGTCAGGTGGAGAACACGGCAGCCGCTTCACCCTGAAAATCCACATGCCATCGACTATGTTCGCCCCAGGAGGGGGAATTGCATCAACGTACGTACCTGTGGATTTCCAGGATGCCATCTCTACGTCCATGGCTGTCTGCTACTGAGAGGAGTGAGATCCTGTGATCGCCTCTACGTAAGAGCGCGAGGTCGGGATGTCTAGTTCTGGGTCTCCCTCAGGGGCAAGCAGCATGGCAGCGAGATGATGTACAGCACCAGCAAGACATTCGAGCTCAAACTGCCTGTCCTTAAGGACGTACGTGCCAATGGCACACTCACCCCCGACGGACGGAGGACAGTCAGACTCAGACTCAGTAACAAGACTAGCGGTGTAGTCGAGACGACACGCAGCAGCAAAGTCAACGAGCTCAGTGACTAAAAGAGACGCAGCAGCAAACTCAAACGTAGGGTCAGTGACAAGTGTGGCTAGAACACGTGTGACAGTAGGACGAGCAGTACGAACAGAGTCAGACTCAGGGTCAGGAACGTTGGGAAGAGAGGATGCTGGAGGAGACGGCAGGGCAACACGGTGTGGAATAGAGAAAGGACGAAGGACCATAGTGTGTGTGCCGAGAATAGGTGGAGGACAAACACAACGAGCCTGACGAACAGTGCGAACAGGGGAGGCAGGACGAGACGCAGCTCACGACGCTCTGTCAAAGAGTCTGTCTGCTCAGTGTAAGGAGGAGGAGCGGGCAGTGGGGAGTGAGGCTGTAACTGTGGCCGAGACTGGTCAGGCGGTGGACACAGTAGAGGAGGAGTAAGACTAGTGGAAGGCGGAAGACGGAGAACGTGGTAAAGCGACGAGCCAGGTGGTGGCAAGAACGACTCCGGCTGAGGCAATAAAAACGGTCGTCGCTGCACAGGCTGCGCAACAACTCCGTCACGAGAAATGCCAGTACCCCCAGCTCCAGTACCTCCAACACTACCAGCAGCAGTGCCTCCAGCTCTAGCACCTCCAGCACTAGCAGGCCCAGCCCCAGTACCTGTAGCACCAAAACCCCCAGCACCTCCAGCACCAGCAGCCTCAACACCTTCTACTCCAGTACCTCCAGTGCCTCCAGCTCGAGAGTCAGGAACCGCAAGCGCAGTACCTCCAGAGGCAGCACCCCCACGCTCAGCACCCCCAGAACCAGCATCTGCAGAGTCGGCACGGCGTCCGATGACCCACTCACGTAGCTGCTGCGGCTAGAGAGTCTCTAGCGGACGTGACGACAGCTGCTGCTCACCTCGAGGTGCAGCACCCCCTGATTCAGCAACCTCAGGCTCAGCACCACTGAGCCTACACCTCCAGCGCCACCACCTCCAGCAGAGGCGGCGAAGACGGCCGAAGTGGAAAGCCAGGAGGGGTCTCCAAGCGCGGGGAACGGCGAGAGGCTGCAGTTTTGTCAGCAGCAGGGTCACCTCCCTCAGCCGGGCCAGAGGAGACCTCCAAAGGCTCAACCAAGGGGGGTGGTGTGACCTGAGACACACCTGAGGGAGCAGGACTTGAGGGAGGGTGGGGGTCTACCGGAGGGTAACCTGGAACCAGGAAGAGGGGCGGCGGGGGGACAGGAGAAGACACGTGGAGGAGGAGACGGTAGTAGCAAACGGACTCGTCAAAAGTGACGTCCTAAGAGGACAGGGCGCGACTCGTGGCGGGGTGGTAAAACTGCCAGCCAGGTGCGTCGGTGGGAAAGCCAAGGAAAATGCAGCAAACAGCGCAAGTGGAGAGCAGTGGTACCTCGTGCAACGACTGAGCCAGAGGAGGGGTCGGCCAAAGTGACAGGGAGAGGTGTGGTGATTGGTGTGACTGTGGTGGAGTCGCGGAAGAAGCAGCGAGACGCGCCTGAGTCTAGCGTGAAAGTGAGAAAAGCCCCTGCTGGAGCTGCACCTGTGCTAGCAGACTCACAAGCACCTAGACCAGCAGCCGCCTCGTCGGTGGGAAACCCACTCCCGAAGCTGTTGCGGCGAGAGAGTCTCCTGCTGACTCTGTTGTCGCAGCTGTCCACCCCCAGAACCTCCGCCTCCACTAGCGGCACTACCCTCTTTCTGTTCCTAACTTTCTACAGCTAGTTCTGACATACCTATACTAGCAGACGGACAGGCACCTACACTCGCCTCCTCAACCAGCTGCTGCACCTTCCTTTACAATGGACAGCGCTGCTGGAGTGGCCGGGTGGCAGGAGAGAGGGAGGAGTAGTGTCGAGCTACAGCGTCGTACAAAGTCTGGGCCGACGTCACCTGACGAAAGTGGTCCCTCTGGTCGACCGGCAGGTGAGCTCGGATGACAAGCTGTGCGACAGCGTCACGCACCGTCTACTGTGTGTATGCAAGACTGTCCACCTGGTACCACCACTGCATGTCCTCGCCAGCGTCATCAGCAGGTTCAGTGGGAATTGTGGGGGGCTGAAGGGACCCCGACGTGTGCTCGAGCAGGGAGACGCTATTAGAAGCAAAAAGTCAGAGATATCGGCGTGGGCACATATGCCAGAACTCTAACTTGAAAGGGCGGCTGTCTGCATCAACCATTAAGATGGGGAGAAAGGTCATGACCGGTAGCGGCAGTCAGCAGCAGTTGCCAAGGGCGGCAGCGGCATCAGCTGGGCTGCAGCGACGACAGCAGGGGCTGTAGCGGACGGCAGAGCGCTGCAGGGCGGCAGAGTAGCGCGTGCAGGCAGGGCAGGGCAGCGCGCGTGGCACAGCGTGCAGGGCAGCGGTGACAGCAGGGGCTGTAGCGGCAGCAGCAGGGCTGTAGCAGTAGCTCTAGAGCTGTAGTGGCCACAACAGAGCTGTAGTGGCAGTAGCAAGGGATGTAGTAGCGGCAGGAGGGCTGTAGTAGTAGCAGCAGGGCTATAGCTGCAGTAGCATGGCTGTTGCGGCGCTGGCAGTGGCTGTAGCGGCGACAGCACGTTTGTAGTGGCAGCTGGCAAGGCGGCAGTAGTGCAACAGCGAAGCAACGGGCTACAGGCCAGCAGGGCAGGGTAGGGCAGAGTGCACGGCGTAGCGTGGAGGGCGGACGGCCAGGCCGCAGTGCGGGCGGCATCGCAAAGCAGGGCAGCGCGCGGGGGTGCAGCAGTGCAGCAGCAGCAGCAACATCAGCAGAAGCGCAGCAGTAGCACCAACAGCTTAGTAGCAGCAGCAGCAGCAGCAGCTTCGCAACAGCAGCAGCAGCAGCTTAGCGCGACAGCACGTCTATAGTGGCAGCTGGCAAGGCGGCAGCAGTGCAGCAGCAAAACAACGGGCTGCAGGCCGGCAGGGCTGGGTAGGGCAGCGTGCGCGGTGTAGCGTGCAGGGCGGGCGGCCACGCTGCAGCACGGGCGGCAGTGCAAGGCAGGGCTACAGCAGTACAGTAGCAATGCAGTGCAGCAGTACAGTAGCAAAGCAGTGCAGCAGCAGCAGCAGTAGCTGAACAGCAACAGCAACGCAGCAGCAGCAGCAACAGCTTAGCAGGAACGCATGCAGCAGGCAGTGCAAGCAGCGCTGGCAGCGGGCTTCGCAGGGCAGCAGGGGCAGTGCGCGGGCAGCTCGCGTGCAGGCGGTGCAGGCAGCGAAGGGGGAGGGCGCGGGGCAGCGCGAGGGTCGCCAGTGTCAGAATACTGAACGAGGATGAATGCATTGAGAACAAGCTGAGTACAAGTACTAACCTTAATTGGGTTGTACCCCTTATGGGCTACCCCACTACAGCCTACACAACATAAACATTCTCATGTTTTGACACACCCCCATAGGCAAAGTGGGGGAGAACAAGTGGTCACAAGACCAGTCAAGAAAAGCAAAGCAAGCATAAGGTGAATTACGAAGTCACCACACAGTCCGAGCACAAGCAAATGACTACAAGGCCAGTTCACATACAGAGTTATATAAAAGAGAACAAACAGTACAGTGATCACAACCTAGCAAGTGTAAGCAAGCAGGTATATAAATATGTTAAACTGTATTATGCTTGTAGGCTGTAGTGGGGTAGCCAATATGGGGTACAACCCCAACTAGGGTTTCATATTTGTACCCAAACTTCTGCTAGTTCATTCATTCTTGCCTAGTTACTTTGATATGGTATTCAGAGCAGGAGGTCCCTAGGACCTACCGACCGTTTTTTTTTTAAGGGCCCACCACCGCTCGCATGCGGTTACCACGCTACCCCGTGCCCTAGCCTCGTAGCGCCCTCGTGCGCCCTCGTTAGCGCCCTCGCGCGCCCCTCGTTAGCGCCCTCGCGCGCACCCTCGTTAGCGCCCTCGCGCGCCCCTCGTTAGCGCCCTCGCGCGCCCCTTGCTAGCGCCCTCGCGCGCCCCTCACTAGCGCCCTCGCGCGCCCCTCGCAGTGTCGCCCGCCTGCCGAGCCGCTCGCTCGCAGCCCGCTCGTCCCGCTGCCCGCTTCGCAGCCCGCCCGCCCGCTCGCTGCCCGCTTCGCGGCCCGCCCGCTTCGCAGCCCGCCCGCCCGCTCGCTGCCCGCTTCGCGGCCCGCCCGCTTCGCAGCCCGCTCGCCCCGCTGCCCGCTTCGCAGCCCGCCCGCCCGCTCGCTGCCCGCTTCGCGGCCCGCCCGCTTCGCAGCCCGCTCGCTCGCTGCCCGCTTCGCGGCCCGCCTGCTTCGCAGCCCGCCCGCCCGCTCGCTGCCCGCTTCGCGGCCCGCCCGCTTCGCAGCCCGCTCGCCCCGCTGCCCGCTTCGCAGCCCGCCCGCCCGCTCGCTGCCCGCTTCGCGGCTCGCCCGCTTCGCTGCCCGCTCGCAGCGCCGCCCGCCCGCCCGCTACCTGCTTCGCTGCGTCGCCCGCCCGCCCCGCTGCCCGCTTCGCAGCCCGCCCGCCACGCTTCTCGCCTGCTGCTCCCTGCCTGTGCACCGCCGCTTGCTCCTGCTGTGGCTGCTAGCTTCGCTCTAGCGCGTCCCCTCTGCTGCTGCCGCTGCTCTGCTGTGCCCTCACGCCTGAGCTATGGCCTCTATTCGCGTTCTTTCCTTCTATGCTGAGGGCCGTCCCGTGCAGTTCACTTCCTGGCTCGACGACCTGCAGTTGTATCTTATGAGCAATAGCACGGACCACATCTCCCTCTATGACTACGCGTCTGGTGCTGCCGCTGCTCCTGCTGCCACAGCCGAGCTTAGTGTTCGTTCCCACTGGCAGACTCGTGACGCAGCTGCTCGCCTAGCCATTCGCAGTCACCTGCCGCTAGCTGAGCTCGAGCATTTCGGCGACTGCAAATCCGCTAAGGCCCTGTACGATGCTGTCGTTGCTCGCTACACCTCGCCTGCCACAGTCGAGCTTAGCCGCCTCATGCTGCCGTACCTGTTCCCCGATCTGTCCACCTTTACTACAGTCGCCGATCTTATCACCCACCTTCGCACTAGTGATGCTCGCCTGCGTGCCGCCCTTCCCACCGAGTTCTGCGCTAAGAACCCCCCTCCACTGTACTGGACACTCCACTTCATAGTCACCCGTCTCCCTGACACCCTCCGCTCAGTTCGAGACCACTTCCTTGCTCGCTGTCCCACTGAGCTCACAGTCGCCCTCCTAGAGGAGCAGCTGCTCGCGGCCGAAAAGAGCATTGTAGCTGTCGGTGCTGCTCGTGGCGCTCCTCGCACCCCCATCTTTGAGGGGTGTTCTCCCTCTCCCCTCGCTCCCTCCTACGCTGCTGCTGCTGCTGTTGACTTCCTTGGTGCTGAGTCTGTTGGCGCTGCTTCTGCTCCTGGTGGGAGGCGCCGCATGTCAGAATCCCAGTCACTAACCACTGGGATAAAAGGGCTTGTTTGTGTAGCGGGTGAGTGCGCCCATAACCCCCCAGGCCAACATGCCTGTAACCCTTCCCTAGGATCATCGGGGATCTCCAGTGGACCTCTGACACCCCACCGCACTGGGATGCCCGAGGTGCACACACCGGGATTCGAACCCGAGACCTTCGCTCTGATACCATGTCAGAATCCCAGTCACTAACCACTGGGATAAAAGGGCTTGTTTGTGTAGCGGGTGAGTGCGCCCATAACCCCCCAGGCCAACATGCCTGTAACCCTTCCCTAGGATCATCGGGGATCTCCAGTGGACCTCTGACACCGCACCGGCAAGGGCAAGGGGGGCAAGGGTGGTGGTGGTGGCGCTGGGGGGGGAGGAGGTGGGGGGGGAGGCGGTGCTGGAGGGAGCGGTGGCGGGAGCACTGGAGGGAGTGGGGTCGGTGGTGGAGGCGGGGGCGGCGAAGGAAGCAGTGGCAGTAGTGGCGGCGGCGGCGGTGGCGGCGGTGGCGGTGGTGGCGGTGGTGGCGGTGGCGGTCGGAGCGGTGGTAGTGGTGGCGGCGGAGGTCGGAGTGGAGGCACTGGCTCGGGCCAGAGCTCCCACCAGCAGCAGCGTCCCCAGATGACCCAGCAGCTTCGTGAGTGGCTTGCTCAGCGTGGGACGTCGGGGGGCAGTGGCCGCTGTTCTTATGTCATTCGCACAGGTGACCGCAAGGGACAGACGTGTGGGAGGTTCCACACCCCGTACCGCTGCTTCTCCCGCCTTGACGACGCTTGGCGTGAGGAGATGGGTGCGGATGTTGAGCGCCCCCGCTGGGCTGAGCTCATGAGGGCTGGTGTTGATGTCTTTGCTCTTGACTATGATGCTATTATTGCTGCCATGTATGCATTGACTGTTAGTGCCGAGGGAGACTGTTACCTGTGTGTGCCGCCTGACCCAGGTATAGAGCCCGCTGCCCTGGGTACTAGTGAGTCTGCTCTCTCTGGTATGGTGCCCCCTGTACTTGCTCCCTCCAGTGCTGTCCCGGCTGGTTTCGAGTCTGCTCTCTCAGGTACAGCACCCACAGAGACTGCTCTCTCAGGTACCGCACCGGCTGAGGCCTGTCACACCTTCACCCTTGACTCAGGTGCTTCCCGTTGCTTCTTTCGTGACAGTACTGAGCTCACACCGCTTCCTGCACCGGTCCCAGTCTCCTTGGCTGACCCCTCTGGGGGCCCAGTCCTTGCCCAGTCCACCACTGTCCTCCCTTGTCCAGCGATTCCGTCTGGCTCGTTGTCAGGTTTCCACCTCCCCTCGTTCTCGACGAACCTGGTGAGCAACGCTGTCCTCCAGGATCAGTGGGTTGACACCTTTACCCCTGGAGGACAGCGTGTGGCGATCTGCACGTGCTCCAGGACCGGCCGTCACCTGGCTACGTTTACCCGTCGGCCGGGGTCGAGTCTCTACACACTGACCACTGCGTCTCCTCAGGTCGCTGCTGTCGGTCAGGTGTCTGCGTCAGGTCTGGTAGCCCACGCCTGTGAGTGTCGTTCCCTGTCGCACCAGACTCTTCTCTGGCACCACCGCCTGGGTCACCCCTCTTTGCCACGCCTTCGTGGCATGCACCGTCGCCACCTTGTGTCTGGTCTTCCCAAGTCCCTCCCTCCCCTCCCTGCCTCGCCTGCGCCGCCTTGCCTTCCTTGCGTCGAGGGGCGGCAGCGCGCCGCTCCTCACTCCTCCTCGTTCCCCCCGACAGAGGCTCCTCTGCAGACCCTCCACCTGGACGTGTGGGGCCCAGCCCGCGTTCGTGGTCAGGGCGGTGAGCGGTACTTTTTGCTGGTTGTCGACGACTACTCGCGTTACACCACGGTCTTCCCCTTGCGCACCAAGGGTGAGGTCCCTGCTGTTCTGATCCCTTGGATCCGCACGGTTCGTCACCAGCTCCGCCGCCGTTTCCGGACGGATCTTCCTGTCCTGCGTCTGCACTCTGACAGAGGTGGTGAGTTTTCCTCCGATCTCTTGAGGACCTTCTGTCAGGCGGAGGGCATCGAGCAGACCTTCACGCTTCCGGACTCCCCACAGCAGAATGGGGTTGCTGAGCGCCGCATTGGCCTGGTCATGGAGGTCGCTCGTACCTCCTTGGTCCACGCGGCGGCTCCCCATTTTCTGTGGCCGTTTGCTGTCCGGTACGCCGCGCATCAGCTCAACCTCTGGCCCCGTGTCTCCTTGCCGGAGACCTCGCCCACACTGCGTTGGACGGGGGAGGTTGGCGATGCGTCGCGCTTCCGGGTGTGGGGTGCTCGGGCCCTTGTCCGCGATACGTCCGCGGACAAGCTCTCCTCCCGCACGCTTCCCTGTGTCTTCCTTGGCTTTGTCCCTGACGCGCCTGGCTGGCAGTTTTACCACCCCACCTCGCGCCGGGTCTTCGCCTCTCAGGACGTCACCTTTGACGAGTCGGTCCCTTTCTACCGTCTCTTCCCCTACCGCACTGCCCCTCTCCCTCCCCCGCCGCTTTTCCTCGCTCCTGGTCCCCCTCCGGTAGACCCCCTTCCCCCTCAGGGTCCTGCTCCTTCAGGTGTCTCTCAGGTAGACCCTCCTCCCGTCGCTGAGCCTGTCGAGGTCACAGGTGACTCAGGTGCTGCTGCGGGTGGTGCTGCTGGGAGTGCTGAGCCTGGGGGTGTTGAGCCTGGGGGTGGTGGGCCTGGGGGTGCTGGGGCTGCGGGTGCTGGGACTGAGGGTGCTGGCGCTGAGGGTACGGTGCCTGAGAGTACGGAGCCTGGGGGTGCTGAGCCTGGGGGTGCTGAGCCTGCGGGTGCGGGGCCTGGGAGTGCTGGGACTGCGGGTGCTGGAGCTGAGGGTACTGTGCCTGAGAGTTTGCCGCCTGGGGGTGCTGAGCCTGGGGGTGCTGCGACTGGGGGTGCTGAGCCTGCGGGTGCTGAGTCTGCGGGTACTGAGCCTGGGGGTGCTACTACTGAGCCTACGGAGCCTCGGGTTACTGCGTCTGGGGGTGCTCCGGTTCGGGGTGCTGAGCAGTCTCTCACACCGCAGCAGCTTCGTGACTGGTACGTCCGGCGCTTTCGCCGTCCTAGTGGCTTGGCTGGAGTTGGGGGTGCTGGGGCTGCTTGTTCTGGGAGTACTGCGACTGGAGCTGCTGGAGCTGGGGACTCTGGCGCTGGCGGTGCTAGCGGAGTTGGAGCTGCCGACTCTGGGGGTGGCGCTGCTGCTGGTGCTGCGGACCCGCCTGGTGGAGCTGCTGCTGGAGCTGAGGACCCGAGCGGTGGCGCTGCTGCTGGTGCTGGGGACCTGGACGTTGGAGCTCCTGCTGGTCCTGAGGACCCGGCCGCTGGAGTCTCTTCTGCTTCTGGAGACGCTGCGCGGCCGCGACCGTACTTCGTACCGCTCCTTCAGCAGGTTCTTGGGCAGGCTCCTCCTCCTTGTCCTCCTCCCTCCGTCGAGTGTCCTCCGCCTGTCCAGCCGTAGTCACAGTTACCGCCTGCCTCGCCTCTCCCTGCTCCCTCTCCGTACGCTGGTCCTACAGGAGGTCTTACAGAGCGTCGTGAGCCTGAGTCTCGTCCTGCGTCGCCTGTTCGTCCTGCTCGCACTGGTAGTCGTGTCCGTCGTGAGCGTCCTCCTCCTGTCCCAGGCACTCACTACATGACTCTGCGTCCCTCTACTGCTCCTCGGCGTGTCCCTCTACCGTCTCCTCCTGCGTCCTCTTTGCCTGCCGTTCCGGACCCTAAGTCTGACCGGTATCGCGCTGAGCACCCTACAGTCACGCGTCTCCTAGCTACTGTTGTCACTGACCCTACCTTTGAGTCCTCGGCTGCGTCTGCTCTGGTCGCTGAGTTGGTTGACTTTGCTGCTGCCTGTCGTCTAGACTACGCTGCTAGCCTTGTTGCCGAGTCAGAGTCTGCGTCTGTCTGTCCTCCGTCCGTCGGGGGTGAGTGTGCTCTTGGCACGGACGTCCTTGAGGACAGGCAGGAGGACTTTGACTCTCTTGCGGCTGCTGTACCTCATCTCGTGGCCTGGTTGCTTGCCCCTGAGGGAGACCAGGATGCACTAGACATCCCCACTCCGCGCACTTACGCAGAGGCGATCTCGGGTCCCTACTCCTCTCAGTGGCAGACAGCCATGGACGCAGAGATGGCATCCTGGAAATCCACAGGCACCTACGTCGACGAGGTTCCCCCTCCTGGGGCGAACATCGTCGATGTCATGTGGATTTTCAGGGTGAAGCGGCCGCCAGGTTCTCCGCCTGTCTTCAAGGCTCGTTACGTTGCTAGAGGCTTCAGTCAGCGTCAGGGGGTCGACTTCTTCCAGACCTTCTCCCCCACCCCGAAGATGACCACTCTTCGGGTTCTGCTGCACGTTGCTGCTCAGCGTGACTACGAGCTTCACTCTCTTGACTTCAGCACAGCGTTCCTGCAGGGCAGCCTGCACGAGGAGATCTGGCTGCGCCGCCCACCTGGCTTTACTGGGTCGTTTCCCCCTGGTACCCAGTGGAGTCTCCGCCGGCCAGTCTACGGTCTCCGCCAGGCGCCACGTGAGTGGCATGACACACTGAGGACTACACTTGCGGCTCTTGGTTCGCGCCGTCTACTGCTGACCCGTCGCTGTTTCTGCGCACAGACACGTCGCTGCCGCCGTTCTACATTCTCGTGTACGTCGACGACTTGGTCTTTGCTACTGCTGACACTGAGGCACTCGCTCGTGTGAAGTCGGAGCTGCAGAAGAGACACACCTGCACTGACCAAGGTGAACTGCGTAGCTACCTTGGCTTGCAGATCACCCGGGACAGAGCTCGCCGCACCATCACCCTGACTCAGTCACACATGGTGCAGCAGGTCCTTCAGCGCTTCGGCTTCCAGTTCTCCTCACCACAGGCCACACCTCTGGCTACCAGCCACTCGCTCTCAGCTCCACCTTCGGACGAGTCCGTAGAGCCGAGTGGCCCGTACCCAGAGCTTGTAGGCTGCCTCATGTACCTGATGACTTGCACGCGACCTGACCTCGCGTACCCTCTCAGCATCCTTGCTCGTTACGTTGCGCCTGGGAGACACAGGCGAGAGCACTGGGAGGCTGCTAAGAGGGTGCTGCGTTACTTGTGCAGTACATCAGGCATGGGGCTGGTGCTTGGAGGACGCGACAGAGTTGTCCTCACTGGTCACTCGGACGCTTCTTGGGTGGACGACCTGGCTACGCAGCGGTCGTCACAGGGTTACACCTTCAGCCTTGGCTCTGGTTCTGTCTCGTGGCGGTCCACCCGCTCTTCCTCTGTTCTCGGCTCTAGTTGTGAGGCTGAGATCTACGCCACAGCCATGGCTGCACAGGAGTTACGCTGGCTCACCTACCTGCTGACTGACTTGGGAGAGCGGCCTAGTTCTCCTCCAAATCTGTACGGTGACAACAAGGCGGCTCTTGCCTTGTGTCAGGAGCACAGACTGGAGCACAGGACGAAGCACATTGCTCTTCGCTACATTCTTGCTCGAGAGCTTCAGCAGCGCGGTCAGCTTCGGCTTGTGTACGTGGACTCGAAGGCCAACACTGCTGATATCTTCACCAAGGCGCTCCCGCCTAGTGATCATCAGCGGCACTGTACTTCTTTAGGCCTTGTGTCCACGTTTCCTCACTTGCTCACTGCTTGACATTCTTTGTACTGTACTTTATATATATCTTGTTGCTTGCTTGCTAGGTTTTGATCACTGTGTTGCTTGTCTTGTACTATATCTAGCACTGCATGTGAACTGGCCTTGTGGCCTTTACTTGTGCTCGGAGTGTGGTGACGTTGTGATCCACCCTGGGCTTTGCTTTGCTTTGCTGGACTGGTCTTGTGACCCTTTGTTCTCCCCCACTTTGCCTATGGGGGTGTGTTAAACTGTATTATGCTTGTAGGCTGTAGTGGGGTAGCCAATATGGGGTACAACCCCAACTAGGGTTTCATATTTGTACCCAAACTTCTGCTAGTTCATTCATTCTTGCCTAGTTACTTTGATAAAATATACATATATTTATATATGTAGATCATAGTACTAGCAATGTCACGCAGTGAGCAAGTGAGACAAAGCAGGCACAAGGCCTAGAGGAGTACAGAAACGCTGATGATCACCATGCTGAAGTGCCTTGGTGAATATATTAGCAGTGTTGGCCCGTGTGGCCACGTAAGCAAGACGAAGTTGACCACGCTGCTGCAACTCTCGAGAACGCAGAACGATGTGCTTCCTTCTGTGCTCCAGTCTGTGCTCCTGACACAAGGCAATCGCGGCCTTGTTGTGTACATACATAACTGGAGGAGAACGAGGCCGCTCTCCCAAGTCGGTTTGCAGGTAGGTGAGCCAGCGTAACTCCTGTGCAGCCATGGCTCCTGCGTAGATCTCAGCCTCACAATTGGAGATGAGAACAGAAGACGAGCGGGTAGACCGTCAAGAAACACAGCCGGAGCCAAGGCTGAAAGTGTAACCCTGTGACGACCGCTGCGCAGCCAGGTCGTCAACCTAAGACGCGTCTGAGTGTCTTGTGAGGACAACTGAACTCCGTCCTCAAAGCACGAGCCCCATGCCCAATGTACTGCACAAGTAGCACAACGCCCTCTTAGCGGCCTCCTAGTGCTCTGGTCGGTCTCTCCCGGGCGCAACGTAGCGAGCCAGGATGCTAAGAGCCGCAAGGTCAGGTCGACTGCAGGTCATCAGGTACATGAGGCAGCCCACAAGCTCTGGATACGGGCCACTTGGCTCTGTCCCAGGTGATCTGCAAGCCAAGATAGTTGCGCAGCTCACCCAGGTATGTGCACGTGTGTCTCTTCTGCAGCTCCGACTTCACAAGGGCCAGTGCCTCAGTGTCAGCAGTGGCAAAAACCAAGTCGTCGACGTACACGGGGATATAGAACGGCGGCAGCGAAGTGTATGTGCGCAGAAACAGCGACGGGTCAGCAGTCGAAGGAGCAAACCTAAGAGTCGCAAGCGTCGTCCTCAGTGTGTCGTGCCACTCACGAGGCGCATGGCGGAGACCGTAGACTGGCCGCCGGAGGAGCCTCCAGTACCTCCAGCTCCAGGACCTCTCGCTCCAGTACCTCTAGCTCTAGTACCTCCAGTACCAGCAGCTCAGGACCTCCAGCTCCAGTACCTCCAGCGCCTCCAGCTCCAACGCCTCCAGCTCCAGCGCCTCAAGTGTTAGCGCCTCCAACTCCAGGGCCTCCAGCTCCAGCGCCTCCAGCTCCAGTGTCCACAGCGTCTGTGCCTTCAGCGCCAGCGCCTCCAGCGGCAGTGCCTCCAGCCCCAGCAGCGCCACTCCGTAGGCGGGTGCACCGAGCAAACCACTCGCGCAGCTGCTGTGGTGAGAGAGGCTCCCGCCGGCTAGACCGCTGTGGCGAGGCACCCGTAGGACCTCCAGCAGACGCAACACCCCTAGGCTCTGCACCCCCAGACTCAGTACCCTCAGGCTCAGCACCCCTAGGCTCAGCACCCCCAGACTTAGCACCCTCAGGCTCAGCACCCCTAGGCTCAGCACCTCCAGGCTCTGCACCCTCAGACTCAGTACCCCCAGGCTCAGCACCCCCAGGCTCCGCACCCTCAGGCTCAGCACCCCCAGGCTCCGCACCCTTAGGCTCAGTACCCCTAGCAGCACCACCCCCAGCACCACCAGAAACGACAGCAACCGGCTGCAGAGGCAGCGAAGGCGGTCGAGGTGGAAAACCCGGAGGGGTCTCCAAGCGTGGTGAGCGGCAGGGTGTCGCCGCGTCGTCACAAGCAACGTCATCCCCCTCGTTTGGGCCAGAGGTGTCGGAAGTGACCTCGAATGGCTCAGCCAAGGGGAGTGGGTCTACCTGAGACACACGTGAAGGAGCAGGACCCTGAGGGAGGAGGGGGTCTACCGGAGGTGGACCTGGGGCGAGGAAGAGCGGCGGGGGGGGGGGGGGGGAGAGAGAGAGAGGGGCAGTGCGGTTGGGGAAGAGACGGTAAAAGGGAACCGAGTCGTCAAATGTGACGTCCTGAGAGGACAGAACACAGCGCGTGGTGGGGTGGTAAAATCTCCGGCTAGGTGCGTCAGTGGGAAAGCCAAGGAAGACGCAGGGAATGGCGCGAGAGGAGAGCTTGTCCGCGGTGGTATCTCGGACAAAGGCACGAGAGCCCAAGACCCAGAACACCGACGCATCGCCAACCTCCCCCGTCCAATGCAGTGTAGGCGAGGTCTCCGGCAAGGAGACACAGAGCCAGAGGTTGAGCTGATGTGCAGCATACCGGACCGCAAACGGCCACAGAAAATGGGGAGCAGCCGCATCGATCATGGAGGTACGAGCCACCTCCATGACTAAGCCAATGCGGCGCTCAGCAACCCCATTCTGCTACGGGGAGGCCAGAAGCGTGAACGACTGGAGGATGCCCTCCCCACAACAAAAGTCCCGAAGGAGTTGGGAGGAGAACTGAGCACCTCTATCAGAGTGCAAACGCAGGACAGGAAGGTTCTGGCGGAACCGCTCGCGGAGCTGGAGACGGACAACGCGGATCCAAGGGATCAAAACATCAGGGACCTCCTCATTGCTACGCAAGGGGAAGACCGTGGTGTAACGCGAATAGTCGTCAACAACCAGTAGAAAGCATCGCTCGCGGTCCTGTCCATTGACGCGGTCTGGGCCCCACACATCCATATGGAGAGACTGCAACAGGTGCAGTGAGTGGTGTGACTATTGTACTGTCGCAAAAGAAGCAGCGGGAAGCACCTTAGTCAAGCGTGAAGGTGTGCAAGGCCTCAGCAGGCGTAGTACCAGAGAGAGCAGACGCACTAGCACCTAGGGCAGCAGCCTCTATACCTGGGTCGGGCGGCACACACAGGTAACAGTCACCCTCAGCACTAACAGCCTCAGCGCTAACAGTGCCACTCCGAAGGCGGGTCCGTCGAGCAAACCACTCACGAAGCTGCTGGGGCATAAGGGTCTCGCGCGGACGCTGCTGCTGCTGCCTCTGGTCACCGCCAGAACTTCCTCTATGGACCGCTCCACCCCGACGCAGGGCAGGGCGTGCGCGGGCGGCGTGACGCAGGGCAAGGCGTGTGCGGGGCGGCGCAACGCAGGTCAAGGCAAGGCGGACGCGGGGCGCGCGACGCAGGGCAGGGCGTGCGCGGGGCGGCGCGATGCAGGGCAGGGCGTGCGCGGGGGGGGGCGCAACGCAGGGCAGGGCAGGGCGTGCGCAAGCGGCGCGACGCAGGGCAAGGTAGTGCAGCGCGACTGGTGGGGCAGCGCGACGGGCAGGGTACTATTTGGTGGGCCCTAAAAACGGTCCTGAAACAGGACCTGCTCTGATACCATATCAGAATACTGAACGAGAATGAATGCATTGAAAACAAGCTGAGTACAAGTACTAACCCTAATTGGGTTGTACCCCTTACTGGCTACCCCACTACAGCCTACACAACATAAACATTATCATGTTTTGACAGCCGGCGGAGCGCAGGGCTGACGCGTGGGGCAGGGCAGGTACGCGCGGGGCAGTGCGCGATCAGTGCGGGCAGCTCGTGGGCGGTGTGTGTCAAATGTTGTAGTCTTAGTGATGTGTGTCATAGGGGGTACAACTCTCAGGGTTAGGTTTATGCTCTTCTTTCCTTATCACCATTTCTTTGTTCTTCCATTATTGCCTTTCCTTGTTTCCTACCTCTCATTTCACTTCCTCTAATACCCCTTATCTTCAAATCCACGATTTTGTATTAAAGGCATTGGCCCATATTGCACAAGCCTTTAAAAGTTGACGAGGAGGTGATTCAGTTTTTTTGCTATGGCCAGAGAATCCATTTCGTGCAATTCAGTTGTTGTGTGTTTTTTTTTTTTTTTTTTTTTTTTTTTTTTTTGCAACATACAGCCCCACCTCGCCTTTCCCCTGGTGGTAGCTGCTGTATTTTTTTCAAGTTTGCACATTGCTCGGCACTTGCGCGGCTCACAATTTGGGACTCGGGCTTTAAACTTAATCCATGGTAATACAACTATACCCGAGTTGCCCCCGATCCAATCGCAACATTTCTGTCAATGTTATATCATGCTTGAAGTAGTTTAGTGTAGTTATTGTTATAAACCTGTTGGTGGTGCACCACTGTCCTCACCTTTTCTTGAACTATATCTGTATCTCCTTCCATAATGCAAACCCCTTCTCTCTCGTCAACCTCGTTCTAAACCCTAGTCCTAACCTAACTACCATTCTTGACATGCTATCAGAGCTACTACAGTCTTAGGACCCACTTTCTCTCAAGGAACATGGGCTTGCTCCCGCTGCAGCGCGAAATGCGCTATTTTGTTCGTCATTGGTCGCGCCCGAGGCGCCTAACCGTCCCGTCCCGTCATGCCTGTCGCGCCCGAAGCGCTTGCCCGTCCGTCGCGCCCCGTGCGCCCTGCCCACGCCCCCCCTGCACCCTGCCCGTCCGTCGCGCAGCCCGTTTTATCTGCGCGCGGCCCGTTTTGCTCCACGCGCACTTCGTTCTGCCCCGCGCGCAGCTCGTCCTGTCCGCGCGCGACCCGTTCCTACCGCGCGCAGCCCGCCCAGCGACTCTCCAGGCGCTAGCACAAACGTCCGCGACCTGCGCCAGCACATGCCCTCGCCAGGTGCCAGCGGAGACGTCCGCGATGTGCGCCAGTGCCTGCGCCAGCGCGGACGCCAGCGCCAGCAACTCCGTACGCCGCCCCCCCCCCCTTCCCTAACGCGGCTTCTGCCGTGGGGGGGGGGGGGGGGGGGGGGGGAGATGTGGGGGTGGCGGGGTTGACCAGCCAGCAGCCCGTCCCTCCCCTCTCTCTTCCTGCAGGGCTTATCACCGTGGAGAGGGGGAGGGGGGGGTGGAGAAGTTGAAGAGGGTGAAGGGGTGGCGAAAGTAGAAAGGTGCGGAGGGAGTAAGGTTAAAGAGGTTGACTGAAAAGAGGGGTGAGGACTTGGGGGTTATTAACGGGGGGGGGAGCGTCCGCGCTCATGCCCACCTAGCCCACCTCCTCTCCTCATCGGGACTTGGGGTTTATTAACGGGGGGGGTTCGCTATGAGCGTGTGCGCTCATGCCCACCTAGCCCACCTCCTCTCCCTTTCCTCTCTCACTTCCCCCTTTGTAAAAGGAGGTTCGTAAGCGGGTACCCCGGGCATCGAGCGTGCGCGCTTATGCAAGCCCCCCACCTCTTCTCCTCTTCTCTCCTCTGTCAGAATTAGCTGTAGAAAGTAAGAATGAAGAAAGGAGGGTTTGCACTAGCAACAATGGTGGTACAAATAGCTAACCCTAGAAGGGTTGTACTCGCTATAGAGCACCCCACTGCAGGCTAGAGCATAATATTCTGACGCACCCCCATAGTCAAAGTTTTGTGTAATCAGCAGAGCAAGCAAAGTAGTACAAGCTCAGGGTGGATCACGATGTCACCACACATTCTGAGCACAAGCAAAAAGCAATAGTTTAAGGTTCACAATTATGAGCAAAGCTAGAGGCAGTCACAGGGGGCAAGTGAGGAGGAGGAGGGCTGATGAGAGGAGAGTAGATAGGAGGCGACGACTGAAGATGCAGACACACGGGCAACAGACGGCTCTGGTGCGACAACGTGGCTACCGGGAATGAGTGCCCCGGAGTACAGGAGTAACAGGCTCCGCGGCTAATATGCGCGGCAGGAGCAACGGACCCACAGGCGACGGCGCAACCGGCTCTCTGAGCTACCGGGAATGAGTGCACCGGAGTACAGGCGCTGCGTACGACACGACGGCAACCTCCGCTCAACCTCCCCCAACAGTCCCACACCCCTCGACACACACCCCCTGCTGCGCCCCTAGCTCCACTCCCCCTTCACCCCCCTAGGACCACTCCTTCGGCTCCCCACACAACCACCCCCCTGAGCGGCAGCTGCAGCAGCGGGAGACGGAGGAGGAGGAGAAGGAGGGGACGGGGCACACAAACGGCACCCCCACACTCGCCACCCCCACACTCCACATCCCCAAACCCTAAAACGGGTGGGATAGGGGCAGGAGCGCGGGGGACGGCGAGAGGGGGACGGACGAGGCGCGCGCAGGCTGCCCGCGCCGCGCGCTGGCCTGGCGCAGCCCGTACGGGCCGCGCGCGGGCCCCAGGGGCGGTTCGACGGGCGACGGGGGCGTTTTGGCGGGCGACGGGGGGAGGGCGCTTCGACGGGCGACGGGGGGCACTTCGACGGTGGGAAACCGCCGCGCGCCTCGGGGTGCACGGCGTGCGGAAAACCGCCGCGCGCCCCAAGCGCACGGCGGGATGAAAACCGCCGAAACCCTAGAAAAAAAAAATTTCGCCGCGCGCGGCAGGAAGAAGTCGTCGCGCGCCCGAGGCGCCCGGCAGGAAGTAAAGCAGCGGAAGCATTAGGTGGTGGGCCCACCCACAGGATCGACCCAGGAGGGTCGACCTGCTCTGATAGCATGTCAGAATTAGCTGTAGAAAGTAAGAATGAAGAAAGGAGGGTTTGCACTAGCAATAATGGTGGTACAAATAGCTAACCCTAGAAGGGTTGTACTCGCTATAGAGCACCCCACTGCAGGCTAGAGCATAATATTCTGACATCCTCTCCTCTTACCTCGTCCTCCTTCCTTACCTCTCTGCCATCTTTTACTGCTCCTGGGGGTGATGACTGCACCAGTTCCTACCGCAAGCAGGCTAAGGGGGTGTGTCAATGTTATATCATGCTTGAAGTAGTTTAGTGTAGTTATTGTTATAAACCTGTTGGTGGTGCACCACTATGCTCACCTTCCCTTGAACTATATCTGTATCTCCTTCCATAATGCAAACCCCTTCTCTCTCGTCAACCTCGTTCTTAACACTAGTCCTAACTTAGCTACCATTCTCGACAATTTCTGAGACATCCTTGTCCGACCTCTCCGCCAGAGTTGTCACTTGCCCTGGCCCAAGAACTTAGAGGGCTGAGGTGGCCCAATTTCAGCCCTTAATTTTCCGAGTTGAGTCCAATTTCAACACTTAGAGCGTGTTCCTACGGGTCTCTATCAGGCTGACCTCTGATCAGACTTGGTGCTTCGAGCTATTTCTTTATAAACACAGATTTATGACGTGAGAAAAAACCAGTGCTGCGCGACGAATTGGTCGCGCGAAACCTTTCACACATGCGTGCTGTTTCGGCGAACCAGTGTCAGGAAATCGTTGAAACACGTGTGAAAAGACACTGTTTTGTCGGGTATGAAGCATTCGAATATTTTTCAGCCCCCAAACGGAAGTTTTAATCGCCTGTGACGTGTCAGATTTCGCGATTGTTCCTTATCAATTTTGCGGGAGCGTTGCGCAGTGCCACGTCACCCATGCGTTTTGCAGAGCGCTTCGCCAAACAACAAGAAACGTTAATTAAAAAGCCTGTTTCAATCCGAAAATTTAGTGTTTGGCTCGAGTCTGACAAGAGGCCAGTCTGACAGAGGTCGTAGGAAAACGCTCTTAGGGCAGATTCGAGACGTGACATGTCCCAAAAGTACATGTCCCAATCGAATGTTCTGCTCCGTACTGAACTATACCAAAGACGCGAAAAATTCGACAATGTTCGATACTAGGGTGTAATTCGGTGTGATACGATGCAGTGCGGTAGAATCGATTGTGACGAGAAGTTTTGTGACATGTCCAGGCCCGATTGTGCCCTTAGATTCAGGACTACACATCCTTCTGAACATGATCGTAAACACATCATGAAAGTCGGTTGATGTTCAATTACACCTAAGGGCTGTGGTACATAGCAGATACATAACCCGAACTTCAATACAGGGGGGGACCAGTAGGTGAGGATGTATACGTAAGCAGGGAATGAATACAAGTGAACGAGGGGGTAGTGTCAAGAACAGAAGTGTTGGTTCATTGATGTGGGTTGGGATACATATAACAAACCCTAAAATCTGTACCCCCTATGACAAACCTCACTACAGGCTACAACATTTGACACACCCCCATAGCCTAAGTGAGGGGTGCCAAGCAAAAACCAAAAGTGTACGGTCACAAGACCAGTCACAAAGAAACAAAGCTCAGGGTGGATCACAACGTCACCACACACTCCGAGCACAAGCAACAGGGGCGACAAGGCCAGTCCAAGAGTTCACAAGTGTGTATAGCAAGAGTACAAGCAAAGCAAACAGTAAACTCAAGCCTATACACGACTAGAACCTGTGTCAACAAGGCCTAACTGCACACAACACCTCTGGTGGTCACAAGGCGGAAGCGCCTTGGTAAAGATGTCTGCAGTGTTGGCCTCGGACTCCACAAACTCGAAGCGAGCCAGTCCACGTCTCTGCAACTCTCGCAGAAGAAGTACCTGACGTTAATGTGCTTCACTCTGCTCTTCAGTCGCGGCTCTCGACAGAGGAGAATCGACGCCTTGTTGTCAGTGAACAAGGTCGGTGCAGAGCTCGGCCGCTCACCAAGTTCGGCGAGCAAGAACGTCAACCAACGCATCTCCTGTGCCGCCATGGCACCAGCGTAGATCTCAGCCTCAGCTGTAGAGGTCGAGATCGAAGAGGAGCGCGTGGACCTCCAAGAAACCGCTCCAGAACCCAAGCTGAAATAGTACCCCTGAGTAGACCTGTGAGTCTCAGCGTCGTCAGCGTAAGAAGAGTCACAGTGACCAGTAAGTACGACAGACTGCTGCCCTCCAAGAACTAGCCCCACGCCTGATGTCGTCGCTAGGTACTTCGCCACCCTCACAGCCGCCGTCCAGTGAACAGGACGGTGTCTCCCTGGCGCAACAAAGCGCGCAAGGATGCTGAGAGGGAAGGCGAGGTCCGGGCGAGTACAAGTCATCAGGTACATGAGGCAGCCCACCAGCTCTTCGTAGGGACCACTGGACTCAAACGGCTCGTCAGGAAATGGTCCAGTAAGTCTGTGGTCAACAGCAAGAGGTGTGCGCTGTACTGTGGAGTGCTGAAGCTCGAACCGCTGAAGGACCTGCTGCACCATGTGTGACTGTGAGAGCGTAATGGTGCGAGCAGCACTGTCCCTGGTGATCTGCAGGCCAAGGTAGTGGCGCAGCTCACCAAGGTCAGTGCACGTGTGTCTCTTTTGCAGTTCGGACTTCACGTCTGCCAAGGCAACCCTGTCAGGAGTGGCGAAAACGAGGTCGTCGACGTAGACAAGAACGAAGAACGGTGTGGAGCCACGACGAACGAACAGGGACGGGTCGGCAGAAGACGGCTGGAACCCAAGGTCTGAGAGGGTAGAACGAAAAGTGTCGTGCCACTCACGAGGAGCCTGACGAAGACCGTAGACAGGTCGCCTCAGCCTCCAGTGGGTCCAGTGAAGGCAGAGGGACGACGTAGCCAGACCTCCTCGTATAGGCTACCCTGAAGGAAAGCAGTGGAGAAGTCGAGAGAGTGTAACTCGTAGTCTCTCTGTGCTGCTACGTGCAGTAACACGCGAAGAGTGGTCATCTTCGGGGTAGGCGCGAAGGTCTGAAAGAAGTCAACTCCCTCGCGCTGACTGAAACCTCTAGCCACGTAGCGCGCCTTGAAGACCGGAGGAGATTCTGGTGGCCGCTTCACCCTGTAGATCCACATGCCATCGACTACGTTCGGCTTAGGGGGGGGAACCTCGTCGACGTAGGTGCATGTGGATCTGTAGGAGGCCATCTCTGCGTCCATGGCAGCTCTCCACTGAGAGGCCCAAGGCCCTGACACTGCCTCAGTGTAAGTGCGAGGAGTTGGTATGTCAAGGGCGTCGGGGTCTCCCTCAGGGGCGAGCAGCATGGCACAGAGATGAGGGGAAGCGGCTGCCAGGAACTCTAGCTCAAACTGCCTATCCTCTAGGGCGTCACAGCCAAGGGCAGACTCACCCCCGACGGCCAGAGGTCTGGTAGGAGGAGCAGCCACAAGACCGGTGGCGTAGTCAAGGCGGCGAGTAGAGGCAAACTCAGTGACTGCGGCAGTGAGAGCGGAGACAGAGGACACAGAGGCACGAGGGTCGGTAACAAGAGAGGCGAGAACACGAGAGAGAACAGGACGGTACGTGCGGTAGTAGTCAGTGACAGGAGTAGAGAGGGAAGCAGTGAGGGCTGACTTAGGAGGAGACGGAAGCACAGACGGAGACGAACGAGGCAGACTAGAACGAAAGAGGACAGTACGGAGGTCAGTGACGAGAACAGTGGATGAGGGACGAGCACGAGGAGAGCGACGAGAAGCCCAAGTCTGAGAAGGAGGAGGGGACAACAGAGGCTGAGAACGAGGGAAAACAGCTGGGGAGGGGTCAGGAGGAGGAAGCGAAGGACCAGAAACGGGAGGAGAGGGGGAGGAGGAAGGAGAGGGAGAGGGGAGACCGAGGGTCCGAAGACCAGAGACAGGAGGAGGAAGCGGCTACTGCTGCTGTTACGGCAGCTGCTGCTGTACCTCCTGCTGCTGCGGCGGCTCCAGCTACCGCTGCTACTGCTGCTGCTGCTCCGGCTGCGGCTGCTGCTGCTGCTGCTGCTGCTGCTGCTCCAGCTGCTGCAACTCTCGCTACTCTCTCTCCAACTCCAGCTGCTCCTCACGGGCACGGCGAACATGAGCCTGGTGCCGAGTCGGGTAGGGGTGGGGGGAGGAGTAGGTGACGGGGCTGCGGCAGTCATAGGACCTGCCTCCAAAGCACCTGGCACGCCACCCCCAGAGTCAGCACCACCAACAGCAACACCGCCAGGCTCACCAGGACCCGAAGGGGGCGCACCCGCACCCCCAGACGTAGCACCCCCAGCGTGACCAACACCAGCTCCCGGAATACACGAGTCTCCTGCAACCACGGGCTCAGCTCCAACTCCAGCACCCCCGGAACCAGAAACCGGCACAGGGACGCTCTCAGCACCAACCCCTCTAGAGCTAGCACCTGCAGGGCCCTCTCCACGAACACCGGCTCCCGCAGGGTCTGCAGCAGGCTGCGAGGAGGACTGCGGGGAAGGAGGCTGCACCTGAGGGGCTACCTAAAGGGGAGGAGTAGCCTGGGACACACCTGACGGGGCTAGACCAGGGGGGGAGGCTGTACCGGGGGAGCAGGAGGGGGAGCGGAAGTCAGGAAGAGAGGGGGAGGAGGAACCGGGAGACCTCGACTGGGGTACCTGACGTAGTAGGGGGTGGACTCCTCGAAACGGACGTCACGGGAGTCAAAGAACCGATGAGAGGGAGGGTGGTAAAAAGTGTAGTCAGAGGAGTCCTCTGGGAAACCAAGGAAGACACAGGGAACGGCGCGAGGCGAGAGCTTGTCTGCGGAGGTGTCGCGGACAAGAGCCAAGCAACCTCAGACACGAAACCGCGACGCAACACCAGGGGACCCGGTCCAAAGACTGGTCGGTGAAGCCTCTGGCCGAGAGACGCGTGGCCAGAGGTTCAGCTGGTGTGCGGCGTACCTAACCGCGTAGGGCCACAGAAAATGGGGGGCACGGGCGTGAGTCAAGGAGGTGCGGGCAATCTCCATGACCAAGCCTATGCGGCGCTCAGCAACCCCATTCTGCTGTGGGGACTCTGGAAGCGTCCAGAACTGACGAATGCCCTCCTCGCGATAGAATCCAGCGAGAATGAAGACACCCTTGCGGTCGGAGTGAAGACAGCTGAGACGACGACCACGAATGTCCTCTGTGGTAAGCAGCCACCTGATCGGCGTAGAAGTCACCTCAGACTTCTTCGCCAGGGGGAACACTGTGGTGTAGCGGGAGTAGTCGTCAACGACCACCAGAAAGAAACGCTCACACTCAGGGCCAAGGCGAGGGGCGGGGCCCCAGACGTCCAAGTGGAGCGTCTCAAAAGGCTCGGTGGCCGGACGAAGGGAGGAGGAGTGAGGGGTGGCGCGCTGCCAACCCTCGACTGCAAGACACGCGGGAGGCCTAAGACAAGACTCTGACGAGACATAGCGCGCAGACGAGGAAGGGACGGGTGCCCCATCCGGTGGTGCCACAGAACGGTGGGGTGTGCAAGTGACCGGCAGGAGCACGACGCAGCAACTGGACCAGACACGGGAACCTGACCAGACACAGCTACCTGAGGGGACGCAGCAACCTGGTGAGACGCAGGGACCAGACTGGGGGAAGTAACCGGGGCCGGGGGCAGGAGTCGCTGCTGCTGCTGCTGCTGCGGCTGCGGCTGCTGCCCATCAGGGCCAGTGTGAAGTGTGTAAAGACCAGAGCCCGGCTCGGCAGTAAAGGTGGCAAGAGGCGAGTAAGTGTCGCCGTCAACACAAACCGCCGTCTCACCAGAGGGCTCAATCCACACACCCACGTGCTGACTCACAAGAGGCCTCACGCCCTCCAAGTTCCTCGAGAACGAGGGGACGTGGAAGCCAGTCAGAGACCCAGAGGGAACAGCAGGGCACGGAAGAGTAGTAGTGTAGCGAGCAGTGACTGGTCCCGAGGTGGGATCAGCCAGTGCTACAGAGACTGGTGCAGGAAGTGGAGTAAGTGTCGTGTGGTCGCGGAAGAAGCAGTGCTAAGCCCCAGAGTCCAAAGGGAAAGACAGCGAAGCGTCCTCCGAAGTAGCGCCCAGACTAGTGCCTACACAAGTGCCTACACTAGCAACAGGTAACTCAGCAAGACTAGCACCTAAGCTAACAACACGCGAGTAAACAGAGTCTGAAGCACTAGAGTCAATAACAGCATACATAGCATGAGGAGTTCCTAAGAGATCAAACAACTAAGAAGCCGACATGGCCCAAAAGGCGGAGCCGTGCGTCTGTACAAGAGGAAACCAGTCAGGGGCAGGGCCGCCAACGCTGAAGGCCAAGCGAACCGTGTCAGTGAGCTGAGCAAAGCACTGACCAGGAGGGTGGGTGCGGCCACAAGGCTGGCCTCGGCGAGCACCTGTCAGAACCTGATAGGTGCACGAAGGGTGAACAACACCTCGCTGGGGCTAACGCTGTCCTGGCCCCGAAACATGGTGCTGCCGCTGCTGCTGCAGGGGCTGCTGCAAGGGGAGGGGCTGCTGCTGCTGCAGCTGCTGCTGCCGCTGGGCCAGGTACCACGCCGCTGCTCCACCCACCGCAGCCGGCAGACCAGGAGGAGGCTGACGAGTCCGGGTGTCGCCTCCACCAGCTGCAGTAGGGGAGTCACTGGCCGCTGCACGAGACGCCTCTCCAGGTCCTGCGCTCCCGCCGCCACCTGTCGGCACGCCACCCCCACCACCTCCGCCGCCAACGCCGCCACCGTCGCCACCGCCTGCACCCGGACCGCCCCTCCTACCACCCCTACCTCGAGACCATGAAGAAGTCGTAACAGCAGATGCGGTCACGTCAGTAGTGGCTGTGGCTAGTGAGGCAGTAAAAGTGGGCAGCTGAGGGACAGTGCACCCGTGAAACAGTGGAGGGGGCACAACACCAGAGGCGGAGGCTATGGAGCGGAGGTTGCTCTTGACGTCCTTTAGCTCAGACTCAAGGACCTCGATAGTGAGCTCACTAGGGTGCTTCAAGAGAAGCGTGTCACGAACTGAGGCAAGGCAGTCAGGGAGGCTAGTGGCGATGAAGTAGATAGTAATCGCCATAGGGGGGGGAAGCAGTGCAAGCAGCGCGGTAGCTAGAATCGAGCGAGCGGAGGTGAGCAATCAAGTCAGCAGAGCGCTCAAACGAGGCGAGGTCAGGGAACAAGAACGGTAGGAAGAGGCGGCCAAGAGAGACAGTGGTGGGAGTAGCGTAGCGGGCCTTGATCGCAGTCAGGAACTCACTAGCAGTGCGAACCTAAGTGAAGTGGGCCTCCTCAGACTCAGGGAGGAGGCTGCTGAGAGCGATGCAGGCCGCAGCATCACGCAACTTCCACGCCGTCAGGTCAGCACGCTGGCGGGTAAAGCGGTCTCCGGCGGCGTCGTCAGGGGCAGGGCCTAAAGGCGTAGGGTCGTCGGGTGCAGGAAGGTCACCAGTAGCGTGCGCCCAGAGGGACTCGCCCGCCTGGACCTGACTCTCTAGGAGCCAGACCGGAAACTCGAGCGGTCTACCGTCAGCGTCAAAGCGAAAACCCTAGGGGTCGCCATAGCGTAAGCAGAAACGACCAGTCCGCCTGCGGGCTGCACTGGTAGGGCGGCTAGGGCAAGTCCGTGGCAGGTGTAAAACGCAGGCGTGACAGGCGGAAGGGGTGGTCCCGCGGTGGACTGAAGGAGTAGGCGCAGCGGTGAAAAGAGCGAGCCCACGGCGGGCCTAACTAGGAGACGCGTCAGCGGGCAGGAGGGGTAGGGACGGCGGTAGGACGAGCGGGCCCGCTGCGGGCCTGACGAGGAGGCGCGACGGCGGGCAGGAGGGGTAGGCGCGGCGGCAGGACGTGCGGGCCCGCGGCGGGCCTGACGTGTGGGCGCGGCGGCGGGCGGCGCGAATAGACGCGGCGGCGGGACGAGCAGGCCCGCGGTGGGCCGAACGGGCAGGCGCGACGGCAGGCGCAACGCGCGAACGGGCGTTTAGGGCAGCGGGGGGAGGGCGCGTCGCGACGAGCAGCGGGGGAGGGCACGACGGGACGAGAAGCGGGGAGAGCGCAACGCGTCGGGGGGCAGGGGAAGGCGCGACGTGACAGGCAGCGGGGGAAAGGCGCATTTTGACGGGCAGCGGGAGGAAAGCGCGACTCGACGGGCAGCGGGGGGAGGGAAGGTCGCTACGCTACGGGAAAAGGGGGGGTCAGCGGAACGGGCGGTAACAAACGAACGCGACTAGATTGGGACGGCGCTAGGCTCGGGCAAGACGTACGACAGAGTGAGACAGGCTCGAGCAAAACGAACGAGGACGGGAGGAGCGGGATCCCATTGGATCCTAACCTACTGTATTCTCCCTGACATAACACCCGGGGGTATTATGATAACCACGGGGAAAAAAGGGGGGGGGTCCTCTCAACGGAAAATCCTATATAATACCCGGGTGGTTATATATGGCATATTTTAATGTAAGAGTATTTTTTGGTTAGACAGTTTGGGTGTTTCAATGGTCGTTTTAACATCACAGTTTGAGGCGAGAATGTGAATTTCACCTCTCGCGCCACTTGCAGCGGAAGATTCGCCAGCGTGGCGACAGCGAGATCGTGGGAGGGGTGAAATGTCTACTTGCAGCGAAAGATTCGCCAGGATGGCGACAACGAGATTGTGGGAGGGGGGAAATGTCGGCAGATTCTAAGTGAAAGTACACGCGAAATTGTCAACAATACTAGCCAAGAATGGATGAACTAGCAACAGTTGGGATACAAATATGAACCCTAGAATGTGTTGTACCCCATGTAAGCTACCCCACTACAGCCTACAGTACTACAGCAGGTATATATAATTTGACACACCCCCATAGGCAAGGTGGGGGAGAACAAGGGGTCACATGACCAGTCAAGCAAAGACAAGCTCAGGGTGGATCACAACGTCACCACACACTCTGAGCACAAACAGTAAAGGCCACAAGGCCAGTTCACATGCAGAGAGATATAAACAACAGCGACAATACAGTGATCCCTACCTAGCAAGAGCAAACAAGCAGGTATGTATATAGATCACAGTACAAACAAGGTCAAGCAGTAAGCAAGTGAGAGAACGTAGGTACAAGTCCTAGAGCAGTGCAGTGCCGCTGATGATCACTAGGCGGAAGTGCCTTGGTGAATATGTCAGCGGTGTTGGCCCGTGTGTCGACGTACGCAAGACGAAGCTGGCCACGCTGCTGCAGCTCTCGAGCCAGGAAGTAACGGAGAGCAATGTGCTTCGTTCTGTGCTCCAGTCTGTGCTCCTGACACAAGGCAAGGGCTGCCTTGTTGTCGCCGTACAGAACTGGAGGAGAACTAGGCCTCTCTCCCAGGTCAGTCAGCAGGTAGTTAAGCCAGCGTAACTCCTGTGCAGCCATGGTTGTGGCGTAGATCTCAGCCTCACAACTGGAGCTGAGAACAGAAGACGAGCGAGTAGACCGCCACGAGACAGAGCCAGAACCAAGGCTGAAGGTGTAACCTTGTGACGACCGCTGCGTAGCCAGGTCGTCAACCCAAGCAGCGTCTGAGTGACCAGTGAGGACAACTCGACCCCGTCCTCCAAGCACCAGCCCCATGCCTGATGTACTGCACAAGTAGCGTAGCACCCTCTTAGCAGCCTCCCAGTGCTCTCGCCTGTGTCTCCCAGGCGCGACGTAGCGAGCTAGGATGCTAATAGGGTACGCAAGGTCAGGTCGAGTGCAGGTCATCAGGTACATGAGGCAGCCCACAAGCTCTGGGTACGGGCCACTCGGCTCTACGGACTCGTCCGAAGGTGGAGCTGAGAGCGAGTGACGCGTAGACAGAGGAGTGGACTGTGGTGAGGAGTACTGGAAGTCGAAGCGCTGAAGGATCTGCTGCACCATGTGTGACTGAGTCAAGGTGATGGTGCGGCGTGCTCTGTCCCGGGTGATCTGCAAGCCAAGGTAGCTGCGCAGCTCACCCAGATCAGTGCACGTGTGTCTCCTCTGCAGCTCCGACTTCACGTGGGCGAGTGCCTCAGTGTCAGCAGTAGCAAAAACCAAGTCGTCGACGTACACGAGGATGTAGAACGGCGGCAGCGAGGTGTCGGTGCGGAGAAACAGCGACGGGTCTGCAGTGGAGGGAGCAAACCCAAGTGCCGCAAGTGTCGTCCTCAGTGTGTCGTGCCACTCGCGCGGCGCCTGGCGGAGACCGTAGACTGGCCGGCGGAGGCTCCACTGGGTACCAGGAGGGAACGACCCAGTGAAGCCAGGTGGGCGGCGCAGCCAGATCTCCTCGTGCAGGCTGCCCTGCAAGAACGCTGTGCTGAACTCAAGAGAGTGAAGCTCGTAGTCACGCTGAGCGGCAACGTGCAGCAGAACCCGAAGAATGGTCATCTTCGGGGTGGGGGAGAAGGTCTGGAAGAAGTCAACCCCCTGACGCTGACTGAAGCCTCTAGCAACGTAACGAGCCTTGAAGACAGGTGGAGAACCTGGCGGCCGCTTCACCCTGAAAATCCACATGCCATCGACGATGTTCGCCCCAGGAGGGGGAACCTCGTCGACGTAGGTGCCTGTGGATTTCCAGGATGCCATCTCTGCGTCCATGGCTGTCTGCCACTGAGAGGAGTAGGGACCCGAGATCGCCTCTGCGTAAGAGCGTGGAGTGGGGATGTCTAGTGCATCCGGGTCTCCCTCAGGGGCAAGCAACCAGGCCACGAGATGAGGTACAGCAGCCGCAAGAGAGTCAAAGTCCTCCTGCCTGTCCTCAAGGACGTCCGTGCCAAGAGCACACTCACCCCCGACGGACGGAGGACAGACAGACTCAGACTCAGCAACAAGACTGGCGGCGTAGTCTAGACGACAGGCAGCAGCAAAGTCGACAAGCTCAGCGACCAGGGCAGACGCAGCAGCAGACTCAAACGACGGGTCAGTGACAACAGTGGCGAGAAGACGCGTAACAGTAGGGTGGGCAGCACGAACACTGTCAGACTCGGGGTCGGGAACGTCAGGAAGAGAAGACGCAGGAGGAGACGGTAGGGGGACACGCTGTGGACCAGTGGAAGGACGAAGGGCCATAATGTGCGTGCCAGGAACAGGAGGAGGACGCGGACGCGCGACACGACGACCAGTGGGACCAGTGTGCGTAGTGCGAGCAGTGCGAGCAGCGCGAACAGGCGAGGCAGGACGAGACGCAGGCTCACGACGCTCCGTAAGCGAGTCCGGCTGTGTAGTGTAAGGCACAGGAGCAGGGAGCCCGGCTGGAGGGGAAGGCCAGTGGAAGACGGGAGGGAAAGAACCTGGCGAAGCACCGTGTCAGGCGGTGGCAAGGCCGACGGCGACGGTGGAGCGAAGAACAGTCGCGACGGCGGAGCTCCGCCAGGACCTCCAGCACCCGCAGCACCAGAAACACCAGTACCAGCGCCCCCCGCCGCAGCACCCCCAGAGCCGGCGACGTCAGCACCAGAGGCCCCAGCAGCGTCAGACCTCCCCTCGCCAGCACCTCCAGAACCAGCAGGACCAACGCCTCCAAGACCGTCAGCTCCAGTGTCGTCAGCTCCAGCAGCTCCAGTACCTCCAGGAAGAGCACCCCCAGAGCCGGCAGCTCCAACTCCGCTAGTACCGCCAGCTCCAGAGTCCCCAGCTCCAGCAGCTCCAGCCTCAGTGCTCCCAGCACAACCAGCCCCGGCAGCTCCAGTACCTCCAGTACGAGTACCTCCAGGACGAGCAGCTCCAGAACCTCCAACTCCAGCAGGGCCACGAGGACGGCGAAAGCGTCGGACGTATCAGTCACGAAGCTGCTGCTGTGTGAGAGGCTCCCAGAGAGACGGCTCAGCACCCCGAACCGGAGCACCCCCAGACGCAGCAACCCCAACCCCAGGCTCCGTAGGCTTAGTCGCAGCACCCCCAGGCTCAGTACCCTCAGGCGCAGCACCCCCAGGCTGAGCACCCCCAGACTCGGCACCCCCAGACTCAGTACACCCAGGCCCTGCACTCCCAGTCTCAGCACCCCCAGGCTCAGCACCCCCAGGCTCCGTACACCCAAGCTCAGCACCCCTAGTCGCAGTACCCCCAGGCTCAGCACCCCCAGGCTCCGTACGCTCAGGCACCGTACCCTCAGCTCCAGCACCCTCAGTCCCAGCACCCGCAGCCCCAGCACCCCCAGGCCCAGCACCTACAGGCTCAGCACTCCCAGCAGCATCACCCGCAGCAGCACCTGAGTCACCTGTGACCTCGACAGGCTCAGCGACGGGAGGAGGGTCTACCTGAGAGACACCTGAAGGAACAGGACCCTGAGGGGGAAGGGGGTCTACCGGAGGGGGACCAGGAGCGAGGAAAAGCGGCGGGGGAGGGAGGGGGGCAGTGCGGTAGGGGAAGAGATAGTAAAAAGGGACCGACTCGTCAAAGGTGACGTCCTGAGAGGCGAAGACCCGGCGCGAGGTGGGGTGGTAAAACTGCCAGCCAGGCGCGTCAGGGACAAAGCCAAGGAAGACACAGGGAAGCGTGCGGGAGGAGAGCTTGTCCGCGTACGTATCGCGGACAAGGGCACGAGCACCCCACACCCGGAAGCGCGACGCATTGCCAACCTCCCCCGTCCAACGCAGTGCGGGCGAGGTCTCCGGCAAGGAGACATGGGGCCAGAGGTTGAGCTGATGCGCGGCGTACCGGACAGCAAACGGCCACAGAAAATGGGGAGCCGCCGCATGGACCAAGGAGGTACGAGCGAGCTCCATGACCAGGCCAATGCGGCGCTCAGCAACCCCATTCTGCTGCGGGGAGCCCGGAAGCGTGAAGGTCTGCTCGATGCCCTCCGCCTGACAGAAGGTCCTCAAGAGGTCGGAGGAGAACTCACCACCTCTGTCAGAGTGCAGACGCAGGACAGGAAGATCTGTCCGGAAATGGCGGCGGAGCTGGAGACGAACTGTGCCGATCCAAGGGATCAGAACAGCAGGGACCTCACCCTTGGTGCGCAAGGGGAAGACTATGGTGTAACGCGAGTAGTCGTCGACAACCAGCAAAAAGTACCGCTCACCGCCCTGGCCACGAACGCGGGCTGGGCCCCACACGTCCAGGTGGAGGGTCTGCAGAGGAGCCTCTGTCGGGGGGAATGGGGAGGAGTGAGGAGCGGCGCGCTGCCGCCCCTCGACGCAAGGAAGGCAAGGCGGCGCAGGCGAGGCAGGGAGGGGAGGGAGGGACCTGGGAAGACCAGACACAAGGTGGCGACGGTGCATGCCACGGAGGCGTGGCAAGGAGGGGTGACCCAGGCGGTGGTGCCAGAGAAGAGTCTGATGCGACAGGGAACGACACTCACAGGCGTGGGCTACCAGACCTGACGCGGACACCTGACCGACAGCAGCGACCTGAGGAGACACAGTGGTCAGTGTGTAGAGACTCGACCCCGGCTGACGGGTAAACGTAGCCAGGTGGCGGCCGGTCCTGGAGCACGTGAGGATCGCCACACGCTGTCCTCCAGGGGTAAAGGTGTCGACCCACTGATCCTAGATGACAGCGTTGCTCACCAGGTTCGTCGAGAACGAGGGGAGGTGGAAACCCGACAACGAGCCAGACGGAACCGCCGGACACGGGAGCACGGTGGTGGACCGTGCAAGGACTGAGCCCCCCGAGGGGTCAGCCAGGGAGACTGGGAGCGGTGCAGGGAGCGGAGTGAGCTCAGTACTGTCACGAAAGAAACAGCGGGAAGCACCTGAGTCAAGGGTGAAGGTGTGACAGGCCTCAGCCGGTGCAGTACCTGAGAGAGCAGTCTCTGTGGGTGCTGTACCTGAGAGAGCTGACTCACAAGCAGCAGGGACAGTACTGGATGGAGCAGCCACAGAGGGGACCGTACCAGAGAGAGCAGACTCACTAGTACCTAGGGCAGTGGGCTCTATACCTGGGTCAGGCGGCACACACAAGTAACAGTCTCCCTCGGCACTAACAGTCAATGCATACATGGCAGCAATAATAGCATCATAGTCAAGAGCAAAGATATCAACACCAGCCCTCATCAGATCAGCCCAGCGGGGGCGCTCAACATCCTCGCCCATCTCCTCACGCCAAGCGTCGTCAAGGCGGGAGAAGCAGCGGTACTGGGTGTGGAACTTCCCACACTTCTGCCCCTTGCGATCACCTGTGCGAATGACATAAGAACAGCGGCCACTGCCCCCCGACGTCCCACGCTGAGCAAGCCACTCACGAAGCTGCTGGGTCGTCTGGGGACGCTGCTGCTGCTGGGAGCTCTGGCCCGAGCTGGTGCCTCCACTCCGACCTCCACCGCCGCCACTACCTCCGCTCCGACCGCCACCGCCGCCACCGCCACCGCCGCTACCGCCACCGCCACCGCCGCCACCGCCACCGCCGCCACTGCCGCCGCTGCCACCACCGCCACCGCTCCCTCCGCCGCCCCCGCCTCCGCTGCCGACTCCACTCCCACCAGCACTCCCGCCACCGCTCCCTCCAGCACCGCCTCCCCCCCCACCTCCCCCACCCCTCCCCCCCCAGCGCCACCTTCGCCACCCTTGCCCCCCTTGCCCTTGCCGGTGCGGTGCCTCCCACCAGGAGCAGAAGCAGCGCCAGCAGACTCAGCACCAAGGAAGTCAACAGCAGCAGCAGTAGCGTAGAAGGGAGCGAGGGGAGAGGGAGAGCTGTCAGAATGTTATTATTGTCTAGCCTGTAGTGGGGTGCTCTATAGCGAGTACAACCCAGTTAGGGTTTGCTATATGTACCCCAACTGCTGCTAGTGAAACCTCTCTCCTTTCATTCATTCTTGCCTAGTTCTGTTGATATGCTATCAGAGCAGGACGATCCAGATGGGTCGATCCTGTGGGTGGGCCCCACCACCTGCTTCCGCTGCTCCTACTACTCTTTGTGTCGCACGCCCCGTGGCGTGCGACGGATTTTTCATCCCGCCGCGCGCTCGGGGCGTGCGGCGGTTTTCTCCCCGCCGTGCGCACCGAGGCGCGCGGCGGTTTCCTACCGTGGGGAGCCGCGCGCGACCCCCGCGGCCCCGATTTCCCGTCGTGCCGCCATGGGGAGCCGCACGCGACCCCCCGCGGCCCCGTTTTCCCGTCGCGCCGCCCTGGGGAGCCGCGCGCGACCCCCCGCGGCCCCGATTTCCCGTCGTGCCGCCCTGGGGAGCCGCACGCGACCCCCCGCGGCCCCGTTTTCCCGTCGTACCGCCCTGGGGAGCCGCGCGCGACCCCCCCGCGGCCCCGATTTCCCGTCGTGCCGCCCTGGGGAGCCGCGAGCGACCCCCTCCGCGGCCCCGATTTCCCGTCGCGCCGCCCTGGGGAGCCGCGCGCGGCCCCTAGCTGCCCCGTGGTGGCGTCCTGGGGGCCGAGCGCCGTCCCCCTCGCCGTCCCTCGCGCTCCTTCCCTCGTTCCGCCCGTTTTTAGGGTTTGGGGGTGAGGAGTGTGGGGGTGGCAGCTATGGGGGTGCCGTGTTGTGCGCCGTCCCCTGCTCCTCCTCCTCCTCTGTCTCCCACTGCTGCAGCTACCGCTGAGGGGGGTGGATGTGTGGGAGCCGAGGGTTTAGGGTTTAAGGGGGGTGCCGTGGAAGTGGAGCTAGGGTGTCAGCAGGGGGTGTGTGAGAGGGGCGTGGGACGGTCGGGGGAGGTTGCGTGGAGGTAGCCGTCGTGACGCCAGCAGCGCCAGTAGTCCGGATGCCCTCGCGCGTTTCGGTAGCCCAGCGAGCCTACGTCGCCAGTCGCCTGTGGGTCCGTTGCTCCTGTGTGTGCTCGTCGTAGCCGCGGTGCCAGATACTCCCGTAGTCCGGTGCCCTCGTGCGCTCGGTAGCCACTGTGCGCGCCGCTCCTGTTGCCCGTGTGTCTGCAGCTTCAGTCGGCGCCTTTCATCTTCTCGCCCTCACAGTTTCTCCTCCTCCTCACTTGCCCTCTATGATCACCTCTAGTTTTGCTTATAATTGTGAACTACTGCTATGCCTGCTCATTGTACTGATTACACCCCACTTTGGCTATGGGGGTGTGTTAGAATGTTATTATTGTCTAGCCTGTAGTGGGGTGCTCTATAGCGAGTACAACCCAGTTAGGGTTTGCTATATGTACCCCAACTGCTGCTAGTGAAACCTCTCTCCTTTCATTCATTCTTGCCTAGTTCTGTTGATAAGAACACCCCTCAAAGATGGGGGTGCGAGGAGCGCCGCGAGCAGCACCGACAGCGACAATGCTCTTCTCGGCTGCTAGCAGCTTCTCCTCTAGGAGGTCGACAGTGAGCTCAGTGGGACAGCGAGCAAGGAAATAGTCGCGCACTGAGCTGAGGGTGTCAGGGAGACGGGTGACTATGAAGTGGAGTGTCCAGTACAGGGGAGGGGGGTTCTTAGCGCAGAACTCGGTGGGAAGGGCGGCACGCAGGCGAGTGTCACTAGTGCGAAGGTGGGTGATGAGATCGGCGACTGTAGCAAAGGTGGACAGCTCAGGGAACAGGTAAGGCAGTATGAGGCGGCTAAGCTCGGCTGTGGCAGGCGAGGAGTAGCGAGCAGCGACAGCGTCGTACAAGGCCTTAGCGGTTTTGCAGTCGCCAAAATGCTCGAGCTCAGCTAACGGGAGATGATTACGAATAGCGAGGCGCGCAGCAGCGTCACGAGTCTGCCACTGGGAACGGGCACTAAGCTCGGCTGTGGCAGCAGGAGCAGGCGCAGCACCGGATGCGTAGTCATAGAGCGAGATGTGGTCTTTGCTATCGCTCATCAGAAACAACTGCAAGTCATCAAGCCAAGTGGTGAACTGGACGGGTCGGCCCTCGGCATCAAACGAGAGAACGCGAACAGTGGTCATAATTTCTGGCAGAGAAGCGGCAGCTGCAGGGGGGGACGCGAGAGCGATAGGCGGAAAAAAAAGGAGCAGCAGGGCGGGCGACAGCGCAGGGCTGCAGAGCAGCAGAGCTGGCGGCGCGCAGGGGCAGCAGGCAGCCGCGACGGCGAGGCGGGCGGCGCGTGGTGCTGCGGGCAGGGGGCAGCAGGCGGCCGCAACGGCGAGGCGGCGGCACGTGGGGCTGCGAGCAGGGGGCAGCAGGCGGCCGCGACGGCGAGGCGGGCGGGCGGGCAAGCGACCTCGGACGGGGGGGGGGGCAGGGCAGCGGGCAGCCGCGGCGGCGAGGCGGGCGACGTGCGTGGCTGCGGGGCTGCGCGCTAGGCAACGCGCAGGGCTGCGGGGCAGCGGGGCGAGCGGCGCGCAGGGGAGAAAGAGCAGCCGCGGCGGCAAGGCGGGCGGCGCGCGGGGCTGGGAAGCAGCGCGACAGGCAGCGCAGGGCGCGGCGGGCGGCGCGCGGGGCTCTGGGCTGGCGGCGCGTTGGTCAGCAGGGTGCGCGCTAAGGGAGGGCAGAGCGCACGAGGGCGCGTTTAAGGCGCAACGAGGGTGCAACTAGGGCGCACGAGGGCGCAGGTAGGGCGCAACGAGGGCGCAACGAGGGTAGGGCGCGGGGTAGCGTGGTAACCGCAAGCGAGCGGCGGTGGGCCCTAAAAGAACGATCGGAAGGTCCTAGGGACCTCCTGCTCTGAATACCATGTCAACAATACTAGCCAAGAATGGATGAACTAACAACAGTTGGGATACAAATATGAACCCTAGAATGTGTTGTACCCCATGTAAGCTACCCCACTACAGCCTACAGTACTACAGCAGGTATATATAATTTGACAGAAATTTCACCTAGGAAGCGATTCTCGCGATATTCTCCCGTAAGGAATCCGACTCGATAACAGCTATAATAGGAATCTGTAAGAAAAGGGGGGTGTTATAGAGAATCACCCCAAAAGGGGGGGTATAGTACAAACGAGGTCGGTTATAGCACCCACCCCGCACAAGCTACCCGGGGGTGTACTTTTATGGGGGTGTGTTTTGTCCAAGAGAATACGGTAGGTGATACCATGTCAAGAACAGAAGTGTTGGTTCATTGATGTGGGTTGGGGTACATATAACAAACCCTAACATCTGCATCCCCTAGGACAAAGTTCACTACAGGCTACAACATTTGACAGGTAGGGAGGTAGGGAAGGGCTCTGAAGGTACATGTGAAATCCAGGTTGGGAGCTATAGCAGCCCTTCAAGAAAATGGGCTATCTCAAAGCCCAGGTTGGGGGGGGGGAAATGCCCTTGTAGTGACAGGCCTGCTCTCCGCCTTGCTAGGACACTCTATTCAATCCCGTCGCTGTATGATATTCTGTTAGTGACATTCTCGTTATTCGTATTTCCTGTTCACTCTGAAAGTTCATTCGTAACGAATTGCTAAAAGAAGTACGTAGTCCCACCAAAGAGGACGGTCAGGGGGATGTTCCGGTGTAGTGTTATGCAGAAGGGTCATCCATCTGTCATACGCCTGCCATCCTAGCATTATCAGCAGATGCACGGAAGTGTGATGGCGCTGGAATGATCACGGCCCGGACGATAGCGACGCCTGTGCAATGAACACGCTTATCCTTTTCGAAGCATTTCCGTCACTACATATCAGACCCTGAGATTCCGTGTATGTCACGATGAACGTTCAAATAATCATCCAGGTGACAAAAAAAGTGAACCAGAAAAGTGTCTTAATTTAAGGAATGTACACATCCATTAACGTGAGATATACCACAAGTTTAGAGGCCCCACTGGTAGCCGTTGTTAGCGACGGCGAGCAGGGCAAAGCCGAACGCGTGGCCGAGAGCGCCCCAGCCAAGGGTGTCAGCAAGGGTGAAGCCAGCAGGGTCGTTGGTCTTGGTGAACAGCTCGCTCTCTTCAGCGCCGGAGCTACCCGCAGCGGCGTGGCTCACGCCATTCTGGACGGGGAGACCCGCCCTTTTCAGGGAGTTCTTGTGGTAGTCGTTGAAGCCAAAGCGGCCAGCGGCCAAAAGCAGAGCAGTGGCACCGCAGATGACGGGGGCAGCGTCAACAACGCAGGTGGTGCGGGCCTTAGACACAGCGAAACTGGTCTTCGTCTTCAGGCTCACGGCCTTCTGGGGAAGGGCCTTGAGGCCGGAGAACTGAGAGACGGAGAGGGAGGCCTGTACAGCAGCCATGGCTTCAGATGTGTGGATGCAGCGGTTCTAGGAGCAGCTGCAAATTTGTGAAGTGGGTGCGTGCGTTCAGCTTGCTGTTGGAGCTTGAGGGTCCACTTAGATCAAACGGAGAAGGGCAGAGGGGAGGCGGGAAGCAGTCCGCCCTGCGACAGCGTGGCAGGCCTGGTGGGTGATTCAGGGGAGTGCGATGATTTCCACGGCCCACGGATGGGTCAGCGCGAGATTTCTGGTTATCCGTATTCTGCCAATGTTGATTGGGAAGCACGGAATCGCGCTCAGGATAGAGCAATGGGGGGTCACCACCTGGATCAACCGAATCCACTGGTCGTCCCCAAATGCGATACACTCCCCTCGAAACGCAGACACCAACAAACGAAGTTACATAATTTGCATTTAGGGCAAACGTACATGAACACGCAGGTCTTATGTAAAAGAAGTTAATCCCAACAGAAAGTGCCCCATTCCATCACACGCACGGTCTCTTTCATTCGTTTTGTTATGAATAGTGTTGAAGTCTAAGCCAAGAATGGGTTGAACTAAGAAGAATGGTGATACAAATATGGAAAACCCTAGATGGGTTGTACCCTACATAGCATAACTATTATTATATTTTAACACACCCCCATAGGCAAAGTGGGGAGAACAGGTGGTCACAAGACCAGTCAGAACGAGTAATGCAAGCTCAGGGTGGATCACGAGGTCACCACACATTGCGAGCACAAGCAAATGGCCACAAGGTCATTTCACATGCAGAGTTATATAAAACAAAGCAATCAGAACAATGATCACAACATAGCAAATGTAAGCATGCAAGGAAATATATAGATCACAGTACAAGCAAGGTCTAGCAGAGAGCAAGTAAGAGGACGTAGGTACAAGGCCTAGAGCAATGCCGTGGCGCTGATGTTCACTAGGCGGAAGTGCCTTGGTGAATATATAAGCTGTATTGTGGCGAGTGTCCACGTAAGCAAGACGAAGCTGGCCACGCTGCTGCAGCTCTCGAGCAAGGAAGTAATGCAGAGCGATGTGCTTAGTTCTGTGCTCCAGTCTGTGCTCCTGACACAAGGCTAGGGCTGCCTTATTGTCCCCGTACAGAACTGGAGGAGAACGAGGCCGCTCTCCCAAGTCAGTCAACAGGTAGGTGAGCCATCGTATCTCTTGTGCAGCCATGGCTGTGGCGTAGATCTCAGCCTCACAACAGGAGTTGAGAACAGAAGAAGAGCGGGTAGACCGTCACGAGACAGAGGAACCAAGGCTTAAGGTGTAACCCCGTGACGACTGCCGTGTAGCCAGGTCGTCAACCCAAGAGGCGTCTGAGTGTCCAGTGAGGACAACGTCACCCCGTCCTCCAAGCGCCAGCCCCATGCCTGATATACTGCACAAGTAGCGCAGCACCCTCTTAACAGCCTCCCAGTGCTCTCGCCGGTGTCTCCTAGGCGCAACGTAGCGAGCAAGGATGCTAACAGGGTACGCAAGGTCAGGACAAGTGCAGGTCATCAGGTACATGAGGCAGCCCACAAGCTCTGGGTACGGACCACTCGGCTCTACGGACTCGTCCGAAGGTGGAGCTGAGAGCGAGTGACGTGTAGACAGAGGAGCAGACTGTGGTGAGGAGTACTGGAAGTCGAAGCTCTGAAGGACCTGCTGCACCATGTGTGACTGAGTCAGGGTAATGGTGCGGCGTGCTCTGTCCCGGGTAATCTGCAAACCAAGGTAGCTACGCAGCTAACCCAGATCAGTGCATGTGTGTCTCTTCTGCAGCTCCGACTTCACAAGGGCCAGTGCCTCAGTGTCAGCAGTGGCGAAGACCAAGTCGTCGACGTACACGAGGATGTAGAACACACGAACGTGTCGGTGCGCAGAAACAGCGACGGGTCAGCAGTGGACGAAACAAACCCAAGAGCCGCAAGTGTCATCCTCAGTGTGTCGTGCCACTCACGAGGTGCCTAGCGGAGACCGTAGACTGGCCGCCGGAGGCTCCACTGGGTACCAGGAGGGAACCACCCAATGAAGCCAGGTGGGCGGCGCAGCCAAATATCCTCGTGCAGGCTGCCCAACAAGAACGCTGTGCTGAAGTCAAGAGAGTGAAGCTCTAGTCACGCTGAGCGGCAACGTGCAACGTAACGAGCCTTGAAGACAGACGGAGAACCCGGCGGCCGCTCCACCCTGAAAATCCACATGCCATCGACTATGTTCGCCCCAGGAGGGGGAACTGCGTCAACATAAGTGCCTGTGGACTTCCAGGATGCCATTTCAGCGTCCATGGTTGTCTGCCACTGAGAGGAGTAGGGACCTGTGATCGCCTCTGCGTAAGAGTGGGAGGTCGAGATGTCCAGTGCATCCGGGTCTCCCTCAGGCGCAAGCAGCCAGGCCACGAGATGAGGTACAGCAGCCGCAAGACACTCAAAGTCCTCTTGCCTGTCCTCAAGGACGTCCGTGCCAAGAGCACACTCATCCCCGACGGACGGAGGACAAACAGACTCAGACTCAGCAACAAGACCGGCGGCGTAGTCTAGACGACACGCAGCAGCAAAGTCGACAAGCTCAGCAACTAAGGCAGTCGCAGCAGTGGACTCAAACGATGAATCAGTGACAGCAGTAGCCAGGAGACGCGTGACAGTAGGGTTGGCGGCACGAACACGGTCAGACTGAGGGTCATGAAGCTCAGGAAAAGAGGACGGAGGAGGAGACGGCTGAGGGACACGCTGCGGAGCAGAGGAAGGACGAAGTGCCATAGTGTGAGTACCTGACACAGGAGGAGGACGCGGACGCGGGACACGACGAGCAGCGCAAACAGTGCGGACAGGGGAGACAGGATGAGACGCAGGCTCACGTTGCTCCGTAAGGGAGACTGGCTGCTCAGTGTAACGAGACGGGGAAGGCAGCGGGGAGTTCGGAGGAAGGACAGTGGACAAAGGAAGTCTAAGAACCTGACGGAGCACCGACTCAGGCGGGAGCTCGGACAGCTGCGGCGGCGGCAAGAAGAACGGTCGCTGCTGCACAGTACCTCAAGCTCCAGCACCTCCAGCGCCTCCAACGCCTCCGGCGCCTCCAGCACCTCTAGCGCCTCCAGCGCCACCAGAACCAGTGTCTCCAGCTCCAACGCCTCCAGCGGCAGTGCCTCCAGCTCCAGCGCCTCTAGCTCTAGTGCCTCCAGCTCCAGCGCCTACAGCGTCCGTGCCTCGAGCTCCAGCGGCTCCAGCTCCAGCGTCTCCAGCACCAGTGCCTCCAGCTCCAGCGCCTCCAGCGCCTCCAGCGCCAGCGCCTCCAGCTCCAGTGCCCCCAGCTCCAGTAGCCCTGCGTCGGAGGCGAGTGCGCTGAGCTAGACACTCGCGCAGCTGCTGTGGGGAGAGGGGCTCCCGCTGGGGAGTCCGCTGAAGTGAGGCACCCGGAAGACCACCAGTAGACTCAGCTCCACCAGGCTCAGCACCTCCCGGCTCAGCACCCCTAGGCTTAGTACCCCCAGAAGCAGCACCCCTAGGCTCAGCACCCCCGGAAGCAGCACTCCCGGAAGCAACACCCCCAAGCTCAACACCCCCAGAAGCAGCACCCCCAGGCTGAGCACCCCCAGGCTCAGCACCCCCAGGCTCAGCACCCCCAGAAGCAGCACCCCCAGGCTCAGCACCCCCAGGCTCAGCACCCCGAGCAGCACCACCCCCAGCGGCACCCGAGTCACCAAAGACCTCGACAGGCTCAGCTAAGGGAAGTGAGTCTACCTGAGAGACACCTGAAGGAGCAGGACCCTGAGGGAGGAGGGGGTCTACCGGAGGGGGACCTGGAGCGAGGAAGAGCGACGGGGGGGGGGGGGGGGGGGGGGGTAGTGCGGTAGGGGAAGAGACGGTAGAAGGGAACCGACTCGTCAAATGTGACGCCCTGAGACGCGAAGACACGGCGCAAGGAGGGGTGGTAAAACTGCCAGCCAGGTGCGTCAGTGGGAAAGCCAAGGAAGACGCAAGGAATGGCGCGAGAGGAGAGCTTGCCCGCGGTGGAATTGCGGACAAAGGCACATGAACCCCAGACCCGGAACGCGGACGCATCGCCAACCTTCCCTGTCCAACGCAGTGTGGGCGAGGTCTCCGGCAAGGAGACACGGGGCCAGAGGTTGAGCTGATGCGCCGCGTACCGGACCACAAACGGCCACAGAAAATGGGGAGCAGCCGCATGGATCATGGAGGTACGAGCAACCTCCATGACTAAGTCAATGCGGTGCTCAGCAACCCCATTCTGCTGCGAGGAGGAGGGATGCGTGAACGACTGCTGAATGCCCTGGTCCTCACAAAAGGACCTCAAGAGGTCATAGGAAAACTCACCACCTCTGTCAAAGTGCAGACGCAGGACGGGAAGGTCCGTAAGGAACCGCTCGGGCAGCTGGAGACAAACAGCTCGGATCCAATGGATCAAAACAGCAGGGACCTCACCCTTGATGCGCAAGGGGAAGACCGTGGTATAACGTGAGTAGTCGTCGACAGCCAGCAGAAGGTAGCGCTCGCGGCCCTGTCCTTAGATGCGGGATGGGCCCCACACGTCCATGTGGAGAGTCTGCAGGGGAGCAGTCGTCGAGGGAAACGAGGAGGAGCGAGGAGCGGCGCGCTGCCGCCCCTCGACGCAAGGAATGCAGGGCGGGGAAGGCGAGGGTGGGAGGGAAGGCAGAGACCTGGGAAGAGTGCATGCCACGAAGGCGTGGCAGGGAGGGGTGACTAAGGCGGTGGTGCCAAAGGAGAGTCTGGTGGGACATGCGGCGGCACTCGCAGGGGGCTGCTACCGGACCTGACGGGGACACCTGACTAGACGCAGCAACCTGAGGCGACGCAGTAGTCAGTGTGTACAGACTCGACCCCGGCCGGCGAGTGAACGTGGCCAGGTGATGGCCAGTCCGAGAGCACGTACAGATTGCCACACGCTGCCATCGAGGTGTAAAGGTATCAACCCCCGCATCCTGGAGGAGTGCGTTGCCCACCAAGTTCGTCGAGAACGAGGGGAGGTGGAGACCGTAGAGGGAACCGGACGGAACGGCCGGGCACGGGAGCACAGTAGAGGAGTGTGCAAGAACCGGGCCCCTAGAGGGGTCTGCCAGGGAAACCGCGATAGGTCTGGTGAGTGGTGTGACTGTGGTACTGTCGCGAAAGAAGCAGCGAGAAGCACCTGAGTCAAGAGTAAAGGTGTGCGAGGTCTCAGCAGGCGCAGTACCAGAGAGAGCAGACTCACTAGCACCTAGAGCAATAGTCTCTATACCAGGGTCATACGGTGCACACAAGTAACAGTCACCCTCAACACTAGTAGACAGAGCAAACATTCCAGCAATGGAAGCATCAAAGTCAAGAGCAAAGATGTCAACACCAGACTGAAGCAGCTCTGCCCAGCGGGGCAGCTCATGCTCGTCACCCATCTCCTGACGCCAAGCGTCGTCTAGGCGGGAGAAACAGCGGTGCTGGGTGTGAAGCTTCCCGCACGTCTGACCAGCGCGGGGACTTGTGCAAATAATGTACGAGCAGCGACCACTACCACCACCCCTAGATGCCGTACGCTGAGCAAGCCACTCACGAAGCTGCCGGGGCGAGAGGGTCTCACGCGGATGCTGTTGCTGCTGCTTCCGCTGAACTGCGCCAGAGCGATCACCACCGCCGCCAGTGCCACCACCCCCGCCACTGCCACTCCCGCCACCACTGCTCCCACTGCCACCACGACCACCGCTACGACCACCCCCGCCGCCGCCGCCACCTCCGCCTCCGAAGCCCCCACTCGCTCCACCACTCCCACCGCCACCTCCACCACCTCCGCCACCCCAACCACCTCCACTACCACCCCCCCCCCGCTGCCACCCCCACCACCCTTGCCTCCCTTGCCCTTGCCGCTGCTGCGCTTCCCACTAGGAGCAGAAGCAGCATCGACCTCCTCAGCACCAAGGAAGTCGACAGCAACGGCAGAGGCAACAGAGGGGGCGAGGGGGGAGGGGGAGCACCCCTCAAAGAAGGGCGTGCGAGGGGTGCCACGGGTAGCACCTACACCGACTATGTTAGCCTTAGCTGCACAAAGGTGCTTCCCTAGCAGGTCGATAGTGAGGTCTTGTCAGAATGTTATTGTCTAGCCTGCAGTGGGGTGCTCAATAGTGAGTACAACCCCTTAGGGTTTCCTATATGTATCCTGCTGCTTGCTAGTTCATCATCATTCCCATTCTCACAATTCTCCTTCGTATACCACAAACCCTAGTCCTAGGGCACAACCTACTACCTCCTAGTGTGGGCCTAGGCTACTAAGCCTAGGCCCCACCCCTAGTATTCCTGACATGGTATTCAGAGCAGGCACGTTCCTGCCGCCTTCCTGCATGGGCCCACCACCTGCTTCCGCTGCCGTACTGTCCGCCGCGCGCCCCGTGGTGCGCGGCGGCCAAACCCTAATTTTTCATCCCGCCGCGCGCTCGGAGCATACGGCGGTTTTCTGCCAGCCGTGCGCCCCGAGGCGCGTGGCGGTTTTCTGCCCGCCGTGCGCCCCGAGGCGCGCGGCGGCTTTCTGCCCCGTCACTCCGCGAGTCGCCCCCGGGAGGAGCTGCGACGGGCGACGGGGAGCCGCGCGTCGCCCCCCGTCGCCCGTCGTGGCCCGAGCGACCTCCGTAGGGCCCGCGCGCGGCCCGTCCAGCCTGCGCGCGGCCCGTACGGGCTGCGCCAGGCCCGCGCGCGGCCCGTACGGACTGCGCCAGGCCATGGCGCACCTCGAGCCGCCCGCCACTGCAGCAGCAGCCCCTGGAGCCGCCCGCAACTGCAGCAGCAGCCCCTGGAGCCGCCAGCACCTGCAGCAGCAGCCCCTGGAGCCGCCCGCAACTGCTGCAGCAGCCCCTAGAGCCGCCAGCAACTGCAGCAGCAGCCCCTGGAGCCGCCAGCAACTGCAGCAGCCGCCCCTGGAGCAGCCGCCCCTGGAGTCGCCCGCCACTGCAGCAGCCGCCCCTGGAGCCGCCCGCCACTGCAGCAGCCGCCCCTGGAGTCGCCCGCCACAGCAGCAGCCGCCCCTGGAGCAGCCGCCTCTGCAGCAGCCGCCCCTGGAGCCGCCCGCCACTGCAGCAGCCTCCCCTGGAGTCGCCCGCCTCTGCAGCAGCCGCCTCTGGAGCAGCCGCCACTGGAGCCGCCGCCCCTGGTGCAGCCGCCCCTGGGCCCGCGACGCCGCCCCTGGAGCAGCCGCCCCTGCAGCAGCCGACCCTGCAGCTGCATGCGACGCCGCTCCTGGTCCCGGTGCAGCCGCCTCCTTTTCCTGTCACCCGCAGTCTTGTTCCTCTCGTGCTGTATGTGTCGCTTCTAGCCCGCTCCGTGTTCGTTCGTCTTGCTCGTGTATTTGTTTGTTAAGCCTGTGTTCGTTTGTTCTACCTACCTACCTACCTACCTGCGCCCTCGTGCCTTGTGCTTCGTGCCTCGTGCCTCGTGCCTCGTGCATCGTGCGCCCTGCTCCGCGCTGTTGCTCTGCACGCGCGGTTGCCCGCGCCCTCGTGCGCTCTACCTACCTACCTACCTACCTGCGCCCTCGTGCCTTGTGCCTTGTGCCTTGTGCTTCGTGCCTCGTGCCTCGTGCCTCGTGCATCGTGCGCCCTGCTCCGCGCTGTTGCTCTGCACGCGCGGTTGCTCGCGCCCTCGTGCGCTCTACCCTACCTGCTCCGCGCTGTTACTCTGCACGCGCGGTTGCCCGCGCCCTCGTGCGCTCTACCCTACCTGCTCCGTGCTGTTGCTCTGCACGCGCGGTTGCCCGCGCCTTCGTGCGCTCTACCCTACCTGCTCCGCGCTGTTGCTCGGCACGCGCGGTTGCCTGCGCCCTCGTGCGCTCTCCCGCCCCGGCCCTCCCCCCCCCCTGCGTCCCCTGGACAGGAGAGTGTGGGGGTGGCGGGTGTGGGGGTGCTCCGTGTGCGTCGCCCCTTCCTTCTCCTCCGTCTCCCACTGCTGCAGTTGCCGCTGCGGGGGGGTGGATGTGTGGGAGACGAGGGAGTGGCGCTAGGGGGGTGATGTGGGCGTGGAGCGAGTGGTGACCCTGGGGGTGAGTGTAGGGGGGAGTGAGACAGTTGGAGGAGGTTGCAACCTGGTGCTCCTGGTGCCCGTGTGTCTGCAACTTCAGTCGTCGCCTCCTCTCATCTCTCCCTCCACAGTTCCTCCTCCTCCTCACTGGCCTCCTGTGACTGCCACTAGCTTTGCTCATATTTGTGAACTATTGCACTGCCTGCTCATTGTACTGATTGCACCCCACTTTGGCTATGGGGGTGTGTCAGAATGTTATTGTCTAGCCTGCAGTGGGGTGCTCAATAGTGAGTACAACCCCTTAGGGTTTCCTATATGTATCCTGCTGCTTGCTAGTTCATCATCATTCCCATTCTCACAATTCTCCTTCGTATACCACAAACCCTAGTCCTAGGGCACAACCTACAGTACTACCTCCTAGTGTGGGCCTAGGCTACTAAGCCTAGGCCCCACTCCTAGTATTCCTGACAGGTCTGTGGGGGGGAGAGCCAGAAGGGTGTCCCGGACTGCACTAAGAGAGTCAGGGAGGCGGGTCACTATAAAGTGGAGAGTGATATAGATCGGGGGCTCGTTCTTGGGCAGAAATTCGGCAGGGAGGGCAGCACGGTAACGAGTGTCGAGAGCGCGAAGGTGGGAGATGGGATCGTGTACAGTGGCGAAGGAGGACAGGTCAGGGAAAAGGTAGGGCAGGAAGAGGCGGCTAAGCGCTGCAGTGGCAGGAGAAGAGTAGCGGGCAAGTATTGCGTCATACAGGGCCTTAGAAGTTTTCGCCTGGTCAAAATGTTTGCATTCAGCTACCGGCAGATGATTGCGAATGGCTAGGCGAGCAGCAGCGTCACGGGTAAGCCACTGCGAGCGAGTCGTCGCGTCAGCTGAGTCTGGTGGGGCAGGGAATGCACCTGTCGCTAGGTCATAGAGCGAAACACCATCCCTAGCGTCGCTCAGCAGGTACAGCTGCAGGTCTTGAAGCCAAGTTTCGAATTTGAGCGGGCGGCCGTCAGGATCGAATGCGAGAATGCGCATAGTGGCCATAGTTTAGCAGCGCAGTAGCAGGGCAGTAAGGGCGGCGCGCGAAGTTGCAAGGGCAGGGCGCAGGCTGCAAGGGAGTTGCGCAAGGCAGAGCAGAGGCAGCGCAAGGGCTGCAGAGGTTGGGCGCGGGCGGCAAGGGCGGCGCGCGGGGTAGGGCAAAGGCAGCGCGAGGGCTGCTGGTGCAGGGCACGGGCTACTGGGGCTGCGCGTGGGGTGGGGCAGAGGCAGCGCGACGGCTGCAGGGGCAGGGCACGGGCTACTGGGGCTGCGCGCGAGGTGGGGCAGAGGCAGCGCGACGGCTGTAGGGGCAGGGCACGGGCTGCAAGGGGCTGCGCGCGGGGTGGGGCAGAGGCAGCGCGAGGGCTGCTGGGGCAGGGCGCAAGCTGCAGGGGCTGCACGCGGGGTGGGGCAGAGGCACGCGACGGCTGCAAGGGGTTCGCGCGGGGCTGCAGGCGGCAGCGCGACGGCTGCAGGGGCAGCGCGCGAGCTCGAAGTCGCGACGCAACGCGCCTTTGGCACTGAGCAAAATCCCCTTTTGAACTCACCTTCACAACGGCTCCAGGGGATACTGCGCGGACGTCGCCGCAAAACATTCGATGTGTGCAGAATCGCGCGCCCCTATACAAAAGAAGAGTTCGTGAAACTCTACCCCCGCTGGCGTGACCCCATCATAATTTGACGATCGCGCAAGAAGAAAAACTGGCACAACGCGAAGCAGAAGAACTTCGCAGGAAGATTATCGTCGAGGCGTGCGGAATTTTTGCGTGCAGCGCGTGGGGCGCAAAAGACGAAAGCGCCTCCAATCAAGGGGTGGGGCGTTAACGACGACTAAGGAAGCAGCGGTGGTACCTGGTGCGCCAGCGGTTGGGGCGCCTCTCCCGAATGCCGGGGCGCCGAATGAGAAGAACAAAGGGGGGGGGGGGGGGGGGGGGGGGGGGAGGAGAAATTACACCACCTTTTGTTCCTCACGAATGCCCTCCGCACCTCACTGCCCCTGCGCCGCTTCTTGCTGACGTTCAACCGCATCGCGACCCCTGGGACACCATCGATTGGGGCAATGAACCCTCGACCCCATGGCGCACCATCTACGAGCCCGACCTCGAGCCGCGCGAGCCTACTCTTGTCCCCGGAACCATCCCCGAGACCAACATTGGCCTCTCCGCAATCCCCGACAGGGAATTTCTTGTGCTAATCCCCACAACGGCGAATGACGAAGAAGAAGAAGCGCCAGCAGAACCTACACCAGTACCTGAAAAAGACCCCGAGTATTGAACACTCGCTACCTGTGCACCTCAAGACTCCGCACAAATGATGACCTATGGCATCAGCGCCTCAGTCACCCCTCGCGCGAGACATTGAACAACTGCATTGAAGCTGGCGTCTTCGCGCCTGGCATGCTCCTGCGCCCTGGCGGCACCGAGCTCAGGACAACATCCCAACCGCGCACCTGCACCATTTGCCTCAAAGCTACGCTAAGCCATCAGCTGTTCCCGCTGCTGGAACCAGGAAACAACCGCTACCTCAAGCTGCACAAGGTCTATACCGACTTCCTCGTTGTCCGGCATTGCAGACTCAACGATGAAGGGTACACTCTCACATTCATCGATGCGGAAACACATTATGTGGGTCGCCAACGTGCAGTTCCGTAGCAGGGCATACGAGGTCTTTTGCCTCTAGCTGGCACATGCGCAGCGACAATCCGGCAAGCAGTTGAAAATCTGGCAGATTGGCGGCGCAGCGGAATTCCGCAGCAAAGAGCTGCAGGACTACATGGCGCAAAAAGGGATCTCGCATCACGTCTCTCTCCCCTACGCGCACCCGCAGCAGGGTGTCGCCGAACGCACCAACCGCACCCTCATGACGAACGCGCGCTACTCAAGCAGTCAAAACTCTCCCAAACTTATTGGCCATACGCGATGCACCACGCCGTGCGGGTGTATAATCTTCTTTCCACCATGGCTAACACGGGCAACATGTCGCCACGCATGAAATGGACGGGCACAAAGGGCGACACCTCCATGCTCCGCGTGTGGGGGTGCATGGTGCAGTATCGGCCCCCGACATCAACCATCGGCAAATATGAAAGCCGCGAGCGCTGGGGCATTCACTTGGGCATTAGCTACGAGTATAAGGCATGGATTATTCTTCATATGCTGAGCCAAACGATGACGAATGCGCGCGACGTCATCTTTTACGAGTGGCTCAACCTCGATCAATTTCACGAAGACGAGCAGACGAACGAGAATCGTGTCTACGCAAAGGACGAGCACAACTACGTTACCACTTAGGTTGAAGTCATCGCCGCTATCTTGGAGCAATATACCGCCAACGAATTCCCAGAAGTCGATCGCCACAACAGCAACGATGACGATGACGAGCCATCAACGGGAGGAGTCGGCGGAGCAAGAGGAAGCAGCAGAGGTCCTGCGCCGCAACCACCACCTGAGCCAGAGAGCGATGACGACGACGTGCAGGAGGTCGTCACGCAACATTGCCACGATAGCACAGTCTCTGGACTATAGCTGCTGGGGCTCCATACTGCCACCACAACAACGCCATGCATCATTGAGCCCAAGAGCCCACGCCAAGCTCTCACGGGACCACCAAGAAATGGATCAAGGCAATGGATCCAGAAATCAAGGCGCTCGAGTCACGTGACAACTGGGTGCTCGTCAACTGAGCAGCAATCAAAGGAAGGAGAATTTTCTCCAGAAAATGGGTCTTCTGCGTGAAGAACACAGTGGATGACACAATTGAGCGCTTCAAAGCACGATGGGTTGTACGCGGTTACGACCAGAGGCACGGCATTGACTTCGACCAAACGTTTGCGACAGTCACACCTCCATCAGGATCCTGCTCGCCATCGCTGTCGCAATACACTTACCTTTCGGCCAAATTGACATGAAAAACACATTTGTCTATGCGCTGGTGGATGCAGTAATCTATGTGGAGCAGCCACACACGTACGGCGAAGGCGACTCACGTGTGTGCCAGCTGAGAAAGTCCCTCTACGAGATCTAACAGGCGCCAAGGCTCTAGCAGCACTAATGCACAACATCCTGCTCGAGATAGGCTTCACACAACCGCCTCACGATCCCGTAATGTATCGTCGAGATTTTCACGGTGATTACATTCTCCTATGGGTCTACGTCGACGACCTGCTCTATACAGGGTTAAGTAACGAGCTACTGGAACAGTTCATGTCAGAATGTTATTCTCTAGCCTGTAGTGGGGTGCTCTATAGCGAGTACAACCCATCTAGGGTTTGCTATATGTATCCTCATTGCTGCTAGTGAACCTCCTCTTTGCCTAAACTTTCTCTTGCCTAGCTAGGGTTCTCCTAGCTATGGCTCCTGCTTATGCTTACTCTTTTGACATGGTAACAGAGCGTTCACGCTCCTGGCCTGTGGGCCCCACTGCTGCTTCCGCTGCCCTACTCAGTGTCGCGCGCCCCGTGGCGCGCGACCTTCACATTTTCATCCCGCCGCGCGCTCGGGGCGTGCGGCGGTTTTCTCCCCGCCGTGCGCACCGAGGCGCACGGCGGTTTCCTACCGTGGGGGACGCCCGCGGCCCCCCGATCACGTCGCCCGCGGCCCTCCGGTCCCGTCGCCCGCGGCCCCGCGATCCCGTCGACCTGGGGAGCCGCACGCGACCCCCCGCGGCCCCGTTTTCCCGTCGTGCCGCCCTGGGGAGCCGCGCGCGACCCCCCGCGGCCCCGATTTCCCGTCGTGCCGCCCTGGGGAGCCGCGCGCGACCCCCCGCGGCCCCGATTTCCCGTCGTGCCGCCCTGGGGAGCCGCGCGCGACCCCCCCGCGGCCCCGATTTCCCGTCGCGCCGCCCTGGGGAGCCGCGCGCGGCCCCTCTCTGCCCCGTGGTCGCGTTCTGGGGGCCGAGCGCCGTCCCCCTCGCCGTCCCCCGCGCTCCTTCCCCCGTTCCGCCCGTTTTTAGGGTTTTGGGGTGCGGAGTGTGGGGGTGGCAGCTCTGGGGGTGCCGTGTGTGTGCGCCGTCCCCTGCTCCTCCTCCTCCTCCGTCTCCCACTGCTGCAGCTGCCGCTGAGGGGGGTGGATGTGTGGGAGCCGAGGTTTAGGGTTTAAGGGGGGTGCCGTGGAAGTGGAGCTAGGGTGTCAGCAGGGGGTGTGTGAGAGGGGCGTAGGACGGTCGGGGGAGGTTGAGCGGAGGCTGCCGTCTTGTCGTCAGCAGCACCTGTAGTCCGGGGCGCTGTTCCGGTAGCCCAGTCGTAGCCAGCTGCGCCAGTCGCCCGTGGGTCCGTTGCTCGTCTGCCGCTCTTCTTAGCCGCGGAGCCAGTTACTCCTGTAGTCCGGGGCGCTGTTCCGGTAGCCACTGTGCCAGTTTGACTCCTGTTGCCCGTGTGTCTGCAGCTTCAGCCGTCGCCTCTCATCTTCTCTCCTTCCACAGTTCCTCCTCCTCCTCACTTGCCCTTTGTGAATGCCTCTAGCTTTGCTTGCACTTGTGAACCTGCTTTCTACCTGCTTGCTCATTGTACTGATTACACCCCACTTTGGCTATGGGGGTGTGTCAGAATGTTATTCTCTAGCCTGTAGTGGGGTGCTCTATAGCGAGTACAACCCATCTAGGGTTTGCTATATGTATCCTCATTGCTGCTAGTGAACCTCCTCTTTGCCTAAACTTTCTCTTGCCTAGCTAGGGTTCTCCTAGCTATGGCTCCTGCTTATGCTTACTCTTTTGACAGTTCAAAAGGAACTTAGCAACGCGCGTCGACATCACATGCAACTATGACATGAAGCAATTTATGTGACTTAACATCTCCTACGCACCAGAAGCCATTCATCTCTCAGCTGCCAAGTACGCAGATACACTTGGTAAGCGCTTCAACATCTCGCCTGCACCACTCTCCACTCCTTACCACACTCCTGGACCGACACACAAGCTCGACAACATAGTCCTTTCCCCTGCTGGGATACAGACTTACCAACAGCAGCTGAGATGCTTGCTGTTTACTTCGGTGACATGCAGGCCAGATCTCTCGTTCATCGCGACCCAGTTGGCTCAGTACTCCCGCAAACCGACGACCGATAACCTTCTAGGCCTCCAACGTGCTCTGCAATTCTTCGTCTCCACGCCCAAAATTGGGCTCTGTTTCTCAACGGTAACAACCCCGTCCTTCAACCTCATTGATTACGTGGACAACCAGAGCGCGATTCGAATCGCGAACAAGCCATGATTCCTCAAACTCACCGAACACATCGCGCTGCAATACTTCTTCGGCAGGGATGAAGTGAATAAAGACAAGGTCGATCTGATCTACCGTATTACCCTGGATATAGGCGCATCTGCGCTTATAATAAAATCGGTTTTTATTAGGGGTGGCGCTTGTAGTTGAATCACGACCATAAGCGCCGGCACTTATATCATGGCAAAAATAATTTTGTGATGTTAAAGTACCAAATCGAAGCTCGCAGTAAGGCGCACACAAATGTGTAACGTGCGCGTGAGATAATGCACGAAATCCCGCCGAAAACTGCCGCGCTTCGATTCTCGACCGCACAAACCCCGTCCAGGAGCAGGGAATCTGCCAGCGCTGACGTGAAAGTTGCCATGCGGCCCAATCAGGCTATCATGCGGTGGCAGGCAGCTGCATTTCATCCGAACCATCGAGAAGGCGTTGGAATGACCTACCAGCGCATCATGTTCGTGCCACGATACCCTCCTCTCCAGGTTCAGACAGGGGGTACCCATCTCGCCCCGACGAGGACCCCGAGGTGCTAACCAGCAGGGGTCCCTTTGAATCTCTCATTTGTGCACCGTTTCTCTCAGTTTCTTGTTCAGTTTCTTGGTCACTCCCGCCTGGCTGCGGAAGCCATGGCGGAATTCAGCGGCACCCACTTCTTGTTCAAGAAAAAGCCTACTCGAAGGCCCGCGTTTACAGTAGACGCTGACGGGTGGTGCACCCGTATCCCGCCATAACCACCAGAGCCACCACAGCCTCCTGCGACTCCTGCGCCTCCTGCACCTCCTGCTCCTCCTTCGCCTCCTGCTCCTCCTTCGCCTCCTGCTCCTCCTTCGCCTCCTGCGCCTCCTGTTCCTCCTTCGCCTCTGAGTCATGTGTCACCGCAATACACTGCCAATCAGCCCGTGCTCACGCTGCTGCTTCCATCAGCGTTTGACGAATTCCTGTCCGAACCGGATTCTAACAACGCGCCGGATGTGTACGTGCGAGTGGACCACGTGCCTGGAGGACGTTGGGGACAGCCCGACGATTGCCCTTGGGACGAATCTGCAGTCGGCGCCGACGATGATGTTGCTGACACTGAGGATGCGAGCGGCGCTGACGGCGCCGAGGGTGACACGGAGGCTTCCGCCGAGGGCGGCGCCGAGGGCGGCACCGCTGAGGATGTGTTTCCAGAAGGTGTTACGGGCGACGGTGACGACGACGGCATTGAGTACTGGTCACGCGACGGGCTACCCAAGAAACTGCCCATACCAACGTATCCTCTGATTAATCGCAAGCGACCCCACCCCTCTTCACAGAACCGTGATGCCCGCCCCCCCTCTCCCAGGCACAAGCTCACCGAGCACAAGCGGCAAGGTTACACCGCCGCGGAGAAGTTGAAGTGGGCAAGTCGGCTTGATGGGTCGGTGTCGGTGCGGGCCTTGGCTCGCGAGAGCGGAATCCACCGCAAATGCCTCACCAACCGGAAGCAGGCGGCGGATTTCCTCAAGGAAGTTCACTCCGCCCGGAAGCGCATGCACGGCCGCGGGCGGTCGTCGTGGTACCGGCCGATGGAGTTGAAGGTGTACGAGAAGCTGCTCGAGTGGCGCCGCAAGGGAACTGCCGTGTCAGACGGCCGCCTGCAGGAGTGGTCGCTGGAGTTCATGAGGATGCTGTACCCGGACAAGAAGTGGAAAGGAAGCCAGAGGTGGTCGGCGCGCTTTTGGCGTCGATGGAATCTGAGCGTCCGCATGAAGACCCGGGTTGCCCAGAAAACCGCCGCGCATAAGAAATCCTCCGTTTAACTTGCCACGTGGTTGTTGTACATTAGTATTAACACCCTCCGTCTGTGTCCGTCCTCTCTTCTACCGCCGTGCAGTTGTCGCTGAGCTGTGCCACAGCTTCTGGCAGTTCGTGCGTAACAAGCGTCGAGAGTGTGGCATCGACACCGCGTGGATCATCAACGCGGACCAGACGCCGCTATGGCTGGAGATGCCCGCCACCACCACCGTGGAGGAAACGGGTGCTCGCTCGGTGCCTAGCAGGAGCGCAGGGTATCAGAAGCAGCGACTGACCGTGATGCTGGCGTGCACGGCGGACAGAAGGAAGCTGAAGCCGTGGGTGTTCTTCAAGCGCAAAACTTTGCCGAAGGGCGATTTCCCTACCGGTAAGTAAAGACGTGCACTCCTCTGTAACTGCGTTCTGTTCTAAGTGCGAATTCTTACCACCCGCTCGTGTTTCGTGCAGATGTGGTCGTGGCTTGCCACGAGAACGGGTGGATGGACTCCGCGGGCGTCGTTCGCTGGCTTGAGGAGGGCGTCAAGCCTTTCTTGAAGCCTCGGTTCGGCAGACACGCCAAGAGCTCGATGCTGGTGCTGGATTCTTACCGCGGTCACCTCACCGAGGAGGTCAAAGAGAAGCTCCGCGAAATGAATTGCGTGCCGGCTGTCATCCCGTCGGGCTGTACAGCGGAGGTATAGCCGCTCGATGTCTCCATCAACAAGAGCTTTAAGGCGTCGGTCCGCCAGCAGTACCAGAGGTGGTTTGAGGCAGAGGGGCAAGCGCAGCTGACCGCGGCAGGTACGGCATGAGTACGGTTTTGTTCTACTCCCCCCCCCCCTCCCCCCCCCCCCCCCCCCGAGTTTTTTTTATGCACTAACGACTTTCCACCGTTCTCCTGTTACCGTATGTCTCAGGGAATCTGAAGAAGCCTCCCTCTGAGGTCGTCCTGCGGTGGATATCTCAGGCCTGGCGTGCAGTGCCGCCCGACCGCATCATATCAGAATACTAGCGTGAGAATGATGCATTGAAAGAAACAGTTGGGTACAAGTAGCTAACCCTAGTTGGGGTTGTACCCTATATTGGCTACCCCACTACAGCCTACCAACATATAACACATTACAACTTAACACACCCCCATAGGCAAAGTGGGGGAGAACAAAGGGTCACAAGACCAGTCCAGCAAAGCAAAACAAGTCCAGAGTGGATCACAACATCACCACACTCTGAGCACAAGCAAAGGCCACAAGGCCAGTTCACATGCAGTGCTAGATATAGAACAAGACAAGCAACAAGAAATATATAAAGTACAGTACAAAGAAAGTCAAGCAGTAAGCAAGTGAGGGAATGTGGACACAAGGCCTAAAGAAGTACAGTGCCGCTGATGATCACTAGGCGGGAGCGCCTTGGTGAAGATATCAGCAGTGTTGGCCTTCGAGTCCACGTACACAAGCCGAAGCTGACCGCGCTGCTGCAGCTCTCGAGCAAGAAAGTAGCGAAGAGCAATGTGCTTCGTCCTGTGCTCCAGTCTGTGCTCCTGACACAAGGCAAGGGCCGCCTTGTTGTCGCCGTACAGAACTGGAGGAGAACTAGGCCGCTCTCCCAAGTCAGTCAGCAGGTAGGTGAGCCAGCGTAACTCCTGTGCAGCAATGGCCGTGGCGTAAATCTCAGCCTCACAACTAGAGCTGAGAACAGAAGAAGAGCGGGTGGACCGCCACGAGACAGAACCAGAGCCAAGGCTGAAGGTGTAACCCTGCGACGACCGCTGCGTAGCCAGGTCGTCCACCCAAGAAGCGTCCGAGTGACCAGTGAGGACAACTTTGTCGCGTCCTCCAAGCACCAGCCCCATGCCTGATGTACTGCACAAGTAACGCAGCACCCTCTTAGCAGCCTCCCAGTGCTCTCGCCTGTGTCTCCCAGGCGCAACGTAACGAGCAAGGATGCTAAGAGGGTACGCGAGGTCAGGTCGCGTGCAAGTCATCAGGTACATGAGGCAGCCTACAAGCTCTGGGTACGGGCCACTCGGCTCTACGGACTCGTCCGAAGGTGGAGCTGAGAGCGAGTGGCTGGAAGCCAGAGGTGTGGCCTGTGGTGAGGAGAACTGGAAGCCGAAGCGCTGAAGGACCTGCTGCACCATGTGTGATTGAGTCAGGGTGATGGTGCGGCGAGCTCTGTCCCGGGTGATCTGCAAGCCAAGGTAGCTACGCAGCTCTCCCAGGTCAGTGCAGGTGTGTCTCTTTTGCAGCTCCGACTTCACACGAGCGAGTGCCTCAGTGTCAGCAGTAGCAAAGACCAAGTCGTCGACGTACACGAGAATGTAGAACGGCGGCAGCGACGTGTCTGTGCGCAGGAACAGTGACGGGTCAGCAGTGGAAGGAGCAAACCCAAGGGCCGCAAGTGTAGTCCTCAGTGTGTCGTGCCACTCGCGTGGCGCCTGGCGGAGACCGTAGACTGGCCGCCGGAGGCTCCACTGGGTACCAGGCGGAAACGACCCAGTAAAGCCAGGTGGGCGGCGCAGCCAGATCTCCTCGTGCAGGCTGCCCTGCAAGAACGCTGTGCTGAAGTCAAGAGAGTGAAGCTCGTAGTCACGCTGAGCAACAACGTGCAGCAGAACCCGAAGAATGGTCATCTTCGGGGTGGGGGAGAAGGTCTGGAAGAAGTCAACCCCCTGACGCTGACTGAAGCCTCTAGCAACGTAACGAGCCTTGAAGACAGGTGGAGAACCTGGCGGCCGCTTCACCCTGAAAATCCACATGCCATCGACGATGTTCGCCCCAGGAGGGGGAACCTCGTCGACGTAAGTGCCTGTGGATTTCCAGGATGCCATCTCTGCGTCCATGGCTGTCTGCCACTGAGAGGAGTAGGGACCCGAGATCGCCTCTGCGTAAGTGCGCGGAGTGGGGATGTCTAGTGCATCCTGGTCTCCCTCAGGGGCAAGCAACCAGGCCACGAGATGAGGTACAGCAGCCGCAAGAGAGTCAAAGTCCTCCTGCCTGTCCTCAAGGACGTCCGTGCCAAGAGCACACTCACCCCCGACGGACGGAGGACAGACAGACGCAGACTCTGACTCGGCAACAAGGCTAGCAGCGTAGTCTAGACGACAGGCAGCAGCAAAGTCGACAAGCTCAGCGACCAGGGCAGACGCAGCAGCAGACTCAAACGACGGGTCAGTGACAACAGTGGCGAGAAGACGCGTAACAGTAGGGTGGGCAGCACGAACACTGTCAGACTCAGGGTCGGGAACGTCAGGAAGAGAAGACGCAGGAGGAGACGGTAGGGGGACACGCTGTGGACCAGTGGACGGACGAAGGGCCATAATGTGCGTGCCAGGAACAGGAGGAGGACGCGGACGCGCGACACGACGACCAGTGGGACCAGTGTGCGCAGTGCGAACAGGCGAGGCAGCACGAGACGCAGGCTCGCGACGCTCCGTAAGCGAGTCCGGCTGCGCAGTGTAAGGTTCAGGAGCAGGGAGGGGGGAGCCAGGCTGGAGGGGAAGGCCAGTGGAAGATAGGAGGGAAAGAACCTGGCGAAGCACCGTGTCAGGCGAGGCCAGAATAGTTTATATAAACAGTTGTGGGGAAGAGAAACCGAAGGGTTCGGTAAACGCGGGAATTAATTCCAATATCCCTGCACCAGCACTTGCATTTTCGGCGCCGCAAGTTCTGACGTGTATGCCAAGTCGCGCTTGTTGGGATGGAATCCCGATTGGAAGGGTGTTGGGTTGTACACGTACGTGGACTGTTGCGCTCACGAGGTTGAGGGTTGTTACAGCCTGCAGTCCGCCATACCCACCATTCAATATTCCACGTGGCTCCCACCCAACCACCCGCGAATCTCTTTCCCGCGCACCTTGTGGCAAAGTACAAAACTCACGAAGTGGGCTACCAGACCTGACGCGGACACCTGACCGACAGCAGCGACCTGAGGAGACGCAGTGGTCAGTGTGTAGAGACTCGACCCCGGCTGACGGGTAAACGTAGCCAGGTGACGGCCGGTCCTGGAGCACGTGAGGATCGCCACACGCTGTCCTCCAGGGGTAAAGGTGTCAACCCACTGATCCTGGATGACAGCGTTGCTCACCAGGTTCGTCGAGAACGAGGGGAGGTGGAAACCCGACAACGAGCCAGACGGAACCGCCGGACACGGGAGCACAGTGGTGGACCGTGCCAGGACTGGGCCCCCCGAGGGGTCAGCCAAGGAGACTGGGACCGGTGCAGGAAGCGGTGTGAGCTCAGTACTGTCACGAAAGAAACAGCGGGAAGCACCTGAGTCAAGGGTGAAGGTGTGACAGGCCTCAGCCGGTGCAGTACCTGAGAGAGCAGTCTCTGTGGGTGCTGTACCTGAGAGAGCAGACTCACAAGCAGGGACAGTACTGGAGGGAGCAGCCACAGAGGGGACCGTACCAGAGAGAGCAGACTCACTAGTACCTAGGCCAGCGGGCTCTATACCTGGGTCAGGCGGCACACACAAGTAACAGTCTCCCTCGGCACTAACAGTCAATGCATACATGGCAGCAATAACAGCATCATAGTCAAGAGCAAAGATATCAACACCAGCCCTCATCAGCTCCGCCCAGCGGGGGCGCTCAACATCCTCGCCGATCTCCTCACGCCAAGCGTCGTCAAGGTGGGAGAAGCAGCGGTACGGGGTGTGGAACCTCCCACACGTCTGTCCCTTGCGGTCACCTGTGCGAATGACATAGGAACAGCGGCCATTGCCCCCCGACGTCCCACGCTGAGCAAGCCACTCACGAAGCTGCTGGGTCGTCTGGGGACGCTGCTGCTGGTGGGAGCTCTGGCCCGAGCCAGTGCCTCCACTCCGACCTCCGCCGCCACCACTACCTCCGCTCCGACCGCCACCGCTGCCACCGCCACCGCCGCCGCCACCACCGCCACCGCTCCCTCCGCCGCCCCCGCCTCCGCTGCCGACCCCACTCCCACCAGCACTCCCGCCACCGCTCCCTCCAGCACCGCCTCCCCCCCCACCTCCCCCACCTCCTCCCCCCCCAGCGCCACCCCCGCCACCCTTGCCCCCCTTGCCCTTGCCGGTGCGGCGCCTCCCACCAGGAGCACAAGCAGCGCCAGCAGACTCAGCACCAAAAAAGTCAACAGCAGCAGCAGTAGCGTAGGAGGGAGCGAGGGGAGAGGGAGAACACCCCTCAAAGATGGGGGTGCGAGGAGAGCCACGAGCAGCACCTACAGCTACAATGCTCTTCTCGGCTGCTAGCAGTTTCTCCTCTAGGAGGGCGACAGTGAGCTCAGTGGGACAGCGAGCAAGGAAATAGTCGCGCACTGAGCTAAGGGTGTCAGGGAGACGGGTGACTATGAAGTGGAGTGTCCAGTACAGTGGAGGGGGGTGCTTAGCGCAGAACTCGGTGGGAAGGGCGGCACGCAGGCGAGCGTCACTAGTGCGAAGGTGGGTGATAAGATCGGCGACTGTAGCAAAGGTGGACAGCTCAGGGAACAGGTAAGGCAGCATAAGGCGGCTAAGCTCGGCTGTGGCAGGTGAGGAATAGCGGGCAACGACAGCGTCGTACAGGGCCTTAGCGGTTTTGCAGTCGCCAAAATGCTCGAGCTCAGCTAACGGGAGATGACTACGAATAGCGAGGCGCGCAGCAGCGTCACGAGTCTGCCACTGGGAACGGGCACTAAGCTCGGCTGTGGCAGGAGGGGCAGGCGCAGCACCAGACGCGTGATCATAGAGCGACACATGCTCCTTGCTATCGCTCAGGAGGAACAGCTGCAGGTCATCTAGCCAAGTGGTGAACTGCACAGGGCGGCCCTCAGCATCGAACGAAAGCACGCGGATGGAAGCCATAGCGACAGTACGGCAGAGCAACGCAAGCTACCACAGCAGGGGCGGGCAATTGCGCACGGGCAGGGAGCAGGAGGCGGCGCTGCAAGCGGGCAGCGCGGCGGACGGGCGGCTCTGCAAGCGGGCAGCGCGGCAGGCAGGCGGCGCTGCAGGCGGGCAGCGCGACGGGCGGGCGGGCAGCGCGACGGACGGCGCGGGGCACAGCGGGCGGCGCGCGGGGCTGCAAGGCAGCTCGACGGGCTGCGCGGGGCAGAGCGGGCGGCGCGTGGGTCTGCAGAGCCGAGCGACGAGCAGCGCGGGGCAGGGCGGGCGGGTCGCGGGGCTGCGCAGCAGATCGACGGGCGGCACGGGGCACAGCGGGCGGTGCGCGGGGCTGCGAGACAACGTGACGGGCAGCGCGGGGCAGAGCGGGCGGCGCGACGGGCAAAGCAGGGGAGGCGCGCGGGGCTCTGGGCTGGCAGGACGCCGGTCGGCAGGGCGCACAAGGGCGCTACAAGGGCGCTACGAGGGCGCTAGGGCGCAACGAGGGCGCTACGAGGGTAGGGCGCGGGGGTAATGCGGTAACCGCAGCGTGCGGTGGTGGGCCCTAAAAAAACGATCGGATGGTCCTAGGGACCACCTGCTCTGAATACCATATCAGAATACTAGCGTGAGAATGATGCATTGAAAGAAACAGTTGGGTACAAGTAGCTAACCCTAGTTGGGGTTGTACCCTATATTGGCTACCCCACTACAGCCTACCAACATATAACACATTACAACTTAATGTCAAACATTGCATGTTTATATTGTCTAGGCTGTAGTGGGTTACACCTTAGGGGGTACACAAAGTTAGGGTTTACTACTTGTACCAAACTCTGTTCTAGTTTATTCATTCCTGCTCAGTTATTTCTGACATGGTTTCAGAGCAGGTCCTTCGCTAGGACTGTTCTTAGGGCCCACCGACTTACCTACCTGCTTACCTTCGCTTGTTTCCGGCCCCGCTGGCCCCGTCGATCTAGCAAGATCTAGCGGCCCTGCGGCCCCGTCGAAATTTTTTTTTAGCGGCCTCTCACGGCCCCCGTCGCGTCGCCCCTTAGCGCCCCGATCGGCCCCGTCACGCCGCCCGCGAACCGCACAGCGCGCCGCGCTCACAGCCCGCGAACCGCCCGCGCACAGCCCGCGACCCGCCTGCGCAGCCCGCGACCAGCCCGCGCAGCCCGCGCACAGCCCGCGAACTGCCCGCGAGCAGCCCGCGACCTGCCCGCGAACCCCGCGAGCCGCCCGCGACCCGCTTACGCAGCCCGCGAGCAGCCCGCGCAGCCCGCGCTGAGCCTGCGCGGCTCGTGCGCTGACCGCCGCCGGCCCGCACGCTGCCCGCACTGCTCCCGGCCCGCCGCTGCTGAGCCCACAGCCGCCCGCGCACCGCCGCTGCTGAGCCCGCCGCCGCCCGCGCACCGCCGCTGCTGAGCTCGCCGCCGCCCGCGCACCGCCGCTGCTGCGCCCGCTGCCGCCCGCGTATCACCGCTGCTGAGCCCGCCCCTGCTGCGCCGGCTCTCGCTGCCGCCTGCTGCGCCTATGCACCACTGCAGATCCTACTACTACACTTCCTGCTACTGCTACTTGTGCGCCACTACAGTCTGTAGGCCCCACCGGCCCTGCTGACCCTGCGCACGCCTGTTCAGTGACTTTACTGCTTCTACTACTGCCGCTGTCGCTATGGCTAGTCCTCCTGTTCTAGCTTTCGACGCCGAGGGCCGTCCGGTCAAATTCGAAACCTGGCTAGATGATCTGCACCTTTTCCTACAGCTCACTGCCAAGGAAGATATTACACTGTACGACCACGCTCTCGGCCATGCGACCGCCCCACTCGCTACTGCCCCCCCAACTGAGCGCTCACAGTGGCAGACCCGTGACGCACACGCTCGCTTTGCTATTCGCAACTTCCTGCCGCTAGATGAGCGCGAGCACTTCGGCCAGTGCAAGACTGCTAAGGACCTCTACACAGCTGTAGTGGCCCGCTACTCCTCACCCGCTTCTGCCACACTAGGCCGCCTCACTCTCCCCTACCTGTTCCCCGACCTAGCCTCTTTTCACACTGTCGCAGACCTCATCACCCACCTTAAGACTAGTGAGGCTCGCTTTCGCGCTGCCATGCCTGATGAGTTCCTCGCTAGCAACCCCCCCCCGCTCTGGATCACTCTCTACCACGTTGTCACCCGCCTCCCTGACTCTCTGCGCCCTGTCAGGGACCAGTTCCTCTCTCGCTCCCCCACTGAACTCACCATAGCCCTCCTCGAGAAGGAACTGCTTGCAGCCGAGGCTAGTATCGTCGCTGTAGGCACCTCTCGTGGCGACCCCCGCGGCCCCTTCTTCGAGGGGTGCTCCCCTTCCCCCCTCCTCCCCTCTGTCGCCTCTGCTGCTGCTGTCGACCTCCTTGGTGCTGAGAAGGTCGGGACTGCGTCTTCTTCAGGCGGACGACGCAGGGGCAGGAGTGGCAGGAGTGGGGGTGGTGGCGGAGGAGGCGGGGGTGGAGGTGGTGGCGGTGGAGGTGCGACTGGAGAGGCTAGTGGCGGCGGTGGTGGAGGTGACAGCGGTGTTGGGAGTGGTGACAGGGGCGGAGGTGGCAGCGGAGGCGGAGGTGGTCGTGGCAGCGGCAGGGGTGGAGGTGGCCGGGGCGGAGGCGGAGGGGGTGGTGGTCGTGGAGGCCCGGCGGGCGGTCAGAGTCAGCAGCCTGCCCCGACCCTTCAGGCCGCCCGTGAGTGGTATGCGCGGCGCAGCGTCACCTGCCAGTACGTTATTCGTACAGGTGACCGCACTGGCCAGACGTGTGGGGGGCCGCACCAGACGGAGCGCTGCTTCGCCCGCCTCAACGATGCGTGGCGCACTCAGTTTCCTGGTGGGGGTGAGCTGCCGCGCTGGGCTGATCTGCTCAGGAAGGGTGTTGATATTTGGGCACTTGACTTTGATGCTATTCTCACTGCCATGTATGCGATGTCTATTAGTGGAGAGGGTGCTCAGTACTTGCGTGTTCCGCCCGACCCGGGCATTCAGGCCAGCCCTGCTGCTGCACTAGGTGCTAGTGTATCTGCTTCCACAGGTACTACTGCAGCTGCTGCTCTAGGTGCTTCTGCGTCTGTGCCCCCTGGTACTGAGTCGACTGCAGCACTGCACACCTTCACACTTGACTCAGGTGCTTCTCGCTCTTTCTTTCGTGACCGCACTGTCCTTGAGCCTCTAGCTCGGCCGGTTGCTGTCTCTCTTGCTGACCCCTCTGGGGGTCCGGTCCTTGCGACCTCCTCCACCACCCTTTCGTGTCCAGCGGTTCCGTCCGGCAAGCTCTCAGGTCTCTACCTCCCCTCGTTCTCCACGAACTTGGTGGCAGGTAGTGCGCTCCAGGACTCGGGTGTTCACCAGTTCACCCCTGCCTACGAGCGTGTGACTCACTGCACGTGTGCTCGGACGGGCCGCCACCTGGCTACTTTCACTCGAGAGCCGGGGTCTGACCTGTACACACTGACCACTGAGTCCCCTCAGGTAGCTGCGTCTGCGTCAGCGTCAGGTCAGCTGTCCGCCCCCTGCTCGTGTCGCTCTCTGGCGAACGACACCGTCCTCTGGCACCACCGCCTTGGTCACCCGTCTGTGCAGCGCCTGCGGGCCATGCACAAACGGGACCTTGTTGCTGGTCTTCCCAGGGTGCTCCCTCCCCTTCCTGACTCCCCTGCTCCTGACTGCATTCCCTGTGTCGAGGGGCGGCAGCGCGCCGCTCCTCACTCCTCCTCCTTTCCCCCGACGACCGCTCCCCTGCAGACGCTCCACATGGACGTGTGGGGCCCAGCCCGCGTCCGTGGTCAGGGTCAGGAGAGGTACTTCCTGATAGTTGTTGACGACTACTCGCGCTACACCACGGTCTTCCCCTTGCGCGCCAAGGGTGACGTCCCTGGTGCTTTGATCCCCTGGATCAGCCGAGCCCGTCTCCAGCTAGGCGAGCGCTTTCACTCGGACTTTCCTGTCCTGCGCTTGCACTCTGACAGGGGTGGTGAGTTCGCCTCCGACCTCTTGGCAGCCTACTGTGCTGAGCACGGCATTGAGCAGTCGTACACGCTTCCGGCCTCTCCACAGCAGAATGGGGTTGCTGAGCGCCGCATTGGCTTAGTCATGGAGGTCGCTCGTACCTCCCTGACCCATGCGGCTGCTCCCCACTTTCTGTGGCCGTTTGCAGTCCGGTACGCAGCGCACCAGCTCAACCTCTGGCCCCGTGTCTCCTTGCCGGAGACTTCCCCGACTCTACGGTGGACGGGAGAGGTTGGCGATGCGTCGCGTTTCCGGGTCTAGGGATCTCGAGCTTTTGTCCGCGACACGTCCGCGGACAAGCTCTCGCGTCGCGCTGTTCCCTGTGTCTTTCTTGGCTTTGTTCCCGACGCGCCTGGATGGCAGTTTTACCACGTCACCTCGCGCCGGGTTCTGGCCTCTCAGGACGTCACTTTTGACGAGTCCGTCCCCTTCTACCGCCTCTTCCCCTACCGCACTGCCCCGCTCCCCCCCCCCGCCTCTCTTCCTCGCTCCAGGTGCTGAGGTACCAGACCCCCTCCCCCCTCAGGGTGCCGCTCCCTCAGGTGTGTCCCAGGTAGACCCGAGTGAGCCTGTCGAGGTAGCTGTTGACTCGCGTCCTGCGTCTGGGGGTGCTGAGCCTGGTAGTGCTGCGTCTGAGGGTGCTGAGCCTGGGGGTGCTGAGCCTGGGGGTGCTGAGCCTGGAGGTGCGGAGCCTGGGGGTGCTGAGCCTGGAGGTGCGGAGCCAGGGGGTGCTGAGCCTGGAGGTACGGAGCCTGGAGGTACTGAGCCTGGAGGTGCGGAGCCTGGGGGTGCTGAGCCTGGAGGTGCGGAGCCTGGAGGTGCGGAGCCTGGTGGTGCTGAGTTTGGACGTGCTGAGTCTGGGGGTGCTGAGTCTGGGGGTACTCCATCTGGAGGAGCCCTCTCCTCCCAGCAGCTGCAGGAGAGGTACCTCGAGTACTGCCGCCTCCGGAGAGGTGCTTCTGGAGCTCGTCCCGGTACTTCCCCTCCTACCCAGGAGCTCCCCCCCATTCAGGTGATCCGCGAGTGGTACACGCGGCGCTGCAGTCTTCGTAGTGGTACTCCTGGTGCTGCGGACCCGAGCGGTGGTGCTGTTGCTGGTGCTGAGGACCCGGATACTGGAGCTGCGGCTGGTGCTGAGGACCCGGGCGTTGGAGCTGCTGCTGGTGCTGAGGACCCGACTGGTGGCGCGGCTGCTGGTGCTGAGGACCTGACCAGTGCCCCTGCTGCTGGTGCTGAGGACCCGGGCGTTGGAGCTGCTGCTCGTGCTGAGGACCCGACCGGTGGTGCTGCTGCTGGTGCTGAGGACTCGGGCGTTGGAGCTGCTGCTGGTGCTGGGGACTCGGACGTTGGGGCTGCCACTGGTGTCTCTGCTGCTTCTGGAGACGCTGCGCGGCCGCGACCGTACTTCGTACCGCTCCTTCAGCAGGTTCTTGATCAGGCTCCTCCTCCTTGTCCTCCTTCCTCCGTCGAGTGTCCTCTGCCTGTCCAGCCGCAGTCACAGTTACCGCCTGTCTCGCCTCTCCCTGCTCCCTCCCCTTACGCTGGTCCCACAGGAGGTCTTACAGAGCGTCGTGAGCCTGAGTCTCGTCCTGCGTCGCCTGTTCGTACTGCTCGCACTGGTCGTCGTGTCCCACGTGAGCGTCCTCCTCCTGTCCCTGGCACTCACTACATGACTCTGCGTCCCTCCACTGCTCCGCAGCGTGTCCCGCTGCCGTCTCCTCCTGCGTCCTCTCTTCCTACTCTTCCTGACCCGGAGTCTGACTCCCGTCGTGCTGCCAGTCCCACTGTTACGCGTCTCCTCGCTACAGTTGTCACTGACCCGACCTTTGAGTCCTCTGCTGCGTCTGCTCTGGTCGCTGAGTTGGTTGACTTTGCTGCTCGCTGTCGCCTAGACTACGCTGCCAGCCTTGTCGCTAGGTCTGAGTCTGCGTCTGCCTGTCCTCCGTCCGTCGGGGGTGAGTGTGCCCTCGGCACGGACGTCCTTGAGGACAGACAGGAGGAGTTCCACTGCCTTGCTGCTGCTTTGCCCCGTCTCGTGTCCTTGCTAGTTGCCCCTGAGGGAGACCCGGATGCACCAGACATCCCGACCCCACGCTCTTACGCTGAGGCGATGGCGGGTCCCTACTCCTCTCAGTGGCAGACAGCCATGGACGCAGAGATGGCCTCCTGGAAGTCCACAGGCACCTACGTAGACGAGGTTCCCCCTCCTGGGGCGAACATCGTCAGTGGCATGTGGATTTTCAGGGTGAAGCGGCCGCCGGGTTCTCCACCTGTCTTCAAGACGCGCTACGTGGCTCGAGGCTTCAGTCAGCGAGAGGGAGTAGACTTCTTTCAGACCTTCTCCCCCACCCCGAAGATGACTACTCTTCGGGTGCTGCTGCACATAGCCGCTCACCGCGACTACGAGCTTCACTCTCTTGACTTCAACACTGCTTTCTTGCAGGGCAGCCTGCACGAGGAGATCTGGCTGCGCCGCCCCCCTGGCTTCACTGGGTCATTTCCTCCTGGCACCCAGTGGAGGCTTCAGCGGCCGGTCTACGGTCTCCGCCAGGCGCCACGTGAGTGGCACGACACACTGAGGACGCCACTTGCGGCTCTTGGGTTCGCTCCCTTTACTGCTGACCCGTCGCTGTTTCTACGCACCGACACCTCGCTGCCGCCGTTCTACATCCTCGTGTACGTCGACGACTTGGTCTTTGCCACTGCTGACACCGCGGCACTCGCTCACGTGAAGTCGGAGCTGCAGAGGAGACACACTTGCACAGACCTGGGTGAGCTGACGAGCTATCTTGGCTTGCGGATCACCCGGGACAGAGCGCGGCGCACCATCACCCTGACTCAGTCACACATGGTGCAGCAGGTTCTCCAGCGCTTCCGCTTCACGTACTCCTCGCCTCAGTCCACTCCTCTGCCTACCGGTCACTCGCTCTCAGCTCTGCCTTCGGATGAGTCCGTAGAGCCGAGTGGCCCGTATCCAGAGCTTGTGGGCTGCCTCATGTACCTGATGACCTGCACTCGACCTGACCTTGCATACCCTCTTAGCATCCTAGCACGCTATGTCGCTCCTGGCCGTCACCGGAAGGAGCACATGGATGCTGCTAAGAGGGTGTTGCGCTACTTGTGCAGTACGTCGGGCATGGGGCTTGTGCTTGGAGGGCGAGACCGGGTTGTTCTCACAGGGTACTCAGACGCTTCTTGGGCAGACGACCAGGCTACTCAGCGGTCGTCCCAGGGTTACACCTTCAGCCTTGGCTCTGGCTCAGTTTCTTGGCGTTCTACTCGCTCTTCTTCTGTTCTCAGCTCCAGTTGTGAGGCTGAGATCTACGCCACAGCCATGGCTGCTCAGGAGCTACGCTGGCTGACCTACCTGCTGACCGACCTCGGAGAGCGGCCTCGTTCTCCTCCAGTGCTGTACGTTGACAACAAGGCTGCCATTGCCTTGTGTGAGGAGCACAGACTGGAGCACAGAACGAAGCACATCGCTCTGCGGTACTTCCTTGCTCGAGAGCTGCAGCAGCGTGGTCAGCTTTGTCTGCGTTACGTGGCCACGGAGGCCAACACTGCTGATGTGTTCACCAAGGCGCTTCAGCCTTGTGACCATCAGCGCTTTTGCACTCTACTAGGCCTTGTACCTACTGGGCCTCACTTGCTTACCTCTTGACCTTGCTTGTACTGTGATCACTATATATATATGCCTACTTGTTTACTTTTGCTAGGTTGTGATCACTGTATCTCTTGCTTTGTTATAAACCTGCATGTGAACTGGTCTTGAGACCACTTGCTTGTGCTCGGAATTTGTGTGGAATCCTTGAGATCCACTCTGAGCTTGCTTTACTTTGCTTTGACTGGTCTTGTGACCCTGTGGTTGTCTCCCACTGCGCCTATGGGGGTGTGTCAAACATTGCATGTTTATATTGTCTAGGCTGTAGTGGGTTACACCTTAGGGGGTACACAAAGTTAGGGTTTACTACTTGTACCAAACTCTGTTCTAGTTTATTCATTCCTGCTCAGTTATTTCTGACACTTAACACATCACGCGCGCCTTCCTCACCTGTGGCATCAGCAACGCGCTCGACGGCAACGAGGATAACCTCGCCATGGCGCATAGGCGGACCTAGCTGACAGCGGAGGTGGATGTCGACGTTGACATCATCGCTGATGGTTTTTTTGGCAACAACTGCCGGGAGCCCGAATCTGACGAGGAGGAGTAGGAGGGGTACTGGCTATTGCATGTTAGGTAGAAGTACCCCGGCTGAACTAGCTGTTAGAGGTTAGCAACATGATGTTGTAGTTGCTAAGAAAAATAGGCAGTTTCGTGAAATCGTTTGTAATGCCTCCCATGTACGGTTAACGGATGCGCTTATATTAAGGATAGAAATTTCAGGGGGTGCGCTTTAATCGAGTTCCGGCCATAGGCGCCATGCTCCAGATAGAGGCGCCGGCGCCGTTATTCGGACGGCGCCTATATCCGGGGCCATACGGTATTGCCCAACGGGTGAGATGGCAGCCGACTTCCTCACAAAGGAACTGCCCCGTCGACAGTACCAGCGCTGCTCCGAACTCAGCGGAGTAGTCAAGCGACTCAAGACTTGCTATGGCGAGGAATGAAGAGAGGTGTTACGAATAGTGAAATGAGAAGTGTTACTGTGCAAGAACGAGGAACACATAAGAGAGTACAAAGGCGAAGGGTCGAGGCGACACGCACGGTTACACAATGAAAAACTTGCCACAATAGAACACATTCACTTCCCTGAGATGTGAAAGACTGGAAACGAGTGCGAACGAGATGATTCCTAGCTCCACTAGTGTTTACGTTGTCTGGCGTTTTGCACACTGCATCAGTGTAATCTCATTGCAGAAGTGTATATTAGTTGATGGAGAGAGGATAGACAGCTAACATAAATAACCTCTACTCTACACGCCCTTTAGGAGATCCTAAAAAAAACTCGCATGTATAATTCTCCATCCAATAGTCATTGCTTGTTGATGGTAACTCGGAAGGACTTCACAATCTGCGGTTATGAGCGCGGCGTGGAATCATTGAAGAGGCAGCGGCAAGTATAACGAGTGACACCCTGATGACCATAGACGGGTAACAATGAACTCCCCTGAGAGTGGAAAAGGCCCGGCTTACCTTGTCCACTGTTGGCTTGAATGTAGCAGCCTCATCCTCAGGATACTGCAAGCAAAATGTAAGTAAGAAAGAAGCATAGCGACATCGATGATAGAAAGATGCTGGCGTCTCCGGCATGAACGATGCTCACTGCACGAATTCAACGACTTCCAAAATCGGGCGCGAAAGGTGAAAATGTTGGTGTACCACTCATCCTGCTCTGGAAGGCAAAGGTCAGGTTTCCATCCAGCTCTGTGATTGGGGTACTCATGGACAAAACCAGCACAGAAAGATGGTTCTTTCCTGTCCGGTGAAGGTGAAGAGGTTGTTGGACCACACTTTCTGCCCCGTGGAGGCATAGAGCAGGCAGGCATCGAAGAGGCAGGCAGGCTCGGAACAAGCAGCAGGCACAGACAGTTCTGACCTGTCCAGTGAGGGTGAAGAGGTTGTTGTACCACACGTTCTGCCCCGTGGCCACAGCAGATAAGAGGTGGATGCAGGGCTCGCTGGGCTTCTGCAGCGTGTACTCCACCAAGTAATTGTCTGCGCGGGGGTGGGAGGCGTGGGAATAAAAGCAGGCATTCTGAGGAGCCTTGAAAGCTTTGCAGAGTGCACTCCACCAGGTTTGTGTCTGCAGGGAGGGGGGGAGCGTGGGAATGGAGGCAGCATCAGAACAGAAATGACCTTCTGAGGTGCCGCAAAAGGCCGCAAAAGGCTTCTGCAGTGCAGCGTGTACCCCATCAGGTATGTGTCCACGGGGAGGGTTGAGGTGAGGGGATGGCAGCAGCAGAGCGGAGGAGAATGGGATCTGGATAAGTCCATTCAGGCCCTGCCATGCTCAGCAAGCCAGGGCGGAGTCCAGCAGGAATCCAACGGTAACCACTTGCTGCTGAAACAACGGGCTAAGGCGGTGTTTCAGGAGATTAAGTCGTTTCGTCTGTTTGCTCATTTGCTTGGCGACCGCACGGACACCAAGAAGAAAGAATGGATTCTAAAAGCAAGATTAACGTAATCGTGGCACAATTGATCGCGCAGTCTATGCTCCCACTGGGATGCCACTCACCGTTGGCGGACTTGGCTCCCAGTAGCACTGCCTTCTGCCCGGGACTGGGCTGCCAGCTGCGGTCCAGCGTGTTCACCTGCTCGCCCCAGCAGCAGCAGCAGCAGCAGCAAGATGCAGGAGGAAGTGAAGGCACAGGGACGTGAAGTAACTGAGCTGACACATGTATGCCCATGTAACGTGATGCGTGACGATGCATTGTAATGCATGCTGATGCGCGGTGATGGAAATTGATGAGTGACGACTGCAGTGCATTGAGTCATGTGCATCCCACGAACTGCATGAAGCAGAGTCTGAAAGCATACATATGCCAAGCATTATCCCTTTCAGTCAGCTGCATGCCACATCACATGCTACCCCCCAATGCCCAGCAATTTCACTACATTTGCGACAACAACCAGGTGACTTTTGAGTCGACTCAAAAGTCACCAGCATACATATGGCAAGCATTATCCCTTTCAGTCAGCTGCATGCCACATCACATGCTACCCCCCAATGCCCAGCAATTTCACTACATTTGCGACAACAACCAGGTGACTTTTGAGTCGACTCAAAAGTCACCAGCATACATATGCCAAGCATTATCCCTTTCAGTCAGCTGCATGCCACATCACATGCTACCCCCCAATGCCCAGAAATTCCACTCCATTGCGACAATAACCACCGATGACTCCACAACAACCAAGGCGGGCGGCTTGCCCAGTGCAGCAACGCAGCAGTGCTGCAGCAGCTTACCAGCACAGCAGCAGCAGCTTACCAGCACAGCAGCAGCAGCTTACCAGCACAGCAGCAATGAGAAAGCAAGGCAGAGACCCACCAGCGTCTCAGCAAAGGCTTCCACAGTGCCAAACGACCCCAGCGACGTGAAATCGGCTGCCAGCGGCGTGATGAGGATGGTCACTGCGACACGCGTGCATGGGATGGGGACGAGCAGGACGGCAGGGGACGTGCCGGATGGCAGGGGAGGGGAGATGCAGGAAGGCAGAGAACATGTAGAGGAAGAGAATGGAGCTAGGATTGGCTTGGAGGAGGAGGGTCAGATGTGAAACCACAATGTATGATGTGGCAATCCACCAGTCAAGCCACACATTAACATGTACCTGCGTATGCGCCTTCCGGCCGGCCCATGGGGAAAAGGGTTCATCACGCAAACAGGATCAAATCCAGTGCCCTTTTTGGGATTTTACCTCTTCCAGAACAGGCAGGAAAGGCTCATGAGCTTGGGGCTGCAGAACGTTGCATTGAGCGGTTCCCCACTCTCCTTCCCTCACACTCTCCCTTCCCAGTGAACCCTCCCCATCCCACCCCTTTAACCCTCCTTTTCCCCTGAACCCTCCCTCCCGCGTAAACCCACCCTTCCCCGTGAACCCACCGTTAGTGTCCGTGCGGTCGGGCGGGTGGAAGGCGATCACCTTGCGCACTCCCGCCGTGCCCTCGCTCTGCACCCATCCTTGCCTTTTGACGCGCCTCACAAGTGAACTCTCCCGTCCCAGCGGTAAACCCTCCCTTCCCAGTGGACCCACCAACTCACCGTTGGCATCCGTGCGGTCGGGCGGGTGGAAGGCGACGACCTTGCGCACTCCCGCCGTGCCCTCGCTCTGCACCCAGCCTGTGCGCGCGGCCACGGCCGCCACACGTCACACGGGAGAGGACCGGGAAAAGAAGGTTGGAAAGAGAGTGGGCGCGTGCGCGCGCGCGCGAGTGCGAGGGAGGGAGACAGAGTGCGATGAGGGGGAGGGGTGGGGCTGTCCATAGAGCACGAAGCGGATTCTTACGGTAGTGAACACGAATGGGCTCAGGTGATACTGGGAAACGACGGCCTTACCTGCAGGAACCTGGAAGGTATATTTCTCCTTGGGATTGTCGAACGTCACAAATTCCGAAGCCTCTGCGATGGGAGCATGAATAATGCCAGGAAGGAGGAATCCAGACGAAGGGTTGCAGCAGATGGGAGCGAGTCGGTTTGGACACTGACGCTGATATGATGAATATTTCACTTTTTTCGGAGCTATCTTCTACAGCGCAACAGTTATGCGAGTTCCACTAATGCTGGTATCGTTCAATGTGAGCACATTTCCCACAGCTGATGCGTTTCCCGGATGCGGTTCTTAAACGGACCTTGATCTGCGCTTGCTGCTTCCGCGAGAGTCAGCGTCAGCGGAGCAGCCAGTGATCCAGCCAACAGATCCCTTCGGTTCAGGACGCCTGGTCTGTGGGTGAAAACGGTTCAGGCAAGCCACGGAACAGCGACAATGTGAGGTTTAGTCGCCATGGATCTGACACAGTGCTGGAAGCCTATGTCCCAATTGCTGAAACAGATGGTTTTATTTTTACCGAGCATCGACATTCGGCGACTTCGATTCGGCTCTAAGACGCACTGGTCCGACGCATCGCGCCGACGGCGACACCGGCTTGGCTATTCTGGGGGCGACGCGAGCGTGAAGCGCGGAGAGTGCGGACGACGAGGCGAGCTGAGAGAGCGAGGAGGCCATGGATCGCCGTTTACTGTTCGTGCTGTATGATTAGCCGCTTGGGAATTTTGGACAAGACGGCTGTTTTGTTCAGCGAGGCTGCTTTGTCTGAAAAGAGGAGTGGTGCCTGTGACTGTCAGTTTCGGAGCTGAAGAATTCAGTGTTCACTACGCGTCACCACCAGCCTCTCGTTTGCATATCAATTGTGCAATATCAAACCGCCACCGCATTGAAATCCCGATTATTGCATCCAAAAATTTCGGTGACGCGTCCTCAAAGGCTGGGCTCCACGACCGCGATCAGTCCGATTGGCTGAATGTTCCCAAACATACTCGATTGTGGTACATGCACCATTCTTGGTACGTGCATCAGCATGGATTAGTTGGAATAGTGTGGGCTTTTTTACTGGAACGCTAGTGTATTCGATTATGCTGATAAGTTCGGTACTGTAACGAGCGAGCTTATTCGGAGTTTCCAAATCAGTAGTTCGTGTAACGTTCACTCCGATTGGTTGTGGCAGTTCATACAGGTGGTGTCAATCGCAGTTGTGACGTTTGGCTTTGATGAGGGGCAAGTGTGTCCGGTTGTTTCTTCCACAGCTTCCGTCGAAACTGCCCGTCAAGCGCAACGTTAGATTTTGAAGGCAAAACCAACGGATTTCGCTGGTGAACCCGCATATATAGTTATTGGAAACATTGTTCAGTGTTTATATTATTCGTCATTTCTCAGGTCTGCTTCTTTCGTTGCACGCAGAGAGGGCGGAACAGTCGGGCTCAGCTCCGAAAATGCTAGCTGTCTGCCAGAACATAGGCAAGGGGCGCTAGCCAACCGAATTCGTCCAGGTGTGGCAGATGGGGGGTGAAATGGCGGAGCGCGGAAAGACCCGCAGCAGCTATCCCCGCCGAGCCCGACAACCTGCGCCTTTTGGACAGGCAGACAGTGGGATCCCCTGCTCCACCACATTCAGCACCTGCGCGAGCGCCCCTAAAAAATATCAGCGGAACTCCCGAGGCGGGCGGATTCAGAGGTTCGGTCCGGTTGGGTGATTGACGCGATTTGGGGCGCCATGATGTCTGTTGGAGCGCACGTGAAGCATGACAACCGCAGCGTTTTCAACCTGCTATGCACTCGGGAATTTCTGCTCTGAAAGTTGAACGTCACGGGCAGGAAAGAGCATGGCAAGGCTTTGTTTCTTGGGCGCCAAGGCGAAACGAAAGGGCCGAATTGGCACGGCGCACCGACCGGCGAACACCCCGAAGGAGCAGAAACGGCCCAAGAAGCATCATCCCGCTCAAGTGTAGCATCATTCACACGAGTCTGCCCGTGATGGGTTCAACGAATCCTGCGTTGGCGTTGACCGCGCGAAACCGACGCTTGTGGTGCGGGGTCCTTCCTTCCGCTGCCCGAGCCTCACTCGTGCTCCAGCCTGAGTCCAGAGGAAAACAGTGCGCCTCGCCTCGCGTCGCATGGAAAATGGTGAAAGGTGTCGCGTGCACGGGCTCGACGAACCGACGAAGGAATTTGCGATTGAACGAACAATTACGTACACCTGTTCTCCGGTATTTCCACACCCCCTACCCTCGTTTTTGCCAGACACCCTATACGGCTTGAGGATCGATGAGACGGACACCCTGACACTACGGGTCTATCAGTAAAGAGCCGTCAGGTTCTGGCCATTCGAAACTCTAATTTGTAATCAGGGTGAGCGGGGAAAATTCCCAGTGCCATAATGTTAGAGTGTTAACTCGCATTGAGGTCGTGTCTTAATACCTTCGAAACTCCCGCGTTCGTTTCTAACTACCTTTGAAATCAAATTTTTACGAGGGTAGGTACCCCAGGGCGTGAAGATAGGGGGTATGGAAATACCGGAGAACAGGTGTACACCCGTGCCTCGCGCATCCATGTGGCTTCTGTTGCTCCCTCCCTTCTCCCCCTCGCCCAGAATTCCTCCCAGTTCCTCCCATCCCACCACCCATCTGACTGGATTCCAGCTCTTCGCCGCTCAAGTATGTAACGAGCTCCTCTACTCGCCTGTGTTGCGTCCACAGCTTCCATTCATCCTGTGAATGTTCCACCAAGAAGGCTGGAAAACCTTCCAACGAATAGCACAAACGATATACCCTGTGACTGTCCGACCTTCTTGAGAATCCCGCACGCACGCAGCAAAACCAGAATCGAACATCTTACCACTGTTGTTTTCGCTCGACGAGACTAAAAGACCTCGTCTACTTCTCTCAGTTTCAGTCCGCTCGGAGCGCGGATCACCAAGGGGACCGTAGCAGCCATGGCGACTTCCGAAGCAAGCAGGCCGCAAAGCGTTGCACTCAAGAGAATCGCCACGGACTCAAGCGCGCAAGCGAGACCACAGATCCTCAAAAAGACCAAACGAGCACGGAGAGACGACCGCCGAAGCGCAGCTGCCTTCGCAGCGACCCTCGCAAGCCCTCCTTACCCGACGAATCTCTCTTTCCCTCCGCAGCTCTCGGCTGCCCTCCCTCCCTTCCAGCCCTCTCTTCCTCCTCCGCTTTGGACGGCCGCTCATCCGCCTGGCTATTCATGGGCCTCGATGTCCCCCATTCACCAGAATCACATGCTCTTCAATCACTACCTGCCGGGGTTCCAACTTCCGGCGTTTCAGAACGGCTCCTGGGCGGTTCCGTCAGCGCTTCCTACGCTCTCGCCCCTGCCGCTGCGCCAAGAGGGCGCCGACTCAGCAGCAACCGATGCTAACGCGGAAATGCCACGTGTCGATTCTTCGACGCACATTAACAGCCTCGTAGCGCAGTACTCGTTCGCGCAAGCCGGTGCAGCCGCAGCCGCCGCCGCCGCCGCCGCTAGCGCTAATAGCCCGGTTTCCACCTTCCAGCTCGTCTCGCCGCGTACGGGCTGGCCGCACTTTGCGGCGTGTTCCCCGTTCATGGGCCCCATGGGACCTGTATCATACGCGCCTGGTTTCGGCGCGATTCGATCTCCAAAGCCGGCTGACGGAAGCGCCTCTGCCGGCGGAAGCCCTTCGCCGTCGAGTCACCTGCCGTCGTTGCTCGAGTCGCCTTTGCAGAGCGAGGCTCTGCCAGCCGAATCCGACGGCGAAAGCTTCTGCAAGGTCGAGTTGCCGACGGAGCAAGTCGGCGCAGAGGCAGAGACCAAAGCTGACGAATCGCGAAGGCTTCTTTTCCCCTCGGAGCAAGCAGCAGCGGACGGCGCGGCGGAAGGGGCGGAGAACGCGGAGCAGGATTTGCGCGTGACGAAGGGGACTCGGCGCGCCATGCAGCTGTGGCTGGAGGGCGGAGCGGAGGGGGACGTGCAGGGCATGGGTCCGTTTGATTGGCTGGAAGAACCCTCAGGCGCGGAAGACGCGACAGGGCTTCCGCACTGGGTGCTGGCCGAGCTGGGGGAAGGGGGCGTGGGGAAGAAATCGGGGGAGGCCGTGGAGGAGGAGGTTTACCGTGTGCTGTTCCGTGCTGACTCTATGGAGAGTGCCACAGGCGAGCACGTCAACAGCACTGGAACTACTTTAAAAAACGAGCAGCACGTTACGGCTCCTCTGTGTGAGACCCCTGTACAGGCTCACGAACCTAAAAAGGAGCAGTATGAGGATGAATCTATCCCCACGGGTACCAACAAGGCTCTAACTGATACGCCTGCAGGAGAGGAGCAGGGATCAAATCCTGTCTCTGACGCGGGCAGCGCAAATATAGGGATTACAAGCATTGGAGATTCGGTGTCGGCTGGGCTTGTTGACACGCCAAGTGTGCAGGTTCTAGAGGACAGCAGCACCGATGATATTTGGCACGATGTGAGCGTGTTGTCTGATTTTTTGGCTGCTCCCAGCAGCCCCATTGTGGATAGTGACCTCTGCCTGGAGCTTCAGGATGTTCCGGACTGGCAGTTTTGAGGAAGTAGGCACTTCCTTGGAGTTTGTTTGTGCTATACTTCGCACTCATTACTGAGTGCTTGCTGTATGCTTGTTGTGGAATCATGTGTGCCTGCCATTACGAGGTGTAAATACAAATCTGTCCGAAGCTTCCTTCTATGGTCTGCCATTAGCCAGAAGAAGTCTCTGCCAAAGTGCGAATAAGAGTGAGATCTACCTGTGAAAGAAAAAGAGGGGCTCTAGGTACATGTCTAGAAATGCTTGAAGGAAGATGAGGAGCTGATTGTAATGTAAGAACATAAAAAGGTGTCGGTGCTGGGTTTCGAGCCCAGGTTTCCACGGCCACAACGTGGGATTCTAACCACTTTTCTTTACAATATCATATTTGTACAGAGAATACAAATGGTGTCGAGCATAAGAAGCTAACCAGCGTTGCCTGCTATCCTAGGACAGAGACCCCGATGAGGTCTCAAGAACCAACACCGAGGTACGCAAAATCAGCCAGGGAAGGTGGAGTGGGATTCTAACCACTAAACTACACCGACTTACTTTTGTTGTTCTAAATTTAATTAGGATGTTTGTTTTGTATCACAAAGTTTGAATCTTCAAACTTTGTCGTTGTGGTGACGCTTCTTGCCTGTTCCCTCCGCCCGATCTGGTCAATCATGAGGCAATGTTGGTGCTGCTGGTCAACTGGCAACACAAGTTTTTCTTGTCTGCCAGTAGCAACTGCACTGCATCATAGTAGTTGCTCTGCTAGCAGGTCTTCCTTCGGGTAATTAACAGCCATGGGTATCACTGGCCTGCTTCCGTTGCTCAAGTCGGTTACGAGACGCACGCATATACGAGAATATGCTGGACGCAGGGTAGCCATTGACACGTATTCCTGGCTTCATCGCGCTTCGTATTCTTGCAGTCAGGAGCTTTGTCAAGGCACGCCGTGTACGAGGTAGGCAATGCCAGACTGATTCAGTGGAGATCGCGATCGTCTGACAGGTATTCTCCTGCAGGTCCGCAACGCATTCACAATGATCTCGTTGCAAGACGGTTTTACCTTGATACTAAATGTTAAGAACCCCGAGGGTATTCGAAGGAGATTTCGTATACCATAAAATGTCGAAGTCGCAGGTCTCGTGTGATAGGCCAGCATTGTCTCAAATCGTCCTTTTATAGACAACGATCGCATTCTTACCACCACCTTGCTTGGTGAGATACACGTTGCACTTTATCAGCAGGGATCAGGGAGTGACAAGCATAGGCATTTAGTTCAGGCGAGCAGGGTAGCTTCTAGAATTGAGTTAACAGGGTTTGAGCTTTCAGGACACGAAGTGGGTTTCGTAGTATGTAAGTCCAATGACAGCGAAGCCGCTGCTGGAGGGTCCAGTCACACTAAAAGCAATTCAGCCGCCCTCTCTGGCCATTTATTTTCCCTCGATTTCGTCCTTATTCTAGACGCTTTCAGTACAAAATGTGTTCTTTTATCGTAGTCGTATCGCTCCCTCGTCTCTCCCCGCGCTGTATTTCCGCCAGGCACATTCAATACTGCATGAACAGGGTCAATCTCTTAAGAGACAATGGCGTCATTCCCGTGCTCGTCTTCGACGGCGGAAAGCTTCCCTCGAAATCCCAGCAAGAATCTAAACGAGACAAGTATGTTATTTTCCCCTATGACTGGAGTTACGTCCATGGAAGCGAATATTGCTAAAATAAAATCAGCGGTTCTGTATGTTTCAGCATTTGTAAGGGTTTCAACTCTCGCGTACACCTTCGAAAATGATACATCCAAGACGTTCTTTCATTTTTCTGCAATCTCCTCAGTATACAAACCACAACCCCCGGTCCCTGCGGATTTCCTTTTTATCACAAAATTTATGCTGTTCTGTTTATCGTCTGTATCCTGCAGATCAAGGAGGGAGAACCTTGAACGAGCGGAGCAGCTACTGCTGAAGGGCAAACGTAGTGAAGCAAGAGAGTGCTTTCAGAAGGCTGTTGACATCACACCTGCCATTGCGCACCAGCTTATCAAGGTCTGGCCATCACCAGATAGTTATGGTTGGCATATCAGTTATCTCTTCCGCTTTCCTGATTCTTTCACCATAGCCATTGCACATTATAATGTTGATACAATTCAGTCACATTGTTTGCAAATTGTCACCTTTTTTCATTACCCCATATTTCCAGGTGCTGAGGCAGGAGCATGTGGAGTACGTGGTGGCACCCTACGAAGCCGATGCCCAGATGGCGTTTCTCTGCACCAGCGGCCTCGTGCACGCAGTCATCACAGAGGACTCCGACCTCATCGCCTACTCCTGCCCACGCGTCCTCTTCAAAATGGACAACATGGGGCATGGCGACGAGATCGTGTACGCCAACATAGGCCAATCCCAAGAGCTCGCTCTGGCGGATTTCACCCCGCAGATGGTCCTTGAAATGTGCATCCTCAGCGGCTGTGACTACCTCGACAGCCTGCCGAAAGTCGGCCTCAAAACAGCCCACGACTGGATCCGAAGGCACCGGGATTATCGGTCTGCGCTGGCTGCAGTGAAGCTGAATGGGAGGGTGGTGCCGGAGGAATACGGGGCGGCGTTTGAGCAGGCGCTGCTGACGTTCCTGCACCACCGCGTGTACCATGTGGCCAATGAGCACATGACTCATGTCAACCCGCTGCCAGCGACGCTTGGACCAGACACGGATCTGTCGTTTCTTGGACCATATCCTCCTCAGCATTCTTGCTCCCTGTCCTCGCTTGCCCCCTTTCTTGGGCCATGTCCTCACTTGCTCCCTTTTTTGCCCCTACACATGCTCAAGAGCACATGTTCTTCCGTTTTGTTCCTTTTTTCCTTTCCAGCTTGCCAAACCAAGATGCTCGTTTTCATGTGATAGATTCTCCTTGACTGTCTGCTTTCACTCTCTCCCGTGCTCCCTATTTCTTCCCCTCTTCTCCCTATTTCTTCCCCTCTTCTCCCTATTTCTTCCCCTCTTCTCCCTATTTCTTCCCCTCTTCTCCCTATTTCTTCCCCTCTTCTCCCTATTTCTTCCCCTCTTCTCCCTATTTCTTCCCCTCTTCTCCCTATTTCTTCCCCTCTTCTCCCTATTTCTTCCCCTCTTCTCCCTATTTCTTCCCCTCTTCTCCCTATTTCTTCCCCTCTTCTCCCTATTTCTTCCCCTTCTCGTCCCTCCCTTTGTCCCACACCTTCCATTCACTTGCTTTCTTCCCACTTTAACAACCTCCACTGAGCTCGCTCCAAGTCTTGTCCGTGCAATTGCGCTCGGCTATGTGGATCCCATCACATTCGAGCCTTTTGATGCGGAACCCATACCCCAGCCACTGCCACCAGCTCGATCACCCCGACTGAGGCAACGCACCCAGGCAGGCGCAGCAGCTTTTGCAGCAGCGGCAGGAGCGGCAGCTGTAGCAGCAGCGGCAGCAGCAGGGGGGGGGGGACAAGGCGCAGTTACCAACAACAGGCCTGGCAGTGGTGGGCCAGGGAGATCGCCATTGCAGCTGCCAGTGCAGAAGAACAAGCTGTCTAAATACTTTCGTGAGTGCTTTGGTTTGTGAGTACTTTGGTCTTATGAGTGCCTTGGTCTGGTGAGCGCCTTGGTGCATGCGCGCAGCCCCCTTTATGCACAATACACCGTTTCCTTTCCCCACCTCACTCTTCTCTTCCGCTTTCCTCACCATCCACATCTCAACAATCCTTTTTCTCCAGTCCCTGCCCTGTAGCTTGTGCTGCCAAGAAGTAGTTCCAGCCACCATGTGGCTCGCCCGTAACGTTTTTTTTTTTTTTTTTTTCAAGCACTGTTTCTTCACTGACGTCTCTTTCCTTCCCCTCCCCTCATCCTGGCTCAACAACGCTTCTCCTCCAGTCCCCACAGCTCCGGCTGCCAAGAAACAGTTCCAGCCACCACGAAGCTCGCCTGTAACGCCCCTGGTCCAGTCAGCCTTCGATCCGTCCCGTCCCGAAGCTGCTGCCAAGCCTGGCCCCGCTGGCTCGGCAAATCAGCCACGTGGCAACAGCAGCGGACGGGGCGGGCGGCCTGTGAGGACGTCAGCAGTGGGGGTGGGGTCTGCAGGGCCCACAGAGGGTGACTGCTTGGCGGGAGCTGAAAACGGCAGTGGAGAGCCGATGCTGGGGGAAGACTTGGTGCAGTTTATGGCAGGGACGGTTCTTGAGGAGGAGAGACAGCAGAAGCAGCCGCAGCAGCAGCAGCAGCAGCAGCAGCTGGTTGCATGTGGGCCAAGAGCAGCTGTTGCCCGTGTGTTCCAACGATTCACTCCGCCCCGCTCCATTGCCGAAGCTGGGACCACTCCCGAGCCACCATTGCAGCGGTACAGGCGAGCAGCAACACGTGCAACAGCTGAATGGCAGGAGAACACGCCGACTGATTGGGACCAGTTTGTGTTCCGGGGTAATGAAAGGGCCCATTCCGAAGGGGAGGAGGAGCGAGCAGAGCAGCGATCGGAGGGTGTGTTGGGAAGGAACCGGGATTTGGACGAAGAGCGGGAACTGGGTGCTGCTGATCTGGATGCGGATTTGGATGAGCTGCTGCTGCCTCCTGCGTTTGACCTCGTGAGTGACGTGCCGGGCAGTCACGAAGTAAGGCAAGTAGGACGGAGGCCAGGAGGGTGGAGGGCAGGCGGATGGATGGGCATGCGAGGGGCAGCGGGCGCAGCACGGGGAGGAAGAGGCGGAGGAATGGGTATTGGAGGAAGGGGGATGGTAGGAGTCGGAGCGGGTGGGGGGATGGTAGGAGTCGGAGCGGGTGGGGCCGGCAGCAGCAGGCAGCAGGGAGAGGCTGTTTTTGGCACCCCAAGGCGGATGCTGGGGAGTGGGCGAGGGGTGCAAGGGCGAGGAGTTCGGGGGAGAATGGCGGCGGCGCATGTGGTGGTGCGGCAGGAGATGTCCTGCTCCACATGCGTGGTGAGTCCCTCCTTCCTTCTGTTCCTTTCTCCCCTTTTAAGACGTCTCGAAATCCGCATGTGATGGATGGTGTGGCAGCTGATGTCCTGCTCCATATCCGTGGTGAGTCCCTCCTTCCTTCCCTTCTCTCCTCTTTCTCCGGCCGTTTTCTTGACGATTAGTCACCCGTCATCGCCCCCAGGTCACCCGTATAGTAGCTTGTATTGTTAGTCTAGTCAACTCGAATGGCTGAAAGTTGAGAACCGTCGTCCTTAAATCATCGCCCGGTCAGCCTCGCTCCTTGAAGTGTATCCTCGCTCCTAGAAGTGTATCCTTGCTCCTAAAAGTGTATCCCTTCCTTCACATATTGTTCTGGTTTGGTCACTTGGCTGGAAGGCGAAGCTTCCACCCAGTAGAAGAGTCGGTCCAGCTTCCACCCAGTAGAAGAGTCGGTCCAGCTTCCTTTCAGCAGAGCACAGACGCGCAGACGCGAGGCACTGGCCTCTTTCCCTCCCTTTTTCCCTTGCAGACTTCCGTCAAGCCCTTCAGGTCACTAGGGTAAGTCCCAGCCCGTTTCAGTCCCAGATTCTCAGCCGCTCAGGCTGTCAGTATCAGTTTCAAAGCAGCTACAGGGCTTCCTGTGCGCCACAGCTTGGGTCCTTGACTCGCGTTGGGTGTTGGGTTTTCACTAGCACTTTTCCACGAGCCTTGTGCTATATTCCACCGTCCCTCTTACCAAGATGCGTTCTGTGTGCTGTGCTGTGCTGTGTGTCTTGTCGTGCTCATGAATTCGCTGCAATCCCGCCTGCTTTTTCCATGGAAACGCCGTGGTGTGATGGTGGATCTGCTCTGCTCGACTCTCCTCCACGGCGGATCATTCGTTGGCTGGCTGTCACTATCTTTGGACGCGCTTTGGCCGTGCGATGGGTGACCACAGGGCTCCGAGTTTCTGCTAACTCCACCCACCAAGCGCCCCTGCTTTGACGATGGTATGTATGTATTGCTTCACATTCATTGTTATGTGACTGTTTCTGTGGCATCTATCTTATGAATCCACTGTAGGCATCTGGGTAGAGGCCGTTTTTATGCAAGTTCTTTTTGTCCAAACTCTCAGTTGTCGTTTCTCTGCATGGCAGGTGCATCTGCAGCCGACGCCAGTTTCTTCTCGGTCACAGCAACGCACACCGTCCACACAACACACACTCTCACACACGTGCAATCACACAGCATGCAACACGTCGACATTGACCCATTCTCAGACCCATGGCCCGTGGGCCACAGCAGTGACCCCCTCCTCCCTCACGTCCTTCCGTCCATCAGCCCCTTCGCCCCTGCCAGGCCTTTTTCTGTGAGAGAAATGCAAGGAGAGGCGGAGGCGGCGGAGGAGGAGGAGGCAGAGCAGCAGCAGGAGCGGGAGGGGGAGGAGGAGAGTCCTTTTTTCAGGCCTGCCAGAAGCTCTTTCCCTCTTGCGCCTTCTCCTCTGCTGCGTCCCTCTCACTGCAGTGCTGCTGCTTCTCTACATCGCCGCCCTCCTCCTTCTCCTCTTGCTCCTCTTCATCCTCGTCGTGCAACCACAGGTTCATTCACTCCCACAACTCTAGCTTCCCCACCCTCAGCTGCTGCGGCAAATCCGTTTGCTTCACACGTTTACCGTAGCCGCATGCCTGGTTTTACCACCCCTGCTGCCACCACTCCTGCCGCCACTGCTGCCGCTCCTACTGCTGCTGCTGCTGATACTGCTGCTGCTGCTGCTGGAGGGGGAGGGGGGTCGTTCTGGCATGGCCAAGGCTCTGGTTCGGCGAAGGGAGCAGATGCACCAGGTGCTGATGATGCAGATGCAGTGGACCGGGAAGATGGGACGGGTGAGAGGGAAGGTGGAGAGGATGGGTCTGATGGGCCCAATGGGGCTAGTGGCGGTTTAGATAGGTTAGCACGACATGGAAGGGCCGGTTCTGCCGTGCAGGCAGAGGTTGAGGAGCAGGATGTGGGGCTTGGAAGGGTAGGATTCGATGCACGTGGACGGCAGGGGCTTGTGTATAGCATGCCGGTAGCTGGTGTGCCTCCTGGTAGGTGTTTGAATGCTGGTGCTGCAGAGGCGGGGCGAGCAGCAGGAGGTGGCAAAGGGAGGGGATTGGGTGGAGTTACAGGGTCAGTACGAGGGGGGGATCGCAAGAGAAGTCTGGTGCGGGGGAGCACGTTTTTCAGAGGGAATGCCGCTGTGGGTTGTGAAGATCGTGATGCTGAGGACGCAGGGAATCCTGAGGGCTCTGAGGGCGGTGACGCAGGCAATGGGGATGGAGAAGCGGAACGTCGTGGCGATGGTGGTGTAGATAGAAACGAGTTGGGTGATACAGGGGATGGGGCTGCGGAGGATGTACACGTGAGGAGCGGGAGTAGTGGTATGAGTGGGCAGTCTTTTGCTACGGATGTTTCGCATGTGTTACGGTACTCAGCGGTGGGGAGGGATGCAATGGGCAAGGTGGCTGCGAAACTGGCCAGCTTCAGGCACACTCCATCGGAGAACAAGCCGAGAGGGAGGATGGGGCGCCAACTGGGGGGCTCAAAACGACATCGGTAAGGGTGTATTTTGACTTCTTTTGTGAATATGTTTGTAGCATGGCTGGGTTGAGAATACTGATCTTGGCATTTGCTGTTGTGTTTTTTGTCTGATGCAGATCTCTGCCAGGGCAACAGGCTTGCTCGTTTCAATTCCGCCTTAAAGACGCGAAGATGGATCACTGTCAGGCGCAATGCCTCTCAGCCTACCAGCGTTGGCGGCGTTTGTTTTTCGGCCAAAGAACATTCACGAGCAATCTTGGAGTTTGACCTCTAGCATCACACCATTTTTGCATGTTAGTTTTCTCATCATTCTTTCGTTTGTTACCAGTGACATGGTGCATCCATCACATTTATTTATAGCTCTCCCGTTCTAGGTTATTCGGGCAGTAGCAACGTGAACCGCTATCATCTCTCAAGCCAGTAACGCGGACATTGCCTCTTTCCCATCTCCTGGTCTGTTGGGCCAGTTTTCCTCAATTTCATCACGGGAGGAGCGAATGGACAGCACTGCACCACCAACTGACACCCTGCTCCGCTCAGAACACGTCTTGCCCATATTGCTCGCCTCAAATCACTGCCCATAGCTGCCATCATGGATACCAGAAGCGTCGCAATGCTCCGTTTGCTTCCCGTCCCAACAGCCCGAAGATCGTCTATCTGTGTGATGACGTGTCGTAGCACCACTGTTACGAGTCAGCCCGCCGTATGAAGCGCGTCGAATCAAAAGCCATAACTGTTGTGAGGCCTGTCGCGTGATGGCTCCTCGCAGCAGCACTGCTCTAACCCAGTCCGCCTCGCGGCGCTCGCCTCGCCGATGGCTGCTCGCCGCCCTCTTGCTTCTTCTGCTCCCCTCCTCGCTCCTCATCCTCTCCCACCACTTCCGCCTCCTCCATGATTCCCCCACCGCGTCTCACGCTCGCGTCTCAAGCCAACTCTCATCTCCCCTCCCTCATCCCCCTGCCGAAACGCCTCATAGTCTGACTTTCCAGCTTCCCGCTCCAACCGCCGCAAGAACCGCCATAAAATCCGCTTCGGATGGGTTTACCGAGCATCCCTCCTCCATCATTCGGCTGCTGAAGACGGAGTTAGGGAAAGAGGATCCGGACACGTCAGCATGGAGGGACGGTGCGGATGGACTTATTGAAACCGGCTTTGCGGGAGACACAGAGGGGATCAGAATAGGGAGAAGTGGAGCAGACGAAGGGGTGGATGCTGTGGTGCAGCAGCAGCAGCAGGAGGAGGAGCAGGAGCCGGAGGAGCAAGAAGAACAGGAGCAGCAAGGGGAGCAGGAAGAGCGGAAGCAGGAAGAGGAGGAGCAGCAGCAGCAGCAGCAGCAGCAGCAGCCTAACGGCCAGCACATACCAGATCCAACAGTCCACTCCAATCATGACGATTCCGATGCTCCTCTAATTTCCACCGACCTCCCCTCCCCTGACATCCAGGCTCCTGTTTTCTCTTCCTTTTCCTCCTCCTCTTCTTCGTTCGCGCCCTCAAAGCTGACGTGGCACCCACACCCGGACCGCTACCTGCTGGCAGTGTGCGTGCGTGGGCAGGTGAACCACCGCATTCAACCGCATTGTCTGCCTCTTCCGCCACTTTATCCTTTTCGCGCTGCTCACCCTCTACTCTTCTCTGCCCTCCACACCCCAGCTGTCCACCCAACTCCTCTCCTCTCCACCCTCGTGAGCGATTTTTGAGAAGTTTCAAAAATCGGTCAACTCCTCTCCTCTCCCCCCATGGTTTTTGCCAGCTGGACAACCCGATTGGCTGTCTCTACGGCATCCTCTGCACCCTCCTCAACCGCACCCCTGTGGTCCCTTTTTCCCTCTCTTCTTCTTCTCCCATTTCCCGCTCCTCTTCTGCCATTACCCCCCATCAGGTGAACAACCGCATTGGCTGTCTCGACCGCCACCTCATCCGTGTCGCTCTGCTCACCGCACCCTCTCTGTTCTCTGCCTGTCCACCCCACTCCTCTCCCCTCTCTCCTCATGCCCCATCAGGTGAACAACCGCATTGGCTGTCTCTACCGCCACCTCATCCTCGCTGCTCTCCTCAACCGCACGCTGCTCGTCCCGGCCCGCCTCCCCTCCCTCACCCCCCTCCTCTGCCAGCGCGGCGCCTCCGGGCGTGTATGCCCCTCCTACCCGCCCCCCCTCTTCTGGGACCTCAACCACACGCGGCGCTGCCTGGGGGCGGCATCCGTGATCAGATCAGACGAGTTTGCCGCCCGGTTCGGCCGCCCGGTGGAGGTCAACCACATGCGGTGCTGGCACGGGCCGGAGGGCTTGTGCCGCCCGACATATTCCATTGTAAAGAAGAACTGTCTGGTGGGCACGGCGCTGAGCTACGTGGCTGAGAATCTGCGGAAGAAGTTTGGCGGGCGGAGAGTGGTGAGCGATGTGGTTCATGCCATGCTGCTCAACGGGTCTTCTCTGCAGCCTCACAGTGGTGTGCCTGTCACTGGTGTGCCTGCCGCTGGTGTGCTTCACAGTGGTGTGCCTGCCGCTGATGAGTCTTTAGAGGACACGGAAGGGTTATCCCCACCTTCCCTGTCGCCTGCGCCAAATGTGGGAGAGCACCTGCTGCAGCTGACAGGGAGAACGCTCAAGCTCTCCTCCTCTTCTTCCCCCTCCATTTCCTCCTCCTCCTCCTCCTCCTCCTCCTCCTCCTCCTCCTCCTCCTCCTCCTCCTCCTCCTCCTCCTCCTCCTCCTCCTCCTCCTCCTCCTCCTCCTCCTCCTCCTCCTCCTCCTCCACCCCCTCCTCCCCTACCTCGCTGCCCATCCATCCCACGCCCATCGACCCGATCCGCATGATCATGCTGCACCAGCCAGGCGCCGTGTCCATCCCGCCCTCCGCCACCGCCTCTGCGCTCTGCCTGCCGCGCTTCGTGCATGTCTCTGACGTGCTCCGTGCGTACGGCCCTCTAGGGGAGTCGGTGCGCGTGCTGGCCGTGGGAGATCTGGTGGGCACAGCTGTGCTGGGGCTGCCTCACCGGTACGCGCTGCTGCAGGAGAAAGCACAGAGGTGGGAGGAGAGCAGGGGGAGGCGGCAGGGCGGGGCGGTGAAAACGGAAGGCAGAGTGGTGGGTGGAATAGTGGGGCCAGTGGAAGAGAAGGGGTTTCATATGGAAGGCTTGTCTGCGGGTCAAGGCAAAGATGGTTCATCTGACCCGAGGCATACAGACGGGCGAAACCTGTGGCTGGATAAGGATTTCGTCCGCCCGCCCGGCGGCCGGTGGCTGGGGAGTTCGGGCAGCGGCGGGCTCCGTGATTGGCTGAGTATTTTCCAGTTCCTGCCCGAGTGCCGTAACACAGCGGTCATCGTTCCGCCCCTGCCGGTCTTCAAGAGAGCTCAAGCCATCATCCGGTCCCTCTTTGGGGCCGAAAGGGTGGATGCTGGTGCTGGTGCTGGTGCTGGTGCTGGTGCTGGTGCTGGTGCATCTGGTATGGTTGATTCTGTGGAATCCGGGACACGTCGTTTTGGTAGTGACGCATCGACAGGGGAGGCTGGAGCAGGGGAGGGTAAAGCAGGGAGAGCTGAAGCATCGACTGATGCTGACCTGCCTGTCCCGGCGGACCTGCCGGCGTTCCTGGCGGTGCACTGGCGGCGTGGCGACTTCCTGGAGTTCTGCGCGCGCTCCGGGCCGCCCGGCTTCTGCTTCTACTCGCCCGTGCAGGCCGCGCAGTGCGCTGCTGACGTGGCGCGCCGCAACGGGCTCGTGAACGTCTATGTGGCGACGGATGCTGATGACAAGGAGGTGAGGATGTGTGCGGATTTGCTGTCCTGTTCCTGTTGTTTTTGCCCAGGGTAGTACGTCTTATGTTCAATAGCAGGATTCACTTATTTCCCCTTCTTGCTCTGTGTGTGCCTTCCTCTTTCTCCCACCACTACTATACTTGCGTTCCCTTCCACCCTCCCTCTGCTCCTTGTCTCTTCATTGGCTACAGTTCCAAGAGTTTCGAGAGACATTGGGTCCAGAGTTCACTGTGGCGAGGCTCCCCTCTTCCCCATCCCCTCTATTGCCGGACCCACATCAAGACCCTCTTTTGGGGCTTAGGCAAGGGGCTTTCCTCAATGATGCAGCAAGCCTGCTGTACACCATATTAGACAAGGTTATATGTGTTTATTCTACTGTGTTTCTAGCCACACCATCCTCTACACTCTCAAATGACGTCGCTCGGATGAGGGAGGGGCTTGGCATTCCTGCTGCAATCGCTGCTGCTTCAGCTGTTGGAGCGGAGGAGGAAGCAGTGGGGGAGAGTGCAGAGGTGAGAAAGGGGGTTGAATTTGGAGAGAGTGCTGGAGTAGAGGAGGGGAGGGATGGGGCTCTGTGTGAGGGGCAAAAAGAGTGGCATCCTATGGATGGCTTGCCCAAGAAGCTTCAACAGTTGAAGGCCTTGAGAATTTTGTCAAACGATAAAGGAGAGTGGTAATTCTTCGAAGGAGCTGCTTTCTACGCAGTCGTAGTGTCTTCCATAGTGGTTATGCTGTTTATTTATTTGTAGCATAACTGTACGTCCCTAGAGGATATCAATCAGCCCAAGTGTACAATTCTACCAGAAGCCAAGCTTTTCCCAGTTAGAGCGCTACTGCGCGTCACTTTTGTCCACCAATCACTTCTTGGTGCTTCTTGCTCATTGCTGTGATTGAGCCTCAGCAATACGTCGATTTATAGAGCTCCATTTTTAGAGCTCCACAGCAAAATGCCGATTTTTTAGTCAAGCTATTGCACCGTGTCCTCTTCCCGGTTAGCGTCCGATTCTTTTTAGGCATAGCGTACTTGGGAGTACGTAGTAGCTCACACGAAGCAGTTCATGCATTTCCGAGTCGACTCAAACAAAATCACGATTTCTTGATTCGACAAGAACAACACCACGTGCAGGACACAACTGATTCAGGTCGACAATTGAGCTGACTCAAAGGTCACCTGAGTTGACTCAACGGACAAACCTTGTGCTTATCGGTACCCAGCTAGCAAGAGCGAGTTCATGAATTCTGGAAAGCAAGTACGGAGCGACCATGAAATTGATTGTGCTAGGGCTCCTGCTGACTCATCAACAAACGCAGCCAATGGTGTCGCACGACCGGACAATCATTCGACGGTCGGACCAGACGTATGCGAAAGCGCATCATCGTTGACGCGACATCCCTCATCGCCAATGAAGCAGCCGCAGCAGCGCCAGCCGGTGGAACTGTCCCGTCTTGAAGACCTCGATAGCTTACCTCTGCTAAGTGGCAGTCCGATTACAGATTCCACCCATTCTACCCACATTTTTGGTCGCCTCCACACGTTGCTCACACCTGAAGGCTTCTCTTCCATATTTAACAGTTCCGATCTCCGTAGCTGGCTTTGCTCGAGTAAATCCCCTTCTTCAAGAGTCTTCCGGTCCCTCACTGTCCTCCTCGTCCTCTCCCTCTCCTTCCTCCTCGTTTTCCTCTCCACGCTTTTCCTGCAACCCGCCTCGTTCCTTTCCTCGGATACTGTGGACTTATCCATCGGATCCACCAATGAGCTGCTGCCAGGTCAGACCCAGAATGCCTCCCCTTGGGTTCAGGCATCAGACTCACCTTCGACTACCAGTCAAAAGCACAATGCAGCGGACCTCGAACCTGGTTACGACCCTGGTTCCGACCCTGAGTCCGATCTGAACCATCACGGCCCGGATACAGTAGTAGCAGATGGGCACGCGCCAGGGGAAAAAGGCTCTTTGGGATCTGAGGAGGAGAGGGGGTCGCTGAGCAGTGGCGAGGGTGGGACGTGGCATGGCAAGCTGGTGTGGACGCCACAGCCCGACAGGTTCCTACTCGCCATCTGCCTGCGCGGTCAGGTGAGGCACGGGACGGTTGGCGGTCAGGTGAGAAGCAGGTGGGATGGCGGTCAGGTAAAAGGAGACTGAAAACATCCACGCTTTTCTCACACGCACCTGCCTTCCTTCTCTCCTTGCGCCTCCCTTCCAGCCATTGATCCCACCCATCCACTTCTCTTCCAAGCCACTCAGGTCAGCAACCGCATGGGCTGCCTCATCCTTTCTGGTCCGCACCATCCACTGCTCCCTTGTAGTAAGTCGATTTCTGAGTCGACTCAGAAATCGGCTTACTACACCTCATTCTTTCTGGTCCTCACTATCCACTGCTTTCTGCCGCTCCTCTCCACCACTGCCGTCCTTTTCTACCCCGAACCCCACCCCTCCTCCTCCCTCTTTTCCGGCCTTTCCTTACCCGACCTGTCCACCCCACTTCTCTCCTCGCCGTCGCCAGGTGAACAACCGCATTGGCTGTCTCTACCGCCACCTCATCCTCGCAGCCCTCCTCAACCGCACGCTGCTCGTGCCCCCCGTGCTGCTCTCCACCTCCCTCGCCTACTGCAAGCACGGCGTCTCCGGCTCCCCTTGCCCCTCCATCCCGCTCCCTCGCATCTGGGAACTCCACCACATGCGCACGTGCCTGGAGAATGCCTGCGTCTAACCTCCCTTTTTCCCTCTTCTTTTCTCCCTTTTTCCCTTCCCTCCTCCCTTCCCCCACCCCCAGGTGAACAACCGCATTGGCTGTCTCTACCGCCACCTCATCCTTGCAGCCCTGCTCAACCGCACACTGCTCGTGCCTCCCGTGCTGCTCTCCACCTCCCTCTCCTACTGCAAGCACGGCGTCTCCGGCTCCCCCTGCCCCTCCATCCCACTCCCCCTCATCTGGGACCTGAATCACACGCGCACGTGTCTGGGCGGCGACACTGTCCTGCGCACGGACGAGTTTGCCGCCCGGTTCAGCCGCCCGCTGGAGGTGCATCACATGCGGTGCTGGCATGGGCCGGGGGCGACGTGTCCGAATGGAAATCCTGGGCTGCTCAAGAATTGCTTGGTGAATGACACGGCACAGGGGGGTGGGGGAAGGAGGAGGCTTGGGGCTGTGTCTGGGATGAGAAAGCTGTTTCGAGTGGGAGTGGGAGTGGGAACGGCGGCGGCTGATACTGCCGATGCTGTGAGAGGGTGGTTTGGAGGGGGATCGATGACGTGGGTGAGAGGGAGCAGGAGAAGGAAGCTGCAGCAGCAGCAGCAGACCCTGCAAGGCACTCCCTCCCCCAACCGCTCTCCACCCCTCTACACAGTCCAGTCTTTTGCCGACTCGCCCATCCAAACATACGCGGCCCATCTGCACCTGCTGCCCCACCAGCTCTCCCCAGACGTGCACATCAGCGCCAACGCCACGGCGTCAGCAGTGTGCTTCCCCCGCTTCGTGCATGTGCGCGACATACTCCGCGCCTATGCTCCGCTCTCTGCCTCTGTGCCCGTTCTCGCGGTCGGGGACCTGGTGTTCACCGCCTTCCTCGGCCTCTCAGACAGGTGCGTCTTGAGGCGACCCAGAATGCTATCAGACGGCGCCCCTCTCTCTTCCACCGTCTTTGTGCTCGCAGAGGAGGCTCTTGCATTCACTCACTTGATCTTAAAGCCCCTCTGAAGTTCTTCATGTGCTCGTATTGAAAACCCTTGTGTTACCCCTTGTCTTCCTGCACTCTCTGCCAGGTACGAGCCCTTCAAGGAGCGTCTGTTTCGGTACAAACGGTGGCGCGAGCGCAAGGAAGCTTCACAGGAAAGAGAGGGCACCTCGACGGGCGATTTCAATGGCATGGTGGCGAGCAGCAGCAGCCAGGTGATTCTGGAATCGGACTTTCTTGGGCCGGCAGGGGGGCGGTGGCTTGGCAGTGCAGGAAAGGGGGGTCTGAGAGAGTGGAGGAGCGTGTTCCACTTCCTGCCTGGCTGCCCGGTGCCCGTGCCCATTCTGCCCCCCAAGGAGGTTATTGAGGATGGTAGGCGGCTTGCCCAAGCCCTGTTTGATGGTGGTGAGAGGGATGCCGGAGGTAGCAGTAAAGGTGGCGGAGGCAGCAGCAGTGATGGCAATTTAACAAACGATACACTTGCAGCAGGGGAAAATCTTCCAGCAGGGGAAAATCTTCCAGCAGGGGAAAATCTTCCAGCCGGGGAAAATCTTCCAGCAGTTTTACCCGCAGCTGCAGGCGGTGCATCGGAGGGCGGGGAAGGGGGTTACCTGGCGGTGCACTGGCGACGCAGCGACTTCAAGGACTACTGCGTGTGGTCGGGGCCTCCTGGCTTCTGCTTCTACTCCGCGGAACAGGCTGGCAAGTGTGCTGCTGACGTGGCACAGCGCAACGGGCTGAGGAATATTTATGTTGCTTCTGACGCCAATGTGGAGCAGGTCAGTTGGTGTATTTGTTTCCAGTAATTAAGTCCCATGTTTGCTTGCGTCGCTGTCAAGTTTTCACTGTGCTTAACCTGCATCCCCCGTACCTCTACTGCTCTTCCTCTCTCACCTGCCTCCCATCCCTCTTCAATCCCCCGAACCTCCTTTCCCCCGGCCTTTTTCAGTTTGAAGAGTTTCAGAAGGCAGCAGGCCCTGCCTTCAAGGTCATTCGCTACCCAGACAACCCATCAGCCTTCCTCACAACCCTCACTTCAGAGCCTCTCATTTCCAGCCTCCCTGCCTCCATAGATCGAGAGGAAGCTTCCCTGCTCCTGCACATGCTCCTTGACAAGCTCATCTGTGTACGCTCTACAGTGTTCCTCGCTACCATGTCGTCGACTCTATCCAACGACGTCGCTAGAATGCGCGAGGGGTTTGGCGTGCCAGCAGCCTTAGCAGCTGCTGCAGATCCTGGTGCTGGCACTGCAAGGAAAATGGTTGCTCCCCTTGATGCACCGGATGGTGTTGGGTTGGAATTTGTGGTGAGCTTGGGTGTAGAGGAACTGAGAGATGGTGGGCTGTGTGAAGGGGAGAAAGTATGGCAACCCCTTGAAGGGTTGTTTGGGTGGATGAAGGACATGAAAGCCAAGAGAATGGTCGAGCATTCAGCAGGAGAGTGGAGAAGATGACTCTCTTGTGGATGGCTTGTGTGGGTAGTATCCTCTAATATACTCCTAAATATCTACCCCACCACTTTCTGCCTGCCACAAAATGGTAGTTTTCAAGTGAGGCCTCAGTTATAAATCAATGTAATAGATACACGAGAAGAAGTCCACAGGCTTTACAGAGTGTCAGGTGTGTCACAAGTGATCTGTACGACCAAGTGCGGTACAGTAATCCTGCATCCAAGTTATCTAGCTGCCTTTTCCTTTATTCTGACCACCACCAGCTGCAGCTGCTTTCTTGGCAGCCTTCTCTTGCAGAGCCTTGGCGTCCCTGGAAGCAAGAATGAAACAGCAAAGAGCGAAAATTGAATAACAAGAATACCATCAATACAGCCATTAAAGGGGGGTCGGGGAACAGCAAGAATACCATCCTGGTTAGTCCCCTTTTCAAAACCAGCTCGGACGCGTTGAAGAGTTGTGCGCATGAGCGTTTGACAAGCAAAGTGGGAAGTTTACCTCTCACGGCGCTGCTCCGGGGTCAGACCGTCGGCCTTTTTGTTCGCGCCGTTCTTTGCTGCACGGGCCTGAGCCCTGGCGCGATCAACCTCCCGCTGATTGCCGCGTAAATTGTCAAAAGCACATGAAGAACAACCAGTTAAGGAGAAACTTGTTTTCTAATCATACGGAACACGGAGAGCAAACGGCAAGTCTGAAAAAATGCAAACGTATTCACAAAAAAGCGAGAATGAAAACGGACATGTTGCCACAAAGGAACTGTCAAAGTACAGTAAAAAAAAGAGTTCTATAGGTGCAGTGTTAATGGGGAAAGATAAGCGCTGTGCAGGATATGACTCATTTATGACTGGACGGATGCGCCTCTGGCAGACAACACGAACTTCCTTGAATGAAGGAACTGCTGCAACACCGGAGATGAGCTAAGGATGATTAAGAGAGCCACAACTATTTTGTCTTCCACCTGAAAGAGAACTTGCTACAGTCCTTAACTTTGTGAGCGAAATCCCGCGAAAAAACGGAAACAGAGAACTATCCAACAAATATGAAGACTACTCTTGGTTGCAAATCCTGTTTTTCTCCCGTGAAAAAGGAGGATTGAAAGGAGAAGTAGCAGAACAGAAGCAGGGAAAGGGATGGGTTGGGAGGCAAGGAGTTGGTATGGTGCAAGGAACGAGGTTACGCGAAGGATCGCTGGAGGGAACGGCTTCCTCGCGCGAATCAGCTTCAGCAACAACTATTCGCTGACGACGGCCCTTGTGGTTGGCGAAACCTGTGTTGTTTTCGCGGAGAGAGAAACAGTTCTGGAGCGTGTCGCGATGTGCCAGGGGCTGCGCCTAGAATGTTCCATGGCGGATTGTGGACCTCAAATGTTGAAGAGCCTGGAAACGGAATCTCGAAGACTTCCAAATCGGCAGCAGTGAACAGTGCCGTTGCGGCTTTGCGAGTACCAAATCGCGACGACCGTGCAGAAGCAATCGGCGACGTTCAAGCACACCACAGAGACTGCCGAAACGTGAAAATCATGGCGGGACCCAGCGGATTGGGCACACAGCACACAATCTTCAAGCGGATATGAAATACACTTCCACATTCTGTCAGTGCAGGCAACAATACAGGAGCAATGTTTTCTCATTACTTTGACATTGCCGGAATCATACAGGCCAGCAGTACAAGCACAAGCAGATTGCCTGGGAAGAACAGCAGGCGAGGCACATACCACCAGCCCTATCTTTTTATAAGCTTGAAAATCTGATCCACTAAACCAGCTCATGTCACAAAACGTTTCGTTACTAGCTCCAGCTTAGTTCATGCGCCGGATGAGCGCGTTGATCTTGTCCTCGCGGTTACCAGCATCGCCACCCTCCACGAAGTGCAGGCGCTTCTTCTTCATGCCGCCGTTGGGCGCCGACAGCTTGAAGGGCCACAGGAAGTTGTTGCATGCCTTGAAGTGCGGGCCCGTCGTGAAGATCTGGTAAATCAAATCCTCCACACACAGAATCTTCTTCTGCCCCAGCACCTGAGAAGATAGGGTGGGACAACGCGTGGCAGGGATACAGATTAAAAGTAAGGATCAAGCATTTAAAAGCAGGTCCTAACTCTGAACCAGGGGCAGGTGCAAGGGAGCTGGAGGTGCTTCCTGTGAGATACACAGGAAAACTGCTAATAGAATGCAAGTACTAAGGGCGAGTGCAGCAGCGGGAGATGGGGCAAACGCGAGGGAACTCACTTTTTGCACGACGGAGTTCTCGGTGAGGGGGATGCGCTGGTGCCCGACCTTGCCGTAGATGTTTCAAACATCAAGTGCGGGAGATGGGGCAACTGGAATTGGACTCACTTTTTGCACGACGGAGTTCTCGGTGAGGGGGATGCGCTGGTGCCTGACCTTGCCGTACCCGCGCTTGTAGATCAACTCGCGCACCGACTTCAGGTTCGGGTAGCTGTGGGGTGCAAAGTGCAGGGAGCACACAGGAGTATTTTCAGGTGGTTAACAAGATTGAAGGACACATAGCGCAGTGCAGCCAGGGAAGAGCAGAAAAGCATTGCATGCAAGCAACGGATTACAAGAGGGAATCCCACCCTTGTGACAGTATCAAAACGGCGTTAGTGACAATAACGAGCTCACCCGTAGGTGACGTAGGGCTCCACCAATCGCAGCATCTGCAGAGTCGCCTTGGTGACCCTCAGGAACACTCCGTTGAAGATCTGCCAGCAATGGTGCCCAAGACGAGAGTTTAGGATGGGAGGCGAAAGGGGGGTGGAGCAGGGGAGTGGGGGTTGGGGAGGAGGAATGAGGGTATGGTCCGCGCAAAAGGAGAAAGTGGAGGGTGCTGTGGCTGGGGGAGGGGAAGTGACGAGGGAAAAGGTTGCGCGTCTGATTCTTAGGTGTGTAAAGATTTCAACCGGGGGGAAGGGAGAAGGTTCCATCCTCTAACCTGGCGGAAGGGCAGAAGCTGCACGCACGTGAACGCGTCTATTTCGTAGGTGCACCAAGCGCGCAACCAGGAGACCGGGAAGGTTCTGCTCTCACCTGGCGAAGGCGCAGCAGCTGCAGAATCTTGCGCGTCTTGGGGTGCATGTCGTTCACACTGGCACCATGAGACGCGTGCAACAGCGGGGCGGGGGGAGAGGGAGGGAGGGGAAGGGGCAGGGGACGAAAAGGAGGAGACGTGAATGAGTGGAAGGAGGGAGTAGATCCACATGAATGCAGCACGGAAAATGGGGAAGTGGAGCGAGAGATTGCAGCAGTATGCACGCCAGGATCCAGCGGAGGGGGGAATAAGAATTGCGAGCGAACAGGGGATCGTCACAGCACGAGAAAGGGGTTGCGAGGAGGGGAGGGGGAGTGGGGAAGGGTGAGGTGAGGGGGGGGGAGGTGGGAGTAGAGCTAAGGCAAGGAGCAGGTGAGGCAAGTGGGCGCTCACCCACGGATGCGGATGATGAAGAGCAGCTGGGGCTCGGGCTCGACATAGAAGGTGTTTGGGCGTTCTCAGAACCACCTGCAACCTGAAGCAACCGGAAAAAAAGAGACTCACCCACGAATGCGGATGATGAAGAGCAGCTTGGGCTCGGGCTCGACATAGAAGCCGCCGCTCAGCTTCGCCTCACGCTTCAACTCCACCAGCTCGCGCTCCTGATAGGTGGGGGTGGGGAGAAGAGGGTTGGGGGAAGGGGGGGAGGGCGCGCGCAGAGCGGCCACACGAGCGCAGCCATTGGTCATGCACACACACGACAAAAATTGGCAATGCAATTGGCTTCGTATACGAATGGATTCGCGACAAAAATTTCGCTACGAAATTCGCTCCTGACGAAACGCAAGGAAGCGGTAGGTCCCACTCTAGGATAAAGGCCGACGGCAGGCGGAAACGAACGTCACGAAGCCAATGATTCTGTCGCGGTCAGACGAAGCACAACCCGAAATCCCCTCGAAAAGCTCCCACAAACGCGCGTCCAGCTGCGCGACTACTCGCCCCTCCAGCCGGGCCCCTCACACAATTAGACGCAGAAGCCTGCTCTATGATGCAGGGGCCCCTGCACGCACTCACTTCATACAAACAGCGCATTCGCCTCCTACTCTGCATTTGCTCCCTGATTTGCCTGCAGTCTAATCCACCTGGCCTATCGTCGCCATCACCACGCTTCCCAATACCTCGCCTCGCGGCACGGCCGCATCAAGACTGCGTCCCACAACTTAACCCCTTCCATGATCAGCCAGCGCCTCGCCGCACCACCCCACCCGTTGATCACCTCCCCCTGCTGCTCCTTCTGCTCTCCAGTCTCTCAGAAGCCGATCGACAGGTGGCTGCTGCCGACCCCCTTCCAAGAATCTCTCGCTGCTGCAGTGCATAACGCCCAAGACCCAACTGTTGCAAACTAGGTCAGACCCGCTGAGTGAATATAGTCCCTGCGCGCCGCAAGAGGTTACTAACCGCCCGAGTGTGTGAGGGCACCCGCGCCTATATCACGCCTACAAATCGTTTCTAACCGCGCCGCTGTGCTGGTGATACCTGCCGCGCGTTTGTACCTTGGACCTGCTTCCGAACGTTGCGACAGATGACACGTGGATGGGAACTAATCTCCGCGTCCCACCTTGCGCGCGTACGACTTGTCATAGGCGGCGGCGCGTTGGTGGATGATTTTGCGGATGAGCTTGTTCTTGGCCTTGCTCTCCGCCGCCTTCTTGGCGATCGCCGCGCCCCACTTCTCCTCGCGCTCGCGCTTCTTCGCGATCGACTCAGGCACCGCCTCCGAACTCATCTTGACTCACCTGCGGGGGGAAGGGGAAGGGGGGCAGAGAGGGGAAGCGGAAGGGGGGAGGAAAGGGAATGGGGGGAGCGGAGACGGGGGAACGGGGGGGAGAAGGGCAATGTGAGGCGGTGCGCCCTAGTTTGCGCTTGCGCTACTTTGCGATCGACTCGAGCGTCGCCTCAAAACTATATTTCACATCACTCTAGCAAGCGGGTGGGGTGAGGGGAAGCGGACGAAGTGGGGGGGAAGCGGACGGGGAGGGAGCGGGATGGGGGATGTAAGGGAGAGATATCGTGGAGAGCGGAGAGTCGGAGAGTCGAGGAGGTAGGGAAGAGAAGGCGGGGACCGGGGGACGTGGGCCAGATTGACGAGCGTTGGCAGAGGGGGGAGTCACAGGCGCAAAGAGCACGGAGGGAGCGGGGAGAGGGGAGGAAGAGAGCAACGGAGCTGAAGGCTGAGCAAAGATTGACGGCAGCGGTACAAAAGAGAATCCTGGCGCGATGCAATGGATGCAGGGGAACTCAGCGCTCAATCCTGCTCAGGTCGGTGCCTCTCTAGAATGACCATTCGCCTAACTGCCCGGTTAACACGCGCAGGCCCGAAAGTGCAGAAACACTGAAAGTTGTGCTCTCGCGAAATTCTGCGGGATTTCCCACGCGAGACAAGCTAACCCTAAAAACCAGTTCGTGTGCGCAATCCATGCCGACCCTGCGAAACGGGGTTGTCACACAAGCATGACTGCATACATGCTGCTTCTAGCTATAACAAGCGCGAATCGCGGCGAATCAGCTACTCACTTTTGTGTGGGGTGTCCTCCCAAAATTTTACAAGGGGTGGAAAGGGGACGGGAAAGGAAAGAGAAAAGGCTTTCAAGGGAAAGAAAAGAAGAGGAAGGTGGAGGTGGGAGGGAGGGGCGCGGAGTAATTCAACAGCACGAGCGGGGGAGCTTGGGGGAAACGGTGGGCGAGGGAGGGGGTGTTGCGCTTGTCTGGGGACGATCTGTGCGCGCGTGTGCATGTGCGAACAGGGTGAGGGGCAGGGAGCAGGGAATTACGAGGCAAGGGGTAGGGTGTGGAATACCACCATCGCAAATTGCCGCTCCGTAATCCACGAAGTGCTGTAACAAAACGTGATTGTCTGTAATGAAATATCTCAAACACTATCAAAAACCTTGGTATAATTCATAATCGGGCCTGCTATTGAATAGCTTCAAGTTCAGAATCAGCATACAAGATACGACCAGTTCTTTATTTCACAACAGCAATTGTGGCAGTCACACCCTTTTACTTTAACCGGTTAGCAGCACATCTTTTCCAGCACAATCACTAATTTGTGTAGGCCCATGTATCCAGTCCAGTGCAGCATTCAGCATTGCCTTTGAAAACATCTCATACAAAAGGCCAGAAGAACTAAGACACAGGGCAGCACAGTGTACACTACCCTCCAAATTTGGTACTGTAAGGTGCTCCTTTCTAGTCAATATCAGGTCTCTGCCTCAATGCGCTTTACATGCCGCTGAATCCCTTCTTGGTCTTGGCATCAGAGCCATGTGGAATCACCTTGAGCACATTGAATCGCACCGTCTTCGACAGCGGCCTGCTCACAAAAACACAAGGTACAGTACGTTAAAATCTTTTGCGCGCACCCATCAAATACACGGACAAACACTAGTACCAGGCGTGATAATAACCTAATCTCTCTCTTTACAGTCCTCTGCTCTTGCCCACAATTACAGCAGAATACTGCCCGTCCAGCGGTGACCTACAGAACAAACGTTCCCTACGCTCTTCCCACCGACTTGCACTGCCAAGCAATGAGGGCGGCACACAGACCAGCACTAACTGACTGGGCGGACGAAGGGGGTAGTTCCCCCTAACACCCTCCCACACCCAGTGGGTCCTAGGTCCTGCACTGCCCCCAAGCACCCACTGGCCTGCACTTCCCCCCCCCCGGAATAATGACCTGCACTGCCCCACCATACAGCACAGCACACTGACGCACCAACAGTGTCATTCCCCATCCCCCCCGCCTCCTCCCCCTCCACTGACCTGCACTGCCGACCTGATCCCCCCTGTCCTGCTCCACCATACAACACACTGGTCGTCTCAATCCCCTCAATCCCCCCTTCCGTCCCCCCATACCCATTAAGTCCACTGACATGCACTGCCCCCCCCACACACTGACCTGCACTGCCCCACGATGACCTGATCCCCCTCCTTCACGCGGAAGCACGGCGACACGTGCGCCGACAGGTTCGAGTGCCTCTTCTCGTACCTGCGCGCCCGGGGGGGGGGAGGGGGCGGGGAAAAAAGGGTGGGAGCAGCGGAGTTGGGAGAAGAATTGAACAGGTCGGTAGTTAGATGATGAGGAACACATGAAATGGCGCTCACTGCCACTCACCGTTGGAGCGTGCGCTATGAGACGTGCGAGGCGACTCACCTTTAGAGCTCGCTATAAGTCACCGAGCGTACTCGGTATAACGCACCGTTGGTACTTGTGCACGAAGTGGAGAGGAGGTACTCGCGGCGGATGGTGATGGTGCGGTTCATCTTGGTTGACAGCACCGTGCCCGACACAACCGTTTGTACTCGCTATAAGTCACCGCTGGCACTCGCTGTAAGTCGCACTCGTTACAACTCACCGTTGGTACTTGCGCACGAAGTGGAGGTAGTCGCGGCGGATGGTGATGGTGCGGTTCATCTTGGTCGACAGCACCGTGCCCGACAGAATGCGCCCGCGGATCGACACGTTGCCCGTGAACGGACACTTCTTGTCGATGTACGTGCCTGTAGCGAGGAAAGGGGGAAGAAGGGAGGAAAAAGAATGTCAAGGCAGCTCAATATACGTTGCCCGTGAACGGGCACTTCTTGTCAATGTACGTGCCTGTAGCGAGGAAAGGGGGAGTGGGGAGGGCGAAGCGGAATTGGAAAGGGAAACGAATGTAGAGGGGTCTCATGACACGCTGCCCATGAACGGACTCTTCTGTCCATGTACGTGCCTGTAACGGGGGGAATGCGGGAAGAATGGCGCGGGAGGAGGCAGGGGAAGCGCGAGGGGAGAGGGCACGACGAGTAGAAAGTTGTTCTGAAACTGCGACTAGAACAGGGAGACGGTGGACGTGGAGAATCGAGGACACGTGAAGGGCCAGCGAGTGGACAGTGCTGGTGGAATCATGGTCATGGCTCCTCACGGAACGCCCGTGCAGAAATTTCGTATCTAGACGACAATCTAGCGCGTACTGTTTCGATCTCTCGATCCCTTTACACCCCACGCGTAGGGAGACAGACAAACTCCGCGACGGCCATTCCCTCCCATAAGACAATTAACAAAAGCAGATGTTGTGGAGGTGCATAGGAAATTCCTCGAAAGCGACGAGCGCACCTTCGATGGCCTCGCGGGGCGTCTTGAAGCCCAGCCCCACGTTCTTGTAGTAACGGTTACCCGCCTTGCCCGGGGTCCTCAGCTTCTTCTTCGCTGAGTAGTCGCCGCTGCGAATCCCACGCGTGGGCGGCACGGCAGAAGTTGGGGGGTGGGGGGCGGGGGGTGGGGGATTGGGGAAGGCGGAGTGAAGCTTTGAGAGCGAGGGGGAGGGATGAATGTCACGGATGGGAGGGAAGTGCACAGAACGATCAAAGATATCGCGTCGCCACAGTCTTTTACATCACCGATCCACGCTCCACGATTATGGCCGAAGGGACTTACGACACATGACACATGACTTGAACCTAGCTACACACACACACACACACAGACACACACACACACACACACACACACACACACACACACACACACGCTCCCCAACTGCCCATAGGCTGACAAACCGTGATTCTCATCTGGACGTGGCTGATCCAGGATTCCCAATTATCGAAACTCCCTTTCGCAACTAACTAGATCGGCGACAATGTCTGGCAAACACGAAAATGAAAGGCATCCTTGTGTCGCTGTAACCATAATGCGCTACATCTGCTGCGAACAAGCCCACGATGTAACCAGGCGCTTGGTGTAACCAAGCCCTGACTTAACCAAGCCCATGGTCTTAGTCCAAGAACCTACGTACCAGAGGAAGACTCCCTGCTGCTTCTGAAAAGCGCGCTCCGTCTGTACTTCAAACACAGAGAAGCACGAAGACGAGGAAACACGAGAGCAGGGCTATATTAGTGATGTGGTTCGCAGACTCTGCACTCTCTCAGTGTACGAATCAGATGAGGCGAGATCTTGACGTTCGACTACGAGGCTTTTTGTACGGATACGACGGGGAATCGGGTAGAGAATGTAATTGCGATGAAGTCATATGCAAACCCGAATACTGCGTTCCTCGATAAAGAAGGTAATTGGCCGCAGGAAACAAAGCTAGAGGCTATTCACTGCGTAACTACTGAACGATCACTAGCTCGACTCCTCAAAATCGGGTGACAACACCCTTGGCAGCAGCGGATGTGACACGGGAGCTCATCCCGTAAACCTCGCTTCTCTGATCTAAAATCGAACCGACAACCTTAGCGACAGTAATCTAAATTGCATGTAGAATTATCACCTGTTCAGCCATGCCTGCTGCACGAAGCTGTCCTGGTTCAAGGGGAGGAGTTAGGCAGGTGTGCCAGATAGAGGTGGAGAAAAGGAAACCAAGGCAGGGGGCTTAGAGCGGATGTAGGAGACGATTAGGAGTCGGGGCTCGGGGGAGCGAGGAGAGGAAACGGGAGGAGGGGAGGGAAACTGAGGTGAAATTGAGGTTTGTCGCGGTGTGATGTGCATTGGAATGCAACTGCTGGCACGTATTGTGAATGCATGTATCCCGCACAAGCTGCACCATGCTAGTTGAACGAGCATCAAGACTATATCGAGGAACAGAATAACACAAAGCATGGTGGAATACCACCGATTGGGTTTGACATCTTGCTTCCCCCGTAAGGCAGCTAACTTTTCATTGGGGTTAGTAGTAGTTGTACACAAGCCGAATTGCTACGCCACAACACTATCGGATCAGGTCACAGCGGTTATAAATGATCTCACAAATTCCATGAAACCGAATCACGCCACGCCATCTGGCCCACACTGTACAGTACAGGCGACCTGACATTCGCTTACTGTATTGACAACGCCGTTCCGCGACGTCAGCGATTCCTCCACCATGTCGCCTCCTCTATCTCAATCCCGAATCCGAATCCCGATACTGTGCTGTAATTGTAAATACACCTGGGCTCCGATAATTTCAAAAACGGGGCACCGGGGCGCACCCTTGTCGTTTTGCCCTGGGGTTGAAATTGGGGGGAACAAAAACCTTCCCCCTAATTTCAACACCCCCCGCGCAGATATTTTGCCGCTGAGTCACTCCAGCCTGTAGTGCTCTCATCTGGTGTTGTGTGTGTTGGTCCTCAGTGGTCCCTATCGTTTTGATTTCGGTTTTGCTGGTTTCTACCCATTTTCGACTTCTTCGCTTGGGCCGCTCATTCTATGCCACGTAAGATTCTGATGCGGCTGGTTTGGCTTGTGGGCCACGCAAAAACTGTCACTGTACCTTCTCGAAATTCATTCACCGGGTCCCTCCAGCGTGGAACTGTGCTGACGCGTCAAGTCACACGCTGGAAAGCCTTACACTGCACTGTTGCAACCCTCCGAAGCGCTCGGACTCCTGACCCCATGTGACGACAGGGGCCTTGCAATTAGGGGGAATGAAAGTACAGTATCGGAGCCCAGGTGTACTGTACTTCGCAACCGCAAGCCCCGCCCACAACATTCCATCCCCCCTTCCCGCACCCTCCCCCCTCCCCCCCCAATCTCCCCCAGCACCCCCAGCGCTGCAACAGCACGGGATTGGTTGGTTCCTCTCCCCCCCTCAGCTAACACCCCCACTTGCAGCTTGGACTCCCATCACTGTAAAGATAAACAAGGTTTTGTGCGCTTTTGCACGGTAGATTACGGTACAAAGCAATTTCTGCCAAACCAGGCAGACAGATCCGAGGCGGGGAAATTGGGAATCTGTAGCGATTGGAAGTTGGCGTCCCCCCAATGGGCGCCATTTCAGCTCACACCCAGCTTGCGTATCTCAATCTGCATAACCAACATTTCTTCTTCAATTGTTTGCCGCATTTCTACATTTTCACCTTTTCACTGCTCGTACTCCAGTGACCGGCTGGCTGGTCCCCTCTAAACCGCCTCTTCCCATGGCGGACGACGCGCCGTCGCTGCAGCAGCCGCTGACGGGGAACTCAGCGGCGCCGCGAAAGAAGCGCACATGGTCCATCGTGGATTTCCTGGTGCAGTTTCGCTGGATCCTCGTAATCTTCGTCGTGCTGCCCGTCTCCTTCGCCTTCCAGTGCAACAAAGACTTCTGGGACTGGTGGTCGAACCGCAAGAGCTTCGCGCAGCGCGAGCGCGAGCACCAGGCTGCGGTGCAGAAGCTCGTTAATCGCCTCAAATCGCGCGACCGGCGCCGCGACGGGCTGGTGTGCACGTCGCGCAAGCCATGGCTGTCCGTGTCGATGCGCAACTCCGACTACAAGCGCGCGCGGCGCTTCGAGGTCGACATGAACGAGTTCTGCCAGATCCTGGCCGTCGATACCGTGAACCGCATCGCGCGCTGCGAGCCGTACGTCAGCATGGGGCAGCTGAGCGCCGTGACCGTGCCGCTGGGATATGCGTTAGAAGTGGTCCCGGAACTGGATGATCTCACCGTGGGCGGGCTGATCAACGGCTACGGCATCGAGGGCTCGTCGCACATCTACGGCCTCTTCCAGGTGGCACCCCTTCCCGCCCGTTTCCGCCCCCGCCCGCCTTTTGTTAATCCATTCTTCCCACCCCCCTTCCGCCGCTTCCACCCTTTCCGCCAATTCCGCAACGTCCCGCTGCTTCTGCCGATGTTCTCGTCGTTCGTTTCGCCCCGTATTGCATAAATATAGACGCGCTGTTGCCACCTTCTTCCCCCATCCCCACCCCCCCCCCCCCCCCCCCCCTCTTCCGTCTCCTCCCGCCGCCGTTCGGCAACTCCCCGCGCAGGACACGGTGGAGGCGTACGAGATCGTGCTGGCGGACGGCACGCTGGTGCGCGCGACGCGCGACAACGAGCACGCGGATCTCTTCTACGCGATCCCGTGGTCGCAGGGCACGCTGGGGCTGCTCGTCGCCGCGGAAATCCGCCTCATCCCCGTTAAAGAGTACATGCGCGTTACGTACACGCCCGTTAGAGGCACGCTGCGCGAAATGACCCAGGCGTATATCGACTCGTTCTGCCCGCGCGACGGGGACCAGGATAATCCGGATAAGGTTCCGGATTTCGTGGAGGGGATGGTGTACACGCGGTCCGAGGGGGTCATGATGACCGGAAAGTACGCGTCGCGCGAGGAGGCGACGCGGCCCGGGAACGTGATCAACAACTGCGGGTGGTGGTGGAAGCGGTGGTTCTACCAGCACGCGACGGACGCGTTAACGCGCGGCGAGTTTGTCGAATACATCCCGACGCGCCAGTACTACCACCGCCACACGCGGAGCCTGTACTGGGAGGGGAAATTAATCCTGCCGTTCGGCGACCAGTGGTGGTTTAGGGTGCTGCTGGGGTGGATGATGCCGCCTAAGGTGTCGTTCTTAAAGCTGACGCAGGGCGAGGCGATTCGGAACTATTATCACGAGCGGCACGTGTGTCAGGACATGCTCGTGCCACTCTACAAGGTGGCGGACGCGCTCGAACTGAACGAGCGGGAATTCGAGGTGCGTTGGGGGGGATGGTGGGAGGATGCGATCAAGTGGAGGGGGAATGAAAAGAGGTGGAAAGGCGGTTGCGTTTAATGTAAACATGGGAGCAGAGAAAGCTGGGAAATGAAAAGATTGGGGGAAAAGCGGAGGGGAATTGCGGCTCCGTTCACCGCCCTGTTTCCTGCAGCTGTACCCCATCTGGCTGTGCGCCCACCGTCTCTTCAACCACCCCATGCGCCAAACCACCCCATGCGCCAAACCACCCCATGCGCCAAACCACCCCCTCATCACCCATTCCCTCCTCAATCCACACACTCCCCCTCCCCGCCTCCCTTCCCCCAGGTGTACCCCATCTGGCTGTGTCCGCACCGTCTCTTCCCCCACCCCATGCGGCAGATGATCAACCCTGAGCCGGGCTTCTTGTTGACCTCCCCTCTCCATGCCCCATTTCCCCCCTCCGCTCCCCCTCCGCTCCCCCTCCCTCCCCACAGGTGTACCCCATCTGGCTGTGCCCCCACCGCCTCTTCCCCCACCCCATGCGCCAGATGATCAACCCTGAGCCGGGCTTCTGGGAGCACAGGCGGCAGGGCGACACGGCGAACGCGCAGATGTTCACAGACATCGGGCTTTACTATGCGCCGGGTGCCGTGCTGCGCGGGGAGGAATTCGATGGCGTGGCTGCTGTGCAGCGCATGGAGAAATGGCTCATTGAGAACGCCTCCTTCCAGGTGAGTGATTCCAGGTGGTTCAGTCCAGGTGGGAGCGTTGGCGGCAACAGCAGCTTGTTTCAGGTGGGTTGCCGGCAGCAGCAGGGCGACACTGCAGCAGCACAGATGTTCACGGACATTGGTCTCTACTATGCGCCGGGTGCCGTGCTGCGCGGGGAGGAATTTGATGGGGTAGCGGCGGTGCAGCGCATGGAGAAGTGGCTCATTGAGAGCACTTCCTTCCATGTAGGTTGGTTTTGCTGGCAGCAGCACCTTGTTTCAGTTGGGGTGCTGGCAGCAACGGCTTCTTTCAGGTGGGTTGGTGGGACCACAGGCGGCAGGGCGACACGGCGAAAGGGGGAAGGGAGAGGGAGAGGGAGAAGGAGTTGGACGGCGTGGCTGCTGTACAGTGCATAGAAAAGTAGATTCGACCCAGACCCAGCTATTCTATATTCTATGGCTCATTGAAACCGCGTTCTTCCTGTTCCCTCCCCCCAATTCCCTCACCAGGCTCTGTATGCGGTCACAGAGCTGAACGAGAGGGACTTTTGGCGCATGTTTGATGCATCCCTTTATGCCGCGTGCCGGGAGAAGTACCAAGCAGTGGGCACTTTCATGAGCGTGTACTACAAGTCCAAGAAGGGGCGCAAGACAGAAGCTGAGGTGATGCAGGAGGAGAGGAAAGAGAAGGAAGTTGCCATTGCCGAGTCTGCTTAGGGTGCTGTGGTGCTGTGGTGCTGTGGTGGGGGTTCCGGTGTGGGTTGTTGGGAGTAGGGGGCGTGATGGAACGAGTATATAGCAGCGGGCACGTTCATGAGCGTGTATTACAAGTTGAAGAAGGGGCGCAAGACAGAAGCTGAGGTGATGCAGGAGGGTGGTGCAGGAGGAATGAAAGGAGAATAAAGTTGCCATTGCCGAGTCTGCGTAGGATGCTGTGGACAGTGTCATGTGGGGTGCAGGGAGGGGTGGGTGATGCAGGGAGGGGTGGGTGATGCAGGTAGGGGTGGGTGATGCAGGGAGGGGTGGGTGATGCAGGGAGGGGTGGGTGATGCAGGGAGGGGTGGGTGGTGCAGGAGTAACGCCAAGAGGAAGAGGTGCGTTGCCGAGGCTGTTTAGGGTGCCGGAGGGTGATTTCAGTGCTGTGGGCTGTGAGGTGGGGTGCCGGCAGGGGGTTGGGAGTTGGGGCTGGTGGTTTCACACTAACTTGGTGGATGTCGTAGTTAAGTGTGGCATAGGATTGAAGGACCTTAGTGCCGAAAGCATTTTTAACCAGGTGCTGAGGGGTGTGGAGTGATGAAGGACGTGCCATGATCGGATCGTCTATGCTCAGAATCAATTTGAAAATAGGGGTGCATGATTAGAATCAATGTCGCATTCGGTCTGGTTCGTCCATGGAGGTCTGCGTCTAGACTTGAAACCCAAGGAAGAAACCTGTGAATGGGTGGAGTGAGTGGAGTGGTGGTGGTCCGTGGACCTTTAGTGGGGGGGGTAGACCTGACCAGACCTTCAGTGCTGTAAAAGCGTACCTCTGTGATTAACTGTACATGGACAGCCACTGTCACTGTCAAGCTGCAGAAGCCCAGGCTGTGTTGAGAGGTTCAAGATGCGAGACTACCACCTTACCGTAGTTTGAACATAGCTGGTGGTGCAACAAGATGCAAGAGGCTCAAGCAAGCTGTATAACTGCTGGTGGCGGCGTGGGCAGCGGCGGGTGGAAGTTGTCAATGGTCCACACAAGGGCCCACTCGAGGTTGCACAACAGGTACGGTACTCTATACGTGCTCAGTGGACCAAATATAGCCGGGCAGAGGGGATCTGGTTGCATGGTTAGGCTGGGTTGAGGGGTTCAAGGTGTGAAACGAGGTTGAGGATGGCGGGTGGCGGGGTAGGGAGAGGAGGGTGGAAGGTGGTATTGGTCCACACGAGCGCCCACTTGACGTCGCACAGCAGGTACTCAGTCAACGCTCAGAGCGTATTCCTACGGCCCCGTATCAGGCAACCTCGTAGCAGATTTGCGTCGAACTGCACTAAAACGCATCCAACCGCAGTCGAACACACTGAAACGCATTTCACCACACGAAGCTAATACGAGGTGGATCTGACACGAGGTGTAGGAATACGCTCTCAGTGGACCAGCGATCGCCAATACAGAGGGTGTAGTTGCAGGGTTACGTTGGGTTGTTCGGGTCAAGGTGTGAGACTAGGTTCAGTATAGCGGGGGGTGGCGTGGGCAGCGGCGGGTGGAAGTTGGTCATGGTCCACACGAGCGCCCACTTGAGGTCGCACAGCAGGTACTTGAGCGCCTTGGTCCACCTCTCCTCCCGGTTGAAGCTCTGCTTCACTGTCAGCCCTTGGATCTTGTCACCTTCAATCCTGGATGGAGGGGAGGAAGGGGGTTTAAAAAGGGGATGAGGGGAGGGGAAGGGGAGCGCCTTGATCCATAGCTCCTCGCGTTTAGAACTCTGCTTCACCGTTAGCTAGCACCTGGATCTTGTTGCCCTTAATCCTGGAGAGGAGGGAGGAGGGGGGGAGGGGGGAGGAGGAAGGGGGAGCGACGACGGTGCATGAAGCAACGATGGTTAGGAAGAGTACGGATTTGCCAACACATGAACTAGGGGGAGCCTGAGAAAGTACGGACTGAAATAGACCTGCAAGGCTCAATTCTGACTCCTGCCTGGGGGGAAAGAATTTCCCAGACTGACACAAGAGCTTACCCACTGGTAGATTAGCTGCAAGGAGGTTGGAAGGACTGGCAGAACGAGACTGCCGACAAAAAGAGAGCAGAGCTGAAACTGTTCGTGCCCTACGAAGGATTAACGAGTTGACACTCACTTGTAGGGCAGCTGGAAGGACTTGCTGACTTTTGAGTCGACTCAAAAGGGTTAACGAGCTGACACTCACACGTAGGGCAGCTGGAAGGACTTGTCAGGCGGGACGTGGTTGGCATGATTGTGCTGTGCATGTTGGCAAAATCGTTTTTACATCCCCAAGTGTGGGTGAAGTATCTCCCAAACGCACACACAAGAGTACCTACGGGACCAGTCACCTGCTGCTGGTAGCAGCTCACTTGTAGGGCCACTCACTTGTAGGGCAGCTGGAAGGACTTGTCAGGCGGGACGTGGTTGGCGCGGTCGTGTGCGTTGGCAAAGGCAGCGAACTCTGTGAGCGCTTGCAGGAAGAGCAGCATGGCCCGGTCGTAGCGCGTGCTCCAAAACAGATTCACTGGACCGAAACTGGCATGGTGAGGGCGAGGGGAGGGGAGCAAAGTGGGTAAGGGGCCAGGGAACAACGTTAGAGAGGTGACTAGAAAAGAAGCATGTAGTCTGTGAGGGCGTGCAGGAAGAGCAGCATGGCTCGGTCGAGTCGTAGCGCGTGCTCCAACCAAGAACAGATTCACCAGGCCGAAACTGCAGTTCACGGGTTCAAGTGATGAGGTGGAAGGAGGGAAGGAGCCCCAAGACAGTGGATATGCTAATTTTAGGAAATTTGCTTAGCAGGTTGGATGGCAGGGGCGAATGCAGTTGTGGGACGAGGGGGGATGTGATAGCTAATGCGTATGGCATGGTGCATGTGTGCCTGCGTGTGCTATTCCAGCAGCAGTAACGCCCAGGTGTACTATGGTGCGAGAAGCGGCAGCAGCAGCAAAAGCAGCACATGGATGGCAAGAGCGGTAACCACAAATGCCACATACAGCTCAAACTGGTTGTGGCCGTCGGAAATTGTTGAGACGTCTCAAAAATAACCTCATTACAAGCAGCACATGGATGGCACGAGCGGTAACCACAAATGGCACATACAGCTCAAACTGGTTGTGGCCGTCGGAAATTGTTGAGACGTCTCAAACATAACCTCATTACAAGCAGCACATGGATGGCACGAGCGGTAACCACAAATGGCACATACAGCTCAAACTGGTTGTGACCATCGGAGATTCGAGGGAAGCTTCCCATGGGGATGATACGATGGCTGCACGGAACAGCAGAGAGTAGAAGTGATTGGAGATGCGATAAGGGCGGGTCCAACTTTGCACACTTCCGTTTTTTTTTTTTCGTAATTTTAACGTCAATGGTATCGTCAAATTGACTGTACCCAAAGGTGTACCCCGAACATTCCTTGTCAAGTTAACGAGTGTACACCTGTGCCGACTGACAAGGTACAATATTGATGAAATGTACAGAGCCATGGATGGGGTTACTGGATATCACAGGTGGTTTGGCGGCAGTCTCTCGCGCCTGTGGCGGAAGGGCGATTTTAATGACGAAAGTCATCTGGCGAAAAAAAAGAGTTTACTGTATGAAGTGTTTGACCTGAATAGAGGTCTGAAATGCATAGCCGGTCGAAATTCGGATGTGTGCCGCACGTTGCGGGGCACGTTTCCGAATTGTCATCAGTTATGTACAGTATCGCGTCAAACGCATGTGAGTACGTTTAAAGTTCTGTTACATGCGTACTTTAACTGTCTCGAAAAAAAATTGTACATGTGCAATTTTGGACCCGCCCTAAGTGCACGCAGATGAAGACAGGGGACATGGAAGATCGATGGGACGTACATGATTAGATTGCAGCGAGAGATGTGAAAAAAGGAGTGTTTTGAGACGTCTCAAAACATTAGATTGCAACGAGAGAGGGGGGGGGGAGGGAGGGGGAAGGGGTGGGGGCCCACGGGGACTTGAAGGAAAAGGCGGTGAGGTGGAAGGTGGAAAGGTGAGGAGAACCAGAGGTGCATTTCGTGGTGGTGGGCATTGCAAAATCGTGGGCAAGCAGAGGGAAAAGCATGTGGGTGGAGGGTGGAGGGTGCGTTACGCGACGGGGCAGTTGGCAATGCGGGCGAGTGTGAAGAGCAGATGGCACGCCTGCCCCCATGCTGCGTTCAGCTCCTCCCACTCCACCTGCGGTGCGGACACATCAGCGGGAAAAGAAAAGAAAGAAAGAAAGAAAGAAAGAAGGAAAAGAAAGAAAGAAAGAAAGAAACAAAACGGTGAGAGGGCAAACATCAGTGGGGGCCAGAAGGGATTGATCCATGGCGCGAAAAGAGGGTGTTATTGAGAATTCTCAGAAACACCCTGCATCACCATGATCGCAGGCCGAATGGAAAAGTGCTCACAGGCCGCGCTCACACTCACGGGCATGGAGGGCAGACGGCCAAGTCGCAGGATGTTGATGGTGCCTAAGTCCCCGTCATGCCAGATGTGGAAGGCGACGCAGGAGAATCTGCAGCTCCAGGCGCAGGAGAATCTGCAGCTCCAGGCGCAGGAGAATCTGCAGCTCCAGACGCGGGAGAATCTGCAGCTCCAGACGCGGGAGAATCTGCAGCTCCAGACGCAGGAGAATCTGCAGCTCCAGACGCAGGAGAATCTGCAGCTCCAGACGCGGGAGAATCTGCAGCTCCAGACGCGGGAGAATCTGCAGCTCCAGACGCGGGAGAATCTGCAGCTCCAGACGCAGGAGAATCTGCAGCTCCAGACGCGGGAGAATCTGCAGCTCCAGACGCAGGAGAATCTGCAGCTCCAGACGCGGGAGAATCTGCAGCTCCAGACGCAGGAGAATCTGCAGCTCCAGACGCAGGAGAATCTGCAGCTCCAGACGCGGGAGAATCTGCAGCTCCAGACGCGGGAGAATCTGCAGCTCCAGACGCGGGAGAATCTGCAGCTCCAGACGCGGGAGAATCTGCAGCTCCAGACGCGGGAGAATCTGCAGCTCCAGACGCGGGAGAATCTGCAGCTCCAGACGCAGGAGAATCTGCAGCTCCAGACGCGGGAGAATCTGCAGCTCCAGACGCAGGAGAATCTGCAGCTCCAGACGCGGGAGAATCTGCAGCTCCAGACGCGGGAGAATCTGCAGCTCCAGACGCGGGAGAATCTGCAGCTCCAGACGCGGGAGAATCTGCAGCTCCAGACGCGGGAGAATCTGCAGCTCCAGACGCGGGAGAATCTGCAGCTCCAGACGCAGGAGAATCTGCAGCTCCAGACGCAGGAGAATCTGCAGCTCCAGACGCGGGAGAATCTGCAGCTCCAGACGCAGGAGAATCTGCAGCTCCAGACGCGGGAGAATCTGCAGCTCCAGACGCGGGAGAATCTGCAGCTCCAGACGCGGGAGAATCTGCAGCTCCAGACGCGGGAGAATCTGCAGCTCCAGACGCGGGAGAATCTGCAGCTCCAGACGCAGGAGAATCTGCATCTCCAGACGCGGGAGAATCTGCAGCTCCAGGCGCAGGAGAATCTGCAGCTCCAGGCGCAGGAGAATCTGTAGCTCCAGACGCGGGAGAATCTGCAGCTCCAGGCGCAGGAGAATCTGCAGCTCCAGGCGCAGGAGAATCTGCAGCTCCAGACGCGGGAGAATCTGCAGCTCCAGACGCAGGAGAATCTGCAGCTCCAGGCGCAGGAGAATCTGCAGCTCCAGACGCGGGAGAATCTGCAGCTCCAGACGCGGGAGAATCTGCAGCTCCAGACGCGGGAGAATCTGCAGCTCCAGACGCGGGAGAATCTGCAGCTCCAGACGCGGGAGAATCTGCAGCTCCAGACGCAGGAGAATCTGCAGCTCCAGACGCAGGAGAATCTGCAGCTCCAGGCGCAGGAGAATCTGCAGCTCCAGACGCAGGAGAATCTGAAGCTCCAGACGCAGGAGAATCTGAAGCTCCAGACGCGGGAGAATCTGCAGCTCCAGACGCGGGAGAATCTGAAGCTCCAGACGCAGGAGAATCTGCAGCTCCAGACGCAGGAGAATCTGCAGCTCCAGACGAAGGAGAACCTGCAGCTCCAGACGAAGGAGAACCTGCAGCTCCAAGCGCAGGAGAACCTGCAGCTCCAGGCGCGGGAGAACCTGCAGCTCCAGGCGCAGGAGAATCTGCAGCTCCAGGCGCGGGAGAATCTGCAGCTCCAGACGCGGGAGAATCTGCAGCTCCAGACGCGGGAGAATCTGCAGCTCCAGACGCGGGAGAATCTGCAGCTCCAGACGCGGGAGAATCTGCAGCTCCAGACGCGGGAGAATCTGCAGCTCCAGACGCGGGAGAATCTGCAGCTCCAGACGCAGGAGAATCTGCAGCTCCAGACGCGGGAGAATCTGCAGCTCCAGACGCAGGAGAATCTGCAGCTCCAGACGCGGGAGAATCTGCAGCTCCAGACGCGGGAGAATCTGCAGCTCCAGACGCGGGAGAATCTGCAGCTCCAGACGCGGGAGAATCTGCAGCTCCAGACGCGGGAGAATCTGCAGCTCCAGACGCAGGAGAATCTGCATCTCCAGACGCAGGAGAATCTGCAGCTCCAGACGCGGGAGAATCTGCAGCTCCAGACGCGGGAGAATCTGCAGCTCCAGACGCAGGAGAATCTGCAGCTCCAGACGCGGGAGAATCTGCAGCTCCAGACGCAGGAGAATCTGCAGCTCCAGACGCGGGAGAATCTGCAGCTCCAGACGCAGGAGAATCTGCAGCTCCAGACGCGGGAGAATCTGCAGCTCCAGACGCAGGAGAATCTGCAGCTCCAGACGCAGGAGAATCTGCAGCTCCAGACGCGGGAGAATCTGCAGCTCCAGACGCGGGAGAATCTGCAGCTCCAGACGCGGGAGAATCTGCAGCTCCAGACGCGGGAGAATCTGCAGCTCCAGACGCGGGAGAATCTGCAGCTCCAGACGCGGGAGAATCTGCAGCTCCAGACGCAGGAGAATCTGCAGCTCCAGACGCGGGAGAATCTGCAGCTCCAGACGCAGGAGAATCTGCAGCTCCAGACGCGGGAGAATCTGCAGCTCCAGACGCGGGAGAATCTGCAGCTCCAGACGCGGGAGAATCTGCAGCTCCAGACGCGGGAGAATCTGCAGCTCCAGACGCGGGAGAATCTGCAGCTCCAGACGCGGGAGAATCTGCAGCTCCAGACGCAGGAGAATCTGCAGCTCCAGACGCAGGAGAATCTGCAGCTCCAGACGCGGGAGAATCTGCAGCTCCAGACGCAGGAGAATCTGCAGCTCCAGACGCGGGAGAATCTGCAGCTCCAGACGCGGGAGAATCTGCAGCTCCAGACGCGGGAGAATCTGCAGCTCCAGACGCGGGAGAATCTGCAGCTCCAGACGCGGGAGAATCTGCAGCTCCAGACGCAGGAGAATCTGCATCTCCAGACGCGGGAGAATCTGCAGCTCCAGGCGCAGGAGAATCTGCAGCTCCAGGCGCAGGAGAATCTGTAGCTCCAGACGCGGGAGAATCTGCAGCTCCAGGCGCAGGAGAATCTGCAGCTCCAGGCGCAGGAGAATCTGCAGCTCCAGACGCGGGAGAATCTGCAGCTCCAGACGCAGGAGAATCTGCAGCTCCAGGCGCAGGAGAATCTGCAGCTCCAGACGCGGGAGAATCTGCAGCTCCAGACGCGGGAGAATCTGCAGCTCCAGACGCGGGAGAATCTGCAGCTCCAGACGCGGGAGAATCTGCAGCTCCAGACGCGGGAGAATCTGCAGCTCCAGACGCAGGAGAATCTGCAGCTCCAGACGCAGGAGAATCTGCAGCTCCAGGCGCAGGAGAATCTGCAGCTCCAGACGCAGGAGAATCTGAAGCTCCAGACGCAGGAGAATCTGAAGCTCCAGACGCGGGAGAATCTGCAGCTCCAGACGCGGGAGAATCTGAAGCTCCAGACGCAGGAGAATCTGCAGCTCCAGACGCAGGAGAATCTGCAGCTCCAGACGAAGGAGAACCTGCAGCTCCAGACGAAGGAGAACCTGCAGCTCCAAGCGCAGGAGAACCTGCAGCTCCAGGCGCGGGAGAACCTGCAGCTCCAGGCGCAGGAGAATCTGCAGCTCCAGGCGCGGGAGAATCTGCAGCTCCAGACGCGGGAGAATCTGCAGCTCCAGACGCGGGAGAATCTGCAGCTCCAGACGCGGGAGAATCTGCAGCTCCAGACGCGGGAGAATCTGCAGCTCCAGACGCGGGAGAATCTGCAGCTCCAGGCGCGGGAGAATCTGCAGCTCCAGGCGCAGGAGAATCTGCAGCTCCAGGCGCAGGAGAATCTGCAGCTCCAGGCGCAGGAGAATCTGCAGCTCCAGGCGCAGGAGAATCTGCAGCTCCAGGCGCAGGAGAATCTGCAGCTCCAGGCGCAGGAGAATCTGCAGCTCCAGGCGCAGGAGAATCTGCAGCTCCAGACGCAGGAGAATCTGCAGCTCCAGACGCAGGAGAATCTGCAGCTCCAGATGCAGGAGAATCTGCAGCTCCAGACGCAGGAGAATCTGCAGCTCCAGACGCAGGAGAATCTGCAGCTCCAGGCGCAGGAGAATCTGCAGCTCCAGGCGCAGGAGAATCTGCAGCTCCAGGCGCAGGAGAATCTGCAGCTCCAGGCGCAGGAGAATCTGCAGCTCCAGGCGCAGGAGAATCTGCAGCTCCAGACGCAGGAGAATCTGCAGCTCCAGACACAGGAGAATCTGCAGCTCCAGACGCAGGAGAATCTGCAGCTCCAGACGCAGGAGAATCTGCAGCTCCAGACGCAGGAGAATCTGCAGCTCCAGACGCGGGAGAATCTGCAGCTCCAGACGCGGGAGAATCTGCAGCTCCAGACGCAGGAGAATCTGCAGCTCCAGACGCGGGAGAATCTGCAGCTCCAGGCGCAGGAGAATCTGCAGCTCCAGGCGCAGGAGAATCTGCAGCTCCAGGCGCAGGAGAATCTGCAGCTCCAGGCGCAGGAGAATCTGCAGCTCCAGACGCAGGAGAATCTGCAGCTCCAGACGCGGGAGAATCTGCAGCTCCAGACGCAGGAGAATCTGCAGCTCCAGACGCAGGAGAATCTGCAGCTCCAGACACGGGAGAATCTGCAGCTCCAGACGCAGGAGAATCTGCAGCTCCAGACGCAGGAGAATCTGCAGCTCCAGACGCAGGAGAATCTGCAGCTCCAGACGCGGGAGAATCTGCAGCTCCAGACGCAGGAGAATCTGCAGCTCCAGACGCAGGAGAATCTGCAGCTCCAGACACAGGAGAATCTGCAGCTCCAGACGCAGGAGAATCTGCAGCTCCAGACGCAGGAGAATCTGCAGCTCCAGACGCAGGAGAATCTGCAGCTCCAGACGCAGGAGAATCTGCAGCTCCAGACGCGGGAGAATCTGCAGCTCCAGACGCAGGAGAATCTGCAGCTCCAGACGCAGGAGAATCTGCAGCTCCAGACGCGGGAGAATCTGCAGCTCCAGACGCGGGAGAATCTGCAGCTCCAGACGCGGGAGAATCTGCAGCTCCAGGCGCAGGAGAATCTGCAGCTCCAGGCGCAGGAGAATCTGCAGCTCCAGACGCGGGAGAATCTGCAGCTCCAGACGCAGGAGAATCTGCAGCTCCAGACGCAGGAGAATCTGCAGCTCCAGACGCGGGAGAATCTGCAGCTCCAGACGCGGGAGAATCTGCAGCTCCAGACGCGGGAGAATCTGCAGCTCCAGACGCGGGAGAATCTGCAGCTCCAGACGCGGGAGAATCTGCAGCTCCAGACGCAGGAGAATCTGCAGCTCCAGACGCGGGAGAATCTGCAGCTCCAGACACAGGAGAATCTGCAGCTCCAGGCGCAGGAGAATCTGCAGCTCCAGGCGCAGGAGAATCTGCAGCTCCAGACGCGGGAGAATCTGCAGCTCCAGACGCAGGAGAATCTGCAGCTCCAGACGCAGGAGAATCTGCAGCTCCAGGCGCAGGAGAATCTGCAGCTCCAGACGCAGGAGAATCCGCAGCTCCAGGCGCAGGAGAATCTGCAGCTCCAGGCGCAGGAGAATCTGCAGCTCCAGGCGCAGGAGAATCTGCAGTTCCAGACGCAGGAGAATCTGCAGCTCCAGACGCAGGAGAATCTGCAGCTCCAGACGCAGGAGAATCTGCAGCTCCAGACGCAGGAGAATCTGCAGCTCCAGACGCAGGAGAATCTGCAGCTCCAGACGCAGGAGAATCTGCAGCTCCAGACGCGGGAGAATCTGCAGCTCCAGACGCGGGAGAATCTGCAGCTCCAGACGCGGGAGAATCTGCAGCTCCAGACGCGGGAGAATCTGCAGCTCCAGACGCGGGAGAATCTGCAGCTCCAGGCGCGGGAGAATCTGCAGCTCCAGGCGCGGGAGAATCTGCAGCTCCAGACGCAGGAGAATCTGCAGCTCCAGGCGCAGGAGAATCTGCAGCTCCAGGCGCAGGAGAATCTGCAGCTCCAGACGCAGGAGAATCTGCAGCTCCAGCCGCAGGAGAATCTGCAGCTCCAGACGCAGGAGAATCTGCAGCTCCAGACGCAGGAGAATCTGCAGCTCCAGACGCAGGAGAATCTGCAGCTCCAGACGCAGGAGAATCTGCAGCTCCAGACGCAGGAGAATCTGCAGCTCCAGACGCAGGAGAATCTGCAGCTCCAGGCGCAGGAGAATCTGCAGCTCCAGACGCGGGAGAATCTGCAGCTCCAGACGAAGGAGAATCTGCAGCTCCAGACGAAGGAGAACCTGCAGCTCCAGACGAAGGAGAATCTGTAGCTCCAGGCGCGGGAGAATCTGCAGCTCCAGACGCGGGAGAATCTGCAGCTCCAGACGCGGGAGAATCTGCAGCTCCAGACGCGGGAGAATCTGCAGCTTCAGACGCGGGAGAATCTGCAGCTCCAGACGCGGGAGAATCTGCAGCTCCAGACGCAGGAGAATCTGCAGCTCCAGGCGCAGGAGAATCTGCAGCTCCAGGCGCGGGAGAATCTGCAGCTCCAGGCGCGGGAGAATCTGCAGCTCCAGGCGCGGGAGAATCTGCAGCTCCAGGCGCGGGAGAATCTGCAGCTCCAGACGCGGGAGAATCTGCAGCTCCAGACGCGGGAGAATCTGCAGCTCCAGACGCAGGAGAATCTGCAGCTCCAGACGCGGGAGAATCTGCAGCTCCAGATGCGGGAGAATCTGCAGCTCCAGACGCGGGAGAATCTGCAGCTCCAGACGCGGGAGAATCTGCAGCTCCAGACGCGGGAGAATCTGCAGCTCCAGACGCGGGAGAATCTGCAGCTCCAGACGCGGGAGAATCTGCAGCTCCAGACGCGGGAGAATCTGCAGCTCCAGACGCGGGAGAATCTGCAGCTCCAGACGCAGGAGAATCTGCAGCTCCAGACGCAGGAGAATCTGCAGCTCCAGACGCAGGAGAATCTGCAGCTCCAGACGCAGGAGAATCTGCAGCTCCAGACGCAGGAGAATCTGCAGCTCCAGACGCAGGAGAATCTGCAGCTCCAGACGCGGGAGAATCTGCAGCTCCAGACGCGGGAGAATCTGCAGCTCCAGACGCGGGAGAATCTGCAGCTCCAGACGAAGGAGAATCTGCAGCTCCAGACGAAGGAGAATCTGCAGCTCCAGGCGCAGGAGAACCTGCAGCTCCAGGCGCGGGAGAATCTGCAGCTCCAGGCGCGGGAGAATCTGCAGCTCCAGACGCGGGAGAATCTGCAGCTCCAGACGCGGGAGAATCTGCAGATCCAGACCCGGGAGAATCTGCAGCTCCAGACGCAGGAGAATCTGCAGCTCCAGACGCAGGAGAATCTGCAGCTCCAGGCGCAGGAGAACTGCAGCTCCAGGCGCGGGAGAACTGCAGCTCCAGGCGCGGGAGAATCTGCAGCTCCAGACGCAGGAGAATCTGCAGCTCCAGACGCAGGAGAATCTGCAGCTCCAGACGCAGGAGAATCTGCAGCTCCAGACGCAGGAGAATCTGCAGCTCCAGACGCGGGAGAATCTGCAGCTCCAGACGCGGGAGAATCTGCAGCTCCAGACGCGGGAGAATCTGCAGCTCCAGACGCGGGAGAATCTGCAGCTCCAGGCGCAGGAGAATCTGCAGCTCCAGGCGCAGGAGAATCTGCAGCTCCAGGCGCAGGAGAATCTGCAGCTCCAGGCGCAGGAGAATCTGCAGCTCCAGACGCAGGAGAATCTGCAGCTCCAGACGCAGGAGAATCTGCAGCTCCAGACGCAGGAGAATCTGCAGCTCCAGACGCAGGAGAATCTGCAGCTCCAGACGCAGGAGAATCTGCAGCTCCAGACGCAGGAGAATCTGCAGCTCCAAACGCGGGAGAATCTGCAGCTCCAGACGCGGGAGAATCTGCAGCTCCAGACGCGGGAGAATCTGCAGCTCCAGACGCGGGAAAATCTGCAGCTCCATACGCAGGAGAATCTGCAGCTCCAGACGCAGGAGAATCTGCAGCTCCAGACGCGGGAGAATCTGCAGCTCCAGACGCGGGAGAATCTGCAGCTCCAGACGCAGGAGAATCTGCAGCTCCAGACGCAGGAGAATCTGCAGCTCCAGGCGCAGGAGAATCTGCAGCTCCAGGCGCAGGAGAATCTGCAGCTCCAGACGCAGGAGAATCTGCAGCTCCAGGCGCAGGAGAATCTGCAGCTCCAGGCGCAGGAGAATCTGCAGCTCCAGGCGCAGGAGAATCTGCAGCTCCAGGCGCAGGAGAATCTGCAGCTCCAGGCGCAGGAGAATCTGCAGCTCCAGACGCAGGAGAATCTGCAGCTCCAGACGCAGGAGAATCTGCAGCTCCAGACGCAGGAGAATCTGCAGCTCCAGACGCAGGAGAATCTGCAGCTCCAGACGCAGGAGAATCTGCAGCTCCAGACGCAGGAGAATCTGCAGCTCCAGACGCAGGAGAATCTGCAGCTCCAGACGCAGGAGAATCTGCAGCTCCAGACGCAGGAGAATCTGCAGCTCCAGACGCAGGAGAATCTGCAGCTCCAGACGCGGGAGAATCTGCAGCTCCAGACGCGGGAGAATCTGCAGCTCCAGACGCGGGAGAATCTGCAGCTCCAGACGCAGGAGAATCTGCAGCTCCAGACGCGGGAGAATCTGCAGCTCCAGACGCGGGAGAATCTGCAGCTCCAGACGCAGGAGAATCTGCAGCTCCAGACGCCGGAGAATCTGCAGCTCCAGACGCGGGAGAATCTGCAGCTCCAGACGCGGGAGAATCTGCAGCTCCAGACGCAGGAGAATCTGCAGCTCCAGACGCAGGAGAATCTGCAGCTCCAGACGCAGGAGAATCTGCAGCTCCAGACGCAGGAGAATCTGCAGCTCCAGGCGCAGGAGAATCTGCAGCTCCAGACGCAGGAAAATCTGCAGCTCCAGACGCGGGAGAATCTGCAGCTCCAGACGCGGGAGAATCTGCAGCTCCAGACGCGGGAGAATCTGCAGCTCCAGACGCAGGAGAATCTGCAGCTCCACACGCGGGAGAATCTGCAGCTCCAGACGCGGGAGAATCTGCAGCTCCAGACGCCGGAGAATCTGCAGCTCCAGACGCCGGAGAATCTGCAGCTCCAGACGCGGGAGAATCTGCAGCTCCAGACGCGGGAGAATCTGCAGCTCCAGACGCAGGAGAATCTGCAGCTCCAGACGCAGGAGAATCTGCAGCTCCAGACGCAGGAGAATCTGCAGCTCCAGACGCAGGAGAATCTGCAGCTCCAGACGCAGGAGAATCTGCAGCTCCAGACGCAGGAGAATCTGCAGCTCCAGACGCAGGAGAATCTGCAGCTCCAGACGCAGGAGAATCTGCAGCTCCAGACGCAGGAGAATCTGCAGCTCTAGACGCGGGAGAATCTGCAGCTCCAGACGCGGGAGAATCTGCAGCTCCAGACGCGGGAGAATCTGCAGCTCCAGACGCGGGAGAATCTGCAGCTCCAGACGCGGGAAATCTGCAGCTCCATACGCAGGAGAATCTGCAGCTCCAGACGCAGGAGAATCTGCAGCTCCAGACGCGGAGAATCTGCAGCTCCAGACGCGGGAGAATCTGCAGCTCCAGACGCAGGAGAATCTGCAGCTCCAGACGCAGGAGAATCTGCAGCTCCAGGCGCAGGAGAATCTGCAGCTCCAGGCGCAGGAGAATCTGCAGCTCCAGACGCAGGAGAATCTGCAGCTCCAGGCGCAGGAGAATCTGCAGCTCCAGGCGCAGGAGAATCTGCAGCTCCAGGCGCAGGAGAATCTGCAGCTCCAGACGTAGGAGAATCTGCAGTCCAGGCGCAGGAGAATCTGCAGCTCCAGACGCAGGAGAATCTGCAGCTCCAGACGCAGGAGAATCTGCAGCTCCAGACGCGGGAGAATCTGCAGCTCCAGACGCGGGAGAATCTGCAGCTCCAGACGCGGGAGAATCTTCAGCTCCAGACGCGGGAGAATCTTCAGCTCCAGACGCAGGAGAATCTGCAGCTCCAGACGCAGGAGAATCTGCAGCTCCAGACGCAGGAGAATCTGCAGCTCCAGACGCGGAGAATCTGCAGCTCCAGACGCGGGAGAATCTGCAGCTCCAGACGCAGGAGAATCTGCAGCTCCAGACGCAGGAGAATCCGCAGCTCCAGACGCAGGAGAATCCGCAGCTCCAGGCGCAGGAGAATCCGCAGCTCCAGGCGCAGGAGAATCCGCAGCTCCAGGCGCAGGAGAATCCGCAGCTCCAGGCGCAGGAGAATCTGCAGCTCCAGCCGCAGGAGAATCTGCAGCTCCAGCCGCAGGAGAATCTGCAGCTCCAGCCGCAGGAGAATCTGCAGCTCCAGACGCAGGAGAATCTGCAGCTCCAGACGCAGGAGAATCTGCAGCTCCAGACGCAGGAGAATCTGCAGCTCCAGACGCAGGAGAATCTGCAGCTCCAGACGCAGGAGAATCTGCAGCTCCAGACGCGGGAGAATCTGCAGCTCCAGACGCGGGAGAATCTGCAGCTCCAGACGCGGGAGAATCTGCAGCTCCAGACGCAGGAGAATCTGCAGCTCCACACGCGGGAGAATCTGCAGCTCCAGACGCGGGAGAATCTGCAGCTCCAGACGCAGGAGAATCTGCAGCTCCAGACGCCGGAGAATCTGCAGCTCCAGACGCGGGAGAATCTGCAGCTCCAGACGCGGGAGAATCTGCAGCTCCAGACGCAGGAGAATCTGCAGCTCCAGACGCAGGAGAATCTGCAGCTCCAGACGCAGGAGAATCTGCAGCTCCAGACGCAGGAGAATCTGCAGCTCCAGGCGCAGGAGAATCTGCAGCTCCAGACGCGGGAGAATCTGCAGCTCCAGGCGCGGGAGAATCTGCAGCTCCAGGCGCAGGAGAATCTGCAGCTCCAGGCGCAGGAGAATCTGCAGGTCCAGACGCAGGAGAATCTGCAGCTCCAGCCGCAGGAGAATCTGCAGCTCCAGACGCAGGAGAATCTGCAGCTCCAGACGCAGGAGAATCTGCAGCTCCAGACGCAGGAGAATCTGCAGCTCCAGACGCAGGAGAATCTGCAGCTCCAGACGCAGGAGAATCTGCAGCTCCAGACGCAGGAGAATCTGCAGCTCCAGGCGCAGGAAAATCTGCAGCTCCAGGCGCAGGAGAATCTGCAGCTCCAGACGCGGGAGAATCTGCAGCTCCAGACGCAGGAGAATCTGCAGCTCCAGGCGCAGGAGAATCTGCAGCTCCAGGCGCAGGAGAATCTGCAGTTCCAGACGCAGGAGAATCTGCAGCTCCAGACGCGGGAGAATCTGCAGCTCCAGACGCGGGAGAATCTGCAGCTCCAGACGCAGGAGAATCTGCAGCTCCAGACGCAGGAGAATCTGCAGCTCCAGACGCAGGAGAATCTGCAGCTCCAGACGCAGGAGAATCTGCAGCTCCAGACGCAGGAGAATCTGCAGCTCCAGACGCGGGAGAATCTGCAGCTCCAGACGCGGGAGAATCTGCAGCTCCAGACGCGGGAGAATCTGCAGCTCCAGACGCGGGAGAATCTGCAGCTCCAGACGCGGGAGAATCTGCAGCTCCAGACGCAGGAGAATCTGCAGCTCCAGACGCAGGAGAATCTGCAGCTCCAGACGCAGGAGAATCTGCAGCTCCAGACGCGGGAGAATCTGCAGCTCCAGACGCAGGAGAATCTGCAGCTCCAGACGCAGGAGAATCTGCAGCTCCAGGCGCAGGAGAATCTGCAGCTCCAGGCGCAGGAGAATCTGCAGCTCCAGACGCAGGAGAATCTGCAGCTCCAGGCGCAGGAGAATCTGCAGCTCCAGGCGCAGGAGAATCTGCAGCTCCAGGCGCAGGAGAATCTGCAGTTCCAGACGCAGGAGAATCTGCAGCTCCAGCGCAGGAGAATCTGCAGCTCCAGACGCAGGAGAATCTGCAGCTCCAGACGCAGGAGAATCTGCAGCTCCAGACGCAGGAGAATCTGCAGCTCCAGACGCAGGAGAATCTGCAGCTCCAGACGCAGGAGAATCTGCAGCTCCAGACGCAGGAGAATCTGCAGCTCCAGACGCGGGAGAATCTGCAGCTCCAGACGCGGGAGAATCTGCAGCTCCAGACGCAGGAGAATCTGCAGCTCCACACGCGGGAGAATCTGCAGCTCCAGACGCGGGAGAACCTGCAGCTCCAGACGCAGGAGAATCTGCAGCTCCAGACGCAGGAGAATCTGCAGCTCCAGACGCGGGAGAATCTGCAGCTCCAGACGCCGGAGAATCTGCAGCTCCAGACGCGGGAGAATCTGCAGCTCCAGACGCAGGAGAATCTGCAGCTCCAGACGCAGGAGAATCTGCAGCTCCAGACGCAGGAGAATCTGCAGCTCCAGGCGCAGGAGAATCTGCAGCTCCAGACGCGGGAGAATCTGCAGTTCCAGACGCAGGAGAATCTGCAGCTCCAGACGCAGGAGAATCTGCAGCTCCAGGCGCAGGAGAATCTGCAGCTCCAGACGCAGGAGAATCCGCAGCTCCAGGCGCAGGAGAATCTGCAGCTCCAGGCGCAGGAGAATCTGCAGCTCCAGGCGCAGGAGAATCTGCAGTTCCAGACGCAGGAGAATCTGCAGCTCCAGACGCAGGAGAATCTGCAGCTCCAGACGCAGGAGAATCTGGAGCTCCAGACGCAGGAGAATCTGCAGCTCCAGACGCAGGAGAATCTGCAGCTCCAGACGCAGGAGAATCTGCAGCTCCAGACGCAGGAGAATCTGCAGCTCCAGGCGCAGGAGAATCTGCAGCTCCAGGCGCAGGAGAATCTGCAGCTCCAGACGCAGGAGAATCCGCAGCTCCAGGCGCAGGAGAATCTGCAGCTCCAGGCGCAGGAGAATCTGCAGCTCCAGGCGCAGGAGAATCTGCAGTTCCAGACGCAGGAGAATCTGCAGCTCCAGCCGCAGGAGAATCTGCAGCTCCAGACGCAGGAGAATCTGCAGCTCCAGACGCAGGAGAATCTGCAGCTCCAGACGCAGGAGAATCTGCAGCTCCAGACGCAGGAGAATCTGCAGCTCCAGACGCAGGAAAATCTGCAGCTCCAGGCGCAGGAGAATCTGCAGCTCCAGACGCGGGAGAATCTGCAGCTCCAGACGCAGGAGAATCTGCAGCTCCAGGCGCAGGAGAATCTGCAGCTCCAGGCGCAGGAGAATCTGCAGTTCCAGACGCAGGAGAATCTGCAGCTCCAGACGCAGGAGAATCTGCAGCTCCAGACGCAGGAGAATCTGGAGCTCCAGACGCAGGAGAATCTGGAGCTCCAGACGCAGGAGAATCTGCAGCTCCAGACGCAGGAGAATCTGCAGCTCCAGACGCGGGAGAATCTGCAGCTCCAGACGCGGGAGAATCTGCAGCTCCAGACGCAGGAGAATCTGCAGCTCCAGACGCAGGAGAATCTGCAGCTCCAGACGCAGGAGAATCTGCAGCTCCAGGCGCAGGAGAATCTGCAGCTCCAGACGCAGGAAAATCTGCAGCTCCAGACACCGGAGAATCTGCAGCTCCAGACGCAGGAGAATCTGCAGCTCCAGACGCAGGAGAATCTGCAGCTCCAGACGCGGGAGAATCTGCAGCTCCAGCCGCGGGAGAATCTGCAGCTCCAGACGCAGGAGAATCTGCAGCTCCAGACGCAGGAGAATCTGCAGCTCCAGGCGCAGGAGAATCTGCAGCTCCAGACGCAGGAGAATCTGCAGCTCCAGACACCGGAGAATCACCACAGCACAACACAACACACTACACCACACCACACCACACCACACCACACCACACTCACGGGAACAGAGGGCAGGCGGCCAAGGCGCAGGTTGTTGATGGTGCCGAAGTCCCCGTCATGCCAGATGTGGAAGGCATCGTTCAAAACGAAGCTGCGCCTCAACGCGTCCGACTGCGCTGCCGCTGCCTCTATAGACGCTAGTAGCCCGTCCCTTGCCTCCTGCAATTCAATGGGAACCCAAGAAGCGGGAAGTAGCAGGTCGACGTAGGTGCTATTTTCTCAACGGCCAAGACGTTGCCGAGTCAAAGGTCGGCCAGGATGGGTGGAGGGGACAGCAATGGTGGCGGGAGGGGACAGCAATGGTGGTGGGATGGGGACAGCAATGGTGGCGGGAGGGGACAGCAATGGTGGCGGGAGGGGACAGCAATGGTGGCGGGAGGGGACAGCAATGGTGGCGGGAGGGGACAGCAATGGTGGCGGGAGGGGACAGCAATGGTGGCGGGAGGGGACAGCAATGGTGGTGTGGTGGGACACCACAGTTAAAAACGGACAGGTGTTTAACATCTGAAACGCCTCCTAGTGCCATTTCTGAGGGGCCTCAAAATAGTGCCAGCAAAGGACTTGGTGCGTTTCACATGAAGCAGCCCACCTGATAGCCGCTTGACCACCTGGGACACCTGAACCTTATCCTGAGCGCCCCACCTGGAGTACCAACCTGGTGCACGGATACTTGGTACTGAAACTCGTTGAACTCGTGCCAGTACCTGCCAAGGGGAAGGGGGGACGGACAGGAAAGGAGAGCGAAGGCGGAGGGCTTTGCTGGGTTGTGTGAGTCAGCTGGGCTCATGAGCCGGAAATCCGACAGTGCCACATGGTGCAAATCGGAAACGTTTTCTTACGCTACTCAAGACTGACTCCAATCCAATGTAGCTCGGCTGTGTGAGTCAGCTGGGATGTGTTATCAAAAACACATGCCAGATATGTTGAGTTTACTTTTGAGAAATTTCAAAAGTAAAATCAACTCAACTAAAATGTATTATCATACACATATGCCAAATGGTGCAAAGCACAGTCCTTTGAAGCTGGATTTGAGGGGGAGAGAAAAGGTCCCCTCCCCACCTTCCTTCCCCTCCTGTCTTTCCCACGTCCTCCTTCTCTACACTACCTCCCCATCCACCCATTCCCAAGCCCTTAATTTCCGCCCGCACCTCTCCTCAGCAGCATCCAGCTCAGCCTGTTCCGCCTCCACCTCCCCCAATTGCGCCCTCAGGTGTGTTTTGAGTCAACTAAAACCATCCTGCCCTACCCTACGCACCTCTCCTCAGCAGTGTCCAGCTCAGCCTGTTCCGCCTCCACCTCCCCCAGTTGCGCCCTCAGCTGCGCCCTCTGCTGCTCCAACTCCTCCGCCTCCTCCTGCAGCCGCCGCTCCTCCTCCTCCACCTGTTGCCGTGGCATGCCATGGCAGGGACGGGATGGGATGATGGCATGGGATGGGATGATGGCATGGGATGATGGCATGGGATGGGATGGTATGGTATGCATATGACATGGCATGGGATGGGATGGTAAGCATATGACATGGGCGATTAATCTCAGGGTAGGGTGTGACTTAGGTTGGAGTACAGTCCACGGAATGAGCATGAAGCGTGGCAGGGAGAACAAGAGTCCCAGACGCCTCACCCTTGGGCGCCCTCACCCTCACCCTTGGGCGCCCTCACCCTCACCCTTGGGCGCCCTCACCCTCACCCTCACCCTCACCCTCACCCTCACCCTCACCCTCACCCTCACCCTCACCCTCACCCTTCACCTCTGAAGCGTGACAGGGAAAGAAAGGGACGCCTCACCTCGGCCATGTGCTGCCTGAATGCGTCCTCCCCCATGGGCGCCCCACCGGCAGCAGTGCCAGTGGGGGCGAACGCAGTATTTGCATGGTTGACCGGGAAGGGAAGGTGCGAGGCAGAGGAGAAGGAGGAGGAGGGGAAGGCGGAGGAAAGAGAGGGGGAAGTGGCGAGAATGGAGTGCAGCGCTGCTTCGTATGCTGCTATCTCCTCCTCTGCCTCCCTCACCTGTGCGCACGCATGGGGTGGACGCATGGAGGGGTGGATGGACGCATGGAGGGGTGGATGGATGGATGGATGGATGGATGGATGGATGGATGGATGGATGGATGGATGGATGGATGGATGGATGGATGGATGGATGGATGGATGGATGGATGGATGGATGGATGGATGGATGGATGGATGGATGGATGGATGGGATGGATGGATGGATGGATGGATGGATGGATGGATGGATGGATGGATGGATGGATGGATGGATGGATGGATGGATGGATGGATGGATGGATGGATGGATGGATGGATGGATGAATGGATGGATGGATGGATGGATGGATGGATGGACGAATGTGAGAGAACACATACACGGATGCACACATGCGCACAGCAGTGATCGCACATGCGCACACTCCATGCCTGCAGCGCATCCTTGATCGCATCCTTGATCACATCCATGCACATCAATCTCACCCTCACCTAGGAATCAGCTTCGCCAACTGCACCTCTCCTCATCACACCACACCACCTCACCACACTGCACTGCCCCTCACCTGGGAGTCGATCTCTTGGCAGACGTGGTGGGCGCAGTGGCAGCAGAGGGGCATCTCCACCTTGGTCCTCAGAGCCACCAGGTCAAACACTCGATCCACCGCCTCTATCTGCCCCGCCAGTCCCCCGGTCCCAGTCCCAGCCTGCACCACCCTTGCCTGCCGCTCACCGCCTCTTTCTTTGACTTTCAGCTGCTGCTGCTTCTGTTGTTGTGGTTGTTCTTGTTGCTGCTGATTCTGCTGTTTTTGCTCTTGCTGGTTACCACTCTCGCCACTATCTTTCGCGCCATCATTTCGTTCCTCCTCTCCATCACCTCCTCTTTCTGGCACTCCTATCTTACCATCCCCTCTTTCACCTCCCCCTCCACACTCGCTCTCCTTCCCGCCTCCACACTCCCTCTCCCACCCTCCTCCACAATCCCTCCTCTCTCTCTCTCTTCATCAGCAACAGAACCCTCTGAACCGTTCCCCCCCCTCACAGGCTGCACCTGCTCCGAACCTGAGCTCTCGCCTCGGTGAGTCAGGCATTCCGAGGCAGAGGGCGGAGTGGCATCATCACCAAACGCACCAGCAGCAGCAGCAGCAGCAGCAGCAGCGCCAGCTGCAGAGGCAGCAGCAGTGAGAGCTACGGCTGCTGCAACCTCTCCTTGTGACACCATCGGAGATGGGGATGGCGCAGAGACCCTGGATTGGGCAGAAGCAGCAGCAGCGGCAGCAGCAGCAGCAGCAGCAGCGTGTGAGGCAGGAGGGATAGCAGCAGGAGCAGCAGCGTCAACAGCAGCACCGAAAATGGTGGGCGGCAAGGGGAAGGGGTGGGTGTGGGGCGAGGGGCGGGCGAGCGAGGAGGAGGGCGCGTGGGACGGGGCAGGAGCGGCGTACACAGAGGCAGCCGAGCCAGGCAGCACCACAAACGACTCGTCCAGACGGGCGGGGGGCGCTGGAGGGGCGCAGGGGAGGGGCGCAGGGGAGACGAGTAGCGATGGTGAGGTAGGTGAGAAACAAAGGAGAAAAAGAGGGAGAGGTGAAGCGTGTTACCAGCAGAACAAACAGATGCGAAATGCAACACGGGGGCAGTGCAGTGCAGTGCAGTGTAGTGCAGTGCAGTGCAGTGCAGTGCAGTGCAGTGCAGTGTAGCGCAGTGCAGTGCAGTGCAGTGCAGTGCAGTGCAGTGTAGCGCAGTGTAGTGCAGTGTAGTGCAGTGTAGTGTTTCCTCCCACCTTCACTTGCACTCACAGTGAGAGTCTCTCTCAATTCCTCTTACACATGTAAAACACTAGTGATCGCCGCACTCTCCCCTCGCTGCACTCTCCCCTCGCTGCACTCACCCCTCGCTGCACTCACCCCTCGCTGCACTCACCCCTCGCTGCACTCTCCCCTCGCTGCACTCACCCCTGCGACCCGAGGGCGACTGGAATGCCGCATGTGATTGGACGGCCACGTGTCCCCCAACGGTTGGCAGAAGCGCGGCTCTGATTGGTGGCGGCTGATGCTGCTGCAGATGAAACTGCGATTGAGATTGGCTCTGAGGCTGAATCTCAGCCACCGATCGTCCCTGCTGCGGATGCGGTTGGGTCTGATCCTGCGGCTGCGGCTGCAGCTGCTGCTCTTCCGGGATGGACGCCGGGTTTGACGCACTAGCTGAGCCCGCAGCGGGAGACGCGGCGGCAGAAGGAACAGCACCGGGACTCGCAGAGAAAGTATTGCCTATAGGAGGACGCGGAATCGACGGCGGAGCACTGAGCGCAGAGTTAGTCGACGGTCGGATCGCCCCGGTAGTGGCTCCATGACGAGGCGCGTGAGAGGTGCCGTAAGACGCGCCGTGAAACGCGGAGGAGTTAGGCGGCAGGACGACGAAGGATTGATCCAAAATCGACGCGGAATTCGCGCCGTGCGGCGCGCCGCATCGCGACGCGCCCAGCGCGTCCGCCGCTGATTGGCTGAGCGAGGACGCGAGGTCATCCAGCCCTGTGACCTCGAGCCGCGTGCCACACCTCTGACACAACCACCGCGGCGACGGCGCCGCGTTTGCTGCCATGTTTAAAATCCCAAGAAAAAAAATTCGACCACACGGAATCGCACTGAACCGGATCAGAGGCCGTCAAGCCCTGAAGTGTCAAGTCAAGTGAACCCGTCGAGAAGGGCCGTGAAACCCTGAGGAGTTGAAGAGTTAAAAGAGCCTAGGACTTGCCGAGGCCGTGTCTCCTTGAATAGTTAAAAGAGCCTCGGACTTGACGAGACCGTCGCGCGTTGAAAGAGCCTAGGAGTTGACGAGGTCGCGACTCGCGACGTTGTGGACGGACGAGACACGCGGCTCCACCGGGATTGCCGATTGGGAGACGATCTACAGTAACGGACGACTGCTACGCGCCCGCGAGGGTCGCTGAGACTGGCGAGACTCACCGCGCGTTCTAAAGCCGCAAGCATGCGCGAAAGGCTTCTAAGCTGACCTGGTGGTTGTGCGCTCACTGCCCAATACTCGATACAGTAGTCACGAGCAACTGCGCACGCTTGCTCGTCACGTCACTGCTTGGCTCTGCTCATGCATTGTGTGTGCATTACTGCTGTCAGCCCCGCATTTTTTTTTTTTTTCAATAATAAAACATTCCACAAACGGGATGGAGGCACTATCTGTTACAATGTAGCATAATTACGCAAGGAAAAGGAGTGGAAACGGGAAGAGAGGAGAAAAGGAGGAATAACGTGAGTAGAAAAAAGGAGAGAGGAAGAAAGAAGGAAGGGAGTAGGGGAAAAATGATAGGAGGAAGAAAAACAGGGAAGAAGGAAGAAAAAGTAGCACACACAACCCCAAGAAAACCCCAATAGCACACACATTTAAAACACCATCAAGCCCTCCCATCAAAGCACCCCAACTGCACTCCCATCGAACCAAACCTCCCCCCCTAAACCCACTCCCTAAACCCGCATGTCTACCAAGTATGGTGCATCCGCCCACGGAGCATCCCATCCCATCTCCTCCTCAACATCCTCCCGCTCCACCCAAACATTTTCCTGAACCATATCAGGCGGGTCCCATCTGGTCTGACCGTTTGTTGCTTGAGACGATGCGATATAATGTCGCTCGCTTCAACGAAGCGGGATTGGTTTCGTATGTGCAATACACTCTTTACGCCACAAAAAAGTTAGTATGTACTTCAACACATTTCACCAGTATTGCTATGTAAATACAAAGGAAGTGCCAGGTTTCCTCCTTCCAGTCCAGTACGCGTTCCAAAAATCTGCCGGCATATGCATTCTTAACTGAAAAGGATCGACATAAAGATAATTGCTAAAAACGTGTAGAGGTCATGACTGTGTTGCCGTATATTTGTTGTTCCTTTACTAGGAGGCCAAAACGGGACGACGGGCGGTGCAGAGCTGCTCACGGCTGCAAATCCTGGCATTCCCGCATCTCTGGTGGCGGGTGTTGGTGGCAGATTTCTAGTCGGATTTGACTCCATTGGCGTTTGAGAATTTGACCCAACCGCAGTTGGTACGGTCGGCACAGCGAGTGGTGTTCGAGTCGCCGCATTAGGAGTATCAGGAGCAGTAGGGTTCGAATTAGGGATAGGATTAGGGGTGGCAGTAGGCTTAGGAGTGGCAATAGGATGAGGAGTGGGGGTGGGAGATGCAAGGGGAGGTCTAGTAGGCACTGGTTGGGGGGTGGGAGGGGCAAGAGGGGTAGGCGCTACTTTGGGCAAAGGGGCGGGTGTGGAGGCTGGGGAAGACGAGGGAGCAGGGGCAGGCGGGTTGGGCGACGGGGCAGGTGGGACTACAGGGGTGACAGGAAGGGGTGCTGATGCTGGTGCTACTGTGGGTGCTGGTAGTGGTGTTGGGATTGATGTTGGTATTCGTGTTGGTGTTGGTGTTGGCACTGATGCGGGCGCCGTTGGCGTTTGGGGAGGGACCACAAGCGCTGGCAGATGGGAATGAGCGGGTGCAGAGGGGGCTGGTAACGAGGGGGTAGCGACGGGAGGAAGCAGCTTGGGGCGAGGATCTGGCAAGAGAGGAGGAGGCAGAGGAGGGAGCGAAACCTGTTGAGGTGAGAAAAGGGAAAAAACGAAATGGGAAAAAATGGGAAAGAGAAGGTTGGTGAAGTCCATGAAAACACGGTTTTTAGAAGAAACTCCTGCATATGCTGCTCCTGCTCATGCTGATGCTGATAAGCGGTGGATGCAAGGGCAGCACAAAGGGTCAGAAACACATGAACTGCCAACGAACTGCCACGTTTGAGCGGTGAGTGAGAGGCACATGGGGTGTGCGCTAGGGGTGCGTGAGTGGCATATGCTAGCCATAGAATCCAAAAATAAGTAACAAGGCACAGCAACTCACAGGCAGCGACGGGCGCGGACGGTCGCACGGGCACGGGACTCGCATGTGGATGTGGATGTGGATGTGCATCTGAATGAGCATCTGAATGTGTATGGACGTATGCAAGCAGAAAACAGTGGGAGGAGGAGGATCGTGCATGGGCAGTGGGCACGGCACTCACAGAAGCAGGGGGCAGTTTAGCCGAGGCAGATGGCACGGTGTCAGAGGCTGGCTGTTTCTCCACTGGATTTGCTGCTGCTGGCCCTCTCCTCCCACCTGTCACATAGCCATCTGTCACATTCCCATTCGTGTCATTGCCACGTGTCGCATTCCCATGTTTCACATCCCCATGTGTCACATTCCCATTTGTCACATCCCCATGTGTCACATTCCCCTTCGTCACATTGCCAGTTCTGCCACCATCAGTACCATCACTACCACCACTATCACCGCTGCCACTGCCCCCATCACCGCTACTGCCATTAGCCCCACTGCTTTCATTCTGCCTGTCCCCCCCACCCCCACTGCTCCTTCCCCCAGGCTCATACGGGTGCTCAGGGTCTCGCCCCTTCATCCTCTTGATCCCCGAACCTGTCGAGCCATCAGGCTTGGAAGGACTCGGCTTAGGCTCGGATGGACTGTCTCCTGGCTCGGAAGAGCCCCCCACAGGCTTTGAAAGGCCAGGCTCGGTATCAGAACGGCCCGGTTCAGGCTCGGACGTGTTTTGTCCAGGCTTGAACGACTTGGGACCAGGCTCGGCAGCAGGTTCAGACGGGTTGTTTGCGGGTTTAGACCCAGTGTTTGGGCTTCTACTGGAGTTACCCGTTTTGTTGGAAAGAGGCTCTGAGGCAGGCGGAGGGAGGTCAGATGCTGGTGGCTCCTTTGCCGGGACGTGCTTGTTGGGGGTCTGCTTAAAAGGGGACTGTTTCTTTGCATGGGACTTGCGAGGGGAACGGCTGTTGGAATCAGAGGGCTTGGCAGGGAGCTTCGCAGGAGTGTCGAAAGTGTGGTTGGGTGTGGATGAGGCGGGAAGCTTGGATGGGGAAGGAGGGGGAAGGGAGGGAGCAGCAGGGGAGGGAAGGAGGGGCGATGCTGGGGGGGACTTGACTGGGGAAGGCTTTGAAGGGGGGGATGATTGCTGCGGGGGGGCCTTATAAGGGGGAGCTTTGGAGGGCGGGGCTTTGGAGGGCGGGGCTTTGGACGGGGGTGCTTTGGCGGAAGTGTTTCTGGCGGAAGTGTCTTTGGCAGAAGGGTCTGTAGAAGGAGGAGGTACAGACGGAGGAGATCTGGGAAGAGATTTTGGAGGAGGAGACTTGGAGGGAGGAGACTTGGAGGGAGAGGCTTTGGTGGGCGGTGATTTTGATTTCGTTGAGTTGGCGGATGGTGCCTTATCCCTTGGTGGTTGCTGCTGCGAGGGCTGCTTGCGAGGGGATGAGCCGGAGGGCACAGGCGAGGTGGTGGGGGGCGACTTGAGAGGCGGAGGCGAGGGCTTGGAGGGAGGAGCGCTGGAGAGGGGAGGGGTGGAGGGCGTGCGGACTGGGGGCGTGGGTATGGCGGGGCTGGCTGATGCTTCTCTGTGAATGGGGTGCAGTGGGGTGGGGTGGGGTGGGACGGGATGGGATGGGAGGAGAACGAAGGCAGGGAGAGGGGGAAGTGAGAAGGCACGACAAAAGAATGAGTGACGAGCGGAGCCGGTGACATTCTCCATTGAATCCCCGTGCATCTACTTTTGAGTCGTCTCAAAACTTAACAAAGCTGGAGCACCGCCAATTTCCATTCACGCACCCATCCTTTGCAGTTCCTAGCATCCCACAGCACCGCCCCCCATCTCACTTAAGCAGGGCCTTGACTTGTGGTGAGAAGCAGCCTGATCATGCCTTGACCATGCCACACACCGCCACACTCCCACGTCAGCATGTCACAGTCCCATGTCAGCTTGTCACAGACCCACGTCAGCATGTCACAGACCCGCGTCAGCATGTCACAGACCCGCGTCAGCATGTCACAGACCCACCTCACTCCTGCAACCAGCCTTGGCAGTCCCCTGGTATCCCACCAGCACTGCCCCCCGTCTCACTTGAGCATGGTCTTCACTTGCGGTGAGAAACACCCCGACCATGCCTTGTAGCCCGCGGCTGACAGATGCAGGTAGCGGAAGGAGTCCTGTGGGGGGTAAGGGACGGAGTGCAGTGCGGTGGGGAGGGGTGAAAAGGAGGAGCAGAGCCATGGGGGGCATGGAAGGGGAAGACAGGCAGAGCATGCCTTGTAGCCCACAGCTGACAGGTGCAGGTAGCGGAAGGAGTCCTGTGGGGGCAGGGCACGCAGTGCAGACAAGCGGGAGGAAAATGAGGATGGGGAAGGGGAGGGAGGGAGGCAGGGACATGAAGGGGAAGACAGGCAGAGCATGCCTCGTAGCCCACGGCTGAGAGGTGCAGGTAGCGGAAGGAGTCCCGTGGGGGCAGGGCACGCAGTGCAGCGCGGCAAGAGGGAAGAGGAGGGGTTTCGTGGGGGTGGGAGACGGGTGGTGGCCTAGGCATGGCTGACATAAACGGCAGAGGAACATACCATGCCTTGCGACCTGCAGCTGAGAGATGAACGCAGGTAGCGCAAGGGGTGCTGTGGGGAAGCATGCAGTGCAGTAGGGAGGGGTGGGGTGGGGTGGGCGAGGGGAGAGTGGCGGGTGCTCATTGCCAGCAGGAACAAGAACTGAACGCTCAAAACTCACAGGTGCGTAGGCGGCAGCATTGATTGAGCCTCCTGGGTTGGTGAATGCAGATGAGCAGTCGAGGAACGAGACCCCGTCCACTGACGGGGCGCAACAATGGAGGGAAACGGGCAACAGGAGGGAGAGGAGGGGGAGGGGAGTGAGAAGAGAGGGATATGCAGGAGATACTGTACTTATGCTGGCCGTGTTCTGAGGCAACTCAAGTTTCTTTCCTGCAACAAGCAATTCAAAGAGCTTGCAGCGGGCTTATTGGCAATGCAGCTGCCAGCCACGAATCAGCAAGTGCCACGTCATACTTAGGTCCTACCTGATTGGAGAGCCGAGGCGAGGATGACATTAACTTGAGCCGGCACAGGGTCAGGCAGTGACGCATTCTTGCTCGTGGCCGCCTGAAACGGTGGGCCAGGAGAGACCAACAGAAGAGCGACGATTTGTCAGAAACACCACAAATGATGACTCGTGAGGGCTCATGACACGATGGGCCACACGAGTGAGCACGTCACTCGATGGGCCACAAAACAAACACGGGAAAACGCGGTGATGGCATAGTGCTACGCATGATGAATGAGCAGAGGCACCAGTGCGCCGCTCTCACCTCGGGCAGCAGCCCCAGCACGGCGCTCTCACCTCGGGCAGCAGCCCCAGCACGGCGCTCTCACCTCGGGCAGCAGCCCCAGCACGAGCACAGAGGTGGAGGGGTGTGCCTTGCGCACACTCACTGCCAACGATGCCACCTGGACGCGGGCAGGGATGCACCGGGGGTGTGGGAAACGATGGGAGAGGATGAAGTGTGAGGGGAGATGGAAAAGTGAAAGGGGCATCCTTCCACTCAGACCCAACGTAGTAGCGGTTCTTCCTAGCGAGCCACTCTTCCCAGCGAGCCGCTCTTCCCAGTGAGAGGCGTGTGACTTCAAGAGGCGCTTGGTTGCAAGCAAACAACCAAGCACCACCTTGCTGGTGGCATACCTTGCTCACTCAACACTCATCCCTGCACCCCGTCACTCGAATCCCTGCACCATCATTCAACACTCATCACTGCACCATCACTCAACACTCATCACCGCACCATCACTCAACACTCATCACCGCACCATCACTCAACACTCTTCATTGCACCATCTTTACACGGTGGTGGTGCAGTGAGGAGTGTTGAGTGATGGTGCAGTGAGGAGTGTTGAGTGATGGTGCAGTGAGGAGTGTTGAGTGATGGTGCAGTGAGGAGTGTTGAGTGATGGTGCGGTGAGGAGTGTTGAGTGACGGTGCAGTGAGGAGTGTTGAGTGATGGTGCGGTGAGGAGTGTTGAGTGATGGTGCAGTGAGGAGTGTTGAGTGACGGTGCAGTGAGGAGTGTTGAGTGGCATCAAAAGGCATGTGGATTCAACAGACGCGTGGCTCCATGCGTACCTTGCTAGCCGTGGTGGCGGCGCTGGTTCTCCGCTGCAGCACGTCGTTGATACCCACACACACCACTGCCACCCGCAGCTGCAGCGATGGGGGGAACTCGCCGCTCTGCACATTGATTGACAAGGAGGAGGAGGAGGAAAATCAGAAGCATAGGAGACGACATTTGAGTTGACTCGAGTCAACTGCAGCACGTCGTTGATGCCTGCACATCCGGACCGTACTGACACCTTCACAAGTTCACGCAATCTCAGATTCACACACGCACGCACGCACGCACATGACGGTCAGCGCACCTCCATTCTCTCGCGCACGTCGTCCACAGTGTCGCCTGCGATGCCGAACGCCTGCACGACCGTCGCACCCACCGCCGCCTTCACCGACTCGAACACGCCCCTGGCGTGGACCAGCGGACGAGAGGTAAAAGAAAACAGGAAAACGGACAAGTGAGTAAAGAGGATTAGCGGGTACGAGCGGAAGAAAGGAAGATAGGAAAAGGGGGGCGGATGGGACGCTTGGAGTGAGGTGAGGAAAGCATCTCGCTGAATAAAGTTGTGAGATGTTTTAGAACAGTGACGGCAATGGGTGAAGGATGAAAATCCTGCTCGCATTCGCTGCGACTTGCCAGCACGATCAAGAGACAGACTCGCTTCTAGACAAACGAGGGCAAGCTATCACTGAGAATTTCACCGCTCGCTGCGACGATCTGTGCGACATACGACGATGACGACGACTATCCGGAGGCTGTGCGACTGCGACCGGGCGACAAAGGGACTGACCTCACGCCCGCGTAGAGACCGGTTGACGCTCCCTTGAACGTGCCGAGCCAGCCCTGTCCAAGTGGAAGCGACAAACACGGGGGATGCCGAGAAACCAGCGCGATTGAGCGTGCTACCATGAAAAGTCTATGCTTGTAACAAACTTCTCAAAAGTGATACACACTCTACGAGACGATTTCGTCAGACCATGAACTGTGCTGCGAGGTCTCGGCTCTCGTCACGAGAACCGTCATGGCTGCAACTCCCGGCTCGCCAATGATTCAAGATTCGACTGGCAGGTCGCAATCATCACTGCCTCGATCTCTACGGCCGCCCTGCAGCGTACCTCTGTGAGCGAATCGCCGTAAAAGATGACGTCAGCTGACGGCAGCAGATCGGCGGTTCTAGAGTACTTGTTGTGCAGCGCGGTCCACGTGGCGTCGTGCGGCTTCACTGCTGAAGATTTCGTCGCCGATGCTGCAGGGAGCACGACAGGCGACTCATCAGACGACTGTTCTGACGACTGTTCTGACGACTGTTCTAACGACTGTTCTGACGACTGTTGTGACGACTGTTCTAACGACTGTTCTGCCGACTGTTCTAGCGACTGTCCCGACGACTGTTCTAGCCACTGCTTTGTTGTCAGACTTAACGACTGTTGTGACGACTGTCTTGGCGACTCTTCCGGCGACTGTCGTAACGACTGATCAGTCGCCAGTACAACAGAGGACTGCACAGATGATAGCTGAGTCGACGCCGCGGGCTCCACGCCTAGAGCCGGACGCAGCAGCACGCGCTGCGCTGCCGCGGAGGTCGGCGTCGCGCCGGGGAACAAGGATGGGATTGAGCCGTCGAAGGGGTTACTGACAAGGTCGAGCAGTCTTCTAACGCGTCGCTTGGGAGAAACATGAATCGACTCTGCTGTTGCAGGACTGAGAGTGAGTGAGGAGATTGTGAGGGAGAGAGTTATGCTGAACACGATAAGCGGCGTGGAGACGACGCGCGGCTGCAATTGTCGAGCCATGGTGACGCGACGAGTTGGTTCGTGGACCATTCGGTGCTTCGTCCTGCTACCGATCTAGTTTTAGTGATGCTTCAACAATGATATCGAAGGCATAAGCGATGTTGTATGACGGTCGGCTTTATGAGGCATGCTACTAGAGGCAATGGAGGCTTGTTCATCGGACAGAGTAAAGTCTTAAATTTTGTCAGGAGCGAACCTTCGACTTTGCTTTAGCTTTCTCGTAATCTGGGACGAGAACGGTAGGCTAGTCTGAAAACTCTGTGCTGAACAGGCGGAATTGGCTAAGGGTCAAGGTAAGGTCAATGCTGGTCTTGTTGCTGGAGACATAAGAAATTCAGAGAGGTACAAGGCTCGGTCCAGGTTTACAAGCCTTCGTAACTCGAGAAGAATGATGAGTAAAGCCGAAAGCGTATATGTCACCGAACAATTACTATCCAGAGGCGAGGAGAAGAATCAGTGCCAGATTACCCGAATAGCCTGTTTTGAATTCATGTGGGATCTCTCGATCACGTCGCGTCCCGGCTGCTTCTGCTTTTCCTGTGCAATTCCTCGCTTGGCTGTGGTAGTGGCCTTGAGAATGTCGATGGCAGGAGATGTGTGGGTGGGTGGGGGCGGAGCACCACGCGGCTCGCTCGGAATGCCAGCAGCACTTCTTGCGTGGAAGTGGTGGGTGGGTGCGGGGAGAGGTGAGTTGCGCGGGAAATGGCAGCGCACATGCATGTGACACTGCTGCTGAAGCAGCTGTCAGACGATTTATACGCGTTGTAAGATAGCTGGAATGTGGTACACTTCTAGTTCCCACATTCAGCACCAGCTTTACCCATATTGCATGATGAGTGGCCCCATACATCCTCGATAGAACCCGTTGAAAGACAACAGAGAATAGTGACTGACGAGCGTCCTTTTTGCTACACTAGCACATCCTCTATTTTTGTGGACCAGACTGGCCGATTTGGCCTGTTCCGCGCCAAACCTGCACTCGTCTTGTCTCCCACGCAGATCCCAAGCGACCATCACCCAAATCTTTTCACGGCTTGTTTTCGTGCTCAGGCGTTGTTGCTCTTCTCCAGCGGAAACGTGGGAAGTCCAGTAGAATGTAATCTATCAGCGGCATTGACAGGTCGGTCGCAGCAATAGGGAAGTCGCGTGATCGGTAGAGGAGCACCTCACACGACCACGATGCTCACACCATACGTCAGACCGTCGCGTCGCTGCCTATCCCCATCCTCCGCCCTCGCATTTCTGATCCGTTCTCTGCCCGCCTTCCTCCTTGCCCTTATCATTGTCCCCAGCATTCCAATTTTTCGCTCATCAACTCATCCTGCCATTTCAAGACATCTCCCGTTAGCCTTAGTCCAAGCTCGAAATGTGCACAGCGGAGTCGATCAAGACAGCAAATCCGATATAAAATTCCATCATTCAGGCAGGCGCGCATCCCACGTGGACCCATCCGTGCCGTCCGTTTACAAGGAGGGCGACGAGGTGGTGTTCCAGTGCCGCCACTCGCCGTCCGATCCCTGGGGTCCAGGACCCCTGTGCTTCGAATCCGGCCGTCCATTGTCCGTCTTCGTCGGCGTCAACATCTACCGTTACTGCAGCCTCGAGGTGCGAACTCCTTCAGAGTACGAACGGTTAGCGCATCTGGTGCAGCAGGAGCTGACGTGGCAATGCCGCGTGGCAGCGGATCCCAGGAACCAATCGTACGTGCCGCTTACCTTCCTCCTCATGGGCTCTTATCACAAGATCAAAGACAGAAGCAGCAACAGTGCCACCACCATCAGCAGCAGCAGCACCAGTAATACCAGCGACAGCAGCAGGAGCAAAAATTCTGGGGGCAGTGCAGTATCTCTAGGCACGGCGAGCTCAGTAAAGGACATACTCAGAGTGAACAACCGCATAAACCTTGTCTTCCACGCATCCAAAAACCGAATCATCGGAGCTGCTGTGTACCCTGTAGCAGACCACATGCAGCTGGTGAAGCAGGGAGGGTTAGTGGGCCTGCATGGCTCCGTAGTGTGGTTTCACCACCACAGCTTTCAGACGGAGTCCAGTGTGGGGCTGAGGAGGGGAGGGGAGAGTGACTGGTGGTCGGTTGCAGGAGGGGAGGGTAGCTGGTCTAGAGAGGTGGGGGTCGCCATGGCTAGTGGGTTTCTCTGCTCGCTCTTCACGCTTGTTATTGCAGTTGTGGTTTACCAGGGGCAGCTGAAGCCAGCCATTATCAGGAAATGCTTGAAAAAGGAGTGATTGTATGGACTGCTATCAAGCTGCAAGCCTTCAACCTCACTTCCATTCCATGTCAACAGGACAGGCACTACCGTAGATGTTGACACCAGTGTTGTTAAGGACTGGTCCAATCCTGCAAGAGGCTCCTCGTCGGTCATCAAAATGCTAATAACAGAAACAGTACAGTATGTGCAATCACAGCACAATGGCAAACCATCAGGTTTTTACTTCCACACAGCTGGTGGCATGGCAGAGGCACCTCCTGCTTACCTATGTGAACATAGTCACTGCTTGGCCTGGGCAGACACACCAGCACAAATTGGATTGACATACGGTAAGCAGAAAGCAGCAAGAAAACACGGAGCAGGGTACTGTAAAAGTTTCACACAGCTCCACCGGCCAGCTGCCTGCCATCAAGTGGCCACTTCCCACTTATCTTAAACATAAGCCGCTTCTTATTGGTTGCAGAAAAGCACAGGAATATAATGGCTGGTGCAAAAAGACGTCCCGTGAGGCTCAAGGAAGACTTCTAAACGGTCTGGTCAATAGGAGCTTCTAGCAGGGGTGACAGGGCAAGACCGTCAAATTAGGAGAATGTGAGCGAGAGCTGTGCGGGAAGACATACCGGGCTGGTGCATTGGGCAGTGGAGGGATGGCTAATGTGAGGAGAGTTTGAGAGCATACAGCAGCATCCTGCCATCTTCCAGCCCAACAAGGATGGCATCCTCATCAGTTGTCGTGATTGATGCGGCAGGCGACCCCACACCATCAAACAGCAGCAATGGCTCCAGTGTATGCATGGACCTCACCACTACCATCCCAGCTTCTGAACCTCCCCCTCCCCGACCACTGCCACCCACCCCCCTTCCGCCACCCGCTCCTCCAGTGTCCCACCCTGCGCTGCATGCCGTGACAAGGAACTCTCCACAACGAGACATGGTAAGATGCGTGATCGGTTCGTCCACTAGTGCATGTTCCAGCCACTCCCCATTGATGGAGCACACATGGAGCATGCGGGCGGCGTCAGAGTAGACTGCAACGCGAGCAAGAGGCGCAGAGAGGGCGATTCTCAGCGCCTCGTTCGCGCAGTCGTTGGGGTGTTGCAGCGACCGCAGGAACCGGGCGGCACGGAGAGTGGAAAAGACGAGGGAGCCGTCCAGAGAGGCGGAGAGAACCAAATCTAGCTCAGAAGAGGCGATGACGGCTGTGACAGCATCGTCGTGGGAGCAGAGCACTGCGCGGGGCTTGGAGGAAATGAAGGGGTCGCCTTGAGCATGCGTGTGCGCTCCCAGGTGGTCGATGCGCCAGATCATGACTGTTGTGTCTCGGCTGCCTGTGGCCAACCAGTTACCGTCGTTTGACACTGGATGGGGGCAGCATATACGGGCGCAGAGACGGGAGAGTGAAATGGGGATGGAACGGAGTAGTCTGAATGGCTTGCCAGTAAAATGGACAGGGTTTGGGGTGTGATGCTGAAATGATATTGGAAATACGCAGTTTGGGGTGTGTAGCTGCAACTGCCTACTGTCACTGTGTTCAGCAGTCTTCAACAACAAGCCAAATGAACTAAACCATTCCAACAGAGAGGTGAAAGCAAAAGATAGCGCACCTGAAAGACAAGTGACGAGGTCACTGTGCTGCTGCAGCGCCTGAACAGTGGCAGCATCGTCGACAGACGTGCTGCGAATGGCATTGTCCCAGTGGCCTCCAGAGAAGAGGAATACTGAGGTGGCTCCTGGTACAATCCCGAAGCAGTCTCCATGGCTGCTAGCTCCTGGAGCAGAGAGAGGCGCTCCAATCCTGCACACTCGGCTCGGGTCGCCCATGCTGATGCTATAGTCCTGTTGGTTCGTAAGAATGCGAGTATGGACAGTTGGGGGGTGAAAGGGTGAGGCAAGGCATTTGAGAAAATTCAATAGTGCATGAAGGTGAAAGAGCACATTAGAGATATAGGAAGGATCAGGTGCAATGGAGGGAGGTCACTGCTGAACATCAACTTTTCCCCATAGCGGCGAAACCGCATCCATCACATAACATGGCATCCATTCAGCAATGTTAAAAATACCCAACCAGAGCCCTGCATTCAATCAACCATCACCACGCTCACCGTGCCCACTTTCACGCCCTTCTTTGGAGCATTCCAAGAGCGCACTGTCAGCACCTGCCCCCTCGTCACACTCACAACCATGCGCCCCACCACCCCGATAAACACCACCGCCATATCATCCTCCGACCTCCCCTTGCCCCCCCTCGTCCTCCCCCCAGGACTCCCGACACCCCCAGCATAAGCAGGAGCCACAGGGGAGGAAGCAGCCGGGGTGGGGAGAGCTGGGATGATTGCGGAGAGGGAGATTGAGGAGGGGAAGAAGTGGAGTGGGCGGGTGATTTGGAGGTGTGGGCCGCGTTCGGGGTGAGGGCGGGTGAAGAGCTGGATGGGGGTCTGGCCGAAAGCGGCAATCTGCTGTTCAATGGCTGTGCGCCTGGTCGGGTCCGTGATTGCATCAATGTCCACAGCGCCCTCGTAGGTGAGGTAGTAGAACACGTTGTCAGCCTGGAGGAACCAGGGGCGGTAAGACGGGCAGAGGAGAAACAGGAGGAGAGCTGAATGGGAGATTGGCTTACCGGGGTAAGTGCTCAGCAGCGCCCTCAAGGGTGAGGCAGTAGAACACGACGTCTGCCTTGAGGGAGGGACCGGGGGCAGTGGGACAGAGAAAATTCAGGAGGAGAGCGGAAAAGGAGCTTAGCTTATAATAGCGAAATCAAGAATGCCCTTGCAAGAGAGGTGCCATGCCAAACGAGAAGTCCGTATCACCAGATGAAGTTAAGAGGAGGGGGTCGTGGGTGATTGGGGGCTTCTAAGTGTGATGTCATCGAGCTGGCGCCCTTCGCTGAAAGCACTCATGCAAGTGTGGGAGCGGAGTTCATAGCCCAGGCACACCCTTCACAGAATCACCATTAGACTTTCTTCGTACTTCCATAATGGCATCTCATTTGAGGGCTTTCCCACATGACGGGATGGTCCTGAGTCACCCACAGACAGGTCCACACGTCCACATGCCCACGTGCCAACGTGTCCACACGGCTACATATCCAGACGCCCACACCAGACGCCCACACGGCCACATGCCCAGACGCCCACACCACTTGCCCACACGCCTACCTGAACAGCCGCCTCCCCCCGTTGCTTGTAGCCAAAGACAAGGTCGATCCATTGGTGCAGCCTCTCGCTCACGTGCTCACTCTCCAGGGCCTCTCGCTGCAGCCGCACAAACTCCTCCGGGGAGCCCTGGGGATCACAAAAAAACAGGCAGGGTGAGAGGCAACAAGAATACAGCTGGGTTCATTGCTCACTCTCCAAGGCCTCTCACTGAAGGCGCAGAAACTCCTCCGGGGAGCCCTGGATACCGCAAGCAGGCAGGGTCAGAGGCAGCAAGGGCACAGCTGGGCTCACTAGGTCGCACTCAAGGGTCTCTCACTGCAAATGCACAGATTCCTTCGAGCGAGCGGGGTGAGAGGCAAGAAGAGGGGTTGGTAGAGCTAGGCCAGGAGCATACAACATGGCTCACATGGTGGCACCCCAGGGCCTCCTTCTACACTCGCACAAACCCCTTATGAGGAACCCTGCAGCACGCAGGGTGAACGGTAGAAAGACTCTTCTTAACTGACATGGACTTTTAAGAACCTTCTGCTGCACTTGCGTATGCTACTTAGAGGATTCACGCGGCAAGTGAGCCGGATCACAGGGAAAAGGGGAGTACAGCTAGTCTCACACCGAACAGCCTTGCTCCCACACTTGCTCCAGCAGTGCACAAGATGGGTCAGAGGCTGCTGAGGATATTTAAGAAAAGTGACTGTTGCACCGACTCAAAAACCTTAACAGCGACGCTCAGACAAGAGCTGCACACACCTTGGCCCAGGGAGGCAGGATGACACCGTCAAGTGCCTGCCCGTCCTGCCTGAGGCCCAGGTCGAAGCAGTTGCTGTTGCGCAGAAACTCCGGCTGGTAGAAGAACTCTGGAAGCAGCTCCTTCACGTCGCTCGTGTTGCTCTGGCAGTTGTCCCATGCCGACGCCACACTGTCAAACAGACGATCTGCCTGGTCAAAGCGGCCCCCCTGTTGGGAGGGAAGGCAGGCAAAGGGGGTTGGAAATTATTGCACTCAGCAATAGCTCGCATTTCAGTTGCCGTTCCTTGCTGAGATGAGGCTGAGCTGCAAACGGCTGTTGACCTGGAGTGTAATTCAGAAATAACTTGGAGGATTAGGAAAGGACATATGATGGAGAGCTTGGAGGAAAGGTGGAGTATATCAACAGCAACCACATGCTGGGGTGAGCAACCTTGAGGAAAGAAGTGGGAGCATTGGAAGGAGAATCCGCACCTGCAGCAGCCGGTGGAGCGTGGCGAAGGGCTCCATGCGGATGAGGAAGTAGAGCACGACACCCGCAGACGAGTAATGCGATCCGTACAGGAAGCTGGAAGGCGAGGAAAAAAGAAAAGATGGAGTGGGATCGGGGAGGAAAGAACGGGATAGAGAGGCGACGGGATGGAGGACAAGATTATCGCCTCAGGAGACATTTCTCGGTTCAGAAATTATTTCACAGGATGAGGAAGATTACACGAAAATAGGATTCGGCACAAGGAGGATGCTGGAGAAGGAGAGCTCTACAGGAAGAAGATTTGACAGGAGGCGCAGAATGAAAGCATCTGGAGTTGAGGACAGTATGGAGACTATGTACATGTATGCTGGCCCTAAACCAGTAAAAGGAAGAAGAAGATAAACGATGAATGACAAAAGCATCCAGTGAGCAAGTGAGTGTGAGCGACCCATGTATTGGCCTTACCCTGGAATGTCCGTATCCATGCTGTCATATCTCTCCTTGAACAGCTGCAGCAGGTGAGTGGAAAGAAATACCAGCAAGTTCAAGGGACAAATGAGAGGAGATCGCTGGACAGAAAAAACACGCCTTGAACAAAAACACAATGGTGTAAACAAATCATGAGTGACTTTGCACCTTGCCTCAAGGCATACCTCCAGCTTCCTGCCACACCTCCCACCCAGGTTCCTGCTCCACACATACCTCTAGTCTCTTGGGGTTCAGTGCTCCAACCGGCTTGCTCAAATCTCGAAACGTCGCTGCATTCGACAAGTCCAGCTTGGTCGAGGTATAATCCGCAATAACCCATGGGAAAACAGGGTACTGCATCAGATCATTGTACGTGCGCCCAGCCAGGGTGTTAAGGATCATGAGGTAATCAAAGGTGGAGATCTTCCGCTTGCTCCATTGGGACCTCGCCTTCTCTGCCAGTTCCTGTCCTCTCTTCCTGTCCACAAAGTCAACCAGCTTGCTGCTGCGAGCCGTCGTCCCGCGGTTGGCGATAGCCAGAATACGGTGGGCGACTTTGTCAGCTAGCTGAGGCGAGGAGAACGAGAAGAAGGCAGGGGGCTGCGACGAGGAGAACTCGAGCTCGAAGGCGGATGTGCGGAGGAGGTAGCGTGTTATGCGGATGCGAGCGAGCTCAGAGAGCGACCACATGCGGTGCATCTTCACATCATCCAGAATATCCGTGTGCTTGCGCATCCTTACTGTCACCTTCTCCAGAGTCTTTTCATTTGGCTGGAACCTCGCTACAAACAACAGTTTCTGTATCACACGCTTCCATCGCTCTTTAGGAGGGATTTTCTCTCCGCCAGAAACGGAGCCAGAGGAGACGGAGTGGGGGTTGTGGAGGGAGCCATCGGGATGGAAGAGAAGGAAATCTTCAGTGCTGTCCATGGCAAAGTCCACGTAGAAGTGCAGCTCCGTGTGGGAGATGTGCAGACGGCCCGCCAGCTTGCGCTTGGTGGTCAGGAGGATGCAGGGGATCTCTTCCAATACCTGGGGCACCAGGGGAGGGTAAGTATGCCTTTCTTTGCTTATGTTGGGTGGCAACAATGTCATTGGGCCAATATACTGGGTGGCCTGAAGGAGAAGAAACGAGGTGGAGGGGGAGGAGGGTAGTCCGGCCATTGTGGAAAAAATATGAGGGCAACAACACGATAGTGGAGAGAACGAGGCAGCTGACAAAAGCAAACCATAATGTTGAGTTGGGGAAACGGACCAGACCTTCCTCAATCACAGGTCCTCACCTACGTAATTGTTATCAAAGGTTCACTCACCCCTGACGTGCCTTCTGCGGGAAAACCACCAGCACTGCTGGCCACACCTGTCCCCTCCACCCCCCCCTGCTGCACGCCTTTCTTCCCCCGCTTCTCTGACTGGCTCTGCTCGTTGCTCTGCTGCAGCAGCGCCATCTCCTCCATCAAGTCCCGGTCCACGTTCAAACTCGACACCACCCTCCCATGCTGCTGCATATCCCCTCCCACTGATCCTCCTCGCACCATTCCATCCCCCATGCCAAAGCTGCTCCCGCCAATAGATGTCAAAGCATCTCCCGCCACTGAAGCAGCAGCGTCACTCGTGTACCTACGAAAACTCCTGGCATCCGGCCCAGAGGCACTAGACGACTCCAACCAACTCCCCTCTGACGTCTTGTCTCCCCCTTTCCCTTCCTCACCTCCACCACCCTTCTCTTTACTCCCCCCTCCCCGATTCCCCTCCTCTCCAACACCAATGCAAAAGTTTTCGTCAAACCGGTAGTTCGGACGCATGCGGAATCGACGCCTCTGAGGGTCCTCTGACTTATCCAGCTTCCAGCGGGGTGGAGGGTCGTCAGGCGACGGGCCAGAGTACCATGGGCCCCTTTCGCTGGTCATCTGCCGGTACAGGGTGTTCCACACTGCCTTGGCGTTCTGCAGCTGCTCAGCATACGCAAGGGTCGCGACCGCTCGTCGCTTTGCTTCCTGCTCCATCATCCCGCCGAGCACGCTCCGTCGCTGCTGCTCCACCTCCTGCCGTCGCTCCTGCTGAGCCTCCTCCCATGCTTCTATGTTTGGCTGGATGTCCACCAGGCTGTCGTTCAGTGAGGTCACGATGAACATGACGTGTTCGCACTCGGTGCGTGCCTGAGGAAACACAGACGGGGAGGGTGCAAGAGGCGAAGGCGTGTGAGACATCTTTATGATGTGGAGAAAGAGAAGAGTAGAGGGTGGGAATTTGCTACTTTGCTTATCAGACTGTACAACAAAACACAGTCCAAAAAAAGGACAATGATGAGTTGGAGAACATTGAGGGTTGATAATGGCTCCTGATTCAAAAGGCAAGCACCTTCAGAAAGGGGGTATACGAATCAGACTTACTGCGCTGCGCACTCTGTCGGCATGGATCACTTCATAAAGAGGATGCCTCTGCTGCTCCCCCTCTCCTGCTGCACCCTGCGACCCTGCCTCAGAGAGCCCAGACGATTCAGCTGCCCCACGCCCTGTGCCACTGCTGCTACTTCCCATTCCATAAGCAAAAACTTCCTCATTCGAATCCTCATCATCTTCCTCCTCCTCCTCCTCTTCCTCCCCCCCCCCCTCATCATCCAGCATGCCTCCTGTCATCAGAGAAAAGTCCACAGGAGTGTACGCGGGAGGGCCGCCCCGTTCATCGATGCAGCGTGCCAGGATGGGCATGATCGCTAGGAAGACGTCACGAGTGCACTGGGCTATGATGTGGCCTCGTGCCCCGTCATTCATGTCACCCACTAGCGCCCTGGCTTCAAGAAGTGCCCTGAAAAGGGGAAGAAGCCGAGGGAGTGGAGACCGAGGGTAGGCGCTTTGGAAATTATGTCCGGAGCTGGTTGGCAGCAATAAGTTAATATCAAGAGCCAGTTAGGAGAAGAAACGAAGGATAGGTACACCGCCGTTAGTGAGAACAGGGGTCAACATAAGAGTATGAAAGCTATTCCAACAGCTAGGGGGGGATGAAGTGCAAATTACCAGATAAAGAGGTGCGCCTGGTTGTGCAGGCGGTTGTCATCATCATTAGGGAAGACAACAGGCAGGAGCACCACGAAGTGGTTCAGGCAGCGATGGAGCGCGGGCAGCTCAGCTTCAAACATGTAGATCAACACAAGGCGCAGCACAAACCACGGACACCCCTGCCGAGCCAAGTCCAGCATCTGTTCCTCTACCTCCTCCAATGCCACCTCGCCTGCTGACCTCTCAGTCTCTACAGCCTCTGTTGTGACCGTTAAGCTTCGCAACAGCCCTTGTCTCCCACTCCCCTTGTCGCTCCCATGTCTCCCACTCCCCTGCTGCCCGTGCGGCGCGGCAGCAGAAGCAGCTGAGGAATCGGGTTTGGGCTGGAGGAAGGAGCGGTGAGGAGGCGAGGGTGGCTGAGGATGTGGGAGGAACGCTGGGTGGACTGGCAGATGTAGTGCTTCAGGGTCATCATCGTCAGATTGGAGCATGCCTGCAGCAAGGGCCTCTGCTGCCTCGGCCTTGTTGTGCATGATGGTAATGACCGTCCAGAAGTGCTCGTACACCCGCCACTTGCTTTCAACCACCTTGGAGCCCAAGTTACTGGGATAAGCGAGGTACAGGAAAAGGGAGGTGCAGAAGAGGGATTTACAAAACAAGGGGACAGGACAGGCCAGGAGAGGAGTAACTTTAAGATAGTCAACAGGAAGCGCAAGAAATTGCTGACGAGAAGATATATGAGCTGAAGGAAGAGATGCAAGAGTACGAGGTTGGCTGGCTGTTTGGGGGAGAAAAGGAGGGTGGGAGGAAAAAGAATGGAATGGGGTCAGGACGGCGAGAGAGTGAGGGGTGCTTTTTTCTTTTTGTCTACCTGCATGTAAGCTCTGCACTGGCGGCAGCAGAGCCCGCATTGTCATCAGGAAGCATGTGCTGGAAGATAGTGGAAAGCGCACTCCGATCCACACTGCTCCATGTCCCCTGCTCGCCTTCGCCTGTTCCTGTAGCTTCCGCATCCTCCTCTCGACTCCCTTCCCCGTTCCCCCTTTCCCCACCCTCAATACCACCACCATTAGCACTGCCATCGCCAGCGGTACTATTGCCATCACTTCTCCTCTCAAAAGCATCACCGGTGACACTCCGCCTGGAAGGATCGACAGCCTTTTCTGAGTTTTCCTCTGGCAGGTGGCGAGGCTGATAAAGTTAGGCATAGGGAGAGAAGAACAGAGGGCCAACAGGGCAGGTCTAAAGATGGTCACGAGTGCAGCTACTGTGAAGTGGGCTTCAGGATGGCCGACATCAGGGGGGGAGGGGGGGGGGGGGGCATGGAGCTCATAAAAGTGGAACGCAAAAGAGAAAACGTTCTGCAGGGATATTGGTAGGGAAGGTACCCTACTGTGGGATATGGGATATGCCAGTGAACAAGTGACAGGAATAGTGCCAAGGTCGGTACTGTACTGCGCAGGCGTGGATTACTGACAGGGAAGATGTAGCAGGAGTCACGAATGACGAGCTCTTGCACGAGGACGAAGAGGTAGAGCAGGTTGGCGTGCACGGGCTGTTCCAGCAGATGGTCCCGCGTGGAGCACAGCAGAGGCACCACGCCCAGCAACTCGCCCAGCAGCACACGCAGAAGACCCGCGTATGGCAGCTTGCCCTGAGAGGGACAGAGGTGGATGGAGGAAGATGGGGTCCGGGAGGAAGATGTGAGGAGAGATGTATGTTGGGGTTGGTCTAGTGTGGGATATACCACATGTCGGTCGGGCATATATACCATGTAAATGCTTTTGTCTGAAATGTTCTGCTTGCAGCAATGGACATATTGGGAGAGAGGTAAGGGACTCAGGGGGTGGGTGAGTGACAAGGTGCATGCGTCTTCTTGCCGAACCCCACTTGCATACCATAAGCCCGTCCAAGCCTCACCCGTTCACCATAGATGCGCAAAACGTTGACAGTTTCCGCCACATGCCTCCACCCGCCCTGCACCTTCTGCACTGCAAACGAGTGCGCTGCCAGGAAAATGCGCCGCACATGCACCCACACCAGTTCCAACCCTCCCCCAGGCTGAAGAGGCGGCGGCGGCTGCCCTTCCTCACCCTTCACTGCGTCCTCGGCATTTGACCCGGAGTTCCTTGGGGCTGTAAGGTCCAAACCAGTGACCACAATATCCAGCAACCACTGCTGCCAGCCCCGTTGCTGCAGGGGCACAGGCAGGGTTTCAGGTAGGGGTTTCAGGAGAAGATGCGTCGACGCAGGGTATGAGGGAAAAAAGGGCCATATGGGGGCAATAAAAACGGCGAGTGTTGAGCATATGGGGCCTGAATACCTGTACGATCTCAGGACAGCACAGCCGGTCACCTCTAGCAATTCCAGAACGCAAAAAATGACTAGAAGTTGCGAGCATTTACGAATTGCCTCTGGCAGATGACAGCAGCACAGTTCTTACCTCCAGCAGCTTGAGTCTATTGGCTTTGCTGTTGGAGATTAAATCACCCAGCTTTTTCAGCGTATCCTCCACCACCTTCACTCCCCGTGCTGACAAACTACCCTCCCCAACGGCACTGCTGCTACTTCCCGGCCTGCTGCCTGAGCTGCTTCTGCCTACGGCCCCTCTGGTAGCTGCTCCGGATGAGCTGGCCGCCAACCTCAGCTGTCCAACCATAAGTGGCAGAAGCAGCCTTAGCATCTCAGGTTTCACTATTGACTTACGCGAACTGCCTGCATCTCCTCCGCCCTTGCGAGGAAGGATGCCCCAGGGGGAGGGCTTGCCTCCAGACGTGAAGTTACTAAAGGAGGTGGATACGCCTGGAGCTGTCCGCACTGGATCTGACGCTATCTCCCTGACTGCCGACTGTCCTCCAACTTCTCCATGAGCTCGCGCAGCTCCGCCTTTAACTGTTCCTTGTGGCTCAGGCTCAGGGGCCTGCGGGGCAGAGGCACTGCGGGGCATGCCAAAGGCTGGTGTCTCTCCCTCTGCTGCTGCAGTTTCTGCTGCCGGTGCTGCGGCATTAGTTGGTGCCAACTGTCCGGCTGATGGCATAGGCATGCGAGAAGGAATGGCATGAGAGCTCTTGGGCGGAAGCTTTTTGTGAACTATGGCCCCATGCATGTGCGTGCGAATTGATTGCTGATCCGTGGGTGAAGCTCCCAGCAGAAGCTCAAAGAGCAGAGTCTCAAGCCCAGGAGAAAGGCCGTATGGCATCAGATGCTGACACATAAGGTCAAGAAGAACCTTTCCCTCCTGCTCCACCTCCCAAAGTTCGTCCTCATCCCCCTCCTCCTCCTCCTCCTCCTTCATCCCAAGCCAATTCCTCCCTAACCCTCCTGCCCGTGCCGAGCCGCGACTTCTTCCTGAGCTTCCTCTGCCAGATGCCCCCCTAGTATCAGCTTTGGCTGCTGGGCCCTGCTTCTTAGTTTCGTCCATCAGGGTGAGTATGAGGCACAGGGCGAGGAGGCGGATCTCTTCTTGCGGCCTGAACAATGGAATGAGAAGCAGCACATGGGAGAGGCAAAACGTAGTGTGGTTGTGAACGAGATGCAAAGCAGGCAACTCTCAACGCCCCGATAGATAAAAAGCGCTTGCAGGTATAAGACGATCCACATCCATACCGAGCAAGCAGTCCAACAAAGGTTTGTAGCCCGGCTTGTGCTGATATGTGCTCCAGAAACGACTTGGCAAGGTTGGGCTGTGCTATGAGCCCGAAGATTGTCTGCAGCACATCCTTAACTGCCCCAGCGTCCTTGCTCGCTTCCATGTACACCACCAGCGCCTTCACATCTGCCTCTGTGAACCCGCCTTTCAGAATGTTCTTCATCAGACTCAGAACCAGCAATCGCAGCTTGGCCACTTGCTGAGGCAGTGGGCGTGTGCCAAGCACACGCCGAGTGACAGGCTCTACCAGGGGCTTCACCCCGATGGCGTGTCGACCCTGTGGCTTGTCCCAGTAAACCCGACGAACTATGTCTAGGAGGCGAGGAATGGAGCAGACGGAAGGCACGAGCCAGGGTTGACGCTCCATGTGGCGCTGAAGGGATTCAAAGAGTTCTCGCTGGACGATATAGGGCGCGTAGATCCAAAGGGAGGCGTCCATATAGAGAGAGAGGATGACACCACGCACCATCCGCTCCCGAAGGCTTTTCTCTATCAACACGGGAGCAGTAGGGGAAAGAGAGGCACAATGAATGGGTGGGTTATTCGTCGATCGATACCAGGACAAGTGTGTCAGTATGAAACGGAAAAGGATGAGGCGCACAAAAATTCTGCAGTTGCATTGCATCGACCTACCATTTTCTTCTGCGAATGAGTCCAACATGTTCTCCAGTGTGACAAGGTGCATGCGTCTTCTTGCCGAACCCCACTTGCATACCATAAGCCCGTCCAAGCCTCACCCGTTCACCATAGATGCGCAAAACGTTGACAGTTTCCGCCACATGCCTCCACCCGCCCTGCACCTTCTGCACTGCAAACGAGTGCGCTGCCAGGAAAATGCGCCGCACATGCACCCACACCAGTTCCAACCCTCCCCCAGGCTGAAGAGGCGGCGGCGGCTGCCCTTCCTCACCCTTCACTGCGTCCTCGGCATTTGACCCGGAGTTCCTTGGGGCTGTAAGGTCCAAACCAGTGACCACAATATCCAGCAACCACTGCTGCCAGCCCCGTTGCTGCAGGGGCACAGGCAGGGTTTCAGGTAGGGGTTTCAGGAGAAGATGCGTCGACGCAGGGTATGAGGGAAAAAAGGGCCATATGGGGGCAATAAAAACGGCGAGTGTTGAGCATATGGGGCCTGAATACCTGTACGATCTCAGGACAGCACAGCCGGTCACCTCTAGCAATTCCAGAACGCAAAAAATGACTAGAAGTTGCGAGCATTTACGAATTGCCTCTGGCAGATGACAGCAGCACAGTTCTTACCTCCAGCAGCTTGAGTCTATTGGCTTTGCTGTTGGAGATTAAATCACCCAGCTTTTTCAGCGTATCCTCCACCACCTTCACTCCCCGTGCTGACAAACTACCCTCCCCAACGGCACTGCTGCTACTTCCCGGCCTGCTGCCTGAGCTGCTTCTGCCTACGGCCCCTCTGGTAGCTGCTCCGGATGAGCTGGCCGCCAACCTCAGCTGTCCAACCATAAGTGGCAGAAGCAGCCTTAGCATCTCAGGTTTCACTATTGACTTACGCGAACTGCCTGCATCTCCTCCGCCCTTGCGAGGAAGGATGCCCCAGGGGGAGGGCTTGCCTCCAGACGTGAAGTTACTAAAGGAGGTGGATACGCCTGGAGCTGTCCGCACTGGATCTGACGCTATCTCCCTGACTGCCGACTGTCCTCCAACTTCTCCATGAGCTCGCGCAGCTCCGCCTTTAACTGTTCCTTGTGGCTCAGGCTCAGGGGCCTGCGGGGCAGAGGCACTGCGGGGCATGCCAAAGGCTGGTGTCTCTCCCTCTGCTGCTGCAGTTTCTGCTGCCGGTGCTGCGGCATTAGTTGGTGCCAACTGTCCGGCTGATGGCATAGGCATGCGAGAAGGAATGGCATGAGAGCTCTTGGGCGGAAGCTTTTTGTGAACTATGGCCCCATGCATGTGCGTGCGAATTGATTGCTGATCCGTGGGTGAAGCTCCCAGCAGAAGCTCAAAGAGCAGAGTCTCAAGCCCAGGAGAAAGGCCGTATGGCATCAGATGCTGACACATAAGGTCAAGAAGAACCTTTTCCTCCTGCTCCACCTCCCAAAGTTCGTCCTCATCCCCCTCCTCCTCCTCCTCCTCCTTCATCCCAAGCCAATTCCTCCCTAACCCTCCTGCCCGTGCCGAGCCGCGACTTCTTCCTGAGCTTCCTCTGCCAGATGCCCCCCTAGTATCAGCTTTGGCTGCTGGGCCCTGCTTCTTAGTTTCGTCCATCAGGGTGAGTATGAGGCACAGGGCGAGGAGGCGGATCTCTTCTTGCGGCCTGAACAATGGAATGAGAAGCAGCACATGGGAGAGGCAAAACGTAGTGTGGTTGTGAACGAGATGCAAAGCAGGCAACTCTCAACGCCCCGATAGATAAAAAGCGCTTGCAGGTATAAGACGATCCACATCCATACCGAGCAAGCAGTCCAACAAAGGTTTGTAGCCCGGCTTGTGCTGATATGTGCTCCAGAAACGACTTGGCAAGGTTGGGCTGTGCTATGAGCCCGAAGATTGTCTGCAGCACATCCTTAACTGCCCCAGCGTCCTTGCTCGCTTCCATGTACACCACCAGCGCCTTCACATCTGCCTCTGTGAACCCGCCTTTCAGAATGTTCTTCATCAGACTCAGAACCAGCAATCGCAGCTTGGCCACTTGCTGAGGCAGTGGGCGTGTGCCAAGCACACGCCGAGTGACAGGCTCTACCAGGGGCTTCACCCCGATGGCGTGTCGACCCTGTGGCTTGTCCCAGTAAACCCGACGAACTATGTCTAGGAGGCGAGGAATGGAGCAGACGGAAGGCACGAGCCAGGGTTGACGCTCCATGTGGCGCTGAAGGGATTCAAAGAGTTCTCGCTGGACGATATAGGGCGCGTAGATCCAAAGGGAGGCGTCCATATAGAGAGAGAGGATGACACCACGCACCATCCGCTCCCGAAGGCTTTTCTCTATCAACACGGGAGCAGTAGGGGAAAGAGAGGCACAATGAATGGGTGGGTTATTCGTCGATCGATACCAGGACAAGTGTGTCAGTATGAAACGGAAAAGGATGAGGCGCACAAAAATTCTGCAGTTGCATTGCATCGACCTACCATTTTCTTCTGCGAATGAGTCCAACATGTTCTCCAGTGTGAGCACAAGACTAGCTGTCAGGTGTGTGGGTGACACATGCTGCAACAAGAAGTTGATCACGGAGAAACCCCCAATAGACAGCATCGCCTGCTGACTCCCCGTGCTCCCAGCCAGCAGCTCTGTGAGCAGGTTGATAATATCCACTGCCAACTGCCCATCCCCTTCGACCACCCTTCCCTCCCCCATGCTGCTATCACTTCCCACAACTGGCAGATCTAGCTGCGTGAAGAGAGGCAAGAGGGCGGAAACGCCACCCACTGTGCTCAACACCTGCTGCAGCCGTTGCCGATGGCACCGCTGCACTCCTGGAAGCATCGCTGCATCAAACACACGCACAGGGGAGACACTCGCACGGGCCAATGCAGCCGCAGCGGCAGCGCTGTTAGCAGCCTGCTGCTGGGACAGCAGCCAGGCAGGGGAGGTATCAAGAACCAAACCAGCGGCATACGCTTGTGCGTTATAGCTTAGAGCGATACGGGAGCTGAGCGCGTCTGGTCCATCAAAGAGAGCAAGAATTGCATTGTCCACCTGTGTACGCAGGAGGGCTACATCCGTGGGTTGGAACGTGTGATTGTAGCCAGGGCCTAGCTTGTGGATGCAAGAGAGCTGAGGGGTAGTGAGTGTGTCACTGAAAAGGTAGATCGGCCCAATCTGACCCTGAAAAGGATGTGAGGTCTGGAACAAGCTAGAGGAGCGAGAATCCGACTGGGGCAGAGGAGCAGAAGCTCCTATGGTAGCACGAATAAGAGGGTCCTGCAGGCGTGGATAGCTGCACTTAGCCTTGCCTATCAGAACGCCGTCTATGTAGACTCGAAGCATGCTAGCGGAGGAGAAGGTTGCGGTGGAGTGGGAGATGGCGATGTGATGCCAGTGGCGCAGGGCCATGCTGTGAGGCACCTCCACTATCACGTCCCGTGATCCAGCCACCTACCAGGAAAATAGAGGAGCGATATGAACGGCAGATGAGGAGAACGATGATTTGCATGCAGACAATGTGGCTGTCAAGAGTTTACCAGCAATCCACTGGGTAACACAGGGCCAGGTCATTGGCTGGAAGATACTCAAATGGATGCATACATGTATGTATGTATCAACGGATGTTGGAAGGTGTGGCATGAGCCTCACATGGATGAGGAGGGAATCCTTGGTGAGGAAGCCACTGCAGCCGTTCCCTTGGTCCGTGTAGAAGCTGAAGAGTGTCATGGGGCTGTCATCTCGGACACTAACACTCAATGACTCCCCCAGCCAATGTCCCCTGCGTGTGATCGATCTCAAGCTTGGCTCCTTGGGTTCTGAGCTAATTCCCGGCCCCTTCTTTCTGAGGCTGCTGCCCCGTGCCGCGCTGATGTTGTTGTCACCGCCACTGCTCGCGATGCTGGCAATGCTGGCTGCATCGTAGCTTGGAAAATATTCACAGCGTACCCAGCAGCAAAAGGTATAGCCCTTAGTGCAGGGAAAGCGGAAGTCAGTGGGAATCTCAAGACCCTGGGGTAAAACATGGGAAGAGGAGAAATGATAAGGGAGTTTCATTTGTAGCGTTCAAAACAGATGTCGAAGGAAAGGGATGAGTCGGGGGGGGGAAGAGAGGGGGGAGGGTGAAGGAAAAATTCAAGGGAGAAAAAAACATGGAATAAGAAAAAATGCTGCGACAAGAAAACAACACGCATCAGCCATGATAGAAGGTTTTTTTTTTTTTTTTTTTTTTGAACTCACCGATTCAGACCCGTCCATCTCAAAGTAAGAAGCCGGACCATCATGCCTTAGCACGCCCACGAGTGTGCGAAGCAGCAACGACACCCTCTTGGGACGGCATCCATCGGCGGTGCTCCTCATCAGCTTGAATATCGCAGCAATCTCCTTACCGTTGATGCTGTGCTGCCCCAGCTTCGCTATCAGCTTCGACAGCAGAGCAAGTATTGCCTCCACATTCTCTCGGGTCAGCTTCACCATCCGCTCTCTGCTTTCTCCCTCATTCTTACCACCTCCAGTGCTAACCATATCCGTTCTCTCCGCCCCACGCTCCCCTGTCTCATCCACACGCTTCCTAAAACTATCCCTTCCCTTTCCCGAGATTTGGACGCCTTCCTTGGGTTCAGTGCCGTCCAGATGCTCCCCTTCCAGCTCTCCCAGCCACTCTAGGAGGTCAAACATGAGGCCAGCACGGGAGCAGGCAGCACAGTTGCCAGCAGAGCGGTCAAGCAGATTGTGCAATGACTGGAGACCAGACACTATCTGTTGAGGGTCGGCCTGAGGAGTGCAGGGACCAGTGGTGGGAGGGGGGTGGATGATGTTAGAAAGGGCTTCAAAGTAGAGGCCAGGAACGAATGGCAGAAACAAAGACCTGGGGAGGCGAGGCGATGCAGAGAGGCTATGAGTCTGGACCAATGGGACTGAGACTATGTGGTTCACATAGGAGCTATGGGACTAACGCATGTGACCGAGCAATTAAGAATCGGTGAAGCGAAATGACACCGCGCTTGAACCAGGCGCACCTTGTGCAGCAAGTGGAGCCAAAGGATGACGGCATTGGGAGAGTGGATGCTGCCCTGGGGTTGGTCCCCGGCCAGGCAGTCCATAGCCATGTCCATGACCGCACTCAGCAGCACCGGCGGGCAGGCTCCATCAAAATGAGAGGGCAGGTACAGCGCAAGGGAATGGAAGCCTGGGCCAGCATGTTTGACCAGCAGAGCCTGTGGAGAGGCGAAGAGTGGCATGACAGGGAGAAAACGAGGAAGGAGAATGAGCGAAGGAGAAGGTAGAGGGTTGAAGGAAGCAGGACAAGAAGTTTGAGCAGGAAGAACGGAAGGGAATTACTGGACCAGCATCACAGAATTGAAGACACAGGTTCACAAAGGAACAAATGCTGCATAAATGCAGTTTTTGAGCATGGATCGAACCCTTACCTTGGCAGCTTCATTGCACACGGAAAGGAGGGTGAGAGTGCGCAGGATCATGATGGCAAGAGAGCGGCCAGCTTCCTCCTCGTACTGCACCCGTAACAGGCCAATGAGGCGAGGAAAGGCGTCCACGTTCACACAAAGGTTCTGGTTCAGTGAGCTCTCATCCTCCTTCACCACCTCCTGCACCACTGCCAGCATCGCCTGTAGCTGTTCCGCTGCATCTGCCGCACTGAGCCCTGTGCCACTAGCCCCAGCTCCACCTCTTCCCACACCATGCCCGTCTCCTCCACCCGCGCCCCCTAACTTCTTGCCACTGCGTGCCACAGTCATGGCCTCAAAGAACCGCTTAAACAGAGTTGATTTAACCGATGGGTCAGACACCAGGGCCTGTGCAGGGGTTACAAAAGCAGTAAGGAACATTGAAGCATGTGCTGGGGTGGGGCTGCTGCTACATTCACAAGCACAAACCACATTCACGCATAAAACTCTGCATAAAAAAGACTACAATCGCAATCCAGGGTTTACTAGCATCTGTACGCTCGACTTACATTCATGAGCAAGGAAAGGAGCTGAAGAGCCAAGGGTCGCAAGCCTTTTTCCCGCAGCAGCCATAGCAAGGGCATGAACGTCTGTGGGCTGGTGGCAGCCTGAGCCAGCAGAGAGGGCGAGCACTCCAGATACGACTCCAGCAGCTTCAGCACCACCTCCCTCGCTTGCTGCCACTCCTCCCTCAGTGTTTCCACTTCAAGAAACAGACGAGCTGACTGAGGTTTCAGTGACCCAGTTCCACCTACTGCAGTTACATCAGCAGCAGCGTCAGCAGCATCAACGAGACCCTCAGCCACTTCTGAAACAGCATGCATGGGCTCAAGAAAGAAACCTTGAGCATCCATGCAGAGGTAAGCAGCCTGCTGCCGTTCAATGACCTCCCCAATGTGTTCGCCGCACGCTGTGGAGAGAAGGCAGGGGACGATTCGGTCCCCACCCTGGAGCATGCGTTGCAGGGCATGAGCCAGCAGCTGGGTTTCCGATGGTACTCGACAGCAGCTGCGCAGAGCATGAAGGACAGCATGGAATTCTTGTTGGAGGTCCTCCTGCCAATCCAGGGAGGCAGAGAGCTCAACGAGTGCGACTATGCTGTTCCTAAGATCCTCAGCAGTGCGATCGATTGAAAGAGCAACGTACTCCTCGTCTCCATCCAAAACTTCGGATTTTATTTTGACAGCCCCAGAAGGCTGCAGCGTGTTCACATGGCTTTCCCCCGACCCCGTGCTCTTCACCAGTGTCCTCCCAGCAGCTTGTGCCCTTGATGACTGCGCTTTCTGCCAATCTCGCCAACCCGCACTTTCCTCCTGACTGCCTAACCCCTGTGGTCCTGGAGTGAGAGGATCAGGGCTGCCTCGTGCAGAAGCAATGGAAGAAGGGGTCCATGCAGGGACCTGGGGTGAAGCGGTGGACAGTTTGGGAGGGTTCAGCCATGCAGCTGGGTTCTGTGGGGTTGTAATGCTGGGAGAGCCGAACTCATTTCTGAGACCAGAGGAATTGCGGACAATGGGTCTTGGAGATGGAAGAGGGATGGAGAAAGGAGGCTTTTCAGCCATGCCTTCACGTGCTGTTCCCCCCACATCCACGCCACTTGCTTTACTATCTCCTGCAACAGCAGCCCCACTTGCTGTGCGAGCTGTGCTTTCTTCCGAGAGCAGAACGGAGTCGAAGAAGAAGAATGGGCGGGAGAATAGAGCAGGCGCGACATTGGCGGTATGGAAGTGGCTAAGCGCATTGGCGTGTGACCCCAGGAGGAATCGAAGAACACGAACCACATAGTGCTGAAGCTCAGTCGAGGATTTTTGGAACATCACTGTTGCAGAATCGTCCAACCAGTCGGCGTCTCCCAGTTTCACTGGGTGGAAGGCGTGCAGAAGCACAGAAATGACATCTGCCATGATCTCCTCTCCATATGCCCTCTTTGCATCCAGCTTTCCAGCCTCTCCAAGTCCACCACCCGCCGCTGTTGCTCCTCTATGGCGGGATACAAGTTTTTGAGATTCTGAGAGAACGGGAGCAAGCACCCACTCGTTCCCATCCCACAGAAACGACATGATCAGGTTGCAAGCTGCAGCCGCCCTCAAGTTCCACGCTGCCAGCTGTCCGCCCACGCTCAGCTGCTCGTTCATCGCTGCAGAGAGAGCATCCATGCCCATACCCATCCCCATGCCAGTCTGTTCAGAAGTTGTCATGTCTGTGAAAGGGTCACCGCGCTCAGCAGGGTGAGAGGGGAATGCAGCATTGGCAGAACTGCTTGGTTTGGAGGCGACATTGCTAGGAGAGGTGGAGTCGAGGGCACCAGGTTTCGCAAAGACCAAGGAGGTCCATCGGATGAACTGAGCAATGTGTGGCACGGCATTGAGAGAGTGCAAGGCTCGGGCTGCTGGAACACTGCCGAATCTGGAAAACGACAGAAATGTTAAATGAGGCGGACGATGAGAAGTGAAGCAGAATGTGACATGGCAAAAGAAAATAATAGAGAATACAAAATCTCGCTTTAGGCAAATCTAGCAGAGCACATGGAGTACGTATCAAACGATGCGAAGCACATGTCAGGGAGTGATGGACGAAAACGGAATGGAGGATATGCAAGACTTTACATGCTGACTTACACAGATTCTTTGATAATGGAAAGAGCCAAGAACTGCAGGCTGTACTCCTTTAGCAACTTGCTCGCAAGCGTGGTGCGGTCCATGCACCTGGACATCACAAAGACTATGGTCAGTCACAACAGAACAAATGACAGTTCACTTCACTGGCAATGACTGAAGGAGTGAAAGGCAGATGGTCCACGCGGACTCACGGGGTCGAGGGCAGGAGCCATGAAGGCCAGGCAAGCAGCCCAAGAGTGACCTGCAACCCCTCGTGGGCGATGAAGGCAGAGCAAGACTGAGGGAGCACAGTGACCACTGCCCATACCGCCTCCACTACCTGCAGCAGTGCGTCCTGTGCTTGGTCTGACAGGGACGTCTCTGTCTGCTGAATGTAGCGGACCGAAGGGATGAAGGCTGGAAGGGGCCAGCGAATAGAGGAGCAGGAGAAAGTGGGAGAAAATGACATAGAGTAAGAACTTTGAAGATAGGTAAACAAAAAGGATGTTTGATGGAAAAGGCACTGTGAGAATGTATCATATGTTAGCCACCATAAGAATGCAATGCATGTAATCCGAAACTCCTCAAAGACTCACCTAGGAGCACAGAATGGCATTTGTCTTGCACACTGGTTAGGAGCTTGCTGAACTCTGCCATCCGTTTATCCTCGTTCACTGCCTTCCCTTTTGGCGCAAGCATCTCGTGAGTCACAGAAAACGCCTCGAAAACTTCCGTCCCCAGTGCCATCTCTGGCTTCTGGCCAGGGTCTTCCCTCTTTGAAAACCCAATTTTTGGGCCATCAGGCCCACCGCCAGAACTCGTTTCTCCTTGCTTGGTGTTCTTGAGCATCTCAGACCTCTTGCTTCCTCCCGTGCTAATAACAACCTTGGGAACCAGATGTCCCTTGCGGTGAATGACAGGCTTCAGAAAATTGATAACGACTTGCAGGATGAGCTGCGAGGCGGAGAGAAGGAACTGCAGCGCTTGCGACTTGGGTGTTGGAGCTACCTGGCTGCTGCGGCCTCCGTCACTCTTCCAATCACCATCATCCGCATCCTCTGTGCCCAGAGCACCAGCTTTTTGGGGTCCATGTTCAAGCACTGGCTCGGAATAGAAAGGTGTTTTGCTAGCTCGAGTTCTCGTTGATGCGTTGTGGGCATCAATATCCATGGTGATCCCTGCAGAACGGGAAGTAGAAGAGCAAATTTTACTGGACGAAGCTTGCTTTTATATCAAAGGTTGAAACTGAATAGAAATGGAGATGAAATTGCGGTTGTTTATGTATATAGGGTTAATGAAGTCACTCTGCAGCTCACCTTTCAGTGACGATTCCACGAAAAAAAACAAAACGCTTGCGGTTCTCAGCACTTTCAGTGATAATAGCTGCAGCCTGAAGGACATTGATGGCATGCTCGCGGTCTCGCTTCGGCACAAACAAATCAATGTCTTCATCTAATTGTTCGTCTTCGATCTCAGGCCCACTTCCAACAACGGGAGAACTTTCTTTAGGAATCTCATCCTTCCGCCTGGTTGATGCAGCTGAAAGGTTATGCGGTTACGAAAGTAAAAATGGCACGGATTAGCTCACTCTTAACCACAAAATAGAGTAATTGCAGCTTCGTGACTGATTACTGGCACAAGGAGGGCCTGAATGCGCACGTGAAATTAGCATGTAGGTAATGCAGAAATAAGGCCATTAAGACGAAAGAGGCTCACTTTGGGCGAGATCAGAGAGCCACACCAGTTCTCTGACAACGCAACGAATCATCTCCAAGGGATGAGCCTCCCGAGATGAAACGTCCTCCTTGTCTTCGAAACCTTCATCTGGTTCTGTTGGAGACGAAGAGCTTGGAGGTGTCCAATCGTCATAGGTTTCCACGAATAAGTCAATCAATTTTTTGGCTGCAGAACGCGTCGGGTCCTGTGTGGAGCCATCGCAGGAGATGCGACATAAAAAATCCACAGTGAACACTTATGGTGTCAGGAATTTAAGCGCGACCTCATAAAATCTGCTAAATAAACAGGGTTGTCAGGCTAACAAAGACATTCTTCTTCTGCCGCGTGATTAAGAGCCTGTACTTCAGGCCTTTCACACCCGACACGGAAAAAAAAAAATGACGATCATCGTCATTAAACATGATGTTGACAACGAATTGAATTCGCAGACTAACCTGCTCCTTCCTTGCAAGGTAAATCCAAAGCAGACGCTTTAACTCAGCTTCGTTCTCGTCATCATCCCTGGTGGACGCCAAGTGGTGATTAAAGGTGTTTCAGCGATAGATAGAATCATAAGAAATGTCCAGAAGGCTGACCCAATGGAACTCGTAGAGGAGATGAAAACGGAAAGCTTGATGGTTCATTGTCAAAGCATGCAGAAAAAAATGAAAGCATCCAAGCGACGACGAAATCGTCCACATTCTGATTAGACAATCCATATATGATGTAAATGTTTGTATTGACCAGCTGATCTGCAGGGTGTCAGGTAAGTTAGAAGAAAGCGTCCCTGACCTGAAGTGATAGTTGTGGTGCCATTCATCCGGCACAACCTTATCCACAGGCCTTTCAGCGGCGCCTATACCGAGAATGGACCAGATTCCTTGCATCTTGATCAAATGCCGGGACCAGACAGTGAAGTTGATGACCCGCTAAGTAGATTAAGTTACAAAAACGGGCGTTGCATTTTTATCTTCAAAATCTATCGGTCAATGAGGAAGCTGGTAATGAGCCGCCTTGGATTGATAAGTTTTTGTCACTCCCTGCTGATTAAGAATACATTAGTAAGTCGTCTCGCAGGCAGAAGGAAAGGCATGAGCTTACTGCAATAGCAAACCTTCCCTTGATAATAAGAATATCCGACGTGAATCGCGAGACGAGTCTCGAAGTTCCAGATTATGGTTTGAGAAAAGCCGTGTCTATCAGATTCTCAGTCAGCCATTGCTGAAAGTGAGAACCTGGTGCCATGAGGGAGAGGAAGTGACGAAAGGTGAGAATCTGTCATCCTGCGACGTTCTATGACAAAATCAAGAAGCCTTGCGAGCATCAAGCATCCTCTCGACATCGGAGTGTCTCTCGCAATGTTTCTTTGGTGAAGCCTTGCGACCGTCTCGAAGGTCGCACGCAGAACGATTCTCGCAAGTGCATTATTGCTTGAAGTGGAGCTAAGGACCAATCCCAAGAATGAGGAAGCGCCATTCGCGGCGAAGGCTGCGTCAATCGTATTGGCCGGCACCAGTCCAGCAAACGCTGCGATTGCAGCGAGGGAACCTCCAACCGACTGTAACAAGCGTAACTCATTCTCGACAACCGGTCATTATTTGATGAAAACATATACTGCCTACCACTATTAGAAAGCTTGAGTAACTAGGCTTAAAAGTGCATGAACCGTAAGAAATGTATTTGTTAATTTCAAAAATTTGAATTTTATTTAAACATAAAAATCACAACCCAAAATACAATCAATAACTATCATGTATTGTAGCACCACCGAGTTCTGATACTAAGTATGTAATCTGCTTGAACGATGATAACATAGAAAAAGGGAAAGTAGCTTATGGAGATTTCGGGCCCTAGTTTGCTGGGGATGCCCCTGTCCCTGCAGGTCCCGCCATGTTCCCCCATCCTTTCCCCTTTCTGAAACCCTCTGCTCCGCCACCTCAAGATTTCCATCACAAATTCCTGACCAGCTCACGATTCTGCGCGAAATCTTTCTTCTTCGTTCGCATTTAATCAGCGCTATCCAAAAAACGTGATGGCTTCCTCGCTTCCGTCCGCGTCAGAGTCCCTGGTCGACGAATTGCCTCCGGTTTCGCCCACTGCGGCGATTAAGGCGGCTGTTGTGCGCATTACTGCGGCCGCTACTGGCGGTGCTGTGCTCGGTGGTGCTCTAGGCTTTGGTAAGTCGAATGGTATTGAGTACACAATGGTATATACCTAGCGGTTAACTCGCGATTAGTGGCTGGTTATAACTGCGATGCCTCTCTCACAGTCTTTGGGACAACCACTTGGGACCAAGTTGCGCCTCTCGTTTTTTGCCAATCTCGGGATGGCGGATTCTTGTGTCTCGAGACCTTGGTGTATTCCGTCTCCTTTCCATCCTGCCACCCCCTGCGGACCATTCCGCTTCGCCGTTTCGGATTGCTCTCCGTTGAACCTCTCAAGAGGCTCATCTGCCACTGTCGCCGCGTTTGATGGGCAGCAGCCAGTCTCTTCAATCGACATTGTCCATTTCATACTTCCTTTCAATGCCCCCCTCATTCTTCCTCATTCTCCCTCATTCTCACTCATCGTCACCCTCATTGACCCATTCATTGTCCCCTTCCTTGACCGCCTCATTGTCCGCCGTCTCCTCACCCATGCAGGGCTGGGCTTCGTGGCGCGCGAGGGCACCAAGGTAGCGATGCGCGAGTCTGCCTTCGGCCTAAAGGTGAGACGAAACCAAATGATTCCGATGCCGTCCTGTTACGTCGTCTTGGCGCCAATCTGCGTTGATTCACCCTCTCAACAAATGACTTTCACGTAAGGTTAAAGTGAAAGCTGACTGTCAGGGGGTTCTGAGCCTTCTGGTATGGGAGCCCCCGAGGCTGATGAAGGCTTGCTTGCAATCCCCAACGTTCACTTGTGTGGACTGTTGAGATGGAATTTCACAAGTGAATGCGAACTAATGAGGAGATTTTATATACATTATTGAACCATGCTGTGTGCGAGATCTGATGTGTGCGAGCTTCTGATGTGTGCAATCCATCAATGCGGTGTGAACCAGCAGCTGACCCTGTTGCATTATCTGCCCATGCTTCCCATCCTTGTTCCCAGACCGTGGCTATCATGTCAGCTGTCTATGCTGCCACGTCAGCAGCTATTGAGAACCTGAGGAATGATCTGCTTGACAGTGAGTGCCTTGCTGACTATCTGCGTAAATGAACTCATGTCATCCTTCAATCGCTCTGCTTCAATTTACTTCCCTGAAATTTACTTCCGTTTCATGTCGCGTTTTTTTCTTTTGTGTTTGCATTCCACTTCTTTCCACTTTTTTTCTTTTGTGTTTGTCCTTATCTCACTCTTGTGTTCACATTCCCATTCATGTCATTTTCCCAATAATCCTGCCTGTACCAGGTGCAAAGCCAGGGCTTGCTGGATGTGCAGCTGGATTGGCAGCAAGTGTTCCAGGTGAAATTCGAGAACATCTCAATCACACCTGCTCGCTTTGTTTATGTTAAAAAAATTTAACGACATCATCTCTGCCCTCATGCCTTGCCTTCTCTGTCTCTTCTTCGTGGGCGCATTCTCTTCACGTTGTTGCTCTCCCTTCTTTTTTGGGATATGCATCGTAATGACTTCTGCTCCGGCTGCTGCAGGTCCACCAATGGCAATGTTGCAAGGGTGTGCTGCCTTTGGCCTCCTTTCCTTTGTCTTGGATTTCTTCGCACCGGCTGAAGCATCTGCCAGTCCGCTCAGACTCACAAAAGACCTTTGTTTCAACAGGAGAGCACGCAGTGCGTTGAAAAAGCTATCTCCAAGGCCTGAGTCGCCACTTGATAGCTTGCTCTCCCTCGCACTGCCCGCTCCCAGTGTTGCATCACCTCCTCGACACTAACATGCATACTGCAGTCAGAGTCTCTTACAGATCGCAGCCCACATATTTAGTTTTTTTGGGTTTCGGGAGTCGACTGGTAGGCAAAAAACATCATTTCGATTATAGCCAGGAAACTCTAGCAGGTGTTAAACGTCTTCCAGGAGATTTAACCAATGCCAATATTTCATGGCTAAAGAATACATGCTTGCTGCTTCCATAACGCTTGGATACATTGCTATAAACGGAGATTTTCTGTTCAGCCCAGGGTGTCAACTATTTTATTCTGCGTGAACCCGAACACCTGACCTGACCTGGACCCACAGTGCACGCATGTCGGGGTTCGTGTTGGTCAATCCAAAACTGGGCCCAGCACTATGACCAGCGCCTGAGTTCGCCAACAATAGTAACTCCTTTCGATGTTCGCAAGGGGACTCTCATTGGGTCTTGACTATCGCTCGCAATGCACCCAAAAGTTTGCGATGAAAGAAGAATTTTCAGCGCTGCCCATCAGTTCGGGAATCACCGAGCGAGATGCGCTGCTGCTGGTGACCCATCTGGCAAACAGCCTGGCGAAGGCATCTGTTCCCGCCCCTTTTGACCTCCCTCCTCGCTCTTCTTGCTCCCATTGCCGTGGCGTCTTGCTCCGCAGTTGTCGGAAGAGTTTCCCAGGCCACGCTCGCGAAGGTCGATGGCACCGCGTAGACCGTGATTCGCGCGCAGTCCGGCGTTTACTGGTGACAGCAGATTCTCAGGCTCGTGACGCTACGTGTATAATGGTAACACTATAGACCCCTTGACTCACGGACCTCTTCCCATTCATAGATCCAATTCGCTCTCAGCCGTTGTTTGAGACAGGCTTCCGTCATGACGAATAAATGGCGTCCGGCTGTTTCGAATCGGCGCATCGCGGCACGGTCTCTCGGTGCCTCGTTACTATCCCCGCGTTCTCCGGCTTTCGCGGCCGCGTGCCTGCTACTCTGCGCGCTTGCGACACCCCTCGTCTCCTCGCCTGCTTCTGCAGCCCCTTCACCTGATGGTAACCACGCAACGGTAACCGTCCGACGGTAGCCATAACCTTTCTCTTCCCCTCCCTTCTCGTTTTCCTTCATCCCTCCGCCTCCTCCCCCTCCCGCTCCCCCTCTCCCCTTCCTCCCCATCCTCCTTTTTCCTCTGTCATTCTCCCTGCTGGGCCTCTTTCGGCGCAACGGAGCCACTTCTGGCCCTATGTCCTGACTCTTTTTCGACTTGTTGAGTCGAATTCGACAAGGCCCGTCGGTGCTGTGTGTCCTTCCTTGAAGTTCTCCCCTTACATCGTTTTCCCCAACGTCATTTTTGTGCTGTCTTAGTCTCGGTCCCATCAATTTGCTGCTGCATCAACTCTCCGCCACCCCCCTTCCCCCCCTGCCCGTTTTCCGTGTGCATTCCCCGCGCCGATTTTCCGCGTGCATTCCCCGCGCCCATTTCCCGCGCGCATTCCCCGCACCCACGCCGCGCGCTTGCCCTTCCCCCACTTTCTGTTCCATCAGCGGAAGCTCTTCTCCGCGTGCGCGCGACGCTGCAGCTGTCGCAGGAGTCCGCACTGCCGTCGTGGTCCGATGCGACGAGTCCGTGCGACGGCGGGTGGGAGTCGGACGTGAGATGCGACCCCGACACCAATCAAGTCGTCCATCTGTGAGTATCATCATGACACATCTTTTCTCCCAGGGGCGTGTTTCACTCCCCTCCATCGGGTCTCACTCATTCCCCCAGGCTCATCGTGACACGTCACGTGCACCACCCAACTCGTATCCATCAGGTCCCATCCTAGGGGCATCACATCACTGACACGTATCACAATTCTGTAACACACACGTCCGACCCTATCCCCCTCCCTTTCCCCCTTCCGTCCTCCCTCCCTTCCTCCCTTCCTTTCCCACTTCTTTTCGTCCCCATGCCCTTCCCTGTTCCTTTCCCCTTCCCCAGCGACATATCGAGTCTGCAGCTATCGGGACCCATCCCAGGCGCGGACCTCGCGCACCTCTCCTACCTCACCTACCTGTCAGTGCCCTGCCCTCTTGGGTGTTTGGAACCGGCAGGCAAGCGCACAGCAGTAGGCGTGCGATGCGATGAGCTGTCAGTGTCTACAGCTCAGTCGAGACTCACAGCTCAACCTCGCGCACCTCTCCTACCTCACCTATCTGTCAGTGCCCTGCTGTCTCGGGTGCTTGAATCCGGCAGGCAAGCGCACAGCAGTAGGCGTGCGATGCGATGAGCTGTCGGTGATACCGGCGCGCACAGCTCATCGCATTGCAGCTCATCTGTGGTTGGTCGTAGAACCATGCGCGCTTGAACGGCACAGGATTGAAACGTGAGGGTGTTCAGCGCAGGGGAATGAGGCACCCGTGAGGCTCATCTCTGCTTGCCAAACGGGGATGCCTGCCACTGTTGAAAATTCTCAAAAGCAACACCATCATCGAGTTGTCATCTGGTTGTTTGTCAGGATTTGATGTGCAAATGGAAACTTCTACGGCTGGTATATGTAACTCTGGTGTCGCTCCTCAATCCGGTGAGCTCACAAATGATTCATCAAGTGCTCTCCATGCGGTTCCATCTCTGCTCTTCACTCACTCTCCCGCCCTCTCCCCTCCTCTCTCCCTTCTTTTCCTCCTTCCCGCACAGGGCGTTGGATGGCAACAACTTCGCGGGCTCTCTGCCTGAAGACCTTTCCAAACTGTCTGCGCTAAAGCACCTGTACGTGCTGAGTCACCTCTGCCCTCCGGAGCACCTCATACGCTCCTCAGCATTCAGCTCTCTTGCTCCCCAGCACTCGTCTCGCACGCCCTTGGGGCAATTTATAAATTTCAGCAGCAGCGGCGGCTTAAGGGGTTCCACTCGTTTCGCTGTCTCCACTCCACACGACCCTCATCCTTCGCCCACGCCTGCCGCCTCCCTCACACTCAGCCCCCCCCCCCCCCCCCCCCCCCCTTCACCCCACCAGGTCGCTGGAACTGGAAGGCGACGCAGTGGAGGGCCCCATTCCAGGAGACGTACTGCCTCACTGCGCTCACCCTGCTGTTGATGTGCTGCTGTCCCGCATCCATGCCTCTCACCTGCCTCACCCTCATCTCTACCCCCCCTCTCCCAACACCCCCCCACACCCCACCAGGTCGCTGGAAGGCAACGCAGTGGAGGGGCCCATTCCAGGCGACGTGCTGCGCTCCCTCACCGCGCTCACCCTGCTGTGAGCCCCCCCCACTCTCTGCCCCCACTCTCTGCCCCCTCTCTCTGCCCCCACTCTCTGCCCCCTCTCTCTGCCCCCACTCTCTGCCCCCTCTCTCTGCACTTCCTGCCATGCCTCCATAAACCTATAATCGTGTGTCTGTCAATGGCACGTCTCGAAATCAACCCGCAGTCCATCCCATTCATTCCTCCGCGCATCCCCTACGCCTCATTGCAACCCCACCTGCTGCGCCCGTTTTTTGAGACGTGTCAAAACTCCATCTTTTTCTTCCTCGCAACCCTTACGCCTCATTGCAACCCTTACGCCTCATTGCATCCCCACCTGCTGTGCTTGCACCGCAGCAACCTCAAGATGAACAACTTCTCGGGGCAGCTGCCTGAGTCGCTGGGCGCACTCACCAACCTCGTTGCACTGTGAGTCGCTTTCGCCCTGCCACTCTCCCATGATGCATTGCAATGGCGCATGCATTCTATCTGCCTTCGTTCCTTCGTTCCTCACGCCCTCATCCCTTTCCCGTCTCTCATCCATGCGTCCCCAGCAACGTGGGCAACAATCAGCTCACAGGGGAGATCCCAGCAACCTACTCCGCGCTCTCGCAGATCGTCTACTTGTGAGTCATGCCCCTGACATGATCTCCTTGCCACCCCTTTTTCGACTGTTCCCCCTGCTGCCCCCTTCCATCTGCCCTTCTGCTGCCTCACTTATCGCACCTAACCACATCTCTACCCACATCCACCATCCCCCAGGGCACCACCACGCCATGGCAGCAAGGCATCGCGCAACCAGCTGGATGGTGCCATTCCCGACTGGTTCGGACTGATGGGGCCATCACAGCTGGCCCCTCTCCCATCACCTCTTCCCGTGTCCACCACCCCCCATCACCCCTCATGGCACCACCACACCATGGCAGCAAGGCATCGCGCAACAAGCTGGACGGCGCCCTTCCCGACTGGTTCGGCTCATGGCCGCGCCTCATGGACCTGTCAGTACCCTCGCTTGCCCTCTCTTGCCCTCGCTCGCCCTCGCTCGCCCTCACTCCCGCCCCTCACCCTCTCCCTGCTCTACCACACCCTCTATACTACTTACCTCCCATCCATTCCAGACCCTGTGTTTCTGAAGCGCTTCTTATGCCTCGTACTGCTTCTTCCTTCTCCCTCCTCCTTTCTCTCCGTGCCAGAGAGCTCTTCAAGAACGGCTTCACAGGCTCCATTCCCGAATCTCTTGGCAACGTGCAGTCTCTGGTTGCCCTGTGAGTCTCTGGTTGCCCTGTGAGTCTCTGGTTGCCCTGTGAGTCTCTGGTTGCCCTGTGAGTCTCTGGTTGCCCTGTGAGTCTCTGGTTGCCCTGTGAGTCTCTGGTTGCCCTGTGAGTCTCTGGTTGCCCTGTGAGTCTCTGGTTGCCCTGTGAGTCTCTGGTTGCCCTGTGAGTCTCTGGTTGCCCTGTGAGTCTCTGGTTGCCCTGTGAGTCTCTGGTTGCCCTGTGAGTCTCTGGTTGCCCTGTGAGTCTCTGGTTGCCCTGTGAGTCTCTGGCTGACTTCTCCCGCCCGCCCATCCACACTGCCGCCCTGCTTTCCTTCTCCACCTTCTCCTCACTGCACCTCCCCTCCCTCCCCCACTCACTCATTCCTTCCACTTTTAAGTTGACCCAATGGCCTCTCTGCATTCACTCACTTTCTCTCCGTGAAAAGATAAATGAGCAAATATGTCTCTCCCAGAGGCATCCCCACCGCTCTGTACCCTCTTCCACCCCCATAGCCCGTCTCCACTCGCCTAACCCACCAATCAGCTCTCGCGCCGATGGAATCTCGCTTCAAGACCTCCCATGATTGCTCCCCCATATCCCATGTGAATCGCCTCCCTGCGACCCCCCTTTCTGTGAACCACACCCCCCGTGTGCGTCAGGTCCTTAGGCGAGAACGCCCTGTCCGGCTCGCTGCAGTGACTTTTGAATTGACTCAAAAGTCAACCCCCAACCCCCTCCCCCCCCCCCCCCCCCCCCCCCCCCCCCCCCCCCCCTCCTCCTTGCTGCGTCAGGTCCTTGGACGAGAATGCCCTGTCCGGCTCGCTGCCTGCGTCTCTGGGGTTGCTGCCGCGCCTTGAAGCCCTGTGAGCTCCCCTCCCCCGCACACACACCACTGCCATTGGACGATTCTCATTCCAGCAGGGCTTGACTTGTTACTTCCACGCCATTCTCATTCCAGCAGGGCTTGACTTGTTACTTCCACGCCATTCTCATTCCAGCAGGGCTTGACTTGTTACTTCCACGCCATTCTCATTCCAGCAGGGCTTGACTTGTTACTTCCACGCCATTCTCATTCCAGCAGGGCTTGACTTGTTACTTCCACGCCATTCTCATTCCAGCAGGGCTTGACTTGTTACTTCCACGCCATTCTCATTCCAGCAGGGCTTGACTTGTTACTTCCACGCCATTCTCATTCCAGCAGGGCTTGACTTGTTACTTCCACGCCATTCTCATTCCAGCAGGGCTTGACTTGTTACTTCCACGCCATTCTCATTCCAGCAGGGCTTGACTTGTTACTTCCACGCCATTCTCATTCCAGCAGGGCTTGACTTGTTACTTCCACGCCATTCTCATTCCAGCAGGGCTTGACTTGTTACTTCCACGCCATTCTCATTCCAGCAGGGCTTGACTTGTTACTTCCACGCCATTCTCATTCCAGCAGGGCTTGACTTGTTACTTCCACGCCATTCTCATTCCAGCAGGGCTTGACTTGTTACTTCCACGCCATTCTCATTCCAGCAGGGCTTGACTTGTTACTTCCACGCCATTCTCATTCCAGCAGGGCTTGACTTGTTACTTCCACGCCATTCTCATTCCAGCAGGGCTTGACTTGTTACTTCCACGCCATTCTCATTCCAGCAGGGCTTGACTTGTTACTTCCACGCCATTCTCATTCCAGCAGGGCTTGACTTGTTACTTCCACGCCATTCTCATTCCAGCAGGGCTTGACTTGTTACTTCCACGCCATTCTCATTCCAGCAGGGCTTGACTTGTTACTTCCACGCCATTCTCATTCCAGCAGGGCTTGACTTGTTACTTCCACGCCATTCTCATTCCAGCAGGGCTTGACTTGTTACTTCCACGCCATTCTCATTCCAGCAGGGCTTGACTTGTTACTTCCACGCCATTCTCATTCCAGCAGGGCTTGACTTGTTACTTCCACGCCATTCTCATTCCAGCAGGGCTTGACTTGTTACTTCCACGCCATTCTCATTCCAGCAGGGCTTGACTTGTTACTTCCACGCCATTCTCATTCCAGCAGGGCTTGACTTGTTACTTCCACGCCATTCTCATTCCAGCAGGGCTTGACTTGTTACTTCCACGCCATTCTCATTCCAGCAGGGCTTGACTTGTTACTTCCACGCCATTCTCATTCCAGCAGGGCTTGACTTGTTACTTCCACGCCATTCTCATTCCAGCAGGGCTTGACTTGTTACTTCCACGCCATTCTCATTCCAGCAGGGCTTGACTTGTTACTTCCACGCCATTCTCATTCCAGCAGGGCTTGACTTGTTACTTCCACGCCATTCTCATTCCAGCAGGGCTTGACTTGTTACTTCCACGCCATTCTCATTCCAGCAGGGCTTGACTTGTTACTTCCACGCCATTCTCATTCCAGCAGGGCTTGACTTGTTACTTCCACGCCATTCTCATTCCAGCAGGGCTTGACTTGTTACTTCCACGCCATTCTCATTCCAGCAGGGCTTGACTTGTTACTTCCACGCCATTCTCATTCCAGCAGGGCTTGACTTGTTACTTCCACGCCATTCTCATTCCAGCAGGGCTTGACTTGTTACTTCCACGCCATTCTCATTCCAGCAGGGCTTGACTTGTTACTTCCACGCCATTCTCATTCCAGCAGGGCTTGACTTGTTACTTCCACGCCATTCTCGTTCCAGCAGGGCTTGACTTGTTACTTCCACGCCATTCTCATTCCAGCAGGGCTTGACTTGTCACCCTCACACCCCTCCCCTCTCGCCCACCCCTGTCATCATTCTCACTTCTCCACCCACTCTTCCCCGTAACCGCCTGCGCCCTTTGTGTGCAGCTATGTGGTGTCCAACAACCTACAAGGGCCCATCCCGGAATCCTTCAGAGGCATGCAGAGCCTCAAGTACATGTGAGTGAGTCGCACGTGAAATACAATCGTTCTTGAGATGTCTCAAGAACAAACTTGTTTCACATGGCCATTCCGGATCCCTTAGTGGCATGCAGAGCCTCTCAAGTACATGTGAGCCCATGTTGCAATGAAAGGCATGTCATGTGTGGGGCACGTGGGGCACGTGTGCACCCATGCATGCAGCCATGCATACAGCCATGCATACAGCCATGCATACAGCCATGCATGCAGCCATGCATGCAGCCATGCATACAGCCATGCATACAGCCATGCATGCAGCCATGCATACAGCCATGCATACAGCCATGCATGCAGCCATGCATGTGTGCAGCCATGCATGCAGCCATGCATGTGTGCAGCCATGCATGTGCTCTGCCATCCGTGCACCGGTTTCCACTCCCACTCCAAGTCAAACCATGCAGATGCATTCCCACAACCACACAACGCCAGAGACCACACAACATGGGACCATGGGGTCGTACATACAACCACACAACGCCATCCCCATGGTTACAACAGCCAAGCCACCCATGGGCGTGTATCCGCGTACCTGAACGCTGTCGAATCGAGTCGATGCATAATCTTTGTCCTCTGCATCTCCACTGCGATCCTGCACTGCAGTGATCTCAGCTTCAACCTGCAGCTCTCAGGCTCGCTACCGGATTTCTTTGGCGCCATGCCTTCTCTCGAGTCCATGTGAGCCCCTCTCATGGCCCCATTGCTCCGCACCTCCAGTGCTCCGCACCTCCATTGCTCCGCACCTCCATTGCTCCGCACCTCCATTGCTCCGCACCTCCATTGCTCCGCACCTCCATTGCTCCGCACCTCCATTGCTCCCCACCTCCATTGCTCCGCACCTCCAGTGCTCCGCACCTCCATTGCTCCGCACCTCCATTGCTCCGCACCTCCATTGCTCGGCACCTCCATTGCTCGGCACCTCCATTGCTCCGCACCTCCATTGCTCGGCACCTCCATTGCTCCGCACCTCCATTGGCCCCCACTTCACCGCACTTCCATTGCCCCACAGCTCTATTGCTCCCACATCCCCCTGCCTCTACACCCTCCCCGCTCCCCGCCTTTGCCTTGTTCCCCTGCCCTGCAGCAGTGGCCACTCATCTGTCATTCTGTTTCTCACGAGTCACTCTCTTTCTCGCCTTCCCCTCTCCGCCCATTGCACCGCTCCACTCCGTTTCCCATGCTCTCTGCCCCCTTATCCCATGTGCTTTCCCACCCTCCTCCACCCACTCTTTCTTGTCTCTCCACCCTCCCGTCCCACTCCCTCCCCCTAACCTTCCCCCCTCACCTTCCCCCCTCCCTCTCCAACCCCCACCCAGCGCCCTCGAGTCATGCGGCTTCACCGGTCCCATCCCACCCACCCTCGCATCTCTCCCCAACCTTGTTGGCCCACCCCTTTTCCACCCTCCCCCTTGTGCCCCCACCCTCCCTCTCCAACCTCTCCCTTCCCTCCTACCCCCACCCCAGCGCCCTCGAGTCATGCGGCTTCACCGGTCCCATCCCACCCACCCTCGCATCTCTCCCCAACCTCCGGGAGCTTTTCCTCGACCACAACTCGCTGCACGGCGCCCTGCCACCCTCCCTAGCCACCCTCTCAGCGCTCACAGCGCTCTACCTCAACAGCAACCAGCTCTCGGGAGCAATTCCCGAGGACCTGTGTGGGCTGGGGTCGCTTGGGGTGCTCATGCTAGGGCATAATGATTTGGAGGGGGGCATTCCCGCGTGCCTGCTAGCGCTGCCCAACATCACCACGCTGTGAGTTTTGAGATGAGGCGTGCAGCGAGTTGGGTTGTGATTGGGATGCCTGTGCGGGGAGTGGTGCTTGTGGTTGGGGGAAATGTTTTTGCTGGAGGGGGGTTCTTTTGTGGTTGCATACTGATCATAAGGGGCTTTTTTCTTATATAGCTCGCTTTTCCCACTCTTGTACCACTTTCTCCTTTACATCGCATGATCTGCTTTTCATTCTCACCACACTGCACCCCAACACTCTCCTCTGCACGCATCCTCACCCCCTTCAACCCCTCTGCACCCACGCCACTCTACAGGGATCTGTCATCCAACTGCCTGTGGCCCTCCCACCAATCCCTCTGCACCTCAACTCTCCTGCACCTGAACTGTCCTGCACCCGTACTCACCCTCTTCAACCACTCTGGACCCACCCACACCACTGTGCAGGGACCTGTCATCCAACCGCCTGTCAGGCTCCGTCCCACCCGTCCCTCCTGCCTCCTCCATTGACTTCCGAGTCGGCGGAAACTGCCTGGAAGGAGCGCCGCAGCAGCTTTCCCCTTGCCCCACAGGGTCCCACTCCCCCTCCTCCCCCTCCTCCCCCTCCTCTGCCTTTCCCCACCTGTCAACCGGCTCCCAAGGCACTAGCAGCAGCGGCAGCACCGGTGGTGGCAGCAGCGGTGGCAGCAGTGGTGGCAGTGCGGACACTGGTAGCAGCGGTTCAGCTTGGGACAACATTTGGAATGTACCTCCCTCCGAGGACGAGGGCGCATGGCCTGGCACTGCCGCCCGCAACACTGGCAGCAGCAGCAGCACTGGCAGTACTGGCAGCAGCAGCAGCAGCAGCAGCAGCAGCAGTGGCGGCAGCAGCAGCAGCAGCGGCGGAACTGGTTGGGAGGACGTTTGGAACTCGTCCCCATCGCTGGAGGAGGGGGCATGGCCTGTGGACCCCCTCATACAGACCGACAAACAGAAAGACACGGGGGCAGCTGCGCACTCACCTCCACCGTCGCCCGTGCAGCAGCAGCAACAGCCCCCTCCGGTTCAGCCTCCCCCTGTTGAACCCCCACCAGTTGAGCCGCCTCCGGCCCAGCCTCCCCCGGTGGAGGCTCCCCCCCAGGCGACATACGGCGGTGAGTGGGCCTTGCTGTGCTGGGTGGGGTGCCAGGGAGGGAGGTGGGTGAAGGGCGAGGAAAGGTGGCGGGCGAGGGGCCGGACAGGGAGGTGGGTGAAGCGGGGGCATGGGGAACGAAAGGGCGGAGAGACAAGGTAAAGGTTGGGTAATGGCTGAGAGATTTCAAGCTCTCTACTTCACTGCCCCTTTCCTATATGCCTATGTGCTTCTCTACCTCGTTTCCTCATTTCTTGCCTGACTCTACGGGCGTCTCTTCTCTCCCGTTTCCCCTCCTCTATTTTCTCTGTCCCTCCCTCATCTCCTCTTAACGCCGCTCCCCTTATCCTCCCGTCCCATCTCTCCCTATCCCCCGGCCCCATCTCCCCCTATCCCCCCCGCCCCATCCCCCCGCCACAGTAGCAGCAATGGCTGCTGCGGACCAGAGCAGCAGCAGCGACAGCACAAGCACAGCGGGGACGGGGAGAGCAGCGGGGTGGGGGTGGCTCAACTTCCTGCTGCTCGCTCTCGCCCTCGCATCAGCCATTGCCATTGCGGCTGCATGCTTTGGATACATCACCCAGCGCAGACCCCCCTCCTCATCCGCTCTTGATGTTGCTCCACCCCTCACCCTGCCTCCCCCGCGCGTTGAGGAGTGTAAGTCATTGCAGTACCTGCGAGCGAGTGATGTGCGAATTCTCAAAAGCTTTCTATCCTCCTCCCTTCCTCGCTGTTCCTCTGCCTCTCACCCTGCCTCCCCCGCGTGTTGAAGAGCGCAAGACGATTTCCATTTTAAACTGCCCAACGCGCAAACGAGCCGTACTTACATGTATAAATACTTACTTACGCGCAAACTGCTGAGTGCATGCAAACCCTTCATTTCTTTCTCTGCAGCACTTCTCCCCTTGTATCTCATCTCCTCATCTTCCCGTGCCCTCAATCTGTTCCCTACCTACACCCTATCACTTACACACCCCTCCCCTCCCTTTTCCCCCCAGTGCCAGTGACGGAGAATGGGCTGTCTAAGGTAAAGCGCGCCACAAAGAACCTCCCCTCTCACCTTCTTCGTTTGTCCCTCCGACCTCCTCCCTCCTCCCTCCTCCCAGTGCCAGTGACGGAGTACGGGCTGTCCAAGATAAAGCGCGCCACCAAGAACCTCACCACGCTGTATGGCAAGGGCAGCTTCGGCACTGTGTACCTGGCCCAGGACTTCCTGCTGGACCATGCCAACCCACACGTCATCATCAAACGAGCCCATGACCCTGAGAGTGAGTGGCTGTGCCCCTTGTTCTTTTGGGTTGACTCAGAGCATGCTGTGTGTGCGGCACCGTGTACCTGGCGCAGGACTTCCTGCCGGACCATGCCAACCCACACGTCATCAAACGAGCCCATGACCCTGAGAGTGAGTGGCTGTGCCCCTTGTTCTTTTGGGTTGACTCAGAGCATGCTGTGTGTGCGGCACCGTGTACCTGGCGCAGGACTTCCTGCGGGACCATGCCAACCCACACGTCATCATTAAGAGGGTGCATGACCCGGAAAGTGAGTTGGTTTGCCTTCTGCCTTGGGTTGACCCAGAGCATGCTGTGTATGCGGCACCGTGTAACCGGCCCAGGACTTCCTGCCGGACCACTCGCTTTCAACCGCAGAGATGAGCGATGAGAAGTTGAAGGAGGTGGACGAGCTAGCGAGGGCACCTTGCCATGCCACTCACAATCACCGTCCCACCATCCCTCCCCCCACCACCTGGGTTTTATTGCAGAGATGAGCGAGGAGCAGTTCAAGGAGAAGGTGGACGAGCTGGCGAGGGCGAGGCACCGCTGCCTGGTGGCGCTGCTGGGCTACTGCATGGGCAAGACGGAGCGCATGCTCGTCTTTGAGTACATGCCCTATGGCACGCTCTTTGACCGCCTCCACCGTGAGTCCACCCATTTTTTCCTTGTGCACCCACTGTTATTGAGACATCTCAACACTTGCTGCTGGGTTGGGGTACTGCATGGGCAAGACAGAGCGCATGCTCGTGTTTGCGTACATGCCCTATGGCACGCTCTTTGACCGCCTCCACCGTGAGTCCACCTATTTAGTTGTTGACGCGTCTCAACACGCGTCACACCCGAGCGCATGCTCGTGTTTAAGTACATGCCCTACGGCACGCTCTTTGACCGCCTGCACCGTGAGTCCTTCCAGCATATGCCTATCTTCATGTCAAATAAATGTGCAGCCTATGTCCATCAGTACATGCCCTGTGGCACGCTCTTTCGTCCTGCACCATGAACCCTCATCTCCGCCCCCTACTCCCCCCATCAGAAGCCCAAGATGCAACACTTAACCCCCTCATCCCCCCAAACTCCCTGCTTCCGGACCCCCCCCCCCCCTCCAACACCCCTCCCCCCAACACCCGTGTGTGTCTCTCAGGGTCCAACCTGGACCCGATGCCGTGGGATGCGAGGGTGCGGGTGGCGGTGAACGTGGCATCTGCTTTGGCCTATCTGCATCACGGCGTGGACCCGCCTCTCACCCACCGCGCTGTCACCTCCTCTAACGTGCTGCTCGGTGCCGACATGACTGCCAAGGTGTGCTTCCACTGCTGCTCTAGTGGCGCTGCTCTAGTGGCGCTGCTCTAGTGGCGCTGCTCTAGTGGCGCTGCTCTAGTGGCGCTGCTCTAGTGGCGCTGCTCTAGTGGCGCTGCTCTAGTGGCGCTGCTCTAGTGGCGCTGCTCTAGTGGCGCTGTTCTAGTGGCGCTGCTCTAGTGGCGCTGCTCTAGTGGCGCTGCTCTAGTGGCGCTGCTCTAGTGGCGCTGCTCTAGTGACACAGCTTGTCAGGCGTACCTGCAAACTGATGCTGCTATATGAAGTGTCTTGACTAATTCGCCCGTTGTCTCCCCTCTCCTTGTTTCTGCTCCACATCTCTACTCCACATCCCTTTCACCTTTCCCATTACTCTCCTGCCCTGCCCTGCCCTGCCCTGCCCTGCCCTGCCCCTCGCCCCTCGCCCCTCACCCCTCGCTGGTCGCCCATCCTTTCCCACACGACGCCAGCTGTCGGACTACGGGCTGGCGAGGGGCTGTGCGGCACAGGCAGCGGACGACCTGGCGAGGCGGCGCCGCGCGCACCGCAGCTCGCGCAGCCGAGGCACGAGCATCGGCAGCACGGGGCAGCTCGACAGCCTCCGAGGGGGCACTAGCCCTGGCAGCAGCGCCCGCAGCAGCACGGTTGGCAGTTCTGGTAGTGACTTGCTAGGCGGCGTGGGCGGACGGTCGTTTGGGAGTGGCAGGCGGAGGGGTGGAGGGGGGGAGAGTGGGAGCGACACGGATGGGGAGAATGCGGTGCTGTCGCGGGAAAGCACTCCGCACCTCGCGAGGGAGAGGGAGCCGATGCTTTCGAGGGAGAACAGGATTACGAGCATGGATGAGAGGAAGGCGGATGTGTATGGGTTCGGAGTGGTGCTGCTGGAGCTGATCACGGGGCAGAAGGCCATGCAGGACGTGCATATCACCAGCCTGGTAAGATGCGGTGAAGGGCGGTGGAGCGTGGTTTGGTGCGGTTGAGCGTGGTGGGGTGTGTTCACTGGGTGGAGTTTCTCTGGGGTATATGGTTATGTGTATGGGTTCGGAGTGGTGCTGCTGGAACTGATCACCGGGCAGAAGGCCATGCAGGACGTGCATATCACCAGCCTGGTAGGATGCGGTGAAGGGCGGTGGAGTGTGGTTATGCATGGTGTGCATGCATGGTGTGCATGGCGCATGGCACCAGTCTCACAGGCTGCATTGCCACCATAATCAGAGCAACTTACCTTAACATCTCACCTTCTCTCTCTCTCTCTCCTCATCATCCCCCCTCCCCTCTCCCCCTCCCTCTCTCATGCCATCAGGCGGCGCCCTTCCTAGAGGATGACCAGATGATGCCCCTCATGGCTGACAGTGCCCTCGCAGGTGAGCTCTCACTCTCACATGCTCCCTTGCTCTCGTGCTCCATCCCATGCCCTCGTGCTCACATGCTCCCATCATCTCCCATGTTTCATGCTCCCGTGCTCACATTATCTCCCATGTTTCATGCTCCCGTGCTCACATTATCTCCCATGTTTCATGCTCCCGTACTCTCATGCTCCTATACTTCAACTCTCCCATGTGCTCATGCTCTCGTGCCCATGTGCACCCATGCTCCCATGCCCCATGTCCCATGCTCCCATACTCCCATGCTACCATGTGCGCATCCTCACACGCCCCTACAACACGCCCCTACCCACCAGGCTACTTCAACCAGGACGAGCTGGTCTCTCTCGCCTCCATAGCCCGGGACTGTGTGCACCAGGCGCCCTCCCAGCGCCCTTCCATGCTGGACGTGCTGCGAGCCCTTGAGGACACAGTGGACGAGGACCTCCTCTCCTCCCTCCAGGGCCCCTCCACGCGCCTCCTCTCCCCGGGCTCCACTGCCAGTGGCATCACCAGCACCAGCAACGGGGACCGGTATTCCGCCCTGGCGACTGACGGTGCTTTTGACGATGCTGCTGGGGGAGTGGCGATGGGTGGAGGTGCGGGGATGGGGGGAGGGGGAGCGGGGAAGCGGAGTGCAGGATCGTCGTTAATTGATGTGATTTCGGCGTCGTTCCGGAGGCGAGGGGGTGGGGAGAAGGGAGGGGGAAGAGAGGAGGGCATGCAGAGGGGGTCGGGGCAAGGCCCCCCGTCGCTGAATCTGTCAGGGAGGAGTGATGCCTCAGACATAGAGAGCTCGTCCCTGCTTTATATCACCCCCAAGGGGCACTGAGACACTGACTCCTCTCCTGCATTCTCTCATATCCAGTGGGAAAGGCTCGGTTGGGGAGGAGTGATTCATCGGATCGGACATAGAGAGCTCATCCCTGTTGTATATCACTTCCAAGGACACTGAGTCATTGACACATCGTCTCCTGCATGCTCTCACATTTTTTACGCAGTGACCCCTCAGGGCTGGGGTGATGCTGCATCGGATGTGGTGAGGTTTTCCACAACACTGACTCGTTCTGGGAGTGATCGAAAATGGGCTCATTTTCTCACTCTCACATACTCACGTGGCTCAATCGCGATCATATTGCACACGAGGGTCACTAAGCTATTTTGCTTGCCTCTCTTAACTCCAAAAAGTGTGTTGTGCTTTGTGCACTGTGTCGAATCAAATTTAGGGCTGGCAAGTTGATTGGGTGGGCGGGTCTGTAACTAATTCCTAGTGAGTATTCGATATTGAAATATTTGCTGTACATGGCAACATCATGCTTTGCACAATGTAACAGGTAGATTTTTTTTCCAAAATTCATTCATAACATTTGAACTAGCGTAGAGACCTGATGCCTCCAGTTCAATAGGATTACACATGTTGACCTTGCAAGAGTACAGCACACCAGCATGTGGTGTGGGATTGTGCTTCAGGAAGGAAGCACTAAGGCAGCAAGCGGAGCCTAGGAAAATGCCCCAATTTGTATTGGTAAGGTGTAAGAAAGAACACTCCCTGTCCATTACCCTCTGCCACTCCTCCATCCGCCGCCACCACCACTACCACCCCTCCTGTTTCCCCCATATCCCCCTCCCCCACCGCCTCTGCTGCCACCACCACCACCAAACCTGCCACGCCCACCGCTGCCCCCTCCTCCCCCTCCCCCTCCGCCTCCTCCCCATCTTCTTGGGCCTCCAGGACTGAAAGAGACAACACACAGGGGGGTGCGCGGTGAGGAGAAATAGGGAAGGATGAGGAGAAGCGGGAGGAGAGTGTGGAGGGGAAACTTTGTGAGTGAGGAGGGGAGAGACGAGAGGAGGGTGCATGGTGGAGGTCCACTAGGGAGAGGACGCGGAGGAGAGAGTGAGAGGGAAGTGGGTCAAATCAGGGGAAATGCGATCAGCACCGTTGATTCATACTGCACACATCACGGCACATCCGACCCATTACAGGGATGCAGATGTCAGCGCAAGTTGGGTCATCCCATCGCCAAGGCAATAGAAAGGGCGATTGGAAAAAAGAGCAATCTAAAGAGATTAGATTGGATGGGAGAGACCCGTTCATAGGCTACTCAAAGGGGGAAACGGCAGCTGAGAATGAAACAGAGGGGGTACAGTGAAAGAAAGAGGCAATATGTGAGAGGGGCTGGGCGCTTTGAGGGAAGGGAGGTAGAGCTAAGAATGTGGCCGTGAGGCTTGAAGTGAGAAAGAGCAAGTGAATCCTGGAGCACAGCTGCGATCAGCACCGTTGATTCATATTGCGCACATCACAGCACATCTGACCCGTTAACAGGGATGCAGACGTCAGCGCAAGATGGGTCATCGTTTCGCTAAAGAGGAAAGATGGCAACCGAAAGAGGCAAAATAGGATGGGCAGTCTCATAGAAGGTTGCTAAGAGGGTTGCTAAGAAGGTTGCTAAGAGGGTTGCTAAGAGGGTTGCTAAGAAGGTACAGGCATGAAGGTGGCCTAAAGGCTTCAAGTTAAAGTGAGCAGCTAGGTGCGCAAGCCAGGAGACGTAGATTAGCAAAGCTGCGATCAGCACCATTGATTCATAATGCGCACATCACGGCTCATCTGATCCGTTACAGGGATGCAGATGTCAGCGCAAGTTGGTTCATCCTTTCACAGCACACCCTCATGCCCAGGTGGTGTCAGAGCATCAGCAAGCATTCCGCAAAAAAAAAAAAGAGGGTTCAGATTTACGTTCTGTGCTCAGCAAGGAAAAGAGAAAGGGCAACAGACCTTGGTACGTTTCCCTCCTTGTAACAGTCCCACCTAACACCTTCATTTGTTGCCCATGCGCCCTCACCTGCAGCCCATGCGCCCTCACCTGCTGCCCATGCGCCCTCACCTGCAGCCCATGCGCCCTCACCTGCTGCTTGTCATGGGCGCTTGTTTGAGCTCGGGGAGTGTCTTCGCCTCCTCCACCTGGATATTTGAAAACCCGTTGCCTGCCGCCGCCGCCGCCGCTGCAGTGACAGGGAGACACAACAACACACGAGGCAATTTTTCCTTAGTCATCATATTAGAAGGAGAGACGAGAAAGGCAAAACAGAGAGGCGAGAGGCGAGTGGCGAGTGGCGAGAGGCGACGACACCAGTCAGAGGAGGTTTGAATGGAAGGTGGTTGAATCAAAAGCCTCACCTTTGAGGTAGAGGTCCTTGTCCTTCACAGGCACGTCGAAGACCGCCCCACAGCCGTCAGCCGTGAGCGTGATGCCGTTGATTGCCCGCGTCTGGTCCGGTGTCAGGTGCTGCTCGAAAAACCGTAGCACGTAGCTGCAGAGGATGAAGGGGTGATGGTGGGGGGAGGGGGGAAGGAAGAAAGGGGGACGTGTGAGAATGCTGCGCTTTGAGGAGGGTAAGAAAGACCTACAGGCACACTGGAAAAGCCAAGGGCAAGGGCAGAAGGGCAAGGGCTCACGAGGGCGAGTAGAAGGGTGAGACGCAGCGCAGCAGCAGCGTGACCTGGTCCTGCTGGCTCAACAGCAGCGAACGCGCCTTGAGCTCCGTGTGACCCTGTGTGCGTGCGTGTGTGTGTGTGTGTGTGTGTGTGTGTGTGTGTGTGTGTGTGTGTGTGTGTGTGTGTGTGTGTGTGCGTGCGCGTGCCATCCATGCCATGCCATGCCATGCCACGCAACATAGAAAAAAAACGGAGGTGGCCGAGAAGGAAAAAGAAAAATGCGGTTTAGGGGCATGGCAGGGAGAAAACACACGTGGCAACAATATTATGTTATGCTGTGTGCGTGCAAGTCCATATGTCATGCCAAAAGACCAAACAGGCAGGCAGGCAAGCAGTCAGGCAAGCAGTCAGGCAAGCAGGCGGACAGGCAGGCGGACAGGCAGGCAGGCAAGCAGGCGGACAGGCAGGCAGGCAAGCAGGCGGACAGGCAGGCAGGCAAGCAGGCGGACAGGCAGGCGGACAGGCAGGCGGACAGGCAGGCTGACAAGCAGGCGGACAGGCAGGCTGACAAGCAGGCGGACAGGCAGGCAGGCAAGCAGGCGGACAGGCAGGCAGGCAAGCAGGCGGACAGGCAGGCAGGCAAGCAGGCGGACAGGTAGGCAGGCAAGCAGGCGGACAGGCAGGCAGGCAGGAGCAGAAAAACTCACAGCGAGGCAAGCGAGGGCTTTGGCAAGCGCAGCGAGAGGCGAGAGGCCAGTGGATTCAATGAGCTCCTGGGCTGAGCCCTCAAAGAGTGGAACCACACTGTTGGTAGGAGGGAGGGGAGCATGACAGGGTGTTTGGGGGTTAGAAGACAAGGGTCAGAGCGGGACAAGGGTAAGTGCAAGAGTGAGTGAGCTCAGGTGGGGACAGGGGTTTGGCACAGCAGCTTTGTGGAGGAATGTCTAATATGGGATTCCACGGACGGTCTCCCACACCCTCAGATCAAGCTTTGAGGTAATTTTTAAGGCGTCTACAAAAAACACCTCAATTCAACGCACATAGTGGAATGCTTGTAAAGAGGATTTTCACGAAAAGTCTCCCATATTCTCAAGCATTCAAGCCCTCTCTTTCCGCATTTCAAAACATCTCAATAAGCACCCAGAACCCTTTCCGCAAATAAAGCCTGCCTCCTTCTGCCCCACCTACCCCCAACGCCTCCCTCACGCCCTCACCGGTCCCTCGCGCCCTCACCGGTCCCTCACCTGTCTCCAACGGCTTTGACTTTGGTTGTGACTGCAGCGGAGGCGACTTTAACGAGGTCAGCGGGCTGTGGTGGGCTGACGCGCTCGAACTTGACGCCTGCTGTGTGCTCTATCTGCGCCACTATCCGCCCCGCCCACCTGTCCGCCACCAACACTGACACCCCCGTGTTTCCTGCACCAAAAAAAAGGGGGGGAAGGGGGGATCGGGCATGGAGCAGGTGGGGAAGGGCGGCAGAAAAGGGAAAAAAAAATGGACCGATTAATATTTTTTCAAGTAGCGGAAGGGGCATGCAGAAACGGAGAAGACGGTGAAGGTGGACGTGAGTGAGGAGAGGAGTCGAAGAGGGGCGAAATCCGAGCGCCTGCCTACAGCACCACTACCCCCAGACCTGCACTTTCATTGATGCCACTCTACCGGGGCTATTTCCGTACCTGCACGACCGGTTCGGCCGGACCGATGGATATAGGTCTCGACAGTGCGGGGGACTTGAGCCTGCAGAACAAGCTGCACGTCGCTGATATCCAGCCCCCTCGCCGCCACGTCTGTTGCCACTAACACCTGGAACGCGCCCGACTTGAACGCTTTTAGCACCACCTGGGCAGGCGGAGAGGGGGGAGAGACGAAGGGAGAAAGAATTGGGGGGAGAGACGAAGGGAGAAAGAATTGGGGTGGGTTGCGTGCAGCACAAGCTGCACGTCACTGGTGGTGCCCAGGCCCCTCGCCAGCACGTCCGTTGCTACCAGCAACTGGGAGGCCTCCGACTAGAATGCGCGCAGCACCACCTGGGCGAGAAGAGAGGAGTGATGGGAGAGGACGGGAACGGGGAGGATAGGCATGGGAGTGGGAAACGGAACTTGAACCTCTTGGTCATGGGAGAAGGAGGGAAAGGAATCAGCAGAAAGGGGAAGTGAGGGGAGGAGAGGGGAGGAGAGGGGAGGAAAGGGTAGGAGAGGGGACGAGAGGAGCCCGATTGAATTAAGCACGAGGCATAGCTGGTGATGGTGCTGCTGACTCATTTCGCGATGCTGCTGACTCACCTCGCCCTGCTGCTTACTCGCCTCGCGCTGCTGCTGCTGACTCACCTCGCGTTGCTGCTGCACGACGTCGCCGTGGAGCGCGCGCGCCCCCAGGTGCGCCAAGTTCTGCGCGTACTCCGAGGCCGCGCTCTTGGTGTCCACGAACAGAATAACCTTGCCGCCACTGGTGCGTGGAAAGGGGGGCCGGGGAAGGGGGGTGGGTACGTGGGAGGGAAGGCAAGGGGGAGTTCAACACTCAACACTCTGCGCGTACTCTGAGGCCGGGCTCTTGGTGTCCACGAACAGAATCACCTTTCCGCCACTGCCAGTGGTGCAAGGGAAGGGAGGGAGAGGGGAGATGGGGGAAGAGGAGGATGAGCGCAATGTCGAAGGCGCGCATTTACACATGCAAAACTGTCGTGTTGGGTAGACGAAAAATGCAGACAGCGGAAACGGGGGAAGGGGGGACGGGGGGAGGAATAGGAAGGGCGGGAGGGAAAGGAGGGGGGTAGAGAGCAACTGACAGGCTGTAGGTGGCGATGACGTCAGCGACGAGTTGGAAGCGCTGCTTGGTGTGGCAGGGCATGAGCAGGTGGCGCACGTTGGTGCTCGCCTTCTGCCGCTCGCCGCCCACCAGATCCACCACGCGCTTGTCCTCGCGGAAAAACCGCTTCGATATCTGGTGCAGTGCGGTGGAGTGGGGTGGGGTGGGGTGGGGGTGGGGTGAGGCAACGCGCGAGCAGGGGAAGGGGAAGGCAGTTTTCGTGAAAGTTTAGCGCACATGCGCTTGTCTTCCCGGAAGAACGCGATAATGGCAGGCGCGCGTAGAGCGTGGGGCCAAGGCACGCAGAGGAACGTGGGCAGGAGAAGACGGGCAGGGATCGTTTGGTGAGGGAGGGAAAAGAGCAGCGAACGGCGAGCAGCGAGCGGAGGGCAGCGAGCGGGGATCAGCGAGCGGCGAGCGGGTGAGTGACTGACCTTGTTGACCCACTCGGGCACGGTGGCGCTGAAGAGCAACGTCTGCACCTTGGACTGGTCGTCCACCGACTCTGCGCCGCGCGCACAGGAAAACAAATCGGAAACAAATGTGTCAGGGTTTGCGGAAAGAAATGTGTTAGCGTTTGCATCACAAGTTGGATACGGGAAGCTCTAGGAAAGAGAAAAACGGCGCAGCCTACTCGCGCAATTCCCTCGCGCAGTCCATTCGGGCTGCAAACTCACTGAGAATGGTCCAGCTAGCGCAATTCACCCGCGCAGCGCACTCACTGAGAATGGTTTCGACGTCGTCGACGAAGCCCATGTCGAGCATCTCGTCCGCCTCGTCCAACACGCGGAAGCGCACCTCGTTCAGCTTCAACGACCCGCGCTGCAGCAGATCCTGTACCAGGGGAGATGGGCAGCGGCAGCATTGGGAAAGTCGGAGAGGATTAGGGAGGACGCAAGGGAAAAAGAAAGGACGATCCGCAAGAGACGGATAGATAAAACAAGAGCGGAGAACAATCAAGACTGCAGAGACCTTGGAGATTCTGGGTTTTGAATAATTCATGTTGCGACAGGGATGGTGGGAAATGGAAAGGGTGGGGGGAGGAGGGGCAGGTGAGGGTTTACGGGGTTCAAGGGTTTGGGGTTGGGAGCTACCTTGATACGGCCGGGCGTGCCGACGACGATATCGACGCCGCGGAAGAGCGCGCGCTCCTGCGGGCCCATGGGCGCGCCGCCATACACGCACACAACGGACATGCCGGCGGCGCGGCCGATGTACTCGAAGTCGTCGCCGACCTGCTTCGCCAGCTCGCGCGTCGGCGCCAGCACGATCACGCTCGGCAGCTTGCTGCGGCTCGCGAACCCGGCGCCGGCGCCCTTGCCGCCGCTCTCCTTGAGCATCTTCAGGCGCTCCACGATGGGCAGCACGAACGCGAGCGTCTTGCCCTGCCCCGTGCGCGCGCGCGCGATGATATCGATGCCGTCCATAGCGAGGTCGAACGTCTGCACCTGGATGGGGAAGAGCGACGTGATGGACTTGCGACGCAGCGCCGCCTTCACGGCCGGCGACAGACGGAAATTGTCGAGGCTGTTCGGATCGTCCTCGCGATCCTCCTCGTCCGCCGGCGGCGGCTCCTCCGGACTATCTGACGAGCCGTCAACCTCGCCCGCGGCCTCCGTTCCAGCTCCGTTAGCTTCGTCAGAAGACGTTGACGCGTCAGCAGATCCGTCAAAATCTTCCTTCTCTGGCTCCTCCGTTGGCGCCTCTGGTTCTTTCGACTTCTTCGGCTTCTTCTTGGACTTCTTCGCCGAACCTTCCTCCGCGGAGTCTCCGGAGGCCTTCTTCGACTTCTTCTTCGGCGTAGCTTCCTCCCCCGCCGGCTCGGCTGATGACGTGGAATCGCGCTTCCGCTTCACGGGCGTTTCGCCGTCCTTGGCTTTCTTCTTGGATTTCTTCGCGGAGACAGGATCGGACGGCGCAGCTCCATTCTCGTCAGCCGCGAGGGCTTTGGATTTCTTAGCGCTGATGGGAGTCGCCACCTGCTGCTCGTCCGCGGCCATCGCCGTGGCGCCTTTGACTTTGGAAGACACTCCAGGCATCGCTTCTGGGAAAAATCTTGGTCCGAAAAACGGCAAGACTTCAGAAATGTATCGACTACCCGAATAGAAACCCCAATTTTAACGCAAAGATTCGTTCGGTGCAAGATTTGCCACTGTCCTGATGGTTGGCACTGTTTCCAAAAACAGCGAGTTCAGGAGCAGCAGTATCAAGTCCCGCCGCGAGGGCTGGACTTACAACAGCGTCAAGCCGCTGAGGAAGAGAAGGCTCGAGTCCTGCCGCGAAGGCTGGACTTGTCAGAGACGAGCAGCAACGATGCTCGTGAGAGAGCGAGAGAGAGGTGAGAGCTAAAGCCCTTCACGCAAGGGCGTTGAAAAGAGCCTCCATGGAGAAACAGCCAGGTGCTTGTAGCCAAAGGTGGATGGGGAAGATGATGTGGAGAAAGGCCGACGGTGGGGCTTAGCCGGGTTGAGTACGGCATAGATCGGTGAAAGTGGAGCATGATCCTTGGAAATGGTTGGTGGGAAACGGGGAAGAGGCCAGGCCAGCTGGAGTTGGCCGCAACTGTGGCTCATTGTGTTGATGCCCAGTCGGGCGACCGTTAATTGGACGACTGGTGACCTGCCCTTCAAAAAGAGCAAGCTCGGCCAATCGAAGAGCTCGGCGGTTTGCAGTTCGAATCTAGTCCGCTCGTGTGAGGCCATCGGGGAGAATGGATACTTATCGAGCTCCACGTGGAAAAGCTTTTTGCCTTCAGACCATGTCTTGCACGCTCGAGATGTTTCGGGGCTGTATTCGTTGGTGCGAGGGAACATCACTTGATTCTACGCCGGAATTTGTTCTTCTACACTATTCGGTTTGCTGTGCTGTAATTGCAGTATCAACATGTAAAAACTCTCCAATAATGCTCTCCTTATAACGAACGCTGAAGTCAAGCTTTCGCCATAGCCTTCCCGATCTTTTTCCAAAGAAAGTGCTGCTACAAAACCCTTTGTACGAATATCAGCGGTTGATCTGCATTTCAAAGCGTTTTCGTAGGAACTTGAGCGATAACGTGTGGTGAACTTGAAACAATGCTCGGACTCGGACCCTGGATGCCAGTTTTGTCCGTCTGGTTCGTCAGAATCAGAACTTCGAATTTGCCGCCAGCCAGACCTGGAGCTACACAGAATTACTCTGGTTCAGCAGTATGCCGTGCATTCCACTCTTTCGCTGATGCTAGTGAGATGACCGTTAGTTCTCCAGCTCCACCTTTCAGCGTTAGAAACTTGCTTAGGTCGTCCTTAGCCGTCGTAGAGTCCAACAGTTTTTAGCCTTTAAATATTCACGTGAATAGTTTAGGGTTTCTCTGTATTAACAGTCGACATTGACCAAACAATGGGGACATTCATGTCCTTGCTACACTGTACCAGTCGCCTACGAGCTCCGTGACAGTAAATGCTTACGTGTTTTCTACATTACTTTGATTCTCCTAGTGACCCTGTTCGCTTGACCTATTCAGTGTAACTGTCGTATCGTAGCAACCACGATGAGCGCGAGCACGGCCAGCAGCCGGCAGTTCTCCCGGCGCCAATCCATAGATCCACACTCCAAGTCCACCCAAGCAGCCGCTCATGGCGCCCTTAGAGCCAATCCCGCGATTCCGCCTCCCACGCCTAAGGGGAAGCCGGCGAAGTACGGGCTGGGCGAGGACTCGATGATTGGGCAGGAGATCAAGCACCTGGAGTCGGAGTCGTTCAACGCGGACCAGTTCATGCAGGCCAAATGCAAGGCCATGAGCGAAAAGGTGCGTCGCTCGCGGAATGCGAAGCCATGAGCTAAAAGACGCGTCGCACGTGAAATGCGAAGCCATTAGAGCAGAATTGGCGTTCGAATCACGGCATGACACGTGAATGTGGAAAATTCCATTCCTAAACTCACGCATTTGACTCACATATATCACTCGCGTGTCTAACTCACTCATTTAATTCACATCACGATCTGATTCGCAGTCGCTGCGGAAGCTATGCGCGGAGCTGGTGGACTTCAAGCGCGCGTCCGCGGAGGAGATGCGCAAGAGCGTGTTCGCCAACTACAAGTCCTTCATTCGGTAAGCCCATCCGTGTTTTTGAGTCGACTCAATGAAAAGAGGTTTGTTTTGAGACGTCTCAAAACAACCTCCTTTCACAAGGAGATGCGTAAGAGCGTTTGCGCCAACTATAAGTTTCTCATTCGGTAAGACCATTCCTGTCCTTCATACTGTGAGCCCGTCCCTGTCCCGCGAACATGTCATTATGTCGCTCATCCGACTATGCATTCTTTAAATCCTGGGTTCCTCCTTAGGCAGCGTGCGAGAATGTCATGTCATATGCAACACACAGTAAAACAATGTACTCACTTCATTTTCGGTTCCCTTTTTGTCTCCACTTCCATCCCACCCTACCCGCCTCTCTTTCATCCACTCCACTCCACTCCTCTCCACCCCTCTCCTCTCCACTCCATTCCTCTCCACTCCACTCCATTCCTCTCCACCCCGCGCTGCCTCTTTGTACCACCCCCGCAGCACGGCGAAGGAGATATCGGAGCTGGAGGGCGAGCTGCGCAACGTGCGCTCGCTGCTCACCGCACAGTCCACGCTCATCCACTCCCTCTCCGACCGCTCGCCCATCGTCCAATCCCACCTCGCCGACCCCGACCGCTCCGTCTACGAGGACGACAAGGAAGCTTCCTCGCAGGAGGCCAATCTGCTGCAAATCCCAGACAAAATGGCCGTGTGCCTGGCAGAAAGGCGGATAGACGAGGCGTTGGATCTCCTAGCGAAAGGGGAGGATGCTGTGGTGATGTGCCGTTTGGGGCAGCGGCCGGCAGTGAATAAAGATGCTCTGGAGAGCCTAGATTCAAGCCTTGCTGAGAAGCGCGCCGAGCTTGTTGACCTGCTGGCGAGGATCACCCTGCAGCCGTCGGTTCGGCGAGCGGAGCTTCGGCACGCCGTGGCTGCGCTGGCGAGGCTCGGCGACCCGAAGCGCGCGCACACACTCATGCTGGCGTGCCATGGGGCTCAGGTACAGGCGGCCGTGCAGCCCCTGCGCCCGGGGGGCGTATCCTACGGTGCAGCTTACACGGCCAAGATCTCACGGCTGGTATTCTCCACGATACTATCCGCAGCTCAGGACTCCAAGGTGGTATTCGGCGACACGCCCTCGTGTGCCTCAGAGCTGGTGCTCTGGGCTCACGGGCAGACAGAATGGTGCGGGGACCTGCTGCAGCAGTACGTGCTGACGTCCGCGGCAGCAGCTGGCGGGCTGCGATTGGCCGCCGAGTGTGTGCAGATCGCGGTGGGTCATTGTTCTCTGCTGGAGGACCACGGGCTGGCGATGGCACCCGTGCTCATGCGCCTCGTGCGGCCCAATGTGGAGCTGGCTTTGGAGGCGAACATAAGGCGGATAGAGGAGAGCGTGCAGGCCATGGCTGCGGGGGACGACTGGTCGCTGCTGCCCGTGCCGTCGGCTCCGCGCAGTGCTGCTGCTCGGCTGCTGCCGGATGCTCCTGTCGCGAATTTCCAGCTTACCAGCAGCGCGTACCGCCTCTATTCCATGGTGCAGGTGCGTACCAGCGCTATCCCATGGTGCAGGTGCGTGCTCGTGCTGTGCTGGGGTGAATTCTTCGCAGGCGGGCGCCTCATAGCGTTTCCTGCTCACTAGCGGTGTTTATCAGCTCGGTAGTGAATCTGCTTCCCTTCTCTGCGCATCCCTTCCCCTGAGCAGGACTTTCTAGAGGACGTGGTGCCGATAGTGAACCTGCAGCTCACCACACCAACTCTCGACGGGCTAGCACACCTCTACTCCCAGTACACAGCCATGCTCAACCGCGCCCGCACCCCCGACGACTCCTCCTCCGACTGGGACGCCTCCGCCTCCGCCGCCGCCTTTGCCGCCTCTACCAGCGCCGCCGGGGGCCTCGGGGAAGCCGGGGAAGGGGGGGAGGGGGGCGGCGCGGGGGCAGCGGGGATCGTGAACAAGGCCGTGACAGACCGACAGCAGCTGGCTCTGATAGCCAACGCGGTGACTTTAGCAGATGAGTTGCCAAGGCTGGCGGCGCGGCTGACACAGCCGGTGGCGGGGCAGCGGGCGAGCAGGGAGCAGAGGAGGAGTTCCGGGGGGGAGGCGAAGCGGCAGCAGCTTCTGGCGTGGAAGAAGCAGCTGAGCGAGGGCGTGGAGGATCTGAAAATGGGGTTCTGTATGCAGAAGGCCACGGAGCTGCTGTATCCCGATGCCTGCATGGATGATGCCCTGCTGCCCAACCTCTACTTCCTCATGGACCAGGTGGGTTTGGTGTGGTGTGGTGTGCTGTGGTTGTGTCTGGGTGTGCTGCGGTTGTTTGGAAGGGAGGGTGCTTGGGAGTGCGATGTGGGTGATTGGGAGTGAGGCCGGCTGTGGTTGGGAGTAGGAAGGAAAGCTGTCAGAAGGAAGCTCTCTGTCTATGTTGCTCTGAGTCATGTGTTCCTCGTTTCGACTCGCCAGCCCATGTTTTTTATCCCATTTGCCCCCGGCAATGTGTGAAGACCAACCCAACCCGTGCCATCAGGTGAAGTCAGATCCATCACTCTGGTTCGTTGACGCTTCAGTAATGCCCAGCCATCCGAATTTCAGTAGACTTATAATCTTCATTCCATGTCCCCTCCTTCATGTGTGAACCTCAACCCACTGCGTGCCATCAGATAGAGTCAGATCCATCGCTCTGGTTCAATGACGCCCAGCCATCCGAAGCACTCAAGGTCAGCTCCCTGCATATGCTTTCTCGCATTCCTTCTCGCTTGCCCTCTCACGTGCCCTCACACACACCCTCACACACACCCTCCCACACACCCTCTCACACGCCTTCCCATGCACCATCTCACGTCCTTCACATGCCCATTACGTAAGCTTCCTTTACCACCATGCAAACCCTTGGTACATGTTGCACCATTTGAGTCCATGCCCCGCCTTCCCGTGCTGTCCCCGCCGCCGACGCCACCCCCTGTGTGCCGGCCCATCTCTCCCACGCAGAATTTCCTCTTCACCACGCTCGCCATATCGGACGCAGCCTCAGAGGTGCTGGCAGGGCGGGACCGAATGGTGCTGCAGCTGCTCATGCAGTATGGGCTGGCGCTGCTCATGCTCATTCTCATCCCCCTCCCATACCACCCTTCTCCCATACCGCCCCTAAACCATACCATTCCCATCCACCCCTTTTGTCCCGCACAGAATTTCCTCTTCACCACGCTTGCCATCTCTGACGCAGCCTCAGAGGTGCTGGCGGGGCGGGACCGCATGGTGCTGCAGCTGCTCACGCAGTATGGACTGGCGCTGCTGACACTCATCTGCCACGACAAGGCCTGGGAGGACAGCCATAACTTCGTCGGGCCTACTGGGCTGCAGCAGGTGGGTGGGTGCTGGAACTTGGAGGTGCAGCAGGTGGGGCACTGAGGTGGGGCACGGGCTGCAGCAGGTGGGGCACTGGGCTGCAGCAGGTGGGTGGGTGTTGGAACTTGGAGGTGCAGCAGGTGGGGCACTGAGGTGCGTGGTTGGGATACCTCAAGGCTGAAGCAAGCACAGTACAGGCTCGTGCTGTTGACGCTGATCTGCCATGACAAGGCCTGGGAGGACAGCCACTTGTTCGTGGGCCTTACTGGTGTGCAGCAGGTGGGTGGGGCACTGGGCTACAGCAGGTGGGTGTTGGAGGTGAATCAGCGTGGTTGGGATACCTCAAAGGCCGAAGCTAGCACAGTACAGGCTAATGCTGCTCACACTCATCTGCCACGACAAGGCCTGGGAGCCACGTCCTCGTCAGTCCTACCGGGCTGCAGCATTGGAGATGCGTGAAGAGCAACGCTCAGGCAGTTATGACCCACTGGCTTTCAGCATTTGGCCCACCCCCTGCAGCAGGTGGGCTTCCTTCCTCATTGCAGTTCCCTACTCTCCCAATTCCACAGCTCCCTTCCTCTCTCTCTCCCCACCCTCCCCCCTTCCTCTCTCCCCCTTCCTGATGGAAATCTCCTTCCGCAAGGAAGTGGCGGTTCACTGCCTGCTCGGCCCGTCCCCATTGCTGTCCATCCCCACCTCTCCCCTTCCGCAACCCTTCCCCCCTGCAGTTTCTGATGGACATAACGTTTCTCAAGGAGGTGGCAGCGCGGTACCACTTCACGTCGCGGCAGCTGCAGCAGGTGGCTGATACCAGCATGGAGCGCGCCCGCGAGTCCTTCGACCTCAACCGGTCCGTGCAGATTGTGGGGAAGTGGGAGGCTGGGGCTTGGAATAGATGGGGATGGGGAGAAATGGGTTTTGAGTCGACTTAAATGGCAGCAGGTGGCCGACACAAGCATGGAGCGCGCCCGCGAGTCCTTTCAACTCAATCGGTGAGTGCAGATTGTGGGGGAGTGGTAGACTGGGGATGTAGATGGGGATGGGAATGGGAATGGGAATGGCAGCAGCAGCAGGTGGCGGATAGCAGCATGGAGCGCACCCTCCAGTCCTTTCAACGTAACCGGTAGGCATGGGCACGGTTGATGGGGGAGTTGGACACTGGGAAGTGGGAGATCTGAGATGGATATGGGAATGACTAAGGGAGTTTGGAGATTGTCATACACAGTTATGCCGTGTACACTTGCTGTACCATGCAGATCCATTCAACCATGGGAACGCATATGGGCCATGGAAACTTACTCCACCATGCATTTTCTCTACCATGTGCTCCAGGGATTGCCCGGGGTATGAGAAGTTCAGAGAGCTGGCTCAGCAGGCGATTGAGAGGCATCTAATTGACAAAGGCTATCAATAGCCACACAAGCAAGTTTGATTTGAGCAGTCATGCTGTATGATATGTTCCACTTACTCTATAGATTGACAGTAGGTGGTTGGGAAAAATGCCTCTGCTGCAAGAACAAAACTTCAGTCCATCATTATCCAGCTTAGGTACATTATCAAAAATACCTTCTGTTCGATTATTGCAGCAGGTTAGCACACCTACTGTACAATGCGATGCGCAGCGTATCAGAAAGATGCTGGGCTGGAACCTCAGAGATCTCCACGTTTCCTGCGTGCTTTACGTGGCGCCCGCAAATATCTTCGTCTAACCTTTCGATCGCTTCGCTACAAAGCTGCCGTCAAGCCAACCTGCTCGATGGGGGGGGAGATCGATCCAGTCACCGCACTAAATCCCCGCGTTTCACATACCGAAAGTACACAACCGTTTTAAAACGCGCTAAAACACGATCCTGAGGCGATCGTTTCTTTACTTTTACCGTGTAACCCACCAGTCCACCACACCACACAAGCTTGAAAAACATCCATTCCTTTTCCCCTCAGCTCTGATCCGCGCTTCCCTGTTCTTGAGTGCTCATCCCACTTCCGTCTGCACTGCAGTGCAGCTGTCGCCGCCTGCCGCCTTCAGCCACCTCGTGAATAAACGTTTCCGCGGTGTCGTCTACATCCGTCCGTGATCACGCCCAATTCCGTCTGCTTTTCTTCCGCGCCGCGTTTCGTAGTCGCCTGAGCCGCTTTTCCCTAGGTCGCGTGAAGATTGGAAGTAGGCGTGTCATTCCATGGCGTCGGCTGTTGCCGTAACTACCGCGATCAGCGGCCTCGCGACACCACGTGCCGCTGCGACTGTATCGCGCGATGCAGCTTACGTGCGACCGCATGCGACGGCAGCGCTGTCGCATCCGCTTCGCGCACGCGGCATTCGGGGTCTGCGATCGGACAACTTCAGGGGCAAGTCGACGAGAGCTAGGGCGAGCAGCCAATCAGCTTTCTCCGTTCAATGCAACCTCGTGGTACGACCAACTGCGGGATTTACGGGCACCAACATTCTTAAGTTAAACATGACCAACGACAACAATACTAGACAACAAACAAGGGAGAAACACCACCCGAAACACGAAATCTACCTCAATCTTCCCTCGTTTCCCGTCCCTCATCCCTCTTCCCCCTTTCTCTCCCCAACCCCATCCTTCCCCTCCCCTCCCCCGCCCCTTCCCCCCTCTCCTCTCCCACCTTCCACCGCGGACAGCGCAAGGTGAACGGGAAGGAGCTGGACGAGTTGTTGTCGGGCGATCGGCCGCTGCCAATGGTGATCGACTTCTACGCCACGTGGTGCGGCCCCTGCATCCTGCTCGCACAGGAGCTCGAACAGGTCAGTTTCTACGGCGCCTTATTAATCGTGATGCGCGTCTTAGAGTCGACTCAGTTGTTATCGACTTGTACGCCACGTGGTGCGGCCCCTGCATCCTGCTCACGCAGCAACTCGAGCAGGTCAGTTTCTGTGGCGCTCGAAAAACAGCGGTGCGCCTCTTGTTTTGAGACGTTTTAGAACTCGACTTGTACGCCACGTGGTGCGGCCCGTGCATCCTTCCCGCGCAAGAGCTCGAACAGGTGCGCCTCTTGACTCGCCTCATACCCCCCATGCCCCCATACCCCCCATGCCCCCATACCCCCCATGCCCCCATACCCCCCATGCCCCCATACCCCCCATGCCCCCATACCCCCCATGCCCCCATACCCCCCATGCCCCCATACCCCCCATACCCCCCATGACCCCATACCCCCCATGCCCCCATACCCCCCATGCCCCCATATCCCCCATGCCCCCATACCCCCCATGCCCCCATACCCCCCATGCCCCCATGCCCCCCATGCCCCCCATGCCCCCATACCCCCATGCCCCCATACCCCCCATGCCCCCATACCCCCCATGCCCCCATATCCCCCATGCCCCCATACCCCCCATGCCCCCATACCCCCCATGCCCCCATGCCCCCCATGCCCCCCATGCCCCCCATGCCCCCATACCCCCCATGCCGCCGTACCCCCCATGCCCCCATACCCCCCATGCCCCCATATCCCCCATGCCCCCCATACCACTCGTGCCACCATACCTTTTCACTCATGCCATCATGCTCCTGTATCCCCACACCTCCGTACCCCTATGCTTGTTGCGCACAGCTAGCAGCGGATTATCATGGCCCGGTACTCTCCCCCACACCCCCATGCCCCCATGCCCTCCATGCCCCGCGGCCCCATGCCCCCATGCTCTCCATGCCCCCATGTCCTCCCTGCCCCATGGCCCCATGCTCCCATGCGTGTCGCCCACAGCTAGCAGTGGAGTACCACGGGCAGGTGCTGTTTCTCAAGGTGGACACGGACGAGGAGTACGAGCTCGCCAACCAGCTCGAGGTGCGTGCTGCCGTTTTAGAGTCGACTCAGAAGTGAAAAGTCAAAAGTCAAGAGTCATCTTGTTCAGTCGACTCAAAGGTGGACACGGACGAGGAGTACGAGCTCGCCAACCAGCTCGTGGTGTGTTGCGGCATATCCGCGCCCCACCACTCACACTCGCATGCCTATCTGCACTCATGATGCTCATTCACATGTGCTCGCACACACGGACGAGTGTGACCTCGCCAGCCAGCTCGAGGTCTGTCTCACTCACTCTCTCGCTCGCTCACTCGTGTGCGAGCGTGCGTGTGCACACGCGCACACACGTATGCACCACGCTGTTTCTTCTCGCTCACTTGTATGCGCGTCTGCACACGTGCTCACATGCACGCACGTACACACACTCACACTTACAACCACAGGCACGCTCACACTCATGCACGCACACGCACACGTGTATGCTCACACACACATGCTTGCTCACACACACGTACACTCGCACACAGATGCATACTCACACACAAATGCCGCGCACAAACACATGCACACTCACACACACATCCGCGCTCACACACACATGCACACTCACACACACATGCATGCTCACACACACATGCACGCTCACCCACACATGCACGCTCACACACACATGCACGCTCACCCACACATCCACGCTTATGCCACACTCACAAGCATGTGCCTGCTGTCTGCTGTCTTCACCTTCCCTGACTGCTGTGCTCTCTGCATGCTTTTCCTTTGCACCCTTACTCTCCAACCCCAAGCCCTCAACCCTCTTCCTCCTTGCACATGTCATCCCTCCCACCCCACATACAACCCTCCCAAACCATCTCTCGCCAGATCCGTGGGCTGCCCACAGTGGTGTTCGTGAGCAAGGATAAGTCAAAGCTTGCCGTCCGCACCGAGGGCTTGCTACCCATCGCATCCATCAAGCAGCTGATTGAGGAGATGTAGAGAAGGTTGAGGAGATTTGCCCGGTCATGGTCCGTGGTGGTTGTCATTCCAGTAGAAACAGATGTAGAGCTATTATATTCATTATTGCCACACTGGTATCGTATGATGTAGATCTAAGCAGATGATGTGCACATTGCATGTGCAGAAGGGTCAAGACTGAGTCAGCTGTCGGTATTACATAAAAAAGGTTTCTAAGATTTATCTCCAGAGAGAGATAAGGTCTCAATGTCAAGCTCACAAGGAATGAATAAAGCAAACCTACTTGCAGAGCCTTTAAAAGCCTGGTCACCTACTCTACTGCACCTGCAGTTGGTCTCGTGTCCGCCGCGTCTCTGCTCTGCTGTCTACTGCACCATCGTGTTCTGAGTTGAGATGAACGAATTTCGCTCAACACAAAGGCACTCGTTTGACTCCAACCATGGCATACGGCAGCTTTGTCAGTGGCGTGGCGTCTGCACACTGACATGCATCGACCCGGTTGAGGTGCCGTAGAAAAACCCACATGCATCAACCTTGGTCTTCAAAGGCGGTACCACCATGAGCTCTGCACCCAACACGCATCACCGCTCCATCTGCTGCGCCTCCTGCAGGTGCTCCAGGTGCCTTGCGGTTTCTGGTGGCTGTCGGTCCACCGTGGGGTGCGTTGGGCCTGCCACCAGCTCCAGGTCAAACTCGTGGCTCTCCCTGTACTCCTGCATGTGCATCATCACAGGTGGGCGTGAGGGCACATACCGGTAAGCATGTAGGGACATGAGAATCTATGCACATCTGTTCGAGGGCCCCGCCACCAGCTCCAGGTCAAACTCACGGCTCTCCCTGTACTCCTGCATGTGCATCACTGTTGGTTGGTGGGTGTGACATGCACACATGGGGTGACAGGCATGACAGATAGAGGGCACATACTAATGCAGGCATGTAGGCACATAGGTAGATGGGACAAAGTGGTCACGGGTGGCAGCAGCACTACCTGACAAGCGCGCAGGGGTGGCAGCAGCACTACCTGACAAAGCGCGCAGGGGTGGCAGCAGCAGTGGGCGGCGAAGTCATCCATGGGTCGTTCGTGCAGCCCCTTCTTGTGGCGCAGCTGGCGGCGCATAGAAGAGGCGTAGCACGGCACACACGTCAGCCAGTAGGCCCAGGGGCCGAGGATTAGCGAGAGAGGCGCGCCCCAGCACCCTCCCACCAGGCAGTAGGTGGCGAATGCCCTGCAGATTAAGGGAAGGAGGGGATGGAGGAGGCGTAGCACGGCACGCATGTGAACCGGTAGGCCATGGGGCCGAGGATTAGCGAGAGAGGCGCGCCCCAGCAACCCGCTAACAAGCAGTAGGTCGCGAACGCTCTGCAAACGAAGAGGAGGGATGGCTGCAGTGTAGCACGGCACACATGTGAGCCGGTACGCCCAGGGGCCTGGGATGAACGCGAGAGGCGCGTTTCAGCACCCGCCCACCAGGCAGTACGTGGCGAAGGCCCTGCGGACGGGGAGGCGAGGGAGGTGAAGGGTGGTGGTGAGGGGTGGTGAGGGGTGGTGAGGGGTGAGGAGGGGAGCAGCGGTGATCGTCCGTGCCGTCTACGGGAAGGGACAGGTTCATTTGGGGCTTGCGTGAGGCACGGCAACCAAGGCGACTCGCACTCGCCTGGAGAATTGCACGCGTCCGTCGGTGATCTTGCGCGCCGTCTGCGCGTAGAGGTAGCACGGCGCGCAGCACCCCAGCGCCGCGGCGCGAGGATCCCGAGGGAAGTCCTTGAGCCCCGAGTTCCACTCGCCCTTGCCGCGCCGGTGCAGCCACGACTGCGGCTGCTCGAACGGCCGCTCGCACGCCTCGGGATCCGCCTCCGCCTCCGCCTGCCGGTTATGCGCCCCTCCTTCGCCGCCACCTCCGCCGCCACCTCCCCCGTCACCTCCGCCACCGCCGCTTCGTCGTCCTTCCTCCGCCATGCCCTATTCCTCGAACTACTAGAGCAAATCTTCAAGGTCCCGACGTTGGAGAACCAGGCGGGATCTGTGTTGGGTGCTCCCCGGTTTTGCGCCTCGCGCCAGCCGTTCCGCCGCCATGCCGTCGCGCACGCGGCTGTCGGGTCCCCCCTCGTTGAATTCGAATTCTGCCTCCATTGTTTCTCACCGGGGCCACGGAAACAGACCATGTGCTTCGTCGTTGCTACCCTTACGCCGTGCCCGTTGGTGAGTCGACTGTCAGAGACTGGTGACGTGGCGCGATACGAGGCATGGTGAGTGCTCGGAGGCGCTTCGATGAAAGCTGTCCATTCCAGCTAGCGAGATTTCCCAGGGGGAGTGGGGGGCGAGCCAGTAACCAATGGTTACCCGTCGCTGCACGGTTGCGAAATCTTCTCATGTAACTGAGGAGTGCTGTGATTGGTTTCCCCTTCACCAAAGCATCTATTGGAAAAAGCAATTGAAGAAGCTTACTCCATTCATCAAACATTATACACATCCTGTGTCTCCTAGGCTTTGCTGCATATGGCAGCAATGCTGACGTTACTGCAGCTTACTCCAGCTCACGAAGAAAGTCTTGGTTGTCAACAAAAACCTGCAAGCAATGTAAGCGCAGCCATACACCATTAGTAATCAGCTGAAAACACACCAACAATATCAATTATTTTGGCTCAAGTGAATCGCCCATCCTCACCGTTTTGTACCCATCGGGGTCAAGGCACGCCACAATTTTGGTGTTGATGCCCGGAATGGGGCCCGGCTCACGCGTGATGGTTCCGCCCGCCGCCCGGATGGCCTCTGCTGTCTTGTACACATCGTCTGTTCCTATCGCTATCTGGAGCATGGATGGCAGGGGTTAATGGGGATCGAGAAGTGGGAAGCGGGGTCAGTAGTTAAGGGCACCAAGGGCAGCAAGCGCACTGTGGTGCCTGAGAGAAGCTAAATCACCACAGCGGCAGAAAGCAACAGCTGGAAGAGACCTGATAGAAAACAAACTTCTTCAGAGCAGAAGCACTCAAGACGCACAGCACATGGGCCCGTTTCTAGCAGTACTACCTGTGCATAGGCATTGCCCTTTTCGTATGACTCCACGCCATAGTTGTACGTGAGCTCCACCACCGCACTCTCTGCCTCGGGGCCATACCCCACCATGGCTATCGTGTACTGGGGGGATGAAATGGACCAGCACAGAAAACAGCTGAAGTTGGGTTGTAGAGGGGTGGTGGGGAGATTGTGGAGGGCTACGCTTGCGCGGTTGTCACCAAGGTTATGCACTGGAAAATCAAATACCAGAAGGGAATGTGCAACAGCAGTTCTTTTGAAAATTAGGGTGCAATAGCAGCTGCAAAGGGAGGAGAAGAAGAGTGTGTGTACCTTGTATTGGGGGTTGTCCCTAGTTCGCAGCAGCTTCATGCCATAAGCCTGCATACAGGCATGACCATGATTCGCGTGCAAGGAGAGAGCAAGAGAGAGCAAGAGAGGATTGATGATGATCATGATAATCAAGAGCAGGGAGGTGTTTCCACAAGCACTAGCAAGGGTAGAATGTAACGAGGGCAAATGATGCATGCTTTATGAGGTTGTGAGGGGTGACCCTCCTGGCACCGTCCAAGCTATGCGGTTGTGAGGTCAGTGGGGGGGGGGGGGTTGTGATAGCATGCGTGCATGCAGGGATGCAATGGGAGGGATGCGATGGGAGGGATGCGACGGGAGGGTTGCAGTGGAGGGTTGCGATGGCGATGGGAGGGATGGCATGAAAGGCAGGTGGGTGTGAGCACCTTCTCGTAGAACTTGATTGCCCTGTCCAGATCCCCCACTCGTAACATGACCTGCATGATGCCATGGTGCGATGGAGGCATGGTGGCATGGTGACATGGTGACATGGAGGCAAGTCGGCATGTTGACATGGTGACACGGTGACATGGAGCATAATGGCTGGCCGACACAGAAAACCTTGACGATTCCCACACTTAAGAGCTGATGCATGGTGAGATGCAGGAGCAGCATTTGTCAGGGCATCCGAACCTGGCACAGTGGCTCGGGAGTAGGTGGCCTTTGAATGATCTCCCACTTGTACCCAGACGGGTCCTGAGGTTCAAGAGATGGATGGAGTGCAGGAAGAGGAAGGGGGTTTGGAATAGAAGGAAGTGGATGGAAGGAAAAGCACGGAAGGCACAGGTGAGGGACGAGGGAACAGAGAGGCTAATGGATGCATCCTGAAGGGAGAAGATCCAAGAGAGGGGACGTGAAGATAACATGGAAATGACTCACATCAGCCATATTGCATGAATTCTGGCGTGGCATGGATTTTGAGAAGTCATAGCACACATCGCATGGCAGCATGACATCATCGCGACACAGCACCACGCCAATCACACTATCCCACCATCATACCATCCCACCATCATACCATCCCACCATCATACCATCACGCCATCACAGCACGACAGCATCATGGCATCACACCATCACGCCATGACAGCATGAAGTAATGACAGCAGGGTGGAGCGCCATCACACCTCAACGAAAGCGATGACGCTCTGCCCGCCCTTCACAGGGCCAGCCTCGCGAGTCACCTTGCCGCCCTGCGACTTCACCACCTCCACCGTCTTGTACACCTGGGGTGGGGCCGGGAGGGGCGGGGGACGGGGAGGGCGGGGAGGGGATAGCGATAGGAATGTTTAGGCTCCTCAAAATCCGGAACGGAATTTCACTTGTCTTGTACACTGCACCTGTAGAGGGGCCGGGTTGAGAGGGGGGAGGTGGAGGGTGGAGAATGGAGAGAACATGCGCTCTGTGCTGTGAAAGAACACTCTCAGCAACTGAGAAGGACTGACCTCTGTGCAGTGGGTGCATTGCAAACGAACCACGTGGCTCACAGCAGCATGGCACGTGGCTCACAGCAGCACGGCACGTGGCTCACAGCAGCATGGCACGTGGTTCACAGCAGCATGGCACGTGGCTCACAGCAGCATGGCACGTGGCTCACAGCAACATGGCACGTGGCTGACATCAGCATGGCACGTGGCTCACATCAGCATGGCACGTGGCTCACAGCAGCATGGCACTTGGCTCACAGCAGCATGGCACGTGGCTCACAGCAGCATGGCACGTGGCTCACAGCAGCATGGCACGTGGCTCACAGCAACATGGCACGTGGCTCACAGCAGCATGGCACGTGGCTCATAGCAGCATGGCACGTGGCTCACAGCAGCATGGCACGTGGCTCACATCAGCATGGCACGTGGCTCACATCAGCATGGCACGTGGCTCACAGCAGCATGGCACTTGGCTCACAGCAGCATGGCACTTGGCTCACAGCAGCATGGCACTTGGCTCACAGCAGCATGGCACTTGGCTCACAGCAGCATGGCACGTGGCTCACATCAGCATGGCACGTGGCACTCACATCCTCAACAGCGATGCCGAAGTGCCCAAAGCCCGCTCCAATGTCGTATGAGTCCACCCCGTAATCTGCCAATAGGGCAGAGGAATGGGGCAGAGGAATGGGGCAGAGGAACGGGACAGGAAAACGGGACAGAGGAATGGGGCAGAGGAACGGGGCAGCAGGGAAGCAGAGCAGCAGAGTAGCAGGGCAAAGGGGAGGGTGGAGGGGAGATTCATTGCGCGAATACCACAACTCGCCAGAGCAATAGGGTATCACAACAAGCACATTGCGGGGTGTCAAAGGGCCCCATGCCTCAGCGACCGTTGAAGCCATTGGCCAAGATGCTGAGGAGAGAGAGAGAGGGGTTGACAACAAATTTGCTACTCACCCGCAGGTGCACTGCGTACTCGCTATAAATGACCTCGTCACTCACTATAGGTGAGCTCAACAACGAAGGTGGAGGTCTCAGGCCCGTAGCCAAGGAAGGCGTTGGAGTACTTCTCCTCGGGAATGTCGCGCTGCCTCAGCAGCTTCATGCCCAGACACTCCGTGTAGAACCTGCTCCCCGCCACCCACCAGGGGAATGATCAGATCAGAAGGATGTCAAAGGGATGTCAGAGGGACGTTAGAGGGACGTCAGCGGAATGTCAGAATGACGTCAGAGGGACGTCAGCGGAATGACAGAATGACGTCAGTGGGATGTCGCTCACAGCACTCAGAATGAAGGCATTCGGTCCACCACAGCACCCAATCGAAGCACAGCAAAGGCAGGAGCCAATCGTAAGAGCGTGGCGCGCGGGCATTCAGGCCAAGGGTGCATGCAGCACCGATACAACGGTAACTTTTTTTTCTTTTTTTTGGAAGTCACGCTTGAGAAAACTCAAACGTGTCTCACAACTCGAGCAGCATGTCACGCAGCACCCAGCACCCAGACACCGCCGACATAGCATGCGTGAGCGGAAACGCTCCGCAATAACACGAACGCCGCGTGCTATCTCGGCGACTCTGCTCTAGGCATGTGCGACGGTAAACGACTGAGCGACGCACTTGATAGCGGCATCCAGGTCGCCCACGCGGTAGACGACGTGCAGCATGCGACGGTTGTCGCGAGCCACGAAATCCGCCAGCTCCTCGCCGCTCGCCGTTGCCGCTGACGCCATGACCACTCGCGATCGAGACGCCCGTCGGGAAACGGGGAGAGACGGCGAGGCGCGGGTAACGCGTTCCAGCGAATAAGAATTTCCCCTGGAATAAACGAGGGAATCATGTGCTTGTCAGCGCTTTTAAGAGTAAATTGGAGAGAAAATGTTACATAATCAGTTGAGATATCAGATATCCTAGAATGTCGAAGAGGCAGTGAGGAAAAATAGTCAGAGCAGGCTCACAAGATCGCTTGTTGCACGCCGTTGAATGCGGTGGCACCGTTGGATAGACGACGGGCTCGGCTGATGGCAACAATGCGAGACGCGAGAGGAGAGGCAAGCGCTGCTGCCATGGCAATATCAAGACGCACGAGCTTTTGAAAACGTGGTGGCTTCAGGTCAGGAGCTAGAAATGTTGGAACGGAATTTACCCATAGGAAGCAGCAATGCAGATTTAACGAGTTACCACGTTAAAGTGAACGAACCAAGGGATGGTTTGCGAAAAGCGCTATTGGCTGCAAACTCGGCTGCACCAGCAAGCGAAAACCCAATGCGAAGAATCCAGTTTGTCCCGTGGATTTGGACATTGTAAGACTTGGGGGGAGGATCTTGGAGCAGAAGGGGGATGAGTGCGGACCAGAACGAGACACGTGGCATAAAAAACACAGGGAAGTGATTCGACTTAAGATGGCTCGCTGACGTGCGAACCATCAGACTGTAGGATTCCTGGCAGGCAACAAAAGGCTTTGCCTGCAGTATTTCACTAGATGAAAACCAATCTAGTAAGGGGCTCAAGGTATGCACACACACGAAGGTACATGGGTGTGCAATGTTAGTGTCTTATAGTCTTATTAGGGAATTATTGGAGAGAAGTATTTTGTAAAAATGGGGTCAAGGGCGCAGTGTAGCAGCAACACGTGGTAGACCTCCAATAGCAGGTGCGGGAACCGATCGCGAAAGTACCTCTCGAACCCATCAGGCAGCGGACCCAGAAGCTCCTGCATGCGAACGCAGAGCCACAACAAGGTCCACAGCAGAACAGTGAATACTTGATAAGAGGACAATGACGGACCACCCACCAAAGATTCAGCTGCAACAGAAAACAAAAACCGCAAGCAAGGGAATCAAAACTGGCACTCTCCTCCTCACCTGCAGCTCGGACGGCAGTTCCCGGTAATGATTGCACTTGTTCCGAATCACCCTAAGCAGATCCCGCACACTGTGAAAGTTATACCGCCTGTACTTCCCCAGATTCCCCAGCAGCGCCCCATCCACACGCTCGTTCCACCCACCGCCCTTCTCCCCAGGCGCTTTACTAATCCCCCCCTTGCGGGCTATGGCCCTGGGCGCCACTGCCTCTAGGGCATTCAAGAGAGGCGAGTGGGCCTCGCGGTCTTCCCCCTCCACGCGGTCACTGGCGTCTCGGAGAAACGCCAGCCGCTGCTCTGCTGACCAGAAGAACGGATGCCTCTGCACCTCGTGCGCTGGGGGCCTGGATGGATGGTGGGAGGGGGTGGAGGAAAGCTGGCTTAAAGGCAAGTCTAGTATAGCTGGCCAGAAGAAGGGTTGGCTCTACACCTCGAGCGCTGGGTGCCTGGGATGATCGGTGGAGGAAGGGGTGGGTTCAAGTTGAGGGAACAGCTATGTGAGCGAACGAGCAGAGCAGGGCCTTTATACGTCTCGGGGTCTCTGTCAAGCAGAGTGGCCACCAGATCCAGCGCCTCAGGCACGTGGTCAATGGGGAACAGGTCAGCCCTTCCCGCCACAACTTGGTGGTTCTAAGTTGTTACAAAAAAGAAAACAGCAACTTTCTAGTCTATTCTTCACGCACCTTTTCTCAGGGTCTCTATCAAGCAATGCCGCAACAAGATCCAGCGCCTCAGGCACGTGGTCGATGGGGAACAGGTCCGCCCTCCCCGCCACCACATTCGCATCACGCTCAAACCACTCTCCAAACGGGTGGCTGCCGCCGCTCACACAGAAGAACACCAGGCACCCGAATGAGAACATGTCCACTGATTTTGTCAGCCTCGACCCGTCTTCTAGCTGCTCTGGCGCCTGCCACCCGCTGCTGCCCGAGCCTGCGGTCATCGTGTCGAAGGAACTTGCTCCGTCGCCGAGCCTCTTGCTGATGCCCATGTCTGATAGCTTGCCCCGCATCCGGACCTCCAGGAGAGGTATGGCCCGAGCCAGGGCTGCTGCTGCGGCAGAGGCAGAGGCGGCTGATGCTGCGACTGCTGCAGCTGTAGCTGTGAGGGAGGAAGCTGCAGTGTCTGGCGTTGCTGCTGCTGCTGGTGTTGCTGCGGATCCTCCTGCTGCTGCTAATGCTGCTGCTGATCCTGCTGCGGACCCTCCTGCCCCTGCATCTCCCCCTGAGGTCGACAGCACAGCAGGAGACCCAAACTCCTCACCCGCCCCTGACCCACCCTTACCCCCACTAACCCCTCCTGCACTCGCCCTACCCTGTGCCTGCCCGCGCTGCCGGTGCCGGCTGGGCAGCAGCAGCGAGATGAGCACATTATGGGGCTTTAAGTCCCGGTGCACAATCCTCTGATCGTGCAGATAAGCCAGCCCACTCGCCACGTCCCTCAACAGTCCCACCAGCTGCTGTGTGGGTTGCCCCTTATCGTCCCACAGACATAGCCCTTGCATCCCCACGCCATGTGAGGTGCAGTAGGCCTGTACTCGCTCCAATGCTGCTGATATGATTTCACGCTCGGCGGAGGAGGATGGGGAGAGGCGGAGGGATAGTGAGGGGGTTTTGAGGTGGAGAGGCGGGTCGGAGGCAGGGAGCGAGGAGGAGGAGGAGGAGTGAGAGGAGGTGGAGGAGGAGGAGGTTTGGAAGGGGCTGGAGGGAAGTTTGTTGGAGGAGGAGGAAGGCCCAGGAGCATCAGCACCACCAGCAGCGGCACCAGCAACCACATCAGCAGCAGAAGCAGCAGACGCAGCAGACGCACCAGATGCACCAGCAGCACCAGCAGCACCGACAGCAGGTGGTGGCGCCACTGCCGCAGCAAGGCTAGCCCGGCACGCAAGCACGAGATCAGCAAGGTTGAAAGCACACCGCTCCAGAGCCACATACACAAACGACTCGTCCTCCTCCATGGCAAAGCACCGCACCACGTTGGGATGCTCATCTGTCGCAATCAGCGCCGCTATCTCCTGCCGCGCGCGCTCGTAGAACTGAGACAGCATCCGCTTCACGGCCACCTGTCGGCCCTCCAGCCGCCCCTCCAGCACCAGCGTCCCGTGACTCCCGTGCCCGATCACCCGCCGGGATACAAACAGCCGCCCCACCCATCGCCCCTCCTCCCGCTCCTCCCCGTCCTCCTCCCTCTCCTCCTTGCCTGCTGTGTGGCTGTCAATCCCACCCCCGCCCGGGCCCTCTCCTGGCCCTTCGTTGTCGCGGCTGCCTCGGCGGGAGATCAGTTTCCCAGCGCTGTTCTGCCTGCTGCCACTGCCCAGCTTGCCCACACTCCCCAGCAGCCTGCTCAGCCTCCCTCCCCCAGATTCGCCCTGCCCTGCATCCTCCCTGCCTGGATCCCCTGCGGCGTCTTGTCCAGATGGCACGATCCCATTGGCCGGGTCATCCTGCTGTGCAACCAATGGTCCTCCTTCCGCTCCCCCTGCTGCGCCTTCAGCTGCTGCTGCTCCTTCTAAGATCTTGTTCCTCCTAGCCGCCCCCTGCTTGCCTCGCTTCCTGCTGCTGCTGCTGCTATGGCCACTGCTTCCCCCACCCAGCCCTTCAGCCGCCCACTCTTGCCAGGAAGCCGGCAGCAGCGCCACCACCACCCGTGCCACCCACGACAGCCCATCTTCGTTAGTAGCCCCTCCTCTATACGGCCCCCTGCCACTCGGCGCACCATTCATGTGCGACGCATGCCTCGGAGGGTGAAAGGAGGAACCCTGCCTTTGCTTCCTTGCAGGAGTGCCGCGGCCCGATGCGGCCGCAGCAGAGGAGGAGGAGGATGGAGCAGAGGAGGAGTAAGAAAATACCGAAGCACCGGCTACTATCCCAGCCAGGGTGGCAGCTGCGGCAGCCAGGATTCCGAACGAGGACAGGAGGTTTGGCGGGGTGGGCGGGGCCTGGGGCCCCACAGCAGGCTCCATGTCCTTAGGAGGCCCAAGGCGGCGGTTCTTCTCCCCTCTGCCTGCACCAAGCTCCATATCCGCGTTACTAGCAACCCCGATAGTGTCACCAGCGCCAATGCCGCGCCCCCACAGGCTGATCATGCCGGTCCAGCCCAGCGAGTCCTCCCCATCCACACTGCTGCTCCGCTCGCTCTCTGCTGCCACTGGGCTTGGCGCTCTCTGCTGCTGCATATTGTAGTGCTGCTGCTGTTGCTGCCGCTGCTGCTGCTTATTGTACCCCTGCTGCTGCTGAGCTACATCTCCTGGACGTCCCTGATGGTCGTTCCAGGGGCTCTGCGCTCCATACTCAGCCCCTGCCAGGTCAATGCCCCCGTGCACAGCAGGGCTGTCAGCGCACCCCATGGCGTCATACAGAGCAGCTGCTGCACCCGGCGCCCTCACCACTATAGGGTACAGCGAATCATCCCCACTGCCACTCCCACCACTGCCACTCGCAGCACCAGTGCCTAGCCTCCCCCTACTTCTACCCCTGCCCCTACCACCACCGCCATTCCCATCACCAGCTTCCCCAGCAGCAACACTAGCTCCTCGCGTCCCTGCAATCCTAGGCGGGTCTGTGACTGTGAACTTGCCTGTCCTACCCGCCACAGCACCACCACCCACCCCTCCACCACCTGACAAGCCTGCAGCCATGCCCGTAGGCAGGCCGTCAGAGGGGGAGTGGGGCGAGGCTGGGAGGAGGGGGAGGGCAGCATTGGGCGCGTCAGTGGAGCTGGGAGTGACGAGGGCGAACGGGCTGCCTGCCACACGCCCCACATACAGCACCTGCCCGGGCCCCGTGTCCTTGGACGAATCGCGCGACACGAATTCCTGCACGAGTCTGCCCGACGGCGTGAACGCTGCGAGCGGGGCAGACGAAAAAGTTGTCTGCCATGCCTGCTGCCCTGTTTGGGTGTTGGTCAGCTGGATGGAGTAGATGTCAGAATTACCCTCTTCCGATGGGTCCATACTCGTGGTAGCTGCAGCAGTTAACCCTCTGTTGAATCCTGCCAAACCTAGACCTCCAATCTCATCCCTTTCCCCCTGCCCTTGTCCCCCCGCCCCGATTCCCAGATCAATATCTGGCTCCGAATCTTCTCCAGAAACGCTGGATGGCAAGAGCTGTCGTTTAGCCACTGCCAGTGAAGCAGCAGCAGCGTTAGGCACCCCACTCCCGTGACCATCAAACACGCCTCTACCTGTGAGATCCATCCCTGATCTTCCCCCTCCGCCTTCCCTTCCCGCCCCCAGCGCTCCCCCCAAAACTCCCCCAATGGGTGCTCCGCCCCCCACGCCTCCCCCCACGCCTCCCGCTAGACCCAGCAGAGCTCCATTCACGGGGCTCAGCTCGCCGAAGCTGACATTCCACCGCTGCTTGCCAGACCTGAGCTCCACCGCCCGAACCACATAGTCGGTTCGGAGCACCAGCAGGGACGACGCAAGCAGGCGATCACACTCCCTCTTCTTCTTCTGCTGCTGCTGTTGCTGTTGCTGCTGAGGTACGCCTTCTGCTCCCTCCCTTTCACTGCTCCTAGAACCTTCCAGGAACCCTACTCCTCCATCTATCCCCACGCCTTCACCGCCCTCCTCTTCAGCCATTTTCAGGCAATCCGCCAGAGGGCCGTCCATCTGCTCGTTGCCATCATTACTTGTCGCAGAAAAGGACAAGCCGCCGCCGCCCGGAGGAGCGAGCGGGTCGAAGGAGCGCAACACGGCACCTGTGACTGGGTCGAGCAGGAAGGCCGTTGATTTCTGTGATCCAACGATCACGGTCGCGCCGTCGCGGGTGACTGAAGGCGAGGCGGACACGAGCTCTTTGGCTGTTATGGGCAGCTCCTGGGGGAAAGGGGGAGGGAGAGGGGGGGAAGGGACAGGGAGAGGGAGGGTGCAGGAGGGTGGTGCAGGGAGGGGGGTTTGAGGAGGGGGGAGTGGGAGAGTGCCAAGATAGAAGTGACGGACGTAAGCAAGGGAGGAGGAGAGCAGGACGCAGCGGGAAGGGAAGGTGTACGCGAGTTCCTTGGCCGTGTGACTGATAGCGCCGCCCCCTGGTGGAGGCTAGGGAAGACGAAGGCAGGGGGCGTTGTGTGGGCAAGGGAGGGTGAGAGGCAGATTCTATGGTGTGGAGTAGAATGTGGAAAGGAGAGGGTGATGCGACTCAATAGGCATAACGGAAGCAAGACAATACTGGGTGCGTTGGCAAGACATCTCCTTACCAACCCTTTTCTAGCCTACACGACCCCTACGTTTAACACGCAGCCATATGCACACATACGAACTTTCCACACATCGCAAGCATGTGCACATTCCCTCCACATATGGACTGCGCGTACCTGTAAGCCAAGCCCTTCCCTGTACGAGTACAGGCGCCCATTCACCCCCGGAATAACCATCTCCTTGCCCGCCCCTCTCCCCCTTCCCTTTCCCATCTCCCCCTTCCCACCAATCTTCCCACTCCCATCTCTCTCGCCACCCCCACCGCCACGCGCACCATTCCCCTTTCCGATCCTCACTCCCCCCCATCCCCATTCCCCCTCCCCCTCCTCCTCATCCTCATCCTCCTCATAGTCCCAGTCCATCTCATCTCCCCCGCCCCATCTTTCCGCCGTCCCATGCCTAGCCTTCCCCCCGTGCGCACTCTCCTCCGCTCCCCTTTCCCCTACACCTTCTGCCAGCCTTCCTTCCGCCAATCCCCCTTCCGCTCCTGCGCCCTGCGCTGGACCTGCAGCGGAGACGAGCGGCTGACCGGACGCGAAGGTCCATTTCACCTCGCCGGTTCGCGAGTCTACGGCTCTTATCGAGCCGTCTAATAGCGTGATTAGAACATTCGACGAGGAGGATGGTCTGAGATGGGTCAGAAAAAAAAAAAAGAATTTGGAAAAAAAAAAAAGTGAAATGAAAGTTGTTCTTGGGAATGGGACTTGAAGCTAGAGGGTAATAGGGGTAAAGGATAGGGATAAGGGGGTTGGGATTGGGATAGGGGAGGAAACGACGTATCCCATGTAGCGACACTGAGTGACGACTGCTCTTGACGTTACAGGAGTCTATTGGACGCTCTGCACGGCAATGGACTGCAAACGAGAAAGAAACGCCTTCCGAAAAGCAGTCAGGTGTTTTTGGTGGAAACCGTCGGACCTTGGAAGAAGTGTGGACTGCGAGGGAACAATGGTGCCGACAGGTCCGTCTGACGTGGCAGGATCAGCGGTTATTCCGCGCGTGTCCTTAGAATCGACGAACGGCACCGCTTCTTCAGAAGTGCGGTGACTCGGGCTAGACTTGGAACTGGCAATATAAGCTGACTCCTTAGGTTCCTTATTGAGAGATTCTTTAAAGTTGCTGGAGTTTGCAACCCGACAGGAGGCGAAGAGAAGCAGGGCGATTATAAACACGACTCGGAGGAAAAGGCCGGAAATGCCACGTGTGAAGCAGTCCCGCCACCAGTCATGCTCGCTCGGTTGCATTGCCAAGCTCCGACGCTCTACTATCGAGGACGGATGCGAGTCGCAACGACGCGAAACGGAAGGGCTCGAGTACGGGCTACCAATGTGTTAGAACGGCTGCTGCAGGCCTGGAACTGCAATAGGGAAGGCTTCAATATAGGAGAACGAACGAATCCGCAAATTGCTGGCACGAAGGAAGCTGAGGTGCAGGGGGTTCGTGCTTGCGAACAGTCGGAGTTTGGATGGTTGGGTGGGTGGTGTCAAAGTACACACGGGTTTGTTTCGAATCACACGGGTTGCTCCGCAGCCCAAAAAGCACCGATGATCCAACAACAGTTGAGCAAGTAAAGTCCCCAAGCATAGCTTTGCGGGCAGGAAAATTTCCCTCAGGCCGCCAAAAGCCAAACCCAAGGCCCCCAAAATGCCCAAACCCGGAGAGTTTTGCTCAATTTCGCGGAAGCGCGGTTTAATTTATTTTTGCCACGTGGCATGCCTTCGATCGCGCAAACCGCGATCTGTTTTATTGTTATCACAAACTTCAAAAGAAATTTAGTTGAGTTCTGTACTGCGCTGCCCGCGCGCAAAAATAAAACCCCTATAGGTAAGGCATGCGTTAGGGATGCATCAACCCTGAACACCTAGAGGCAAGGTGTTTAGGGTTGATGCCTCCCTAACGCATGCCAGGCCCAAATGGGTTTTATTTTTGCCCGCGGGCAGTGCAATACAGAACTTAACTAAATTTCTGTTGAAGTTTGTGATAACAATAAAACAGATCGCGGTTCACGCGATCGAAGGCATGCCACGTGGCGATAATAAATTGAACCGCGATTCCGCGGGTTTGAGCAAAACCCTCCCAAACCCGAGGCAAGTGTTTCCCGCCAAGGGCGCGTCAAGCCCGAGGGCCAAAGGCGCGCCTAGATGCTGATGCGCCTGCCGAGGCTAAGGGATTGGGTATGGTGCAGAGGCGCGGAAAACACCCTGCTGGAATGTGGGGCTGGCTGCATCCAGCCAGCCTCGATCTGTGCATGCGGATGGCATGGCAGAAGGCTTGGCGTGGCGGTGAGGTTTGAACATCTTCGGAGAAGCAACAGTTCTGGAAGCATCGTACTATCATCAATGTGTTGTACATAAAAAACTATGAGTCTATGACCTCCATCTCGAGTTTCTAACATAATACATAAACAACCATGTGAATAAAGCTGACGCTATGTTAACCAATATTGTTGTTGGAAGCAGTATTCCCTATATCCAAGAAAGCAGTCATACCACTATCAGAGTCCCGTGATACATTAAACAAAGGTGGGAAAGATGGCTGCTCAAGCACCTCCCCTTCCATAGAAGCTGATAAGCTTTGCTCTTTGGAACTGGTGTCAGCAATTGAAGCTTGAAACGAGGTTTCACGCACAGCGGTGCTCGTGGACAAAGACGCTTCTGCATGTCTAGAAGGCGCTTCCTCCTGTTCATGCCTCTGGGTTTGGCCCCTTTGCTGCTTAAACCGTCTCCAAAGATTCCTAGGTGACTGTACCTCATTGTTTGACAAAATCTTCACGAGGGCTCTCTTGTCTGCATCGCTACCATGGGAGTGTATGGGAGACATGACCGGAACCTCGGGACCTGCTCTTGCTGTCTGCGCCTGGCCATTAAACGGTGCAGCAGACGCCTTTGGCTCTCTGGCGTATACACGAACATCCATTTCCTGCTGCTCTTGTTGTACTACTGGCTTCTGCTCCAGCTGCTGCTGCTCCAAATGCTGCTGCTCGAAATGCTGCTGCTGCTGCTGCTGCCTCTGCTGCTGTGTTAGCTGCTCCTGCTGCTTTTGTTGTTGCTTCCTTGGCTGCTGCACTGGAACCTCCTGCTGCTGCGGCAGCTGCTGCAACAGCTGTGGCTCCTGCGGAGGCTGCTTCGACAGCTGCTCAAGCTGTTGCTGCAGGGCCTGTTGCTGCTGTGACCACACCTGCAGCATCTGCAGCACTGGCTCAGACGTCCCCTCTTGAACCTGTTTCGTCTCTGAGCCCACAACCCCCGTCACTGCATCCGCCTGCTGCCCTCCTCTCCCCATCTGCTGTGCAGCCTGAACTTCCTGTGTCTGTTGCACTGATCGCAATTCTGGCTGCTCCACCTGCTGCCGTCTCGACTCCGCCAGCTGCTGTTGCTGCAGCTGCTGCTGTTGCTGCAGCTGTTGCTGTTTCTGCAGCTGTTGCTCTTGCTGCAGCTGTTGCTGTTGCTGTTGCTGCAGCTGTTGCTGTTGCTGCAGCTGTTGCTGCAGCTGCTGCTGCTGTTGCTGTTGCTGCTGCCATTGCTGTTGCTGCTGCCATTGCTGTTCCTGCTGCTGTTGCTGCTGCTGCTGCTGCTGCGCCTGCTGTGGCTGCAATTGCGCGTGCAGGAGCAGGTGCATCATCTGCTGCTGCTGCGCCATCCACTGTTGCATCAAGGCTGCCTGCTGCTGCAGCCACTCCTGCTGCATCTGCTGCATCTTCTCCCACTGAGCTTGCTGCTGCTGCTGCTGGTTCTGCCACTGCTGATTCTGCTGCTGCGGAGCCTGCTCAGGTATTCCACCAAAGCTCTCTCCCGTGGGAGAAACTGAGAACTGTCTGCTACGCCTCCTCCTCCTCCTCCGCCTGCTCTGCTGGCAGTACTGCTGCTCACCCTCCTCTCCACCAATACCTCTCGCCCTCCCCTTCCCACTCCCACCAGGCTCCTCACTCACTGAGTCACCAGTGCTGCTGCATGCAAGTGCACTGCAGTGTGTGTCAGGGCTTCTGGTTAAACCTTGAAGGGGAGCAGATTGCAGGATAGTGGATTGCAGGGGGGTCGATTGAAGGGGAGTAGACTGCAGGGGAGCGGTAGTGGGGACGGGCGGGGGAGAGGGAGATACAAAAGGGAAGGGCGGACGAGAGGGGGGCAATGAGGAGGGGAACGCTGCAGGGGAGAAATGGTGAGGGAGAGTAGGGGATGTGAAGGCGGGAGGTGGAATGGAGGGCTGTGGAACTGGGATGGCGGCAGCTGATGCAAACAGTGGTGCGGTGGAGTGTGGTGGCGAAGGAAAAGCGGTAGGTGGAGACAGGGTGAAAGATGGTGGCGGAATGGCAATTGGTGCTCTTGCTCCTTCTGCCGACAAAGGAGCTATTAATGGTGCTGATGGGGGTTGGAAAGAAAGAGCGGCTTCAGCAGCCGTCCTTAGGAGGAGTGTTTGATTCTGCTGGGGCGAGTCATGCAAAGAGAGGCCAGTTGCGGCTGCAGCAGATGATTTTTCAGTCGACTCAGAAACCATTCCCTGTTCAGGCAAGTGAGGAATTGACGAGCGAGTGGGGACAGTAGCAGTCCTGGCGTGTTGCGGCGAGTGAGGAACTGAGGACCTAGGGAAAAGTGGTGAGGGGTGAGAGGCGGCAGCAGCAGTCAGAGAAACAGAGCGGTTGGTGGGGGGCCCAGGGAAAGGGGGGAAGGGGGAAGATGGGGATGAGGACGAGTGAGAGAGTGAGAGGGGGACAGTGGGGGCCATGGTGGTCTGTGGATGGATGGAGAACGCAGGGGAACGGGGCGGCAGGAGGGAGGGAGGAGAGACGAAGCGGAAGGGTTGGGAGAGGAAATGTTGTGAGGACAGAGGCGCAGGGGAGGGGGAGGCGGAATGCTGAGTAGTAGCAGTAGCAGTGGCAGTAGCAGTGGCAGCAGCAGGAGTGGTGAAAGCAGGTGCTGGTGCAGCAGATGGGTCCAGAGGGGCAGCAGCAGGGGCAGCAGCAACAGCAGGGTCAGCAGCAGCATCAGGCAACTGGACAAAGTGTTTGAGAATCCTTCTCTGCGGCACCACAATGCTCGGCGGTCCCAACAGATCCTCTAGCTCCCCCAACTCCACCCCTTCTGCTGCTCCTCCCTCCTGCTCCAGCCCCGATGTGCCGTTGTTCGGCCTTGATGCTGCTGTGACACCCCCGTTTTCCGTCACACCTCTCACACTGCTTGGCTGCAGCACTGCTCCCACCTCTTTCCCACCTTCCAGATGCTGTCCCTCTGCACCTCCGTCTTTCGCTGCTTCTCCCCGCTTCTCTACATCCCCTTGTACTTCTCTTCTCGCCTCCACAGCCTCTCGTGCTTCCCCACTGGACACGCCTCCCCCCACCTTCATCTTCTGAAAAATCTCCCACAGGGATACCGCCTCCCGCTCCCCCGCTCCGCCCTTCTGCTCGCGAGGCACCTCAGCAGTCACCTTTTGAGGCGCCTCCACTGTCACCCCACCCGCCACCTCCATTTCCTGAAACTGCAGCCACAGGGGCATTGCCTCCTGCTCCCTCTCTCGACCCTTGTGCTCACCGCCCAACCACCCCCACCTCTCGCCCCTCCTGCCCTCCTGCCCCTCCTCTTCCTCCAACCAGCCTTGTTCTTCCTTGGACCGTGGGTTGTCTCCTGCGCGAGTCTCGCTCCCAAGGGCTTTTATGCGCAGGGCAGGAGGGGCTGGTGCGGTAGCAGCAGCAGCATCCCGCCTTGAAATGCCTGCATCTGATTTCGCCCTTCCTATCTGAGTTGGCTGACGGCCGGTGGGATGAAGGGCGGGGGGTTGAGGTGCGGTCGGGTGAGGCGCGGTGGGGTGAGGCGCGGTGGGGTGCGGTACAATGGGGTCCATGACTCTGATGGTCGGTGCCGGGAGAGTGATAGAGGAGGAGCGGCAGTGGTTGGGTTTGTTACTCAGGAGTGGGTTCGTAGGGGTGAGAGAGAGCGGTTTCACAGGGGTGAGGGAGAGCGGTTTCAAAGGGGGGAGAGAGAGGGGACGAGAGGCAGGAAAAGGGGAATTAAAGGGGGAGAGAGCAGGAGTGGATGCAACCATGGGGGACAGGGCAGAGTGGGAGGGGGTGGAGGGAGAGGGGGCGGACGGGGAGGTAGATTGGCGGGGAGATGAGGGAGGGGCAGCAGAGGTACCACCAGACACAGTCTCAGCCTCCTCCATCCCTCCACCCCTCTCCATCCCTCCACCCCTCTCCGACCCTCCTCCCCAACCACTGTCTCCGCCGTTTTGTTCCACCCCTCTATCCCGCTGTAACCCTTCCCTAACACTGCTCTTCTTCCACCTCTGCATCTCCCTTCCTCCATCCCACTCTCCTGCTGCATCCCCTTCACTCCCATTCAGCCCTGCCCCTGGCGCCCCATCCCTCTGCGCTCCCCCCACTCCCCCATCTCGCCGCCCTGCCCCTGCCTCACCGTCTCGCCGCCCTGCCCCGGCCCAGCTGCTGGACCTGCCAAAGAGGGGAAAGCGCCACCGGCCTTCCCCAGGCGACTTGCCTTCCCGATCTGCCTTCCCTTTCTGAGTTGACCCGCCTTCCCGGGTTGACCTGCCCCGCTTGTCCCTGGGACTGCCAGTTCCCTCACTGCCCCGGCTGCTCACTCTGCTACTCGCCCTGCCACTGCGGCTCTCTCGCCCACTCCCCCGCCCACTCTCCCTCCCGCTCTCCCTCCCACTCTCCCTCCCACTCCCATGTTCACTCCCTCTTTCCATCACACTCCCACTCCCTCTCCTCTTCTCCTCTCTCTTCTCCTCCCCTATCTTAATCTGATCAGCAGTGCCACCATCCCCATCACCGACAGAAGGGGTCACTGCCAGGACAGCATCCAGCGCCACGTCAGCAGCTCCGGTTACCTCATGAGCTGGCACACTTCCTTCCAGCCTCCACTCTCTAGCCGCCTTTTCCGCTGCCCTGGCTGCTGACTCCAACAGCCTTCGCGGATCAGCCTCTCCACCCTCCTCCTCCAACCCCCCCTCCCTCTCCCTTTCCTCTAGTTCTGCGCCAGTAGCAGCAGCGGCTGCAGCGGGGGTGGCTTGGAGCAGGAGGGGGGCCACAGAGATAAGTGGTGGAGATAGAAGAGAACCAACCCCGCCACTTCCCTGCACACCAGCTGTGCTGCTGCTCCTGTTGCTGCTCCTCCTACTGATCCTACTACTGGTGCTGCTGTTGTTGCCAGGACCAGTGCCCCCAGCTGCCTCCTCAGGCACGCCGTCACTGCGTGACTGATCCTCAGCAGAACGGGCAGCAGGAGCGGCAGCAGCAGGAGCAGCAGGAGCAGGAACAAGAGCAGCAGCAGGGTTAGCAGCAGCAGCAACAGCAGCAGCAGAAAGACCACTAGCGCCAGTGGAAGTCTCAAAAACAGCCCCAGTTCCAGCCCCAGAAGTACCCTCTGCATCCCCCTGAACCCCAGCCGCAGTTGGTGTGGCAGGCACAGCTGCAGCCCCAGTCTGAGCAGGAGTGGCAGGCACAGCCTCAGCCGTCACAGCTTGAGCCACTGCAGCAGCAGCGGGTGCATGTGCATCTCCCCCAGCAGCAGTAGACCCATCTTCCCCAGTAGCAGAATACACATCTGACCAGCGTGATGACTGCAGCCTGGGGTTTCCCAGTGGGGACGAGGCTGTGGATGCTGAGGGGGCAGAGGGGGCGGAGGAGGAGGAGGGGGCAGAGGAAGCAGAGGGGGCGGATGGGGCGGAGGAGGATTTTGAAGGGATGGGGTGGGCGGCTTGGGCAGAAGGGGAGGGGGATGTTGAGTGGGCTTGCTGCTGCGGCTGCTGCTGCTGCGACGGCGGCAGTGACGGCTGCTTCTCCTGCTGCTGCGCCCACTGCTGCTGTGCCTTCCCCTGCTGCATCTGCCGCTGCTGCATATGTCCCAGCTGCCCATGCGATGTGACAGCAACGAGGGTGGATTCCAACCTAGGGCTTGTAGAGGAGGAGGAGGGGAAGGGGAAGGGAGCAAGCGCCTGGGAGGGGGAGGAGATGCGGGAGGAGGAGGAGCGGGAAGAGGAGCGGGGCTTGTGAGTGGACTCAAAGGCCGGCTGGGAGGGCGAGGAGAGGCGAGAGGAGTGGGATGAAGAGCGGTGGGAGGTGGTGGAGATGGTGGTGGGAAGCGGCGGGTACACCTGAGGGTTGCGTGCTGATGCTGGGGAGGAGCTGGGGAGGTGGGGGAGGGGAGTGAAAGGGAGCGGGGTGAGGGAAGGGGGGAGAGGGGAGGCGGGGGATGAAGGCAGGGGAGGGGAGAGGCATCGAGAGGAGCGAGGAAGGGATGAACGATTCAGAAAAACGGAGATATGGCAAAGAGAGGAGAGCCAAGGGAGGAGAGCGAAGGGAGGAGAGCAGGAAGAGAGGATGACTGCAGTTGGCAGGGAGGGAAGCGCTGGGTGCTTACAAAGGGGAGTTTTGAGTCGACTCAAAAGTCGAACTTGGAGGTTGGCTGCTTACAACGGGGAGTGCGCGAGCACGAAGGGGTGGCGCAAGAGGGCGGTGGCGGGGGGCCGGCGGCGCGGGTCGAGGTGCAGGCAGCAGGCGATGAAGTCTGCCAGGTCCTCTGATAGGCCCGGTGGGATGGGTGGGGGCACCTGCGCGGCTGCTATCTTCATGAAGGCCGTTTCCTGGTCAGGCAGGGGATGCAGTGGGGGAGGAGAGTCGTGTAGGCCGCAGGCGAGGTGGGGCATGTGGGGCATGTGGGGCAACATGTGGGGCATGTGGGGAATGTGGGGCATGTGGGGCATGTGGGGAATGTGGGACACTGACAACGGAGGGGCCAGTTGAAGCAGACAAGGAGAGCACTAAGCACTCACAAGACCAAAGCCGCAGCCCCAGATGGGACAGCCGGAGGCGGGGTGGAACCAGGGCGGCCGAAGAGTGTGGGGAATGTGGGGCGGGGCACATGTGACACTGGCAATGGAGGCACATGTGACACTGGCAATGGAGGCACATGTGACACTGGCAATGGAGGCACATGTGACACTGGCAATGGAGGCACATGTGACACTGGCAATGGAGGCACATGTGACACTGGCAATGGAGGCACATGTGACACTGGCAATGGAGGCACATGTGACACTGGCAATGGAGGCACATGTGACACTGGCAATGGAGGCACATGTGACACTGGCAATGGAGGCACATGTGACACTGGCAATGGAGGCACATGTGACACTGGCAATGGAGGCACATGTGACACTGGCAATGGAGGCACATGTGACACTGGCAATGGAGGCACATGTGACACTGGCAATGGAGGCACATGTGACACTGGCAATGGAGGCACATGTGACACTGGCAATGGAGGCACATGTGACACTGGCAATGGAGGCACATGTGACACTGGCAATGGAGGCACATGTGACACTGGCAATGGAGGCACATGTGACACTGGCAATGGAGGCACATGTGACACTGGCAATGGAGGCACATGTGACACTGGCAATGGAGGCACATGTGACACTGGCAATGGAGGCACATGTGACACTGGCAATGGAGGCACATGTGACACTGGCAATGGAGGCACATGTGACACTGGCAATGGAGGCACATGTGACACTGGCAATGGAGGCGTGAGACGAAGCAGATATAGACAGCAAGTTGGTCACTCACGGGGCCAAAGCCGCGGCCCCAGATGGGGCAGCCGGTGGCAGGGTGGAACCAGGGCGGCCAGAGCGTGACCATCTCTATCACCGTGCAGCCCAGGGACCATATGTCCACCGCCCAGTCGTAGCCCCCACACGCGTTGATCACCTGGTGGGCAGGGGAGGGGGAGGAGAGAGGACAGAATGGTGGTTAGGAAGGAAGCGAGTGCATGGGGGGGGGGGGGGGGGGCTCAATCACAGTGCAGTCCAGCGAGCATATGTCCACCGCCCAGTCATCTTGATGCGTTGATCACCTGGGGGGGGAGGAGGAAGGGGGAAAGGGAGGGGAGAAGCGGAGGGGAGAAACGGAGGGGAGAAACGGAGGGGAGAGTGGAATGGGAGAGTGGAAGGGGAGAAACGGAGGGGAGATAAAGGAGGGTTGCTTGCAGGGTGAAAGATGAGGGCAGAGAGAGCAAGTGCGTCCAGAGGGTACAGGGAGGAGGGGAAGGGAGAGAGGAGGGGGAAACCGCATGGGGGAGGAGAGGATCAGATCAACGAGAACCGAACAGAGCATGGGGCACGCAGATGCATCCAGTGAGTATCACCCAGCACAGATATCACCCAGCACAGATATCAGCTACCCCAGGTGGTGCGTACCTCGGGTGCCATCCACCACACAGTGCCCCGACAGCCTGTCATGTCCAGCGATGCTGAGTACTGTGATACGTGGGATAGGAGGAGGGGCGGAGGGGAGGAGGGGTGGAAGGGAGGAGGTGGGGGGAGGGGAGTAGGGGTGGCGGGGAGGAGGGGAGGAGACGTGGGGCGGGGGAGAGGTGGAGTGGGGGAGAGGCGGGCAGAGATTGGATGGAGATTTGATGGAGCGGAAAGCATTGGGAGGGAGGAAAGGGTCAGGTGACAAGTGAATATCATAAGCTTTTTAAAAGTCCTCAACTTCTATCACAATCCCCTCCATTCACCCACACGCCCCCCACCCACTCACATGCCCCCTCTCACTCACTCACTCACTCACTCATTCACACACGCCACACGGCCCCTCTCCACGCACGTGCTTGGCGAGGCCAAAGTCAGCGAGCTTGATGGTGCCGCTCTTATCCACCAGAATGTTGCTGCACTTGATGTCCCTGCATGCATGCCATGCACGGGAGGGGTGAGTAGTGGCATGACAGACATGCACGCATGGGTGGGTGGGTGGGTGGATGGGTGGGTGGGCGGATGCTTGATGGTGCCGCTCTTATCCACCAGAATGTTGCTGCACTTGATGTCCCTGCATGCATGTACATGGTGTTGGTCCGCGATGCCAATCCCCAATTGAGAGTGGTGAGTAGTGGCATGACAGACATGAACGCATGGGTGGATGGGTGGACAACGATTCAATGGGAGGATGGGAGGGTGGGTGAATGGGTGATGGTGCCGCTCTTATCCATCGGGATGCTGCTGCACTTGATGTCCCTGCATGCCGTGTATGCATGGGGGTGGGTGGGTGGATGGTGGCATGAAAGCACAGCATAGGGGTGTGGGTGGATAGGATGATGTGTGTGTTTGTGTGTGTGTGCGCGCGCGCGCGCTCTAGCCCCACAATCCCTCCTTTCCCTCCCCAATCCTCCCCCCTGCCTCTCACCGGTGAACGAACTCCATGGAGTGCAGGAACGCCAGCCCTTGCAGCACCTGGCGCACATACTTGCTGAGCAGCGCATGGGGGCGCACTGGCAGCTTCTTCAGCACGTTCAGAATCGACCCCATCTCCACGTACTCCAGGAATATGTACAGGTACTTGTCGTCCTGGAGGGGTGGGGTGCGGTAAGCTGCGGTGAAGCGCGTTTAGATGCTAGTCAAAGTGTGGTGAAGTGCGGTGGAGTGGGGGAATCAGATGCTTGGAGGCAGTGGCTCCAGGGCCACATGGCACGTTCAGAATCGACCCCATCTCCACGTACTCCATGAATATGTACAGGTACTTGTCGTCCTGCAGGGGTGGGGTGCGGTGGAGTGCGGTGAAGTGCCGTGGGGGAATCAGACACTTGGTGGCAGTGGCTCCCAGGGCCACATACTTGCTGAGCAGCTCTCAGCGTCACTCCCTCCCGGCCTCACACCCTCATACTCTCACAACCATTCGCACTCCCAACTTCCCACCTTCCCACCCTGACAGGCTGACAGGGTGGGAGACAGCAAAGAGCACTCACGATTTCACAGCCGAGGTACTGCACGATGTTGGGGTGGTTGATGCGACTTAGCAGATTTTTGAGGCGCCTAAAAAATTACTCACGATTTGACAGCCGAGGTATTGCACGATGTTGGGGTGGTTGATGCGACTCAGCAGCATGATCTCCTGCACCGTGCAGTGTGGCATGGCATGGCATGGCATGGGATGGGATGGTGTGGCATGGCATGGCATGGCATGTCGTAGCATGGAAGAGGATGGAAATGATTAGCACAGCACAGCACAGCGCAGCACAGCACAGCACAGGAGGAACTATGACCATTCAATGTAAAGCTGTCAAGGTATGCTCACACCTTAATGTGTGCTCACTTTGCATCATTTTGAGCTGCCCGCGCACCTGTTTGAGCTGCCCGCGAACCTGTTTAAGCTGCCCGCGCACCTGTTTGAGCTGTTCGATGGAGTGGTCGCCCCTGAAGTCAGCATCAGAGCGGTCCAACGCCACCTGCTTCACTGCGAACACCTCTCCTGTCATGCTGCTGCTCGGGGGGGACACCCACGTGCAAGGGGGGGCACAGAAGACGCGGAATGGAGGCGTGGGGTGTTGGCGAAAAAGCAGAGGGGTTTGGAATCGATCCAGCGCCACCTGCTTCACTGCGAACACCTCTCCTGTCGTGCTGCTGCTCAGGGGGCACATGGGCCCGGCCATGGGGCAGGGGCATGGGGCAGGGGCATGGGGCAGGGGCATGGGGTGGATGAGAGGCATCGGAAGCACCTGCTTCACTGCGAACACCTCTCCTGTGATGCTGCTGCTCAGGGAAACACCCAGGCACATGGTGAGAGGGCGCAGGGGGGCATAGATCAGGGGCGTGGGGTGGGGTGTGGGCGAGAAGAAGACAGGTCTGGGATGGTTGGGCTTGAAGGCATGGTTCGGTTCGGCACGAGAGGCATGGGATCCCTTCACAACAAAGCCAGCTGCTTTCACACAGTGAAACCCCTTCCATGCCAGGCCAGGCCAGCCACCCACCTCACCTCACGCACTGAAACACCCTGCCGAAGCCCCCAGCACCGATCTGGCTGCCGCGCACCCACTGCCCCTTGGCTGGGCACACCGGCAACGGGCGCGTGGGGGACAGCAGCAGGTCCGCGCCCGCCCCCAGCGGTGACAAGGGGTCCGCGGACGGCAGGGGGAAGCCCAGCGGGGACGCGGACGGGGGAGGCGGGGAGTAGGCGGAAGGGGGAGGTGGGGGAAAGGGGGCAGCGGGAAATGGGGAGAGCACGGGTGTTTGCCCAGGGGCCTGACGGGGGGCGAAGATGCGAGGGTCTGTGAGTGAGCGGGTGAAGGTAGGAGGGGACGTGGAGGAAGCTGCAAGGAAGGAGTGACGGCCTGATCCGCCTGCCTCTGTACCTATCCCAATCCCACCTCCCCCTGCTGTCACCGCCCCTGCCTCCACTGCTCCCACTGCTCCTCCCCCTCCCCTGTAGGTACCTGGGCCTACCCATCCTCCCATCGCACCAGCAGCAGTCCCACCGTACCCGCTCCCAGGGAGCATATACCCTCCGCCAGGGTGCATTCCCAGGGTTGGCTTCCCCTGCAAGCCCCCCTGCTGCTGTGCGCCCTCTCCTGCGCCACCTCCTCCCGCCGCCCCATTTCCCGCAACCGTTCCCCCCCACGCTCCGCCGCCTCCCCCACCCCCTGCACCCCATGCTACGCCTCCCCCACTCCCTCCCCCCCATGCCGCACCTCCACCGCCCGCTACTCCCGCCACAAAAGCGGGAGCTAGAGACTCCGGCCAGTCCCAAGGCGGCACGCCGGTCCAGCTGCTGCTGCTCAAACCTCCGCTGGAGGCTCGGGAGTGAGAACGTCCGATAGAGGCTTGGGAGAGGGGAGGCCCAGTGGAGGTTCGGGAGAGGGGAGGTCCGGTGGAGGTTCGGGAAAGGGGAGGTCCGGTGGAAGTTTGGGAGAGGTTTGGTGTGGATGAGGGGTCCGAACGATTTCCAGAGACGTCAATGCCGGCAGGACTGACGTCAGAAAGGCCGCCTGTTTGACTGGGAGGTGGTGACGTGGACAACGATGACGTGGCTCCGCCATATGCGGCAGCTGGCATGGAGGATGAACGGTGCATGGCGGTCAGCAAGAGCTTACACCAGCTAATGCCTCATAGGCGGTTTCGAAATGTAACATGGTGGTCCTTGCGGTTTAGAGCGGTGCAAAAGATTTCGTAGTGCTACACGGCGGTCAAGACGAGCTGCTATGAAACCCCGCCAGCTCCCACCACGTAAGACCGACGCTACCATGCTGCGCGGCGGTCACTGCGAGCTCGCACAACCCAACCATGCGAATGCTTTCGAATCCTAGCACGCACTCCTACAAAACTCCAACACGACCTTGTACGCGCTATAAACTAGAAGCCTCCGAAGGGCCTGACACCATGCTGCATGGCGGTGAACGCGAGCTTGCATGCATGCGATCCAGTCATGCGAATGCTTTCGAGATTTTCCTAGGAGAGCGCCTACATCGCGGTAACCACGAGCGTCGACGAGTTGGATTTTCGAAGCTAGAAGCGAAGCGTAAGAAGGGTCTAAGATGCTGCATTGCTGTCCGCACGAGCGTCTACTATCTTGACGCGTCCGAGCGGTTACCAGTTCACTTTTACTACCTGAACGTGTGGATTCATCATGCTATGTTTGGGTAATCCCAACAGGCTTGACTGCTACGTCTGGCGTACTGTACATCTCAGCCATTACATTGTTCCAATCACTTTTGACTTTACTCAAGAAGATCGCCTTGAGAAACGTCACTCCAGGAATCCGTCATTTGCGGAAAAAACGGTGAGGCCAGGCAAAGGGAGTGTAGTGGGACGAGCTGGAAGAGGAGGATTGAGTGGCGGGGAGGGGAGCTTCCACTAGAATGTACTGCTGAGACTCCAACGAGGTTAAGGTTATATTAGGTCGTAACCGTGTACAGCAAAGCATAGAGTAGCTAGAAATATGGTCTACACAAACCAACAGCCCAGAGGCGTACGTAAGAAAACACGTTATTCCCCTATCCAAGGATAGCCACCAGCTCAGCTGGGGAGCTCTTCTATGCTCAACAAAGGGTGGGAGGGCTAGGGGGGGCGGAAAGGGTCCCCAAGCAGCCAGGAAGAGCGGAGGTCTGGGTGGATAGAAGGGGTTCCGTTGTGGTCGAAGACGAGAAAGCGAAGTCGAGTGGCCAGCTTAATACGAGCGGCTGAGCGTTGTTGTTTTTTCACTGATTGTTTCTTCCTGCGCCATAAGAAATTTTTGAAAGCAATGAGGAACTTTGCCAGTATGAGCTGGAGGATTTCAAACCGGGAGGGGGGCGAATCTTGGAACTTGTGTTCACAGCGTGCGTTCCAAATAGCTTTTGTAGATGCCCCAACCAGAAGGCTCCAAGGGGCCACCTGGCCAGCTCTGGAGGCGAGCGGGAAGAGCAGGAGCTCAGGAGGAGGAGAGCAGTGGAGGTGACGACGAGCGACGGAGGAGAGGGCGGAAATCACCGCGGGGGCCACCTCGCACTCGTAAAAAATGTGGGATATGGTCTCCGTGGGAGCGGCGAGGCAGAGTGAACAAATCCCACGGTCTGCGGCGAAGTTGAAGCGTGAACCCGAAGGGAGAGCGCGAGTGTAGAACCGATACAAGACGTCGCGTTGGAGGCTGGGTTGCTCCCGTAGAAAGTCATGGGAGAGGTCGGGGAGGAAGGGAGGAGGAGCGGGGAGGACGTGGATCCAGCGGGCGGCGTGGTCGAGGGGAAGTTGAGCATAGAGCCGGCGACGAATGTCAGCTACGCTTGGGCAGCCGTCCCGGAGGATGTCGAGCCGCGCGCCAAGCCCTACACCTGTATGGAAGGGGCCTGCAAGCCAGGACCCGACAACGTGTACCGCACAGAGGGCACCTATGTGGAAGGTGCTATCTCCGATCGACGGTCGGACGATGAGTCGGTTGGGCAGGACACGGTAAAGGGAGACTGAGGGCGACGACGGAGGGGAGAAGGCCGTGACCTGGAAAGCAATAGTGGGAGAGGTTTCGGAGTCTTCTTTAGGGACGAACCACTCCCCAGGGACTGCCGAGGGGGGAGGGGGGGAGCGAAGGGTTGACCACCAGGGTTTGGGGATGGCACGGATGAGTTCGCGCCAGACTCTTCGTCCAGAGGAGGAGTTGGCTATGGGAAACAGTGAGGTGAAGTGTTTGAAGGAGACCACACCAAGCGAGTGAAAGATAAGAGAGATCAAATGGCCGACACGGACCTGCTTAGATAGGAGGAAGTGTTCACGCGTGAGGATTCCGAAGGGCTTCCCGTTTGGTTTGAGAATGAAACGATTGAAGGCGGTGGGCTCGCCCATTATACACATGGGGACGAGGCGAGGTGGGGCAATGTTCGGAGTGATCTCTATTAATGCGTGTAGTTCAGCGAGTGCTCGGCCTGGGATTATTGTTGGCAGAATGCCTGCTTGAAGGATGGCAGGGTGCGCGAAGAGACAGTGTGTGCCAAATGGGAGGCAGACGGCGGCTCTGGCTATCTCTTCTGATGGTGAGGCGTCGAGGCGACGGAGCGCGCGGTGAGCAGCTAGAGCACGGATTTGGGTGGAGGGGGCAATCGCTCCAAGGCCTCCGTGGCGGGTGGAATTATACAGGAGCCGATTAGGGATGAGACGGACCGCTAGGCCGTGCTCCTTGAAACGCGAAGAGGATAGAAAGTTTCCGACCAGGACGTCTAATCGTTTGATAACGTCGGGGGAGGGGGTTTGAAAGCGGCCGGGGAAGGAGATGATAGAGTTTAAGAAGACCAACGCAAGTGACTTGCGGCAGGTGGCTGTGGCACGAAGGGCGGCGAGGAATTTAGCCGTGTGCTGAACGCGAGAGAGAGTCGTGGACCAGGTGGTGGCGCCTGGTTGTGCACGTTCAACGTAGATGCCAAGAATGCATTCTGCCTCTTGAGGAGTGCGAATGGGAATGGGGCCGGCCAGAAGGATTTGTTCCGGGGAGATATGAAAAGGGATTATTGAGCATTTGTTCCAGTTAGGGTGTTCTCCTGAGACTGCGGCGAAGGTCCTGAGGTGTATGAGTGTGGTCCCAAGCTCTCTAACAGAGGAGAGGAAGATGGTGACGTCGTCAGCGTAGCAGGCCATGAGACGGCGCTGGGTCGGAGAGAGGGGGAAACCCGGGAGGAAGAGCGATAGGTAGCGCTGTAGGATTTCAATGACACACACAAAGAGGAGGGGGGCGAGGGGGCATCCTTGTCGGACCCCGGTTCGGACTGGGAAGGTGGGTCCAGCAAGGTTTTTAACAGAGATGGAGGTGGAGGTGTTAGTGTGCATGAGGCGAACCCAGGCGATAAACTGCTCGGGGAGTCCCACCCTGGCTAGCGCTTGGAAGAGGAAAGCTCGATCGACCAGGTCATAGGCCTTGCGGAAGTCGACCGTTAAGGCGAGTAGGGGGGTTTTCGTGATTGTGCTCCAATCGAAAATGTCAAGTGTATCGTTGATCGTATCGCCAATTTTTCTGCTTTTAATGAAAGCGGTTTGGGAGGGGTGTATAATCAGGGGAAGAGCGAGTTGCAGCCGATTGGCAAGGCATAAGGCTAGCACCTTGTAGTCCGAGTTCATGAGGGTGATAGGGCGGAGGTTGTCGATCATAGAGGAGCTACCCCTCTTGGGAATAAGGACTGTGCGGCCTGATAGCATTGACGGCGGGAGGGTAGCGGAGATGTGCGGTGAGGAGAAGAGTGAGAGAAATGCGGGGGCGAAGCGGGTCTTGTATTGTCGGAAGAGCTCGCCCGGGATGCCGTCAGGGCCGGGGGTTTTGCCACGGGAGAGCTGGTTTAAGGCCTTGCTAATTTCCATTAGGGAAAAGGGAGTTTGCAGATGGTTGAGGAGTCTGGGGGGGAGTGAAGAGGGGGGGATATGAGCCCAGAAGGCAGGATTTGGCACGCCCGGGGTTGCTCCGCAGTAGAGAGACTGGAAGAAATTGGTGCATTCAGCGTTCATGACTCGTAGATCTGAGATGGTTTGTCCATCTGGTAGTATAAGCGAGGATATTAATGAGTCTTTGATGCGGGAGTTGAGTCCTGCCAGCAGGGAGGAGGTTCCCATCTCCCTATGGCCTTCGACTTTGAGCTTTGCTTTTAGAGCGAGCTCGGCGGTTTTGGATGCCTCGTATTTTGTTAGTTGAGTGCGGCCTTTGAGGAGCTGTGTGGTCGCATCATGGTCAAGAGGGGAGAGGGCAGATTGGAGCTGAAGGTGGCTGATGAGTTGTACTAGGTGGTTTGTAGTGCTTGTAACCCTTTTGCGCTCTTCGTTCGAGAAACTTTTGAGGCTAAGCGTGAGGGCCAGTTTCCAGGCGTCCCATGCATCGGCGGAAGGGCGTGATGGCAGGGAGGGGAGGTGAGATTCGATTATGGTAGCGACTTGGGGCCGGTGGAGAAGAGAGGAGCTGAAACGCCAAGGTCGCGGTGCCATGGTTGGGTTATCGAATATGAGGGTGCAGAGGGGTGCAAAGGAGTGGTCAGACACGTTAGTTGGGGTCCAGAAGTAGGAGGTTTCAGAGACCCGAGGGATGAATAAACTGGAGAGGTAGATTCGGTCCAGTCTGGAGGCCGGCGGGAGAGCAGTGCTAGCTCTGGCCCGGCGGCCAAAGTAGGAAAAAACGGGGGCGGTAGGGTGGAGTGAGCGGTACACGTCGGACAGTGCGTGCGATAGCAGGAGATTAGACATCATGGTGGCTTCGCTGAGTTCGTGACCAAGTAGCGGACGGTTACGGTCTAAGGGGGAGGTTACCGAGTTGAAGTCACCGACGAGGATTGTGGCAGCAGCTGCGGTGGGTTGCTCCAGTGCGGGAGTTAAGATGGATCTCCACCAGATCCGGCGGTCAGTGGCAGGTCTCGGCGCATAGATAGCGAGGATGCGAAGTTGCTCCCGCAGGAAGTTGATATGTACGGATAGGAGGCGGCCATCGGCGGAGGGGGACGGGGAGGTGAGAGATATTTCTCTGTTGAAAGATAAGATGGAGATGCCGCCGGGTTGCGGACATGGATGACCGTTTGAATTCAGTGCGTAGAGGGTGGGTGCGTGTACCGAAGAGTGTGGCCGGAGTTGGAGTGACAGTTTAGGTAGGTTTTTGGAGAGGCGTGTGTCCACTAAAATGAGAATATCTGTGTGCGATGAGGAGGAGGAGAGCCAACGCTTTAGAGCATTTCGTTTAACCGGCGTGTTGATACCATTGATGTTGAGGCAGCGGACTCGTAGGGGCGTTAACATTCTACCAGGTGGGAGCCCACCGCGCAGGAGTGTGCGCGGATCCACGGGCGTGGGTGTTTATACAGAAGGGTAGGAAGTTGGTGGAGGTTGTGGGTAACAGTCGAGCTGTCAACGAGTGCGAACTGAGGTTGGTGGTGGGTATGCTGGTATGTTGTTGGTGGATTGATCCGGACGGAAACAGAGGCGCACGAGAAGGTAGGCAGATATTGGGCGACAGAACCAGGGTGTAGAGGTGCCGCATACAGGTGAAGCTTGAGCAAGTGTGTGTTAAACTTAAGAGTGAGAAGTGAATGGCTCCAGTTTTGAGTAGTAGCGGAGCTGATAGGTGGCGTGTTATCAATTTTGCGTGAATGCGTCAAGGTGAAGCGTGGGATGAGTCTGCCTTTATGAGAGCAGTAAAAGTTGTATTCCTGGGTAGCGACAAGAAAGAGAGTACACCGGGGGTCGGGGGTGCTAGCGTTTTCACTGGTGGAGCATGTCAACCATGACGACGTATGAGAATAAGTAGCAAGTAACGTGGGGCAGGCGGACGGGGGTCAGCAGGAACAGACGTGGTGGTAGGCGGACGAGGGGGGCTCTTTGGCGAGGCCATCTCGCCTCTTCTGTGTCCGTGCGAGGGTTGATTTCGGTCGGTAGGTGCGTCGACCGATTGAGAACCTCTGGCGGGAGGGGAGGCCACGATTACAGGGGGAGATTTTAAGGCAGGTGTAAGGAGATGTTGCGGCCGCTGACGGCGGTCGGGCGTACAGGTGGGGGCGTGTGTGATAAACAGGCGTGGATGCTCGCTCTGGTGATTCATGGTGAGAGTGAGCTTGATATGGCTGCGCGTTAGGCGAGTGTCAAGCGGGGTTGGGGTATTGGTGTTAGTGATTTGGGGGGTTAGGCGATTGCTTAGGTCGTTCATTGTTGGGGCTTGGTTTGGACTGTTCACGGTGAGGCAACAATTGTGAGGGTGTGCGATCATGATGGTTGGTGTGAAGCACACGCGTGCGGGGGGACGCAACTCCACCGGGCTGGCAGGGGCCTGAGGTGGCTGGCATGGCCTGTGCGCGAGGGGTGAAGGTTGGTAGAAGCGTGAGGTGGGTGAGGCAGGTGTGGGGTTGAGTAGTTGTTGGGGTGAGGGTTTAAAAATGGCGTATTTGGTATTTTGCGTGGATGTGAGAGTTGGAGTGAAGACTGACAGGGAAAAAGATAATACGTAGAGATTGACAAACATGATTGTGCGCACATGAGTTGCATATCCGAGGTCTAACTGGGTGCCTGCTAAATGACCAAGCCAAGGAACTAGCCACGCATCGAAGCTAAGGTGCGCAGGTCGTGACGCTAAGGGCGACCGCGAAGGAAGGCAGCCACCGGGGGCTTCTGCTGCAGCAGGGTGAGTGCGCGCCAGGGGCCAAATTCTTCCTTGGCAGCCGGGCGGTGAGCGGAGGCCTTCACGCGGGTGACGTGCAGGTCGGAGTGGATATGCTCCATGGCGCTGTCGAGGGCAGCGCCGCAGGTGAAGTCGCAGAGAGTGCAGGTCCAGTATTCGATCCAATCGCCCAGCCCAATGTAGAGGAGGCCGGGGTCGTTGCTGAAGGCGGTCGGCGCGGCATGATTGCCCAAAGAGTTGCCTGCAAGAGAGGAGGCGGTTGGGGTGAGGCAGGGGGGGCAGGGGGGACGAGGGGGTGGATGAGGGGCGGGTAGGGGGAGTCAGGGAGGAGGGGGACGTGGGGGTGAAGGCCGAGGGGGGGGAGACTATGTGGCCTGGTTGGCTGCGGGTGGAGGGAGGTGCAGGGAGGGGGGGGAGGCGCAGGGGAGGGGCGGGGGTGTTCGGGGGTCCAGGCGGGGGGGGGAGAAGGAACCAGAGGGGGGTGGATTGGCCTGCGCGAAAGCAATGTGGGAGAGACCGGGGGGAGAGGGCTGTTGGCAGAGGGGGAGAGCCTCGGTGGGAGTCGGGCAGCCCGGTCATAGCACAGGGGGCGGTTGCAGATGGGTCCCTGAATGTGTAGGGGGTGAAGAAAGTGAGGAGGGGGGTGAAAGGAGTGAGGGAGGGGGGGGGAGGCGAGATTGAGGGTAGGGGGGGGAGAGGAGGGGAATCGGGGGAGAGGAGGTGTGGGGGGAAGTCGGGGGGTGGGGGGAGCAAAGAGGAGTGCTGGTTGAAAAAGGGGGGGATAGGGCAGGGGGGGGGGAGCGTCTCCATGCTAGCATAGGGTTGGGCAGGGGGCCCGCCCTCTGGAGGGACCATGGGAGGAGTGTCGGGAGGGGGCAGAAAGGGGGGAACCGTGAGAGGGTCCAGTCTGCTAGTGGGAGGAGGGTGCGGGTGGGGGGCGAGCTTGTGGGAGGGCGGGGTACTGTCCTCAGAGGGGGAAGGGGCAGGAGTGTTGTGTGGGGGGGCGTTGACGTGGGAAGGGGCAGGGGGTGGGGGAACATGGGTGAAAAAGGGATTTCGCGATACGGAGATTGCGTGGGGGGAGTGGGGATATGGGGGGTTCGTGAGGATGGGCGGAGTCCCGACTGTAGGGGGGGGAGAGGAGGGTACAGAGGTGACAGGGACTGAGCGTCCATGGGGGGGGGCTTGCCTGCATGTGTTGGGAAGAGCAGGGAGGGGGGGGTGGCGTGGGGGGGAAGAGGGGTTGAGTGGGAGCCCCACAACATGGAAGGCCGGGGGGTGGGGAGCTGTAAGGGAGGGGTGGGTGATGGAGGGGAAGTCAGGGTAAGGGGGGGCAGCTGGCACAGGGAGAGGGGTGAGAAGGGAGGGAACGAGGGGAGTGGGTAGGGGCAGAATGAAAGTAGGGGTGGCAGGGGCCCAGACGACCTTGCGGGGGGGGGACAGCAAGGCAGTGGGGGGCGGGGGCTCTTAGGGAGGGGAGGACAGCGGGGGGAGAGCGCGGGTGTTGGATGGGAGCAAGAAAGTTGCGTGATGGGGAGGTGGAAGACCGAGGGGGGAGTGGTGAGTGGATGGGGGGTAGCGGAGGAGCACATGAGAGGGCAACGGAGGCAGGCTAAGGGCGTGCAGTGACAACAAGAAGAGAGGATTTTTGCGGCTAAGACAAGAGGAGTAGATTTCGTACCATTTGCCTGCTGCAGCTGAGCAATTGAGATTGTGTTCTTGTTCGTGAGGCGTCCTCGGCGGCGGGCAGCGAAAGTCTCGTGGTCCGGTGCGCGGTGGTTGTTGCCGCACAGCGTGCACACGTGGCAGGAGAAGTTGAGCAGCATAGCTGGTTTGTTCTCCTCCAGCAGGATTTCGGACGGGATACGCTCGAAATTCGGGTCATCGGGGGTGGCGACCGGGAGCCCTGCGAGGTGGGTGAAAAAGGTGTTCTCGTAGGGATCGGAAGCGCGGTGAAATTCAATCAGGTCCGCGAGCCAATGCGAACCGTCCTCCTCGGTGGATCCGAGGAGGAAGGCACGAAGCTCCTCCGGATCGATCTCCAGGGGGACGTTTCGGATGGAAAGGGTAGGGGCGCCCGCTGCCTTTGCCGCGGTAAAAACTTCAGAACGATCAACAAAAACCTTCAACATGACGGGGCGGGAGTTGGAGATTTTCAGCATGAGGGGAAAAATCTTGCGAAAAACCGCAGCATCTTCCTGCGACGGCCAAGAGAAAAGCAGGCGGCCGTACACGTGGCGAGCCACGCGGAGGGATTCGCCAACGGTGTGCTCGAAGGGGGGGATGATGCCCGAATCAAACATGAAGCCGCATAGCTGCGCGTTGATCCCGGCGAGGATTTCCGTGCGATGCGACTCCAAAATAGCCTCCGGGAGGAGGATCGTGACTACCACGCGGCGGCGGAGGGGAAGGAGCATCGGGGTGGCTGCGGAAGTGCGCGCGCGGCGGAGGTTGCGGGGGGGTCCACCGGGCACGGATGAGGCAAAGAGCGAGGCGGGCAGCGCGGGGGCCGGGTTAGCGCCGGAGGCGACCGTTGCGTAGGCAGCAGCGCGAAGAACCGGGCCGTTGGGGGCGGCAGCTGTTGCTGCCAGAGAGGGCGCAGGGCCTTGCTGAGTCGCCGTGGGAGCAGCAGCAGCAGCGAGGAGCACGGGAGACGGCGCGGGCTGCGCCAGCGCCGAATCGGAGGAGGTAGAGGGGGAGTTGAAGCTAGCAGGGCCAGCTCCGGGGTCCATGCAGGGCTTCTTCGCAGCAGGGTGGTCAGGGGAGCTCGCGAGGTCATCGATAAGTCCTTCGGGAAGGTCGTCGACCAAGAGATCGTCGCCGGTTTCAGCGATAGTTTCCTCTTCAGCGGCGGACATCGTCAGATCGGGGTTGAAAACCTGCTCAGCCATAAAGAAGAGTGTGTAAAGGAGTCGTAGGGGACTGGGAGAAGAGAGTTGAGTGATTGACGAAGGCTGAGGTGGGTTAAATAGGGAGGGAGCGAGGGAGCGCCCGCGGGGGAGCGTCAGGACGGAGGGGAGGCAGAGACGCGGCGGAGGCGGACGGGCGTGACGCCGTGGAGGCGAGGCTCTGTTGGCGGCTCGTTGGGAAGGGTTGGAGGGAGGGCGGACGGGAAGGGGAATGCCTGGAAGTGCATGGGCAGCGCGTAGGCAGAGGGAAGCGTGGCGACGTGGCGAGTAAATTGAGGGCCAGAGGCGGGAGTGGGCGCCTAGTTGGCAGCCCGAAACCCGGGACCGTTCGAGGGTCCAAGCGCTCGCGCGCGAGAAACGAAACTGGCAGCCTAGGCGGCGCGCCAAGTTTCTTAGCCATGTAGAGGGCTCTGCCGGAGGCGGCGTTTGAGTGGAAAGCGGGAAAAATGCAGCATTAATGCCAGGGGGGACGGGAGGTCCGGTAGTGGTGGCGCTTGGGAAGGCACGGAAGTACAGAGGCAAGAGGAGATAGCACGTAGGCGAAAAAGGCGGGACGAAGGCAGGGAAAAAAACGACCAGAAAAACGGGAGGGGAGGGGAGGTTAGCTGTATTTGGCGATTGCAGTTTGTCGAGGAAGTCCTTGGTGTTCGATGCAGAACGGGACAGCTTGGCAGGAGGAGGCCGATCTGTTGGTGAGGGTTTGGAAACAACGCAGCCGAGTTTCCTGGGAGGGGACGGGGATGAGGCGAGGGAGTGGAGTGAGATTGGGTGAGTGCGCACAGAAAAAGGGAGGGAAGTTGGGGTTAGCTGGCGCTGAGGATGGAGCAGAAATTTGCAGTGAGCGCGAAATGCCACGGGGGAGAAGGAGAAGGGGAGGGTTGCACTTACCTGGAGCGAAGGTTGACGTGGCGCGTTGAGGCTGGGAGGGAGTCCGCCAGTGATACGTTGGGGGAGGGAGTGGCCAATTGGAGTCAATAAATAGAAGGGGGCGGGGAGTGGGGGGCTATCCTGCTGGTGTAGAGCCGGGGTGTGGAGTAGCCACGTAAAAACGGGAGCTGTAGAAAAGAAAAAGAAAAAGAAAAACGATAGCATAAACTTACCTGGAAACGAAGCTGAGTCGTATAGGGGGAACCTGCCTAGGCGGCTTAGGGTTTGACTAGCTTCGTAGCCTAACAGGCGGGTAGTTTGGGCCGAGGAGGCCATCGTGCTATCGGGTCCTTAAGGTGGAGTTGTGTGCTGAGACTCCAACGAGGATAGCCTGAGAGGAGGAGGAGTGAAGTGTAAGGACACGGTGAAAGTGCTCGATCGGGGGAGATCGATACAGTCACCGCACTAAAACCTCGCAGTTTGCATACAAAAAACACACAACCGTTTACAACCGCGCTAAAAAACGATCCTGAGGCGATCGATTCTCTACTTGTACCGCGTCCTCCTGTCGACTACCTCATAATGGAGTGTTTCATCCAGGTCTTGTTTCATACTTTGATAATTGAAGTTTTCTTTCATTCCAAACATTGCAGCGCATAAATCTGCCGATACAATGACCAATATCCAAATGTATTACTATAACGTGCTAGCACATACTGTTACCCATAAAATAGGTTGTTAGTTGAGTGATTTTCCCTCGCTGGACCCCCCCCCCCCCCCCCCCCACCTTTCTTTCTTTCTTTCTGCTCATTTTGCCAAATTGGTCTTTGTCTGATGCTTTTCTATGCTTGGTTTCTCCCTGCGTTTATTGCCACTGGTTGGGGCCCAGCTCTTAAGCCACATAGCCTCCTTCTTAACTCAAGGTAAACCGATCACGTTCACATTCACCTTCCCCAAAGCCTTACAGCCCCCTCAGTTTCACCCGAACTGCAAGTCCAGCCCTTAAGATTCATTGGGACTGCGTCTTCTGGCTATGCCCCCATTAGTGGCCCCTCCTCTCTCACCCTGCCTGTTCGACTCGCACTTGTCAACAATGCTGGGTGCCATCGGTTGGACATCCACTTTTAAACATGGAAAGAAGCAGTTCCCTGGTCTCACCCGATTGTGGTACAAGTCTGTGGTACAAGGTAATGATGAATCAGGTGGTTGCAAGTCTGTAGGAACCAGGTTTCATCCGTTGCAGCCATGGAAAAGATGGGAAGGGCTTTGTTTCGGAGTTTGTTTTTATATCTTGGGCACATTTAACCCACTACAATAATGGATTGTATCTTAATTATATTGTGTGTACTCTAACCATGAACCTAAGTTAGGTTGGGTTTCTGGAGAAAGAAGAGATATATGTAAGAAACCACTTGGCCACTTGGAAACCACTTGAGATAGCTTGATCTTACAGTATAGTAGTGTAGTCCCCCTGGGTTTGCTTATTGGAGTTTTGTGGTCGTCCTCGTTATTGTTCTCAAACTTGTGTCAGAAACAAAGTTATTTGGCCGAATCAGCGATGCGTAACTCGAGCATTTCCAGCGATCTTTCCCAACCCCGCCCAATCAGCCGAATTCCTTCGCCACCCGCAGACGAGTGCCAGAGAAAGCAAGCTAATCTCAACAGCAGCTTCGTTGCATTGCTCTCATTGGTTGAAACCGGATCTTCAAATTCAAACCATTGGGCTTGCCGCATTCCACACTGACGCCCTGACCATGCGGCTTCAGACGAGATAGCATTCAAAGGTCCCTAGGTCATGGTATAAAACGTTCATCTGGGAGATTCACCCCACTCCCGCGTTCTCAACGGAAAGCTCGCTGAAAAACGTCGGTGATTTTCGGCTCCCGCAGCCGCTTAGGTGACGAGGCGACACGGGAACAGAACACTATCGGAGATTTTCCTTTTCCCTTCCCTGACCAGGCAGATTCACGTGCCACGTGAACGATTCTCAACCAGGCTCGAGGTGGACTTTTGAATTTCTCTGCCATGGACGAAACTTGAACCTGACCGGACAAACCATTCGCAGCCGCGTCATTAGTGGTCATGACCCAACCCCAACCAGGATCAAGGGGTTTTCTTCGCCGCTGGGAGAATGGTTGGCATTGAACGGCATGCAAAAGTCAAACCTACGGCTGCGATCTGAACTAGTAGAAGCATTCTGAACATCTGAGTGATTCTGGACGGTAGATCTCGTGTGGTGAGAACCCAAGAGCGGGATGAGGGAAGGAGAGGCGAGGCATTCTGCGACCCCTCCGTCCCATTCCAACGTCACCGTCGTCGCCTCGCCTCATTCTTGCCAGAGCCTCGCTTTTGCTCCCATTTTCTCACGCTCGCCTCATTCTTGCCAGAGCCTCGCTTGTGCTCCCATTTTCTCACGCTCTGCTCACCTGCTCGGTTCCTATAGCTCAAACCTTAGAGCTTGCGCTCAGCTTGTGAACCTATTCTGCCAACAGGCTTCGCAGGATTGAAACCTTCTCGTTTCCTAGAGCTCAGCTTCTAGAGTCAACTTTATGCTCAGATATTTAAATTATTCTGCCAACAGGCTCTTTTTGTTGCCGAAACTACTCAACTTGAAGCCTTTCGGTCTGCGACCGGGTCTATTGTAGGAGCTTCGTTCAGATTGCGGGATAAACGGAGCCGGAAGTTGTGGGAAAAAGGGAGTCGGAAAGACGCGGGAAAAGGGAGCGAGAAGTCACGGGATAAGCGGAGCCGGAAGCTGCGGGGAAGAAGGAGTGGGAAGTCGCTGCGATGACATGAAATTCTGCAGGTAACAATGATCGAATCCCATTATTTTCATTTCGAATTCGTCTATTTCGAATCAGTTATTGTTTTTTTGAATCCTTCGTTATCCAGTTATTCGTGTTTTTTCACTTTCGTGTAATTCGTTTCTGCGAAAATATACTTCGATTATTGGCTGGCGACAATTTCTGACACGCGACGTGTGCATGCTCGGATGTGCCAGGTCTATTTTCAAGGCGCCGACGTCTCGCCCCAATCTGATTGTCCGCGATTTCGGAGAGCCACGCGTACGAACCTCGAAGCTCGGACCGACGCTCGTCCTTCGCCTTGCCGCTTCACCCTCAGGTATAGTAAAAGTCGCGACTCAGTTTCTCTTCGTTTCACGTTTCGATTTGGCGATATCAGTTTCAATTTTATAGCACGAATCGTTTCGCGAGCGACTTGTATGAAGTATCGAGGCTTTTATATTTGCGAATCGTCTTCTCAAACTCATCATCGCGTTTCAATTTTGCGCTTCAATCTCGCGACTCATCGTGGCGGCTCAATCCCACTATTTTTTCTTACAGACCGATTTCGCGAACTGTTCCGCTGGCACCCGCGACAGTGCTAGCAAGGGCAGGTCGAGTGGAGCCCACCCTCGAAGGTGTCTGCCTCAGCTAAGTACCTTCGCCTCCCTAAATCTCAAGCTGCAACGCTGCTACCCAGGAGGTAGTCACGTTTAGTTCCTTGCTCACTTGTGCCTCCGTAGTTTCTCCTTCAAATCCCGCCACTGGTTGGGGCCCGCTTCACAAGCCAAAGACCTTGTACTGCAGGTAGCCCCCTCAGGTTTACCCCCTTCTCAGGTTCAAACCCCCACAGCAGGTTCCCCTTAAGGTCTGTGGCTTGTGCATGTTGTTCCCTCCCCTCCCTCTCCTTGCTCCGTTTCTTCTCTCACCTGTCGCTCGCCCTTGCTCTCCTCCCTGCGACCTCACTCAACTGTGCTGCTTGTGTGAAGTGAACTGCTCGCGGAGGAGAGAGGCAAGCGGGGTCAACACCGCCGCTCCTGCACGCACCTTGCTCCTACTCATGTTGCTCTCTGTACGCTTCTTGTTGCTCTCTCCTCGTTCCCTCCGCCCTTCTCTCCTGTGCAGGTCACTTGGCCTCAAGCAGCAAAGGCAGGCGGACGTGGGGCAGCAAGTCAGCACCTGAGGCAGCATCAGCGTAGCACTCATGCCTCAAGCATCCAGTGGCAGCAGAAAGCAGCCACATCATCAGCTAAGTGCTCGCTCCTCAATCACCCACTCCTGCATCCCACATCACGCCCTCTACTCTTTCTCTCATTCCGTTCTTCCATCAAAACGCGGTCACTAGTGGCAGAACAGGGTACAGCCCACAACCCCCCTTCACTGCAGGTAAAACCTCCCCAACGTGAGCCCCCCTTATGTGAAACCCCTCAGGTGAAGCCTCCCTCATGTGAACGTTTCAGGTAAAGCCCGCCCTCAGTGCAGGTAGCAACCAACCCTTTGTTGAAGGAATTTGGCCCCGCCCTCGCATGGGCAAAACTGACCTGGTGGTCGGGTGTGTGGGAGGTGTAGTCGACCTTCCGCGGAGGTTGACGAAGGTGGTCGTCGACCTACGCGGAACCACTGTGACTTCGTCGACGGAGGAGTTCGACGAAGGAGTTCAACGAGGATGGTCGACGAAGCAGTTCGTCGACCAGAGTGGCACAGCCGGTGCAGAAGTTCACGGGTGTCCGTCTGCGAAGGGTCGCGTTTGACTCTGCGCAACATTGAGACTGCACTGGCGAATTTTGGCCAGAAATTCGAATGTGCCCTAATTTCGACCAATCAGGGGCTGACATTTTGAACTGTCGACCGAGGTGCTCGACGAGGGTGCTCTACGAAGGTTGTCGAGCCCCGACGACGAAGGTCGTCAACCCGCGACGACGAAGGTCGTCAACCGGCGATGTCGAAGGTCGTCATCCTGCAGAGATGTCAGGTACCTTACCTGGTTGACCAAGTTACCTGCTCGACGAGGTGCGCGAAGGTGTGCGAACGTCGTCGAGGCTGCTGTGGCGAAGTCTACCGACGTGGCAGCACGTGGTCGACGTGGCTCATCATGTGCAACCGTCAGCATGTGGCTGACCACCTGCGCAATGTACTTGACAGTGCACGTTGCGCATAACTGTCTACAAGCACCTGCGAAGTAGGTGCTTGCACATGCGCTTACAATCACCTGCGGATGCAATGTTGGCAAGCCGCGCGGATGCTGCGTTGGCAAGCCGCGCGGGAGCATCGTTGGCAAGCCGCCATCTGCAGCGTTGGCAAGCCGCCATCTGCAGCGTTGGCAAGCCGCCATCTGCAGCGTTGGCACGTCGCGTACGAGCTGCGTTGGCGGATCGCGGACTTGCTTCGTTGGCAGGTCGACGACTTTGTCGTGCTGGCAGTCGACCTGCTTGAGTGCTAGCAAACCTTGCATGTGATGTAGTCAGTCTTTGCCATTGCATGCTCATTCTGAACTCTGTTATTCTCAACTTTCCTTAGTGAAACTCTTGCTGTTTTGCCCTGTGAAAACACTAGTCCTAGAGAACACAGACAGAGCTATGATCACTCCTACAACCAGTGCCCATCCTGTAGTCTAGTTCCCACCGTTGTAGAGTTTATCTCCTCACCCTTGGGTCTGTGGCTTGTTACTTTTGCCTCCACCAGTGGCCCTCCGTCTGCTCGTCCTCCCTCTCACCTCGTATGCATGCATCCCCTTTCCTGCTGTTGCATCCCTTTCGAGCCCTTCCATGCACATCCCATCCCGCACCCTCCCTCCCGCTCCCCCTCCGGTCCCCCTCCCCCTCCCCCTCCCCCTCCCCCTCCCCCTCCCCCTCCCCCTCCCCCTCCCACTCCCCATTCTCCTCCCTCCTAGCAGCGCATGAGCTGTGCTGAAGTGCGTGCAACACGCTGCTGCCTCCATGCCCATCAGTGCTGCAGTGCACGTGACACGCCATGCCGTGCATGCAGCCCAGGCACGCCACCAGCTAAACACCTTCAACTGCCTCCTGCCCTCACGCCACCAGCTAAGTGCCCCTTTCTCCTCGCAGTGTCCTTCTTGTCATGTCCTGCTTGCACCATGCATGCACCTCCTTCTTCACTGCTCTCTGTCACACTCAATAGACCTCCCTCCCCCAAGGTAGCAGGTTCAAAACTTTGGTACAGCCTCAGGTATTTGCTTGTTTGCTTTTTTGCTAGTTCAGCTGGTACGAGGTCTCTTGAGTGTGCCACTTCATTCATGCAATTTTCGCTCTCATTTCGCTTTTCCTTCTTTCCTCACTCCTCTGATCCCCTTCACATTACCACCCTCACCCCCCACTCCTCCCTTGCTCTCTCTGTCCCAGTCTGCCCCCTTTCGCCCCAGCTGGTCGCTCACACGGGAGTGGCAGTGGCGGGGACATGGAGTGCACAGGCAGCAGCTGCTATCCACCCAACCCACTCACAGATAAGTACCCGCCCTTACTTTCTCTTCAGAATCTCTCTTGTGTTCTTTTCATTTCCATGTCTTTCCTTGCTGCACCTCCTGTTGCTTTGCCTCTTCAAATGCAAGCCTCTTGTTTAGCCAAAGCTTCAAGCCACAGACCCTTTTTTTTTTGTAAATCCCCCCAGGTAACAGCAGGTAATCCTTCAGGTTAAGCCTCCCTAGGTATTTTTCCCCCTTGGATCTGTGGCATGTAGCTGAGGCTGCACCAGTGGCCCCTTCTCTGCTCCCACCTGCCATCCCACCCCACCCATGCACCCCTAGACGCGTTCTCACTTCTCTTCAGTTCTCTCCTTGCAGGTGGAGGGGAGGGGTGTGGGGGTTAACACCGTCGCTCCCTCGCGCCCCTCCCCTGTGGTCGTGCAGGTGGCAGTGGTGGGAGGGGAGGGGGGCAGCACTCCACTCGGCTGAAATGGGAAGGAAGAGTATCGGGCTGGGTTGTCTGAAACAAGGTGAGCCTCTTTTCCCCTTCCTGCTACAGATGCCTCATTTCCCTCACTTCAATTCTGCATTCTCGTTTCCGTTGACTTGAGTGGTTTGGTTGAATGCCAGCATATCTTTTCCTTTTGTCCCTGCTCTTCTGTCTCTTCTCCCCACTGCCAGGTCACTTGGTGGGGGAGAGGAGGGGGGCAGCACTCCGCTCGGCCGGGATGGGAAGGGAGAGTATCGGGATGGGTTGTCTGAAACAAGGTGAGCCTCTTCTCCCCTCGCTGCCAGATTTGCAATCTTATGTGCTCTTTCCTTTTCTCACGCTGTTGCTTTCTCTACTCCCAATGCTCACTTTCTTGCTCCTGTCGTGCCTTCACGCTTCTGCCTGATCTTCTCCCCATGCTCACCGCTCTCCCTTGGTCCGTGCCTCCCTCCCTTCCCAGCAGCCTGAGGCATCATGGCGTTTGCATGGTTCAGGTAGGTGGAGGTAAGGAGAGGTAAGGAGGCATAAGGGTGAAGTGTGGGGTGGGTGGGTGGGAAGCATGGGAGCAAGCAGGGAGTTCACTGCCTTAGGGGCAGCACCCTCTGGGGTTGTGCCTTGTGGCGTGGGGTGTGGTGGGTGGAATCTGCGCGGCACGGCACTCGGTGCTCAGGTTCCCAATCTGGCGTTCAAGGCCTAATGGACACCGTCAGAGCCGACCGGCCGGCGGCTCTAGTTCGCGTCAGCTCTGGCTACGTCAGGGGTGGGATTTGAGTCTTGGGCTGGACGCAATTTTCCACTTCCACACCTTGCTCCGCAAGGCTCAGCTTCTGCGGGTGCTGTTTCCTTAAGCAAGTGGGCTGTCTGCTGCTGCTCCTGCTGGAAGAGAAGGTGAGGAGGGGTTGAAGCCCCTTGCAAGGGTGAGTGAGAGAGAAGGGGCTGAAACCCCTTGGGTGGGTGAGTGAGAGAGAAGGGGCTGAAACCCCTTGGGTAGTTGAGTGAAAGAGAAGGGGCTGAAACACCTTGGGTGGTTGAGTGAAAGAGAAGGGGCTGAAACCCCTTGGGTGGGTGAGTGATAGGAAAGGGGGCTGGAACCCCTTGGGTTGGTAAGCGATAGGAAAGGGGGCTGGAACCCCATGGGTTGGTGAGAGATAGGAAAGGGGGCTGGAACCCCTTGGGTTGGTGAGACACAGGAAAGGGGGCTGGAACCCCTTGGGTTGGTGAGAGATAGGAAAGGGGGCTGGAACCCCTTGGGTTGGTGAGAGATAGGAAAGGGGACTGGAACCCCTTGGGTTGGTGAGAGATAGGAAAGGAGGCTGGAACCCCTTGGGTTGGTGAGAGATAGGAAAGGGGGCTGGAACCCCTTGGTTTGGTGAGTGAGAGGTGAGGGGGTTGGAGTGAAAGCCCTTGGGCGGGTGAGTGTGAGGAGAGGGGGGCGTTATGAAAGATGTGGGCTGTTGGGACGAGGTTGGGACAAAGGCGACATATGAAGCAAGGTATGTGTAGAGGTGTAATAGGTTTGGGGAGGTATGTAATCAGGTTGGCATGTACTTTTGAGAGTTTGGAAAGTGGGTGGTGATAGTGAGAGTGAGTGTGGGTTACAGTGAGTAGTGGGAACTTGTACTGAGAGTGAGTGGTGAGGGTAAGTTGTAAGAGTGAGTGGCGATGAGAATGACGGGTGATTGTGAGTGGTAGTGTCGTGAAAGCGACTGGTGAGGGGTGCGAGTGAGTGGTGAGAGTGATTGGTGAGATTGGGTGGTGAGAGTGGGTTAAAACAATAAATTGTGAGGGTGGGTTGTAAGAGAGGGTGGTGATAAGAATGAGGAGTGACAGTGATTGGTGAGGGATGCTTGTGAGTGGTGAGGATGGTAGATATAAGTTGAGTGGTTTATTATGACGGTGTGGCAGAGCATTTTGTGGTATGGCACTGTGTGGCATGACACGGTGTGGAAAGTCATGGTTTGGCTTGTCATGGTGTTGCATGTCAGTCATACACAAACAGATGCTACAACTTGATTGCTCTAAATTGTTAAAGCTTGCCTTTTATGTTTGCAATGACAACGTGCTTTAGTTATAGTGGATAATTACAACATTCTGAAAAAGTTATAACCTTGTATGTTTGCAATAATCAACATGGAAACGTTCGTGGTGGCAAGAAGACTGCTTTTCCCTGTTATATTGATGAAGACAATTTAGCTATTTTACGTTGGCATTGCTGTATTACATGCAGCTTCATGATATACATTCACATTCTATAAAACTTCATATTCGATGAAACTTCATATTCATATATTGAAGAAGCTCATTTGTTCGATCACCCGACTCCTTGCATGGGGAGGCCATGTGCGTCTGTCAGACGTGGAACTGTTTCCCGCGCAAAACAGTCAAAACCATGATACACCCGCGCTGCGGAGATGCTGTAACTATGCTCACGAAACCTGTCAAAACTTCGCAATCAATCATCCCCCAAGCGAAAGGCCAAGGTCTTGGTTCACGAAACTGAGGCTGTCCGCAGACGGTGCGGCGGCCTGCACCACAGCAGGGAAAGGGGAGAGGATGCCTCGTCCTTGAACTTGGTGCTGCTTCAAGCCATTTGTCTCACCCCTCTGATTCAGTGAATCCCTGAAAACCGCTCTGGATCTTTCTCTACATTCCCTGAACTACTTCACTGAACTTCACTAACCACTGCCTGAACGTCATTCCCACCATGTTCTCGCTCATACTAAGGGCGCTTCACCTCTCGGTTCGAACAACACACTCGTTCGAACAGGCGAAACGTTACTCGTTTCGCCTATGTTCGTAGTAGTTTTCGTGACGTCGCGAAGCACAATTTTCGCCAATTTGAACAGAGCTGTCACCTCAAGCACGAATTTCATCATTCCGCACGTTCGAACACGTTTGTTCGAACAGGTTGGGATAGGTGACACACAATTCCGCACAAACGACTGATATGATTGGTCCACAGTCTTCCGGGTCGCACATGAAAGTTTGCGACCCGGCCAGACGTCGCCATGAAGCGAGGGACACAATGTTTGGCGACGTCGCTCTTTTGTGGGCGACGTCGCTGTGTTCGAACAGACCGCATGTGCGAATAGCGATGGCGTCACCTGTGATGGCCTGTGTCACATTCGCACATTGTACGAATTTGTGTTCGAACTCATTTGGGATACTGTTCGTACAGTAAAACTGATACGTCGGTTCGGATTTTGGCCTTCCGCCCCCCATGTGAAGCGCCCTAAGGCTCGTTCGGTATCTTAGAATCTATGGCTGTCGCCTGAAGTTCCGCTATCAACCATTAACTAGGTATAGATATTAATCTTATAATCAGCTGAGCTTTAGTATCTCTTGTGGTTTCTCTAGCCATTCAGAGCACCTCTGTCGGAGTTTCGTGGTCTAGCCGTGGATTCGCACGGCTCGGTTCGTTTCGTCAGCTAGTACGCGCCTGTCGTCTACCGTTGCCGCGATCATAGTCATAATCGTATTTGTTTATGATCTAGTGCTAGAGAACTAGCACCAGGTCGTTTTCCGAAGCACCATGGTGATTCTAGTGACATTGAGAAATGTCTGCTGAAGGCTGTCGGATGCGGTTCGTGACGTGAATTTTGGCGAGGTGAATCCGGTTCTTCGTGATGCCTCGCAGCTCTTCTTTCAGCTCCTTGAAGCATGGTTCACTTGGCGACGGCTATACAGCTGTTTCAGACTGACGCCGTTCATGTGCACGGCGGCGACAAAGTCGAGAATTTCTTTCATCGGAACCGGTGATACGAGACGGTTTCTTTGGACGGCGAGTTCTGTCGACGACGATAGAGATCGATGACGGAATCGAGCATTTCTGACGGTGAATATTCCGACGAGGAGCTCTAACGGTGACGATCAGCGTCTTCTGACGGTGAAAAGTGGTGATTTTGGGAGTTCTGACGGTGACGATGATCTTCTGACGGTGACGGTTGACGTCTTCTGGTTGGCGGTTGACGTCTGCTGACGGTGACGATCTTCCAACGGTGACGGGGAGGTTTCACGTTGATGACGGCAGATGCGTTGACGGCGAAAGGCGAAACCGAAGCGGAAAAATCTGATGGAGTTGGTGACCAGGGCGATTCCGATGCGACGAAATTATGCGCCTGCGGAGTTCTGATGGCGACGATATCATGCGCCTGCGAAGTTCTGGACGGTACAATTGGAGCCTTATAAGGCTCACGTTGAACATTGGCGAGACGCAAGCTCACGTTGCCGACTGGATGTCACGCGAAATTTCGTTCATGACTGCGATGGCGAGTCTTGAGGATCGCACATTTAGGACGCCGTATTCTGATGTTGAGATCGCGACATCTTATGGCGACGATTGACGATTCGTGCTGGTTCGTGCTGACTGCGAGTTCGACTGCGAGTTCTGACGGTGACGAGGCGACTTCAAGACGGCGAAATCTCACGTACCCAACTGAGACGTCGACGATCAAGGCAGAATGATGGAAGGCTGACGACTGCGACGTGTTCGTTGATGCAGACGGTCGAGTCGCCGTCGTATGGCGATCGACGTGACGTTTGAGGCAGCGTTTTTGTGACGACGGCGACCGAAAGTATCGAAGCTCAATGGTGGTGACGATCGATGCGAAGGCGACGATCGATGGTGGTGAAGGCGAATTCGACGCTCAATGCGACGGCGACGGCGACGTGGGCTGCTGCTCCCGTCGCTCAGCAACCCCTCATACCGCTAAGTCCCCTCTTCAACCCCTTACTCGCTCCCTTGCCATCCTTACTGCTTTCTGTCTTTGATTTACTTTCTTAACGCTTTGTTATCACAGTGCATGCTTGTAACCAAAACGTCAATTCCGCAAGGCGATGGTAGTGCATGGCGCTGGGGCGGCTTGAGCTCATACTAGAGTCGTAGGGGGGTAGATTGCATTCATACTCTTGCTCGCGTCTCTTTCTTACCCCTAGTCCACCCTTGCATGCTAGCTCGCCACCCTAGTGCCTTGCGCTACCACCGCCTTTTGTTCTCCTGTTGTCGTTTTGTTTGGTTTATCTCTTCTATTTTGCTCACATGTACCCTCGTTTTCATGTTTGCCTCCGCCTTCTTGCAGTTATTCCATGTTCCAATGCTTCCTTTTACTGGACCTGATTCTTAATCTCCTTTCAAACTCATTTCCTTGTCCCAGGGGAGGAGGAGGGAGGGCAGTGGGATAATGCACGGCCTGCGTCCTGCATGCCCTGCTGACCACGCCACTCCTTCACGCGCCAAACGAGCTCCACTGGCGCTGCTGCTGCTGGGAGGGCTGCTGCTGGGAGCGACTGCTGCTGCTTCCGTCGCTCAACTTGTCGTACCGCTGCTAAGTCACTCTTTATCCCCTGACTCACCCTCTTGCCATCCTGACCGCTTTCTGTCTTTGGTTCATTTTTGTAACGCGTAGTTCTCTCACTGCATGCTCGTAACCAAAACTTCATTTCCACATGGGAGGGGTAAAAAGTTGAATTGGGTGTTTCTGGCGCGTGGCGATGGTAGCACATGGCACTGGGGCGGCTTGAGCTCATACTAGAGTCGTAGGGGGGTAGAATGCTCGCGTCTCCTTCTTACCTCGTCCCCCTTGCCCGCTAGCTCGCCAATCTAGTGCCATGGGCTACCATTGCCTCTCTGTTTTCACTGCATCCTTCCACCTTGTTTTCACTTTTCAATTCTTCCAGTTTTCTTTCCCTGCCTTTGCTTCATTTGTCGCTTGTGATCGTTTTCCATGGCTTTATTCCATCCTCGACCAGTTTCCTGCATCCCGTATCCTTTATTCTCATTCTCACCAGCCCATGCCCTTGTTCCAGGAGGGAGGGCAGTGGGATGACGCACGGCCTGCGTCCTGCATGCCCTGCTGACCACGCCACTCCTTCACGCGCCAAACGAGCTCCACTGGCGCTGTTGCTGCTGGGAGGGCTGCTTCTGGGAGCGACTGCTTCTGCTTCCGTCGCTCAACCCGTCGTACCGCTGCTAAGTCACCTCTTAATCCCCTGACTCACCCTCTTGCCATCCTGACCGCTTTCTGTCTTTGGTTCATTCTCGTAACGCGTTGTTCTCTCACCGCATGCTCGTAACCAAAACTTCGTTTCTGCATGGGAGGGGCAAAAAGTTGAATTGGGGGTTTCTGGCGCGTGGCGATGGTAGCACATGGCACTGGGGCGGCTTGAGCTCGTCCTAGAGTCGTAGGGGGGTAGAATGCTCGCGTCTCCTTCTTACCTCGTCCCCCTTGCCCGCTAGCTCGCCAATCTAGTGCCATGGGCTACCATCGCCTCTCTGTTTTCTCTGCATCCTTCCACCCTGTTTTCACTTTTCAATTCTTCCAGTTTTCCCTGCCTTTGCTTCATTTGTCGCTTGTGATCCTTTTCCATGGCTTTATTCCATCCTCGACCAGTTTCCTGCATCCCATATCCTTTATTCTCATTCTCACCAGCCCATGCCCTTGTTCCAGGAGGGAGGGCAGTGGGATGACGCACGGCCTGCGTCCTGCATGCCCTGCTGACCACGCCACTCCTTCACGCGCCAAACGAGCTCCACTGGCGCTGCTGCTGCTGGGAGGGCTGCTGCTGGGAGCGACTGCTGCTGCTTCCGTCGCTCAACCCGTCGTACCGCTGCTAAGTCACTCTTTATCCCCTGACTCACCCTCTTGCCATCCTGACCGCTTTCTGTCTTTGGTTCATTTTGGTAACGCGTTGTTCTCTCACCGCATGCTCGTAACCAAAACTTCATTTCCGCATGGGAGGGGTAAAAAGTTGAATTGGGTGTTTCTGGCACGTGGCGATGGTAGCACATGGCACTGGGGCGGCTTGAGCTCGTCCTAGAGTCGTAGGGGGGTAGAATGCTCGCGTCTCCTTCTTACCTCGTCCCCCTTGCCCGCTAGCTCGCCAACCTAGTGCCATGGGCTACCATCGCCTCTCTGTTTTCACTGCATCCTTCCACCTTGTTTTCACTTTTCAATTCTTCCAGTTTTCTTTCCCTGCCTTTGCTTCATTTGTCGCTTGTGATCCTTTTCCATGGCTTTATTCCATCCTCGACCAGTTTCCTGCATCCTGTATCCTTTATTCTCATTCTCACCAGCCCATGCCCTTGTTCCAGGAGGGAGGGCAGTGGGATGACGCACGGCCTGCGTCCTGCATGCCCTGCTGACCACGCCACTCCTTCACGCGCCAAACGAGCTCCACTGGCGCTGCTGCTGCTGGGAGGGCCGCTGCTGGGAGCGACTGCTGCTGCTTCCGCCGCTCAACCCGTCGTACCGCTGCTAAGTCACCTCTTAATCCCCTGACTCACCCTCTTGCCATCCTGACCGCTTTCTGTCTTTGGTTCATTTTCGTAACGCGTTGTTCTCTCACCGAACGCTCGTAACCAAAACTTCATTTCCGCATGGGAGGGGCAAAAAGTTTAATTGGGGGTTTCTGGCGCGTAGCGATGGTAGCGCATGGCACTGGGGCGGCTTGAGCTCGTCCTAGAGTCGTAGGGGGGTAGAATGCTCGCGTCTCCTTCTTACCTCGTCCCCCTTGCCCGCTAGCTCGCCAATCTAGTGCCATGGGCTACCATCGCCTCTCTGTTTTCACTGCATCCTTCCACCTTGTTTTCACCTTTGATTCTTCCAGTTTTCCCTGCCTTTGCTTCATTTGTCGCTTGTGATCCTTTTCCATGGCTTTATTCCATCCTCGACCAGTTTCCTGCATCCCGTATCCTTTATTCTCATTCTCACCAGCCCATTCCCTTGTTCCAGGACAAGAGGGGTGGAACACTTCAAGAGCAACACTTGAAGAGCAAAACTCGACACAGCTGTGGCTCACTCATTTGGTTTGTTTGCAAAACCCATCCAACCACTGGTTTGGTTTGCACACTCGTTTCGCATTTCTCGCATTCATAGTGATTGCTTCGATACTCCTGCTGTCCCGTTGTGCCCTGCGTTTGCTCGCTCACTTTGTCTCCCTGCCTCTTTCACCTCCGTACCTACCTACTCCTCCCCTCCCCCTACCCATCCCATCCCAGCCGCGCGAACTCACTGGGTGTGGAAGGGAGCAATGCAGCAAATGGTTGCTGCTGTTGATGGTGCTGGTGCTACCGCTGTTGATGGTGCTGGTGCTACCGCTGTTGATGGTGCTGGTGCTACTGCTGTTGATGGTGCTGGTGCTACTGCTGTTGATGGTGCTGGTGCTACTGCTGTTGGAGCTGGCGCATGCAGAGCAGCACTCCAACTGACACTTCAAGAGCGAAGCTCGACACAGTTCTGGCCCATCCAGCCTCTGGTTTGCACACTCGTTTCACATTCATGCATTCATCCGTTCTTGCTTCAGTACTCCTGCTGTCCCGTTGCGCCCTGTGTTGGCTTGCTCCCCTCCCTGCCTCGTTCACCCCACCTACCTGCTCCCCACCCCCCCTCCCTCCACCCATTTCCACCTCCCTCTAACCATCTCATTCCACCAGCGTGAACTCAATTGGGGAAGGGCGCGATGGTGTGGCTGCATGCTGCTGTTGATTCTGCTGGTGCTACGGCTGACGGGCAACCCACGACCCACCCATCCACCTCAACCATCCATCTCTTTAGCCCACGACTCACCTCACCCCCACTAACCACAGGGCAACCCCACTCTGACTACAGCACAGCGCCTAACTACAGGTACGCTAATCCCACTCTGAATACAGGGCAGCACAGCACCTGACTACAGGTACGCTAACCCCACTCTGACTACAGGGCAGCACCTAACTACAGGTACGCTAACCCCACTCTGACTGCAGGGCAGCGCCTAACTACAGGTACGCTAACCCCACTCTGACTACAGGGCAGCGCCTAACTACAGGTACGCTAACCCCACTCTGACTACAGGGCAGCGCCTAACTACAGGTACGCTAACCCCACTCTGACTACAGGGCAGCACCTAACTACAGGTACGCTAACCCCACTCTGACTACAGGGCAAGCAATGAAACTATGCCGAATGGAAAGAACAAAGTATTCTGGAATGTTAGCCTTGTGGTCTGTGTGAAGGGAAGTGATGGGATGAACAAGATGAGCTTAATATGCTGTATCTCTTGTTCTGTTATAGGCTGCAGGCTGTAGTCTCTATGTCTCGTACAGTCGGTAGGGTGTATGCTGTTGGCTGTATCTCTAGGTATAGTACATGCTGTAGGCTAAAGGCTGTAGGCTAAAGGCCGTGGGCTGTAGGCTGTTTCACCTTGTATGCAGGTTGTAGGAGTGTCGTGGCAAAAGCAGAGGAGGAAACGAGCAGAGGATGGCGATGCAGAGGAGAGGAGGAAGCACAGGAAGCAGAGAAGAAGAAGGGGAAGACAGGAGGACACCCCTGCAGTGGACAAGAGGTTGCTTCAGCAGTCGTGGTAAGATCTCTCTTGCCCTTGTATTCTATCCTTCTCCTTTCATCTTCGCCTGGTTTCCATGGCCTCCCTTCTTTACTTGCCTTTCTTCGCTAGCTGCCTGTACTTGCCTTCTTCGCTAGCTGCCTGTACTTGCCTTCTTCACTAGCTGCGTGTACTTGCCTTCTTCTCTCTTGCCACCCCATCTCATCATAAGTTGTTATCTGCCACTGTCCCAGATGTTCCGAAGCCAAGGATGACGCAGAGGGAGCAGACAAGAGGGAGCTGCGATAAGGGAGCAGAGATGAGGGAGAAGAATTGTAATGTGATAAGTCTTTTGGACATTTCGTTACCCTTCTTATTCCCTTTGACTCGTTCCTTCAATGCCCTGAATGTTATTTACTACTCCGCTTCACTCTCACCTGTCCGTCCATCTCCACATTAGCTTCCCTCTACCCAAATTTTCCCTTGCCTCCCACTCACTTCTTCCCTAGCCTCCTGTACTTGCCTTCGTCTCTCTTGCCACTTCTTCATCTCATTATGTCGTTGATCTGAAGCTGCCACTGATCCAGATGTTCCGAAGCTGACGATGACGCAGAGGGAGCAGAGACAAGGAAGCAGCAACGCTATCAAGTGGCAGCAAGCAAAGGCGAATTAACAGAGCCCTCTTTCTGTGGTGCGTTCCGAATGCCTTCCCTGCCCCATGCACCCTGCTTCTTCCAATCTCGCATTCCTTTCCTTCATGCCACCTGCTCTCCTCTCATATCCTTCTCCCTCCTTGTGTCTCTTGCTTCAGCCAGGAATGGCAGTGGTGGCATGGGACGGGCTTCAGGCGAGTCAGACAAGCCAGATCATCATCTTTTTATGGTAAGGCTGCTCACTCAACTCTCTTCTCTCTCTTTTTATTTTCTCCGATGTCCCCTTTACTTTCCTTGCTTTAAACCTCTTCCTCTCCTTTGCTTTCACATGGCTTTACCTCTCATGTTTTCTCCTTCGGATGTGATGAAAATTAGTGTGCGTAGGAGTGGCTTGTCAGGAGTTCGGCTTTTCTCCACCCGCACTGCGTTTCCTCCTTACCGTAAGGACCGCAGTGGTGGCATGGGGCAGAATTCAGGCAAGGGCCGCTGTGGTGGCACAGTGAGCTCCAGTCAGTGAGCTCCAGTCAGGGAGCTCCAGTCAGTGAGCTCCAGTCAGTGAGCTCCAGTCAGTGAGCTCCAGTCAGGGAGCTCCAGTCAGGGAGCTCCAGTCTGTGAGCTCCAGTCAGGGAGCTCCAGTCAGTGAGCTCCAGTCAGGGAGCTCCAGTCAGGGAGCTCCAGTGTCAGGGAGCTCCAGTCAGGGAGCTCCAGTCAGGGAGCTCCAGTCTGTGAGCTCCAGTCAGTGAGCTCCAGTCAGTGAGCTCCAGTCAGTGAGCTCCAGTGAGTGAGCTCCAGTCAGGGAGCTCCATTCAGTGAGCTCCAGTCAGTGAGCTCCAGTCAGTGAGCTCCAGTCAGGGAGCTCCAGTCTGTGAGCTCCAGTCAGGGAGCTCCAGTCAGGGAGCTCCAGTCAGTGAGCTCCAGTCAGTGAGCTCCAGTCAGGGAGCTCCAGTCAGGGAGCTCCAGTCAGGGAGCTCCAGTCAGGGAGCTCCAGTCAGTGAGCTCCAGTCAGGGAGCTCCAGTCAGGGAGCTCCAGTCAGTGAGCTCCAGTCAGGGAGCTCCAGTCAGGGAGCTCCAGTGTCAGGGAGCTCCAGTCAGGGAGCTCCAGTCAGGGAGCTCCAGTCTGTGAGCTCCAGTCAGTGAGCTCCAGTCAGTGAGCTCCAGTCAGTGAGCTCCAGTCAGGGAGCTCCAGTCAGGGAGGTCCAGTCAGTGAGCTCCAGTCAGGGAGCTCCAGTCTGTGAGCTCCAGTCAGGGAGCTCCAGTCAGTGAGCTCCAGTCAGTGAGCTCCAGTCAGTGAGCTCCAGTCAGGGAGCTCCAGTCAGGGAGGTCCAGTCAGTGAGCTCCAGTCAGGGAGCTCCAGTCTGTGAGCTCCAGTCAGGGAGCTCCAGTCAGGGAGCTCCAGTCAGGGAGCTCCAGTCAGGGAGCTCCAGTGTCAGGGAGCTCCAGTCAGGGAGCTCCAGTCAGGGAGCTCCAGTCTGTGAGCTCCAGTCAGTGAGCTCCAGTCAGTGAGCTCCAGTCAGTGAGCTCCAGTCAGTGAGCTCCAGTCAGGGAGCTCCATTCAGTGAGCTCCAGTCAGGGAGCTCCAGTCAGTGAGCTCCAGTCAGGGAGCTCCAGTCTGTGAGCTCCAGTCTGTGAGCTCCAGTCAGTGAGCTCCAGTCTGTGAGCTCCAGTCTGTGAGCTCCAGTCAGGGAGCTCCAGTCAGTGAGCTCCAGTCAGGGAGCTCCAGTCAGTGAGCTCCAGTCAGTGAGCTCCAGTCAGGGAGCTACAGTCAGGTAGCTCCAGTCACTGAGCTCCAGTCAGTGAGCTCCAGTCAGTGAGCTCCAGTCAGGGAGCTCCAGTCAGGGAGCTCCAGTCAGTGTGCTCCAGTCAGGGAGCTCCAGTCAGTGAGCTCCAGTCAGTGAGCTCCAGTCAGTGAGCTCCAGTCAGTGAGCTCCAGTCAGTGATCTCCAGTCAGGGAGCTCCAGTCAGTGAGCTCCAGTCAGGGAGCTCCAGTCAGGGAGCTCCAGTCAGTAAGCTCCAGTCAGTGAGCTCCAGTCAGTGAGCTCCAGTCAGTGAGCTCCAGTGTCAGGGAGCTCCAGTCAGGTCGCACCAGTCGGGGAGCTCCAGTCAGTGAGCTCCAGTCAGGTCGCACCAGTCAGGGAGGTCCAGTCAGTGAGCTCCAGTCAGGGAGCTCCAGTCTGTGAGCTCCAGTCAGGGAGCTCCAGTCAGTGAGCTCCAGTCGGTGAGCTCCAGTCAGTGAGCTCCAGTCAGGGAGCTCCAGTCAGGGAGGTCCAGTCAGTCAGCTCCAGTCAGGGAGCTCCAGTCTGTGAGCTCCAGTCAGTGAGCTCCAGTCAGTGAGCTCCAGTGTCAGGGAGCTCCAGTCAGTGAGCTCCAGTCAGTGAGCTCCAGTCAGTGAGCTCCAGTCAGGGAGCTCCAGTCAGTGAGCTCCAGTCAGTGAGCTCCAGTCAGTGAGCTCAAGTCAGGGAGCTCCAGTCAGGGAGGTCCAGTCAGTTAGCTCCAGTCAGGGAGCTCCAGTCAGGGAGCTCCAGTCAGTGAGCTCCAGTCAGGGAGCTCCAGTCTGTGAGCTCCAGTCAGGGAGCTCCAGTCAGGGAGCTCCAGTCAGTGAGCTCCAGTCAGTGAGCTCCAGTCAGGGAGCTCCAGTCAGGGAGCTCCAGTCAGTGAGCTCCAGTCAGTGAGCTCCAGTCAGTGAGCTCCAGTCAGGGAGCTCCAGTCAGTTAGCTCCAGTCAGGGAGCTCCAGTCAGGGAGCTCCAGTCAGTGAGCTCCAGTGTCAGGGAGTTCCAGTCTGGGAGCACCAGTCGGGGAGCTTCAGTCCAGTCAGTGAGCTCCAGTCAGGGAGCTCCAGTCAGTGAGCTCCAGTCTGGGAGCTCCAGTCTGTGAGCTCCAGTCAGGGAGCTCCAGTCAGTGAGCTCCAGTCAGTGAGCTCCAGTCAGTGAGCTACAGTCAGGGAGCTCCAGTCAGTGAGCTCCAGTCAGGGAGCTCCAGTCAGTGAGCTCCAGTCAGTGAGCTCCAGTCAGTGAGCTCCAGTCAGGGAGCTCCAGTCAGTGAGCTCCAGTCAGGGAGCTCCAGTCTGTGAGCTCCAGTCAGTGAGCTCCAGTCAGTGAGCTCCAGTCAGGGAGCTCCAGTCAGTGAGCTCCAGTCAGTGAGCTCCAGTCAGTGAGCTCCAGTCAGGGAGCTCCAGTCAGTGAGCTCCAGTCAGTGAGCTCCAGTCAGTGAGCTCCAGCCAGTGAGCTCCAGTCAGTGAGCTCCAGTCAGTGAGCTCCAGTCAGTGAGCTCCAGTCATTGAGCTCCAGTCAGGGAGCTCCAGTCAGGGAGCACCAGTCGGGGAGCTTCAGTCCAGTCAGTGAGCTCCAGTCAGGGAGCTCCAGTTAGTGAGCTCCAGTCAGGGAGCTCCAGTCTGTGAGCTCCAGTCAGGGAGCTCCAGTCAGTGAGCTCCAGTCAGGGAGCTCCAGTCAGGGAGCTCCAGACAGTGAGCTCCAGTCAGTGAGCTCCTCAGTCAGTGAGCTCCAGTCAGTGAGCTCCAGTCAGGGAGCTCCAGTCCGTGAGCTCCAGTCAGGGAGCTCCAGTCAGGGAGCTCCAGTCAGTGAGCTCCAGTCAGGGAGCTCCTCAGTCAGGGAGCTCCAGTCAGGGAGCTCCAGTCAGTGAGCTCCAGTCAGGGAGCTCCAGTCAGTGAGCTCCAGTCAGTGAGCTCCAGTCAGGGAGCTCCAGTCAGTGAGCTCCAGTCAGTGAGCTCCAGTCAGGGAGCTCCAGTCTGTGAGCTCCAGTCAGGGAGCTCCAGTCAGTGAGCTCCAGTCAGTGAGCTCCAGTCAGTGAGCTCCAGTCAGGGAGCTCCAGTCAGTGAGCTCCAGTCAGGGAGCTCCAGTCAGTGAGCTCCAGTCAGGGAGCTCCAGTCAGTGAGCTCCAGTGTCAGGGAGCTCCAGTCAGGAGCACCAGTCGGGGAGCTTCAGTCCAGTCAGTGAGCTCCAGTCAGGGAGCTCCAGTCAGTGAGCTCCAGTCAGTGAGCTCCAGTCAGGGAGCTCCAGTCAGGGAGCTCCAGTCAGTGAGCTCCAGTCAGGGAGCTCCAGTCAGTGAGCTCCAGTCAGGGAGCTCCAGTCAGGGAGCTCCAGTCAGGGAGCTCCAGTCAGGGAGCTCCAGTCAGTGAGCTCCAGTCAGGGAGCTCCAGTCAGTGAGCTCCAGTGTCAGGGAGCTCCAGTCAGTGAGCTCCAGTCAGTGAGCTCCAGTCAGTGAGCTCCAGTCAGGGAGCTCCAGTCAGTGAGCTCCAGTCAGTGAGCTCCTCAGTCAGTGAGCTCCAGTCAGTGAGCTCCAGTCAGGGAGCTCCAGTCAGTGAGCTCCAGTCAGGGAGCTCCAGACAGTGAGCTCCAGTCAGTGAGCTCCAGTCAGTGAGCTACAGTCAGGGAGCTCCAGTCAGTGAGCTCCAGTCAGGGAGCTCCAGTCAGTGAGCTCCAGTCAGTGAGCTCCAGTCAGTGAGCTCCAGTCAGGGAGCTCCAGTCAGTGAGCTCCAGTCAGGGAGCTCCAGTCTGTGAGCTCCAGTCAGTGAGCTCCAGTCAGTGAGCTCCAGTCAGGGAGCTCCAGTCAGTGAGCTCCAGTCAGTGAGCTCCAGTCAGTGAGCTCCAGTCAGGGAGCTCCAGTCAGTGAGCTCCAGTCAGTGAGCTCCAGTCAGTGAGCTCCAGCCAGTGAGCTCCAGTCAGTGAGCTCCAGTCAGTGAGCTCCAGTCAGTGAGCTCCAGTCAGTGAGCTCCAGTCAGGGAGCTCCAGTCAGGGAGCACCAGTCGGGGAGCTTCAGTCCAGTCAGTGAGCTCCAGTCAGGGAGCTCCAGTTAGTGAGCTCCAGTCAGGGAGCTCCAGTCTGTGAGCTCCAGTCAGGGAGCTCCAGTCAGTGAGCTCCAGTCAGGGAGCTCCAGTCAGGGAGCTCCAGTCAGTGAGCTCCAGTCAGTGAGCTCCTCTGTCAGTGAGCTCCAGTCAGTGAGCTCCAGTCAGGGAGCTCCAGTCAGTGAGCTCCAGTCAGGGAGCTCCAGTCAGGGAGCTCCAGTCAGTGAGCTCCAGTCAGTGAGCTCCTCAGTCAGGGAGCTCCAGTCAGGGAGCTCCAGTCAGTGAGCTCCAGTCAGGGAGCTCCAGTCAGTGAGCTCCAGTCAGTGAGCTCCAGTCAGGGAGCTCCAGTCAGTGAGCTCCAGTCAGTGAGCTCCAGTCAGGGAGCTCCAGTCTGTGAGCTCCAGTCAGGGAGCTCCAGTCAGTGAGCTCCAGTCAGTGAGCTCCAGTCAGAGAGCTCCAGTCAGGGAGCTCCAGTCAGTGAGCTCCAGTCAGGGAGCTCCAGTCAGTGAGCTCCAGTCAGGGAGCTCCAGTCAGTGAGCTCCAGTCAGGGAGCTCCAGTCAGTGAGCTCCAGTGTCAGGGAGCTCCAGTCAGGAGCACCAGTCGGGGAGCTTCAGTCCAGTCAGTGAGCTCCAGTCAGGGAGCTCCAGTCAGTGAGCTCCAGTCAGTGAGCTCCAGTCAGGGAGCTCCAGTCAGGGAGCTCCAGTCAGTGAGCTCCAGTCAGTGAGCTCCAGTCAGGGAGCTCCAGTCAGTGAGCTCCAGTCAGGGAGCTCCAGTCAGTGAGCTCCAGTCAGTGAGCTCCAGTCAGTGAGCTCCAGTCAGGGAGCTCCAGTCAGTTAGCTCCAGTGTCAGGATGCTCCAGTCAGGGAGCACCAGTCGGGGAGCTTCAGTCCAATCAATGAGCTCCAGTCAGTGAGCTCCTCAGTCAGTGAGCTCCAGTCAGTGAGCTCCAGTCAGGGAGCTCCAGTCAGGGAGCTCCAGTCAGTGAGCTCCAGTCAGGGAGCTCCAGTCAGGGAGCTCCAGTCAGGGAGCACCAGTCAGTGAGCTCCAGTCAGTGAGCTCCAGTCAGTGAGCTCCAGTGTCAGGGAGTTCCAGTCAGGGAGCACCAGTCGGGGAGCTTCAGTCCAGTCAGTGAGCTTCAGTCAGGGAGCTCCAGTCAGGGAGCTCCAGTCAGTGAGCTCCAGTCAGTGAGCTCCAGTCAGGGAGCTTCAGTCAGGGAGCTCCAGTCAGGGAGCTCCAGTCAGTGAGCTCCAGTCAGGGAGCTCCAGTCAGGGAGCTCCAGTCAGTGAGCTCCAGTCAGGGAGCTCCAGTCAGGGAGCTCCAGTGTCAGGGAGCTCCAGTCAGGGAGCTTCAGTCAGGGAGCTCCAGTCTGTGAGCTCCAGTCAGTGAGCTCCAGTCAGTGAGCTCCAGTCAGTGAGCTCCAGTCAGTGAGCTCCAGTCAGGGAGCTCCATTCAGTGAGCTCCAGTCAAGGAGCTCCAGTCAGTGAGCTCCAGTCAGGGAGCTCCAGTCTGTGAGCTCCAGTCTGTGAGCTCCAGTCAGTGAGCTCCAGTCTGTGAGCTCCAGTCTGTGAGCTCCAGTCTGTGAGCTCCAGTCAGGGAGCTCCAGTCAGTGAGCTCCAGTCAGGGAGCTCCAGTCAGTGAGCTCCAGTCAGTGAGCTCCAGTCAGGGAGCTCCAGTCAGGGAGCTCCAGTCACTGAGCTCCAGTCAGTGAGCTCCAGTCAGTGAGCTTCAGTCAGGGAGCTCCAGTCAGGGAGCTCCAGTCAGTGAGCTCCAGTCAGGGAGCTCCAGTCAGTGAGCTCCAGTCAGTGAGCTCCAGTCAGTGAGCTCCAGTCAGTGAGCTCCAGTCAGTGATCTCCAGTCAGGGAGCTCCAGTCAGTGAGCTCCAGTCAGGGAGCTCCAGTCAGGGAGCTCCAGTCTGTGAGCTCCAGTCTGTGAGCTCCAGTCAGGGAGCTCCAGTCAGTGAGCTCCGGTCAGGGAGATCCAGTCTGTGAGCTCCAGTCAGTGAGCTCCAGTCAGTGAGCTCCAGTCAGTGAGCTCCAGTCAGTGAGCTCCAGTCAGTGAGCTCCAGTCAGGGAGCTCCAGTCAGGGAGCTCCAGTCAGTGAGCTCCAGTCAGTGAGCTCCTCAGTCAGTGAGCTCCAGTCAGTGAGCTCCAGTGTCAGGGAGCACCAGTCGGGGAGCTTCAGTCCAGTCAGTGAGCTCCAGTCAGGGAGCTCCAGTCAGTGAGCTCCAGTCAGGGAGCTCCAGTCTGTGAGCTCCAGTCAGGGAGCTCCAGTCAGTGAGCTCCAGTCAGTGAGCTCCAGTCAGGGAGCTCCAGTCAGGGAGCTCCAGTCAGGGAGCTCCAGTCAGGGAGCTCCAGTCAGTGAGCTCCAGTCAGTGAGCTCCAGTCAGGGAGCTCCAGTCAGGAAGCTCCAGTCAGGGAGCTCCAGTCAGTGAGCTCCAGTCAGGGAGCTCCAGTCAGGGAGCTCCAGTCAGTGAGCTCCAGTCAGGGAGCTCCAGTCAGTGAGCTCCAGTCAGTGAGCTCCAGTCAGTGAGCTCCAGTCAGGGAGCTCCAGTCAGGGAGCTCCAGTCAGTGAGCTCCAGTCAGGGAGCTCCAGTCAGGGAGCTCCAGTCAGTGAGCTCCAGTCAGGGAGCTCCAGTCAGGGAGCTCCAGTGTCAGGGAGCTCCAGTCAGGGAGCTCCAGTCAGGGAGCTCCAGTCAGTGAGCTCCAGTCAGGGAGCTCCAGTCAGGGAGCTCCATTCAGTGAGCTCCAGTCAGTGAGCTCCAGTCAGTGAGCTCCAGTCAGGGAGCTCCAGTCAGTGAGCTCCAGTCAGTGAGCTCCAGTCAGTGAGCTCCAGTCAGTGAGCTCCAGTCAGTGAGCTCCAGTCAGGGAGCTCCAGTCAGTGAGCTCCAGTCAGGGAGCTCCAGTCAGGGAGCTCCAGTCTGTGAGCTCCAGTCTGTGAGCTCCAGTCAGGGAGCTCCAGTCAGGGAGCTCCAGTCAGTGAGCTCCAGTCAGTGAGCTCCAGTCAGGGAGCTTAGTCAGGGAGCTCCAGTCAGTGAGCTCCAGTCAGTGAACTCCTCAGTCAGTGAGCTCCAGTCAGTGAGCTCCAGTGTCAGGGAGCACCAGTCGGGGAGCTTCAGTCCAGTCAGTGAGCTCCAGTCAGTGAGCTCCAGTCAGTGAGCTCCAGTCAGTGAGCTCCAGTCAGTGAGCTCCACTCAGTGAGCTCCAGTCAGTGAGCTCCAGTCAGGGAGCTCCAGTCAGGGAGCTCCAGTCAGTGAGCTCCAGTCAGTGAGCTCCTCAGTCAGTGAGCTCCAGTCAGTGAGCTCCAGTGTCAGGGAGCACCAGTCGAGAGCTTCAGTCCAGTCAGTGAGCTCCAGTCAGGGAGCTCCAGTCAGTGAGCTCCAGTCAGTGAGCTCCAGTCAGGGAGCTCCAGTCAGGGAGCTCCAGTCAGTTAGCTCCAGTCAGTGAGCTCCAGTCAGTGAGCTCCAGTCAGTGAGCTCCAGTCAGGGAGCTCCAGTCAGGGAGCTCCAGTCAGTGAGCTCCAGTCAGTGAGATCCTCAGTCAGTGAGCTCCAGTCAGTGAGCTCCAGTCAGGGAGCACCAATCGGGGAGCTCCAGTCAGTGAGCTCCAGTCAGGGAGCTCCAGTCAGTGAGCTCCAGTCAGGGAGCCCCAGTCAGGGAGCTCCAGTGTCAGGGAGCTCCAGTCAGGGAGCTCCAGTCAGGGAGCTCCAGTCTGTGAGCTCCAGTCTGTGAGCTCCAGTCAGTGAGCTCCAGTCAGTGAGCTCCAGTCAGTGAGCTCCAGTCAGGGAGCTCCATTCAGTGAGCTCCTGTCAGGGAGCTCCAGTCAGTGAGCTCCAGTCAGGGAGCTCCAGTCTGTGAGCTCCAGTCTGTGAGCTGCAGTCAGTGAGCTCCAGTCAGTGAGCTCCAGTCAGTGAGCTCCAGTCAGGGAGCTCCAGTCAGTGAGCTCCAGTCAGGGAGCTCCAGTCAGGGAGCTCCAGTGTCAGGGAGCTCCAGTCAGGGGGCTCCAGTCAGGGAGCTCCAGTCTGTGAGCTCCAGTCAGTGAGCTCCAGTCAGTGAGCTCCAGTCAGTGAGCTCCAGTCAGTGAGCTCCAGTCAGGGAGCTCCATTCAGTGAGCTCCAGTCAGGGAGCTCCAGTCAGTGAGCTCCAGTCAGGGAGCTCCAGTCAGTGAGCTCCAGTCAGGGAGCTCCAGTCAGTGAGCTCCAGTCTGTGAGCTCCAGTCTGTGAGCTCCAGTCAGGGAGCTCCAGTCAGTGAGCTCCAGTCAGGGAGCTCCAGTCAGTGAGCTCCAGTCAGTGAGCTCCAGTCAGGGAGCTCCAGTCAGGAGCTCCAGTCAGTGAGCTCCAGTCAGTGAGCTCCAGTCAGTGAGCTCCAGTCAGGGAGCTCCAGTCAGGGAGCTCCAGTCAGTGAGCTCCAGTCAGGGAGCTCCAGTCAGGGAGCTCCAGTCAGTGAGCTCCAGTCAGTGAGCTCCAGTCAGTGAGCTCCAGTCAGTGAGCTCCAGTCAGTGAGCTCCAGTCAGTGAGCTCCAGTCAGGGAGCTCCAGTCAGTGAGCTCCAGTCAGGGAGCTCCAGTCAGGAGCTCCAGTCAGTGAGCTCCAGTCAGTGAGCTCCAGTCAGGGAGCTCCAGTCAGTGAGCTCCAGTCAGTGAGCTCCAGTCAGTGAGCTCCAGTCAGTGAGCTCCAGTCAGTGAGCTCCAGTCAGGGAGCTCCAGTCAGTGAGCTCCAGTCAGGGAGCTCCAGTCAGGGAGCTCCAGTCTGTGAGCTCCAGTCTGTGAGCTCCAGTCAGGAGCTCCAGTCAGTGAGCTCCAGTCAGGGAGCTCCAGTCAGTGAGCTCCAGTCAGTGAGCTCCAGTCAGTGAGCTCCAGTCAGTGAGCTCCAGTCAGTGAGCTCCAGTCAGTGAGCTCCAGTCAGTGAGCTCTAGTCATGGAGCTCCAGTCAGGGAGCTCCAGTCAGTGAGCTCCAGTCAGTGAACTCCTCAGTCAGTGAGCTCCAGTGTCAGGGAGCACCAGTCGGGGAGCTTCAGTCCAGTCAGTGAGCTCCAGTCAGTGAGCTCCAGTCAGTGAGCTCCAGTCAGTGAGCTCCAGTCAGTGAGCTCCTCAGTCAGTGAGCTCCAGTCAGTGAGCTCCAGTGTCAGGGAGCACCAGTCGAGAGCTTCAGTCCAGTCAGTGAGCTCCAGTCAGGGAGCTCCAGTCAGTGAGCTCCAGTCAGTGAGCTCCAGTCAGGGAGCTCCAGTCAGGGAGCTCCAGTCAGTGAGCTCCAGTCAGTGAGCTCCAGTCAGTGAGCTCCAGTCAGTGAGCTCCAGTCAGGGAGCTCCAGTCAGGGAGCTCCAGTCAGTGAGCTCCAGTCAGTGAGCTCCTCAGTCAGTGAGCTCCAGTCAGTGAGCTCCAGTGTCAGGGAGCACCAGTCGGGGAGCTCCAGTCAGTGAGCTCCAGTCAGGGAGCTCCAGTCAGTGAGCTCCAGTCAGGGAGCTCCAGTCAGGGAGCTCCAGTGTCCGGGAGCTCCAGTCAGGGAGCTCCAGTCAGGGAGCTCCAGTCTGTGAGCTCCAGTCTGTGAGCTCCAGTCAGTGAGCTCCAGTCAGTGAGCTCCAGTCAGTGAGCTCCAGTCAGTGAGCTCCAGTCAGGGAGCTCCATTCAGTGAGCTCCAGTCAGGAGCTCCAGTGAGTGAGCTCCAGTCAGGGAGCTCCAGTCTGTGAGCTCCAGTCTGTGAGCTCCAGTCAGTGAGCTCCAGTCTGTGAGCTCCAGTCTGTGAGCTCCAGTCAGGGAGCTCCAGTCAGTGAGCTCCAGTCAGGGAGCTCCAGTCAGTGAGCTCCAGTCAGTGAGCTCCAGTCAGGGAGCTCCAGTCAGGGAGCTCCAGTCAGTGAGCTCCAGTCAGTGAGCTCCAGTCAGTGAGCTCCAGTCAGGGAGCTCCAGTCAGGGAGCTCCAGTCAGTGAGCTCCAGTCAGGGAGCTCCAGTCAGTGAGCTCCAGTCATTGAGCTCCAGTCAGTGAGCTCCAGTCAGTGAGCTCCAGTCAGTGATCTCCAGTCAGGGAGCTCCAGTCAGTGAGCTCCAGTCAGGGAGCTCCAGTCAGGGAGCTCCAGTCAGTGAGCTCCAGTCAGTGAGCTCCAGTCAGGGAGCTCCAGTCAGGGAGCTCCAGTCAGTGAGCTCCAGTCAGTGAGCTCCAGTCAGTGAGCTCCAGTCAGGGAGCTCCAGTCAGGGAGCTCCAGTCAGTGAGCTCCAGTCAGGGAGCTCCAGTCAGTGAGCTCCAGTCAGTGAGCTCCAGTCAGTGAGCTCCAGTCAGTGAGCTCCAGTCAGTGATCTCCAGTCAGGGAGCTCCAGTCAGTGAGCTCCAGTCAGGGAGCTCCAGTCAGGGAGCTCCAGTCAGTGAGCTCCAGTCAGTGAGCTCCAGTCAGTGAGCTCCAGTCAGGGAGCTCCAGTCAGGGAGCTCCAGTCAGTGAGCTCCAGTCAGGGAGCTCCAGTCAGTGAGCTCCAGTCAGTGAGCTCCAGTCAGTGAGCTCCAGTCAGTGAGCTCCAGTCAGTGATCTCCAGTCAGGGAGCTCCAGTCAGTGAGCTCCAGTCAGGGAGCTCCAGTCAGGGAGCTCCAGTCTGGGAGCTCCAGTCTGTGAGCTCCAGTCAGGGAGCTCCAGTCAGTGAGCTCCAGTCAGGGAGCTCCAGTCTGTGAGCTCCAGTCAGTGAGCTCCAGTCAGTGAGCTCCAGTCAGTGAGCTCCAGTCAGTGAGCTCCAGTCAGTGAGTTCCAGTCAGGGAGCTCCAGTCAGGGAGCTCCAGTCAGTGAGCTCCAGTCAGTGAGCTCCTCAGTCAGTGAGCTCCAGTCAGTGAGCTCCAGTGTCAGGGAGCACCAGTCGGGGAGCTTCAGTCCAGTCAGTGAGCTCCAGTCAGGGAGCTCCAGTCAGTGAGCTCCAGTCAGGGAGCTCCAGTCTGTGAGCTCCAGTCAGGGAGCTCCAGTCAGTGAGCTCCAGTCAGTGAGCTCCAGTCAGGGAGCTCCAGTCAGTGAGCTCCAGTCAGTGAGCTCCAGTCAGGGAGCTCCATTCAGTGAGCTCCAGTCAGGGAGCTCCAGTCAGTGAGCTCCAGTCAGGGAGCTCCAGTCAGTGAGCTCCAGTCAGGGAGCTCCAGTCAGTGAGCTCCAGTCTGTGAGCTCCAGTCTGTGAGCTCCAGTCAGTGAGCTCCAGTCAGTGAGCTCCAGTCAGGAGCTCCAGTCAGGGAGCTCCAGTCAGTGAGCTCCAGTCAGTGAGCTCCTCAGTCAGTGAGCTCCAGTCAGTGAGCTCCAGTGTCAGGGAGCACCAGTCGAGAGCTTCAGTCCAGTAGTGAGCTCCAGTCAGGGAGCTCCAGTCTGTGAGCTCCAGTCAGGGAGCTCCAGTCAGTGAGCTCCAGTCAGTGAGCTCCAGTCAGGGAGCTCCAGTCAGGGAGCTCCAGTCAGTGAGCTCCAGTCAGTGAGCTCCAGTGTCAGGGAGCACCAGTCGGGGAGCTCCAGTCAGTGAGCTCCAGTCAGGGAGCTCCAGTCAGTGAGCTCCAGTCAGGGAGCTCCAGTCAGGGAGCTCCAGTGTCCGGGAGCTCCAGTCAGGGAGCTCCAGTCAGGGAGCTCCAGTCTGTGAGCTCCAGTCTGTGAGCTCCAGTCAGTGAGCTCCAGTCAGTGAGCTCCAGTCAGTGAGCTCCAGTCAGGGAGCTCCATTCAGTGAGCTCCAGTCAGGGAGCTCCAGTCAGGGAGCTCCAGTCTAGGAGCTCCAGTCTGTGAGCTCCAGTCTGTGAGCTCCAGTCAGTGAGCTCCAGTCTGTGAGCTCCAGTCAGTGAGCTCCAGTCAGGGAGCTCCAGTCAGGGAGCTCCTGTCTGTGAGCTCCAGTCAGTGAGCTCCAGTCAGGGAGCTCCAGTCAGGGAGCTCCAGTCAGGGAGCTCCAGTCAGTGAGCTCCAGTCAGTGAGCTCCAGTCAGGGAGCTCCAGTCAGGGAGCTCCAGTCAGGGAGCTCCAGTTAGTGAGCTCCAGTCAGGGAGCTCCAGTCAGTGAGCTCCAGTCATTGAGCTCCAGTCAGTGAGCTCCAGTCAGTGAGCTCCAGTCAGTGATCTCCAGTCAGGGAGCTCCAGTCAGTGAGCTCCAGTCAGGGAGCTCCAGTCAGGGAGCTCCAGTCTGTGAGCTCCAGTCAGTGAGCTCCAGTCAGTGAGCTCCAGTCAGGGAGCTCCAGTCTGTGAGCTCCAGTCAGTGAGCTCCAGTCAGTGAGCTCCAGTCAGGGAGCTCCAGTCAGTGAGCTCCAGTCAGTGAGTTCCAGTCAGGGAGCTCCAGTCAGGGAGCTCCAGTCAGTGAGCTCCAGTCAGTGAGCTCCTCAGTCAGTGAGCTCCAGTCAGTGAGCTCCAGTGTCAGGGAGCACCAGTCGGGGAGCTTCAGTCCAGTCAGTGAGCTCCAGTCAGGGAGCTCCAGTCAGTGAGCTCCAGTCAGGGAGCTCCAGTCTGTGAGCTCCAGTCAGGGAGCTCCAGTCAGTGAGCTCCAGTCAGTGAGCTCCAGTCAGGGAGCTCCAGTCAGTGAGCTCCAGTCAGTGAGCTCCAGTCAGGAGCTCCAGTCAGTGAGCTCCAGTCAGGGAGCTCCATTCAGTGAGCTCCAGTCAGGGAGCTCCAGTCAGTGAGCTCCAGTCAGGGAGCTCCAGTCAGTGAGCTCCAGTCTGTGAGCTCCAGTCTGTGAGCTCCAGTCAGTGAGCTCCAGTCAGTGAGCTCCAGTCAGGGAGCTCCAGTCAGGGAGCTCCAGTCAGTGAGCTCCAGTCAGTGAGCTCCTCAGTCAGTGAGCTCCAGTCAGTGAGCTCCAGTGTCAGGGAGCACCAGTCGAGAGCTTCAGTCAGTAGTGAGCTCCAGTCAGGGAGCTCCAGTCTGTGAGCTCCAGTCAGGGAGCTCCAGTCAGTGAGCTCCAGTCAGTGAGCTCCAGTCAGGGAGCTCCAGTCAGGAGCTCCAGTCAGTGAGCTCCAGTCAGTGAGCTCCAGTCAGTGAGCTCCAGTCAGTGAGCTCCAGTCAGGGAGCTCCAGTCAGGGAGCTCCAGTCTGTGAGCTCCAGTCAGTGAGCTCCAGTCAGTGAGCTCCAGTCAGTGAGCTCCAGTCAGTGAGCTCCAGTCAGGGAGCTCCATCAGTGAGCTCCAGTCAGGGAGCTCCAGTCAGTGAGCTCCAGTCAGGGAGCTCCAGTCTGTGAGCTCCAGTCTGTGAGCTCCAGTCAGTGAGCTCCAGTCTGTGAGCTCCAGTCTGTGAGCTCCAGTCAGGGAGCTCCAGTAAGTGAGCTCCAGTCAGGGAGCTCCAGTCAGTGAGCTCCAGTCAGTGAGCTCCAGTCAGGGAGCTCCAGTCAGGGAGCTCCAGTCAGTGAGCTCCAGTCAGTGAGCTCCAGTCAGTGAGCTCCAGTCAGGGAGCTCCAGTCAGGGAGCTCCAGTCAGTGAGCTCCAGTCAGTGAGCTCCAGTCAGTGAGCTCCAGTCAGTGAGCTCCAGTCAGGGAGCTCCAGTCAGTGAGCTCCAGTCAGTGAGCTCCAGTCAGTGAGCTCCAGTCAGTGAGCTCCAGTCAGTGAGCTCCAGTCAGGGAGCTCCAGTCAGTGAGCTCCAGTCAGTGAGCTCCTCAGTCAGTGAGCTCCAGTCAGGGAGCTCCAGTCAGGGGCTCCAGTCAGTGAGCTCCAGTCAGGGAGCTCCAGTCAGGGAGCTCCAGTCAGTGAGCTCCAGTCAGTGAGCTCCAGTCAGTGAGCTCCAGTCAGTGAGCTCCAGTCAGTGAGCTCCAGTCAGGGAGCTCCATTCAGTGAGCTCCAGTCAGGGAGCTCCAGTCAGTGAGCTCCAGTCAGGGAGCTCCAGTCTGTGAGCTCCAGTCAGGGAGCTCCAGTCAGGGAGCTCCAGTCAGTGAGCTCCAGTCAGTGAGCTCCAGTCAGGGAGCTCCAGTCAGGGAGCTCCAGTCAGGGAGCTCCAGTCAGGGAGCTCCAGTCAGTGAGCTCCAGTCAGGGAGCTCCAGTCAGGGAGCTCCAGTCAGTGAGCTCCAGTCAGGGAGCTCCAGTCAGGGAGCTCCAGTCAGGGAGCTCCAGTCAGGGAGCTCCAGTCTGGGAGCTCCAGTCTGTGAGCTCCAGTCAGTGAGCTCCAGTCAGTGAGCTCCAGTCAGTGAGCTCCAGTCAGTGAGCTCCAGTCAGGGAGCTCCAGTCAGGGAGCTCCAGTCAGGGAGCTCCAGTCTGTGAGCTCCAGTCAGGGAGCTCCAGTCAGTGAGCTCCAGTCAGGGAGCTCCAGTCTGTGAGCTCCAGTCAGTGAGCTCCAGTCAGTGAGCTCCAGTCAGTGAGCTCCAGTCAGTGAGCTCCAGTCAGTGAGTCCAGTCAGGGAGCTCCAGTCAGGGAGCTCCAGTCAGTGAGCTCCAGTCAGTGAGCTCCTCAGTCAGTGAGCTCCAGTCAGTGAGCTCCAGTGTCAGGGAGCACCAGTCGGGGAGCTTCAGTCCAGTCAGTGAGCTCCAGTCAGGGAGCTCCAGTCAGTGAGCTCCAGTCAGGGAGCTCCAGTCTGTGAGCTCCAGTCAGGGAGCTCCAGTCAGTGAGCTCCAGTCAGTGAGCTCCAGTCAGGGAGCTCCAGTCAGTGAGCTCCAGTCAGTGAGCTCCAGTCAGGGAGCTCCATTCAGTGAGCTCCAGTCAGGGAGCTCCAGTCAGTGAGCTCCAGTCAGGGAGCTCCAGTCAGGGAGCTCCAGTCAGTGAGCTCCAGTCAGTGAGCTCCAGTCAGTGAGCTCCAGTCAGTGAGCTCCAGTCAGTGAGCTCCAGTCAGGGAGCTCCAGTCAGGGAGCTCCAGTCAGTGAGCTCCAGTCTGTGAGCTCCAGTCAGTGAGCTCCAGTCAGTGAGCTCCAGTCAGGGAGCTCCAGTCAGTGAGCTCCAGTCAGTGAGCTCCAGTCAGTGAGCTCCAGTCAGTGAGCTCCAGTCAGTGAGCTCCAGTCAGGGAGCTCCATCAGTGAGCTCCAGTCAGTGAGCTCCTCAGTCAGTGAGCTCCAGTCAGTGAGCTCCAGTCAGTGATCTCCAGTCAGGGAGCTCCGGTCAGTGAGCTCCAGTCAGGGAGCTCCAGTCAGGGAGCTCCAGTCTGTGAGCTCCAGTCTGTGAGCTCCAGTCAGGGAGCTCCAGTCAGTGAGCTCCAGTCAGTGAGCTCCAGTCAGTGAGCTCCAGTCAGTGAGCTCCAGTCAGTGAGCTCCAGTCAGGGAGCTCCAGTCAGGGAGCTCCAGTCAGTGAGCTCCAGTCAGTGAGCTCCTCAGTCAGTGAGCTCCAGTCAGTGAGCTCCAGTGTCAGGGAGCACCAGTCGGGGAGCTTCAGTCCAGTCAGTGAGCTCCAGTCAGGGAGCTCCAGTCAGTGAGCTCCAGTCAGGGAGCTCCAGTCTGTGAGCTCCAGTCAGGGAGCTCCAGTCAGTGAGCTCCAGTCAGTGAGCTCCAGTCAGGGAGCTCCAGTCAGTGAGCTCCAGTCAGTGAGCTCCAGTCAGTGAGCTCCAGTCAGTGAGCTCCAGTCAGTGAGCTCCAGTCAGGGAGCTCCAGTCAGGGAGCTCCAGTCAGTGAGCTCCAGTCAGTGAGCTCCTCAGTCAGTGAGCTCCAGTCAGTGAGCTCCAGTCAGGGAGCTCCAGTCAGTGAGCTCCAGTCAGGGAGCTCCAGTCAGTGAGCTCCAGTCTGTGAGCTCCAGTCAGGGAGCTCCAGTCTGTGAGCTCCAGTCAGGGAGCTCCAGTCAGTGAGCTCCAGTCAGTGAGCTCCAGTCAGGGAGCTCCAGTCAGGGAGCTCCAGTCAGTGAGCTCCAGTCAGTGAGCTCCAGTCAGTGAGCTCCAGTCAGTGAGCTCCAGTCAGGGAGCTCCAGTCAGGGAGCTCCAGTCAGTGAGCTCCAGTCAGTGAACTCCTCAGTCAGTGAGCTCCAGTCAGTGAGCTCCAGTGTCAGGGAGCACCAGTCGGGGAGCTTCAGTCCAGTCAGTGAGCTCCAGTCAGTGAGCTCCAGTCAGTGAGCTCCAGTCAGTGAGCTCCAGTCAGTGAGCTCCAGTCAGTGAGCTCCAGTCAGTGAGCTCCAGTCAGGGAGCTCCAGTCAGGGAGCTCCAGTCAGTGAGCTCCAGTCAGTGAGCTCCTCAGTCAGTGAGCTCCAGTCAGTGAGCTCCAGTGTCAGGAGCACCAGTCGGGGAGCTTCAGTCCAGTCAGTGAGCTCCAGTCAGGGAGCTCCAGTCAGTGAGCTCCAGTCAGGGAGCTCCAGTCTGTGAGCTCCAGTCAGGGAGCTCCAGTCAGTGAGCTCCAGTCAGTGAGCTCCAGTCAGGGAGCTCCAGTCAGGGAGCTCCAGTCTGTGAGCTCCAGTCAGTGAGCTGTTAGAATACCATCCTCACTTGTAACCTGCATCTATCCTATAAGCTACGGCTAGAGGTAGACACCCAAATGTAGTTTGGGTGTAGAGCTAGGGCTAACCCTAATTGGGGGTTGGAACTCAACACTTGGCCCCCAAGGTTGGGTTGGGAATTATTGGCCCCCCCAATAATGTTGAACCACCTTTGGTCAACATTATTGGTCCCCCCAATAATTCCTCAACTCAACTTATTGGTGGGGGCCAATAATGTTGGCTAGGCTCCCAACCAAACCATCCCTCCTAGCACAACTATGTATACCCCCTCTATTCCTAATATCATGTATGGTTCATCTTCACAATTTCTCACATGGTAATCAGAGCCACACGGCTAACACCTTCTTCGATCCTAGGAACCATACCTCCGCGTGCTAAATCACGCCCATTCCCCTCACACGACAACTAAGTCGTACTTAGTGCCTAGTGCACGCCTACGCCCTCACGGCCCCCCTCCCCCCTACGCGAAATCTCTGCCCAATCTCCGTTCTCACGGTCAGATTTGCCGCTTAAGGCCCCCCCTCCCCCCTTTCCGCCCCACGACGCGATTTCAACCGCCACCAACCCTGATCCGGGGCGACCGCCACAAACGCGACGAACACGAACGCCCTTCGCGGATTAGGGTTTCACGGGCTACCGCCGCGAACGCGACGAACGCGGGCGACCGCCGCGGACGCGACGAACGCGGGCGACCGCCACGGACGCGACGAACGCGGGCGACCGCCGCGGACGCGACGAACGCGGGCGACCGCGCGGACGCGACGACCGCGGGCGACAGCCGCGGACGCAACGACTGCGGGCGACCGCCGCGGACGCGACGACAGCGGGCGACCGCCGCGGACGCGTCGATCGCGGGCGACCGCCACGGACGCGACGACCGCGGGCGACCGTCGCGGACGCCACGACCGTGGGCGCCCGCCGCAGCCGCGACGACCGCGGGCGACCGCCGCGGACTCGACCAGCGGAGGCGACCGCCGCGGACGCGACCAGCGGAGGCGACCGCCGCGGACGCGACCAGCGGAGCGACCGCCGTGGACGCGACCAGCGGAGGCGACCGCCGCGAACGCGACCAACGGAGGCGACCAGCGGAGGCGACCGCCGCGGACGCGACCAGAGGAAGGCGACCGCCGCGGACGCGACCAGCGGAGGCGATCAGGGGAGACGATCAGCGGAGGCGACCAGGCGCAGCCGCGGGCAACGCGACCTGACACAGCTGTGGGCGACAGGATCAGGCGCAACAGTGAGCGACGCGACTAGGCGCAGCCTCTCGACCGCACCACCCCTTCAGGTGGTGTCGTCACCCAGATTGACCGCACCCGCCCTCCAGCCGGTGTCGTCACCCCCTCCCCCCTCCTCCCCCTCATGGCAGACGACTCTACTCCCATTGAGCTCGGAGCTATCGACAAGCTCGAGCTCCTTCATGATACCACCGCTGTGAACTGGGCGTCGTTCGAGGATACACTCCACACCCACCTTGGCTCTGTCATCATCCAGGACTACTGTCTTCTTGACATAGTCCTTGAACACCCTAACGGCCTTCCACCCGTTCTCCCTCCTCCTCTTGATCCGCCCCCCCCCCCAAGCCGCCCCCCCCCCAGTCCACGTCCAGAACTATTAGCCCCGCCCCCCATGCTCCAGTTCATGATGATAACCCAGACCGCTGGGCGGCCAACTTGAACAACTACAATAAGCTACGTGACAACTACACTATCCAGCGTGAGGCATACCGTGTTGCTGAGGAAGCCCATGCTATCGCCACTGAGCGCATTCTCCAGTACGAAAAGGATGAGAGGGATCATGCTGCAGAGCTGCGCAAACTTCACAAGGATGTCGCAGCATGGCGTGTCGCGGATCGACGCGCTCTCGCCATCATCTTATCTCTCCTGCATTCCCCCACACCTCAAACGTGACCTCCGACCCACTTCCTCCTCCAGCCTCTGGAAAACTCTCTCCACTCAGTATGATCGCCAGGATCTTCGCTCCCTCCTTGCTCTCTTTCGTAAGTTCCAAGACACCACTCTTGACTCCTCTCTCCACAGCTGCTGCCTACACCCGCCGGCTCATTGATACTGCACAACGCCTCAACGATCGGGGCATTGTCATCTCTGAATCTCTCCTCACTGCACGCATTCTCGACTGCCTCCCCCCCACATATGACACATACCGCATCACCTTTACCTCCCGCTACCGCCACCCTCCTCCTGTGACCCGACCATCGAATGGCTACTTGACAGTGAAGCAGACCTTCAACGTGACTCCACCACTATCAATGCAGTTCAGACTCGCAACAACCACCCCAAAGCACCCCCCGCCGGCAACCAGACCAACGGCGGCAGTGGCAGCCAAGGCGGTACTCTGGCGGTGGTGGAGGCAGCCGTGGTGGTGGACGTGGTGGAGGACGAGGAGGAGACGCAGTGGTGGACGCGGTGGTGGCCGTGGTGGACGTGGCGGAAACGCCTCACCTTCGGGCACCCTTCCCCGTGTCAGTACATCATCCGCTATGGCTCCAACAAAGGTCAGCCATGCTCTCAGACCACTCATACCACTGACACGTGCTTCAAAGCCCTCACTGACGAGTGGTTCGCACGTGGCAACGTTGGCACTCCACCTCGGTGGAACACTGTCTTCCCACGCCCCTCCCTCCATGACATTCGCACTCTCCCCCCCTCTATCCCCCCTCTACTCCCTAACCTTCACAATGTCCTCGCTCAGCATCTCCCATCTCACATCCTTCAGCAAGTTCAACAGCTTCTCCCCTCGTCCACCCCCCTCCATCATCACTCCCACTCCTCCTCCACCCACACTCCCCTCCAGTCCCTCCCACTCACTATCCCCACCCTATGCTGGCTGGCCTTATCCTCCCTATGCTGGATATGGCCCTGGCCCCCAGCACCTGCTGCCACTACTGCTGCTGAACAGACCTCCTCCTCGAACAACCCTCCTGGCTTTACTCCGTCCCCTCTGCTGGCTTCATAGGACATGTGAACTCTGCTCCTGCTGATCCTCTGTATGCCCATGCTATTAATGAGTCTCTTTTCCAGTACTCCGCCTTTTCCTCCTCCTCCTCATGCCTTGAGTTTATCATTGACAGTGGAGCGACACACACTGTTCTGCGCGATGCAGGCACACTGGTACCCCTCCCCACTCCCTCCACTATCCACGGAGCTGACTCCAGTTTCACCATCTCTAGTCAACACAACCTCCACCCACCCCCTGTCCCATCTTCCCCTCCGGTACCGTCACAGGTCTCTACATCCCCTCCCTACGTAACAATCTGGTAGCACTATGTGACCTCACCAGGTTCAATGTCACCGCCCTCTTCCCCGGGTCATGCACTCTACTGCGACCTCTTTCTTTCACACCACCACTGGCCGCCGCTTCCTCTGTCGCATTCCCCTCTGCCCTCGCACAAACCTGTATACGTACCGCACACCTCGCACCTCCATTCACCACCTCATCGCCCCAAACATTACCCCTTCCCCTCCCCTCACCTCCCCCCCCCCTTCCCATCCCCTCCCCCATCCCCTCCCCCATCCCCTCCCCCCCCCTCCCCTCCCCTTCTCTTCCCCCCCCTCCCCCCCCCCCTCCTCCACCTCCTCCTGTCACTGTCGTGACCTCACCCACCCCGCAGTCCTCCTTCACCATAGGTTGGGTCATCCCAACTTTGCCACCCTCCGTCAAACTGTCTCCAACCAACTCCTCGACGGACTCCCCCTCCCCCCCCTCACCCTTCCCCCTCTCCCCCCCGTCACCCTCCCCTCCCTGCTCAGTGTGCATTGAAAGCAAACTGAAACAGGCCCCCACAAGAGTCATCCCTCCTTTTCCCCCCTCCTCCCCCCCAGATCTTGTCTCACATGGACCTCTGGGGTCCCAACCCTTCCCCCCCACCAGGCAAGGTCATAAATACCTGCTCATCCTGGTGGATGACCACAGCGCTACTCCTCCGTCTCCCTCCTTCGCACGAAAGCGGAGGCTCCAGCTGCTATCATTGCCTGGGCTGAGCAAGCACGCACCATTTCGAACGCCCTGTCTCCCGCTTCCACTCTGATGTGGTGGTGAGTTCCTTAACAACATGCTCTCCTCCTACTGCACCACTCATGGCATTATTCACACCTACACCCTGCCTCATTCCCCTCAGCAGAATGGTGTGGCGGAAAGTAGGGTCCGCGAGGTCACCAAGACTGCTCGGTGTCTCATGGTCCATGCCTCCTGCCCCCGCCCTCTCTCTGGGGCTATGCCATCCTCCACGCTGCCATCCTCACTAACTTATACCCCCTCATCCCTCCCGGCCCACCACCACTCCCACTGCACTCTGGACATCCAAAAAGCCCGACATCACACCCCCCCTGCGCGTATGGGGTTCCAAGGCGTATGTTCTCATACACCCTGCCGACCGCTCACGCAAAGCTGGGAAGCTAGCCTCCCGCACTCTCCCCTGCATTTTCCTTGGTCACAACACCTCCTCCCCGGACTATCTCTTCCTCCATCCCCCCTCAGGTCGCCTCATTCGTAGTCGGGATGTGGAATTCGATGAAGCCCACCCGTACTACACCTCCCCCAATGTCCCTAACCCCCTCCCTCTAACCACCCGTCCCCTCCTCTGGACTGACACCATTCCCCCCCCACCTCCTCTCCTCCCCTCCCCTTCCCTTCTCCCCCCTCCCACCATTGTCCCACCTACACCCCCACCTCTCTCTCCCACTCTCCCCCCGCCTCATCAGGAGACATCCTTGACCCCGTCCACCCTCCCTCCCCACCCGCTGCCCCCCCCTCCCCCTCCCCATCCCTCCCCACCCCCTACCCCTCCTTCACCCGCTCCCCCTCCCCATCCCTCCCCACCCCCTCCCCCTCCTTCACCCGCTGCCCCTCCACACCCCTCCCCACCCCCTCCCCCTCCCCCCCCCCATACACAACATTCCCCACCTCCCCCCTCGCCACGCCCTCCCCCACTCACTCCACCTCCTTCCCTCCCGGCCCATACTTCCCACTCCCCCTTTCATACTCCGCCACTACCCTCACACCCGGTCCACGGTCCCCATTCTCGGTACCCCAAGGTCCACCCCTTCCTCCATCCAGTCTCTCACATCCACCCCCCTTCTCCGCCACCATAGCACCTCCCCTCCCCCCCGCCCAGCCCCTCAGGTTCTCTCAGCAATCGCGCTCCCGTATCTCTGCCCCTCACGGCAACTCAGCGAAGCCGAGCTACAATGCAGCTGTCTCCCCGCCCCGACCCTCAGCGCAGCAGAGCACCAGTGCAGCTGTGTCCCCGCATCGGCCCGACCCTCCAGCGCAGCTGTCTTTCCACTCCACTGCCTCCTCTCCCTCCTCCTCCTCTCACTCCGGACCTCTCTGAAGACTCTCATGATGAGCTAATGTTCCTCCACCTTCTCTCACCCACAGTCGCCCCCGTCGTCCGCACAATGGTTGGCACGACTGTTCTTCTCTTCTCCACCACCCCACCATCTACGAACCCACCACCTATGAGCAAGCACTTGCCTGCCTTGATGCACCTCTCTGGATCGAGGCCATGGTCAAGGAAAGCAACGCCTTCATCAGCAACCGCTCGTTTATCGACGTTCCTCGTCCCTCTAAACACAACGTGGTCCAAGGCAGGTGGCTTTTTCGAGTCAAACTACTCCCTGGCGACGCCCCTGTGTACAAGGCTCGATATGTGGCAAAGGGCTTCACACAGACCTATGGCTCAGACTTCTTCGAGACCTATTCGCCCACCGCCACTCCACCGGTCATCCGAGTGTTTTTAGACTTCGTTGGGAGACATGGAATGATACTTCACTCCATGGATGTCACCACCGCCTTTCTACAAGGCGACCTTCACGAACTCATCTTTCTGGAACGACCCAAAGGCTTCCACGCCCCTCACGACCCTACCACTGTTTGGAAGCTGCTACGCCCTGTCTACGGGCTCAAACAAGCACCTCGGGAATGGCACGCCAAACTCTCCTCCACCCTTCGCGAACTTGGCTTTCGCCCCTCTCGTGCCGCCTCCTGCCTCTTCCTGCGCCTCACCCCATCACCCTTCTTCATCCTCGTCTACGTCGACGACATGCTGCTGGCCGCTGACACAGCTGCTGAACTCCAGGAGGTCAAGGATGAGCTGCAGAAACGTCTCAACTGCAAAGACCTGGGGGAGGTCCGCAACTACCTCGGCATGGAGATCACTCGCGACCTCGCAGCCAAGACCATCACCCTCTCTCAATCTTTCTACATCGAGAAGATTCTTGAGAGGTTTGGCATGAAAACCTGCAAACCCATCCCCACACCACTTGCATTCGGGCATCGGCTCTCCCCTCCCACCGCCCCTGTCACCTCCCCTCATCCCTATCCAGAACTTGTTGGGGCCCTGATGTACGCCATGGTCTGCACTCGTCCCGACCTTGCATACCCAGTCAGTGTTTTGGCGCAGTTTGTTGGCACCGGCAGGCATGGTGAAGAGCATTGGAAGGCGGCCATGCGGGTTCTTCGCTACCTACAAGGCACAAAGGACCATGTCCTCACTCTTGGTGGTGTGAACCCACCCAGTCTTCAAGGCTTCAGCGACTCATCTTGGGCTGACGCACAGCCCGACCGTCGCAGCTCCCAAGGATATGGTTTTACACTTGGAAGTGGCCTCATCAGTTGGCGCTCCACCCGCTCTTCCTCCGTCGCCCTCTCCTCATGCGAAGCCGAATTGTACGCGGTCACGATGGCGGCTCAGGAGGCACGCTGGCTCAGCTATCTGCTCACCGACCTTGGTTCCCCACAACCCTGCCCCACGTTGTGGTGTGACAACGACAGTACCATCCACCTCACCAAAGAAGCCGTCTTTCATGGTCGCTCCAAACACATCGAGCTCCGCTACTACTTCGTTCGTGACCTTGTCCAGGACGGTCACATCACCGTTCGCAAGATCGCTCCTACGACAACCTCGCAGATCTTTTCACCAAGGCTCTCCCCCGTTCTAACCACTCTGCGCTTCTACGCCTTCAGGGACTTGCTCCCCGCGGTGGCTGATTCAGGGGTTGTTCCCTTCCCTCTTCCACAGCTTATGGATTTCTGCTGGTTAAGGGGTTGTGTTAGAATACCATCCTCACTTGTAACCTGCATCTATCCTATAAGCTACGGCTAGAGGTAGACACCCAAATGTAGTTTGGGTGTAGAGCTAGGGCTAACCCTAATTGGGGGTTGGAACTCAACACTTGGCCCCCAAGGTTGGGTTGGGAATTATTGGCCCCCCCAATAATGTTGAACCACCTTTGGTCAACATTATTGGTCCCCCCAATAATTCCTCAACTCAACTTATTGGTGGGGGCCAATAATGTTGGCTAGGCTCCCAACCAAACCATCCCTCCTAGCACAACTATGTATACCCCCTCTATTCCTAATATCATGTATGGTTCATCTTCACAATTTCTCACATGAGCTCCAGTCAGTGAGCTCCAGTCAGTGAGCTCCAGTCAGGGAGCTCCAGTCAGGGAGCTCCAGTCAGTGAGCTCCAGTCAGTGAGCTCCTCAGTCAGTGAGCTCCAGTCAGTGAGCTCCAGTCAGGGAGCTCCAGTCAGTGAGCTCCAGTCTGTGAGCTCCAGTCTGTGAGCTCCAGTCAGGGAGCTCCAGTCTGTGAGCTCCAGTCAGGGAGCTCCAGTCAGTGAGCTCCAGTCTGTGAGCTCCATTCAGGGAGCTCCAGTCAGGGCTCCAGTCAGTGAGCTCCAGTCAGTGAGCTCCAGTCAGTGAGCTCCAGTCAGTGAGCTCCAGTCAGGGAGCTCCAGTCAGGGAGCTCCAGTCAGTGAGCTCCAGTCAGTGAGCTCCTCAGTCAGTGAGCTCCAGTCAGTGAGCTCCAGTCAGGGAGCTCCAGTCAGTGAGCTCCAGTCAGGGAGCTCCAGTCAGTGAGCTCCAGTCAGTGAGCTCCAGTCAGTGAGCTCCAGTCAGGAGCTCCAGTCAGTGAGCTCCAGTCAGTGAGCTCCAGTCAGGGAGCTCCAGTCAGGGAGCTCCATCCAGTGAGCTCCAGTCAGTGAGCTCCTCAGTCAGTGAGCTCCAGTCAGTGAGCTCCAGTCAGGGAGCTCCAGTCAGTGAGCTCCAGTCAGTGAGCTCCAGTCAGGGAGCTCCAGTCAGGGAGCTCCAGTCAGTGAGCTCCAGTCTGTGAGCTCCAGTCAGGGAGCTCCAGTCAGTGAGCTCCAGTCAGGGAGCTCCAGTCAGTGAGCTCCAGTCAGGGAGCTCCAGTCAGTGAGCTCCAGTCAGTGATCTCCAGTCAGGGAACTCCAGTCAGTGAGCTCCAGTCAGGGAGCTCCAGTCAGGGAGCTCCAGTCTGTGAGCTCCAGTCTGTGAGCTCCAGTCTGGGAGCTCCAGTCAGTGAGCTCCAGTCAGGAGCTCCAGTCTGTGAGCTCCAGTCAGTGAGCTCCAGTCAGTGAGCTCCAGTCAGTGAGCTCCAGTCAGTGAGCTCCAGTCAGTGAGCTCCAGTCAGGGAGCTCCAGTCTGGGAGCTCCAGTCAGTGAGCTCCAGTCAGGGAGCTCCAGTCAGGAGCTCCAGTGTCAGGGAGCTCCAGTCAGGGAGCTCCAGTCAGGGAGCTCCAGTCTGTGAGCTCCAGTCAGTGAGCTCCAGTCAGTGAGCTCCAGTCAGTGAGCTCCAGTCAGTGAGCTCCAGTCAGGGAGCTCCAGTCAGTGAGCTCCAGTCAGTGAGCTCCAGTCAGTGAGCTCCAGTCAGTGAGCTCCAGTCAGTGAGCTCCAGTCAGTGAGCTCCTGTCAGGAGCTCCAGTCAGGGAGCTCCAGTCTGTGAGCCCCAGTCAGGGAGCTCCAGTCAGTGAGCTCCAGTCAGGGAGCTCCAGTCAGGGAGCTCCAGTGTCAGGGAGCTCCAGTCAGGGAGCTCCAGTCAGGGAGCTCCAGTCTGTGAGCTCCAGTCAGTGAGCTCCAGTCAGTGAGCTCCAGTCAGTGAGCTCCAGTCAGTGAGCTCCAGTCAGGGAGCTCCATTCAGTGAGCTCCAGTCAGGAGCTCCAGTCAGTGAGCTCCAGTCAGGGAGCTCCAGTGCTCCAGTCTGTGAGCTCCAGTCAGTGAGCTCCAGTCTGTGAGCTCCAGTCTGTGAGCTCCAGTCAGGGAGCTCCAGTCAGTGAGCTCCAGTCAGGGAGCTCCAGTCAGTGAGCTCCAGTCAGTGAGCTCCAGTCAGTGAGCTCCAGTCAGTGATCTCCAGTCAGGGAGCTCCAGTCAGTGAGCTCCAGTCAGGGAGCTCCAGTCAGGGAGCTCCAGTCTGTGAGCTCCAGTCTGTGAGCTCCAGTCAGGGAGCTCCAGTCAGTGAGCTCCAGTCAGGGAGCTCCTGTCTGTGAGCTCCAGTCAGTGAGCTCCAGTCAGTGAGCTCCAGTCAGGGAGCTCCAGTCAGTGAGCTCCAGTCAGTGAGCTCCAGTCAGTGAGCTCCAGTCAGTGAGCTCCAGTCAGTGAGCTCCAGTCAGTGAGCTCCAGTCAGTGAGCTCCAGTCAGGGAGCTCCAGTCAGGGAGCTCCAGTCAGTGAGCTCCAGTCAGTGAACTCCTCAGTCAGTGAGCTCCAGTCAGTGAGCTCCAGTGTCAGGGAGCACCAGTCGGGGAGCTTCAGTCCAGTCAGTGAGCTCCAGTCAGTGAGCTCCAGTCAGTGAGCTCCAGTCAGTGAGCTCCAGTCAGTGAGCTCCAGTCAGTGAGCTCCAGTCAGTGAGCTCCAGTCAGGGAGCTCCAGTCAGGGAGCTCCAGTCAGTGAGCTCCAGTCAGTGAGCTCCTCAGTCAGTGAGCTCCAGTCAGTGAGCTCCAGTGTCAGGGAGCACCAGTCGAGAGCTTCAGTCCAGTCAGTGAGCTCCAGTCAGGGAGCTCCAGTTTGTGAGCTCCAGTCAGGGAGCTCCAGTCAGTGAGCTCCAGTCAGTGAGCTCCAGTCAGGGAGCTCCAGTCAGGGAGCTCCAGTTTGTGAGCTCCAGTCAGGGCTCCAGTCAGTGAGCTCCAGTCAGTGAGCTCCAGTCAGGGAGCTCCAGTCAGGAGCTCCAGTCAGTGAGCTCCAGTCAGGGAGCTCCAGTCAGTGAGCTCCAGTCAGTGAGCTCCAGTCAGTGAGCTCCAGTCAGTGAGCTCCAGTCAGTGAGCTCCAGTCAGGAGCTCCAGTCAGGGAGCTCCAGTCAGGGAGCTCCAGTCAGGGAGCTCCAGTGTCAGGGAGCTCCAGTCAGGGAGCTCCAGTCAGGGAGCTCCAGTCAGTGAGCTCCAGTCAGGAGCTCCAGTCAGGGAGCTCCAGTGTCAGGGAGCTCCAGTCAGGGAGCTCCAGTCAGGAGCTCCAGTCTGTGAGCTCCAGTCAGTGAGCTCCAGTCAGTGAGCTCCAGTCAGTGAGCTCCAGTCAGTGAGCTCCAGTCAGGGAGCTCCAGTCAGTGAGCTCCAGTCAGGGAGCTCCAGTCAGTGAGCTCCAGTCAGGGAGCTCCAGTCAGTGAGCTCCAGTCAGTGAGCTCCAGTCAGTGAGCTCCAGTCAGTGAGCTCCAGTCTGTGAGCTCCAGTCAGGGAGCTCCAGTCAGTGAGCTCCAGTCAGGGAGCTCCAGTCAGTGAGCTCCAGTCAGTCAGTGAGCTCCAGTCAGTGAGCTCCAGTCAGTGATCTCCAGTCAGGGAGCTCCAGTCAGTGAGCTCCAGTCAGGGAGCTCCAGTCAGGGAGCTCCAGTCAGTGAGCTCCAGTCTGTGAGCTCCAGTCAGGGAGCTCCAGTCAGTGAGCTCCAGTCAGGGAGCTCCAGTCTGTGAGCTCCAGTCAGTGAGCTCCAGTCAGTGAGCTCCAGTCAGTGAGCTCCAGTCAGTGAGCTCCAGTCAGTGAGCTCCAGTCAGGGAGCTCCAGTCAGGGAGCTCCAGTCAGTGAGCTCCAGTCAGGGAGCTCCAGTCAGGAGCTCCAGTGTCAGGGAGCTCCAGTCAGGGAGCTCCAGTCAGGGAGCTCCAGTCTGTGAGCTCCAGTCAGTGAGCTCCAGTCAGTGAGCTCCAGTCAGTGAGCTCCAGTCAGTGAGCTCCAGTCAGGGAGCTCCAGTCAGTGAGCTCCAGTCAGTGAGCTCCTCAGTCAGTGAGCTCCAGTCAGTGAGCTCCAGTCAGTGAGCTCCAGTCAGGGAGCTCCAGTCAGTGAGCTCCAGTCAGGAAGCTCCAGTCAGGGAGCTCCAGTCTGTGAGCTCCAGTCAGTGAGCTCCAGTCAGGAGCTCCAGTCAGTGAGCTCCAGTCAGTGAGCTCCAGTCAGTGAGCTCCAGTCAGTGAGCTCCAGTCAGTGAGCTCCAGTCAGTGAGCTCCAGTCAGTGAGCTCCAGTCAGTGAGCTCCAGTCAGTGAGCTCCAGTCAGTGAGCTCCAGTCAGTGAGCTCCAGTCAGTGAGCTCCAGTCAGTGAGCTCCAGTCAGGAGCTCCAGTCAGGGAGCTCCAGTCAGTGAGCTCCAGTCAGGGAGCTCCAGTCAGGAGCTCCAGTCTGTGAGCTCCAGTCAGTGAGCTCCAGTCAGGGAGCTCCAGTCAGTGAGCTCCAGTCAGGGAGCTCCAGTCAGTGAGCTCCAGTCAGTGAGCTCCAGTCAGTGAGCTCCAGTCAGTGATCTCCAGTCAGGGAGCTCCAGTCAGTGAGCTCCAGTCAGGAGCTCCAGTCAGGGAGCTCCAGTCAGTGAGCTCCAGTCAGTGAGCTCCAGTCAGGGAGCTCCAGTCAGTGAGCTCCAGTCAGGGAGCTCCAGTCAGTGAGCTCCAGTCAGTGAGCTCCAGTCAGTGAGCTCCAGTCAGTGAGCTCCAGTCAGTGAGCTCCAGTCAGTGAGCTCCAGTCAGGGAGCTCCAGTCAGGGAGCTCCAGTCAGTGAGCTCCAGTCAGGGAGCTCCAGTCAGGGAGCTCCAGTGTCAGGGAGCTCCAGTCAGGAGCTCCAGTCAGGGAGCTCCAGTCTGTGAGCTCCAGTCAGTGAGCTCCAGTCAGTGAGCTCCAGTCAGTGAGCTCCAGTCAGTGAGCTCCAGTCAGGAGCTCCAGTCAGTGAGCTCCAGTCAGTGAGCTCCAGTCAGTGAGCTCCAGTCAGTGAGCTCCAGTCAGTGAAGCTCCAGTCAGGGAGCTCCAGTCAGTGAGCTCCAGTCAGTGAGCTCCAGTCAGGGAGCTCCAGTCAGTGAGCTCCAGTCAGTGAGCTCCAGTCAGTGAGCTCCAGTCAGTGAGCTCCAGTCAGTGAGCTCCAGTCAGTGAGCTCCAGTCAGTGAGCTCCAGTCAGTGAGCTCCAGTCAGTGAGCTCCAGTCAGTGAGCTCCAGTCAGTGAGCTCCAGTCAGTGAGCTCCAGTCAGTGAGCTCCAGTCAGTGAGCTCCAGTCAGTGAGCTCCAGTCAGTGAGCTCCAGTCAGTGAGCTCCAGTCAGGGAGCTCCAGTCAGTGAGCTCCAGTCAGTGAGCTCCAGTCAGGGAGCTCCAGTCAGTGAGCTCCAGTCAGTGAGCTCCAGTCAGTGAGCTCCAGTCAGTGAGCTCCAGTCAGTGAGCTCCAGTCAGTGAGCTCCAGTCAGTGAGCTCCAGTCAGTGAGCTCCAGTCAGGGAGCTCCAGTCAGTGAGCTCCAGTCAGGGAGCTCCAGTCAGTGAGCTCCAGTCAGGGAGCTCCAGTCAGGGAGCTCCAGTCAGTGAGCTCCAGTCAGGGAGCTCCAGTCAGGGAGCTCCAGTCAGGGAGCTCCAGTCAGGGAGCTCCAGTCAGGGAGCTCCAGTCAGGGAGCTCCAGTCAGGGAGCTCCAGTCAGGGAGCTCCAGTCAGTGAGCTCCAGTCAGGGAGCTCCAGTCAGGGAGCTCCAGTCAGAGAGCTCCAGTCAGGGAGCTCCAGTCAGGGAGCTCCAGTCAGGGAGCTCCAGTCAGGAGCTCCAGTCAGGGAGCTCCAGTCAGTGAGCTCCAGTCAGTGAGCTCCAGTCAGTGAGCTCCAGTCAGTGAGCTCCAGTCAGTGAGCTCCAGTCAGTGAGCTCCAGTCAGGAGCTCCAGTCAGGGAGCTCCAGTCAGTGAGCTCCAGTCAGGGAGCTCCAGTCAGGGAGCTCCAGTCAGTGAGCTCCAGTCAGTGAGCTCCAGTCAGTGAGCTCCAGTCAGTGAGCTCCAGTCAGTGAGCTCCAGTCAGTGAGCTCCAGTCAGTGAGCTCCAGTCAGTGAGCTCCAGTCAGGAGCTCCAGTCAGGAGCTCCAGTCAGGGAGCTCCAGTCAGGAGCTCCAGTCAGTGAGCTCCAGTCAGTGAGCTCCAGTCAGTGAGCTCCAGTCAGTGAGCTCCAGTCAGGAGCTCCAGTCAGTGAGCTCCAGTCAGTGAGCTCCAGTCAGTGAGCTCCAGTCAGTGAGCTCCAGTCAGTGAGCTCCAGTCAGTGAGCTCCAGTCAGGGAGCTCCAGTCAGGGAGCTCCAGTCAGTGAGCTCCAGTCAGTGAATCCTCAGTCAGTGAGCTCCAGTCAGTGAGCTCCAGTGTCAGGGAGCACCAGTCGGGGAGCTTCAGTCCAGTCAGTGAGCTCCAGTCAGTGAGCTCCAGTCAGTGAGCTCCAGTCAGTGAGCTCCAGTCAGTGAGCTCCAGTCAGTGAGCTCCAGTCAGTGAGCTCCAGTCAGGGAGCTCCAGTCAGGGAGCTCCAGTCAGTGAGCTCCAGTCAGTGAGCTCCTCAGTCAGTGAGCTCCAGTCAGTGAGCTCCAGTGTCAGGGAGCTCCAGTCGAGAGCTTCAGTCCAGTCAGTGAGCTCCAGTCAGGGAGCTCCAGTCAGTGAGCTCCAGTCAGGGAGCTCCAGTCAGTGAGCTCCAGTCAGTGAGCTCCAGTCAGGGAGCTCCAGTCAGGGAGCTCCAGTCAGTGAGCTCCAGTCAGTGAGCTCCAGTCAGTGAGCTCCAGTCAGTGAGCTCCAGTCAGTGAGCTCCAGTCAGTGAGCTCCAGTCAGTGAGCTCCAGTCAGGGAGCTCCAGTCAGGGAGCTCCAGTCTGTGAGCTCCAGTCAGGGAGCTCCAGTCAGTGAGCTCCAGTCAGGGAGCTCCAGTCAGGGAGCTCCAGTCAGGGAGCTCCAGTCAGGGAGCTCCAGTCAGGGAGCTCCAGTCTGTGAGCTCCAGTCAGTGAGCTCCAGTCAGTGAGCTCCAGTCAGTGAGCTCCAGTCAGTGAGCTCCAGTCAGGGAGCTCCATTCAGTGAGCTCCAGTCAGGGAGCTCCAGTCAGTGAGCTCCAGTCAGGGAGCTCCAGTCTGTGAGCTCCAGTCAGGGAGCTCCAGTCAGGGAGCTCCAGTCAGTGAGCTCCAGTCAGTGAGCTCCAGTCAGGGAGCTCCAGTCAGTGAGCTCCAGTCAGGGAGCTCCAGTCAGGGAGCTCCAGTCAGTGAGCTCCAGTCAGGGAGCTCCAGTCAGGGAGCTCCAGTCAGTGAGCTCCAGTCAGGGAGCTCCAGTCAGGGAGCTCCAGTCAGGGAGCTCCAGTCAGGGAGCTCCAGTCAGGGAGCTCCAGTCTGTGAGCTCCAGTCAGTGAGCTCCAGTCAGTGAGCTCCAGTCAGTGAGCTCCAGTCAGTGAGCTCCAGTCAGGGAGCTCCAGTCAGTGAGCTCCAGTCAGTGAGCTCCAGTCAGTGAGCTCCAGTCAGTGAGCTCCAGTCAGTGAGCTCCAGTCAGGGAGCTCCAGTCAGTGAGCTCCAGTCAGGGAGCTCCAGTCAGGGAGCTCCAGTCTGTGAGCTCCAGTCTGTGAGCTCCAGTCAGGGAGCTCCAGTCAGTGAGCTCCAGTCAGTGAGCTCCAGTCAGTGAGCTCCAGTCAGTGAGCTCCAGTCAGTGAGCTCCAGTCAGGGAGCTCCAGTCAGGGAGCTCCAGTCAGTGAGCTCCAGTCAGTGAGCTCCTCAGTCAGTGAGCTCCAGTCAGTGAGCTCCAGTGTCAGGGAGCTCCAGTCGGGAGCTTCAGTCCAGTCAGTGAGCTCCAGTCAGGGAGCTCCAGTCAGTGAGCTCCAGTCAGGGAGCTCCAGTCAGTGAGCTCCAGTCAGGGAGCTCCAGTCAGTGAGCTCCAGTCAGTGAGCTCCAGTCAGGGAGCTCCAGTCAGTGAGCTCCAGTCAGTGAGCTCCAGTCAGTGAGCTCCAGTCAGTGAGCTCCAGTCAGGGAGCTCCAGTCAGGGAGCTCCAGTCAGTGAGCTCCAGTCAGTGAGCTCCTCAGTCAGTGAGCTCCAGTCAGTGAGCTCCAGTGTCAGGGAGCTCCAGTCGGGGAGCTTCAGTCCGGTCAGTGAGCTCCAGTCAGTGAGCTCCAGTCAGTGAGCTCCAGTCAGTGAGCTCCAGTCAGTGAGCTCCAGTCAGTGAGCTCCAGTCAGTGAGCTCCAGTCAGTGAGCTCCAGTCAGGGAGCTCCAGTCAGGGAGCTCCAGTCAGTGAGCTCCAGTCAGTGAGCTCCTCAGTCAGTGAGCTCCAGTCAGTGAGCTCCAGTGTCAGGGAGCACCAGTCGGGGAGCTTCAGTCCAGTCAGTGAGCTCCAGTCAGGGAGCTCCAGTCAGTGAGCTCCAGTCAGGGAGCTCCAGTCAGTGAGCTCCAGTCAGGGAGCTCCAGTCAGTGAGCTCCAGTCAGTGAGCTCCAGTCAGGGAGCTCCAGTCAGGGAGCTCCAGTCAGTGAGCTCCAGTCAGTGAGCTCCAGTCAGTGAGCTCCAGTCAGTGAGCTCCAGTCAGGGAGCTCCAGTCAGGGAGCTCCAGTCAGTGAGCTCCAGTCAGTGAGCTCCAGTCAGTGAGCTCCAGTCAGTGAGCTCCAGTGTCAGGGAGCTCCAGTCGGGAGCTTCAGTCCAGTCAGTGAGCTCCAGTCAGGGAGCTCCAGTCAGTGAGCTCCAGTCAGGGAGCTCCAGTCTGTGAGCTCCAGTCAGGGAGCTCCAGTCAGTGAGCTCCAGTCAGTGAGCTCCAGTCAGGGAGCTCCAGTCAGGGAGCTCCAGTCAGTGAGCTCCAGTCAGTGAGCTCCAGTCAGTGAGCTCCAGTCAGTGAGCTCCAGTCAGGGAGCTCCAGTCAGGGAGCTCCAGTCAGTGAGCTCCAGTCAGTGAGCTCCTCAGTCAGTGAGCTCCAGTCAGTGAGCTCCAGTCAGGGAGCTCCAGTCAGTGAGCTCCAGTCAGGGAGCTCCAGTCAGTGAGCTCCAGTCAGTGAGCTCCAGTCAGGGAGCTCCAGTCTGTGAGCTCCAGTCAGGGAGCTCCAGTCAGTGAGCTCCAGTCAGTGAGCTCCAGTCAGGGAGCTCCAGTCAGGGAGCTCCAGTCAGTGAGCTCCAGTCAGTGAGCTCCAGTCAGTGAGCTCCAGTCAGTGAGCTCCAGTCAGGGAGCTCCAGTCAGGGAGCTCCAGTCAGTGAGCTCCAGTCAGTGAGCTCCTCAGTCAGTGAGCTCCAGTCAGTGAGCTCCAGTCAGGGAGCTCCAGTCAGTGAGCTCCAGTCAGGGAGCTCCAGTCAGTGAGCTCCAGTCAGTGAGCTCCAGTCAGTGAGCTCCAGTCAGGGAGCTCCAGTCAGTGAGCTCCAGTCAGTGAGCTCCAGTCAGGGAGCTCCAGTCAGGGAGCTCCAGTCAGTGAGCTCCAGTCAGTGAGCTCCTCAGTCAGTGAGCTCCAGTCAGTGAGCTCCAGTCAGGGAGCTCCAGTCAGTGAGCTCCAGTCAGTGAGCTCCAGTCAGGGAGCTCCAGTCAGGGAGCTCCAGTCAGTGAGCTCCAGTCTGTGAGCTCCAGTCAGGGAGCTCCAGTCAGTGAGCTCCAGTCAGGGAGCTCCAGTCAGTGAGCTCCAGTCAGGGAGCTCCAGTCAGTGAGCTCCAGTCAGTGAGCTCCAGTCAGGGAGCTCCAGTCAGTGAGCTCCAGTCAGGGAGCTCCAGTCAGGGAGCTCCAGTCAGTGAGCTCCAGTCAGTGAGCTCCAGTCAGGGAGCTCCAGTCAGTGAGCTCCAGTCAGGGAGCTCCAGTCAGTGAGCTCCAGTCAGTGAGCTCCAGTCAGTGAGCTCCAGTCAGTGAGCTCCAGTCAGTGAGCTCCAGTCAGTGAGCTCCAGTCAGGGAGCTCCAGTCTGGGAGCTCCAGTCAGTGAGCTCCAGTCAGGGAGCTCCAGTCAGGGAGCTCCAGTGTCATGGAGCTCCAGTCAGGGAGCTCCAGTCAGGGAGCTCCAGTCTGTGAGCTCCAGTCAGTGAGCTCCAGTCAGTGAGCTCCAGTCAGTGAGCTCCAGTCAGTGAGCTCCAGTCAGGGAGCTCCAGTCAGTGAGCTCCAGTCAGTGAGCTCCTCAGTCAGTGAGCTCCAGTCAGTGAGCTCCAGTCAGTGAGCTCCAGTCAGTGAGCTCCAGTCAGGGAGCTCCAGTCAGGGAGCTCCAGTGTCAGGGAGCTCCAGTCAGGGAGCTCCAGTCAGTGAGCTCCAGTCAGGAGCTCCGTCAGTGAGCTCCAGTCAGGGAGCTCCAGTCAGGGAGCTCCAGTCAGTGAGCTCCAGTCAGTGAGCTCCAGTCAGGGAGCTCCAGTCAGTGAGCTCCAGTCAGTGAGCTCCAGTCAGTGAGCTCCAGTCAGTGAGCTCCAGTCAGTGAGCTCCAGTCAGTGAGCTCCAGTCAGTGAGCTCCAGTCAGTGAGCTCCAGTCTGTGAGCTCCAGTCAGTGAGCTCCAGTCAGTGAGCTCCAGTCAGTGAGCTCCAGTCAGTGAGCTCCAGTCAGTGAGCTCCAGTCAGGGAGCTCCAGTCAGTGAGCTCCAGTCAGGGAGCTCCAGTCAGGGAGCTCCAGTCTGTGAGCTCCAGTCTGTGAGCTCCAGTCAGGGAGCTCCAGTCAGTGAGCTCCAGTCAGTGAGCTCCAGTCAGTGAGCTCCAGTCAGTGAGCTCCAGTCAGTGAGCTCCAGTCAGGGAGCTCCAGTCAGTGAGCTCCAGTCAGTGAGCTCCAGTCAGGGAGCTCCAGTCAGGGAGCTCCAGTCAGGGAGCTCCAGTCAGTGAGCTCCAGTCAGGGAGCTCCAGTCAGGGAGCTCCAGTCAGTGAGCTCCAGTCAGGGAGCTCCAGTCAGGGAGCTCCAGTGTCAGGGAGCTCCAGTCAGGGAGCTCCAGTCAGGGAGCTCCAGTCAGTGAGCTCCAGTCAGGGAGCTCCAGTCAGGGAGCTCCAGTCAGTGAGCTCCAGTCAGGGAGCTCCAGTCAGGGAGCTCCAGTGTCAGGGAGCTCCAGTCAGGGAGCTCCAGTCAGGGAGCTCCAGTCAGTGAGCTCCAGTCAGTGAGCTCCAGTCAGTGAGCTCCAGTCAGTGAGCTCCAGTCAGTGAGCTCCAGTCAGTGAGCTCCAGTCAGTGAGCTCCAGTCAGGGAGCTCCAGTCAGTGAGCTCCAGTCAGGGAGCTCCAGTCAGGGAGCTCCAGTCAGTGAGCTCCAGTCAGTGAGCTCCAGTCAGGGAGCTCCAGTCAGTGAGCTCCAGTCAGTGAGCTCCAGTCAGTGAGCTCCAGTCAGTGAGCTCCAGTCAGTGAGCTCCAGTCAGGGAGCTCCAGTCAGTGAGCTCCAGTCAGGGAGCTCCAGTCAGGGAGCTCCAGTCTGTGAGCTCCAGTCAGTGAGCTCCAGTCAGGAGCTCCAGTCAGTGAGCTCCAGTCAGGGAGCTCCAGTCAGTGAGCTCCAGTCAGTGAGCTCCAGTCAGTGAGCTCCAGTCAGTGAGCTCCAGTCAGTGAGCTCCAGTCAGTGAGCTCCAGTCAGTGAGCTCCAGTCAGGGAGCTCCAGTCAGGGAGCTCCAGTCAGTGAGCTCCAGTCAGTGAGCTCCTCAGTCAGTGAGCTCCAGTCAGTGAGCTCCAGTGTCAGGGAGCACCAGTCGGGGAGCTTCAGTCCAGTCAGTGAGCTCCAGTCAGTGAGCTCCAGTCAGTGAGCTCCAGTCAGTGAGCTCCAGTCAGTGAGCTCCAGTCAGTGAGCTCCAGTCAGTGAGCTCCAGTCAGGGAGCTCCAGTCAGGGAGCTCCAGTCAGTGAGCTCCAGTCAGTGAGCTCCTCAGTCAGTGAGCTCCAGTCAGTGAGCTCCAGTGTCAGGGAGCACCAGTCGGGGAGCTTCAGTCCGGTCAGTGAGCTCCAGTCAGTGAGCTCCAGTCAGTGAGCTCCAGTCAGTGAGCTCCAGTCAGTGAGCTCCAGTCAGTGAGCTCCAGTCAGTGAGCTCCAGTCAGGGAGCTCCAGTCAGGGAGCTCCAGTCAGTGAGCTCCAGTCAGTGAGCTCCTCAGTCAGTGAGCTCCAGTCAGTGAGCTCCAGTGTCAGGGAGCACCAGTCGAGAGCTTCAGTCCAGTCAGTGAGCTCCAGTCAGGGAGCTCCAGTTTGTGAGCTCCAGTCAGGGAGCTCCAGTCAGTGAGCTCCAGTCAGTGAGCTCCAGTCAGGGAGCTCCAGTCAGGGAGCTCCAGTCAGTGAGCTCCAGTCAGTGAGCTCCAGTCAGTGAGCTCCAGTCAGTGAGCTCCAGTCAGTGAGCTCCAGTCAGTGAGCTCCAGTCAGTGAGCTCCAGTCAGGGAGCTCCAGTCAGGGAGCTCCAGTCTGTGAGCTCCAGTCAGGGAGCTCCAGTCAGTGAGCTCCAGTCAGGGAGCTCCAGTCAGGGAGCTCCAGTGTCAGGGAGCTCCAGTCAGGGAGCTCCAGTCAGGGAGCTCCAGTCTGTGAGCTCCAGTCAGTGAGCTCCAGTCAGTGAGCTCCAGTCAGTGAGCTCCAGTCAGTGAGCTCCAGTCAGGGAGCTCCATCAGTGAGCTCCAGTCAGGGAGCTCCAGTCAGTGAGCTCCAGTCAGGGAGCTCCAGTCTGTGAGCTCCAGTCAGGGAGCTCCAGTCAGGGAGCTCCAGTCAGTGAGCTCCAGTCAGTGAGCTCCAGTCAGGGAGCTCCAGTCAGGGAGCTCCAGTCAGGGAGCTCCAGTCAGGGAGCTCCAGTCAGTGAGCTCCAGTCAGGGAGCTCCAGTCAGGGAGCTCCAGTCAGTGAGCTCCAGTCAGGGAGCTCCAGTCAGGGAGCTCCAGTGTCAGGGAGCTCCAGTCAGGGAGCTCCAGTCAGGGAGCTCCAGTCTGTGAGCTCCAGTCAGTGAGCTCCAGTCAGTGAGCTCCAGTCAGTGAGCTCCAGTCAGTGAGCTCCAGTCAGGGAGCTCCAGTCAGTGAGCTCCAGTCAGTGAGCTCCTCAGTCAGTGAGCTCCAGTCAGTGAGCTCCAGTCAGTGAGCTCCAGTCAGTGAGCTCCTCAGTCAGTGAGCTCCAGTCAGTGAGCTCCAGTCAGGGAGCTCCAGTCAGTGAGCTCCAGTCAGGGAGCTCCAGTCAGTGAGCTCCAGTCAGTGAGCTCCAGTCAGTGAGCTCCAGTCAGGGAGCTCCAGTCAGTGAGCTCCAGTCAGTGAGCTCCAGTCAGGGAGCTCCAGTCAGGGAGCTCCATCAGTGAGCTCCAGTCAGTGAGCTCCTCAGTCAGTGAGCTCCAGTCAGTGAGCTCCAGTCAGTGAGCTCCAGTCAGGGAGCTCCAGTCAGTGAGCTCCAGTCAGTGAGCTCCAGTCAGGGAGCTCCAGTCAGGGAGCTCCAGTCAGTGAGCTCCAGTCAGTGAGCTCCTCAGTCAGTGAGCTCCAGTCAGGGAGCTCCAGTCAGGGAGCTCCAGTCAGTGAGCTCCAGTCAGGGAGCTCCAGTCAGTGAGCTCCAGTCAGGGAGCTCCAGTCTGGGAGCTCCAGTCAGTGAGCTCCAGTCAGTGAGCTCCAGTCAGGGAGCTCCAGTCAGTGAGCTCCAGTCAGGGAGCTCCAGTCAGGGAGCTCCAGTCAGTGAGCTCCAGTCAGGGAGCTCCAGTCAGGGAGCTCCAGTGTCAGGGAGCTCCAGTCAGGGAGCTCCAGTCTGTGAGCTCCAGTCAGTGAGCTCCAGTCAGGGAGCTCCAGTCAGTGAGCTCCAGTCAGGGAGCTCCAGTCAGTGAGCTCCAGTCAGGGAGCTCCAGTCTGGGAGCTCCAGTCAGTGAGCTCCAGTCAGTGAGCTCCAGTCAGGGAGCTCCAGTCAGTGAGCTCCAGTCAGGGAGCTCCAGTCAGGGAGCTCCAGTCAGTGAGCTCCAGTCAGGGAGCTCCAGTCAGTGAGCTCCAGTCAGGGAGCTCCAGTCTGGGAGCTCCAGTCAGTGAGCTCCAGTCTGTGAGCTCCAGTCAGGGAGCTCCAGTCAGTGAGCTCCAGTCAGGGAGCTCCAGTCAGGGAGCTCCAGTCAGTGAGCTCCAGTCAGGGAGCTCCAGTCAGGGAGCTCCAGTGTCAGGGAGCTCCAGTCAGGGAGCTCCAGTCAGGGAGCTCCAGTCAGTGAGCTCCAGTCAGTGAGCTCCAGTCAGTGAGCTCCAGTCAGTGAGCTCCAGTCAGTGAGCTCCAGTCAGGGAGCTCCAGTCAGTGAGCTCCAGTCAGTGAGCTCCTCAGTCAGTGAGCTCCAGTCAGTGAGCTCCAGTCAGTGAGCTCCAGTCAGTGAGCTCCAGTCAGTGAGCTCCAGTCAGGGAGCTCCAGTCTGTGAGCTCCAGTCTGTGAGCTCCAGTCAGGGAGCTCCAGTCAGTGAGCTCCAGTCAGTGAGCTCCAGTCAGTGAGCTCCAGTCAGTGAGCTCCAGTCAGTGAGCTCCAGTCAGGGAGCTCCAGTCAGGGAGCTCCAGTCAGTGAGCTCCAGTCAGTGAGCTCCTCAGTCAGTGAGCTCCAGTCAGTGAGCTCCAGTGTCAGGGAGCACCAGTCGGGGAGCTTCAGTCCAGTCAGTGAGCTCCAGTCAGGGAGCTCCAGTCAGTGAGCTCCAGTCAGGGAGCTCCAGTCTGTGAGCTCCAGTCAGGGAGCTCCAGTCAGTGAGCTCCAGTCAGTGAGCTCCAGTCAGGGAGCTCCAGTCAGGGAGCTCCAGTCAGTGAGCTCCAGTCAGTGAGCTCCAGTCAGTGAGCTCCAGTCAGTGAGCTCCAGTCAGGGAGCTCCAGTCAGGGAGCTCCAGTCAGTGAGCTCCAGTCAGTGAGCTCCTCAGTCAGTGAGCTCCAGTCAGTGAGCTCCAGTCAGGGAGCTCCAGTCAGTGAGCTCCAGTCAGGGAGCTCCAGTCAGTGAGCTCCAGTCTGTGAGCTCCAGTCAGGGAGCTCCAGTCTGTGAGCTCCAGTCAGGGAGCTCCAGTCAGTGAGCTCCAGTCAGTGAGCTCCAGTCAGGGAGCTCCAGTCAGGGAGCTCCAGTCAGTGAGCTCCAGTCAGTGAGCTCCAGTCACTGAGCTCCAGTCAGTGAGCTCCAGTCAGGGAGCTCCAGTCAGGGAGCTCCAGTCAGTGAGCTCCAGTCAGTGAGCTCCTCAGTCAGTGAGCTCCAGTCAGTGAGCTCCAGTCAGGGAGCTCCAGTCAGTGAGCTCCAGTCAGGGAGCTCCAGTCAGTGAGCTCCAGTCAGTGAGCTCCAGTCAGTGAGCTCCAGTCAGGGAGCTCCAGTCAGTGAGCTCCAGTCAGTGAGCTCCAGTCAGGGAGCTCCAGTCAGGGAGCTCCATCAGTGAGCTCCAGTCAGTGAGCTCCTCAGTCAGTGAGCTCCAGTCAGTGAGCTCCAGTCAGTGAGCTCCAGTCAGGGAGCTCCAGTCAGTGAGCTCCAGTCAGTGAGCTCCAGTCAGGGAGCTCCAGTCAGGGAGCTCCAGTCAGTGAGCTCCAGTCAGTGAGCTCCTCAGTCAGTGAGCTCCAGTCAGGGAGCTCCAGTCAGGGAGCTCCAGTCAGTGAGCTCCAGTCAGGGAGCTCCAGTCAGTGAGCTCCAGTCAGGGAGCTCCAGTCTGGGAGCTCCAGTCAGTGAGCTCCAGTCTGTGAGCTCCAGTCAGGGAGCTCCAGTCAGTGAGCTCCAGTCAGGGAGCTCCAGTCAGGGAGCTCCAGTCAGTGAGCTCCAGTCAGGGAGCTCCAGTCAGTGAGCTCCAGTCACGGAGCTCCAGTCAGTGAGCTCCAGTCAGTGAGCTCCAGTCAGGGAGCTCCAGTCTGTGAGCTCCAGTCAGGGAGCTCCAGTCAGGAGCTCCAGTCAGTGAGCTCCAGTCAGTGAGCTCCAGTCAGGGAGCTCCAGTCAGTGAGCTCCAGTCAGTGAGCTCCAGTCAGTGAGCTCCAGTCAGTGAGCTCCAGTCAGGGAGCTCCAGTCAGTGAGCTCCAGTCAGGGAGCTCCAGTCTGTGAGCTCCAGTCAGGGAGCTCCAGTCAGGGAGCTCCAGTCAGTGAGCTCCAGTCAGTGAGCTCCAGTCAGTGAGCTCCAGTCAGGGAGCTCCAGTCAGTGAGCTCCAGTCAGGGAGCTCCAGTCAGTGAGCTCCAGTCAGTGAGCTCCAGTCAGTGAGCTCCAGTCAGCGAGCTCCTCAGTCAGTCAGAGCTCCAGTCAGTGAGCTCCAGTCAGGAGCTCCAGTCAGGAGCTCCAGTCAGCTCCAGTTAGGGAGCTCCAGTCAGGGAGCTCCAGTCAGGGAGCTCCAGTCAGTGAGCTCCAGTGTCTGGGAGATCCAGTCAGGGAGCACCAGTCGGGGAGCTTCAGTCCAGTCAGTGAGCTCCAGTCAGTGAGCTCCAGTCAGGGAGCGCCAGTCTGTGAGCTCCAGTCAGTGAGCTCCAGTCAGGGAGCTCCAGTCAGTGAGCTCCAGTCAGGGAGCTCCAGTCAGTGAGCTCCAGTCAGTGAGCTCCAGTCAGGGAGCTCCAGTCAGTGAGCTCCAGTCAGTGAGCTCCAGTCAGTGAGCTCCAGTCAGTGAGCTCCAGTCAGTGAGCTCCAGTCAGTGAGCTCCTCAGTCAGTGAGCTCCAGTCAGGGAGCTCCAGTCAGGGAGCTCCAGTCAGTGAGCTCCAGTCAGGGAGCTCCAGTCAGTGAGCTCCAGTCAGGGAGCTCCAGTCAGCTCCAGTCAGTGAGCTCCTCAGTCAGTGAGCTCCAGTCAGGGAGCTCCAGTCAGGGAGCTCCAGTCAGTGAGCTCCAGTCAGGGAGCTCCAGTCAGTGAGCTCCAGTCAGGGAGCTCCAGTCAGGAAGCTCCAGTCAGTGAGCTCCAGTCTGTGAGCTCCAGTCAGGGAGCTCCAGTCAGTGAGCTCCAGTCAGTGAGCTCCAGTCAGGGAGCTCCAGTCAGGGAGCTCCAGTCAGTGAGCTCCAGTCAGTGAGCTCCAGTCACTGAGCTCCAGTCAGTGAGCTCCAGTCAGGGAGCTCCAGTCAGGGAGCTCCAGTCAGTGAGCTCCAGTCAGTGAGCTCCTCAGTCAGTGAGCTCCAGTCAGTGAGCTCCAGTCAGGGAGCTCCAGTCAGTGAGCTCCAGTCAGGGAGCTCCAGTCAGTGAGCTCCAGTCAGTGAGCTCCAGTCAGAGAGCTCCAGTCAGGGAGCTCCAGTCAGTGAGCTCCAGTGTCAGGGAGCTCCAGTCAGGGAGCACCAGTCGGGGAGCTTCAGTCCAGTCAGTGAGCTCCAGTCAGTGAGCTCCAGTCAGGGAGCTCCAGTTAGTGAGCTCCAGTCAGTGAGCTCCAGTCAGGGAGCTCCAGTCAGTGAGCTCCAGTCAGTGAGCTCCAGTCAGTGAGCTCCAGTCAGGGAGCTCCAGTCAGGGAGCTCCATTCAGTGAGCTCCAGTCAGTGAGCTCCAGTCAGTGAGCTCCAGTCAGGGAGCTCCAGTCAGTGAGCTCCAGTCAGTGAGCTCCAGTCAGGGAGCTCCAGTCAGGGAGCTCCAGTCAGTGAGCTCCAGTCAGTGAGCTCCTCAGTCAGTGAGCTCCAGTCAGGGAGCTCCAGTCAGGGAGCTCCAGTCAGTGAGCTCCAGTCAGGGAGCTCCAGTCAGTGAGCTCCAGTCAGGGAGCTCCAGTCAGCTCCAGTCAGTGAGCTCCTCAGTCAGTGAGCTCCAGTCAGGGAGCTCCAGTCAGGGAGCTCCAGTCAGTGAGCTCCAGTCAGGGAGCTCCAGTCAGTGAGCTCCAGTCAGGGAGCTCCAGTCAGGAAGCTCCAGTCAGTGAGCTCCAGTCTGTGAGCTCCAGTCAGGGAGCTCCAGTCAGTGAGCTCCAGTCAGGGAGCTCCAGTCTGTGAGCTCCAGTCAGTGAGCTCCAGTCAGGGAGCTCCAGTCAGTGAGCTCCAGTCACGGAGCTCCAGTCAGTGAGCTCCAGTCAGTGAGCTCCAATCAGGGAGCTCCAGTCAGTGAGCTCCAGTCAGGGAGCTCCAGTCAGGGAGCTCCAGTCAGTGAGCTCCAGTCAGGGAGCACCAGTCGGGGAGCTTCAGTCCATTCAGTGAGCTCCAGTCAGTGAGCTCCAGTCAGTGAGCTCCAGTCAGGGAGCTCCAGTCAGTGAGCTCCAGTCAGGGAGCTCCAGTCAGTGAGCTCCAGTCAGGGAGCTCCATTCAGTGAGCTCCAGTCAGGGAGCTCCAGTCAGTGAGCTCCAGTGTCCGGGAGCTCCAGTCATGGAGCACCAGTCGGGGAGCTTCAGTCCAGTCAGTGAGCTCCAGTCAGGGAGCTCCAGTCCAGCAGGGAGCTCCAGTCAGGGAGCTCCAGTCAGGGAGCTTCAGTCAGGGAGCTCCAGTCAGGGAGCTCCAGTCAGGGAGCTCCAGTCCAGTCAGGGAGCTCCAGTCCAGTCAGGGAGCTCCAGTCAGGGAGCTCCAGTCAGGGAGCTCCAGTCAGTGAGCTCCAGTCAGGGAGCTCCAGTCAGTGAGCTCCAGTCAGGGAGCTCCAGTCAGCTCCAGTCAGTGAGCTCCTCAGTCAGTGAGCTCCAGTCAGGGAGCTCCAGTCAGGGAGCTCCAGTCAGTGAGCTCCAGTCAGGGAGCTCCAGTCAGTGAGCTCCAGTCAGGGAGCTCCAGTCAGGAAGCTCCAGTCAGTGAGCTCCAGTCTGTGAGCTCCAGTCAGGGAGCTCCAGTCAGTGAGCTCCAGTCAGGGAGCTCCAGTCAGTGAGCTCCAGTCAGTGAGCTCCAGTCAGGGAGCTCCAGTCAGTGAGCTCCAGTCACGGAGCTCCAGTCAGTGAGCTCCAGTCAGTGAGCTCCAATCAGGGAGCTCCAGTCAGTGAGCTCCAGTCAGGGAGCTCCAGTCAGGGAGCTCCAGTCAGTGAGCTCCAGTCAGGGAGCACCAGTCGGGGAGCTTCAGTCCATTCAGTGAGCTCCAGTCAGTGAGCTCCAGTCAGTGAGCTCCAGTCAGGGAGCTCCAGTCAGTGAGCTCCAGTCAGGGAGCTCCAGTCAGTGAGCTCCAGTCAGGGAGCTCCAGTCAGTGAGCTCCAGTCAGGGAGCTCCAGTCAGTGAGCTCCAGTGTCCGGGAGCTCCAGTCATGGAGCACCAGTCGGGGAGCTTCAGTCCAGTCAGTGAGCTCCAGTCAGGGAGCTCCAGTCCAGTCAGGGAGCTCCAGTCAGGGAGCTCCAGTCAGGGAGCTTCAGTCAGGGAGCTCCAGTCAGGGAGCTCCAGTCAGGGAGCTCCAGTCCAGTCAGGGAGCTCCAGTCCAGTCAGGGAGCTCCAGTCAGGGAGCTCTAGTCAGGGAGCTCCAGTCGGGGAGCTCCTGTCCGGGAGCTCCAGTCAGGGATCTTTTCATTGTAAGGCTGCGCACTCAACCCTCTTCTCCTCTGCCCCAAGGTGTTGATGACGGCCTTTCATTGCCATTCTTCTCCTCCTTGCTTCTGCTTGTACCGCCTTCTCTCCTCTGACTTCCATCTATCTGCCTTCGCATTCCTTGTCATGCCCCTTTCTCATGATTGCACTCATATCCTCCTCCCTCCCTACGTTCAGTCTCTCAGGCAAGGACGGCATTGGTGGCACGGGACGGACTTCAGTCACGGCCAAGTGAGACAAGGCCAAGATGATCCTCTTCTCATTGTAGGGCTGCTAACTCAACCCTTTTCTTCCCCTGTCAGCCTTGAAGTTCCTTTTTCGCCGGTGTCCAAGGTTCCTCTTTTCAAATCATATCTGATCTTATCATGTCGTGAATCTCAAATCTCGAGTGCCTTGCCCCCTCTTGTCTGCTTGCAGGACAACCAAACAGTTCCATGTGGCAGGCAAGGCAGGAGGATGAAGACCACATACGTTAGAGCTGGACCAGTTTAAATGGGTTTTACTGGTAGGATATCTAGACTAGTAAATCTCAGGTATGGTATCCCCTCCCTCCCCTCATCCCATCCCCTTAAACCCCCTGTGTTGGACTCCCCTCACACCCCCCTCCCCTGGTCCCCTACCAGACTAACTACAGGGTTCGTGCACACTAACCACAGGGCCAGACTACAGGGCTCGTGAACACTAACCACAGTGTTGTGCCTTGGGGCATGCATACCACAAGTTACAGGACTCGTGCATCATGACATGACGTACTACAAACAGGACTTGCAGAATCAGGCACACTAACTACAGGAGCACAATAACAGCAGGGCTTGTAGATGTGAACACACTGATCTCAGGGCTTGTACAATCGAGCACACCAACTTTAGGGATCTTAGATCCAGAGCATTACTGCAGGATCGAGCACACTAACTACAGCACCACAACAACAGCAGGGCTTGTAAAGCTGAGCACATTAATCACAGGGCTTGTAAAATCGGGCACACTAACTACACGGCTCATCCAATTGCGCCCATCGAATTGAGCACAATAGCTGTTGGGCCTGTACTTTGAGCACACTAACAACAGGACTTGCAGATTCGAGCATACTAACTACAGAGTGCGTATAGTCGAGCACACAGATTGCAGGGCTTGTACAATTGAGCACACTAACTGCAGGCTTGTAGTTCAAGCACCTCAACTCCAGGGCTTGTAGGACCACAGGCCTTGTAGAATCTAGCATAACCATTGGACTCACAAAACCAGCATCCTAGCCACAGGGCTTGTAAAACAGCAACACATGCATTTTAGTGTATTTTACGCGAAGCTAGTTCTTGAGCTGTAACCTGCGCAACCTGAGCTGAGGGGCATATGAGATTCAGAAGCGCAACCTGCGTCGCGTAAGCACCCGTCATCCAATCAGAGCAGATGGCGGCTGCTTCAGACCTGGTTCCTGACGCCACGCCGCTTTCTGCTTCGGAAAAATCACACAAAACGAAACTCACTCAGCATCACACAAAATCTCGTCCGTCCAATCGTCACCGTCGATTCCCGGTAGCATTCTGCCTTGGGTTTGTCAAAGCATTCTTCCCTAACTCACTCCCTTGCCTCGGCACTTTTGGTTGTACACTTCGCTACCGTACAGCACCCAATCTCGCTGCTCTGGGTGGTGTGCTCGATTGCGACGACAACCCTAGAAACCTAGAAACATTCCGAAGGTCCTTGCGTTGTGCAGTACTTTCTAAGGTCACATATGTTCTTCTCGTTGGAATGCCATTCCTAGGGGACGTACGGAACGTCTACAACCGTATTTTCAGCTCGCCCAGTGAGGCGTCATGTGAGACTGGAAAGCTAGTTCCCCCCCCTCCCTGACTCTCCAACGCAGTTTTGATTAGCTTGCGAGTTCAGTGATTTACCGAATTTCGCTTTCCACGATGGGGGCGAAGCTTCAGGTCCAGCTGCTTCAGGCTCGAAACCTGGCAGCTAAGGACAGCAACGGTCTGAGCGATCCGTACGTGCGTATGCAGGTCGGGCGGAGCAAAGCGCGCAGCAGCACGGTGTATAAGAACCTTAACCCGACGTGGAATGAGGAGTTTCTATTTAGAACGGATAACCTTGAAACGGATGTTCTTCTCGTGACTGTATGGGACGAGGATTACTTAGGAAAAGCGGATTTTCTGGGTCAAATGTCGGTGCCGGTAGCTGCGGTGGCGGCTGCGGAAGGGAAGAGCCTCCCGCCGACGTGGTATCCGCTCAAGAAGAAGAGCGAGCGATCTCGCTCCTTCGTCTCAGGTCAGAAACCGGGAGCAGCTGTTCTTCATGTTGAGAGATGTCCCGATAATAAGTGACTTTTGAGTCGATTCATAAGAGCGAGCGGTCTCGCTCCTTCGTCTCAGGTCAGAAACCGCGAACAGCTGCTATTCGTGGTGAGATTTGTCCCGGTACTAAGAAATATGGATTCATTCCGCAATGCCGTGTTCGCGAGATTGGATGTGTGGGTTATTCCGAAGGGTGCTTTGGGAATTTAGGTTATGAAATAGCATCCTGTTTTGGGGGATTAAGTGAGAGGTAGAATTCGACTTTCCTCGGTCATGGCGTAGCGTCCGTCAGCTTGGAGCAGACGCATTTCACGCTTTTTGTCACGACAACATTCCATGCTTTTATCACCACATGCGACGCTCTTGTCGCGACATTTCACGCTATCATTACGAAATTTGACGCCTTTTTCACGACATGTGACGCCTTTAGCATGTCATTTCACCCCTCCATCACTGCATTTCACACCTTCGTCACCTCATTGCATGCGTTCATCACCGCACTCCACGCCCTCATCACCGCACTCCACGCCCTCATCACCGCATTCATCACGCGTTCGGTCCTACCATGGACTCCATGGAGAGTGCCGCGCACGCATTCTCTCCTCGCCAACGCCATCGCCACATTTCTTTCCCCCCCCCCCCCCCCCCCCCACTGCCATTGCAACGTCATTCCGCAGGCGAAATCCTGATAGAGGTCTCACTATGGGGCCTCGTGTCCCACGCGGCTCAATCCCAAACCGCGAGCCCTGTCAGCTCAACCGCCCTCTCCCCCTTCTCCTCCACCCCATTCTCCATCACCCCTCCCTCCACCTCGCACACCCCCTCCCTCCCCCTCCTCACCTCCTCCTCCTCCTCCTCCACACCATCCTCCCTCGCTTCCACTCCCGGCAATTACCACCCCAACCTGACTGAACCGCATTACAACCCCCCAGACACTTTCCAACTCCTGCATCCGGACCAGATGGGCCTCGCTACAATCTCATCCGAGCCACACTCCCCAACCTCCTCCGCTGACTCGACCGCGTCCGCGCCTGGCGGACTGGGCTCGCTGTCACTCTGGCTGTCAGGGCCCCTCTCCTCCACCTGCTCCTCCGCTGCGTCAGGCTCCTTGACCTTCCACTCTGGGCCTTTGCTGCTTACGGGGGTGCCGTCTGCTGCTTCTGACTCTCTGCCTGCTGCTGCTGGTGCGCCGGCTCTCCTGCTGCCTCCTGCAACGAGTTCTTCCTCTGCTGAGGCTGACACCACTGCTCCTCCTCCTTCTTTACTGAATGGTGGGACCTCCTCCTCCGCCCCTCCTACTCCTGCCTCACGAGAAAACGATGCAGCAACCCTCACTGACCTTGCATCACCCACTGACACAACAGTCGTACCTCATTCTGTCGACTTGCACCCGAAATCCGTTGCTGAATCCCACGCCATGCAACACTCCGCCTCCGCCCCTGCCCGCCCCTCCAAGCCCCACTTCTTCCACTCCTTCACCCTCTCAGGACCCTCCAAATCCAAATCCAAATCCTCCATGCGCGGCCACGTCAGCACCATATCCGAATCTTCTGATGAATCCTCCTCTCCCTCAGCCCTCCTCCCTCACGCCGCCACCATCAACACCCCCCTCCACACCACCACCCCTCCAAAGACCCAGCAAGCACCGAGGCAAACACCGAGGTCTTCCCAGGGGCTAAGTCCGTGGGGCTGAGGAAGCGCATGTCTGGCTTCACCTCCTCCTCTAAGGCCTCCCGCAGAGCCTCAGAGCAGCAGCAGCAGCAGCAGGGTTTGCCGCACGCGCTGCCCAAGCAGCGCTCTGTGTCGTCCTTCCTGCCCCGCCGCCGCCCCTCCTCCACTGAAAGCGTCCCCGTGAGGGCCAGTAAGAGCACGGAGGGCGCTGCTGCATCCCCCCTGCCGAAATCCGGGAGTGTAACCGGGGGAGGGGCGGGCAGTGGGGGGTCGGGAGCGAGTTCAGGGGATGATGCAGGGGAAAAGGGGGACGGGGTGGGGGCGGTGGGGGGGTTAGGCGGAGGGGAGAGCCTAGTGCCGCTGTCATGGTTTGATGGGGATGTTAAGGGGATGGCTTCTAAGGGGGATATGCCCGCTGCGCTGGGGGGAGGAGTGGTGGTGGAGCAGTGGTATGGCGTGCCGGCTCATGAGCTGAATGGGATTCTCTTCAAGCCTGACTCTGATTTCTATGCTGAGTTCACTGCCGGTGAGTTGTGGTGCAGTGTGGTGTGTTGTGGTATGGTGTGGTGTGGTGTGTTGTGGTATGGTGTGGTGTGGTGTGATTTGTGAGTCGACTTCAATGTCACGCGGGCGGAGGTGTGGTGGTGGAGCAGTGGTATGACGTGGTATCGAATGGATGGGGTGTGATATGATGACGAAGTGTGCAAGGAGTCTTTTCAAAAGACTCTTTTGAGCGCAAACCACAGTGCCCCTCTTTCCTTCCCACCGCCTCCCCCATTTCTGCAGAGCGCAAGGTGTCTCAGCTCGAACCAGGGCCCTGGGTCGAAGGGGACGCTGCTGCAATCCCCTCTCTAGCCGACTCCCTCCCGCCCACCATCACAACCGCCAACGCGCCCGCCTCTCCTCCACTCAGCTCGCGGGTGGTCCGCTACATGACGGCGCCCTCCTCCCTGGTCAAGTCTGTACTCGCTACAGAGCTGATGCGCTACAGCAGGGCGGACGCGGGGGGGTACCTGGTGGAGGTGTATGTGGCGACGCCTGACGTGCCGTATGGCAACACGTTCCGCACTGAAATGCAGTTCTGCATCACACCGTCACCAGGTGCCACCTCTCTCTCGCTCTCCCCCCACTCCAACCCCGCCTGACGTTCCGTACGGACGGCAACACGTTCCGCACTGAGATGCAGTTCTGCATCACACCGGTGAGATGGTTCCGATGACACCTGCACCAGGTGAGATGGTTAAAGTAGCATCACGCCTGCTCCAGGCGCCACCTCTCTCTCGCCACACTCCCCTTGCCCTGTGGCAGCAGCTCCCAGTTGTGGTTATCGTGCGAGCGATGCATGCTCTTTCTCAAATCATGCTCTCTCCCCACTCACCCCTTCCCCCTCTTTGTGTGCTCCCTCCCCGCTCCGCTTGTCCCCCCCTGCATGGCATGGCCGCAGACGGCAGCAGCTGCCAGCTGAGGGTGTCATGGGCGCCGTGCTTCTTGCAGAGCACCATGATGAAGAGCATGATCGAGAACGGCATGCGCTCAGGGCTCAAAGATACCTACATCGCTTACCAGGCGGTAAGAAGAGACATGTGCACTGGTAACTAGGCAGTAGTAACACACGTGCTGACAACTGCTGACCCACTGCTGCTGACTCGCCATGCGGTTCTGTACCATAGCTGCACGTCATTCTTACTCCTTGATTTAACTCACATCAATCATGCCCCCTTCCCTCCCTCCTTCCTCTTTTCCACTGTTTTCCCAGATCCTGTCCAAATACGCTGCACCTGCCACAACCCCTCTCGGCTCCTCCTCCTCCGCATCTGCCCTCCTCCCCGAGCCTCCGCCGAAGCAACCCCTGATGGCTCGGCTGTTCAACATCCTGGGGCACTTCTCCATGCTGCTCTTCTTCGTCTCCCTTATAGTGCTCCCCACGCACTTCATACAGCGCGCCAAGGGCCTGCCAGGCGTGCAGTTTTTGTTGCTGGACCTACCAGACGGGGTGATGGAGCTGCTGTGCACGGCTGCCATTGTGCTCAGTGCTGAACGCGCCCTGTTTCGGTTGAGGAATATCATCACCTCACGACTTCTTAGAAGTGAGTAATGGGGAAGGGACTTGGGGAATGGAGAGAAGTGGAAGAGGGGAGAGCAGGGACGAGCAGCCTGCCAGGCGTGCAGCTGCTGCTGGACCTACAAGATGGGGTGATGGAGCTGCTGTGCACGGCTGTCATTGTTCTCTCTGCTGAGAGGGCCCCCTTCCCACTGAGGAACGGGGAGTTGTTGAGAGGGCCCTCCTCCCACGGGGGCCCTCCTCTCTCTGCTGAGAGGGCCCTCTTCCCACTGTCATTGTTCTATCATCACTTCACGGCTTCTAAGAAGTGAGTGGCGAGGGAATGGGGGGGGGGGGAACGGGGAGAGGGGGAAGGGGGAGGGAGGGAAAGGGCAGCCTGCTGGGTATGCAGCTAACAGTGACCATCGGTACGTTGGGAAGACAGGGGTGCTGCTGTTTGCAATAGTGACCCTCACCATTCCTATCCTATCTCTCCTCCCCACCCACACCCGTCTTATCTTCCAGGGGGCGACCATGGGAAGAAGGCGGAGGGAGAGGGGTGGCTGCTGACAGTGACGCTGGTTCAAGGCGAGGGTGTGGGGGAGGCAGGGGGGCTGGGCGGCAAGAGTGACCCCTATGTGGTGTTCACATGCAATGGCAAGACACGCACCAGCTCTGTGAAACTGCAGACCAACCGGCCGGTGTGGAATGGTGAGTAATATGCGAACAAACTTGTGTGAGTGTGTGTGGGTGTGTGTGGGCGGCAAGAGCGACCCCTATGTGGTGTTCACATGCAATGGCAAGACACGCACCAGCTCTGTGAAGCTGCAGATCAACCGACCGGTGTGGAATGGTGCGTGTGAATGTGTGTGGGTGTGTGTGGTGTGGGTACGTGCAGGTGCGTGTGGATGGCGTGCCTTTTACTATTCTCAAAAACACCCCAGCAAGAACGCGACCCGTATGTGGTGTTCACGGGCAATGGCAAGACGCGCACCACCTCTGTCAAGCTGCAAACCATCCCCGCTGCAGGGAGGGCCGAAGCCCTATCCCCCACCCCAACTCCCTCCCCTCCTCTCCCCATTCCCCTCTCCTCCCCATCCCCCCTTCGCTCCCCTTCCCCCAGAGGTGCTTTCCTTTGATGCCTTTGAAGACCCACCCTCAACGCTAGACGTGGAGATCTTTGACTACGACGGGCCCTTCTCAGCGCCAACAGCGCTGGGCCAGGCAGAGGTGGACCTCGTCAGATCCAGCGCGCAGGAGCTCGCAGACCTCTGGGTGCCGCTGCATGGCGGGCCGCGAGCAGACCTGTGGGTGCCGCTGCAGGGAGGCCACAGCTCCTTGTTTCACACCCCAACTCCCTCCCCTCCTCTCCCTGTTCACCCTCTCCTCCCCCTTTCCCCCTCCTCTTCCCATCCCCCTTTCCCCCTCCTCTTCCCATCCCCCTTTCCCCCTCCTCTTCCCATCCCCCTTTCCCCCTCCTCTTCCCATCCCCCTTTCCCCCTCCTCTTCCCATCCCCCTTTCCCCCTCCTCTTCCCATCCCCCTTTCCCCCTCCTCTTCCCATCCCCCTTTCCCCCTCCTCTCCCCATCCCCCTTTCCGTCTCCATCCAACCCCCTCTCCCCTCAGAGGTGCTGTCTTTCGACGCATTCGAGGACCCACCCTCAACGCTAGACGTGGAGATCTTTGACTACGATGGGCCCTTCTCAGCGCCCACAGCCCTGGGGCAGGCAGAAGTGGACCTTGTCAGATCCAGCGCCCAGGAGCTCGCAGACCTCTGGGTGCCGCTGCAGGGAGGGCCGCGAGCAGATGCGCGCAGAGGGGGGAAGGCGCAGGGGCCGGGGCAGGGGCAGGGGGTGGAGGCGAGGCTGCAGCTGAGGGTGCTTCTAACGAGTACCAGTGAGGCGTCTCCCCCGATGATCCTCGAGCGCATCAGCAAGCAAGTCGGCAAGGAGGTGGGTGTATGTGAAGGGTGGGTTGAGAGAATGGGGGGGGAGTGGCCAAATTCGTCGTCTTTTTCTTACTTTATGACTTCAATGGTCTGAGTCTGATAGAGGCTGTTGTTGAGAGGTTTAGTCTTTAGTCTTTTTTTCTGTAGTACTTTCAAGCTACAGGTCCACCCCCCTCTCTTCTCTCCATTTACCATTGCTGATCAATCCCTCCAGACCTCTCCTGTCCAATCAGCTCGGCGTTCTTTCCGCCAACCATTGATATACTACTCTCTATTCTCTCCTTGTGTTCTCTGTATATCCCCCTTTCCTCCATCCTCTTCTGCCCAATCGCTCTCTTCTGCCCCGTCCAAACCAGCTGCTGCGTATCTCTGACGAGAAGAACATGGCCTTCCATAACTTATTCGAGCTTCCCGAAAACGAGCCGCTGATCAACGACTTCTCCTGCGCGCTCAAGAAGAGCCTCCTCTCCCAGGTAGGGCCTGAGATCTCACGTGTCCATTACCCATCTTGTTCATCCCTCTTGCTCGTCTCAATCACCTCATCTCATCCTCTCTCCTCTGTATCCTCGATTTCCCGCTTCTGTCCCCCTTATCCTCGCTCTGCATACTCCCACTTAGAACAGCAATGGGCCAATGCTCCCTCAGTTCCGCAACCTTCGTCCCTTCCCCACCCCTCCCCACCCCTCCCCTCCCCACCAATCCCCTCCCCTCCCTCCCCTCCCTGCAGGGCCGGCTGTTCCTGTCCCCACGCCTACAAGCCTTCCATGCATCTCTCTTCCGAGTGCACATAAAGCTGGCGGTGTACTGGGAGGACATACACGAGCTCACGCTGCTTATACCCTTACCCTCCCCTTCCCACAACACCACCCTCCCCTCCCCTCAGGGCCGGCTGTTCCTGTCCCCTCGTTTACTAGCCTTCCACGCGTCGCTCTTTCGAGTGCGAAGAAAGCCTGCAGTGCGGTGGGAAGACATAGACGAGCTTAAGGAGAACACGCCCTCCATCCACTCCTTCAACCTGTGGACTGCCACGCTCATACTGCCTAACCGTTATCCTCTCTCTCTCTCCCACATTCCCCTTCTCTCCTCTCCCCAACCTCCTTCCCCTCCACTCCCTTCCCCCCTTTCAGGGTCGCCTCTTCCTGTCACCCCGTTTACTGGCCTTCCATGCATCGCTGTTCCGAGTGCGCATAAAGCTGGCAGTGCGATGGGAGGACATAGACGAGCTCAAGGAGAACGCGCCGTCCATCCACTCCATCAACCGCCTGCTCAACCCCTCCATCACCATCTACGTCAAGCCTGGCCGCGGGGGGCCCGACACGCGCAGCGCTGCATATGGGATCGACCCCTCGGGCCGGCTCAAGATTCGCTTCCAATCCTTTGCTCGCCCCACCATTGCCTTCCGGTCAGTATTTCAGCCCACATTATCTCCTGGTAAGAGTACGCACGCAGTCAGTGCCCATCGCGCCCTCCATCCACTCCATCATCCCCTCCATCACCATCTATGTCAAGCCGGGCCAAGGGGGCCCCGACACGCGGGCAGCGCTGCCTATGGAATTGACCCTTCTGGTCGACTCAAGTTCCGATTTCAATCCTTCGCACGCACACCATTGCCTTCCGGCCACTATTCCTGTCAGATCACCATTGGCCACACCATTGCCTTCCGGCCACTATTCCTGTCAGATCACCATTGGCCACACCATTGCCTTCCGGCCACTATTCCTGTCAGATCACCATTGGCCACACCATTGCCTTCCGGCCACTATTCCTGTCAGGTCACCATTGGCCACACCATTGCCTTCCGGTCACTATTCCTGTCTGCACTGTCTTCTGGTGACAAACCCCAACATTGCGATAGCGTTGCCCTGGCCCTGGGATCCGGGTAAGTGAGTGCAACGATCATTTTTCTACCCACCCTTTCCCCGTTCCCTCTTTTCCCCATCTGCAGGCAGTTAGCAGCGCTGTGTGGCCACAGGGCTGTTCTCCCTGAGCCAGGTGTGATGCCCCCTTTTTCTCTCTCCTCCCCACCTCTCTCTTTCTCCCTCCCCTTCCCCTCCCCTCCTCCTCCCAGGCTGATAACAGCGCTGTGGCGCCACAGAGCGCTGCCCCCCGAGCAGCAGCTGGAGCGAGCCAAGGAGGCAGCCACCGCTGCCGCTGCTGCCGAGGCAAGCGGAGCAGACGCAGCAGCAGGGGCAGGGGCAGGGGCAGGGGCACCGGCAGGGACAGGGGCAGGCGCAGGGGGAGGCGAAGGGATGGTGCGAAGCCCCTCCCAAGGCTTTGGGGTTGGGATTGGAGGGGGTGGGGGTGTGGGCGGAGGAGCAGCAGGGGGGAAAGGAGGGGCAGCAGGAGCGGGTGGTGTTGCTGGCAGTGGTGGTGGGGCGGTGGGGAGTGACGTCGAGGGGGTGGAGGAGCAGGGGGGGGTGTGCACGGACGTGTATGAGATGATCGACAGCATCAGCACTGCCGTACCCATGACGGTGGGTGGGAGAGTGTGTGTTTGGTATGCAGACGGTGGGTGGGAGAGTGTATGTGTGAGTAAGGTGAGCAAGATGGGTGCAATGTGCTAGGGCTTGCATGGAATGGTCACCTGCATCTGCACTCGCACACTCACTCACTCACACCGTCACACCCACAAACACCCACTTGCACCCCCACCCTCACCCCCACTCACAGGTGGAGCAGTTCCTGGCGATGACAAAGCAGCAGTAGCTGCATATGCACACACTCACACACCCCCCCTTCCCTGCCCCCGCCCTCCCGCCACGCTCACAGGTGGCGATGACAGAGCAGCAGCAGCTGCAGCGCAAGGTGGCAGACACCACTGGCCAGACACGAACGCATGAGCGAATCGAACCCAGCACTCACGCCCGCTTGTGCCCACACACTCACACCCACACTCACACCCACACTCGCGTCCCCACTCACAGGTGGATCAGTTCCTAGCATTGACGGAGCAGCAGCAGCTGCAGCGCAAGGTGGCAGACGCCACGGGCCAGGCCCACCTGGAAGTCTCTGATTGGGTGGCAGTGGACGGCGCGCCGCCCGGTGCCGCCCGGCGGCAGCGCAACATCAAGTTCAAGTTCTCCCGCCAGATGTCGCCGTTTGGGACCACCGTGTCAGGCGTGCAGCAGGCCACTAAGGATGCGACACCTGGCATGTGCACGTGGGCAACGCTAGAGGAGTCGATCACTCTGCACCAAGTGCCTTTTGGAGATTACTTCCAGGTGCGTGCTCGTGATAAGGTTTTCCAGTGATGGTTTTTATGAATTTATGCACGGCATGGCATGTGCACGTGGGCAACGCTAGAGGAGTCGATCACTCTGCACCAAGTGCTGCCCTATGGGGACTACTTCCAGGCGCGTGCCTGCGAGGGGATGAACTTTGAGAGCCCATTGAGGATATAATCTCGGTGAGATGCTTCAAAGATGGTGTTTGTTGTCACCCCTAACACCTGCACTTGGACGACTCTGGAGGAGTCCATTACTCTGCATCAAGTGCCCCTTAATGACTACTTTCAGGTCCGTGCCTGATACAGTGCTGCCTCAATGACTTGGAAACTTTTGCAGGAAGTGGAGCCGTGGTGCGTGAGTATTATTAATAGCGGCTGTCTGCATGTGGTTTTAAGACGTCTCCAAACTGTCTGCATGTGGTTTTATGACATTTACGTTGAGTTTGTATGCTGTGTATTGCAGGTGGAGACCAAGAGGGAGCTCAAGTCACAGCAACTCCTGAATGAGAAGGAGGATGTGAGTCCGGAGGATAAGGCACATAGACTTAACGAACAAGTGTCGGAGCTCAAGACAACGGTGGGCATCACATGGCAAAAGCAGGCAAATGAGCGCACCCGTGTCAAGATAAAGGCAAACGTTGGTGAGTGGTTCAAGGAGCACAATAAGAGAGTGCTGGACATGGTAGTCAGGGAGGCCATTGCTGCCACACAAGGTTGAAAGTTTTTCGAGAGGTAACTTTGCCCAAGGAAATAAATGTTGGGGTGAAAGCAAGAAAGGTGGTTCCAAGTAAGTTATTGGGCCGGAGAGGACATCAACCTGCAGTGTTATGGGTTTTTGGCCTGTTAATGGCAGCATTGGCATCAGGACTCTCCTAGTATCTATCATACCGTACCTATGACCTGGTTTGCTAATTTGTAGGAGCGGTTGTGGATTATGGCATTTTCATCTAGTGTATTTCGTTTCTTTACTGCCCAATTTGCGATGGTTTGTTAGCGGGAGTTTCATTTCGATCCTAGTCTTTTTACGCCACATGGGTTGGGTGAAACCTTCCCTGGGGCCTGCAACACTTTGGAGTTCATATTGCCGCGGGGTTTCGCATTGAAACGCGGGAAACCGAGACAGACCGTTACGAATGAGGTAGTAACGAAACGGACGTGAGGGTAGGCAATTTCTAGAATCTAGATCCCTGACTGGCCTGAAATGCAAGCCAACTCTTCACAGCAGCACCATCACCAACCTCAGGACAAGGAAAGAGCAGCGCTGGGAATTTCAAACCGGAGGATCAGGAGGAGATAGTGAAAGACTTGATCAGTCATCAGACAGTCAGAACTTAAACCGTGGAGTGGAGGTGCAGGGAGAACTCTAAAATCACCAACGATGGCTCCTCCTTGTGATAGCTGTCACTAAGATGACCGTGCGAGCTGCGGGTGCTCTCAGTGCATCGCACCTACGACTCAGGCGTCGCATTTAGGCCTGAAGCGTCGCACCTAGGACAAAGGCGTCGCATGTAGGTCTGGGACGCGGCAATTGGGACTGAGAATACAGGGACTAAGCACCGTGTAGAAACAAGCATCAATCAGAAGCACCTTCCACGTGTCAGTCGCGCACTGTTCATTAGTCGAGGTAGATCCCAAGGCTAGAAGCTGAAGCGATCCTCTCACTCTACCGTTAAGCGAAACGATTCAAGCCTATCATGCTTCTCCCATCCTAAACCGATCGCGAACCTCTGAAGATCAGTCGATTGCCATCTAACGGTCGTCCGATTGTCATCTGATTGGATCCGACGGTAGTCCGACTGCCATCCGACAGCCAATCACAATGATGACCAGAGGGCCCCGCGGAGGCCCGCGCCGTCCGCCGCATTTGCCGGCGGGGAAGGCGGGAGGCGACTGGTTTGCGTCGCTCCGCGGTCGAACGCTCATGTCCATCGCTCTCGTCGCCGTCGTCGCCTCCACCAGGTACCTCTTGTCACTCGTGCCTCGTCGCCGTCGTCGCCGTCGTCGCCGTCGTCGCCGTCGTCGCCGTCGTCGCCATCGTCGCCGTCGTCGCCATCGTCGCCGTCGTCTCCGTGCTCCAATAACCGATGGCTTACTCAGCATAGCTGCTTCTCCGTAGATTCATGATCCATCCACACGTCCAACCTCCTCCACATCTACCTACCCCCAGGGCCAGATTCGTCCTTCGCTATCCCCACCTACCGTCTAACTCCCCACCACGTCCATCCACCCCCCCTCTCCCCAACCATATACAAACACCCCCCCCTCCCCCTTCCTCAACCCACACCCCCCATCCCACATCCACCTCCCGCAGGCGCACCTGGTTCCCGTCGGCGCAGCTGGCGGCGCTGCTGGTGGAGCGGGGCGGGTGCGAGTTCCCCATCCAGCTGAACGCGCGAGGCGCGCTGGAAGGCCCGTGGGTGAACCACTCCTCGCACGACCCCCACGCTCTCCTCGACCTCGTCTCCCGCTCCTCCTCGTCCTCGTCCTCGTCCTCCTCGTGGGATCGGCGGCACGCGTTTGCGTCGGACGCGGACGGGGGGGGACGGGGGGTGGGGGAGGCGGAGTTTTACTCGCCCGCGCGGTACCAGGCGATGGGGAAGGTGGTGGCGGCGGAGGAGGGGGAGGACGACGGGAAGGCGCCGTGGGGGCACGTGGTGGAGGGGTTGTTAACAGCGGGCACGCTCAGCACGGGGAATCGGCTGACTCTGGCGTTTGCAAGACTCGCTGAGAGGTTCCTGGCTTCGTGGGTGCGCATCGATGTGAGTGGGGGAGGGGAGGGAGGGGGCGTGGGAAGCTATCTGGATTAGTGTGAGTGGGGGGGTGGACGGGTGGGCGGTTGAGAGTGGTGGTGGGGGATTAGGGGGATAAGAGGGGATGGAGAGATCATCTCCTGGCGCATAAGTGTGTGCTCTCATACATTGTGCCCTTGTGTGCCTCTGTTCCTGTGTGCCTGTGTGCATGTGTACCTGTGTGCGTGTGTGCGTGTGTACCTGCGTGCGTGTGTGCGTGTGTGCCTGCGTGCGTGTTTGCCCGTGTGCGTGTGTGCCTGCGCGCCTGTGAACAAGCAGGGCATCAGCAAGGGGCTGGGAAAGGCGGGCATGGTGAAGCAGATCATGTTCCCTGCCATGGCCGTCAATCCCAAGGTACCTCCTCCCACTCCCCTGCATTCCTCCTCACTCCACCGCATCCATCTGTATCGCACTCCTCTGCTTCTCCCTCACTGCACTGCTTCCCTCCATTCCCCCCCACCCCCACCAAGTCTCATACGTCCATCCACACTCCCATGCACTTCCCCACCACCACCCCCTTTCACTGCCCCCATCTGTAGATGCAGCCATGTCTGGCACATGTGCACATAGTGTTTTTTTTTAGTCGACTCAAAATTCGGCCCATGTGCAATTGCAGCCATGTCTGGCATGTGTGCACATAGTGCTGGGTCGTGTGTGTACTTCCGCTACGGATCCGTTCCGTTGGCTTACCTCTCTCTCCCCCTCTCTCCTCCGGTATCTTCCCCCCATCTGCAGATGCAGCCGTGTCTGGCACATGTGCGCATAGTGCTAGGTCGTGTGTACTTCCGTTACGGCTCCTTCCTGGAAGATTCGCGCAAGCTCAAGCGCATCAACCTGGCAGTCAAGATGATACTCCATGCCATCACTGCCTACGACCTCCGATGTACGTCCGTTTTTTACAATGTATCCCGGTCAAAACACACCTTTTGAGTCAACTCGAGTCAACCTGGCAGTCAAGATGATACTCCATGCCATCACTGCTTACGACCTCCGATGTATCATATTGTCTAGCCTTTCATTTATCGCATCTGGACGAATTTCTTGGCGTCACAGGGTACGACCTCAGATGTGTAGGCTACAGCTTTTGTAACGCTGCAATTTAAACCCCATCCAGTCTATTTGTTTCTCCTATTGTTTCTCACCCCATCCTCTCCCATGTTTCTCCCCTCCCCTCCCGTTCCCCTCTCCCAACCCAACAGCAGTGTCGAGCGGAGCTATTCATCCTCCGGCTGCTCTGCTCGACACTGCTCCCATAGGCGTGCTCAACCTACCATCACTTTCCTCTCAATGCTTCCTTCCCCTCTTCAATTCCCTCTCCCCCCCCCCCCACCACCAACAGCACTGCGGGCGGAGCTATTCATAAACGCGTGTGACAAGCCTGTCAGTTTCGACAACTCGCTCTCCTCCGGCTGCTCAGGCTTCCCTGTCTTGAGCACGCAGTGGACCCCCGGCTCCACCGACATCCTCTTCCCCGACCCTCTCGACCTCGACTACTCCCCTCCACGGCACACCGAGCACGTGCCCTGGGCCAAGGTGCGTCCCTTGCGCCTCTCATGCTGCTTGAGAAGCCTTTTGAAGCCTGTCTGCCAAGCTAGCAAGTCAGCGCAGAGTGGACCCCCGGCTCCACTGACATCCTCTTTCCCGACCCCCTCGACCTCGACTACTCCCCGCCACAGCATGCAGAACATGTGCCCTGGGCCAAGGTGCGTCCCTTGCGCCTCTCATGCTGCTTGAGAAGCCTTTTGAAGCCTGTCTGCCAAGCTAGTAAGTCAGCGCAGAGTGGACCCCCGGCTCCACCGACATCCTCTTCCCCGATCCCCTCGACCTCGACTACTCCCCTCCACAGCACACCGAGCACGTGCCCTGGGCCAAGGTGCGTCCCTTGCATATCCTGTGCTACTTGACCACTCTAGTCTTTATAATCATGTCTCCAAAGCTAGTAAGTCAGCACGCAGTGGACCTCGCTCCACAGACGTCCTCTTTCCAGGTCCCCTCGACCTCGACTATTCCCCGCCACAGCACACCGAGCACGTGTTCTGTTCTGGGCCAAGGTGCGTCCCCTCCCCTCCCTTGCGTCTATTGTGCTGCTTCCATAGAGTGCCCCCCTCTCTGCCTCCCTCCCACCCCCTCTCATCTGTTCCTTGGACCTCTGTGCACCTGTCGCGTGCTGCCTCCCCACCACATGTCTCAGAAGGAAGGCAAGGCGGTGTGGCGCGGCCGCGGGTTTGAGTTCCAGCTGAAGCCCTACAACTGGGCCTCCAGTTTCCGCCTGCGCCTGCACCGAACCTCCGACTCTCGCCCGGACCTGCTGGACGCGCGCATCTCCAGCTTCGGCCCGATAGACCTGGCCGATCCTAAAGAGTTGCTCAAGAAGTGAGTGGTTCAGTGCGGTGCACAGGTGGTGTGTCATACCATGTGTGTGTGCTGTGTGATTTTTGTTTTGGGGAAGTGCCATGTGAGGAAGTGCCATGTGAGTAAGTGCCATGTGAGGAAGTGCCATGTGAGTAAGTGCCATGTGAGGAAGTGCCATGTGAGGAAGTGCCACGTGAGTAAGTGCCATGTGAGGTGCCATATGGTGCACTCCCCTTGTGTCCCTTCATGTTCACCCCCCCCAACCTGCTGCTCTGTTTCCCTGCCCCAGGAACGGGTTTGTCTTGGTAGAGGAGATGGAGGAGGGGTGAAGGAGAGCGCATTCATGTATACCCTCCCTCACTTCCTCCTTCTCGTCCCCCTCCCTTCCTCCTTCTCGTCCCCCTGCCATCCTCATTCTCGTCTCCCTCCCATCATCCCGTGGGTCTCTTTCCCGCAGGAACGGCTTTGTGGTGGCAGAGGAGATGGAGGAGGGCTGAAGGAGAGCGCGTTCAAGTGTGGTTGTGGTGGATGAGATGGCGTATCTTCCCTCCCACCCCCCTGCTCACCCCCCTCTCCCCCCATCTTCCCTGCAGGAAAGGCTTTGTGTTGGCAGAGGAGATGGAGGAGGGGGTGAAGGAGAGCGCGTTCAAGTACGTGGTCGTGGTGGATGAGATGGTGGGCTCTCGTGACACGTGTCGCGCTCTGAGTGGCCAGCAGGCAATCATTCGGCACCAATCAGGCTTCATGCAGTACTTTGAGCCGCTCATGCTGCCTGGAGTACACTACATCCCCGTTACACACAGGTCAGTGCTGCCTGGAGTACACTACATCCCCGTTACACACAGGTCAGTGCTGCCTGGAGTACACTGCATCCCCGTTACACACAGGTCAGTGCTGGCATTATGTCAAGGAACTAGATTATTGTTCGCTCTTGATGCTCTTTCCGTTGTTTTATGCAGCACAGCAATGCAGTGCAGCAAGTCAAGCTTCTAACGGGGATGTGGTGTTATGCTGCTCAACGCGCCCAAATCCATCTCCCACTCTCCATCTCCCACTCCCCATCTCCCATCCCCCACGCCTGCTCGTTTCTGTCAAGGCAGTTGGGCTGATTCCTTGCACCCCACCCCATGCCTTTCCCATGCTTGCAGCTTCACGGACCTGGTGGCAGCAGTCGAGTGGATGAGGCAGCATGATGATGCCGTGCACACCATGCTGCTCAACGCCAATGAGCTCGCCTCCCACGTGTGCACATGGCAAAGCCGCGTGCATTACTGGGCCGTGCTCCTCGCCAAGTACGCCGCTAGAGCCATGGAAACCCCGCAAGCCGTTGTCGCGCCTTCGGTTTGCCAGGGCGGCAAGGCTGTTCTTTCCGTGGAATGGGCGGGTGGGAATGTGACGAAGCCGAGTTGTAAGATCGAAGGGGGAGGTCAGTGCTCAGATTTTTGTGTTACGGGTGTGCCCGAGGAGAAATGGACGTGGTTGGACGCAAAGGAAAGCTTAGCGGCTGTTGAGATTCATGACCCTGTGGGACATTCAGAAGCTAGGGTAGCATCAGAGTAACCATTTTTATCTTCCATGCCAATCTAGTTGATTGTACTGTCATTTTGCATGTATTTTTCCGCCACTATACCGGTATTATATGCATCCGTCAATATAGCGAGTATCTTTGAAGTCATTATCACCTCGCCCACCAGCTTTTCATTGCCGAACCCTGCTTCGCCAGCTTAACGACAATCGCAAACGTCGCCAACCTCATCCGTTTCTAAAGCAAGCTTGATTTGTTAGCAACACCTTCAGACTCAACAATGCATCTGTGATCCAAGACCTAAAGATTCTGGATAGGAGGTCACTACTATGGACCTGTGAGATATCGTTTATTCCGGGGTGTGCGACTCCGAAGCTCGTTCCCACGGCCCTTCTTGGGATGTCTTATTTTTTTCGATAGCTATTTTTCTAAGCCGACAGGCTTTCCAGGTAGCAGATCCATTGTTTTGGCTATTAGTGTCGAAACTGCAGCCATGTCGGGGGGATTCTTCCGAGGGACCAGCGCGGATCAGGACAGCAGATTTTCCAACAAGAACGCGAAGCTTCTTAAAACGCAGAAGTTCGCACCGGAGCTTGACGAACCGGCAAGTCTCATCCGACTGTTTGTTTTCTCGTTTCCGGGATCGCGGCTTGCGCGGTTTTAACCTCTTTCTAACGCACATTTAGTGAGCATTAATGGACTTGTTTTCATTTCCCTTGTTTGTTTCTTCTTCTTTTGTTGTGTGCAGGTGGATATGAGCAAGGTGAAGAAGGAGGTGATGCAGCCGTGGATAGCCAAGAGGGTGACAGAGCTTCTGGGTGTGGAGGATGAAGTGTTGATCAATTTCATCTACAGTCTGCTAGAGGGCAAAGTATGGCGATTTTCTGACAAGCCTCTCAACACGGCGTTTCTTACCAGAGGATTTGGTGTTGTTTCACTTTTTTATCTTTGTTTTTTTATGTTCTTCTTTGGCGAGGGGGTTGTTTAGATTCCTAGTCTAGTGTCGGTCCAAGGGCTTATTCCGATTGGTTGTGATCTTGTCGACAGCTTCGGCATCTACATGGCTCGGATCACTGCTCAGACCCGCCATGGCATCAGGGTCGCAATGGTCGCCCATGATCGCCCATGATCGCCCATGATCGATGACTCATGACAGCAAGAGGGCATCTGCTCTGCAGGAAAACCAGCCATGGCTTCGGTGCTGACCAAGTAACGCTTGCCTCTCTGCCTGGCCGTCTGGCTCTGTTTCAACCGTGTCAATTCCGCCTGGTAACCCTCCTGTTACCGTTCGCAGATCGAGAACCATCGCTTTATTCTTGCCTCCTGCGTACCGTTCGTGCAGCAGAACAGCCGTCGCAGTTGCTTCTTTGCTGTTCCCTTTCCCTTCTCTCCGCCTGGTCCCTCAAACCCTTTTCCCCTCGCGCGTGCCGCAGAAGGTGGACGGCAAGCAGGTCCAGATTCAGTTAACCGGATTCATGGAGCGCCACACGGCGCGCTTCATGCGCGAGCTCTGGTGCCTGCTGCTCAGCGCGCAGGCCAACGTCAGCGGCATCCCGCAGAAGTTTCTCGACGAAAAGGCGGAGGAGACAAGGAAGAAAAAGGTGCGCCACTGGGCTTGCTCGTTCCTGCTTAGCCTCCCTTTCCTGATCGTGTCTGCCTATTTATTTAGGGTCGGATCCGATCCGATTGAATTTGATATGATCCTGCTGCTTTTTTTTTTTTTTTTCCCCGCCGTTGTATCTTCTCCTGGTTTTCAGGAGGCGGAGCAGCGGATTTTGTCTGAGATCGGGCGCAAAAAGGGGATGCAGCAGGGCTCGTTGCTGGGCCCTGGCTCTGCTGCTGCTTCCATCCCGGTGAGTCGTACCGGGGAGTGTAGAGCGATCCGCTACTACGAATACTCGCTGTCTGCTTTACTTCTTCAGGCCTTGATAATCTTTTGAGCACACAACAGCACACGCACTCACACGAGCGCTCCCTTGTCGTATTTCCAACGTACGTCCGAAAAGTGCCGTTTGTTGTCTTCCTCTCTCTACTCCCGTGATCCGTCTGTCCCTCGCTGCGCTGCTGGTGCGCAGGGCGTGGACGTGGAGGCTGCTCGACGGAAGGCCGCAGAAGCAGCAGCGCGCCTCACGGCTGCCCTCCTGGGACATCTCGCTCCCACTGCCGCTGCTGCCGCCGCTGCTCCTGCTCCTGCTGCTGCACCTGCTGCGCCCGCCGCGGTACCAGCGCCAGCTGACCCAGCCGCTACTGCTGCCGGCAACGCTGCCGTCGCCGCCGCCACGGCCGCTGCTGCTGCGTTCACGGCGCAGGCTGCTAAGCTGGCGCAGGAGAAAGAAGCAGCCGCCGCCGCAGCTGCTGCTGTTACTGCTGCTGCTGGTGATGGTGGTGATGGTGGTGTTACAGGAACAGGTGAAGGGCGGGAGGATGAGAGGCCAGATGGTGAAGAAGCCGCCGCTGCTGCTGCTAATGATGACGATGGTGAAGGTGATAGCGAGGGAAAAGCGGAGCAGGATCAGGCTCCCTTGCCTCCTCCCCCTCGGAACCGCTCCCTCGCCCGCCGTCGCCATCGCTCCCGCTCTTTCTCCCCCGAGCGCCGCTCCCGGTCCCCTCCCCGTCATCGCCGCCCCGCGTACCGGTCCCCCCGCCGGTCCCCCCCGCCGCCGTCCTATCGCAGCAGCCGTTACCGATCCCCTCCTAGAAGCCGCGGGTACGAGCGCGGCGGGCGCTCGCCGCCAGGGGACTATCGGCGCAGAGGGGGGAGTTCCCGCTCACCCCCCGCGCGCCGTTCCTCCCGGCAGGAGGAGTCGTTTACGCGGTACCCTCCGCCTCCTGGCCGATCGATGCGGGGGCGAGAGGAAGGCGGACTGGGCAGAGGACGCGGCGAGAGAGGGCGGGAGGTGAGAGATTGGGAGGATAGGGGGAGGGACGCTAGAGGGCGGGAGGAGAGGATACGGGGTGAGCGACGGGTGGATGAACGAGGGAGCGGGAAAGACAGGGGCACGTCGTTCAAACGGGGGGTTCCCGGTAGGGATAGGGGCGGCAGGGAGGAGTATGGTGATGAGTATGGTGACGAGGAGGAGGAGGAACAGGAGGAGGAATATGAGGAAAATGTACGGGGTGGCGTGCGCAAGGATTCTACGAGAGGAGGGGTAGGACGACGAAATGTGGAGGAGGAGGCGGAGTATGAGGAAAATGTACGGGGTGGCGTGCGCAAGGATACTGGGAGAGGAGCGGCGGGACTGCGAGATGAGGAGGAAGAGGAAGACGATGAGGAGGAGGACGGGGGATGGGAGGGAGGCAGGAAGGGTAAAACGGGTCGATTGGTGGATGATCTCGGGAGAGATGAAGGAGTGATTGTGAGAGGGAGGTGCCACGGTGACGTGGGGCGAAGTGCCAAGCGTGGTGCAGGTGCGGGTAGGGATGGGGGGAGGGATGTGGGTAGGGATGGGGGCAGGGTTGGGGGAAGGGGTGGGGAAAGGGATGGGGGGAGGGATGGGGGGAGGGGTGGGGGGAGGGATGTGGGCATTCCTTCCCCTGATGCTGACGAGAGTGAGGGCGACGAGCCGAATGGCCGTCTGAGAGCTTTTGACAAGTCTGGTGGCAGGAGGGAGGGCGAAGGGCGAAGGGGGAGGGGTGGGGTTGAGGAGGAGGGGGATGAGGAGGAGGAAAGGTGGGGTGGGGACGGGGGGAGGAGGCAGGGTGAGAGGGGCAGGTATGTCGCGCGCACGGGGGAGGGGAGTGGGTACGAGGGGCGTGGGCGTGAGAGGCGAGATGAGGAGAGGGGGGCAGGCAGGGAGGAGGGGCGCGGAGGGCGGAGAGCAGGGTACGAGGATGAAAGGGGCGGGGAGATGCGAGAGGGGCCAATGGGTTTTGGCAGCAAAGGACCTAGCAGCAAGGGGCCTAGCGGTAGGGATGAGCCAGGGGAAGGTTGGGAGGAGGAGCGGGGTGCTGGTGCTGGTGCACGTGATGTGCGTAGACCAGGCGACAGGTATGAGGATCGGCGGGATAGGAGGGATTTGAGGGCTGTGGAGCAGGGCGAGGAGGAAGGGAGGGGGGAAGAGGAGGAGGAGGAGGCAGGGGGGAGTCAGAAAAATTCTCGCAGCTTTCTCTCTTCCCAAGAACCATCTCCGTCTCCCCAAGATGCTTCCCCTCCCTCCTCTGCTTCTCCCTCCCCCCGCCGTCCGACAAGAGAGGCCGGGACACGAGGGGACGGGCAGGGAGGTCAGATGGCTGGGGAGGGGTTTGGAAGGGCGGGGAGTGATGATTGGGAGGAGGAGGAGGGGATGAACAGTGAGGAGAGGCGGGAGGCGAAGCGAAGGAGGAAGGAGGAGAAGAAGGCACGTAAGGAGGAGAAGAGGAGGAGGAAGGAAGAGAAGCGGCGGCGCAAGGAGGAGAAGCGCGCTGCTAAGGAGGCACGACGGGGCATGGGAGGGGAGGATCGAGGCAGCAGTGAGGATGAAGAGGAGAGACTGCAGGAGGGAGGGATGAATGGTGAAGGGGGGGTTGGTGAAGGGAGGGGCAAGAGGGAGAGGGAGTGGGAGGAGGGAGAGGGTGGGGAGAGAGGGAGAGGGGGTGGGGGGGGTGGGGGGTTCGGGGGAAGTATGGAGGAGCTGAGGGAGAGGGCTCTGCGATCCATGCAGGCCAAACGGGCGAGAGAGGGGTGATGGGATGATGGGGAGGAGGGTGATGGGGATGATTGGGAGGAGGGTGATGGGATAATAGGGAAGAGGGGTGATGGGATGATGGGGAAGAGGGCTGATAGGGTTAAGAAATCACCTGAGTGAGAGTAGGGCGCTAGTGGCCAGTGGCCACTAGTGGGACAGCTATCACTAGGAAAGAGGAGCTGAGGGATGGAGGGGGGAGACGGAAGGGGGGAAAGGAGAGGGGGGAGAGGGGAAGGGAAGCGTGGGTGGCTCTGTGGAGGCCAAATGGGCTTGACAATGCTGAAATGGGCTTGCAGGCATAGCACAAGTCGCGACTTTTTGTAGGTTGAGTTGAGTTGAGTTGGTCCTACGCAATGAGTTGCGTGCATGCAAGGGTGATCTGATGGTGATGGGGCTGTATTTGGGTACTGTGAGCTGTTGGTTGGACGGCTCTGGGTTGTAGGAACTGTTGTTTCGCAAGCAACCGATCTTCTCCACATACTTGATGGATGCGTTTGTCACCCCTTGGTTTTCTTGAGACAGACAGTTTTTAAGCATTAGGATAACTGTCCACGTCTGATTTTTTCCGAAACTTGTTTACGTCCAAATGACGCTTTCACTTTACCGAAACACCCTGTATTGTCGCAAAGGTACCCCTAGAACAGCTGTGCCAGCAAGCTCCACGGCCCAACATTCCTAGATTCTGCCGCACGTACAAGCAGACGACCAAACATACACCTCAACGAGTGCATGCCACCTGCTTGTCGCGGCATTCCCCAGGCATGGGCTCTTTCGCAGGTCACATAATCCCCGGGACGCTTTTCCTGTTAGTGGGGCTGTGGCACCTGCGATGCAGCATCAGGAACTACCTCGCGGCGCCGCGAGCCTTCGTGTCGCGACTATGGCATCCCGCGCCGCTACCCGGCCACTGGGCGCGGCTCGAGCTGTACATTATAGTAGTGGGGTCGTTTCTAGATATGGCTTTAGTGGAGCTAGGAGTCGGGACCGGGTTCCATCCGATCGAGAATGGCGGAGTCGCGCCCGGCCACCTTAATAACTTCGAGGTACCTCGCTCTTCCACTTAACAGCGCGCATTGATCGGCGCGCATTGATCGGCGCGGACTGGAAGCCCAACTGCTCAACATTCATTTATGAGGCATGCTCCATGTTTGAGGCGCCTTTAAAAAAAAAATAAAAAAAAAAAATCCATTTTTACATGTACCCCTCATCCTCCCCCCTCCCCTCACCTTCCACCCTATTCTCCCCCTCTTATCCTCCCCTCTCCCCACACATCTTCCCCCCAGCGCAGCACGCAGCGATGCTGCTAATGTTCTTCCTGCTCGGCTGCGCCCTTCTCATCAGCGAAACCACCAGGTCAGCAGGGTGGAAAAATGAACGGTTTATGTTCTTGAGGGGGAGGGGGAAGAGGGTGGGGGGAGGGGGATGGGATCGAAATGCCATGTCCTCGCACCCATCGCACTGCCCATTCTTTCCCCATCCCGCCCCACCCATCTCGTCCATCCCCCAATCTCTCGTCACCCCTCTCCACCCATCCCCACCCCTTCCCCCACAGCCTGCTGCCCCTCCCCCTGGGCGCGTTTCACGTCCTAGCAGCGCTCGCTCCACAGCTTGCTCCCCATCCTCTCCTCACCCACCCCTCTCCCTCCTCACCCCTCTCCACCCATCCCCACTCCTCCCACAGCCTGCTCCCCCTCCCTCTGGGCGCGTTGCACATCCTAGCAGCGCTCGCATTCTTCTGCGAGGGCATGCTCTTTACTCTCCATTCCACGGCCCACCATGGTCTCGAGCCGCGCTACCACATGCTGCTCGCCATCGCCATCGCCGCCTGCGTCGTGTGTGCGCTGTTGGCAGCTGCGTGGCCGCACTCCTTCCTGCTCGACGCCGTTGGCAGCGGCGCGATCGTCTTGCAGGGGCTCTTTTTCTGGCAGGTCAGTCGCTCCTTCCTTCCATCGTCTCCTTGCAATCTCCATCGTCTCCTTGCAATCTCCATCGTCTCCTTGCAATCTCCATCGTCTCCTTGCAATCTCCATCGTCTCCTTGCAATCTCCATCGTCTCCTTGCAATCTCCATCGTCTCCTTGCAATCTCCATCGTCTCCTTGCAATCTCCATCGTCTCCTTGCAATCTCCATCGTCTCCTTGCAATCTCCATCGTCTCCTTGCAATCTCCATCGTCTCCTTGCAATCTCCATCGTCTCCTTGCAATCTCCGTCGGACCTGTGTCGTGTCGTGTGTGCGCTACTGGCCGCTGCTGTGCCCCACTCCCCGTGCAAACCGCTATGTCTCTCTATGGCTCAATGGTCCCAGCGGGCTGCTACCTGGGCCCTGACACCATGCACTGCGATGCAACTCCAAAGCTCGAAGCGAACAAGCAGCACCACTGACACCTCTCACCCTCCCCCATCCGTTTCGCCCCTGCATCACCCGTGTAACACCTTTTCCTTCCCCTGCAGACCGCCATGTCGCTGTACGGCCCCATGGTCCCTGCAGGCTGCTACCTGGGCCCTGAAACCGTGCACTGCGACTCCGATGCAAGCGAGCACAGAACAAACCTGCTTTGTCCGTTCCCCCCCACTTCCTCCTCTCCTCCTGCTTTCCCTCTCGTGTCTGCAGACCGCCATGTCGCTGTATGGCCCCATGGTCCCAGCGGGCTGCTACTTAGGCCCTGACACCGTGCACTGTGACTCCGATGCAAATGAGCATCGAGCCATGGCCCTCGCCGTGCTGCAGTTCATCGCTCTCCTCGCCTGCACCCTCGTGCTCTCGCTCATGTATTACGGCGCAGTTGCAAGCGCTGCTCCGCAGTCGTCTCTTGATTTTATCCATGCAACGCATGCTGTGGAGTGTGAGGAAGGGGAGAGGAAAGATGGTGGTGGGAGGGGGAATGGTGGCAAGGGAGAGGTTGTGTTGGGGATGCTTAATGCACATGAGAATGGTTTGGACACAGATGCAGGTGTAGACGAGGAGAAAGGCCTTTTATCTTAAAAAGGAAAAGGATATCCGAGGCGTGAATCTGGTTGCTTTAATGTGCTTTTTATATATCATTATATGCTTGGATGAAAAAAAGGTAGGATTGTTACAAATAGCCGTAGTTGTGGGTGGGAGGAGCCCAGCCTTTAGTACATTGTCACCTAGGTGCAGTAGAGGGGCATGTGCACACAACCCACCCTAGAGATCACATCCACCTTTTGGCTGTCCAGTTACCAGTAGTTTGACAGAAAACAAATTTTCCGCTCTTGGTTATTTCATATTGCAGATTGGCAAAGGCTTTTGTACCAGATTCGAAAAGGCTTTCGTCTGGTGCTATTGTACGGTTGAGCGGGTTTCGTGTGATGGATCACGGGAACCCTTGGAGGGGCCTTCACCGTTTTCAATCACATCCAACCTGATCCCATCCCACATCCCTACCCTCGTCGCAACTCCCAAGGCTCCAGTAAACATCCATCCCCGCGCAGTCAGGGGGGATCGCTTCGCTTCTGGTATCTGAGGTGAGCGGGAGCGTGAGAGAGTCTGGTGGAATCCATCAGAGTCTCTGCGTGTCAGTGAGCATCAGTATTCAGCGAGTGTCGGTGGGTTCCTAGGAGCAACAAGTAGGTTCCTAGGGAGTTAGTTGCTGTCCGCCTACTTCTCATCTTTTCCATAGTAAATCAGCGGGCAAGAACTGAATCTAAATGGAGCAGCTAAGAGCCTTGAATTCACTGTTCAAGAATCAAGAATCAAAACTCCGACGATGTCCACTGCTTTCGACATTTGCAACCACACGCACGAGTCGTTGCGTGTCGAACAGGTCACCGTTGGACTTGGACTGACAGCAACTGTACCCGAAGCACCATGGTGCCATCATGGCACCGAAGGGTCTTCACGAGTCACGGTGAGCACTTACTGGCAGATATCAACACCGTCCTAGCGGTCGATATCGGCCTGACCGAATCACGCTTCCGCTCTCTCCTCTGAATCACGCTTCTGCTCTCTTCTCTGCTGCCACCGTAGTATTTCAATCTTGGAGGTGTCTCAAAGATCAGTCACAACCCTGGCGATTCCAAGTTACCGTTTGAGTTGCACTGAAAACCGCGTTCCAGGTGACGTCTCGGAACAAGCCTACTAGTGCTATCGCGTGCCACAAGAGCTCGGATTTTCAGTCAGCTTGTTTTGAGACGTTACTAGGTTGACGGTAACCGTGTCTGTGACAGACGAAAGAAAAGTCCCCATTTATGGGGTCCTTCCTCGGACACACGTGCGCAGGAACGGTCGCGCTGATTTTCGCTTCATGGAACCTTTTCTGCGCCATTCGCGCTTACCTTGCCGCGCCGCACGCGTACGTGGCGCGTGCGTGGCATCCAGTACCGATTCGCGGGCACTGGGTGCGGCTCGTGGTGTACGTACTTATCTGTGGGGCGTTCGCGCAGCTCATGGAAGGGCTCTCGCTGGGACTGCTGTCTGCGTTTCAGCATAGATTTGAAATCGTTCAATTCGAGGTGAGTTTTTAGGATTCTCGAGCCTCTTGTTTTTCGTTTTCACGTTCTGAGATGCTTTCGAGTTTGTCGCGTGGGAGCTTGAGGAAGCGTCAGATCCTTTGTCGTAGGGACGCTGCACCTTGAAATGTCTCTCTTTCAGTACCTCCTCGAACCACACTGCACCGCGTTGCGCTTGGTTCACCTTCCATGTACCTTACCAGCATCCATTGCTTGTTTCACATTCTGAGCTGCAACATGTGATCTTTCCTTCTCCCTCCGTTCGTCCTGCACCCCTTTCGTTCCCCACCGCAGCACGCCTTGCTCTTTGCTGTCTTCGTTACAATAGGGCTCATCTTCTATGTACATGACACAACCAGGTGAGCCCAAGGAAAGTTGTTCGAGTTTATCTCACAATGGATGAATGAAGCTCTGTATCTGCCGAATCCTGGTCCAAATGCTTGTATATAGACAGCATAGTTCCATCTTCCTCATGTCATTTTCCAAACCTCCTGCGAATCCTCCCAATTTTCCTGACATTCCTACATCCCCCCTCCCGTCCCCGCACCCCTGTACCCTACCTCTCTTCCCCTCCTTCACCCACCCCTCTTTCATTCCAACCACCTCCATTGCCAGTCTCCTGCCTCTCCCACCAGGCTCCCTGCACATCCTCTACGCCATCGGCTTTTTCAGCGAGGCCATTCTCACCACCTTCCACTCCATCTCCCACCAGGGCCTCGAGCCCCGCTTCCACCTTTTCCAAGCACTCGCTGGCGTCATCTGCTTCCTGCTCGCGCTCCTCGTCGCCGCCTTCCCCTCCTGCTTTCTCCTGGACGCAATGTTCCTCTCGGGGTTCCTTTTCCAAGGCCTCTGGCTCTGGACCATGTCTCTGTTCCTCTATGGAGTGCTCCACTTACCGGGTTGTCACAATGTGGATTATAAGATGGTTAAGTGTGGCACGGAAGCGGAGGAGCATGTGGGTGTTGCGCTCGCAGGTATTCTGTTTATTGCCGTGCTCGTCTTTACAATGCTCCTCGCCCTTGCTCTCTATGCCAGGGCTGCTCGGAACGCTCCCCGTTCATCCATAGACTACATTCTTGCATTATCACCTGACCTCAAGGCGTCTCATAAGGTAGCTGCTTCCGATAACATTGAGGTCGGGATTGATGTAAATGGGGGAAAAGATCTGCAGGGTGAAGGAGCAGCAGTAGCAGCAACAGTGGTTCCTAAGGCGCCCCTCACTCATGCTGTTGTGAACGTGGAGAGTGAAAGTGCAGCATTGCTAGGTGGCAAAGCTGAGATGTGACAAGCTGTATGCAATGTGTACATTTCCCTTGCTTGGTGGCCGAGTTCAGATGTACAGCAACATTTGCATTGGAAGAACAATGTCAATGGTACGTGTATTCATTATTCCAGGAATTATACCTTTCAACCCTCATCAGCTGAGACTAGACGTCACCCCCTTATTATGTCAACAACGGATGGGGAACGCGGGAGTAATAACGGCAACACGAACAGACCCGTTCTATCTCAAAGCCTAAAGGTGTTACTGGAGAGAGCAGCTGCAGGCGCTATCCTCGATAAAGCACAACTCGGTACGGTATCCCATCGCGGCGGCTTCATGATCACTGCAGATACATGGGAGACAAAACATGCGTGAGAACAAGACTGGAATCCACAGAAATAATGCACCATTATCTCAGCAAATTGAAGCGGAAAAGCAAGCTCGTACTGACGCGTCGAGACTACAGCACTGCAACACCAACACAACCCAGTTAGACCGTACCGCACGCACTCTCATCCGCTAATCTTTTCAGCCCTACCTGCCCCACACCAGGCAACCCACACCAACGCGTTCCCCGCATCCCCACCCGCTCCCTTCAGCCATCTAATCCGCGCGCTAACCCGGAATTCCCCGCGTCACGCACCAGCGCCGGAATTCCCTGACGGCAGTCAGCGCCGCGCCCTTCGCCTCGTCCAGCCATTGCACACGCAGACCCCTCGACGCGCCTTGGGCCCGCACCGCCGCCTTCACCGCTGCATTCGACGCCGTCTTAGATAACGACGACGATCTCGACGGCTTGATAGCCTGACCGTTATCGCAAGACGGCGACTCGGAGTCAAGGTGGTGAGTGGCAAGCACAGGCAGGGGGCCTGCGACGAGGTCCCACTCCCAGCAGTCGACGGGGGGCGCGTGTATGTGCGGCAATTCCGCTTCAATATCCTCGAGACACTCGAGAATGAACTGTGAGACGTGGGTTCGAATCTTGCCGGACGCGCATAACCCGTCGTGCAGGGCTTGGGTTAGGGAGACGGCGACCAAGAGAGAGAGCGCAGATAGGGAAGACCCGCACGGGGAGTCTAAGAGAGCGGCGTGAGCGGAGCTGAGAATCGCAAGGGATGTGTCGAGACCCGAGGTGCCGCCGTGGTGCTGGTCTTGTGGGGTTTCTACGACTGGCGTGGGTTCGACTCCTGACAAGCGCAGTTCTGATGGTGCGGCCAGACTGGGAGGCTCCAGTCGAACGGATGCTGATTCGCAAGCGACGGACGCGACGGCCATAGTTACGATGAAACCTTCTAACGGATGGGTTCTCGCAATGCTGGTGATATACGCGACATGGAGCGGTGGCTATTAAGCTCGACGCGAAAGCACGTTTCTATGGTAGATTCTGCCGAACACTCTTGTGTTGGTAAGCAAATTCAAAGAGCTACAAAGCTGAGGACAACTATAGGCTGACCAGGAATAACGAGCGGATGAACAGAACGGACACTGGTGCAAACACCAGGTAGTGTGGATGGAAGGGCTTCCAGTATTTATACCAGGATACCCTGCCTACCAGTCGTCCTTCCTCAGCACTACATGTGTCGCTGGAGCGAACCAAGAAGCACAAGTATCAAGCGAGCGACCCAACCTAACCTAATCCGTGCCTACCTCGGTTTACAAGAAGGTCCTGTAAACCAAGCCTCACTCATCGTTCTGCACCATAATTGGTGGGAATGAATTTGTTGGGAAGATGAGATGTGCGCGCTCAGCGCAGCCCCAAGCAAGCAGGTCAGCCACGGCAGTGGCTCGGAAGTTACCGAACAGAGAGGGAAGAAAGCTTCGGCGAGGAAGCTGTGGCCGTTGATGTTGCGACTCGTACGCCGTGCACGAGACCAGTTGGGGCGATCGCGCATCGTCACTGATTCTTTGCGAGTGGATGAGGACGTGAGATCTGTTGACATGACATCTGCAGAGGGTCAATCGGCATCACCGCTGTCTTCGCGGTTTTTTTTTTGTTCATGCCCCTGCCCAGAGGGGCTCCTCCCTCGGTATTATCATGTACCGACTGCAACATTGGCTACAATGATTTTATTTTCGACTTGGAACATTAGCGAACACTGAGAAATCGCATGTCGAACTGTACAGAACCACAACAACGAGGTTGGTCAAGTGTTGCCGAACCGCAATAGAGGCGACGCCGCCGCAAATGGCGCTGTTTCAGCCAAGCCATCACGACGGCATAAAGGCTCGGATCGCCGCCGTCTGTTCCCATAACGGAGACGACGCTCGACTTCGAGATGTTGGGCCAACCTGCTTTCGTTCAAAAGGTGCAGAAGACTACAGAAATTACATCGTTTACGATCTTAGAATGTATGCGCATATTACATTCTATAGACCACCTTCTTGAAAGTCGAGATTCCTTCAATCGAGCTTATGCTCAAGAAGGTTCTCTGCACTCAAGTTGCTGTCGTCATGGCATCTTCACAGCAAGATGTTCTACTCCACGTCATCGCCGTACATTATGCCTTTGATGCGTGTGTCATAGGTGGGGAGCACAACCTAGGAATGCTGACTCGGCAAACCGTATTGAGCTGTATTTTGCGGATGAACGGATGAGATCTAAGAGCTTACCATAACGGGTGGCCGTGACCTTGGACACATCACGCGAGTCGCACCGTCTTGATTCGACAGACCATCCGAGTCGCAGTGCCATCCGTTTATCGCCAGAGGAGTTGGTGTGTCGAGACTCGAGGGGCTACAAGGAACTGTCACCCCAAGAGCGTAGGCTCCAAGTTTCTCTCCATCAAGAAAAACGTTTCTGTTCGACGATAATGTAATGACGGAATTGGTGATGTGCAAAGCGCCACCACCACCCTTTCTTGCCTAATTCCGTTCAACACTAAATTTCTGCAGCTGGTAAATCTAGGACGTTCACTATCGACGCCCACCGCTGCCACCGCGCGCAGCCATGGCGGACGTTGATTCCGTCAGAGCCATCGCCCCAGAGGCCTTCCAGTCACCTCAGGCATTCCACTCTCACAACGACACGCCGTCGAGCCGATCCGTCCAGGTCCGTCCACTCCAATACGATGCCCATGCGACGGCGTCGGTGGCCTCTCGCCCTGCGTTAGATTCTCCCGCCTTCGATTCACCGTCCGGCGTTCCGATCCCTCTCCCTCGCGTCCGGCCACCCGCGTCCGCGCCAGCAGACACTTTTACACCCGCCGGCCTTCAACAAGACCTAAACGAGATGGCTACAATCGAGGCTAGCGACCTCGCCGCCAATCGAAGTTCGATACAAACCATCACAAAAGGCAGCATCCGATCGCGCTATTCCATCGTTCGCCGAATCGGACGCGGCCGGTTCGGCTCCGTCTACGAGGCCGTAGATCGCGCCACGAGCACCCGCGTCGCCATTAAGAGCATCCCTAAAGCGCGCCAGAGCGCCCTTCCGTCGCTAATTCGAACTAAGGTGACCGAGGCTGACGTGGCTCGGCAGCAGTGGCTGGTCGAATCGGAGGCTGAAATTAGCCTCATGCTCGGATCGGCTACCGCCGGTCAGGCTGACGAGCCGGATCGGGCTGTATCGACAGGTCCAGTCGTTGTAGCTGAACCGGCTGTAGCCGAAATATCTGTGGCCGAAGGCGCTGTAGATGCTGGATCCGCTCGAGCGGCGGATGCACTAGCAGCGGGGCAGGGTAACGTGGGACAGGGGAACGTGGTGCAGGTGCTATCTGTGGTGGAGGGCCGGCAGCACTTCCACATCGTCATGCATCTCTGCCGCGGCGGCTCGCTCGCCGAATTCCTCGAGAAACGGCGCCGCGGGCAAGTCGCCACCTTGGCCGCCGCCGCCAACGCTATCTCTCCCGCTGCTGCTTCTCACGCTATCCCGTGCCCCGTGCACTGCCAAGGTGCTCGATTCTCCGCGCGTGTCGCTGCCGAGGGGGATCGCTCCGCAGGCTCCGGAAACACCTCGCCGTCACCGCCGGCGACGGGAGTGGCGTCAGATGCGGAGAACAATCCTCACAGATGGTATCAGGCGGCGACGTGGGAATCGAACTCGGAGGAAGAGAGCGGAGAGAACGAGGGGTTGGAGGAGCTGGGGGGGACTAATTCAGCAGGTCGCGATTGGCGGCATAGGATGCGGGTCGAAGAACGAATTGGGGAGAGCGGAAGAGAGAGTGAACGGGTCGTGGACGATGTGACGGAGCAGGAGGAAGAAGACTCCGTGGCGTCGCAGCTGAAAGCTGATTGGGTGCCGCGAAAGGCGCTGACGGGAAAGGGAATGGAGAAGTCCGCGTCGACGGGGGAGCTAGCGCAACTCGCGGAGGCAGCAGCGGCTGCTGCGGCGTCGTTCGCGGGGCGAACAAGCGCCGGGCACGCTGCGGCCACTGGGGATGCAGGATTGTCCACTTCAGCAGGAGCTGGGTCAGCAGGAACGGAAGGGCTTGCGAGCAGTAGGGCGTTGGTGTATGGAGGGATGACGGAGGAAGGGAGGAGGCGGCAGCAGGAATGGGAGGACGAAGCAGCGTGGATCGTCTCTGAGATCGCTGCAGCCGTGGCTTATTGCCACAAGCGGGGCATCTTACATCGAGACATCAAACCAGAGAACGTTCTCCTGACATTGCCGCCTAGCTCCCAGCCAATCACCGTCCTCAACTCTCCGCGTTCCCCTTCCGCCGCAGCTGCGTCTTTGCAGGACCAAAAATTTCGTTCTGCCCGTGCTGTAGGGCGGTCAACGTCAGTGGGGCAGTCAACGTCAGTGGAGGGGTTAGCGTCAGTGGGACAGTCAACACCAGTGCAGCGATCAGCGTCAATGAAGCCAAGCAGTGAGTTCCTGCGCAAGAGCCCCTCCTTCTCCACCCTCTCCACCGCTGCTGGTGCGCATGCTGCCGATAGTGAGGCTGCTGGGGCGAGGGTTAGGCCCGTGGTGTCAGAGTCAGGGCGCTACCAGGCAGCCAGTGTGGGTGCTGCTGCTGGCCATCCACTTCACGCTGGAGTGCATAGCAGAGTGCATGGCAGTGCGCATGGCAGGGCACATGGGCACAGGCGGTCTGCCTCTCTCGCCAGCTGGCTGGGGCGAACAAGCCTCCGGAAAAAGCAGCAGCAGCAGCAGCAGCAGCATCAGCAGCTGATGCAGCAACTGGAGGATGGGATGCAGTGTCTCAAGGCTGGCCACGCTGAGCTCCCTATTTGTGCTGATGCTGTTGCTGCCGCACTCCCTGTGTGCACCTGCACATGCCAGCAGCAGCAGCGCTCGCACAATTCCCCTCTTCCTGCTCTCAATCAGGTGCAAGGGCTGAGATTGGCCGACTTTGGCCTGGCAGAGAAGCTTCAGCCAGGGCAGGCAGCCACACGAGGTCTTGTTGGCAGCCCTGCCTACGTGGCACCTGAGGTGGCGGCCGGGCTCCCTGTCAGCTTCCCTGCAGACGTCTGGGGCATCGGCATTTGTCTGTACATGGTGCTGTCGGGCGGCCAGCTGCCGTTTTCTGGGCGGCGCACCCGCCTGCTGTTGTTGAATATTCGGCGGGCACAGCTTCCTATGGGGACAGCGGCGTGGGTGAGCGTGTCGGGAGAGGCGAAGGATGTGGTGAGGAGATTGCTGGCTGCAGATCCTAAGCACCGGCCGAGTGCGGAGGAGGTATTGCGGATGCCATGGGTGGTGAATGGCAGACAGCAGTGGCTGCAACGCCAGAGAGGTCTTGTGGCTTAAGATCGTGCTTAAAGCTCCTCAGTGTTTGGATGTCATTCATTTATTGAAATGTGCCGGCCTGAACTGGCATGAGAAAGGTGGTGGCTCCATGGCAGCAAAAATTTGGCTGATTGATATCTACAAATTACTAATATATTAGCATTCACAATATCATCTACTGCTACATGGGTATGCGCATGGAGGAATCGGAGAGAAGGTCGGCGCGGAGTTGATAGAGCCACGTGATTGGCTGCAGAGCTCTCAAGGTTCCATAATCAACGCATCTGGGCCCAGGGTAAAGAGCACCAATTGATCCAGGTCTGGTCTGGCCCAGGCCGTTTGTGACATCTGACAAACCGAACCTGTTACGCACGGAGAAGGCCCCGAAAAATGGCAAGAAAAACTGGCTCGGATCAAGGTGCAGGTCTGTCATGTGACTCATGACTGGAGAGTGTCGCACACTCGACTTGCCGAACATAGCGCATTCCACTCAAGAGAATCTCGTTACTCCTGCTGAATGATGACATGACGCCCTTCCCCGCCCTCTCCACACCCTTCACCTCGGGGTTCTCCAGTTTCTCGCACCACCCCGCGCACACACCGGACTAGCACGAACGCTCGATGGTTGCGGGAAAGTGATTTCCCTTCAGCTTTGTTCAAATCGTTGGCCTGAAATGCTTGTGCCTGGTTGTACGTGACTAGTCCGGCCATTCCTGAAAGCTCGTGATAGCTCCGGGTAATTCTCTGCCAGGAGGAACAATGTTTCGGAAGTCGAGACGCTCGTCGAATGCACAATCAGTTTCAGTTCCCTCCCAGGACTTGCTAAGCTTGCTGGACGAAGAATGGGGTATGCCGAAGGTCAAAGGCCAGGAAGCTCGGAAGGACAGTCCTGGTCATGTTCCTGTGGTTCCACGCGATGTCAGCTCTGTTAACGGAAGGCTTCAGTCGAGCAGAGTCAGAGATTTGACTCCGGAGATATCTGAGCCTAAGCCTGACCTCTCGATGCCACTCCATGTACAAACGCCAGAACCTTCGCATCCAGAATCTTTTCAACCTGGAACGAACACAGATGAAGCCGTTGTTCACTCTACTCCGCCGCGCTCGTCAGACCAGCTGTCACCTAGATCAGACGAGTCAAAGGAGGTCAACTTCGACGACGCTGAAGAGTTGCCTGCCTTGTCGTCATTCGCTACCACGGAAGAATCATCTTCTGCCGGAGCGGCTGGACGCGAGGACCTGGACGACCAACGAGACGGCGACAGGGAATCATGCGCCTCACAAGAGTCCACGTCAGCCTGGTCCACGGCTTACACCACGTGGCCATCGAGCCTTCACTCAACATCCTCATCCTTAATCATGAGTCTGAAGCGGGGAGGCCGAGACCTGTCTTCATTGCTCCTCTGGTCATTTCTTTTGCTTCCGGTGGCTCCTCTGATCCTCATCTCGCTACCGTTCTGCCTGCTAATGCTAACCCTGCTCATCATCGGGGCAACACTCGCTTACACATCGTTCGCTGGTAATTACCCTCACAAGATGCTGGAATTTTGCTGTGTGTGAGCTCCTGCTGTCGTTCACACACACGCACTCACTCGCTCTCGCTCTCATTCGTTCACTCGCTCTCGTCTCATTCGTTCACTCGCTCTCGCTCTCTCATTCTCTTTTCCTGTATATATGTATTTAGGAACGTGCATCGGATGTGCGACTATACTCTCACCGTTTCAAAAAAAGCTACCCGAGCCGAAGCGAATTCGCATGACGGACGGACGACTTCTGGCGTGGCAGGAGTTTGGAGTGCCGCAGGGAAGTGCGCGTCACACGCTCCTGGTCGTCCACGCACCCCCTCTCTGCCGCACCGCGGGTTTTCCAGGTCTCAGGTACGCTTCGTTCCCCTAACTCCTCTTGCCAGACCATTTTATTGCAGCGGGTTGTCTACATCCCGTATGTGTCGGATTGCCAAACCGACGAGCATATTTTGTTGTTGCTTTATTGCCTCGCAGCGAGGCGTTCTTTTATCAACGGTCCATCCGCGTGATCTCCTTCGACCTCCCTGGAACAGGGTTCAGCGACCCTCTCCCTCTCCAGGCCACCACCACAACGGCATCATTCGCCGCTGCTGTTGCCGACGACATCAAGCAGCTAGCCCAACAGCTGCACCTAGTACCCGGGCTGTGGATAGTGGGCTTTGGCCTAGGCTCTCCTCTTGCTCATGCTGCTGCTGAAAGGCTGGGTCAGGGGCTGGTAGCAGGGCTGTTGCTGCTGGGGCCACCAGGGGTTCTGAACACTGGAGAAGGTGGTGACAGTAACGAGGGTGTTATGCAAAAGGATGGTATGCATGTGCATGCGGGAGTTGAGGAGGGGCGTCCACGTGGACAGCCTGAGGTGGTGATGTCGCGGCAGCAGGCTGGCGGAGTGTGGCAGCTAGTACAGCAGTCATTCAGGGGACGGGTAGCTAGCGCTGTGTTGCGGATAGTGGTTCCGCGTGTGCTGGTGCAGTCCGTTGTTGTGCTGCTCCGGACCTCACCTATGGTTCTCAAGTGGATTGTGACGGCCACTTCACTTCGTCCAATTTCTCCCCGCGTGGTTTCACTTATTTGTGGTACGCTCCACGCCCTGATTTTCCGTGCCCTGGTTCTCTGTGTCTTTCCCTGCTGGTACATTTTCGCTTGTTACATATGTAATGGAACTTGTTTTCATTGTGGCCTGACTCCCCACCCCCACCCCCACTCTCCCCCCCCCCTTCTCTCTCTCTCTCTCTCTCTCTCTCTCTCTCTCTCTCTCTCTCTCTCTCTCTCTCTCTCTCTCCCTCTCTCTCGTTCTCTCTCACACCCACACACCCCCACACCCATCTCTCCCACTGCACACACACGCGTGCACATATACTCCCCTGTCCCTCTCTTCCTTACTGCAAGCATCCTCCGTAGAGCTGATCACTTCATTTTTCTGTCTTGTTTGTGCGACAGATGGCTTGCTGGATGCACTTCAGCAGGGCGACCTTCCTTATTTGCTCAACCTACTAGTCCTAACACTGCAACCCTACAGCACGCAGTCGTGTTTGTCTGCTAATAACCCAGTTTTCTCTGGGCCTATCTACACCTACAAGGTGATGCATACAAGTTTCATGTGCAATTTTTGTTGTACAAGCAGTCATTCTTTCAGCTGTTGTTATTGACTATGCCTGCATTATGCTGCAGATGGTGATCTGTAGCAGCAGCTTGGTTGCTAATACTGTCAAATATCATTGTTGGCAACTTTTGTTCGCTGGGCAGGTATTTGATGAGCCAAGGTCTCAGAACCTACTGCCGGAGGCGATGTTTGAAGGTTGACATGCTAGTTGACATTAACCCAGACAACAGCCAAGGTCTAGACAATCATGCATTGCTTGACGTACAATAGTGTTTGGCTCAAATGCAAAGCTACTCGGTATTACATTCTGTAACGAGCAAATTTTAACCTAAATCATAATGTGTCACATAATAGCCTGCTTTTTTAATTGTTTTTACCTTGTAACGCGTGGCACCTTCAACTACTTCCTGTTCGACCAGCTGCCTCCTGTCGCTTGCTTCCCCCCGCATCCCCATCGCTCACGCTTGACTTGCGTTGCGACCTCCCAGCTCTGGGAACTCGACTTGAACTCGTATTTTGCCACAAATCTTTGAACAACAAAACGACTTGTCACAAGCTGTTCTGGTTGGCGCAGCTTGCATCTTCTCGCTTCCTGCCTGTTAAGTTCTAGTGGTTATCGGAGTTTCCGTGTTTTCTCTACGCGTCTACGGTGTCCTCGCGATTTCGCGTCGCTGGTTTTCCCTTACAGGCAGTGGATCAATCCTGCGACGAACGGCTTTGAGTTGGTCGTTGGGGGTGGCCTCGAGTCGCCGCATTTAGCCAATATGATTAACCTAGGTATGATCAAGAAGAAGCAACGGGAAGCAGCAGAAAGCAATAATGGCAGAGCTCCAGGAAGGAAACAGTCGGCTGGCGAGTTGAGAGTTCAAAAGGGTGAGCATTCGCTGTCACTGCTTTTTAGTATCGCGGGGAGTTATCATGTCGTCCGCGAACTATTGGACCGTGGTAATCAAGAATGATGCTGAGTAGTTGTGTTGTTCCCTGCAGATATTTCTGAGTTGAATCTTCCAACAACAACGAGCATCGCATTTCCAGAGGGAAAGGATAACCTTCTGAAGTTTGAGATTACGATTAAGCCAGATGAAGGCTACTACATGTAAGCGCTTCTTAACTTTCACGCTTTAGGCGTCTCCGAGATCTCGCTTGGTGTGTACTCTCTCTGCCTCCTTTTGACTTCATATCGACTTCACATCTCTGTCTCTTTGCTGATTTCACATCGCGAGCTCTGTTCCACCTCTTATCTGTTCCGGCTTTGTGCATCGTTCACCGAACCTCCCAACACCCACTTCAACCCTAAAGTCGTAGATGCGTGTTAAATCGTGCACCCTTGTCAAACGCTCCTTGTCAACCTCTTTGCACCTCTCAGAGGGGGAACGTTCACTTTCAGCTTTGAGATTCAACCTTCTTACCCTCATGAAGCTCCCAAAGTGAAGTGCAAAACCAAGGTACAGCACTTAGCACTTTCATTTGCATCATGTATCCGGCTGTTTGTGTTTATGAAACATATTCCTGAGGTCAGAATTTCGCCAACTCCAGATCGTCTTGATTGCTGATCGCTTTTCATATCACTTGCAGGTGTACCACCCAAACATTGATCTAGAAGGGAATGTTTGTCTAAACATTTTGAGAGAAGACTGGAAGCCTGTTTTGAGCATCAACTCTATTGTCTACGGCTTGCAGTTTCTTTTCTTGGTACGTTTGACTCAATGTGAGGCATCATATGTGTTGGGTAGGGGTTTGGTGGGTGGGATGTGTGGAATTTCGAGTGTGTGTTGTGATGCAGTGTTTCTCGGAATGGATTGCGGCTGATGCCATAATTCCAATCTCAACACTTCTGCATTGTTTTCCCCACAGGATCCCAATCCTGATGACCCACTGAACCATGAAGCAGCAGAGGTTCTGCGCACCAATCCACGGCAATTTGACTACAACGTGAAGAGATCCATGGCTGGTGGATATGTTGGAGGACATTCATTTCCTCGCTGCATATGAAATCAGTGTACCTGGCTGTTGGCACATGACTGATAAGATGGCTAGTCCACATGGTCAGCCTGCTGTCAATTTCACAGGACATACATAGCATGCGGTTGCATAGAAATGGCATGAGCTTGTTTTTAATCAGAAAGGCTGCTTCTATGATGCTGTGCTGCTAGCTAGTAGGAGGCTGCTGATTTTCATTAGGTACCTATCAGGACAAAGCAGGACTAGTTATAGTAGCTATTTTCAGTGGCCGGAAATGCTAGTAGGCAGCAATGGGTACTGAATACAGCTTTGCAAGCCTCATGAGTCATCACCATTTCATGTTCCCAACCCAATCATCCCTCCAATCGTTTTGAAGTCAGTCAGTGTGCCTGGCTGATCATTTTGAAGTCTGTACCAAATATAATACGGTGAGCTGTTGCTCTCAATGCTTATACCCACAATTCACTGCAAACAAACACCAAGTACAAGTGGGCTGACCCCAATAAGCCTCCTAGTTATAAACACTGGCGAAACATTGGCACAAAAACATGCCAACAAAAAAGGAAACCACCAGAACAGGCAACCAAAATCATTCTCTTCTCAACTACAATACGTAACCTACCATATTTCATGACACTTCCCTCATGCTACTACATTAAATTATCGTTCTCCTCGAGGAGGTCCTCCAGCTCACAGAACGAGCGCACTGCCAGGCCCGCTCTCTTCTCCTCACCGCACACCACCTCTTCTGCCGCACCCTCCAGCTCAATGAGATCTTTCCAAATGGAAAGCTCCCCCTGACATATGCCTTCTGCTGCTGCTGCAAGCGCCGCTGCTGCAGGGGAATCAGCGACATCAGGAGTACCACCAGCCACAGCAGCCACAGCAGCTGCAGCCGGAGCAGCAGTTACACCAGGGGCAGAAGAAGCGGCAGTAAGCATCTCAGAAAGAGAAGTTTGGCAAGGCACAGGAGGCAGCTCTGTTGATGCACCTCCGCCCACACATCCACACTGTCCCTCTTTGCTCGCTCCAGTGCGACGGCTGTCCTGCCGCGCACTTGCGCATGTAGGCTCCGAGGTTTGCTGCCCGTCGCTGCTCTCGCCCCCCTGGGGATCATCACTGCCGGGCATACCGGAAAAAAAAGAGCGGGCGAATTCCAGAGCAGCAGGGGGCAGAACGCCTCGGCTTGTCCGAGGGATCTTGTGCGGCCTCATGTGTTCTGCTGTCAGGGCAAATTGAGACAGGGGAGGTGCGTCCATCGTTGCATAATGCAACGCGGATGGAAGGGATGCTGCTGGTGCCTTGTTCTCAGCAAGAGGAGCGGGAAGCATGGGAAGCACACTTGCTGATGTTGCTGTTGCAGCGGGGTGAGGAGCAAATGAAGCTTCTCCTGCTGACGGTGTGGCTGTCGTGCGCAGTTGCTGCGATCCCATATCTACTGCCGCAACACGCAGGGAGGAGAGCTGGGAGGAGGGTTGCGCGGAGGGTTGGGAGGACTCGGAGGAAGGCGGGGAGTGGTCGACAGACGCAGAGGAAGCAGCGTTGCTAGGTGAAGCACTGCGGGAAGCGTAGCGCTGAAGGAGGTGGTGCTGAGATAAGCTTTGGTGAGATGGGTCGGAGAGTGTGGGAGGTGCCTTGATCGGCGGCGTGTGAAGGGCTGACTGGAGCGCGGAGAGAGAGGGGAAGGAGGGGAGAGAGTGCGGTGGGCCACGGTTGGTAACGGTGGAAGGGGCTGATGGCACTGGCGAGGTCGCAGCTGTTATGAGAGATGTGGGTGAGAGGGGAGCAGCGGACTGGCAGTGAGAGGAAGGCGAGGGTATGGAGGCGGGAGGGGATGTGAGAGGATTGTGCGGAGCAATGGGGTTAACAGTAGGGGGAGCGGTGGGAGCAGGGACAGGGACTGTTGTGCGGAGGGACTGCGAGAGGCTGTTGGGACGGGCGGAATGCAGAACGCGGGAGCTTTGAGTCATTCCGAAGGTGAAGGGCTTGCGAGAGGAGGACAGCCATGGGGACATGGCCGAGAGAGGGCGGGCTAGGTAGGTCCGAGAGGTGGACGCGTGGGTGGGTGAGATGGAAGGTGCAACGGACGGTGCAAGGGAGGGTGAGAGGGAGGGTGCGAAGGAGGGTGTGATGGAGGGTGAGAGGGAGGTTGAGAAGGAGAGGGGCCATTCAAGGGCAGGGAGAGCAGACGTTGGTGTGTTGCTGCTGCTGCTGCAGTGGGCGGCATGTGCGAGTGCGGGACCGCGCGGGGACTGGAAAGACTGAGTTGACTGAGTTGACTTGGAGCTGACTGGATCCTGTGGGAACAGTGACGGCTGCTGCTTCACGTGCTGCTCCTGTTGCTCTCCATTCTGTTGCTCTTGGTGCTGGTGCGGCTGTAGCTGTTGCTGTTGCTGTTGCTTTTGCTGTTGTTTTTGCTGCAGAAGAAGGGCCAGAAGCCAGGATGTCGGGATTGTTGTCCTGCATAGAGCAAAGCAGAGCGGAAGAGCGGTAAGGGGGAAGAACGCATGAGAGCGAGAGGAATCTCCTGGCTTGTGTGTGAAAAAGCACGCAAACGAAGATTCACTCTGTCCTGAAACATCGCAAACCTGAGTGTATTCCTGAGAAACATCGCGAGCGGAGCACAGCAAGAACCATGGTCGAGTGATGCATGAGTGACTTACCACTGGCGGCCGTTTGCATCACTGACTTATCACTTATAGCCTCACCTGCTGTCACACTGACGCTGGTGGCTCTGGCTGTCAGCCGCCCGCAGAAGCAGAGAGCGCAAAGCCGACGCATCAGCCACCTCAATGCCCTGAAGCTGCCTGGCGGACAGGCCTTCACGCGTGCCGGTGTGAGCAGCACTGCTGGTGTTGAATCCCGTGTTGTCGTTGCGGAGCCTCTTCAACCCTCGACCCACAGGGTGTGCGGCGTTTGAATCCATGGGGTGTGCATCCTTGGGATGTGATTCGGCAAATAGAATGTGCGACAGCTGGTGAGCTGTCACTGGTGGCGTGCCCTGCTCTGCTCCTCCTCCTGCGCCTAATCCATGCTCCCTGCCCAGGCGTTTCATGGCTAACACAGACTGGTCTGGTTCAGCCTCGGCAGAAGCAGTAGCTGCAGGTGCTTGTTTGAAGTCAGGTGCATGGTCAGGTGAAACATCAGATGGTGTCAGGGTGTCTCGGAGACCAGGTGGGAGGAACAGCTGCATGCACTCGACCAATGACAGCCCGCCATATTGCAACGCCACGTCAGGACGGCTCCACATGTGCCGCTGCGGTTGGCCGGCGGACGGGGAAACGCCTGGGCCTTGCTGGAGCTGTTGCTGAGCTGGCAGCGTGACGTCAGCGTGCTTCTGGGTAAACTTCCTGAAGACACAGAGGAAACCGCGCGGCATGAGGGAGAGGAAGAGGCATGGATTAGTTAAAGCTGCTGTCAGCTGCGAAGAAAACCGTGCGAAATAAAAACGCAAAGCTTCTTTCCGACATGATGACATGACATGACATGGCATGACATGACAAGACATGACATGACATGACATGGCATGACATGACAAGACATGACATGACATGACATGGCATGACATGACATGACAAGACATGACATGGCATGACATGACAAGACATGACATGACATGACATGGCATGACATGACATGACATGACATGACATGGCATGGCATGCTGAGCATGGCGTGTGCCGCTCACTTTTTGAGGAAGAGGAAGCGGTTGCAGCACGCCTTGTTGCCGCGCGCGAGTTGCTTCCCTCGCACCAGCCGTCCCCACTGCCGCGTGCCATGCTTCAGCGCGTGCCGCAGCAGCACCGCGTCTTCCTGCGGGGAAGGGAGGGGGCAATGGGGGACACGCGATAGAGGATTGGCGTTAGTGAGTAGGCGAGAGAGGGCAAGGGACGGAGAAGGGGCACCTCGCGCCGCGCCTCAGCGCGTGCCGCAGCAGCACCGCGTCCTCCTGCGAGAATGCAGCAACAGGGACACACGATAGAGGGCAAGGGACAGCGGGTAAGCGACAGAGGGCGATCGACGGTGAGTGACAGAGGCAGAAGAAAAGGGCCGTAGTGGTAACCAGGCTGCATTGTGCCTTGACATTGCGAAAATGACGCGGGTTGCGGACAGTCGCGAAGCAGCTAGGAGCCGAACCGCTACGGAAGGGAGACGGCCCCGATACGTGAGGTTGACCAGGCATAGGTAATGCACCTAATAGGTGACAAGATCGTAGATCGTAGTACGTCATATTTTGAGAATTATCAGAACATCATAGATCGTAAGTCATAGCACGGGAATCCGAAGCGCGGCCGTACCTCCATGGTCCATGGCTGCGAGGACGGCGCGAATCGCAGAATGGGAGGCGAATGATCCGCCACGGCGGAAGGCTGCGTGCCTCCATGTCGCGACTCCGCTAGCTGGGTCGCCATGGCTGCGGGAAGAATTTAAGTTTTTTTCGGAGAGCAGCAGCCGTCAACTGCGTTCCCTAAAAGCTGTGGGGCCAGACCGTTACGATCAACGCGATCCGAGTGGAAAAAAGACAAGCGATGCGCCACGTGTCACGAACTGAGTCGAGATCGAGAACAGAAACGGGAGCGCGTCCGAAGCGGCGCGAGTTGGGGATCAGTGTCAATACAGAGGGCTCACTACTCGCGGTCGACAAGAGAATTGGCGTTCTTTGGAGGGACGGAAGGCACCCTACGAGAAATGCTCGGTCGCGAGAGTGCTCTATTTCGTTCCGTTGCGTCCTCGTGCTACTGTAATAGCTGCTGCGTATGGGAGGAGGGAGCGTGTGGAAGTAAGTTGGTAAGTACGGCGGGGATGAAAACTGCTAAATACTAGACACGTTCGAGAGTGCAACGGGAGCGGTGTCGCGGTTTTAGCGCCATCTCACATCCCACCTGCTGCGACCAACGAGAGGGGGAGGTTTGCTTGCGATGGATGGAATCCCGAGCAGGTGAGAGGAAGCGTGTGGGGGATAGGCTTGCTGCGATGAGTCCGAGGGATCCATGGCGCGGGTCGAGGGTTTTCGTTCGGGACGATGACGAGACGAGACGAGCGACCGCGGGGAAGAGGGGAGGGTGCTCACGGAAAGCCGACGCGATTCCTTCCCCCACATGCATGGCTCATGGGGGGAAATCTGCGCAACGTGCCACTACCACCTTCCGCATCTTTCCGTATTGCACGTCTCCTGTCCGCGTTAGCGCAGCCTCCGGCATCCCGTCTACAGATTACACAGCAGGCAGAAGAGGGTGTACAGTAGTGTACACGTTCTATCCAGGCTGGAGCTCCTATGGAACTATTTGGAGTTGTTCCAACGCCCATGTTGGGTTCCGCGGCGGGATCGCGATGCTGATCGCGATTGCGCTTCTGAAGCAAGTTAGACGCAACCATCCAGCCTAGTATAATTGAGGCAATGATCAGCGCATGGCGTGTTGCGACATTTGCGGCCACTGCCAACGCCTTTTTTTGGCTGTCGTATGCCATGATGCTGTCGCCACAAAATCGAGGAGGCGACGCACCTAGCCACCTAGCGAATAAAATAATCGCCAGGCTCACGGTGAAGCGCACATGCGCGTGCGTTTGCGCAGGTGGAAGGCTTTTATTGAGGGCATCGACGTGGAAGGCTGGGATAAGAGCTGGAGGAGCTATTCCGACCGTACGTTGCATGACGCACTTGTGGAAGGTGATTTTAGCAACTGAGGTGCAGCGATCTGTGCCAGCATGACCTCTCAGTCCCTGACTGGCCTGAGGTTGGTCTCTGAAAACGCTGTGGGAAGCGTTGTCCGTAAGGATGGTGGTTCACTGAAAAAGGAGCTACGTCTTGAAAACTCGGGATGGAACTTCTTGGGTGTTGATGACGGAGGTTATCCACTCTTCCCTCGCCAGTGATTGGGCGGAGCAGACAACTTATCGAACCGTGTGCAAGGGTGTAAAGTTCAGTGTTTCTTCGGACTGTCTAAGCAAAACACTTAACAGCTGTGAGGTGTCATGGTGGGGGAGGCAGTGGGCCAGTGGCGTATAGAGTGGATTGCCGAATACTGTACTGTAGTCCGGGACGGGGTTATGGTGGCTGGCTAGCTTCTGGATTGCCATGCCACGAGGGCTGTCATTCAATATGTACACGTTTCGTCAGCAAATCAGTGGGTGTCTTGCCTAATATGATGTGAGGGTAGATACAGTACTGACCAATATTTTCACGAGTTCGTTCGTGTTCGATCGCATTGCTGTGTCTACAGCCAAAACTTCACTTGACGAAACATTGGTGCCAAACACACTGGAGTTCAAGCAGCACGATTATTTGTTTCTGTCAACACACGCTCCCCTACTTCTGTTCATTGATTACTGGGCTATAATATCATCTGTTCAGGGGTGGTAGGGGTACAGAGCTTTATAAATATGTTATAAAAGCGATCGAATCGAGGATTCGAATGGGTTGTTTCCATGGAGTCACGTGTATGCATCATCTCGTGCTGATGATCCTATCAGCACTGCCCCCTTTCAAAACTTCCAAGGAACCTTCTGCATTTGTGAACTTTGACTGTCGTTTGAGAGTCTGCGATAGCCATACACCACTCATTCGGAATGAGTTCAGAGCTGGTTATCTAAGCAATTTGCATAATTTGGCTCCTAATCAACTTATTTTCCTCTTTCCTCTCTAAAGAATGACAAAGTATGGCATTAGTGCATTTACATCATATAGAGGATGCATACCACTACAATTTCATAATGCATTACAAGCATTCTAGTTTCTATTCATACAGAACCATAACTTACATATTGCTACGATCAGAGAATGATCGCTTACCAGGATCTGCTCGGGAAGGTTCGCACACAGGGAATTGTAGTTGGTGGGCCCGTGACCTCGATAGCAGAGTGAATGTAAAATGCTTGAGATGATTAAAACATGCAAATACAGCAAGTATAAATATGAGTACAGGGAAGACGAATCGACATAGCTAGCCATGTACTCTAAGGGGTACATTCCCTTATTCAAACGCATTCTCAACCGTGCGGCGCGTACAGCTTCGTAACTGTTCCCGCCAAAACCATCCTGCCTGCAGCTGTCCGATGCCGTCTGCTTCCGACGGTCCAGATGCGCCCCAACTGTCTGACACTTCGAGTCAAACTCCAACTGTCTGACGGTTCGCTTTCTTGCTTCAATACTGCGTGCTTCTCTTTGCTGCGGTGAGGAGTGCTTAGTAACAATTAAATGTTACGATTCGTAACACCCCCCTTCACTCCTGGCCGTAGCTTGATTTGACCTGCTTGACCACGCCGCTGAGTTCGGAGCAGTGCTGATACTGCTGGCGTGGCAGTCACTTCGTGAGGAAGTCCGCTGCCATGTCACTGGTCGGGCAATAGGTCAACTTGACTTTGCCCTTGTCTACTTCGTCCTTCACGAAGAAATATCGCAGCGCAATGTGCTTGGTGCGATTGACGAAACCAGGTTTGTTCGCGATGCGAATCGCGCTCTGGTTGTCGCAGTGAAGTCGAAAGGTTGGCGAAGCTGGAATTTTCGCCTCCTGCAGGAGTTCCTGTAGGTAAAGGCCTTCGCGAACTGCTGCGGTTGCTGCGACGAATTCTGCTTCGGCTGACGACAGGGCAACCAGCTCCTGCTTCTGTGAGTTCCAGGAGATTGGCCCCGTTGGTTCGAGTCGGAACAGGAAGCCGGTCCTGGACCGTCGATTGTCGGGGTCTGCTGCATGATCGGCATCCACATAGCCGACGAGATTGAAGGATGGGGTTGGTGCAGTTGAGTAGCACAGCCCAATCTTGGGCGTTGAAACGAAAAATTGCAAGGCGCGCTGCAGGTCTAGGTGATTTTCAGCCGTTGGTTTCCGTGAGTACTGGGCAAGCTGACTTGCGATGTAGGAGAGGTATGGCCTGCAGGTGACAGAGGCGAAGAGGAGGCATCCCAGCTGCTGCTGGTAAGTCTGAATTCCACCAGGGGATAGGGCTTTGTTGTCAGGTTTGTGGTTCGGTCCGGGGGTTCGGTAGGGAGTTGAGAGAGGTGCGGGTGAAATCTTGAACCGCTTCCCTAACTCCTCTGCGTACTTAGCTGCTGACAGATGAATGGCTTCATGCGCGTAGGAGATGTTGAGGCCTAGGAACTGCTTCACCTCGTAGTTGCATGTGATGTCGACGCGCCCCGCCAAAGCCTTCTCGAACTGTTCGAGCACCTCGTTGTTTGAGCCCGTGTAGAGCAAGTCGTCGACGTAGACCGTGAGGAGGATGTATTCCCCGCGGAAATCGCGGCGGTACATCCCTAGGTCGTGGGGCATCTGCTTGAACCCGATTTGAAGCGGATTAGGACAGACCGGGGTGGTGAGTTCCTTGGAGCTGAAATGACGGCCTGGCTCAAGAAGCAGGGCATCCAGAGAGAGCTGACCACGGCTTACACCCCACAGTCCAATGGTGTAGCAGAACAGGCAAATCGGACTATTCTGGAGACAGCTAGGGCGCTGCTCATAGAATCTGGGCTGAGCAATTCTATGTGGCCTCATGCTGTCCGGCACGCTACCGTCGCTAGGAACAGGGTGCTCACCAAGGTTGGGGATGACTCGTGGGTGCCTTTGGAGAGGTGGCTTTCAAGCAGGATGTTGTGCAAGTACTGCTGCCACAGCCTTGGAGCCTGCTTGATGCCGTACAGTGACTTGCGCAGCTGACATACGCGCGAGTCACCTTCGCCATAGGTGTGTGGCTGCTCCACGTAAATCACAGCGTCCACTAACGCGTATAGGAACGCGTTTTTAGCATCGATCTGGCGGAGTGGCAGGTGCCTTGCAGCTGCGATAGCGAGCAAGATGCGGACGGAGGTGTGGCGACTGACGGGGGCGAATGTCTGGTCGAAATCGATCCCATGCCTCTAGTCATAGCCGCGAACCACCCAGCGCGCTTTAAAGCGCTCAATCGTTCCGTCAGCTGCGGTCTTCACGCGGAAGACCCACTTCCCCGAAAGGATTCTTGCACCTTTGATTGCTGCGCGGTCAACGAGCACCCAGGTGTCGCGTGACTCCAGTGCCTTGATTTCCGCGTCCATTGCCTCACGCCATTCCTTGCTGTGTGGTCCAGAGAGGGCTTCGCGCGGGTTTCGGGGCTCGATGACGCGCGGCGCTTTCGAGGTTGCGGTGTGAAGTCCGAGCAGTTGTAGTCCTGAGACGGTACTGTCGTGGTGACGCTGCGGGACGACTTCCTGCACGTCATCATCGTCGCTCTCAGGTTCAGGTGGTGCTGATGGTGTTGCGCCTCCGCCGCTTCCACCCGTTCCGCCTATTCCTCCTCCTGAGGAATCGTCGTCGTCGTCACTGCTGCGCCGATCCTCCCATGTGAACTCGCCCCTTGCATCCTGCTCCAGGATTGCTGCAGCGGCCTCGTCTTCGGGCGTTGCGTAGCTGTGCCCGTCGTTCGCGTAAACGCGATTCGCGTTCGTTTCCTCGTCGTGACGGAATTGATCGAGGAAGAGCCGCTCGTAGAAGATTACGTCGCGAGCGTGGGCGGTTTTCTGACTGAGGAGGTCCAGTACGATCCATGCGTTGTACTCGTGACTGATGCCGAGGTGAATTCCCCAACGCGCGCGACTGGCGAATTTGCCGATGGTTGATGTTGGCGGGCGGTACTGCACCATGCACCCCCACACGCGGAGCATGGAGGTATCCCCCTTGGTCCCGGTCCATTTGACGTGCGGGGAGAGATTCTCGGTGATCGCGGTGGTTGAAAGCAGGTTGTGCACCCGCACGGCGTGGTGCATCGCGTAAGTCCAGTAGATCGGCGGCAGCTTCGACTGCTTCATCAGTGCCCGCACTTTCGTCATCAGTGTGCGATTCGTTCGCTCCGCTACGCCTTGTTGCTGATGTGCGTAGGGGAGAGAGATGTGATGCTCGATCCCCTTTTGCGCCAGGTAAGTCTGCATCTGGTTGCTCCTGAACTCTGCTGCGCCGTCAGATTGCCAGATCTTTAGCTTCTTTCCAGATTGCCGCTCCGCATGCGCTAGCCAGAGCCGAAACACCTCGTAGGCTCTGTCACGCGTCTCCACGTTCACGACCCACACGTATCGTGTTCCGGCGTCAATGAAGGTAAGAGTGTATAGCTCGTCCTCGACTCCGCAATGCCCTACGTTCAGGAAATCGCTGTACACCTTGTGCAGTTTGGGGTAGCGGTTCGTCCCAGGTTCGAGCAGCGGGAACGGTTGGTGGCTCAGCGCAGCTTCGGGGCAGACTGTGCAGTTGTGCGGATGCGTTGCGCCTCTCACTTCGGAGCCATCAGGGCGCAGGAGTGCGCCAGGAGCGAAGACGCCTGCGTCGATACAATTTTTCAGCGTTGCGCGAGAAGGATGTCCGAGGCGCTGGTGCCAGAGTGCGTCGTCAGCGCGAAAGCCGGAGGTGCGCATGTAGCGCGCGCGCGCTTCCTCAGGGTCTTCGTCAGGTACAGGAGCAGGTTCCGATGCTTCTTCCTCTGCTTCTTCTTCTTCTGTCGCGGTGGTGAGCATCAGCGCCAGGAATTCTCTGTCACGAATTTCAGAGAGTGGTATGTTGGTCCAAGGGATGGTTCCAGCGCGAAAGGTAGGTTCGCGAGGTTCAGGGGCAGGTCCGTTGACAGTGCGGCGCGGGGTTGACAGCTCGTTGCCCCAGTTGATGGTGTCCCATGGATCGCGGCGCGGTGGGTTATCAGGAGGAGGTAGCGCGAGTGGGACATGGCGTGGGGGACGACCGAGGGGAACAACTGCAGATTCTCCAGCTTCGTCTTCTCCCCCCTTTTGGTCTTCGCGGGAAGTCCCCCAGCCTCTAGTAGGGGTACCCCAGCCACTCGTGTCGGCACCAGATGCGGCGCCCCATCCACCGGTTGCGGTTGCCCAGGTTCCGCCGGTGTTGCCCCAGTCGCCAGCCTCAGCCGTTCCTTGTCCGCCGACGCTTCCCCACCCCCCTTCATTGGTGGCGCTTTCTTCAGCTTCGGCGCCCCATGCGGCGCAAGTGAACGTTCCGCGTGCCTCGGTGAGGCTTTGTTGGCGAAGCACCTCGGCTTCGCGGCGCGCCAGTTCTTCTTCCTGTTCTACGGTGAGTTTTGCCGTGGGGTCGCGCCAATGTGGGTAAACTTGCAGAAAATCCTCGCGGGTGTAGGGGCGTGGCATGCCACGCGCATCGAATGTGCCGACACTAGTTCCACGAAGCATCCCTTGAAGATGTTGAGAGGGGGGACCTGTGAGGGGGTGCTCAGGCGTCCCGAACACGTTATGCGTGGTGACTTCGAGTTCGAGCTGCGACATCCCTTCCTCGGGGGGCGCGTTGCGCTCTGCTTCCGCGATGGCGGCGAGTCCGCGGCCTGCAATCGCGCTCGTCGAGGTCGTCGGCGTGTGACAATCCCTGCAGATTCCATCTGGATCGGGGTTGTGAAGTGCCGTTTTGCGTGGGTGGGGATGATGCGGCACCCACGGCCTGCCGTCAGGGTGCTTCCAGTCCCTGCGGTGGATGTGTTCGAATCGCAGTGGCACGAGGTCAATCAGCTCGTGCGAGTCGCCGCTGCAGTCGGGAATATCAAAATCCAGGATGTACACTCCATTTTCGGAGTGTGCTCGTCCGATCTGCCTGCGGGGGAAGTTGCGCGCCTCGTAGTGTAACAGGATGTCTCGCGTCGCGTGGTCCGTGCTGAGGTCGACGCCGCAGTCCATGAGCTGTGCGGCGGACAGGAGGTTGAAGCGCAGCTTTTGGACGATTAACACATCATTAAGAGTGATGTGCGTGCGGCTTCCGCGTGCTTTGAGCACGACGATGCCTTGCGCGCTTGCGCGCAGGCGCGTGTTGTTCGCCACAGTGACGTGAGTGACGGTAGGGGTGGGGACGGCGTTGGATGTGTAACACTCGGAGCCCACCATATGCTGGCCGCAGCAGCTGTCCAAGTACCAGGTGTTGTTGCGCTTGTTGTCGTCACGTGCGAGCAGCGCCAGTCGCGGCGTGACGATGTGCGGGGTATCAAACTTCAGAAATTGCTCGCGCGTGAGCCAATCAAGTGGCGCCACCCACATATCAGGTACGTGCGGGGGACTTTCAAGCAGCGGGACTAGGAGGTTCCAGTCCTGGTTGTCGTCGTCGGTATAGTCGCGGCGCGGACTAAACGGATTGTTGTTAGCGAACGCACCAATGGGGTGCGGAGCTGGCTCAGGTGAGGGAGAGCGTACTCGATGACGGCGCGACTCGCATGTCATGGCCATGTTGCTCATGACGTTGCGCACTGGTGCAGTCGATGACGGCTGCTGCTGGTGATGCTGAACCGCGGGGTTCAGGTTGCGCGTGGGAGGGGGCTGATAGCCCTGGGCTTGACGCACGTCGCCTCGTACGTCTTGTCGGCCGGACCAGTTGCTCGGATTGGTCTGGCGAGGGCGAGATCGGGATTTGCATCGATCTGCCAGATGCCCGAAGTTCCTGCAGATTTTGCAGTAAAGGCGCCTCGGCCGTCGCTCTTCGTTGTTGTCGGCGTAGAAGGCGAGCCGTTCTCTTTCTCGTCGTGGCGCTGGTCGCTGCTGGTCCATATCCCGTTGTTCGACGAGAAGGGCGGCGCAAAGGGCGGCCTCCGAGATGACCCCCTGCTGTCGGAGAAGCGCCTTGCAGGGCCGCCACTCTGGGCCGAGCCCTTGAAGTACGATGTTAACGAAGATTTCTTCAGATATCGTGCTTCCCAACTTCACGATTTGATCGCGAAGGCTCCGACAGCGGTTAAGGTAAGTGTTGACCTTCTCCCCTGAGGTCATCTTGGTTTCCAGGAGTTCCTGGAGCAGTCGGCTCGAGGAGACAGAGTCCTTGGGCTGATACACTCCTGTCAGATGTCGCCAGGCGTTGAGGGCTGGAGCAGCTGTCGTTTTGTACGAACGAATGTTGAGTTGCTCCGCCGAGGACATGTTCCGCAGGAGCACCCCGTACGCCATCAGTGATTCGTTGTAATACCTCGCCTTGGCGTCGTCGGTGTCCTCGGCAGGCTCGGCGTAGCTCCCGTCGAAGTAATGGAAGATTTGGGCGTTCTGCAGCAGGAGCTCCAATTCGAAGCTCCAGGTATAGAAGTCTTTGCCGTCAAAGCTGGAACTTGTCTTTATTTTTGATATGCTCAGAAACTTTGATTGAGCGGAGAGAATTGCTTCTTCACTGGGACGGGGAGCCTTGGGGGTTGAGCCATTTGTGTCGAGGGAGAAGGTTTGCGGGACGGTGTTCTGCCCAGTTGGGCCCGGTTGGGATGGTTGCGAGGATGTTCCCGCATCGCCGTTCCGCAATGTTTGGAGCCCATGCTCCAGACTGGTGAGTCGCTGAAGAAGTTGTGCGAGGACTTCGGTGCCGATCGTAGTCGTTTCCTCGCTTGTCGCAGCCGGATTGGTGCGCGCTTCAGCCGTCAGATTAGTCTGACCACCAGATCCTCCGGCCATTCTCACACGCGAGCGTGTGCCGGTCGCCACTTTCCGAGTGTCGCAATTTTCGGGAGTGGTGTTGCGAAGGATTCCCGAGCTGCTCTCATACCATGCTACGATCAGAGAATGATCGCTTACCAGGATCTGCTCGGGAAGGTTCGCACACAGGGAAATGTAGTTGGTGGGCCCGTGACCTCAATAGCAGAGTGAATGTAAAATGCTTGAGATGATTAAAACATGCAAATACAGCAAGTATAAATATGAGTACAGGGAAGACGAATCGACCTAGCTAGCCATGTACTCTAAGGGGTACATTCCCTTATTCAAACGCATTCTCAACCGTGCGGCGCGTACAGTTTCGTAACTGTTCCCGCCAAAACCATCCTGCCTGCAGGATGGTTTTGGCGTCTGCTTCCGACGGTCCAGATGCGCCCCAACTGTCTGACACTTCGAGTCAAACTCCAACTGCATTGAATGAAACAGTTGGGTACAAGTAGCAAACCCTAGTTGGGGTTGTACCCCATATTGGCTACCCCACTACAGCCTACCAACATGTAACACATTACAATTTAACACACCCCCATAGGCAAAGTGGGGGAGAACAAAGGGTCACAAGACCAGTCCAGCAAAGCAACGCAAGCCCAGGGTGGATCACAACGTCACCACACTCCGAGCACAAGCAAAGGCCAAAAGGCCAGTTCACATGCAATGCTAGATATAGTATAAGACAAGCAACACAGTGATCAAAACCTAGCAAGCAAGCACCAAGATATATATATAAAGTACAGTACAAAGAAAGTCAAGCAGTAAGCAAATGAGGGAATGTGGACACAAGGCCTAAAGAAGTACAGTGCCGCTGATGATCACTAGGCGGGAGCGCCTTGGTGAAGATATCAGCAGTGTTGGCCTTCGAGTCCACGTACACAAGCCGAAGCTGACCGCGCTGCTGCAGCTCTCGAGCAAGAAAGTAGTGAAGAGCAATGTGCTTCTTCCTGTGCTCCAGTCTGTGCTCCTGACACAAGGCAAGGGCCGCCTTGTTGTCGCCGTACAGAACTGGAGGAGAACTAGGCCGCTCTCCCAAGTCAGTCAGTAGGTAGGTGAGCCAGCGTAACTCCTGTGCAGCCATGGCCGTGGCGTAGATCTCAGCCTCACAACTAGAGCTGAGAACAGAAGAAGAGCGGGTGGACCGCCACGAGACAGAACCAGAGCCAAGGCTGAAGGTGTAACCCTGCGACGACCGCTGCGTAGCCAGGTCGTCCACCCAGCAAGCGTCCGAGTGACCAGTGAGGACAACTCTGTCGCGTCCTCCAAGCACCAGCCCCATGCCTGATGTACTGCACAAGTAACGCAGTACCCTCTTAGCAGCCTCCCAGTGCTCTCACCTGTGTCTCCCAGGCGCAACGTAACGAGCAAGGATGCTAAGAGGGTACGCGAGGTCAGGTCGCGTGCAAGTCATCAGGTACATGAGGCAGCCTACAAGCTCTGCATACGGGCCACTCGGCTCTACGGACTCGTCCGAAGGTGGAGCTGAGAGCGAGTGGCTGGTAGCCAGAGGTGTGGCCTGTGGTGAGGAGAACTGGAAGCCGAAGCGCTGAAGGACCTGCTGCACCATGTGTGACTGAGTCAGGGTAATGGTGCGGCGTGCTCTGTCCCGGGTGATCTGCAAGCCAAGGTAGCTACGCAACTCACCCAGGTCAGTGCAGGTGTGTCTCTTCTGCAGCTCCGACTTCACACGAGCGAGTGCCTCAGTGTCAGCAGTAGCAAAGACCAAGTCGTCGACGTACACGAGGATGTAGAACGGCGGCAGCGACGTGTCTGTGCGCAGGAACAGTGACGGGTCAGCAGTGGAAGGAGCAAACCCAAGGGCCGCAAGTGTAGTCCTCAGTGTGTCGTGCCACTCGCGTGGCGCCTGGCGGAGACCGTAGACTGGCCGCCGGAGGCTCCACTGGGTACCAGGAGGAAACGACCCAGTAAAGCCAGGTGGGCGGCGCAGCCAGATCTCCTCGTGCAGGCTGCCCTGCAAGAACGCTGTGCTGAAGTCAAGAGAGTGAAGCTCGTAGTCACGCTGAGCGGCAACGTGCAGCAGAACCCGAAGAGTGGTCATCTTCGGGGTGGGGGAGAAGGTCTAGAAGAAGTCAACCCCCTGACGCTGACTGAAGCCTCTAGCAACGTAACGAGCCTTGAAGACAGGTGGAGAACCTGGCGGCCGCTTCACCCTGAAAATCCACATGCCATCGACGATGTTCGCCCCAGGAGGGGGAACCTCGTCAACGTAGGTGCCTGTGGACTTCCAGGATGCCATCTCTGCGTCCATGGCTGTCTGCCACTGAGAGGAGTAGGGGCCCGAGATCGCCTCTGCGTAAGAGCGCGGAGTGGGGATGTCTAGTGCATCCGGGTCTCCCTCAGGGGCAAGCAGCCAGGCCACGAGATGAGGTACAGCAGCCGCAAGAGAGTCAAGGTCCTCCTGCCTGTCCTCAAGGACGTCCGTGCCAAGAGCACACTCACCCCCGACGGACGGAGGACAGACAGACTCAGACTCAGCAACAAGACTGGCGGCGTAGTCTAGACGACAGGCAGCAGCAAAGTCGACAAGCTCAGCGACCAGGGCAGACGCAGCAGCAGACTCAAAAGACGGGTCAGTGACAACAGTGGCGAGAAGACGCGTAACAGTAGGGTGGGCAGCACGAACACTGTCAGACTCAGGGTCGGGAACGTCAGGAAGAGAAGACGCAGGAGGAGACAGTAGGGGGACACGCTGTGGACCAGTGGAAGGACGAAGGGCCATAATGTGCGTGCCAGGAACAGGAGGAGGACGCGGACGCGCGACACGACGACCAGTGGGACCAGTGCGCGCAGTGCGAGCAGTGCGAGCAGCGCGAACAGGCGAGGCAGGACGAGACACAGGCTCACGACGCTCCGTAAGCGAGTCCGGCTGTGCAGTGTAAGGCACAGGAGCAGGGAGGGGGGAGCCAGGCTGGAGGGGAAGGCCAGTGGAAGACGGGAGGGAAAGAACCTGGCGAAGCACCGTGTCAGGCGGTGGCAAAGCCGACGGCGACGGCGGAGCGAAGAACAGGCGCGACGGCGGAGCTCCGCCAGTACCTCCAGCACCCGCAGCACCAGAAGCACCAGTACCAGCGCCCCCCGCCGCAGCACCCCCAGAGCCGGCGACGTCAGCACCAGAGGCCCCAGCAGCGGCAGACCTCCCCTCGCCAGCACCTCCAGAACCAGCAGGACCAACACCTCCAGGACCGTCAGCTCCAGTGTCGTCAGCTCCAGCAGCTCCAGCACCTCCAGGAAGAGCACCCCCAGAGCCGGCAGCTCCAACTCCGCTAGGACCGTCAGCTCCAGAGGCCCCAGCTCCAGCAGCTCCAGCCTCAGTGCTCCCAGCCCCGGCAGCTCCAGTACCCCCAGTACGAGCACCTCCAGGACGAGCAGCTCCAGAACCTCCAACTCTAGCGGGACCACGAGGAAGGCGAAAGCGCTGGACGTACCAGTCACGAAGCTGCTGCTGTGTGAGAGGCTCCCGGAGAGACGGCTCAGCACCCCGAACCGGAGCACCCCCAGACGCAGCAACCCCAGGCTCCGCAGGCTCAGTCGCAGCACCCCCAGGCTCAGGACCCCCAGACTCAGCACCCGAAGGCTCGGCGCACCCAGGCCCGGCAGCTCCAACCCCGCTAGCACCGCCAGCTCCAGCAGCTCCAGCCTCAGTGCTCCCAGAACAACCAGCCCCGGCAGCTCCAGTACCTCTAGTACGAGCACCTCCAGGACGAGCAGCTCCAGAACCTCCAACTCCAGCAGGGCCACGAGGACGGCGAAAGCGCCGGACGTACCAGTCACGAAGCTGCTGCTGTGTGAGAGACGGCTCAGCACCCCGAACCGGAGCACCCCCAGACGCAGCAACCCCAGGCTCCGCAGGCTCAGTCGCAGCACCCCCAGGCTCAGTACCCTCAGGCGCAGCACCCCCAGGCTCAGCACCCCCAGACTCAGCACCCCCAGGCTCAGTACACCCAGGCTCCGTACACGCACGCTCAGCACCCCTAGTCGCAGCACCCCCAGGCTCAGCACCCCCAGGCTCCGTACTCTCAGGCACCGTACCCTCAGCTCCAGCACCCTCAGTCCCAGCACCCGCAGCCCCAGCACCCCCAGGCCCAGCACCCCCTGGCTCAGCACCCCCAGGCTCAGCACTCCCAGCAGCACCACCCGCAGCAGCACCTGAGTCACCTGTGACCTCGACAGGCTCAGTGACGGGAGGAGGGTCTACCTGAGAGACACCTGAAGGAGCAGGACCCTGAGGGGGAAGGGGGTCTACCGGAGGGGGACCAGGAGCGAGGAAAAGCGGCGAGGGAGGGAGGAGGGCAGTGCGGTAGGGGAAGAGACGGTAAAAATGGACCGACTCGTCAAAGGTGACGTCCTGAGAGGCGAAGACCCGGCGCGAGGTGGGGTGGTAAAACTGCCAGCCAGGCGCGTCAGGGACAAAGCCAAGGAAGACACAGGGGACAGCGCGGGCGGAGAGCTTGTCCGCGGTGGTATCGCGGACAAAGGCACGAGAACCCGAGACCCGGAAACGCGACGCATCGCCAACCTCCCCCGTCCACAGCAGTGTGGGCGAGGTCTCCGGCAAGGAGACACGGGGCCAGAGGTTGAGCTGATGCGCGGCGTTCCGGACCGCAAACGGCCAGAGAAAATGGGGGGCAGCCGCATGGACCATGGAGGTACGAGCGACCTCCATGACCAAGCCATTGCGGCGCTCAGCAATCCCATTCTGCTGCGGAGAGGCCGGAAGCGTGAACGACTGGGTGATGCCGTGCTCCGCACAGTAGGCTGCCAAGAGGTCGGAGGAAAACTCACCACCTCTGTCAGAGTGCAGACGCAGGACCGGAAACTCTGTCCCGAACCGCTGGCGGAGCTGGAGACGAGCAGCGCGGATCCACGGGATCAAAACAGTAGGGACCTCACCCTTGGTGCGCAAGGGGAAGACCGTGGTGTAACGCGTGTAGTCGTCGACGACCAGCAGGAAGTACCGCTCGTGGTCCTGTTCACGGACGTGGGCTGGGCCCCACACGTCCAGGTGGAGAGTCTGCAAGGGAGCCTCTGTGGGAGGGAACGAGGAGGAGTGAGGAGCGGCGCGCTGCCGCCCCTCGACACAGGGAAGACAGGGAGGAGCAGGCGAGGGTGGGAGGGGAGGGAGAACTCTGGGAAGACCAGAGACAAGGACCCGACGGTGCATGCTGCGAAGGCGCTGCACCGAGGGGTGACCAAGGCGGTGGTGCCAAAGGAGGGTCTCGTGCGACAAGGCGCGACACAAGTAGGGGGCCGACAGCTGACCTGACGCAGACGCAGACGCAGCTACCTGAGGGGACTCAGTGGTCAGGGTGTACAGGCTCGAGCCAGGCTCACGGGTGAAAGTGGCCAGGTGTCGGCCCGTCCGAGCACACGTACAGTGAGTCACCCGCTGACGCGCAGGAGTGAACTGGTCAACCCCCCCATCCTGGAGGTCAGCTCCACTCACCAGGTTCGTAGAGAACGAGGGGAGGTAGAGACCTGACAGCAAGCCAGACGGGGCGGCCGGACACGGCAGAACCGTGGAGTAGTGGGCAAGGACTGGACCCCCAGAGGGGTCGGCCAGGGAGACTGCAACCGGCCGACGAAGCGGCGTAAGTGTGGTGCAGTCGCGAAAGAAGGAGCGGGAAGCTCCTGAGTCAAGGGTGAAGGTGTGCAGGGTCGCAGCAGGCGAAGAACCTGAGAGGGCAGACTCACCAGGACCTGGAGCAGCAGCCTCACCAGCACCTAGAGCTGGAGACGCAGTAGCACCTAGAGCAGCAGCCTCACCAGCACCTAGAGCAGGAGACGCAGTAGCACCTAGAGCAGCAGCCTCACCAGTACCTAGAGCAGCAGGCGCGATACCTGGGTCAGGCGGCGCACACAGGTAACAGGCACGGTCAGCACTAGTAGGCAATGCATACATGGCAGTGAGAATAGCATCATAGTCAAGAGCAAATATATCTACTCTCTGCCTAAGTAGCTCCACCCAGTCGGGGAGCTCAGCCCCGTCGCCAAACTCGGTGCGCCAGGCGTCGCTCAGACGGGCGAAGCAGCGGGACTGCGTGTGACTAGGTGTCCCGCAAGGCTGACCAGTCCGAGCACCAGTGCGAATGACGTAAGAGCAGCGAACAGAACTGAGAGACCCTCTACTCTGAGCGTACCACTCACGAAGCTGCTGGGGCGTGCGAGACTCGCGTGGACGACAGTGTAGCTGCATCTGGCCACCGCCAGTAGCAGCAGCAGCAGCAGTGGCAGCAGTAGCAGCGCGGCCACCCCTACAACCCCAACTAGCGGACCACTCACGCAGCTGCTGGGGCGTGAGGGACTCACGCGGACGTCGCTGGGGCTGCATCTGGCGTCGGCCAGTAGCAGGAGGTCAGGCAGGCAGGCAGGCCGGCGGCGCGCTAGCAAGGCAGGGGCTCACCAGTAGTAGGAAGAGCAGGCTCTCACCGGGCGAGCAGGGCCGGTGCTCGGCGGACGGCGGCAGGGTCAGCGTACGACGGCGGCAACAGCAGGGCCGTGGCAGCTGCTACAGTGAAGGGCCGGATCGAGTCAGCGGCAGGGCAGGGCCGGGTCGTGGCAGCGGCAGGGCAGGGCCGGGTCGTGGCAGCGGCAGGGTGGGGCCGTGGCGGCGGTAGGGTGGCGCGAGCCGCTGCCGGGGGCCGTGCACTGGCGGGTAGGGCGCGGCGCGGGCCGCGCGGGCAGCGCGCAGCGCGCTGCGGGCCGCGGACGCGCCGCGCGGACCTGGGGCGAGCTGCGCGGGGCAGCGGCGGGCCGCGCGCGCGTCGCGCGGGCTCGGGACGGGCTGCGCGGGGCAGCTGCGGGCCGCGCGCGCGTCGAGCGGGCTCGGGACGGGCTGCGCGGCAGGCAGCGCGACGGCGGGCAGCGCGGCGGGCGGGCAGCGCGGCGTGCAGCGCGACGGGCAGGCAGCGCGGCGAGCGGGCAGCGCAGCGGGCTGCGCGACTGGCGGGCGACGCGGCAGGCAGCGCGACGGGCGGGCAGCGCGGCGAGCGGGCAGCGCAGCGGGCGGGCAGCGCGGCGTGCAGCGCGACGGGCGGGCAGCGCGGCGAGCGGGCAGCGCAGCGGGCTGCGCGACTGGCGGGCGACGCGGCAGGCAGCGCGACGGTGGGCAGCGCGGCGGGCAGCGCGACGGGCGGGCAGCGCGGGCGCACGAGGGCGCTAACGAGGGGCGCACGAGGGCGCTAACTGGGGCGCGTGAAGGCGCTAACGAGGGGCGCGCGAGGGCGCAGCGAGGGCGCGCGAGGGCGCTAACGAGGGCGCGCGAGGGCGCTAACGAGGGCGCACGAGGGCGCAGCTAGGCTAGGGCACGGGGTAGCGTGGTAACCGCATGCGAGCGGTGGTGGGCCCTAAAAAAAACGGTCGGTAGGTCCTAGGGACCTCCTGCTGTGATACCATGTAAACAAGACTAGGCAAGAATGGTGCATTGAATGAAACAGTTGGGTACAAGTAGCAAACCCTAGTTGAGGTTGTACCCCATATTGGCTACCCCACTACAGCCTACCAACATGTAACACATTACAATTTAACACTTCCGACGGTCCAGACGCGCCCCAACTGTCTGACACTTCGAGTCAAACTCCAACTGTCTGACGGTTCGCTTTCTTGCTTCGATACTGCGTGCTTCTCTTTGCTGCGGTGAGGAGTGCTTAGTAACAATTAAATGTTACTATTCGTAACACATATCACCCACCATATTAGCCTCCAATTGCATGTGTGTTGCATGCAATTTCCTTCCATCTAAAGTTACCGTAAAGTGCCACCTATAGGACCCGGGGGACTCTCTACAAATGCTTTAAAAAGTGCTAGGGGGACCCTCTAGCGGATGCAAAATTTTAAGACCCGGGGTACACTTATTTATCAACTATCATTCTGTTCTTTAGGCTGTACGGCTTAATTCGGGGCGGGGGGGTCTTATATTTATAACGAAAAACGGCATTCGTGGGCGGATTTCGCACGAGCGGCGCGTCAGATCTGTGTCAGAATTCGAATCTGACACAAACAAAGTGTCAGAATTCGAGTCTGACACAAAAAATCGTGTCAGAATTCAAGTTTCTGTCAATAAAAGCTGACTCACAATAGCAATTACAACTACTGTATACAGGAAAGGGGGGTCTTATGATGATTAGGGGTAGAAAGGGGGTCCTCACAAATCCTGCCCAAATAAGAGTCCTTCAAGAGTCCCGGGGACCCTCTTACCGGCGGGTCCTATAGGTGGCACTTTACGGTACTATTTCTTTCACATCTGAAAAGCTTTTAATGCTCTTGCACAGATAGTGCAGTTATCCACAGGAAGCTCAATTGTGGTCCACCACAACGCCTTTAGAACGTGAAATGCTAATAGATATACATAAATGATGAGAACACTAAGGCTTGAGACTGTAGGGCGGACGCGGATACATCTCTAGATCATACACGCCTTTGGATTCTTGAAGTTGGATTGAAGATCCCTGAGGAACATGAGCTGACCGCGATAGTAGCAGCTAGAAGCTTGATTTCATCTATATGCTCACTCGGCCGCGCACCTTGCGCGCTGCTGCCTCAAGGACCTCTCCTGCGCACCTGAGTCTTATCTAGCAAAGCTGTGCTAGGTCTTTCCACCGTGCTCTTCTTTCGACCTCCGGTTCTGTATTGATGGATGCATTAGCGGACATTGGTCGCTTGCGAGCCACGTCAGCAGGCAGCATTCTCTCATGTGCTCCCAGCGTCAGCGGCAGCCGAAGCATTGCCAGATCTGGCTCACAATCCTTCACTCCGTTCCGCATGCCTGGTGGTAACACTCTGGTGCTCTCGCCTGGCCGTTTCTGCTCGCCTTCAAGTTCGCGTGTGCGATCGTCGCCGTCGTCGCATGCGAATCGCCGACTCGCTCTGTGCGACCGGCGAACGTCGCTCTTCGGTCAGCGACTGCCGTGCGACGGAAGTCGCACGACGACGTCCATGCGAGTGCGATCGCGAAAGAGCAGACGTGGAGATGACAGGCATAGAACCGAGGGGGGAGTGGTGACACGTGGCACGCCCTCTCTGGTCTGCTCGTCCAAGGTGGACGACGTGCCGCATCTATCCGAGTGGATTCCTAACCTCGAGGTTGGTCGAGGGAGGGTGTGCCACGTGGCACTCCCTTAACGTGCCAAGTGTCGAGCAGTCGGTGAGGTGGTTTTCGGCCATCATGCAATCGCTGCTGGGCCATTCGCGGTGCTTGCTTGCCGTGGTTGCCGTTCTTTTCATTAGATGCGACTGTATGCACGTATGTGCATGCCACTCTCACTGGATACATGCTTAGAGGTCTTGCTGCCGTCTTGCATATAGATGTACGTATGGCGCCGTGAATTTGGCGAAGTTCGACATTTTCAGTGGCAGTGAGCATTTTATCAATGTTTTGTGCATTATATCAATGTTCGTATCGAAGTTCGTTAATCTGTGACTGCAGACGTACAGCAACCCGCTCGCACTCAATCCAGCATACGCCTACGTTGAGTGAGTCCTCGTCATGTCACCCGCACTCCTCCTGCTCCTGTTTTTCATTGAGTCAAAACTCGCACTATTGCACTATTATTGATTTGGCATACGCCCTATGTTAGAGCGAGTCCTTGTCACGTCACTCACTCTGCTCCCTCCTAATCTTGCATCCTCATCACGTCAAGTGTGCATTCAAGCATTCAATGTGCGTTCAAGCATTCAATGTGCATTCAAGCATTCAGTGTGCATTCAATTATTGAATGTTTAGTTAGTGCATTCAACGAGTGCGCCAAAAATCACTCTACTCGAACCCCACCCCCTCCCCTCCCCTTCCCTTTCCCCATATGCCCCTGTACCTTGTTCCTTGTTCCTCCACTCCACTCCATTCCACTCCACTCCACATCTCGCACACACTTGTTCCGGCTGCAGTCAGTATTTTGTGGAGCCTAACGACATGGTGTGCCAGCAGGTGAGCCTAACGGCATGGTGTGCCAGCAGGTGAGCCTAATGACATGGTGTGCCAGCAGGTGAGCCTAATGACATGGTGTGCCAGCAGGTGAGCCTAATGACATGGTGTGCCAGCAGGTGAGCCTAATGACATGGTGTGCCAGCAGGTGAGCCTAATGACATGGTGTGCCAGCAGGTGAGCCTAATGACATGGTGTGCCAGCAGGTGAGCCTAATGACATGGTGTGCCAGCAGGTGAGCCTAATGACATGGTGTGCCAGCAGGTGAGCCTAATGACATGGTGTGCCAGCAGGTGAGCCTAATGACATGGTGTGCCAGCAGGTGAGCCTAATGACATGGTGTGCCAGCAGGTGAGCCTAATGACATGGTGTGCCACCTCCCTGGTGTCGGCTCGGTCTCTCTGACACCTGCTCTTCCTTTGCACTGCTCCCCCCTCCGTCACCCCCTGTGCCACACCTCTGCCCTCCCAGGTTTCGGCCCGTCTCTCGGAATTGGACAGCATCAGCTACTTTCGCCGAGCAGGGCCCAGGGAGAGGGTAAGCGGAAGGTGCAGGGAGTGGGTGAGGAGAGGGCGCAGGGAGTGGGTGAGGAAAGGTCCAGGGGTAGCGCAGCTTGTGAAGGGAGTGACTGGTACTGGACATGCTTCTCTTGGTCCTTCTGTTCTGTCCCTGCACTCTCTTCTGCCCTGTTAGTTCTGAGAACGTTTAGCATATTATAACTGTGTCTTGACAATTTTGCATTTCATGTGTGGGGTGACATGGGGTTGGTGGTTGTGGCACGGAATCATGGCATGGATTGCTTTAATTGGATTTGGATGGTGTGGTGCTGTACCGCGTGTACTTAATGACATGGAATGGCATGGTGTGGCATGGCTTGTGTCATGGCATGGATGGCTTTGAATGGTGTGGCTCTGTGGCATCGCATGACTTGAATGCAACTGAATGACATGGCATGGCATGTGATGGCATGGTGTGACACTGTGTGCCATGGGAGTGCTGCTGCTGAGTGACATGGCGTTGACGGTATGTGGCATGACATCTGGCATGACATCTGGCATGGCATGGGGCATGGGATGGTGTGTGGCATGGCGCGGCATGGGGCATGGCAGATTGTGTACCACCCGCGGGAGGTGCGGGCAGCCATAGTGACATGTGGGGGGCTGTGCCCCGGACTCAACACTGTCATCCGCGAGATAGTGTGGGGGCTCTGGTTCCAGTACGGCGCTCGGCACATTCTCGGCATCGATGTGAGTGGCTTAGTCGGGCTCACAAGCATGTGGGAAGCACGTGCACACACCTGCGCAAGTGGAGGGTTAGTGTGGGGGCTCTGGTTCCAGTACGGCACGCGGCACGGTCTGGGCATCGATGTGAGTGGGTCGGTTAGGGCACACAGACACATGAGAATCCCCTTGGGAAGCACGCGCAAGAAGCTTACGTACAGGGCGGATACCGGAGCTTCTGCTTACGGAGTCTCATGAAGCCCAACCCATGGGATACTGAACTCTGTTGCTCCCCGGCACTCTGAACCCAACCCACACACATCGCCCTATCCCTCCTTACTGATTGCTTCCCGTCCCCTCCAAGCCATTCCCTCCCTCTCCTCATTTCACACACTCAGGGCGGGTACTGTGGCTTCTACTTGCGCAATCTGATGGAGCTAAACCCATGGGTTTACCGAACCATGTTCACAACCCCTACTGCTCCCAATTAATTTCCCTCTCCTCCCCTCCTCCTTCCCTTCCTCCTCCTGTTCTCCTCATTTCACGCACGCAGGGCGGGTACCGGGGTTTTTACTCGCGGAACCTCATGGAGCTCAACCCGTGGGTGATCAACGACATTCACAAGCGTGGAGGCACCTTTTTGGGCACTTCTCGGGGCGGGCATGATACCACCCGCATTGTCAACTCGATCGAGGACAGAGGCATTAACCAGGTGAGGTGGTAACTGGGTGAGGTGTTCACAGCACAAGTCATGCCACACTCATGTGCACAACTCATACGCTCATTTCCACCCAAACGTACACTCAGTTTATCCAAGCCCTGACCACACGTGCGCCCATGGCATGGCATGGCATGGCAGGTGTTCATCATCGGAGGTGATGGCACGCAGCGAGGGGCCGAGCTCATCTATGAGGTAACCTCTGCGGGCAGGCGGACAGGCAGGGGGGCGGGTAGGCAGGCGGGCACGCAGGCAGGGAGGCAGGCAGGCGGGCAGGCAGGCAGGCAGGCGGGCAGGCAGGCAGGCAGGCAGGCAGGCAGGCAGGCGGGCGGGCAGGCAGGCAGGCAGGCGGGCAGGAAGGCAGGGGGGCGGGCAGGCAGGCAGGGGGGCGGGCAGGCAGGCAGGGGGGCGGGCAGGCTGCACGCAGACAGGCTGCACGCAGACAGGGGGGTAGGCATGCAGGCAGGCAGGCAGGCATGCATGCAGGCAGGCAGGCATGCATGCATGCATGCAGGCAGGCAGGCAGGCATGCATGCAGGCAGGCAGGAAGGCAGGCCGGCGGGCGGGGTGGGGGGCGCGCACACGGGCAGCAAGCAGGCAGGCGGCTGGCATTCGGGCGGCATGGTGGTAAATGGGGAGGGAAGGGCACTGTTGCACGCATGTGCTAGCAGCAGAAACATACAAACTTAAATTTCCTTTTGTAGTCGGCCCGTCATTGACTCCTCTCCTCTCCATCTCCGATCCCTCGTTGCCCGTCCCTCTCTTCCCCTTCCCCCCCGCTCCTCTGTTCCCTGCACTCGACACTCCTCTGCCGCCCGTGATCTCACTTTGCGCCGTGCTGGGAGTGGGGGGGTACAGGAGACGAGGAGAAGGGGCTTGAAGGTGGCGGTGGCTGGGATTCCCAAGACCATCGACAACGACATTGCTGTGAGTCGCTGTTCTCACCCGTAGCGTCTTGTGAGTCGTGCACCATGTGTCATAGCACCGAAAACATGGCATTTCTGTGAGTGACTTGCTTCACTCACCGTGCTGCCTTCACCCACCCTCATGCCGTCTGAAGGTGGCAGTGGCAGGCATTCCCAAGACCATTGACAGTGATATTGCTGTGCTGTGAGTCACTGCTCTCACCACAGGGGTAGCAAGGGGGGCTTAGGGGGCAAGAAGGGGAGCAAAGGGGCCACTGGGCGCAAGAAGGGGGGCAGGGGAGGATTGGGGGGGGGGGGGGGGGGGGGGGGGGGGCAAGTGGGGGCGGGATGGCGGTAAGGAATGGGGGATTGAGGGGGCCAGGGGGCGGGTGGGGGCAAGGGGGGCAAGAGTAGCCTTTTTTTGAGAATTCTCAAAAATCACTCACAGGGGCAAGAGTAGCAAGGTGGAGAGAAGGGGCAAGGGTCCTGGGTCCTGGCAAGTTCTCCACCCGCTCCCTACCCACCCTCCAGTCCCGTTCCCAAATCCCTGTCAATCACTTGTCCCATCTGGGAAATGACTGCTCGTTTGGGTTTGACACGGCAGTGGAGGAGGCGCAGAGGGCCATCACCCTCCCGCTCCCTTTTCTCCTATCTTCCCTTCCCCCATCCCCTCTCCCCTCGTGCCCCACCCCATCAGATTATCGACCGGTCGTTTGGGTTCGACACGGCGGTGGAGGAGGTGCAGAGGGCCATCAACGCTTTCCCCCTCCCTTCCCTCCTCTCTTCCCTCTCCTCGTGCCCCACCCCATCAGATTATCGACCGGTCGTTCGGGTTCGACACGGCGGTGGAGGAGGCGCAGAGGGCCATCAACGCGGCGCATGTGGAGGCGGAGAGCACTCGCAATGGCGTGGGGCTGGTGAAGCTCATGGGGCGGTACTGTGGGCAGATCGCCATGCACGCTACCCTCGCCAGCAGGGATGTGGTATGTGTGAATGGGCGGGGGGAGGGAAAGGGGGGTTGTGTGTGCGCATCTTTGTTACTCCCACACCACGCTCAATCAGCATGCTCCCACACCACGCTCAATCAGCATGCTGCAGCACAGCTGGTGAAGGTCATGGGACAGATCGCCATGCACGCCACTCTAGCTAGCAGGGACGTGTTTGTGTGTGTGTGGGCGTGTGTGTGGTTGTGTGTGGCTGTGTGTGAGTGTGTGGTTGTGTGTGTGTGTGTGTGTGGTTGTGTGTTTGTGTGTATGTGTGTGTGTGTGTGTGTGTTTATATGTGTGTGTGTGTGTGTGTGTGTGTGTGTGTGTGTGTGTGTGTGTCTGCGTGGGCGTGGATGTGTGTGTGTGGGTGCCGGGGTCCGTGCGTGCACAAGCATGGGCGTGTGAGTACGTGTTTGCGTGTGTGTGAACATGTGTGTGTGTGCATCCACTCATTCCACGTGCATCCACTCATTCCACGTGCATCCACTCATTCCACGTGCATCCACTCATTCCACGTGCATCCAGTGCATGTGACCGCCATCCATATTACGTGGAACATCCTCCTCCTCCTCCTCCTCCTCCTCCTCCTCCTCCTCCTCCTCCTCCTCCTCCTCCTCCTCCTCCTCCTCCTCCTCCTCCTCCTCCTCCTCCTCCTCCTCCTCCTCCTCCTCCTCCTCCTCCTCCTCCTCCACCACCACCACCCCCGTCCTTTCCCATTCCGGATGCGAAATCGGCTGCCCAACATTCTCCCTCAACCCACTCCACCATGCCACAGGACTGCTGCCTGATCCCCGAGGTGCCATTCCTCCTGGAGGGCCCGGGCGGGCTGTTCGACTTCATAGACTGGCGGGTGTACGAGAACGAGCACTGCGTGTTGGTCGTGGCGGAGGGCGCGGGGCAGGAGAACATGGCGCAGCATCACAGCCCACTTTCCCCCGCCCCCCCCCTTCCTCTTCCCTTCCTGCTCTCCTCCCATTCCGCTCCCATCCCCCACAACACCTCCACACAAACCCCTTCTTCCTACCTTCCCATCCCCACTGCCTCTCGCCCCCAGGACTGCTGCCTGATTCCGGAAGTGCCATTCCACCTGGAGGGGCCGGGCGGGCTGTTTGACTTCATAGACTGGCGGCTGTACGAGAACGAGCACTGCGTGTTGGTCGTGGCGGAGGGCGCGGGGCAGGAGAACATGGCGCGGCACTACAGCGCCAGCGATGACGACGTTGCTGGTGCTGGGGTGCTGGGCCGCGACGCGTCGGGGAATGCAAAGCTGATGGACGTGGGGCTGTGGCTGTCGGGGCAGATCAAGAGCCACTTTGCTAGGCAACGCAAGGAGATTCAGCTCAAGTACATCGGTGCGTGGGTGGGTGGGTGGATAGCTGGGTGGCTGAAAGGGTGCGTGGGTAAGCAGGTGGGGCTGTGGCTGTCGGGGCATATCAAGAGCCACTTTGCCAGGCAACAGAAGGAGATCCACCTCAAGTACATTGGTGCGTGGGTTGTTGTGTGGGTGGCTGAAGGGGTGTGTGGGTAAGCTGATGGACGTGCGGGCTGTGGATCTCGGGACGTGTCAAGAACCGCTTGGCGAGGCAACGGAAAGAAACCCAACTGAAGTACCTTGGTGTGTGCGTGCGTGAGTGGGTGAGTGGGTGGGTGGGTGGTTGTTTGTGAGGCAGAGCCATCCCCGCCAACGCGAGTGACAACATCTACTGCATTCTACCGGCGCACGGGGCAGTGCACGGAGTCATGGCTGGGCTGATCTCCCCCCTTGGTCCTCTCCTCCCGTGCCCACCAGACCCCACGTACATGATCCGCGCCATCCCAGCGAATGCAAGTGACAACATATACTGCACGCTGCTGGCGCAGCAGGGCACGGAGTCATGGCGGGCTTATTTCCCCTTTCCTCCCCCCTCCTCTTCTTCCCACCCCCTGCCCACCAGACCCCACGTACATGATCCGCGCCATCCCAGCGAATGCAAGTGACAACATATACTGCACGCTGCTGGCGCACGGGGCAGTGCACGGAGTCATGGCGGGCTACACGGGTTTCATCGTCGGCCCTGTCAACAACCGCCACTGCTACATCCCCGTCAATGTCAGCGCACTCCCTCACTCCCCTCCCATGTCACATCACTCCCTCCCATGTCACATCACTCCCTTCCATGTCACATCACTCCCTTCCATGTCACATCACTCCCTTCCATGTCACATCACTCCCTCCCATGTCACATCACTCCCTTCCATGTCACATCACTCCCTTCCATGTCACATCACTCCCTTCCATGTCACATCACTCCCTTCCATGTCACATCACTCCCTTCCATGTCACATCACTCCCTCCCATGTCACATCACTCCCTTCCATGTCACATCACTCGCTTCCATGTCACATCACTCCCTCCCATGTCACATCACTCCCTTCCATGTCACATCACTCCCTTCCATGTCACATCACTCCCTTCCATGTCACATCACTCCCTCCCATGTCACATCACTCCCTTCCATGTCACATCACTCCCTTCCATGTCACATCACTCCCTTCCATGTCACATCACTCCCTCCCATGTCACATCACTCCCTTCCATGTCACATCACTCGCTTCCATGTCACATCACTCCCTCCCATGTCACATCACTCCCTTCCATGTCACATCACTCCCTTCCATGTCACATCACTCCCTCCCATGTCACATCACTCCCTCCCATGTCACATCACTCCCTTCCATGTCACATCACTCCCTCCCATGTCACATCACTCCCTTCCATGTCACATCACTCCCTTCCATGTCACATCACTCCCTCCCATGTCACATCACTTTCTCCCATGTCACATCACTCCCTTCCATGTCACATCACTCCCTTCCATGTCACATCACTCCCTTCCATGTCACATCACTCCCTCCCATGTCACATCACCTCGCTCACTTCATTGTCGGCCCTGTCAGCAACCGCCGCTGCTACATCCCCGTCCATGTCAGCACACTCACTCCATCCCCCTCCCCCTTCCCCCCACGTCGCCTCACTCACTCGCCTCGCACTCACTCATTCGCACCCACCTCTTGCCCCCCTGTTCACTGACTAGTGTAGGGGGCGTTTACACTTTCTCCTCAGCTCAAATGGTCTTTTATTGATGTAGGCAATGTGGGTAATATTGATATGGGATACAGCGATATGCTCCTCAACTCTGCCTTGTTCTCGGCTTTTGTTATCAGGATTCAATCTCAAGTTATTTCCTCGCCTCGCTTCCATCCTCCCGTTCTGTCTCCTCTGTCATCCAATCCCCTGCTCCAATTGGTCCTAACACCCTTCTTTCCTCCCTTTCCACTCTCCTTACGCACCAGAAGGTGACACAGAAGCCCAACAGCATCTCTCGCACCCAACTTCTTTTTTCTCTCATCTCTGTTGCAACACCATCTTCTCACCCATCTCCCTTCCATCTTCTCCTTCCCTCCCTCCCTCCCTTTTCCACTCTCTCCCCACGCACCAGAAGGTGACACAGAAGCCCAACAGCATCTCCCTCACTGACCGCATGTGGGCACGCCTCCTCGCCTCCACCTCACAGCCCTCCTTCCTTCGCATCGACCCCACCGCCAATGCCTCTACCACCGCCACTGCCGCCACCACTTCCTCTTCTGCTGGTGCTGACGGTGCTGCTTCTGGGCCTTCTCAGACCGCAGGAGGAGGGGGTTTGATTGAGGGGAAGTACGGGGAGAATGTTCTAGGGGATGTGGGGTTGGAGGCGAATTATGCTCGGGACGAGGAGGAGGATGGTGCAGGGGTGGTGAGGAGTGTTCTGGAAGAGCTGGGGGAGGACATTGGGATGGATGAGTTGGAGGCAGTGAATGGATTGAAGGGGTATGCGGCTTCACATGCAGCTGCATTTGAAACGGATGACGAGGCAGCAAAGAACGCTGGCGATGGAGTGGAGGGAGGTTTGCAGAATTGAAGAGCTGGTTTGAGGATGAACACATGAATTCTTGTTTCTAGTAAAGAGTAATTATGCTACAAGAGAACTCAGCTATTTGATGAGGGACAAAGGGTTGTTCCCAACCCTTTAGTAAGTTAACTGCTCTCACTGTACAGGGGTGTCGATAGTTACACTTCACTCTAACGAGGTCCCTTGCTTTGCTGGCATTCTGCGATCGGGGATGCACTTCCAGTTGGCGTCGGCGAACAGCGAACCCAACTTCGAAGAGCCAGCCGTTGAAGAGCCAACGAGTCAGAGAGACCCAGCTGGCTCTCCGTTGAAGTCACATTTCTCGCCGATTGGTTTCCCCCAGCCTCCCCGCAACGCCACTCCGCTCCACGGGCCTCCCAGCTGTCCCCCGTGACCTCATAATCTGATACGATTCGACGATCTCATAACCTCGGGGTGGCTCATTATCCACCCAACCGTACTAAATTGTTTTGTTAAAGCGTTCAACCACGAGCTAAGTTACTGCACCGCATATAAACAAGCGTCCCGTATCATGCCAACTGTCCCTCCTTCCCTAGGTTCCTCCGCTCCCCTTACGCTCCGCTCCCAAGATTCAACACCCGTTATTGTGGCGGTGATGACTTCTCCCTCGGTTCTGCTGGGTGACTAACAGACCTGTCACTGGTCCCTCGGTTTCATACCTCTCGAGCCTCAGTCCTACCAGAAACGACCTTCCCTTAATCTCACCACTTTTCACCTTTCTTCAACTCACTGAAACTCGAATCACCACGAGTTGCGACTCGCAGTGTCACAGCACCCCTCGTGCTCATGATTGTCGCTTGACTCGGGAGTCGGGATGCTCTGACAGTTTCAGTTTTTGTCAACTAAAGCGGTCGTACGATTTTCGTTGTTTCAGGCTCGCTTACCTATTCTTGGAGTGCACAGCCACCTGTAATCGACCTGCTGTACTAGCCTGTACCGACCTCTCGCTATAGAGGTTTAGGCTGTAGCTACTCTTGTATGGCGACTCAAGTTAGCGAAAATTAGGGTTAGTACGTAGTCATTGCTTCCACACTCCAACTGCCATATGTCCAGTCCCTTCACTCTCAATTCGTCAACCTGGCCATGTCTCTAGGATAAGAAAGCCATTGTTATTTGTGGACGGCAATGCATTAGGCATAGTTTACAGAAACGCTCGATGCGGTGTCAATGGGGTAGTCGGAAAAATATGTAAGCAACTTTAATTTCGATAATGCGGTGTCAATTTGATAATTCAAGACAGTCTCTCCCGCGGATGAAATCGCAATAACCGGCGAAGGCGGGAAGGAGGGAGGGGGAAGGAGCGGTGAGGCATGAGCGCAAGCGGGACGAGCACGCCAGGATGGGTGGGGTCGGGGTGCGAGCGCGTGGTGGTGGGCGTGGGGAAGGACCCGTGCAGCAAGGACGCGATCCGATGGGCGATTGCGAACAGGCTGCGACACCCCGACGACATGCTCATTCTGTTACATGTGGTTACCAAAGTTCCCACCCATCAGAGTAAGCCTCTCGCTGCTCACCGTTAGGGATTTTCCGTTGCCGGAAACTCCATTGATCTGACTGTGAGAATTTCATTCGCAGTGTCATGGTACCCAAGCAGTGCCGATATGGTGCTGCTGAAACCCGTCGTTCCTGCATTGCTGCTCGCATTTCGGCTTGCTTGGACTCGCTGACGTGTTAAGTCGACTCGAACGTCAGCAAGTTACGTGTCAGCCGGCTTGGGATCGACTCGATTACCCCGAGCAACTCCGCTCCTTGGTCTCTCGCTCGCGCCTCTCTTCTCTCACCGATCTGCCGTTCCCGTGTTTGCTCGCATGCATGCATGCATGGCTCGCATCTATGGCATGTACATACGGCGCGCGCGTGTGCATGTGTGCGAGCATGTATGCTTGCATGCGCTCTTCATGTGAGCGTGGCATGGATTGGTGCGTGCGTGCATGAGTGCGTGCATGGGTGTGCACTGGTGCATGTGTGCATGAGTGCGTGCATGGGTGTGTATATGGTGCATGGGTGCATGGGTGTATGCATGGTGCATGCTTGCATGCATGGTGCATGGGTGCATGCATGGTGCATGGGTACATACATGCATGGCGTGAACAGAGGTGGAGATGTATCAGAGCGATGTGAACAACACAACATTCGTGCACTACGTGCGCACAGTGGTACAGCCAATGATGATCGAACTCAAGAGCATGGTGGACTCAAAGGTGGGTTATGAGGACCTCAAGAGACAACATGAAACAACATGGCATTCATGCACTACGTGCGAATTGTGGTACAGCCATTGATGATCGAACTCAAGAGCATGGTGGACTCAAAGGTGGGTTATGAGGACCTCAAGAGACAACATGAAACAACATGGCATTCATGCACTACGTGCGAATTGTGGTACAGCCATTGATGATCGAACTCAAGAGCATGGTGGACTCAAAGGTGGGTTATGAGGACCTCAAGAGACAACATGCAACAACATGGCATTCATGCACTACGTGCGAATTGTGGCACAGCCATTGATGATCGAACTCAAGAGCATGGTGGACTCAAAGGTGGGTTATGAGGACCTCAAGAGACAACATGAAACAACATGGCATTCATGCACTACGTGCGAATTGTGGTACAGCCATTGATGATCGAACTCAAGAGCATGGTGGACTCAAAGGTGGGTTATGAGGACCTCAAGAGACAACATGAAACAACATGGCATTCATGCACTACATGCGAATTGTGGTACAGCCATTGATGATCGAACTCAAAAGCATGGTGGACTCAAAGGTGAGACTGCAGCACCCCGTGATTATCTCAAGCTGAGTTGCTGCTGTTGTGTACGGCGCACGTTTCCCTACAGAATGGGGTTGGTGAGGGCGAGACGACCAAGACAACGCTGATGATGGTCGTTCATTTGTGTGTGTGCGTGTGCGTGAGTGCGTGCGTGAGTGCGTGCGTGAGTGAGTGCGTGCGTGCGCGCGCGCGTTGGCGGGTGGGGGGTGGGGGGGGGAGGAGGTGTATGCATGCGTGTATGTGTGTGCGTATGGTGCATGGTGCATGGTGCATGGCAGATAAAGCTGGAGTTGAAGGTGGGGCGCAACAACAGCAAGGAGAAGGGGATAGTGGACGAGTCCAGGAAGCTCAAGGCCACCACACTCGTTGTTGGCACCAGCTCAAGAGGCATCTTTGGCATGTATGTGCATCTTTGGCATGTATGTGCATCTTTGGCATGTATGTGCATCTTTGGCATGTATGTGCATCTTTGGCATGTATGTGCATCTTTGGCATGTATGTGCATCTTTGGCATGTATGTGCATCTTTGGCATGTATGTGCATCTTTGGCATGTATGTGCATCTTTGGCATGTATGTGCATCTTTGGCATGTATGTGCATCTTTGGCATGTATGTGCATCTATGGCATGTATGTGTGTGTCTATGTGCATGCATGCACTTCACACTGGCGTGTGTACTGCATGAAGAACCGTCCCGCCATTGTGTCAGTCTACGTGGTGCTAAAGGACAAAGTCACCGCATGCAGAGAGGCAGACTCGCTGCCCGCCTCCTCCTCCTCCGCCCCCACCAGCCCGGGCCACGTGCTTGTGTCTGTCTATGTGGTGCTAAAGGACAAAGGCACCACGTGCAGAGGGGGCGAGCGAGCGATAGAGAGAGAAATCGAACCCACCTTCACTCACCATCTCCCCCAAACCTCCCCCCCCCCACCTCTCCAACCCCACTCCCTTCTTTTGGTTCCAGTCGTGGCCGCACAGGTGTGGGCGCGTACTGCATGAAGAACCGTCCCCCCACAGTGTCAGTCTACGTGGTGCTTAAGGACAAAGTCACCGCGTGCAGAGAGGCAGACTCGCTGCCCGTCTCCTCCTCCTCCGCCCCCACCAGCCCGGGCCACGTGCTTGTGGCATCAGCACCTTTCCGCCACAGCCCGTCAGTGTCAGGGCACCACCATTCAGATCGCTCCTCCACTCACAGCTCGTCGGGGGTGCTAGAGCCCACCGATGGGCTCGGGTCTGACGATGCTGATGAGGAAGCCGCAAGAACCAATGGCGCGCAGCCACCTGGCGGCGACTACCCCACCAGCCCCTCGGCCCACACCGCCCCTCAGCCCTCCCGAGCCGGTACCTGGCCGCATCATGACCCTGCTGCCCCTACCACACCTGACGGCTTGCCCGGCTTCCAACCCTACTCGCCAGGCTTGGCCGTGCCTCACAGCATGCCCATGGCCTCCCCGCTTTGGAATCCTGGGGAGGGGGGCGATATCGACTCTATGGTGCAGTTGAAGATGCAGCAGCTGCAGCTGCAGAACCAGCAGCAGATGCTGCTACTGCAGCAGCAGCAGCAGCTCCAGCAGCAGCAGCAGATGCAACAGATACAGCTACAGCAGGTGCAGCAGCGGCTGCAAAGGGACTATCTAGCAGAGGTGGACGCGTGGAGGAGGGCGAACCCCCAGGCAACCCCAGAGCAGCAACAAGCGTTCATGGCTGACCTAGAAGCGCGCATGGCCCATGCCACTGCAGCCCTCGCGGGTCTGCCTCTCCCTGACGCCGCTGCTACTGCTGCCAGACGAGGCGGTAACCAGCTGGCAGGGTCCGAGCCTGAGGGCTCACCTCGGGTTGCTGTGGCACAGGGAGTGGCGCGGGATGCGGATGCAGCTGCGAGGATTGGGCAGATTGCTGTAGACGCGGAGAGAGCGCGGGTAACAGCAGAAGAGGGGAGGAGGGCCGCGGAAGACGAGGTGGGGAGGCGAGAGGGGAAGGGAGAGGAGGCTGAGAAGGGGCCTGGTGGTGGAGGGGGAGTGGTTGCGGGAGGGGGAGTGGTTGCGGGAGGGGGAGTGGTTGCGGGAGGGGAAGCGATGGCGCCGGTGATGCGGCGGGTACATCACTACAGGGAATACTCGTATGAAGAAATCCTGGTGCGTTGCTGAGTCGTGTTTTGAGACGTCTCAAAACACGTATGAAGAAATCCTGGTGCGTTGCTGAGTCGACTAGCAGCCAGAATCCTTGGATGATATCCCGAGGCGTCGGGAGACGGGAGTTGGGATGGGGAGGATATGTGTTTTGTGTTGGTTGCAGAGGGGGGGGGAGTGCATGAGTACAGCCCTTTTGAGGCGCCTCAAAAGTCGTCAGCGGGGGGGAGTGCATGAGTACAGCCCTTTTGAGGCGCCTCAAAAGTCGTCAGCGGGGGGGAGTGCATGAGTACAGCCCTTTTGAGGCGCCTCAAAAGTCGTCAGCGGGGGGGAGTGCACGAGTACAGCCCTTTTGAGGCGCCTCAAAAGTCGTCAGCGGGGGGGAGTGCATGAGTACAGCCCTTTTGAGGCGCCTCAAAAGTCGTCAGCGGGGGGGAGTGCATGAGTACAGCCCTTTTGAGGCGCCTCAAAAGTCGTCAGCGGGGGGGAGTGCATGAGTACAGCCCTTTTGAGGCGCCTCAAAAGTCGTCAGCGGGGGGGAGTGCATGAGTACAGCCCTTTTGAGGCGCCTCAAAAGTCGTCAGCGGGGGGGGGAGTGCATGAGTACCGCCCTTTTGAGGCGCCTCAAAAGTCGTCAGCGGGGGGGAGTGCATGAGTACAGCCCTTTTGAGGCGCCTCAAAAGTCGTCAGCGGGGGGGGGAGTGCATGAGTACAGCCCTTTTGAGGCGCCTCAAAAGTCGTCAGCGGGGGGGAGTGCATGAGTACAGCCCTTTTGAGGCGCCTCAAAAGTCGTCAGCGGGGGGGAGTGCATGAGTACAGCCCTTTTGAGGCGCCTCAAAAGTCGTCAGCGGGGGGGAGTGCATGAGTATAGCCCTTTTGAGGCGCCTCAAAAGTCGTCAGCGGGGGGGAGTGCATGAGTACAGCCCTTTTGAGGCACCTCAAAAGTCGTCAGCGGGGGGGAGTGCATGAGTACAGCCCTTTTGAGGCGCCTCAAAAGTCGTCAGCGGGGGGGGGAGTGCATGAGTACAGCCCTTTTGAGGCGCCTCAAAAGTCGTCAGCGGGGGGGGAGTGCATGAGTACAGCCCTTTTGAGGCGCCTCAAAAGTCGTCAGCGGGGGGGGGAGTGCATGAGTACAGCCCTTTTGAGGCGCCTCAAAAGTCGTCAGCGGGGGGGGGAGTGCATGAGTACAGCCCTTTTGAGGCGCCTCAAAAGTCGTCAGCGGGGGGGGGGAGTGCATGAGTACAGCCATTTTGAAGCGCCTCAAAAGTCGTCAGCGGGGGGGGGAGTGCATGAGTACAGCCCTGCACTCTTCACCCTGCCTGCCGTGATTCCTGCGCTCTAAACCCCCTTTCCGCCCTCCCCTCCTGTTCCTCCCCCTTGGGTTTCTCTCTTCCCCTCCAACACACCGAGCGGGCAGCGACGGACAATTTCAGTGCAGAGCGCAAGCTGGGCGAGGGGGGGCTTGGCACCGTGCTTGATTTCCCATTTTCGTGCTCCCCTCCTCTGCGCCCCCCCCTCCTGCACCTCCCCGCGCCCCCCCCTTCCGCGTCACACTCTTCCCCCCCAACCCAACCAAGCAGGCAGCGACGGACAACTTCAGTGCAGAGCGAAAGCTGGGCGAGGGGGGGTTTGGCACCGTGTACTCTGGCACGCTGCACCACACACCCGTGGCAGTGAAGCTGCTCAAGAGCAAGGACTCCATCCAGGCCATGGCGGAGTTTCAGCAGGAGGTGCGTGGGTTGCTTGGTACACACATGCATTCTGCCTTACGTCCCATGCGTGCATGCCCCTAGTTGACTCTCGAGGCATGGCATTGAAGCTGCTCAAGAGCAAGGACTCCTGTCAAGCCATGGCGGAGCTCCAGCAGGATGTCTTTTTTCGGCTTCCACCTCGCTGCTTTGTCGACTATAAAGCCACCGCTTTCCCACCCTGCCACCTCCTCTCATCCTCCCCCTCCCTTCCCCGTTGCCCTTCCCCCTCTCCTCCCCCCTCACAGCCCTCTTTCCCCCTCAACTCCGCCATCCCCCCTGCCCTGCCCCCCCTCCCCCTCTCAGGTGGAGATTCTGAGTCAGATACAGCATCCGCACGTGCTGATGCTGCTGGGGTGCTGTCCTGATCGCTACGTGCTCGTCTACGAGTACCTCGCCAACGGCTCCCTCGAGGACCGCCTGCTGCGCCTCAACTCCACGCCGCCCCTGCCCTGGTTCGTCCGTATCCGCATCGCCGCCGAAATCGCCTCCTCCCTCCTCATCCTCCACACCCGCCCGGTGCCCATCGTCCATCGAGACTTAAAGCCCGGGAACATTTTACTCGATAAGAATTTCGTAGCGAAGTTAGGGGATGTTGGGTTGGCAAAGCTTATGCCGGGGCTGACTATGGAGAGGACGTGCGAGCGCGAGTCGACCCCGGTGGGGACGTTCGCGTACGTAGACCCGGAATTCCAGAGAACCGGGGAATTCGGCCCGAAATCCGACGTGTACGCGTTCGGCATAGTCCTCCTCGACCTCCTCACAGACCGCACACCCGCTCTGTACGAAGCCCTAGAAGTTGCCGTGGAGAACAACCGGAATGATGAACTCATGCGGTTCCTGGATGCGGGAGCGGGCACGTGGCCGCAGGGCATGCCCATGGAGATCGCCAGGCTGGCGATTCAGTGCAGTGAGATGAAGAGGCGGAAGCGGCCGGACCTTGAGACGGAGGTGATGCCGATTCTGGATCGGATGCGGAGCGTGGCGATCAAGGCGGAGGATGATGCCAAGAAGGCGTCGCTGGTGCGGCCCGTTGCTGCTGCTCCTCCCTGCCTCTTCTGCCCCATCACTCAGGTGCGGTGGCCTGGCCCCCATATTGCATTGCAAGCACTCAGGTGCGGTGGCCCCCATGTTGCATTGCAAGCACTCAGGTGCTGTACCCCTCGCTGCAATCACTTACAGGAGCTGATGGTGAATCCGGTGATAGCAGTGCTGGTGGTCCTCTGCATTCACCCGCTTCTGACTCTTCTTCCAAACCCTCTCTCCTTGACCCCACCCCGCTCCTCCCCCCTGCAGGAGTTGATGCTGAATCCGGTGAGAGCAACGGACGGACACACGTAAGACCTGGTGCTGCTTTGCATTCACGTGCTCCCAACCGTCTCTCCGACTCCCTTCCACCCTCCCATACGATGAACCCCCCCTCCCCCCCAAAACCACTCTCCAGGAGCTGATGGTGAATCCAGTTATAGCAGCGGACGGGCACACATACGAGCTGGTGGCGATACAGCAGTGGCTGGAGAAGAGTGACCGCTCGCCCATGACCAACGTGCGCCTGCCCTCCAAGGCCCTCGTGCCCAACCGCGCCCTCAAATCCATGATCCTCGACTGGCGCGAGACGGGCGGGTCGGGGTAACCACTCTTCTGGTCCACGGTTGAATCATTTCCCAGCCCATAATGGCTCCTGAGAGGAGCCCTCAAATTGATGATCCTCGACTGGCGCGAGCACAGCGTGTCGGGGTAACCACTCTTCGTTCCTGTCCATGCTTGAACCGCTCTGGAGCCTTCTCAGAATAGGCCGAATGACCGTTTTTTGGGCGCCTCCAATGCCCTTATGGGCCCTCCAATCCATCCATCCATCCTCCAATCATCCCATTCTTGGCCTCATGCTCAACTCTGCAGTTAGATTCACTGTCACTGCAAGTCGGCATGACTGTTGGAACGACAAGCACAGCGTTTTTGCCTGGAAAAATGCAATTGGAGCAAGCAACTTTGTGCCATGACTGGCTGCTTGTTTCCAGCCTTATTGGAGAATGGGATGACTGTTAGGTTGCAAGAACTTACTATTGCGTCATCTTCCAATCATGTGCGTGCTCGGCGCTGGCTCATGTAAGCCAACTGCCTACTTTTAGCGCAGTGTGCCTCCAAGGTCCAAAAATTTCCCATCAGGCCTAGCACTAAGTAAGCAGCCTCAGCTGGGTCCTATAACCAGGGCTGACGTTTCAGATTAGGCCTCCCTGATTCCGGGGAAAAATTTCCCCCTCTATTATGAGTGCACATTTTTCAGAATGATGCTACCCTGATTGCTCAAGGTTGAAAAGTATGTAACTCTGATTGTTCAGGGTCGAAAATCGAAGATCAGAGTAGTAACGCGCGCTTTTTTACCGAGGAAAAAGTATCGCTTTGTGTTAAGGACGCGGCACCTCTAGTTTTTTTGCAAGATCGATCGCAGGATCGCTGTTTGCACCGCACTGAAATCCTCTGAGAGCATTTGAAATTCCCAACACCATTTTGAACTCCGCAAAATTTCGATCCTGCGCAGGATCGATCGCAGGATCGGTGCTGCAGGTGCCGCGTCATAAGTCTGCGCTCTATGTTTCGCGCACACCTTGTGCGCGCTAATTTATATCCGTTTTGTTTTACAAAACAGTATTTATCCACACGTTTTAGCGCGCGGAAGAGACGAGCGATTTCGGTCAACCAGACATTTCGATTCGATACCACAAATGTGCCAATTTTTTAATTCGCCGAGTACCTGAATGTCGCCAGTATCGCTGTGCGAAACCCAAAAATGGTATGGTAACTTCACACACACGCAATTACGACAGTAGGACGACCTATCCAAAATGCGTGAAAGTATCAAATATTGAGTGTACTCAACTGTCAGACATGCTACTGTCCGTCGCTCACGCGCTGGCTGTCCCAAGATCAATCCGAAGGGGGATATCGGAAAGAAATTTCCAGGAACCTTCGTCCCGATACCCTCGCATTCAGGGTACACCGGACGCGTACTCTACATTGACAGTGTCAGTAAAAACACTACTCTGAGCCTGGATACAAGATTTCAGGGCTCGTTAAAGTCCTTATCTGAATGGATCAGAGTTCACAAGTCACAAATTCTGAAATGGCAGGGACCACCAAGTGACAAACCTGTAATCACCTTGAAATCAGGGTAATTACTCTGATAAAATCAGCCCTGCCTATAACCACCTTGTTACAAGAGTTGTTTCTGTTGTGATGTGTTTTGCATCAAAGCACAGCCACTGCGTGTGGTATATGTTGTTGTGAATCATGTACAGTATTCTGACTGTGTAAAACAGACTGCTCGGTGGATTTTGCCCTTTCTGACCTCACTGACTCGATTTCAGTTTCAAAAATGACCAGAACAGGCAGAAACCGTTTGCGTTTCTGTACGGTTCTTAAGTAGGTAATACGTTTCGATGCGCTTCAGAAAGGTGGAAAATCCGAATCAGAAATTATCTGCAGAAGATCACACCCACGAGATAACGACAGAATTCTGCCAAGCAGCAATCGTCGGCGGTGGATTGTGTGCACTCTTGCTGCCCCGTGTCGTGCCGCTTTCGACATATGCTACCGATGTGAATCGATCGAACGGCGATCGACCTTCCTTGCCAGCACGAAATTTCCCACGACGGATGGATGCGATGACACGTCGGCGAAACTGTTGAGCCACACATCTCAAGGTCGGAATTCCCTGGGCCGGGGCGTGCTCAAACACCAAGGTTGTTATGCAGTCAGTTGGGCTATCTCTGCGCTGGCGGGCAGCAGCAGCCCCGCTGCTTCAATCCGACAACCTCGAGGTGGAGGCTCCAAATTGGCTCGTTCCACCACGGCGCAGCGGATCTGCTCGGAGGTGGACGGATCTGCTCAGAGGCAGAGAGGCAAGGCAACTCGAATCTGTATCATCACATCACCTTACCTCCCGTCCCATACCATCCCACCACCACCGCCTTCCCACCTCGAATCCTCGATGTTTGTTTTGTTCTCTCCTCCTCCACGCCCCCCCCCCCCCCCCCGAGCGTGCCGCTGGCCGCGGTGATTCTCGGCCTCTTCCTCCCTTCATGTCCTTTCACGCGGCTAAATAGCCATGGCCTTGTGTTATTTGATTCATGACCTAAGAAACAGGTGTTTCAGCATAGTGCGGTGCGTATCAACGTTGTATCAAGAAGCTTGGCGTGATTTATTATTTGAGAGGTTCTTTCGTAGTAGAAGTCATTATGCGGACGAGAACCGGCGGGTATCAAAGTGCTGCAGACGGTATTACTTTCCACATACGTCACATACCTTCCAAGCGAGCGTACTTGACGCGAATGACGCTAAAGGCTTCCGATTCCTCAGCTCACAAACGGCTCGCGGCTTCAGGGCCTTCGCACATGGATAACCTTCCTGTAAGTGCATCTCCTGAGGCCCATAACTTTCTTTTTCTCACAGCTTGTTCTTTCTTCTTAGCCACCTTGAACACGTCATTTGGGATTTCAACGACGATTCTAACCGGAGATCCTCTCAACGAATTACAGGATGAGATTCTCACCTGCATACTAGAGAAGGTTGTCGCTGGCGCCAACTCTTCCGCTGACGTCATCAACGTCCTCCTCACGTAAGGCTCTCGTGAATTTCACGTCACAATTTACGCGGCTTCGCTTCTTCAAGCTCTTACCTTTCCAATCAGGAGTCCCAAACAACTGACATCTTTGTTCTGTTGGTTCTTCAGGTCCCGTCGCATGTGCGAACTCGGCACGCAGGCCCAAGTGCTCCAAAAAGTGTCGCCTCTCGCGCTCGCAATGCGGGCACAGTCGCTCTCCGAAGGGTCGCACAGGTTCTTGCAAAAGTGCGCGATTTCCGGCAACACAGACGCCTGCTACATTCTCGGCATGGTAAGCCTCCTGCGTCTCACGATCTCGCACGAGATTATCGGTTCCTTTTCTCCGGCTTCCCCCTCCTTCCCTCCCTCCCTCCCCTTTTCACCCTCCTGCGTTTCCAGATTTCGTTGTCATCTGACGATGTTGTTCGTGTTCTTAAAATCCTTTCCGTCATCTTTTCCCTTGCCTTGCTACAGATTAAGTTCTACTGCCTTGGGGATCACCAGCAGGGAGCCACGCTATTGGCCAAGGCGGCTCTCGCGGCGCACCCGCACGCGCTGCACTCGCTCGCCATCATCCACTTAAACGGCAGCGGCGGCACGCGCTACGACCGCGACCTGGTCGCGGGAGTTCTGCTCTGCGCGCGCGCCGCGGCTGCGGGACACGTGGAGGCGCTGCGGGAATTGGGACACTGCCTGCAGGACGGGTACGGCGTGCAGCGGGATATTCCCGAGGGCCGCCGAATGCTCCAGGAGGCGAATGTGCGCGAAGCTGCGCGCGCGCTCGCCTGCTCCGTCGCGATGCCGCGGTGTGCTGCTCCGTTAGTAACCCCTGGCGGTGCCATGTCGCATTGCGGGGCGACTGGGATGACAGAGATGACTGGGATGACTGGGATGTCTGGGATCAGTGGGACGAGCGGAGCGACGGTTTGCAGTGGCGTGCAGGTGACTCCACCTGCCGCTCTCCCAGTGGCTTCGGCTGGCGCCGGCTCTCCCGGTTCCAAAGAAAACGTTGCAGTGGGTGTGAAAGAGAGCAGCAGGAAGGCCGATGCGCACGTTCCGAGAGCCCAAGTGCTGACGCGTGCTGCTGCAGTTTCAAGCACGTTTGCACGTCAGCACGCGTGTGCCACAGGTTCCTGGAACCACGGACGGAGCAGTGACGCTTCTGGCGTGGCTGGCACGTCGCACCAAGCGGAAATCGTACTCCACCGCGTCTCCTCCGGTTCGAGAGTCGACTTGAGCGCGCTGCAGAGCATGGGGAGCCCTGAAAGCGTGGCGAGACCAAATGAATCGCCGACTCTCGAGGCAGGGGGGATGGAGAGAGCGGGTCATGATGGGCAGCCTCCGCAGCAGTCTGGGCTGCATCAGCCGCAGAACCAACAGTCTGATCGCCAGTCCCAGCACGGGCATCAGTCTAGCATCCAGCACTCTGAAGCACAAGCATCTGGTCGCGGTACCCATGCGCCTGTTGGTGCTACTACAAGTGAAGTTTTGCCCCACGCAGAGAGACCTTCTGTGGCCGTGTGCATGGGGTCTAGTGCGCCCCACCGCTGCTGCTGCCTGCCACACGTCACCCTGCCGCTCTCCTGGTGGCATGTTGCTGTGCATAAGTTCCTGGTGGACTGGCATGGGCTCGTGCCGCTGCCTGAGGGATTCAGAGTTTGCTGCAATGAACTGTGCGGGCGATCGGAGACGAGGAAGCAGGAGTTTCGATGCTGCTCTGCATGTGGGGAGGCTAAGTATTGCAGCCGCGTGTGTCAGGCGGTTGACTGGAAGGCCCGGCATAAGGTGGTGTGTCCTCTGATTGCTGCTAGGGTGCAGCAGGAGCACGAAGTTGCAGCACGCATGGATGTGCTAAGGCAGCAGGCACAGGGCCAGCAGCAAGACGATCAGCATCGGCCTCAGCAGCATGTTGACCAGGTGCAAACGGACCAGCAGCAGCAACTGGATCAACATCAGCGGCAGCAGCCGCAGCAGGTGCTGCAGCAAGTGAATAGCGTTCAGGGCGATCAGCAGGAAGTACATTAGGGTAAGAGAGATGAGACTTCAGCCCTGTTCTAGAAGCTTCTCATGTGCCCCTGCCTTGCGTCTGTATGACTGCAACCTGCCTTCAGTTATGGTATTTGAATATTTACGCGTATTTGGTTATATCATTTTGGAATTTATCTGTACTCGACCATATTAGAAGATTTACCCGCACTCTGAGGGGAAAGAAGCATCTGAGAGCAGCAACACGTGCAAAAGCTAAACTATTGTCGGGATCACCCGAGTCTCGTGTGTAACGATCACGGTGGGACTCGAACCCACAATCTCCCGCTCCGGAGGCGAGCGCCTTATCCATTAGGCCACGCGACCTGTCACTGGGTCCGCCCCCCTCTTTTAGGTTTCTCTCCTTTTTCCATTCCTTCCCCATATCCCCAATTCCCGGTTCTCCCCTCCCCCCCTCCTCACAAACCCACTCCCTCCCTTCACTAAGTGGTGGTTAACAAAAATATAATTAGAACATGAGTGTTACCATGTGAACATGGAGCTAGCGAACATGCACCCTGCGAAGCCTTATTATCCCAACCAGATCTGATGCGCTATTGCCATGCGCAGCCATCAATCGCTGCTCACAAGTGGTTGGAGGCTGATGTCAGGATGTAGGTGGAGGAACGGATGGTTCTGATTGGTCATGGGGATGAGGGTGGGACGGGAGGGACGGCAGCAGTGAGAAGGGGAGAGGGTAAGTGAAGCTCAGGTTAAGTAAAACAGGAGATGGTTGAAGATAGAGTAACGATAGAATAGGTATAGGAAAGCCAGACGTATATGCGTAAGCCAGAGTAGGCATATAACCACTCATGTTCACATGCCAGCCACCTATAACGCATAGCCCATGCCTTGCCATTCTATTCCCTGCTATACCACGCCATGCCATCATGCCATGCCAAGCCATGTTCTGCCATGCCATGCCATTCCACACCGTAATATGCCATACCCGACCATGCCAAGGCATGGCATGGCCCGCCACTCCACCCCATGGCACAGCATGGCATGGGCCAGAGGGCACGGTGGACTCACAAGAAGCTGCTCCGCTGATGGCCTTTGGCTGGGGTCCTTCTGAAGACTGCAGGGGGGCGAGAGGGACGGGGGGGAGGAGGATGGGAGTGGGGAGGATGGAAGGGGGATTAAGAATGGGGATGAGGGGCCGAGAGAGTGGGAAGGGCACATGAGATGAGGGCACATGAGATGAGGGCACATGAGATGAGGGCACATGAGATGAGGGCACATGAGATGAGGGCACATGAGATGAGGGCACATGAGATGAGGGCACATGAGATGAGGGCACATGAGATGAGTGCACATGAGATGAGTGCACATGAGATGAGTGCTGTACATGGGAGCACTGCACAACACACCAGAGCACTGCACCGCACTTCACCCAACCAGTCAGTTACCCAGTGGAGGCACCCACCAGAGCGCCACAAAGTTACAGAAACTGGGGTGAGAAGAGAACAGGAGGTCAACGTGAGCGCACAGATCGCACACCAGAGCACTGCACCGCATTGCACCCACCAGAGCGCCACAAAGTCGCAGAATTGCGGCGAGAAGAAGTCGGGCGGGGCAATGGGAGCAGGCGAGTTGGAGATTTCCGAGAGCAGATCGAAGTAGTTGAAGGAGCCTCCAGAGGCGGGGCGGTAGGGGTACTGGCCGATGGCACACTCCAGCAGGCTCAGCCCAAACGCCCACACGTCGCTGTTGTGCGAGTATGACTTGCCCATTATGCGCTCCGGCTGGTGGGGGAGGGGGAGGAGGAATGGGGAGGGAGGGGAGCGAGGGAGGGAGGGGAGCGAGGGAGGGAGGGAGGGAAGGGAGGGGAGGGGAGGGGAGGGAGGGTAAGGAGGAAATTATGTACATTGGCGATCAGAAATTAGGAAGAACGCATGATGCTGTTAGGGAACACTAGTGACGCCTCATTTAAATTGCTGTTCCTGTTGCTGTTCCTGTTCCTGTTGCTGTTGCTGTTCCTGTTGCTGTTGCTGTTGCTGTTGCTGTTGCTGTTCCTGTTGCTGTTGCTGCAACTCCCCTTGCCCCTGCCCCACAACTCACCGACATGTAAGTGTAGGTCCCAGCAAACGTGTTCCCGACGTCATAACTATTCTCCAGCACACGACTGACACCAAAGTCGCTGATCTTCAAACACCCCGACTGGTTGAGCAGCATGTTGCTGGGCTTGATGTCGCGGTGAATGATGCGGTGCCCTTGGTACAGGTCTCGCAGCCCCTGCAGGGCCTGGCGGGAGATGGCTGCGAGGTACGGCTCCGTGATTCGCCCCACCAGCTGGAGCACGTCTGCCAGTGAGCCCGCGTCCATGTACTCGAGGACTATGAACAGATGCCCGTCGTCCACAAACGCCTGGAGCGCAGAGATTCAGAGCGGTGGACAGGGGTTGAGAGCGTAAGAGTGTGCTGGTTGGGTGCTCCTTCCTGACGCCTGCAGTACGTCTGCCAGTGAGCCCGCGTCCATGTTCTAAAGGACTATAAAGAGGTGCCCGTCGTCCACCAAGGCCTGGAGCGCAGGGGTGGGTGATCAGGGGTGCAGAGCGGTTTTGAGTCAATGGGACGTCAGTTAGTTAGTGCGCCCGCGTTCATGCACTCGAGGAGAGGACTATGAAGACATCAGCAGATGCCCGTCGTTCCCAAACGGCTGTGGAGTAGCATGGTTATCCCATGGACATACACAGCAAGCAGGGTAGAGAATCGGCAGGTCACAGGCACCGCACAGCACACCTGGTAGCAGCGGACGACATGCGGGGAGCGGCACTGGTGGTTAATCCGCAGCTCGTTCCCCACGTGCCTCTGCACATCAGCATCCATGTTCAACTGCATGTCCTTCAGCGCGTACTGCTGCCCCGTGCGTGCATGCTGCACCAGGTACACTGCCGCGCTCGCCCCCCTCCCCAGCAGCTCCACTTTTCTCAGGTCAGCCAGGCGCAATGAGTTGTCCTGCTGTGGGGGGGGTGGAGAGGGGAGTGGGGGGACGGGAACACTGGCTAGGGAAGGCGGAAACGGAAAGCACATGCTGCACCAGATACACTGCTGCGCTCGCCCCCCGCCCCAGCAGCTCCATCTTTTGCAAATCAGCCAGGCGTAGCGAATTGTCCTGCTGAAAGGGGTTCAAGGGGGGAAGGAGGGGCATACAGGGGCTATGGGAAAGCGAAAAGGACAACACATGCTGCACCAGGTGCACTGCCGCGCTCGCCCCCCTCCCTAGCAGCTCCATCGTTCTCAGGTCAGCCAGGCGCAATGAGTTGTCCTGCTGTGGGGGGGTGGAAGGGTGAGTGGGGGTGGGGGCGGCAGAGGGGAAGGGGCGGGTGGATACAGAAGCTACGGGAAGGGGAAACGGACGGAAAGCACGTGCTGCAGCGAAATCGGTGGGGTGGGGGTGGCAAGTGGAGGGAAGAGCAGGAGGACGACAGAGAGCGGTAAGAAGCCCACCTGGACGAATCCCCTAACTAGCACTGCTCCCCCGCACCTGTGACGAGGCGCCTCAAAAGTCGCCTACCTGTGTATTGAGGTGGTTTTCGAGGCGCCTCAAGAATCCCCTAGCTAGTACTGCTCCCCCGTACCTACGCCTCGGTACTCCGAACCTGGGGCGAGCAATCCGAAGCTGTGCCTCGGTACTCCGAACCTGGGGCGAGCAATCCGAAGCTGTGCCTCGGTACTCCGAACCTGGGGCGAGCAATTCGCACCTGCTGCTGCTGATGGGGCACCCTGAGTCCCCCTCTCCCCACTGCCACATGACCGAAGTTGGCCGTGCCGCTGTCCGTGCTGTGGGGCTCAATGGGGAAGGGCGGGCGGAGGGGGAGGGGGAGGGGGAGGCGGAGGGGGATGCGGAGGAAGGTGAAACGTGGAGAGGGAAAGAGAGGAATTTTGAGACGTCGCAAGAGGGCAGTCTGGGCCCCCCCTCCTCCCACGAGGGCAAATAAGCGGTGGGGAGAAGGAGAGGCGAGGTGAGAAGACATTGCGGGAGGCTGTGCCGCTGTGTGCATGAGAGAAAAACGGCTGCGGCGGGAAGGAGAGGCGAGGAGAGAGGGAGAGGCGCGGGGGAGAGAGGGGAGAGAGGGGCGCGGTGGGAGAGAGGGGCGCGGTGCGAGAGAAGGCGCGGTGGAAGAGAAGGCGCGGTGGGAGCGAGGGGCGCGGGGGAGCTTACAGGAAGTTGAGGTTGCTTTCGTCCGCGGTCTGCGGGAAACGCGCGCGCGAGGCGGGGGAGCGGATGCGGGGAGGACGGGGAGAAAAATGGCGACGGTAAGAGACGGAGAAATGTGGTCGGGGTGAACCAGCGGATACGGGCAGCACAAGGCAGCAGAGGGAAGCAGAAGGCAGCAGAAGGGGCAGACAACAGGCAGCAGAGGCAGGGGTCAGCACGCATGGCGCGCTGCGGTGGTCGCGCTGCGGTGGCGAGGCTAGCATTGGCGCGCTACGAGACGCGGCGAAGAACTCACTCTGCCTGGTAGTTGAATGCCGAAGCCTGGCACGTCTAGCATTGGCGGGAAGTCTTCGTCCATAGCTGCTAATTACTAATTGGGAGAGGCCTAGTCTGTGCTTCTGAGAGTCACTTGATTATTAGGTCTGAGGGGCAAATGTTGTTCTGGAACAGAATTGTGTTGTTATATAACATATGAATACTTTTTGACATAGATTGCAGGTCGCGTGGCCTAATGGATAAGGCGCTCGCCTCCGGAGCGGGAGATTGTGGGTTCGAGTCCCACCGTGATCGACGTTCTAGTTTTTTGCGAGTTTTACCTTCCCGACCAGCTGTGGCCTCTGCTGCTTGCTTTATGGCAATGAAAACGTGTGTGTGGAAGCGGATAAAGGAACTAATTTTGATTGGTCATTCCAGATGGCCCTGCCTCTTCCAGAGCACATCACCACCACATGAATGCTCCCCTACCATCCTCCCATGCAGTCACCACACAGCACCCATCCTCCTGTGCAGTCACCATGCAGCACCTGTCAGCCTTTGCAGTCACCGCGCACCTATCCTCCCTCCCTGGCCTCCTCCCCTGCATGGCCTCCTCCCCTGCATGGCCCGCCCTTCCCTGCCCTGCCTCCTTCCCCTCCGCAGCACTCCCCCCTCCCCCTTCTTGCTGCGTGTACGGCACATACATCACCTCCATATGCACGCACCCGTGTGTGCTCGCACTCGCACCCGTGTGTGCTCGCACTCGCACCCGTGTGTGCTCGCACTCGCACCCGTGTGCGCTCGCACTCTCACCCGTGTGCGCTCGCACTCTCACCCGTGTGCGCTCGCACTCTCACCCGTGTGCGCTCGCACTCTCACCCGTGTGCGCTCGCACTCTCACCCGTGAAAATCTGAGCACCTGCCTATCCTCCCGCCCTTCCCCCATTGCTTTTGCTCTCCGCCCTTCCCCATTGCGTCTGCTCTCCGCCCTTTCTGCTCTCCGCCCTTTCTGCTCTCCGCCCTTTCTGCTCCCCACCTGCAGTAACTTCTCCCTCCTTCCCCTCCGCAGCACTCCCCCCTCCCCCCTCCCGCTGCGTGTACGGTACATACGTCACCACCACATGCACGCATGCGTGTGTGCTAGCACCCTCGGGGGAGAGTCCAAGAACCCGCTTCTATCCTCCTGCCCTTCCCTCATCGCCCCTACTCTCCGCCCGTCCCTGCCCTGCCTGCAGCCCACTCTCCCTTCTCTCCTCCCCCACAGCACTCGTCCCCTCTACAGCACACCTCCCTCCCTCCTTCCCTTCAGCAGCACTCCTTCCGTTCCCTCCCCCCTCTCGCTGCGTGTACGGGACGTACATCACCACCACATGCACGCGCCCGTGCGTGCTCGCACCCTCAGGAGTCTCGGGCTTGTCATACAGGTCGAGCCACAAGTCCTGGGCCTTGTTGGGGTGCAACTGGGATGGTTAGGAGAGAAGGGAAAGGGGTGGCAGTCGAAGGGAGAAGCCAAGGAGGAACAGTTGGTTTTTGAGAATTCTTAAAGAGGGAAGCAATGGAGCAAGGGTGAAAGGATGCAAGCAGCACACCAGGCGGGATGGCAGTATTTATGTTCATGCATCTTAGTAGTTCAAACGTGACTCCACTTTTGAAAATTCTCATTTGAGAAGCTTTTGAGGCAATTGAGAAATCTCATCTGCGAAGCTTTATGGCAGCATTCATGCTCATTCATGCATGCTAACGGTTCAAGCGTGCCTGGGGAGCATGCATGGGAGCAGCATGCATGGGAGCAGCATGCATGGGAGCAGCATGCATGGGAGCAGCATGCATGGGAGCAGCATGCATGGGAGCAGCATGCATGGGAGCAGCATGCATGGGAGCAGCATGCATGGGAGCAGCATGCACGGGAGCAGCATGCATGGGAGCAGCATGCATGGGAGCAGAGCAGCACACCAGGCGGGGCGAGCATACCGTGTGGAGCGGCAGCATGTGCGCTCCAATGAACTCCGACTTCTCGAATCGCTCGCTGTCCATCAGGCGGATGGTCAGCTGCTGTGACTCTGGGTCCTCCACCTGTGCGAGGCGGAGTGAGTGAGGGGCGAGGCATGGAAGAGGGAGGAAGAGGTCAGCTCTCCTCTCTTTCGTGCTTCGCTCAGCATGCATGAGCTGGCAGGCGGATGGTCAGCTGCTGCGACTCCAGGTCCTACACCTGTGCGAGGGGGTGAAGGGTGAAGGGCGAAGCGTGAGGGAGGGAGTGAGAGGGAGAAGCAAGCAGACGGCTGGTCAGCTGTTGCAGTTCACAGACGGCTGGTCAGCTGTTGCAGTTCACAGACGGCTGGTCAGCTGTTGCAGTTCACAGACGGCTGGTCAGCTGTTGCAGTTCACAGACGGCTGGTCAGCTGTTGCAGTTCACAGACGGCTGGTCAGCTGTTGCAGTTCACAGACGGCTGGTCAGCTGTTGCAGTTCACAGACGGCTGGTCAGCTGTTGCAGTTCACAGACGGCTGGTCAGCTGTTGCAGTTCACAGACGGCTGGTCAGCTGTTGCAGTTCACAGACGGCTGGTCAGCTGTTGCAGTTCACAGACGGCTGGTCAGCTGTTGCAGTTCACAGACGGCTGGTCAGCTGTTGCAGTTCACAGACGGCTGGTCAGCTGTTGCATTTCACAGACGGCTGGTCAGCTGTTGCAGTTCACAGACGGCTGGTCAGCTGTTGCAGTTCACAGACGGCTGGTCAGCAGAGAGTCCTGTACCTGCTCTCGTGGTGGCAGGGGCGAGAGGGATTAGTGAGGCATGCATTCACAACAACGCCATGTCACACCCATTCCTCTCACCTATTCCTACTCCCCCCTCTCCTCGAGAATAGACCCTTCATTCCACGTGGGGTGGCGCGAGTGGAGAGCAGTGCTGCTGCGCTTGATGCCCCCTACCGCTGCCGCACATGGTGCTTCAAAGCAACGGCTTTAAACACCTGTTCCCTTCTCACCTCGAGTATAAACCCCTCGTTCCACGTGGGGTGGCGCGAGTGGTGAACGGTGCTGCTGCGCTTGATACTGCCCTCCCGCTGCCGCACGTACAGCAGCACAAACGGGTCAGCAGCACCCGTCAGCACGTCCGTCTTGGGCAGCCCCTCTGCCTCTATCAGCGACACGTCTAGGTACCCCACTGGGGTTAGCTCCAGGAAACTGGAAGAGAAGGGCGCAAAGCGCAAGGGGAGGGGGGAGAAGAGAGTTACCCACGAGGGTGTGGTGTGGGTGATGCAAGCAGGCCAGCTGCTCCCCTCAGCACGTCCGTCTTCGGCAGCCCCTCCGCCTCTATCAGTGACACGTCTAGTCTAGATACCCCTCTGGGGTTAGCTCCAGGAAACTGTGTGTGTGAGGGGACGGTGGGGAGAAGCAAGAGGGCGTGTGTGAGCAGCACGAATGGGTCATCAGCCCCTGTGAGCACGTCTTGGGCAGCCCCTCTGCCTCTATCAGTGACACGTCTAGACACCCCATGGGGGTTGGCTCCAGGAAACTGTGGGAGTGGGGGCGGGAGGAATAAAGGGGTGGGAGATTCGCCCTGGACTCTGCCTTTGTAACCACTCTGCCTTTGTAACAGGGCATTCACTTAAACCACTGAACTCAACCTCCATCGCACTGTAGTAATATTCTTGATTCATTCTCCATAACAGGATACTACCTCAAGTCACCCTCCATGACAGGATAGTACCTGAAGTCACCCTCCACGACAGGGTACTACCTGAAGTCGCCCTCCACGACACGGTACTACCTGAAGTCACCCTCCACGACAGGGTACTACCTGAAGTCACCCTCCACGACAGGGTACTACCTGAAGTCACCCTCCACGACAGGGTACTACCTGAAGTCACCCTCCACGACAGGGTACACCCATCGTGAGGGCCACACAAGGGAATCGTCAATGGACAGCCGCAGCACCGTCTGTGGCGAGAGGGGTGGGGAGGGAGGTGGGGGGCAGGATGGCGCGGGGAAGATATGGTTGCAGTGAGACGTATGGACTGGGGAGGAAGGGGGTGGGAGGGATGGATGGGAAGGTGGGAGGAGGGAGTGGGGTGGGAGGAGGGAGTGCGGTGGGAGGAGGGAGTGCGGTGGGAGGAGGGAGTGCGGTGGGAGGAGGGAGTGCGGTGGGAGGAGGGAGTGCGGTGGGAGGAGGGAGTGAGGTATGGGGTTGTCTGGCAAAGCATGGAACCATGGTCCCTGCCTCAAGAAATGATGGTCATTTGCAATGTGGCATGCGAGGCGATGGGGACATGTGAGGCCATGGGGACATGTGAGGCCATGGGGACATGTGAGGCCATGGGGACATGTGAGGCCATGGGGACATGTGAGGCCATGGGGACATGTGAGGCCATGGGGACATGTGAGGCCATGGGGACATGTGAGGCCATGGGGACATGTGAGGCCATGGGGACATGTGAGGCCATGGGGACATGTGAGGCCATGGGGACATGTGAGGCCATGGGGACATGTGAGGCCATGGGGACATGTGAGGCCATGGGGACATGTGAGGCCATGGGGAGATGTGAGGCCATGGGGACATGTGAGGCCATGGGGACATGTGAGGCCATGGGGACATGTGAGGCCATGGGGACATGTGAGGCCATGGGGACATGTGAGGCCATGGGGACATGTGAGGCCATGGGGACATGTGAGGCCATGGGGACATGTGAGGCCATGGGGACATGTGAGGCCATGGGGACATGTGAGGCCATGGGGACATGTGAGGCGATGGGGACATGTGAGGCCATGGGGACATGTGAGGCCATGGGGACATGTGAGGCCATGGGGACATGTGAGGCCATGGGGACATGTGAGGCCATGGGGACATGTGAGGCCATGGGGACATGTGAGGCCATGGGGACATGTGAGGCCATGGGGACATGTGAGGCCATGGGGGCAGGCGAGAGAGGCGAGAGGGGATGTGTAACCACAACCACACATATCACCTCACCTCAATCATCTTTTCAAATCCCGGCATGGCCTTGAGATTGCCGCCCATCACTGACACTTTGAAGTCAAAGAAAGGCTGCCCGGGGGAGCAGTGGGGGAAGGGTGAGAGGGCGGAGAGTGGAATGCAGGGTGAGATAGAGAAAGGGCTGATCGCATGCAGAGGATGCAGTGAGAAAGCTCCACTTGGTTGGGCAGTGACTGCAGCACACTGGAATTCTGCTACAAAGCAGTTTTAACACAAATGGTCGAGCAGAGACATCAGCATTTCATTACAGAAGAAAAAAAGGAGGCCAAAAAAAAAAAAAAAAAAAAATCATCCAACAAACCTGGTTAAGCAGCGACAATAGCACGGCACCGAACCCAGGCAGGCGCGGCAGCAGCGGTTTGAGGGTGAGTTTGAGCGTGGCAGCAGCAGCGATGCTGCTCACACGCACGTCCACATCAGGGCTCATGGCCGTCTGCACTCTCAGCCTCATGCTGCGCTGCTGCACCCGCCCCTCCACCCACTCAACTGCAACCTCTGCTATCACCTCGCCTGCAGCCACCTCATCTGCTGCTCCTTCCTCTGCTGCTCCCTTCTCTGCTGCTCCCTTCTCTGCTGCTCCCTTCTTTGCTGCTCCTCCCCTTTCCCCCTCACCTTCTCCCTCACCCTCCTGCTCTTGCTCCTTCGCCTCTGCCCAACCCCTCTTCTCCTCCCAGAGTCCTTCCCCCCCTCCTCCCCCCTCCCCCTCTCCTTCTCCCTCCCCCTCTCCTTCTCCCTTCCCCTGCCCCTCCCCTTTCCCCTGCCCTTGCTCCTCCCGCTGCCCCATTCCCTTTCCCTGTCCCTCCCCCATCACCTGTGCCTCTGCACCACCACGAGTGTCCCTCTCAGCCCGCTCCTTCGCCTCTGCCACCGTTACCACCTCTGCATCCCCCCCTCCTCCGCCTCTCCCATTACCCCCGCGCGGGGAAGAGGAGTTGTTGCTCTGCGCGGCCCCATTACCTGCCCCTCCCCTGCGCACTCTCACGGCTGAGGATGGTTGAAAAGGGAGAAACGGGCGTAGGGATGACAATTTCACATCCACGAATATGCATGCAAGCTTGTAAGTGTGTAGGGATGTATGGGTACTTGTGTTGCTTGCATTGCGATGGGTTCAGTTCAACTCGGCGTATGGATTGAAATACAAGGTGGGTTCAGATCACGTGAGCTTATCCCCACTGCACCACAGCACGCACCAGTGATGGTGCAAGGGGGTTTTCAGCTAGCACGCAGGAGTGATGGTGGGGGTATCAGGTCCCAAGTCAACGGATCGCACATCAACGCCAAAGTGGTACCAAAGTGGTACCAAAGTGGTAGCCCTCGAACAGCCCCCTCAGGCTGCTCTTCAGCATGTCCCTCAAGTGGTACCTCTCAAACAGGTCCCACACACCACACAGAATAGCACAGCACAGCACAGCACGCACCAGTGATGGTGGGGGGATCAGGTCCCAGGTCCACGGATCGCACATCGATGCCGGTGATGATGCCGAAGTGGTAGCCCTCAAACAGCCCCCTCAGGCTGCTCTTCAGCATGTCTGTGCTCGCTTTGCGCAGCTCTGGCCACATCTGCCGCACTGCTGCGTTCACCCATGCCAGCTGCCAAGAAATGACTCCACCACATGCACCCAAAAAATCCAAAGAATGCACAGGAAAATCCAGAGAATGCACAAAAAAATCCAAAGAATGCAAAAAAAAAAAAAAATCCAAAGAATACACAAGTAATGAGCACCCCAGGAACTTCGAGGCGCAAGAATCTAATAAGCAGCCTGAAACGCGTGAGGAATTGGCGCCCTTTAGTGGAATGCCCATGACTGCGCCTGTTACCTGCAAGGTATGCAGTTTCTGGCATGAGGACGTGCAATTGTCTTTGCTAAATCCGGCCAGTCGAAGAATCTCATCGACTGACAATTCCCAGTCCATCCGCCTCAATACAAGGGCCTGCACATGCACCCAAAACGAATTTGTACATCACTTTTATATATAGTTCTATTCCCCTCCCATTTCCAACATTTTCCTGAACCACTCGCACTGTACCTTCTTTTCTCTCTGCCGCGCATTTCTCATTGCAAGCGAAGAGTACAGCAGCGAGCACGCAATCCCCAGCACAAAGCCGTAGATTATCTTGACAACCATTCCCAGCCGTCCGATCCACAGCCCCAGCGGCATCAGCACTAGCACCAGCACGGCCGCAGAACAAACAGACGCGACCTGCGCGCTCGCCAGGGCTGCTGGGAACCGTCGGCGCGCCTCGCCGTGAAGCGCGGAGAGGTGGGCGCGGAGAGAATCGCGCATGGGCCGGTAGTACGACTCCATGCTGTCGCTTGCTAGCTAAAGCTCCTTATGAGGGTCGAGAAGATACTTTCTTGAGTGCTTTCTTTCGCGGGGATTCAGTAATTCCGCACGATTTGGTGCTAATCCATGCTGATACTAGCAGACCGAGGTGAAGAGTAGAAGGAGCTGCGCTGGCAGAATGCGAAGGGAAAACTAGTTGAGCAGACGGTGAAGGGAAGAACCAACTGATGCGACTACACCATAAACGAACGGACAGAGGTGGTAAGGGTAGCTGCTGGCTTGAAGGAACGAATTCATCCGATGATGAACGAGTGTGAGAGAGATGAGATGCCATGCTTGTAGCTGGCTGTGTACGAGTCGGCGCATAAGGCGCAGAATCACGCACCGCACTTCACTCGTTCAAGCCGCACCTAGCATTCAAGGGAACTAATGGCGGAGATAGGAAGGAGAGGAAATGCAAATGGCGATCGTGTCGTGATAGGTATTCGCGACATTCGAGGGGCTGATGTCGGCTCGAGCTGCATGCCGCCGAGTGCGCTGTCAACAACACGCGTCACATGTCGGACAATCGCGCGGCTAATACCTAATAACCACATTATGCAGGAAGAACTACACCTAATAACGAAATATGTTAACACATTATCTAACGTTTCTACCTATGCAGGAGCCTGCAATTTGCAAGCCGAAGGTACACCGCCTCAGGCAAGAACCACATTAAATAATGCAGCGCCACTCAAATCTCTCAGGCGAATTTTCAGCTTGAAGTGTACTCTGGGGAAGCTAAGGTTTATCGCGACAATGCAGTGGGTTTAAAATGAAGAAATGGATGGTGTGCTTGGAGGAATGCATGGTGAGGTTCAGTGCCTGGCACCCGACTGCTGGGACAGGGAGGGTGATCCTGCAGCAAGGAGGAACAGATGGCAGAAGACAGGGGCAAGCGTGTTTTGAGACGTCTCAAAACACGGAGGAACAGATGGCAGGAGACAGGGGCGAGCAGGGAAAGCAGGTTGTGAAGTCGAGTGAGCAGAAGCAGCTGGTTGCTAAGAGGAGTTCGGGAGATAATAATCAAGTGGTGGGACGTGGTTCCGTACGGTTTAGCTGATGCACCTCATGCGGACAGCAGCATACCTGATGCATGATGGTTATTGGCCGAGTGGCTGGTCCCTGAAGCTGACTGGGCTTGCTGGGAGGGCGGCATGGCTGCTGCTGCTGCCACTATGCTCTCAAGCCCACCATCCCACTGCCGGTGAATGTGTGTGAGGGAGGAGCATGAGGGAGAATGTGTGTGAGGGAGGAGCATGAGGGAGGGGAGGGGGGGAAGAGCAGGAGTGGATAGGTGACGCGGTGACTTTTGAGTGGACTCAAGAGCAGGAGAGGAGGGGATAGGGGTCACGGTCGGATGAAGAGCTGTTTAAGGCAACTCATGATTGTATTCTCAATTCATGAAGTCTGGGTCGGCGTGTTTTGAGACGTCTCAAAACACTCAACTTATGAGGTCTGGGTCGGCTTTTGAGGCGCTAGACAGGCGCTTGACAGGCGCTAGACAGAAGGGCGCAAGGAAGGAGAAGATGGGGATGGGACGAGGAGGCGGATGCAGTGCATGATAGGATTCACAATACATGCAGATGCAGTTCAACCTGTGCCGTGCACCCAGTGCCCCTCCTCACCTCGCACGCCCCTCCTCACCTCACACGCCCCTCCTCACCTCGCACGCCCCTCCTCACCTCGCACGCCCCTCCTCACCTCACACGCTCAACCTCACCTCGCACTGCGCGCCCATGTGCGGAAGTCCCCCCTCTCCCCCTGCCCCCACCCCTCCGCCTGCCCCATTCATAGCATCCAACTGAGCCTGCAGCTGCTCCATCGTCAGTTCCCCCAGCCCCTCCCCCCCGCCTCCCCCCATTCCTCCCCCGCCGTCTCCCTGCAACTCCTCCCCACCAACCGCTCCCCCTTCTGTTCCCCCCGCCCCCCCAGCGGGTCCCCCAAAGGGGAGGTGGGGCAGGTGGCGGGAGAGGAGGAGGCGGGCGAGGTCAGTGGGGAGGGAGGCCATGTCGGGGTGCAGGGCGGCCGCTGCTCCCAGTGACGCTGATGGTGATGGCGTGGCCATGGGCGATGCTGTGCTGTGATGGGCCGTCTGGGAGAGAGGAGAATGAGGGCGGGGAACGAGGGAATGAGGGCGGAGAGGGCGGAGAGTGGGGAGAGGGGTGAGAGGGGGGAGAGGGGAAGAGGGTGGGAGAGAGAATAAGGGTGGAGAGGGTGGGGGGGCGCAGGATGGAAGAAGAGGGTGGGAGGATCGAAAAGGGGAACGTGTCATGTGGAGAAGAGATTAACATGGGACTGGAAGGGAGTGTCCAGCATGGTTTAGCTCTGACATGGGCTATCATGAGATCTGACTTCAGCAAACATGAGATCTGACATCAGCAAACATGAGATCCGACATCAGCAAACATGAGATCTGACACCAGCAATCATGAGATCTGACATCAGCAAACATGAGACCTGACACCAGCAATCATGAGATCTGACATCAGCAAACATGCGATCTGACATCAGCAATCATGAGATCTGACATCAGCAATCATGAGATCTGACATCAGCAATCATGAGATCTGACATCAGCAATCATGAGATCTGACATCAGCAATCATGAGATCTGACATCAGCAATCATGAGATCTGACATCAGAAATCATAAGATCTGACACAAGCAATCATGAGAGCTGACAGGAGCAGGCGGTAGAGCTCACATCAGTGGTTGACCAGTCATGTGACTGGGAGCAGGACGGCGATGGCTGTCTGAACGCTCCACCTGCAAGCGCAGCGGCAGCCACAGCAGCCGCACCAGCACTACCAGCATTACCAGCAGAACCACCAGAAGCGCCCACACCAGCAGAAGCCCCACCAGCTGCGGCATCACCACCTGCTTCGGCAACATTTTCACCACCACCCACCCCAGCACCAGCACCAGCAGCAGTAGCAGGGGCGGAGGGGAGTACCAGCCCTCCCAGTGCTGCCATCTGGGCCACACAAAAGTCGGCGGGTGAATCCGAGCCGTCCATCTCTGCCGTGTCCTGCTCTATTGCTGCTAGCTTGGCTGATAGCAGCTGGGGGAGTGACGGGTTAAAAGGAAAAGAAAGAGAGTGGGGAAGATGGGAGTGGGGTTAGGGGAATGAGGAGTTGAGAGGAGGAAGAGAAGACGCAGATGTGAGGGATTTGAATGGGGAATGGGCCAGATGTGTAAGCGCGAAATCTTTTCTTGTGTTGGGCCAAAGCGGAGCGATAAAGAGGGAATGAGATGAAATCACTGGAATTGGGCCTCACCTGAACCTGCAGCTGCAGTGATCGCACATAATTGCTCTCAAGTACTCAATCCCTCACCGAATTCCTACAAGTTCCCCCAGGAGTACTCAGCACTACTCACCTCGACCTGCAGCTGCAGCGAGCGCACATAGTTGATGATCTCGTCCAGCATCACTGCCTTGCCCGTCGCCTGGTGTGATACATGCCATTCATGCCACCATGCATGCCACACATCCCACCATGCATGCCAGCATGCCACCATACATACAACCATGCACATCACATCACCATGCACATCACATCACCATGCACATCACATCACCATGCACATCACATCGCCATGCACACATTGGAAGGCGGGGAGCAATCAAAGACGAGAGGAGGCATTCAGGCGCAGCGCTACTATCACCCAGCACGAAGGCCTTGCATGTAAAGGCATATCCCTTTGCAGAAGACACGTCAAGACAAAAGCTGGCTTTGCATAGCATGGCAGATATGATTGCGCATTTTGATGGATGAGGGTGAGATAAAGAGCACTGGTTGGAGGCAGGGAAACAGGGAAGCGCACTTACCTTGGTGCAGGTGCGCAAAAGGCTCTGCAGCACTTTTTGAGGCGCCTCAAAACTAGATTGCACACCTTGGTGCAGGTGGGCAAAAGGCTCGTGTGATTAGTCGATTTTGAGTCGACTAAAAAATCGACTTATCACACTCGACTCAAAAGACGCCTTAAAACTAGATTGCATATCTTGGTGCAGGTGGGCACAAGGCTCTGCAGCACGGCGGTGGAACAGAGAGCACGGGCTGTAGACGGGGGAGTAGAGGAAGTGTGTGTGCATTGCATACCTTGGTGCACGTGGGCACAAGGCTCTGCAGCACTTTCATGCGATCGCTGATCTTCTCCCTCCGCACCTGCGCAGCACCACAGAGCGTCACGGTAAGCACAGAGATCCAAGGTTCAGGGTAGCACAGAACGTCATGGTTTTCGGGATACAGAGTAAGTCAACAGTATCACAGCAGCCTGTTTTTGAATCGACTCAAAAACAGTATCACAGTAGCAAGGGTTTTCAGCACCACAGAACATCAACAATACACCGAGCAGCAGAGCAGCAGGTAACGAGGATGGCATGGCAGCTTGCACCTTTTTCACCCCACCATTTCGTCCAGTCCATAAATCTTGACATTTGCCCTCTCAACCCAACACGACCTCTCAATCCAGCCACCCTCCCCCCCTCACTCCCCCCAGCCCCCCCCCAACCCTCCCCTTCCCCCAACCTTCCTAAGGCCGTCACTCACCCGTTCAGCAAGGCTGTGGCTGTCAGTGGCCTGCCCCCGCCTCGCGCGCACGTGAATGTAGTCCTGGCTCGATGTCTCCATCGCCCCCGCCTGCATGCTTCCCCCCATCCCCCCGCCCTGCATGCTATATCCGCCCCCCAGGCTCCCCCCCCACGCCCCTGCGCTTCCCCTCCCCCCGCTGCCCGCGCTCCCTGCGCCTCCCCCGCCCCCTCCGCGGCCCCCCAGGCGCGCCCCGCCGTCCAGCGCGTCCTCTGGCTCCCGCTGCTCTTGGGGGGATAGGGCGGGCACGGAGGGGACATGGGGGGATAGGGCGGGCGCGGAGGGGACATGGGGGGGAGGGGGAGGCACATGTGTTGAACGGGGAAGGCGAATGAAGGGGAGGGTGGAGGCGGTGAGTGGGGGAGCAATGGGTGCCTTGTGAGTCGACTCAAGTCTCTCCGCGCACCCCCCAGGCGCGCCCCCCCCAGGCGCGCCCCCCCAGGCGCCCCCCCCCCAGGCGCGCCCCGCCGTCCAGCGCGTCGCTCTGGCTCCCGCTGCAGTTGGGGGAATAGGGTGGCGCGGAGGGGACATGGGGGGCAAGGGGGAGGCACATGTGGGAGCGGGGAGAGACATGAGGCGGAGAGGGGAGGCGGTGAGTGGAGGGCCACGTGGGAGATAAGAGGGAAAATTAGAGCTAGGGGAAAAGGAACTGGAAAGGGGGGGGATGTAGGTGCTGTTGAGGGGTACGCTGGAAGGACAGCCACGCAGCCAGGCACGAGCACAGTCACACTCATGATATTGAAGAGAAACCGAACGGGGGCCCTTACCTTGCTGCCTCCCCCGCTCCTGCCTCCCCCCAGCCCCGCCGCGTCAGCACCCGCCCCCACTCCCCCCGGCGCGCGGCGCTTCTTCCTCTTGTGCCCCGCGCCCGCCCCATGCTGCCCGCTCTCCCCCTCCGACTCAGACGACTCCCCCTCGCCCCCGCGCCCCTCCATTCCGCTTCCCCCCGCGCCCCCGCTCATGTCCTCCGCCACAGGGGGGGGGCAGCTGCTAGTACGGGAGAGCTTAGTGCGCTCCCTTATTAAAGCCGCCATAGATGGTACATTTGACGATAAATACCCCGCCATGCTTCCACTGCCCATATTCCCACTGCCCATGCTACCCATGCTACCGCTCCCCATGCTCCCCAGAAGCCGATGCAAGTGCAATTCCCGGTCCGGGCTCGTCGCCACCGAGCCTACTGCCGAGCTTGTTGCCGAGCCTGACGCCGCGGCTATGCTCTGGTACGGCAGAGTCAGCCCCACGTGCGGGGAGACGTCTGGTGACATGGCATCGGGGAGCAATCGGTAGAGCCTCTCCAGCTCTGCCACGTCACCAATGCTGGCGAGAAGCGCGCCAAGTGGCGGCGCGCTGCTGGTCCGTGAGAGAGGGTTGTTGTCGTCCAATCGGCCGTCTAGCTGGGCGGCTAGGAGGCTTAACTGCGTCTGTAGATTCATACCGGGTAATCCGCCGCCGCCGCCACTGCCGCCGCCACTGCCGCTGCCGTCGCTGCTACTATTCAAAGCAGCAAGCCCAGCCATTCCCGCCATTCCCGCTCCCCCTACATTCCCCAACGCCCCCATGCCGCCTCCACCGCCAGCAAAGCCGCCCTGCATTCCCCCCAGCCCTGCGAGTCCCACTGCGCCCCCGCCTGCTGCTCCCCCGCCCGCCCCTCCCCCCATCGCCCCCATCATCAGCTGCTGCTGAATGCTCGCGGGCAAACCGCCTCTCGGCCAATGCCCCAGCGCGGCTGCCCGCGATCCGGAAAAGTTTCCTCTCGGGCTGCCCAGCTTGCCTGCAGCGGCCGCGTTTCCTTTCGGCGACGGAAGCGGCAGGGGCGGCACGCCGTGCCCCCCTGCTCCCCGAGCGGATATCCCCGCTTTAGACGGATCCACTGTAAGCGACTGTAAATGCCCGGCGCCACCAGCACCAGCTACCCCCCCTGACCACCCTGCCAGTCCCGACCCGCCCCGAACGAGACCTCCCCCAGGTATACCTCCCCCTAGACCCACTCCCACGGCAGCATCCCCGCCTGCTGCGAGCGCAGCAGCAGCCGCCGCAGCAGCCGCGGGGGAAAAGCCGGGGAACGCTCCTGCGTGCGCCGCAGGCGGCGCATTGGCGGAAGCGGAGGGGTACGGGGGAGGGGTGACATGGAATCCGAGGTCCGCGGCGGCTTGGCTGAGGCGCGCTGCGCTGAGACTGAGCGTGCGCTGCTGGCTGAGGTTGCTTTTGGTCCGATTAGGGTTCGCCTCCTCGTCCCGGCTGAAGCGGGATGGTGAGTGCACAGCTGCATGTCGCGGCGGGAGGGGAGGTGAGGGGAGGGAAAGGTGGTGTGGGGGGAAGGTGGTGGGGAAAACGGAGCAGAACGAACGAGATCGTAAGCTGGGGACCCAAGAAAGAAATGCGTGACAACAAGTGCCAGGCTCGAGATCCGAGGGGAATTAGATGAAAGCAGCAGAGAACGAACTGCGGAAAGGAGAGAGGGGAGATCTAATTAAAGAGAAGCCACACGAAACTGAAATGAGCAGGCCAACGGAGATCGGACGTCTGCAGAGTTCCTGGCGTGTCTCGAGGTGCGAGGCGCCGGAAAGGACGGAACCATACCTCGAGGCGAGTAGCCTCTGACTTTTGAGTCGACTCAGATGTCACCTTGAAGTGCGAGTCGCCGGGAAGGGCGGAGGCGTACCTCGAGGCGAGTAGCCCCATTCGAACTGACCTTTGAGTCGACTTGTAAGTCATCTAAAAGTGCGAGACGCCGGGAAGAAAGGACGGAGGCGTACCTCTTGGAGAGTAGCCCCATTCGAACGCCATGTCGGGCGGCATCTGCGCGCCGTCTCTGCTCGTCCCATTTGAACTGACTTTTGAGTAGTCTCAAATGTCACCCTCAGGGAGCGAGACGCCGGGAAGAAAGGACGGAGGCGTACCTCTTGGAGAGTAGCCCCATTCGAACGCCATGTCGGGCGGCATCTGCGCGCCGTCTCTGCTCGTCCCTCCCCCTCCCACGCCGCCGGAAGGGCCGCCTGACATTCTTTCAACGACTGGTTTCGCTGTCGGTCGTGAGAATTTCTAATATCGCACGCTCAGAATGAACCCTTGGCGTAACTTCGCGGTACTTCGTTGGCGGTTAAGCGGTGAGTTCAAGTGTCGCAGCGGCGAATAGTACTCGTGCTGTCAGTTGCTATGTCTGCACTATCACGTATTGAAAGCAATCTACAGAAACTTGGCGACTCTCAAGTAAGTTGCTAACACGACCACCTTCTGGAGAGTGCTTTTTAGGCGTGAGAGGCGGCACTCGTAAATAGTCCCATCAAAGGGCCTGGGAAAGTATTTGCTAGTGAGTCCACATGCGTGCGTATGAAAAAAAAAAAAAAAAAGTCAAATATTGGCCATGTCACGAAGCGCAACTGCAACGGGAATGACACGTGTCAACCTGACAATGTTGAAAGCGGTTTCTGTAATATTACCTGAAAATAAATAACTCATATATTGTTGACCTGCGAAAAGGAACCAGGCTGACGAATGCGAGCATTACTGAATCAGATTGCGAGATCGACACTGAACAAGGGGGTTCTCTAAATGAGCCACGGAGCAGAGGGCACGGGATGGATCTTGGATGACCGCGCTTTTGGGAACCGTCCGTCGCATCGGGAACGCTAGTGCGAGACGTACAGTGAGGTTGCGCTTGAAACAAAGCTGAAGCAAGAAAAGCTGCACTGGGCATGAGCGAAGGAAGCCTGGGTTGGCTTTGCTTTGCGATAGCGCTGGCTGGGTTGAGCGCACCTGGCGGATTGTCGCTTTGCGATGCCGTTGCCTAGGGAATTGCTGGAGGAATCGAATGGTGATGAGAGATACGCGTGATGCGATGATGGGGGAGCAGTGATGGGTGCATCTGGCATTCATATGGAAACGCGTTCTTTTCAATTCAATCTGGCAATTGAGAAGCTGGAAATCTCAAGATCCAGATTTTCGTCGTGTGTAATCATATTGACGCGGAATCAAGCAATAGAATTATGCCACGTACAGTATCGTAAACAGCACAAAACAGCACACCCTTGGGCAACAGCCCTTGGCTAATCTAAAACCGAATGCTGATTAGGATGGTTTCTGATTGAGAGAGGTTGTATACGAGGGAGAGGGAGCAAATAGAATCTCGACATCCACGCATAACACCATCAATCACAGTCCCCAGCTTCCAAGTGTCTGATCAAGCCTAAAAACGTTTAGGGTGTCGCGTGAGCCTAGACGTGAAATTGGCGGTGTCCAGGTATAGTTTTCCCTAGAAGATCCCTTTTTGCGGGGTTGATCCCTATGGCGGGTTGCGATGACCAACGAATGGAACTTTCATCAGCAAGGTGTTTGAGGGAATCAAACAAGCGTCCAGATGATGAGAACCGTTGCTTAGTGTACAGCATCAAATCTGCAATCTCGGATCCGGACCGCAAATTCCCCTTTTTGAAATGAGTTTGCCTCCGTTTTTTTATTGCAGCCACAAACCTCAAGTTCCACCGTACAAGGTCGCTCAGCTTTAATGTACAAGAAGCGAGAGAAGTGTGGATCAGAATGCTAGACATATATATCAATGACAAAGCCAAAGCAAATTACTTCTCTTATTGGCGCTTATTGGCCAAGCTCTCGAAAAAAAGAGCTGAGTTGCTGCAACCCAATAAGAGCAAGGTCCGCAGCCAAAAATACCACAAGCTGAAACAAGGCAAATGCAATGATACCATTAGACAGCTGAAATTTAAGGCTGACAAAATAAGCGTGTGAACCATAGATCTACTACTTACCAGTCGGCCAAAAAAAGTGGCACGGTACTGCCACCCCTCAGTTCTGGCAAGGCGACGTTGAGGATCAGTCCAGCTGCACGAAACCAGGAAAACATTAAGTCAGGACTTCCACAACAACTGACACAACATCAGACAAAATGAACTTACCCAATGAATTCAGACATGCCTCCAATGCCCGCCAGCTGAAGGGGAACTGGACCCTCCCGCTCGAAGTCCTGAAATCGTGAGCCAACACAGAGCAACTCGGTGGTTAGGATATCATAAGGGTTCAGTGGGCTGAAATGCATTGCATCATCGAACATGTCTATATTGATGTCAAGAATGTGAGAAGGTAGTGAAACGTAAATTCGGGAAAATTGCAGAGGGGCACTAAAAGGGATGACAAATTGAAAACTATTTCTAGGTACCTCGTCACTGGCAGTGTCAAAGCCACCAGTTATCCAATAGATATTTCTGTAGCCAGCCTTGTAAAGGTGCTCACATGCTGCAAGAGATCTGCAAGTATGAAATGACAGCAAGGAGAGTTCAGTGCTTGAGCCGGTTAAGGGCTACTGCAGAAAAATACCGCGAAATACATCTTACTCTGGAACAAGGAACGCAAGCGCCTACCTCAAACCCTTCTGGCACGCAACAATAATGTTGGCACTCTTGGGAATGTTAGCCACAACATCAGCCATAAATCGCCTGGAAAAAAGGACGGAAAGAGTCTCATATGAACACCACAGAAAGAACCCTCTCTAGCAAAGAAAGAAACAGGAATCAAGGAGGGTTGGGAAGGAACTGGCAAGCAGAGCTTCCTATGCCAGAATACGAATGTCATTATTTTTCACCAGCTAGGGTTAAGGATGTTACTCGTAAGGAGCGACTTACTCGTTTCTCTTGTTGACTGACGCTCCAGACCACCATCCTCCTGAAATGGCACAAAAAAATGGCAAAGTGTACCATCAGATGTGAATGCGGCTTGTCAACCACAGCAAAAATTCCACTTATTCCTCCGAAAATACAACGTGAGCTAGTCCCAACTCAGATTTGTGCATTCAGTATTGCGGAAGTGTGTGAAGGGCAACTCGCTTTTCTTGTAACTGGAGGAAATAAAACCGCTTGTGTTTCTCCCGACAAAACTGAGTACCCCTGGGCAAACTCACCCATCATGAAGGTCATGAACTTCTGGGACAAGACCCCTGGGCTGGCACTGTTGTCGATGTCGAAGGCAGGGATCCACAGTGAGCCTTTCACCCTAGACTGAAGCCGACGAAATCAATAGCGGGTCGGAAACGCAAGGGACCGACTTAAAATTGCGAAAACAGCTTTCCAATTTACAATTTCGCGGTAAGCGAAAGTCGTCAGAACAACGAGAATTGATGAACTGCAACCAGACTAACCTTGTTGTGCTGATACGATGGTCGAACGTCAAGCAGAACGTAGTCGGACAGCTGGTAAGTGTACCCCGCTTCCTTCGCAGACAGTGACTTCACCTTGCCCTCGGCAATCTGCAAAACCAGCAGTTTCAGCAAATGTTTCCTGGATATGCAGAAGGTAGACATCAGGAGGACAGTTGATGGACACGCACCTGAGCCCTCCACCGTTTCTCAGCGTTCGCAAACTCCACCATTTCCTCTTTCAAATCGGTCGCTGCCAAAATTTGCAGATTCTGAGTAAGAAACCACAAACACAAAACGCAAGTGTCGATGAAGGGGGAGGGCGAAAACGATTAAATAAACATTATAATGTTGGGCAACACGATCTAGCCACCCCACTAAAAATTCTCTTTTGAGCCCAGCTATGCTAACTAAGACGTACCTTTCTCTGAAAGCCGCGGCTTGACGCGTTGGCCAAGGAACGTCTAGAACGAATCTGGAGGGCAGGAAGGCCATAAACGCTTGACGACGCGCACGAGAGGGGGGATTTTCTAGTGGCTTTACACACACTGGGAACGACCAAAGACGCGCCGCTAGCTAGCGCTGCCATTCTGACAGTCCCAACAAACAGCCGAGATAGCAGTGATCTATCAGAAAAAATCGTTCGTGCAAGGCCAGCAACAACTGTGAGGGTACTGTTGAGACTTGGACAGCTGCGAGTCACTGTCTGTTGAATCCTGAGCTCCAAAGTTACGTCGTTAGAGAGAGGCGAATCTGAAACTGGGATCAACAATGACAATTTGTTAGAAAAGGTGCAGGGTGGATGGAGGGTCGAGCGCAGTTGCGGCCGTAGGCCGAAAAGTCACCTGCTGGGTTCTGGTTGGGCAGGGTTGGATTCAACAAGGGCAGTGAAATCCAAGTTGTCCGACGTGGCGGAGAATCATACCTGGAGATGTTTCCAGGGCGATTCGCTTTGGAACACTTCCCCTCCACGTTGGCACAGAATCACACAGCTCACCAAAGCAAGAATCTCCAAAAGTGCACTTTCTTTCCGTATAAGCAAATGCACATTTGTGTACAGTCCGTCGCAACTGATCACGCAAAGGGCGCGTACTTCACAAAACGCGCAAGTTCGATTCTCCCAAGGCGGTCTTCCCCAGCACATTGTGAGATGAGTTGGGACCCTCCCAACGTTCTACAAATTCATCCTCCACCATTCATTGTGCGCTCATTCATCCTCCTGCATTGCAGCTGCTCGTGAGGCATTTGCTGCTCGCCCTCGCATTTTCGCAATTCCGATTCATCCTCCTGCATTGCAGCTGCTCGTGAGGTATTTGCTGCTCGCCCTCGCATTTTCGCAATTCCGATTGCTGTCCGTAGCCTCGTCCCAGATGGCATCGGCCCTGGCCCCTGCTGCACTTCTCCAGAGCGCTTTCCTCGGCAAGGATCTCAGGTGAGGTAACGGTAACGGTCACGGAGTTGAGACTCCAATGTCGGCGGACTTCGGAACCGTTGAGCTGCGTTGCTTCCTTGCTTGCATCCGCACGCGTCATTTGAAACTGCCATCGTCTACATGACATCTTAATCTCGTTAAACCTGCGTTGATTGGCTGACATGCGAAATGTCAACTGCGCTGCTCTGTGCCTTCCTGCCTGCCTGCCTGTGCCAGGCGAGGTCTCGCCGGAATTTCAGTCCGTCCGGCATCGCTGGCCCTGCGTGCGTGGAGTTGTGAATCTCAACGTGCCGTCGGTGCCTCGTCACGAGTGAGTGGATGACATAAATTCCGGGCCATGAGACCAGACGGAACACGGATAGGTGCTCCTTAACTTCCATGATCGGCGTTCCTTCGGCTCGTGAACGATGTCCCGTCGATTTAGGATCAACGCCCCTTTGCTGTGCGATAGACCCCTCGTCCGTTCATGATAGATAACACTTCACATTAAGAACAAATTCGCGTGTAGATGGATGCTGATTGCATCGTGTCTCTCTGTCCATCCGTCCACCCGTCCACTTGCTCTCGTGTGGCATACCCGCAGCAAAGGTCCACGTCAGCCGCACCGCCATCCAAGAAATCGGGTACGACCGTCTCGTCATCTCCCCCCGCTGCCCCATCATCAGCACTATCCCCCGACTCCCCGCTCCCCTCCCCCCTTCGGCGGAAGCTGCTGCTTGCGTCCGCGCTGCTGCCGCTGGCGTCGCTGCAAGGAAGCGGTTGCGCGCAGGCAGGCGCGGGAGGTGGGGTGGGGGAAAGGCGGGGCTCCCTTAGGAGAAGATGAGGGGGAGGGGGAGGTATGGGGACGCGTGGGAAGATGAGAAGGAGGCGAGGTGGGGGGGACGGAGGGGGGGATAGGAGGGGCGTGGGAGGGCCTGAAGGAGAAAAGGCTGGCTATGCATATGTGCGATGTTCCCTTTTCTGTGCGCAACACATGAATGTCATGTTTTGTCTGTCTCTAATGCCATTTGCTTTCATTCCATCCGTGCTCTCCCCCGCAGGCATGGCTGCAGCAGCATCGGCGTCAGCAGTGACAGCAGCAGCAGATGGGGCATCGGTGGACGCAATAGAGAAGACGCTGCTGATTGTGGGCGCGGGCACGCTGGGGTCACTGGTGGCGCAGCAGTGGCAGCAGGTGAGAGAGAGAGAGAGAGAGAGAGAGAGAGAGAGAGAGAGAGAGAGAGAGAGAGAGAGAGAGAGAGAGAGAGAGAGAGAGAGAGAGAGAGAGAGAGAGAGAGAGAGAGAGAAGCCCTCCCCCAGGGAGAGAGAGACTCCCTCCCGCAGCAAGCCCCGTTTCAGCATCACCAGCAACAGCAGCGGCATCGGCGTCAGCAGTGGCAGCAGCAGTGGCAGCAGCAGCAGCGGAGGGGGCGCGGGTGGACGCGGTAGAGAAGACTCTGCTGATGGTGGGCGCTGGCACGTTGTAGCAATAGCTGAGCGGCGCGCCCAGCAGCCCACTTCAGCGTGCTATCACCCAGCAGTCTGCTGTGCTGCGTGCTGCCACTGCTTCACTGCTGTTTTCCACACTCGTTCTGCTTCCCCTCTTCCCTCCCTCCCCTCCCCCCATTCTCACACTCTTCTTTCACCAGCGCTACCCAGGCGCCAAGGTGTACGGGCAGACGCGGTCAGACACGCGCCACGAGCAGCTGAGGTCCATGGGGGTCTTACCTCACCACTCTGCACCTCTCTCCATCGCTCGCCTCTCCCTCCCCCCACCAGCGCTACCCAGGGGCCAAGGTGTACGGGCAGACGCGGTCAGACAAGCGCCACGAGCAGCTCAGGTCCATGGGGGTCTTCCCCATCCTGCGTGACGTCAGCGATGATGCCATTGCGGGCGGCGTGCCGTATGTCATCTTCTGCGCGCCACCGGGCGGCAGTCAGGACTACGAGGGCGATGTGAGGTGAGGTGCAGTCATCATAAAACTCTTCTTCGATTGCCTTTTCTCTTTCTCGTCTCCTCTTGCCTCTCCTCCCCTCTCCATTCCCCTCCTCGCCTCTCTTCTCTTCTCTCTTCTTTCTCGTTTCCGCATGCCTCTTATCCTGAAAAAGTGGCCCCCAGGACCAACCTTCTTTTTCTTCCCCCCTTTCCCCATTACTGAGGTGAGCTTTGATTTGCCTCAGAAGTCTCCTCATGCCTCCTCCCTCTCAATACCTTCTTCACGACCACCCCGCATCCCCTGTCCCCAATGGCAGGGCAGCAGCAGCAGCGCTGTGGAATGGCACCGGCGCATTCCTCTTCACGTCCAGCAGTGCCGTCTACGCCGTCTCTGACAACTCCTTCCCCAGTGGCTTTCCCCTCCCTCTCCCATTCCAGGGCAGCAGCAGCACTGTTGAACGGCGCAGGCGCCTTCTTGTTTACATACATCCAGCAGCGCAGTCTACGTCGTTTCTGACAACTCCTTCTGCCCCGCCTAATCACCCCGCACTCCCATGGCAGGGCAGCAGCAGCCCTATGGAATGGCACGGGCGCATTCCTCTTCACGTCCAGCAGCGCCGTCTACGCCGTCTCTGACAACTCCTTTTGCCCCGAGGGCGCTCCCACAGTGCCGCTCGGTGCCAGTCCCCGCGTCGACGTGCTGCTAAAAGCCGAAGGCGCCGCCCTGGAAGCGGGCGGCAACGTGGTGCGGCTGGCAGGGCTGTACACGCTAGAGAGGGGCGCGCACACGTACTGGCTGAGGCAGGGGACGGTGGACCAACGGCCAGACCACATCCTGAACCTCATCAGCTACGAGGTGTGTGGCAGTTGAGGCATGCAGGTATTTGGCAGTCGCATCATCCCTGATCATTGCTGCCTGTAATCATGCTAGAGAGGGGCGCACACACGTACTGGCTGCAACAGGGCACAGAGGACGAGCGGTTTGATCAGATCCACAACTTCGTCAGCTACAAGGTGCAGGGCAGCCGTGTCATGTGTGACCACCACAGCTTCTGTGCACATTAGAGAGAGTCTGTACTCGCTGGAGAGGGGTACGCTGCGCACACGTGCTGGCTGAGGCAGGGCACGGTGGACCAGCGACCAGATCACATCCCGAAACTCATCAGCTACGAGGTATGTGACAGCCATATCATTCCCCCCTCAGATACGGCTCAATGCCGCACCCCTGGCTCTTGCGCCCTGCCCCCTGCGCCCTGCCGCCTGCACCCTGCCCGCTGGCTCCTGCGCCCTGCGCCCTGCCTCCTGCCCCCTGCCAGTATACGCACCTTCCCCCTTACCCCCTTCGCCCTGCTTGAGTCCCTCTTCTCCACGCACCTGTGCATGTGCAGGACGCGGCATCATTGTGTGCGGCCATTCTAGCAGCGCGCCCACAAGGGCAGATCTTCATGGGTTGTGACAACCACCCGCTCTCCAGGTCAGTGCTTCTCACTCTGCCTCAGAACTTGCCCGCATGGGTGGATCGTCGTGAACTGTGGTGTTTCCACGTGCACTCTCTATTTTAGTGCACTCTCTATTTCAGTGCACTCTCCATTTCAGTGCCCCTCGCACCGCCCTCTTCCATGTCAGCTCAACCATGTGAAATCAACACCATGCACCACATGCACCCCATGCTCCAAAACCCCCCACCCCATGCGAGCAGGCAAGAGCTTATGGAGGTGACAGTAAGGGGCGGCGGGTTCGAGGGCGAGTTCAAAGGCTTCACTGGCACGGAGGGGCCGCTGGGCCATGTGCTGCCCTCCATGCCCCTTGCCGCTTGCACCTCTAACCATGTTATATACCATGCTCACCATGCACCTCATGCCCCCCATGCAGGCAAGAGCTAATGGATCTGACAGTGAAGAGCGGTCGGTTTGAGGGCGAGTTCAAGGGCTTCACTGGCACGGAGGGGCCGCTGGGCAAGCGCATGTGCAACGATGCCACTCGGGCTGCCTTGGGATGGGAGCCCACTCACAAGAGCTTTGCTCACTTCCTTGGCCTCGAGTCGTAGAGTCGAGACTCTGCTTAAAGCGCATAGGGAGGGACTTGTGACATTGTGTAGGGTTGTCTCAGCCAGCACATGTGCAGCGATGCTGTACAGGCTGCCCTGGGGTAGGAGCCCGCTGACAAGAGTTGTTGAGTTAAAGCACCTGTTTGGACACTCTTAGGAGTGTTCTTGGGGGTTGAGACGCTCAGCTATGGGTTGCTACATATGCAGGTCTAATGCACAAATGCATGCCATGCAAGCACTATAGCCAGCCAACAATGCAAACACGACACAACACAGGTGCAGAACGCTGCTCCTACTGCTACCGTATGATTAGAATGCCTGTGGTGTGACCCTGGAGTTGATGTGTTAGATCTACAATCCTGTAGTCAGTGTGCTAGATTGTACAAGCACTGCAATTTGTGTGCTCTATCCTGTAGTAGTGTGATCGACTCAGCAAGCCCTGTACTCAACGTGCTAGATTCAGCAAGCCCTGTAGTAAATGTGCTCAATTCTACAAGCGCTATTGTTAGTGTACTCGGTTACAAGCCATGTTGTCAGTGTGCTCGATTTTACAAGCACTGTTGTTAGTGTGCTCAATTTCACAAGCACTGTTGTCAGTATGCTTGAACTGGTACAAGCCCGTAGTTAGTGTGCTCAATTGTACAAGCCCTGCAATTTGTGTGTTGATTTAGCAAGCCCTGTAGTTAGCGCTCTCAATTCTGCAAGCCCTGTAGTTAGTGAGCTCGATTCTACAAGCCCTGTTGGTAGTGCGTCGTCATGCACGAAACCTGTACCTTGTGCCCCCAACGCACACCCCGTGGTTTGCATGTGCCAAGGCACAACCCTGTGTTTAGTGTGCACGAGTCCTGTGGTTAGTGTACACGAGTCCCGTGGCTGTGGTTAGTGTGCACGAGCCCTGTGGTTAGTGTGCACGAGCCCTGTGGTTAGTGTGCATGAGCCCTGTCAAGTCTTGTGGTAAGCCTACGCAGGGGGTTGCTGAGGTGGTGGGCCGCAAGGGGAGGAAGAGGGAGGGGAAACGCAGGGAGTGTGGGGTAAAGGACAGGGGGAGGGGGGTGTGGGGGGAACTCGACGCAGGGGGGTGGGGGGATGGGATGCGGGGGAGGGAGGAGATACCGTACCTGAGAGCGTTACTAGTCTAGATATCCTACCAGTATAACCTATTGAAACTGGTTCAGCTCTAACCCATGTGGTCTTCATAGTCCTGCCTTGGCTGCCACATGGAACTGCTTCGGTTGTCCTGCAAGCAACGAGAGGGGGCAAGGCGCACGAGATTTGAGATTCACGACATGATAAAATCAGATTTGATTTGAAAAGAGGTGCCTTGGAAACTGGAAAAAAAAAGGGACTTAAAGGCTGACAGGGGCCCTTGGGGCAGAGAAGAAAAGGGTTGAGTTAGCAGCCCTCCAATGAGAAGAGGATCATCTTGGCCTTGTCTCACTTGGCCGTGCCTGAAGTTCGTCCCATGCCACCAATGCTGTCCCTGCCTGAAGGATTGAATGTAGGGAGGGAGGAGGATATGAGTGCAATCATGAGAAAGGGGCCCTTGGGGAAGAGAAAAAAAGGGAGCTCCCTGACTGGAGCTCCCTGACTGGAGCTCCCTGACTGGAGCTCCCTGACGCAGCTGAGGGCGCGAGCTATGCAGCTGAGGGCGCGAGCTACGCAGCTGAGGGCGCGAGCGACGCAGCTGAGGGCGCGAGCGACGCAGCTGAGGGCGCGAGCGACGCAGCTGAGGGCGCGAGCAAAGCAGCTGAGGGCGCGAGCAACGCAGCTGAGGGCGCGAGCAACGCAGCTGAGGGCGCGAGCAACGCAGCTGAGGGCGCGAGCAACGCAGCAGAGGGCGCGAGCAACGCAGCAGAGGGCGCGAGCAACGCAGCTGAGGCCGCGAGCAACGCAGCTGAGGACGCGAGCAACGCAGTAGAGGGCGCGAGCAACGCAGCTGAGGGCGCGAGCAACGCAGCAGAGGGCGCGAGCAACGCAGCAGAGGGCGCGAGCAACGCAGCAGAGGCCGCGAGCAACGCAGCTGAGGACGCGAGCAACGCAGCAGAGGGCGCGAGCAACGCAGCAGAGGGCGCGAGCTACGCAGCTGAGGGCGCGAGCAACGCAGCTGAGGGCGCGAGAAACGCAGCTGAGGGCGCGAGAAACGCAGCTGAGGGCGCGAGCAACGCAGCAGAGGGTGCGAGCAACGCAGCAGAGGGCGCGAGCAACGCAGCAGAGGCGCGAGCAACGCAGCTGAGGGCGCGAGCAACGCAGCTGAGGGCGCGAGCAACGCAGCTGAGGGCGCGAGATGAAGGAATATTATGGAGAGCACTACGACGGCGAGAGAGATTCTGCTTATGGGAATGATGTTGCGCTAGGAATTCGGTAGCGTTTGGGTAGCGTTGGTCTCAAATGACTAAGTGAGAATTTGAGTAGAGATTGGACTTCACTAGGAAAATAGAATATATGAAACACACAAGCAAACACAAACATATAAAGGCAAGCAAGCGTTCACAAAAGGTAGCGAGGGCGCTGCGAGTAACCCAACCCACACGAAAGTGCTGTGGGAGTTGGCGAACGCGCCCCGCCAAACTTCCATCCAACTCAGCAGCGAAAACCTTCCGAGCACGCAACTCCATCCGACTCAGCTTGGGAGTGGCGTGCCTCATAAGGAAGCACACAAAGACTCCCACGACTCTACTTCCCAGCACCGACTTCAGCAGATTCCTTACTGCAGCTCGCATTCACCCGTAGTCACACTTGACTGCCATCGAACCTGTGCGACGGTGCCGAGTAGACCAGGTCGTCGGTCGTCAACCTGCCAAGTCTAACATTTCGCGAGGGCCCTTGCTGTCGTAGGGCCCTCTAACACGAGAAACGCAGCTGAGGGCGCGAGCAACGCAGCAGAGGGCGCGAGCAACGCAGCAGAGGGCGCGAGCAACGCAGCAGAGGGCGCGAGCAACGCAGCTGAGGGCGCGAGCAAAGCAGCTGAGGGCGCGAGCAACGCAGCTGAGGGCGCGAGCAACGCAGCAGAGGGCGCGAGCAACGCAGCAGAGGGCGCGAGCAACGCAGCAGAGGGCGCGAGCAACGCAGCTGAGGGCGCGAGCAAAGCAGCTGAGGGCGCGAGCAACGCAGCTGAGGGCGCGAGCAACGCAGCCGAGGGCGCGAGCAACGCAGCAGAGGGCGCGAGCAACGCAGCAGCTGAGGGCGCGAGCAACGCAGCTGCGGGCGCGAGCAACGCAGCAGAGGGCGCGAGCAACGCAGCAGAGGGCGCGAGCAACGCAGCTGAGCGCGCGAGCAACGCAGCAGAGGGCGCGAGCAACTCAGCTGAGGGCGCAAGCAACGCAGCTGCGGGCGCGAGCAACGCAGCTGCGGGCGCGAGCAACGCAGCTGAGAGCGCGAGCAACGCAGCTGAGAGCGCGAGCAAAGCAGCTGAGGGCGCAAGCAACGCAGCAGAGGGCGCAAGCAACGCAGCAGAGGGCGCGAGCAACGCAGCATAGGGCGCAAGCAACGCAGCTGCGGGCGCGAGCAACGCAGCTGCGGGCGCGAGCAACGCAGCTGAGAGCGCGAGCAACGCAGCTGAGAGCGCGAGCAACACAGCTGAGAGCGCGAGCAACACAGCTGAGGGCGCAAGCAACGCAGCAGAGGGCGCGAGCAACGCAGCTGAGGCCGCGAGCAACGCAGCTGGAGCTCCCTGACTGGAGCTCCCTGACTGGAGCTCCCTGTCTGGAGCTCCCTGACTGGAGCTCACTGACTGGAGCTCCCTGACTGGAGCTCCCTGACTGGAGCTCACTGACTGGAGCTCCCTGACTGGAGCTCACTGACTGGAGCTCCCTGACTGGAGCTCACTGTGCCACCACACTCATTTCTTCGCGCACTAATTTTCATCACATCCGAAGGAGAAAACATGAGAGGTAAAGCCATGTGAAAGCAAAGGAGAGGAAGAGGTGTAAAGTAAGGAAAGTAAAGGGGACATCGGAGAGAATAAAAAGAGAGAGAAGAGAGTTGAGTGAGCAGCCTTACCATAAAAAGATGATGATCTGGCTTGTCTGACTCGCCTGAAGCCCGTCCCATGCCACCACAGCCATTCCTGGCTGAAGGAAGAGACACAAGGAGGGAGAAGGATATGAGAGGAGAGCAGGTGACATGCAGGAAAGGAATGCGAGATTGGAAGAACCAGAGTGCATTTATGCGAATGGGGCAGGGAAGGCATTCGGAACGCACCACAGAAAGAGGGCTTTGTTGATTCGCCTTTGCTTGTTGCCACTTGATAGCGTTGCTGCTTCCTTGTCTCTGCTCCCTCTGCGGCATCCTCAGCTTCGGAATCTGGGACAGTGGCAGATCAACGACATAATGAGATGAAGAAGTGGCAAGAGAGACGAAGGCAAGTACAGGAGGCTAGGGAAGAAGTGAGTGGGAGGCAAGGGAAAATTTGGGTAGAGGGAAGCTAATGTCGAGATGGACGGACAGGTGAGAGTGAAGCGGAGTAGTAAATAACATTCAGGGACAAAGGGAATAAGAAGGGTAATGAAATGTTCGAGGGACTTACCGCATTACAATTCTTCTCCCTCATCTCTGCTCTCTTATCGCTCCTCCCTCTTGTATGCTCCCTCTGCGTCATCCTCGGCTTCGGAACAGCTGGGACAGTGGAAGATCAACGACTTATGATGAGATGAAGGAGTGGCAAGAGAGACCAAGGCAAGCACAGGCGGCTAGTGAAGAAGGCAAGTAAAGGAGGCTATGGAAACCAGGCGAAGATGAAAGGAGGATAGAATTCAAGGGCAAGAGAGATCTTACCACGACTGTTGAAGAAACCTCTTGTCCTCCTGCGCTTCCTCTTCTTCTTCTCTGCTTCATGTGCTTCCTCCTCTCCTCTGCATGGCCATCCTCTGCTCGTTTCCTCCTCTTCTTTTGCCACGACACTCCTACAACCTGCATACAAGGTGAAACAGCCTGCAGCCCACACCCTACAGCCCACAGCCTTTAGGCTACAGCCTTTAGCCTACAGCCTGTAGCCTACATCATGAACTATACCTAGAGATACAGCCAACAGCATACACCCTACCCACTTTACTAGACATAAAGATAGCCTACAGCCTACAGCCTAAAATAACAGAACAAGAGTTACAGCAAATTAAGCTTATCTTGTTAATCCCACACAGGCCACAAAGCTAACATTCCAGAATTGTTTGTTCGTTCCATTTCGCACAGTTTCATTGCATGCTTGTTCATTATCCCTTTCTGCATGCCCTGTAGTTAGGCGCTGCCCTGTAGTCAGAGTGGGGTTAGCGTACCTGTAGTTAGGCGCTGCCCTGTAGTCGGAGTGGGGTTAGCGTACCTGTAGTTAGGCGCTGCCCTGTAGTCAGAGTGGGGTTAGCGTACCTGTAGTTAGGCGCTTCCCTGTAGTCAGAGTGGGGTTGCCCTGTGGTTAGTGGGGGTGGGTCGTGGGCTAAAGAGATGGATGGTTGAGGTGGATGGGTGGGTCGGGGGTTGCCCGTCAGCCATAGCACCAGCAGCATCAACAGCAGCACCCGCCTCGTATCCTTCCACCCCAATCGAGTTCTCGCTGCTGGAATGAGATGGGTAGCGGGAGAGGGAAATGGGTGGAGGAGGGAGGGTGGGGAGCAGGTGGGGGGGTGAACGAGGCAGGGAGAGGAAGCGAGCGAACGCAGAGGGACAACAGGGGTATTGAAGCAAGAACGGATGAATGCATGAATGTGAAACGAGTGTGCAAACCAGAGGCTGGATGGGCCACAGCTGTGTCGAGTTTCGCTCTTCAAGTGTCAGTTGGAGTGCTGCTCTGCATGCGCCAGCTCCAACACTAAGTTGGTCATTTACGTCCTGGAGGCCCACGTACACGTAAAGTACGCGTAAGCGTACACGTACGCATACGTACACGTACTTACGTTTACTTACTCCGGGTAGGTACAAAATTTTCTCGATTTCACTTTTTTTTGCCATTGTTCGCGTGAGGTCCAGGTCCTAGTAGTGTTAGTAAAGACGTGATTTTAGACTACTCGTTTATGCTCATTACGAGTAAAATGGGGCAGCACAGAAAAAGTTTTTACCTCACCGTACATAAGGGCATAATTCGGGAGGTGCGTAACGTACGAAAACGTAACCGTACGTAACGTACACGTAAACGTAAAGAACCAACTAAGCTGCAACAGCAGTAGCACCAGCACCATCAACAAAAGTAGCACCAGCACCATCAACAGCAATAGCCATTCGCTCCATCGCTCCCTTCCACACCCACTGAGTTCGCGCTGCTGGGATGGGATGGGTAGGGGGAGGGGAGGAGTAGGTAGGTATGGAGGTGAAAGAGGCAGGGAGACAAAGTGAGCGAGCAAACGCAAGGCACAACGGGACAGCAGAAGTATCGAATCAATCACGATGAATGTGAGAAATGCGAAACGAGTGTGCAAACCAAACCAGTGGTTGGATGGGTTTTGCAAACAAACCAAACTAGTGTGCCACAGCTGTGTCGAGTTTTGCTCTTGGAGTGTTGCTCCTCACGTGATGCTCCTGAGTGTTCCATCCCGCTTGGCCTGGAACAAGGGAATGGGCTGGTGAGAATGAGAATAAAGGATACGGGATGCGGGAAACTGGTCGAGAATGGAATAAAGCCATGGAAAAGGATCACAAGCGACAAATGAAGCAAAGGCAGGGAAAACTGGAAGAATTGAAAAGTGAAAACAAGGTGGAAGGATACAGTGAAAACAGAGAGGCGATGGTAGCCCATGGCACTAGGTTGGCGAGCTAGCGGGCAAGGGGGACGAGGTAAGAAGGAGACGCGAGCATTCTACCCCCCTACGACTCTAGGACGAGCTCAAGCCGCCCCAGTGCCATGCGCTACCATCGCCACGCGCCAGAAACCTCCAATTCAACTTTTTGCCCCTCCCATGCGGAAATGAAGTTATGGTTACGAGCATGCGGTGAGAGAACAACGCGTTACGAAAATGAACCAAAGACAGAAAGCGGTCAGGATGGCAAGAGGGTGAGTCAGGGGATTAAGAGGTGACTTAGCAGCGGTACGACGGGTTGAGCGACGGAAGCAGCAGCAGTCGCTCCCAGCAGCAGCCCTCCCAGCAGCAGCAGCGCAAGTGGAGCTCGTTTGGCGTGTGAAGGAGTGGCGTGGTCAGCAGGGCATGCAGGACGCAGGCCGTGCGTCATCCCACTGCCCTCCCTCCTGGAACAAGGGCATGGGCTGGTGAGAATGAGAATAAAGGATACAGGATGCAGGAAACTGGTCGAGGATGGAATAAAGCCATGGAAAAGGATCACAAGCGACAAATGAAGCAAAGGCAGGGAAAACTGGAAGAATTGAAAAGTGAAAACAAGGTGGAAGGATGCAGTGTAAACAGAGAGGCGATGGTAGCCCATGGCACTAGGTTGGCGAGCTAGCGGGCAAGGGGGACGAGGTAAGAAGGAGACGCGAGCATTCTACCCCCCTACGACTCTAGGACGAGCTCAAGCCGCCCCAATGCCATGCGCTACCATCGCCACGCGCCAGAAACCCCCAATTCAACTTTTTGCCCCTCCCATGCGGAAATGAAGTTTTGGTTACGAGCATGCGGTGAGAGAACAACGCGTTACGGAAATGAACCAAAGACAGAAAGCGGTCAGGATGGCAAGAGGGTGAGTCAGGGGATTAAGAGGTGACTTAGCAGCGGTACGACGGGTTGAGCGACGGAAGCAGCAGCAGTCGCTCCCAGCAGCAGCCCTCCCAGCAGCAGCAGCAGCGCCAGTGGAGCTCGTTTGGCGCGTGAAGGAGTGGCGTGGTCAGCAGGGCATTCAGGACGCAGGCCGTGCGTCATCCCACTGCCCTCCCTCCTGGAACAAGGGCATGGGCTGGTGAGAATGAGAATAAAGGATACGGGATGCAGGAAACTGGTCGAGGATGGAATAAAGCCATGGAAAAGGATCACAAGCGACAAATGAAGCAAAGGCAGGGAAAACTGGAAGAATTGAAAAGTGAAAACAAGGTGGAAGGATGCAGTGAAAACAGAGAGGCGATGGTAGCCCATGGCACTAGGTTGGCGAGCTAGCGGGCAAGGGGGACGAGGTAAGAAGGAGACGCGAGCATTCTACCCCCCTACGACTCTAGGACGAGCTCAAGCCGCCCCAGTGCCATGCGCTACCATCGCCACGCGCCAGAAACCCCCAATTCAACTTTTTGCCCCTCCCATGCGGAAATGAAGTTTTGGTTACGAGCATGCGGTGAGAGAACTACGCGTTACAAAAATGAACCAAAGACAGAAAGCGGTCAGGATGGCAAGAGGGTGAGTCAGGGGATTAAGAGGTGACTTAGCAGCGGTACGACGGGTTGAGCGGCGGAAGCAGCGGCAGTCGCTCCCAGCAGCAGCCCTCCCAGCAGCAGCAGCGCCAGTAGAGCTCGTTTGGCGCGTGAAGGAGTGGCGTGGTCAGCAGGGCATGCAGGACGCAGGCCGTGCGTCATCCCACTGCCCTCCCTCCTGCAACAAGGGCATGGGCTGCTGAGAATGAGAATAAAGGATACGGGATGCAGGAAACTGGTCGAGGATGGAATAAAGCCATGGAAAAGGATCACAAGCGACAAATGAAGCAAAGGCAGGGAAAACTGGAAGAATTGAAAAGTGAAAACAAGGTGGAAGGATGCAGTGAAAACAGAGAGGCGATGGTAGCCCATGGCACTAGGTTGGCGAGCTAGCGGGCAAGGGGGACGAGGTAAGAAGGAGACGCGAGCATTCTACCCCCCTACGACTCTAGTATGAGCTCAAGTCGCCCCAGTGCCATGCGCTACCATCGCCACGCGCCAGAAACCCCCAATTCAACTTTTTGCCCCTCCCATGCGGAAATGAAGTTTTGGTTACGAGCATGCGGTAAGAGAACAACGCGTTACGAATATGCACCAAAGACAGAAAGCGGTCAGGATGGCAAGAGGGTGAGTCAGGGGATTAAGAGGTGACTTAGCAGCGGTACGACGGGTTGAGCGACGGAAGCAGCAGCAGTCGCTCCCAGCAGCAGCCCTCCCAGCAGCAGCAGCGCAAGTGGAGCTCGTTTGGCGTGTGAAGGAGTGGCGTGGTCAGCAGGGCATGCAGGACGCAGGCCGTGCGTCATCCCACTGCCCTCCCTCCTGGAACAAGGGCATGGGCTGGTGAGAATGAGAATAAAGGATACGGGATGCAGGAAACTGGTCGAGGATGGAATAAAGCCATGGAAAAGGATCACAAGCGACAAATGAAGCAAAGGCAGGGAAAACTGGAAGAATTGAAAAGTGAAAACAAGGTGGAAGGATGCAGTGTAAACAGAGAGGCGATGGTAGCCCATGGCACTAGGTTGGCGAGCTAGCGGGCAAGGGGGACGAGGTAAGAAGGAGACGCGAGCATTCTACCCCCCTACGACTCTAGGACGAGCTCAAGCCGCCCCAATGCCATGCGCTACCATCGCCACGCGCCAGAAACCCCCAATTCAACTTTTTGCCCCTCCCATGCGGAAATGAAGTTTTGGTTACGAGCATGCGGTGAGAGAACAACGCGTTACGGAAATGAACCAAAGACAGAAAGCGGTCAGGATGGCAAGAGGGTGAGTCAGGGGATTAAGAGGTGACTTAGCAGCGGTACGACGGGTTGAGCGACGGAAGCAGCAGCAGTCGCTCCCAGCAGCAGCCCTCCCAGCAGCAGCAGCAGCGCCAGTGGAGCTCGTTTGGCGCGTGAAGGAGTGGCGTGGTCAGCAGGGCATTCAGGACGCAGGCCGTGCGTCATCCCACTGCCCTCCCTCCTGGAACAAGGGCATGGGCTGGTGAGAATGAGAATAAAGGATACGGGATGCAGGAAACTGGTCGAGGATGGAATAAAGCCATGGAAAAGGATCACAAGCGACAAATGAAGCAAAGGCAGGGAAAACTGGAAGAATTGAAAAGTGAAAACAAGGTGGAAGGATGCAGTGAAAACAGAGAGGCGATGGTAGCCCATGGCACTAGGTTGGCGAGCTAGCGGGCAAGGGGGACGAGGTAAGAAGGAGACGCGAGCATTCTACCCCCCTACGACTCTAGGACGAGCTCAAGCCGCCCCAGTGCCATGCGCTACCATCGCCACGCGCCAGAAACCCCCAATTCAACTTTTTGCCCCTCCCATGCGGAAATGAAGTTTTGGTTACGAGCATGCGGTGAGAGAACTACGCGTTACAAAAATGAACCAAAGACAGAAAGCGGTCAGGATGGCAAGAGGGTGAGTCAGGGGATTAAGAGGTGACTTAGCAGCGGTACGACGGGTTGAGCGGCGGAAGCAGCGGCAGTCGCTCCCAGCAGCAGCCCTCCCAGCAGCAGCAGCGCCAGTAGAGCTCGTTTGGCGCGTGAAGGAGTGGCGTGGTCAGCAGGGCATGCAGGACGCAGGCCGTGCGTCATCCCACTGCCCTCCCTCCTGCAACAAGGGCATGGGCTGCTGAGAATGAGAATAAAGGATACGGGATGCAGGAAACTGGTCGAGGATGGAATAAAGCCATGGAAAAGGATCACAAGCGACAAATGAAGCAAAGGCAGGGAAAACTGGAAGAATTGAAAAGTGAAAACAAGGTGGAAGGATGCAGTGAAAACAGAGAGGCGATGGTAGCCCATGGCACTAGGTTGGCGAGCTAGCGGGCAAGGGGGACGAGGTAAGAAGGAGACGCGAGCATTCTACCCCCCTACGACTCTAGTATGAGCTCAAGTCGCCCCAGTGCCATGCGCTACCATCGCCACGCGCCAGAAACCCCCAATTCAACTTTTTGCCCCTCCCATGCGGAAACAAAGTTTTGGTTACGAGCATGCGGTAAGAGAACAACGCGTTACGAATATGCACCAAAGACAGAAAGCGGTCAGGATGGCAAGAGGGTGAGTCAGGGGATTAAGAGGTGACTTAGCAGCGGTACGACGGGTTGAGCGACGGAAGCAGCAGCAGTCGCTCCCAGCAGCAGCCCTCCCAGCAGCAGCAGCAGCGCCAGTGGAGCTCGTTTGGCGCGTGAAGGAGTGGCGTGGTCAGCAGGGCATTCAGGACGCAGGCCGTGCGTCATCCCACTGCCCTCCCTCCTGGAACAAGGGCATGGGCTGGTGAGAATGAGAATAAAGGATACGGGATGCAGGAAACTGGTCGAGGATGGAATAAAGCCATGGAAAAGGATCACAAGCGACAAATGAAGCAAAGGCAGGGAAAACTGGAAGAATTGAAAAGTGAAAACAAGGTGGAAGGATGCAGTGAAAACAGAGAGGCGATGGTAGCCCATGGCACTAGGTTGGCGAGCTAGCGGGCAAGGGGGACGAGGTAAGAAGGAGACGCGAGCATTCTACCCCCCTACGACTCTAGGACGAGCTCAAGCCGCCCCAGTGCCATGCGCTACCATCGCCACGCGCCAGAAACCCCCAATTCAACTTTTTGCCCCTCCCATGCGGAAATGAAGTTTTGGTTACGAGCATGCGGTGAGAGAACTACGCGTTACAAAAATGAACCAAAGACAGAAAGCGGTCAGGATGGCAAGAGGGTGAGTCAGGGGATTAAGAGGTGACTTAGCAGCGGTACGACGGGTTGAGCGGCGGAAGCAGCGGCAGTCGCTCCCAGCAGCAGCCCTCCCAGCAGCAGCAGCGCCAGTAGAGCTCGTTTGGCGCGTGAAGGAGTGGCGTGGTCAGCAGGGCATGCAGGACGCAGGCCGTGCGTCATCCCACTGCCCTCCCTCCTGCAACAAGGGCATGGGCTGCTGAGAATGAGAATAAAGGATACGGGATGCAGGAAACTGGTCGAGGATGGAATAAAGCCATGGAAAAGGATCACAAGCGACAAATGAAGCAAAGGCAGGGAAAACTGGAAGAATTGAAAAGTGAAAACAAGGTGGAAGGATGCAGTGAAAACAGAGAGGCGATGGTAGCCCATGGCACTAGGTTGGCGAGCTAGCGGGCAAGGGGGACGAGGTAAGAAGGAGACGCGAGCATTCTACCCCCCTACGACTCTAGTATGAGCTCAAGTCGCCCCAGTGCCATGCGCTACCATCGCCACGCGCCAGAAACCCCCAATTCAACTTTTTGCCCCTCCCATGCGGAAACAAAGTTTTGGTTACGAGCATGCGGTAAGAGAACAACGCGTTACGAATATGCACCAAAGACAGAAAGCGGTCAGGATGGCAAGAGGGTGAGTCAGGGGATTAAGAGGTGACTTAGCAGCGGTACGACGGGTTGAGCGACGGAAGCAGCAGCAGTCGCTCCCAGCAGCAGCCCTCCCAGCAGCAGCAGCGCAAGTGGAGCTCGTTTGGCGTGTGAAGGAGTGGCGTGGTCAGCAGGGCATGCAGGACGCAGGCCGTGCGTCATCCCACTGCCCTCCCTCCTGGAACAAGGGCATGGGCTGGTGAGAATGAGAATAAAGGATACGGGATGCAGGAAACTGGTCGAGGATGGAATAAAGCCATGGAAAAGGATCACAAGCGACAAATGAAGCAAAGGCAGGGAAAACTGGAAGAACTGAAAAGTGAAAACAAGGTGGAAGGATGCAGTGAAAACAGAGAGGCGATGGTAGCCCATGGCACTAGGTTGGCGAGCTAGCGGGCAAGGGGGACGAGGTAAGGAGGAGACGCGAGCATGCAACCCCCCAACGACTCTAGTATGAGCTCAAGCCGCCCCAGTGCCATGCGCTACCATCGCCACGCGCCAGAAACCCCCAATTCAACTTTTTGCCCCTCCCATGCGGAAATGAAGTTTTGGTTACGAGCATGCGGTGAGAGAACAACGCGTTACGAAAATGAACCAAAGACAGAAAGCGGTCAGGATGGCAAGAGGGTGAGTCAGGGGATTAAGAGGTGACTTAGCAGCGGTACGACGGGTTGAGCGGCGGAAGCAGCGGCAGACGCTCCCAGCAGCAGCCCTCCCAGCAGCAGCAGCGCCAGTAGAGCTCGTTTGGCGCGTGAAGGAGTGGCGTGGTCAGCAGGGCATGCAGGACGCAGGCCGTGCGTCATCCCACTGCCCTCCCTCCTGCAACAAGGGCATGGGCTGCTGAGAATGAGAATAAAGGATACGGGATGCAGGAAACTGGTCGAGGATGGAATAAAGCCATGGAAAAGGATCACAAGCGACAAATGAAGCAAAGGCAGGGAAAACTGGAAGAATTGAAAAGTGAAAACAAGGTGGAAGGATGCAGTGAAAACAGAGAGGCGATGGTAGCCCATGGCACTAGGTTGGCGAGCTAGCGGGCAAGGGGGACGAGGTAAGAAGGAGACGCGAGCATTCTACCCCCCTACGACTCTAGTATGAGCTCAAGTCGCCCCAGTGCCATGCGCTACCATCGCCACGCGCCAGAAACCCCCAATTCAACTTTTTGCCCCTCCCATGCGGAAACAAAGTTTTGGTTACGAGCATGCGGTAAGAGAACAACGCGTTACGAATATGCACCAAAGACAGAAAGCGGTCAGGATGGCAAGAGGGTGAGTCAGGGGATTAAGAGGTGACTTAGCAGCGGTACGACGGGTTGAGCGACGGAAGCAGCAGCAGTCGCTCCCAGCAGCAGCCCTCCCAGCAGCAGCAGCGCAAGTGGAGCTCGTTTGGCGTGTGAAGGAGTGGCGTGGTCAGCAGGGCATGCAGGACGCAGGCCGTGCGTCATCCCACTGCCCTCCCTCCTGGAACAAGGGCATGGGCTGGTGAGAATGAGAATAAAGGATACGGGATGCAGGAAACTGGTCGAGGATGGAATAAAGCCATGGAAAAGGATCACAAGCGACAAATGAAGCAAAGGCAGGGAAAACTGGAAGAACTGAAAAGTGAAAACAAGGTGGAAGGATGCAGTGAAAACAGAGAGGCGATGGTAGCCCATGGCACTAGGTTGGCGAGCTAGCGGGCAAGGGGGACGAGGTAAGGAGGAGACGCGAGCATGCAACCCCCCAACGACTCTAGTATGAGCTCAAGCCGCCCCAGTGCCATGCGCTACCATCGCCACGCGCCAGAAACCCCCAATTCAACTTTTTGCCCCTCCCATGCGGAAATGAAGTTTTGGTTACGAGCATGCGGTGAGAGAACAACGCGTTACGAAAATGAACCAAAGACAGAAAGCGGTCAGGATGGCAAGAGGGTGAGTCAGGGGATTAAGAGGTGACTTAGCAGCGGTACGACGGGTTGAGCGGCGGAAGCAGCGGCAGACGCTCCCAGCAGCAGCCCTCCCAGCAGCAGCAGCGCCAGTAGAGCTCGTTTGGCGCGTGAAGGAGTGGCGTGGTCAGCAGGGCATGCAGGACGCAGGCCGTGCGTCATCCCACTGCCCTCCCTCCTGCAACAAGGGCATGGGCTGCTGAGAATGAGAATAAAGGATACGGGATGCAGGAAACTGGTCGAGGATGGAATAAAGCCATGGAAAAGGATCACAAGCGACAAATGAAGCAAAGGCAGGGAAAACTGGAAGAATTGAAAAGTGAAAACAAGGTGGAAGGATGCAGTGAAAACAGAGAGGCGATGGTAGCCCATGGCACTAGGTTGGCGAGCTAGCGGGCAAGGGGGACGAGGTAAGAAGGAGACGCGAGCATTCTACCCCCCTACGACTCTAGTATGAGCTCAAGTCGCCCCAGTGCCATGCGCTACCATCGCCACGCGCCAGAAACCCCCAATTCAACTTTTTGCCCCTCCCATGCGGAAACAAAGTTTTGGTTACGAGCATGCGGTAAGAGAACAACGCGTTACGAATATGCACCAAAGACAGAAAGCGGTCAGGATGGCAAGAGGGTGAGTCAGGGGATTAAGAGGTGACTTAGCAGCGGTACGACGGGTTGAGCGACGGAAGCAGCAGCAGTCGCTCCCAGCAGCAGCCCTCCCAGCAGCAGCAGCGCAAGTGGAGCTCGTTTGGCGTGTGAAGGAGTGGCGTGGTCAGCAGGGCATGCAGGACGCAGGCCGTGCGTCATCCCACTGCCCTCCCTCCTGGAACAAGGGCATGGGCTGGTGAGAATGAGAATAAAGGATACGGGATGCAGGAAACTGGTCGAGGATGGAATAAAGCCATGGAAAAGGATCACAAGCGACAAATGAAGCAAAGGCAGGGAAAACTGGAAGAACTGAAAAGTGAATACAAGGTGGAAGGATGCAGTGAAAACAGAGAGGCGATGGTAGCCCATGGCACTAGGTTGGCGAGCTAGCGGGCAAGGGGGACGAGGTAAGGAGGAGACGCGAGCATGCAACCCCCCAACGACTCTAGTATGAGCTCAAGCCGCCCCAGTGCCATGCGCTACCATCGCCACGCGCCAGAAACCCCCAATTCAACTTTTTGCCCCTCCCATGCGGAAATGAAGTTTTGGTTACGAGCATGCGGTGAGAGAACAACGCGTTACGAAAATGAACCAAAGACAGAAAGCGGTCAGGATGGCAAGAGGGTGAGTCAGGGGATTAAGAGGTGACTTAGCAGCGGTACGACGGGTTGAGCGGCGGAAGCAGCAGCAGTCGCTCCCAGCAGCAGCCCTCCCAGCAGCAACAGCGCCAGTGGAGCTCGTTTGGCGCGTGAAGGAGTGGCGTGGTCAGCAGGGCATGCAGGACGCAGGCCGTGCGTCATCCCACTGCCCTCCCTCCTGGAACAAGGGCATGGGCTGGTGAGAATGAGAATAAAGGATACGGGATGCAGGAAACTGGTCGAGGATGGAATAAAGCCACGAAAAAGGATCACAAGCGACAAATGAAGCAAAGGCAGGGAAAACTGGAAGAATTGAAAAGTGAAAACAAGGTGGAAGGATGCAGTGAAAACAGAGAGGCGATGGTAGCCCATGGCACTAGGTTGGCGAGCTAGCGGGCAAGGGGGACGAGGTAAGAAGGAGACGCGAGCATTCTACCCCCCTACGACTCTAGGACGAGCTCAAGCCGCCCCAGTGCCATGCGCTACCATCGCCACGCGCCAGAAACAACCAATTCAACTTTTTGCCCCTCCCATGCGGAAATGAAGTTTTGGTTACGAGCATGCGGTGAGAGAACAACGCGTCACGAAAATGAACCAAAGACAGCAAGCGGTCAGGATGGCAAGAGGGTGAGTCAGGGGATTAAGAGGTGACTTAGCAGCGGTACGACGGGTTGAGCGACGGAAGCAGCAGCAGTCGCTCCAAGCAGCAGCCCTCCCAGCAGCAGCAGCGCCAGTGGAGCTCGTTTGGTGCGTGGAGGAGTGGCGTGGTCAGCAGGGCATGCAGGACGCAGGCCGTGCGTCATCCCACTGCCCTCCCTCCTGGAACAAGGGCATGGGCTGGTGAGAATGAGAATAAAGGATACGGGATGCAGGAAACTGGTCGAGGATGAAATAAAGCCATGGAAAAGGATCACAAGCGACAAATGAAGCAAAGGCAAGGAAAACTGGAAGAATTGAAAAGTGAAAACAAGGTGGAAGGATGCAGTGAAAACAGAGAGGCGATGGTAGCCCATGACACTAGGTTGGCGAGCTAGCGGGCAAGGGGGACGAGGTAAGAAGGAGACGCGAGCATTCTACCCCCCTACGACTCTAGGACGAGCTCAAGCCGCCCCAGTGCCATGCGCTACCATCGCCACGCGCCAGAAACCCCCAATTCAACTTTTTGCCCCTCCCATGCGGAAATGAAGTTTTGGTTACGAGCATGCGGTGAGAGAACAACACGTTACGAAAATGAACCAAAGACAGAAAGCGGTCAGGATGGCAAGAGGGTGAGTCAGGGGATTAAGAGGTGACTTAGCAGCGGTACGACGGGTTGAGCGACGGAAGCAGCAGCAGTCGCTCCCAGCAGCAGCCCTCCCAGCAGCAGCAGCGCCAGTGGAGCTCGTTTGGCGCGTGAAGGAGTGGCGTGGTCAGCAGGGCATGCAGAACGCAGGCCGTACGTCATCCCACTGCCCTCCCTCCTGGAACAAGGGCATGGGCTGGTGAGAATGAGAATAAAGGATACGGGATGCAGGAAACTGGTCGAGGATGGAATAAAGCCATGGAAAAGGATCACAAGCGACAAATGAAGCCAAGGCAGGGAAAACTGGAAGAATTGAAAAGTGAAAACAAGGTGGAAGGATGCAGTGAAAACAGAGAGGCGATGGTAGCCCATGGCACTAGGTTGGTGAGCTAGCGGGCAAGGGGGACGAGGTAAGAAGGAGACGCGAGCATTCTACCCCCCTACGACTCTAGGACGAGCTCAAGCCGCCCCAGTGCCATATGCTATCATCGCCTTGCGGAATTGATTTTTTGGTTACGAGCATGCACTGAGAAATCAAAGCGTTAAGAAAATAAACCAAAGACAGAATGGCAAGGGAGCGAGTAAGGGTGTGAAGAGGGGACTTAGCGGTATTAGGGGTTGCTGAGCGATGGGAGCAGCAGCCGACATTCCAAGTCCCAACAGGATGCATCGCCATCGCCTTCGCCGTCGCATTGAGCGTCGAATTCGCCTTCTCCACCATCTATCGTCGCCGTCATCACTCAGACCGGCGACGATACGACAGCATTAACGGCGACTCGACCGTCAGCATCGACGAACACGTCGCAGTCGTCAACCTTCCTCCATTATGCCTTGATCGTCGACATCTCAGTCGGCAACGTGAGATTTCACCGGCTTAAAGTCGCCTCGTCACCGTCAGAACTCGCAGTCAGCACGAATCGTCAATCGTCGTCGCCGTAAGACCTCGCGATCTCAACATCAGAATACGCCGTCCTAATCGCGCGATCCCCAAGACTCGCCGTGTTAATCGCGCGATCCTCAATACTCGTCATCGCAGTCGTGAACGAGATTTCGCGTCTCGATCGTCATCCCGTCCGCAACGTGAGCTTGCGTCTCGCCGATGTTCAATCGTCCCAATTACTAAGGCTCCAATCGACACCGTCCGAAACTCCGAGGCGCACACCGTCCGGAACTCCGCAGGCGCATATCGTCACCGTCCGAAACTCCGCAGGCGCATGATATCGTCGCCATCAGAACTCCGCATCGGAATCGCCCTGGTCATCAACTCCATCAGACTTCTCCGCTTCGGTTTTGCGCCTTCGCCGTCAACGCAGCTGCCGTCATCAACGTGAAACCTCCCCGTCACCGTTGGAAGATCGTCGCCGTCGGATCTCCATGATACTCGACACCATGATCAGAAGACGTCAACCGTCACCGGCAGAAGATAATCGTCACCCTCAGAAGATAATCGTCACCCTCAGAACTCCCAGAAGTACCACTTTTCACCGTCAGAAGACGTTGATCGTTACCGTTAGAGCTCCTCTCATCGGAATATGATATTCGCTGTCAGAAATGTCTCGATTGTCGCCGTCATCATCTCTATCGTCGTCGACAGAAATCGCCGTCCAAATAAACCGTCTCGTATCACCGATTCAGATGTAAGATTTTATCGTTTTTGTCGCCGCCGTGCACATGAACGGCGTCAGTCTGAAATGGCTATGATGTAGCCGTCGCCAAGTGAACCATGATTTAATGAGCTGAAGAAGAGCTGAGACGCATCACGAAGAACCGGATTCACCTCGCGAAACTTCACGTCACGAACCCGCATCAAACAGCCTTGCTCCAGAAATTTCTCAATGATGCTAGGATCACCTGGTGCTTCGGAAAACGACCTGATGCTAGTTCTTTGTGACGAACGCCTAAACTAACGTAGTAGCACTATATCATAAACAAATCGACTGTGACTATGATTGCGATAACGGTAGACGATAGGCACGTACTAGCTGACGAAACGAGCCGAGCCGTGAGAATCCATGGATATCGCTACTAGCAAAACTCCAATAGAGGTGCTCTGAATGGCTAGAGAAACCACAAGAGGTACCAAGACTTAGTTGAGTTTAAGATTAAAATTTAAACCTAGTTAATGGTTGGTAGCGGAACTTCAGGCGACAGCCATGGATTCTAAGAAACCGAACAAGGACGTCTAAGAGTCTGAGTGAGAACATAGCAGGAATGATGTGCAGGCAGTGTGGTTTGAGAAGTTCAGTGAAGTAGTTCAGGGAATGTAGAGAGAGATCCAGAGCGGTTTTTAGAGATTCACTGAAGCGAGAGGTGGGCTGAGGCAGCACATAGCTCAAGGACGAGACATCCGCTCCCCTTTCCCTGCTTTGGTGCAGGCCGCCGCACCGTCGGCGGACAGCCTCAGTTTCGCAATTCGTGAACCCAGAGCCTTGGCCTTTCGCTTGGGGGATGATTGATTAGCGAATATTTGGACAGGTTTCTTGAGCACAGTTACAGCATATCCGCAGCGCGGTTGTATCATGGTTCCGCCTGTTTGCGCGGGAAACAGTTCCACATGTCTGACAGACGCTCATAGCTGTTCGATGCATCGAGTCGGGTGATCCAACGGATGAGCTGAACGTCAATGTTTGTGCAATACGTCTACACGAATATGAAGTTTTTAGAAACTGCGAAACACTTTAAATAGATGGATATGAAAACGACATTGCTTGTAATGGCAAGTGCTAAACACCCTTCTCCAAATAGAGGGCAGAAGCCATTTGGCCTCCAGCCACGTTTTCGTTTGAATTTTCAAAGGTTTTACTTCCCACCCACCCAGCCACCCTATGCTAGTTGGATGAGAATGTTGCACTCATCCCATCCGAGCATCTCTACACTACACCACTACGCAAGCAACTGGCTCTTCCTCATACGAAGATCACTTCTAGCCGAGCACAGGGGTGTGCAGTCACGTGTCCCACCACCTGAGACGAGTTCCGGAACCACGCCTCACCCCACAACGCCTCTCTCTGCGTCGAGCCCGCCGGGTATATCCTGTAGATTTTCAAAGCCCATGCCTTCTCATCCCCTCCAAGCGACGCCGGCCGCTTCCCCACCCACACCGGCCGGTACGTCTTTTTCTGAAAGCTGCGCCTTATGGCTAAAGTGAGTCCTCTTAAAGTGAGGTGGTCACTGCGCAAGAACACCGACGTGAAGTGGAACGTCCCCCGTTCCCTCACGTACAGGTGGTATACCACCAGCTTCTCCCCCTCGCGCTTCCCCGGCGCCTCGCACCGGCACGGGCGGCGGGTTTTGGCAGCATCCAGGTCCTTTCTCCGGATCCGGTCGGCAAGGAAGATACAGAGGCGGCAAGAGGAGTGAACAGCTGAAAGATCCATGTTGGCTATAAATGCCTGGGAAGGCCCAACTTTCTTCCACGCGAGCATCTCATCGTATGCCGTCTGGTTACCAGCAAGCGTAACCATCTGCTGCGCCACCCGGGGTACATCCTCCAAAGTTTTTATTTCCAGATAGGAGTTGGGGGAAGGCGCAAACTCGGCAATGTTGGGCGCGCCAATGACGACGGGGATGGAGCCGGCTGCGAGGCACTGCCAGTACTTCTCAGTGACGTAGTCGGCTTCACAGGTGTTTTCAAAGGCGAGGGAGAAGAAGTGCCGTGCGAGCACGGGGAGTTTGTCGGATTCGTATGGCATGTTGTTGAGACAGCGCCCGTATGAGTGAACCTCCATGTGTTGACTCAGCTCTTTTATCGCCTGGTGATGGGATTGGCATGGAGAAAGGGGAGAGAAGGGAAGAGAAGGCACGGAACGCGAGATGCGGCAGAGAAGGTGGGGCATGTTGTTGAGACAGCGCCCATAGGAATGCACCTCCATGTGCTGACTCAGCTCCTTAACTGCCTGGGATAAGGGGAGGAAACTGGGAGGAGAGGAGAGGCGGGGGCTGCGAGGCACTGCCAGTGCTTGTCAGTGGCGTAATCGCCTTCACAGGTGTTTTCAAAGGCGAGGGAGATGTGACAGCGTGCCGGCACGGGCAGCTTGTTGGATTCATGCGGCATGTTGTTGAGACATAGGCTGTACGAAAGCGAATCCATGTGCCGCAGCGACATCGACTCAACTCCTTCACAGCCTGGTGATGGGATTGGCATGGGAAGAGAAGGCAACGATTGTGAGATGCGGATGACGATGTGCAACAGTTGCTGCTGTTGGTGGCAGGCAGTTGCTGATGAAGGCAGCAGCGTGAGAGGCGGAGAGCGGTGGAAAGGGTGGAGTGCGGGGAAGTGGGGTGGAGAGGGGTGCAAAGGGAAATGGCATCTGACCTCGAGCCTGAAGTTGTTGGCACGGCAGTTGCTGATGAACGCAGCAGCAAGAGCCGAGGCGGTCTTGTTGACGGGCGGGCGCATGACATCATACTCCTCCCATGACCCGTACTGCACTGGCACGTCTGAATCGTAATGCACTGTCATCACCACCTGTTTTTGCAATGGAAGGGCACGCATAGGGACAAGAGAAGAGAAGAGAGAGGACCGCATGACATTGTGCTCCTCCCATGACCCGTACTGCACTGGCACGTCTGAATCGTAGTGCACTGTCATCACCACCTGTTGGGGTTAAAGAGGAGAAGAAACAAGGGAGACAAGAAGGGGAAGGGGGGCGAGGGATGGGGAAAGAGCTCTAGGGAATGACATCATACTCCTCCCATGACCCGTACTGCACTGGCACGTCAGAGTCATAATGCACTGTCATCACCACCTGTTGGGGTTGTGGGGGAACGAGGGAGTGAGAAAGGATGTAAGAAGGGTGAATCACATCATACTCTTTCCTTCAACGCAACCTACCACGCTCGTCCCACAATTCTGAGCCCACCACTCACTACACTCACTCTAACACCACCACCCCACGCAGCGCCGCTGCTCGCTTTCTTCCCAAGACCCACTGCACCCCACCACACTCCACGCAACTCTACTCCACCCCACCCCACCCCTCACACTCACAGCATGGTCTCTGTGCGCCCATGCAGGATCGCTGCTTCTGTAGAGCCCCCGCGGCTCCATGGATCGCAGCACCGCTGCTCCCTTGCTCCCTTGCGCAGTGAACACCAGCTCCCTTCACTGCACCCCTCCACACCCCTCCACACACCTCGTTACAACCTTCCACCTGTCACTCACTGCATGATCTCTGTGTGCCCATGCAGGGTCGTTGCTCCGGTGGTACCCCCGCGACTCCATTGATCGCAGCACCGCAGCTCCCCTGCTTCACACTGCACTGCACCGCACCACACCTTTCCACACACCTCATTACACCCTTTTTCTCACAGCATGATCTCTGTGCGCCCATGCCGGGTCGTTGCTCTTGTAGTACCCCCGCGGCTCCATCGATCGCAGCACCGCCTTGTGCCGAGGCACGCCGCCCGCCAGGCTGGCATCCAGCTGCGACGGGCGGCGCTTGCCAACCATCTCGCACGGTACGTCACACGGGTACCTGCGGGGGGTCTAATTTGCGAAAAGGGGAGAACGGGGAATGGGGGCGAAGAGGGGGAGGCGGGGTGAGGGGAGGACCAGGAAGAAAAAGGGCGGGGCATAGTGGTTCTGAGCTTGCATGTCATGCTGCATGGTGTCATGCAATCATGGTTCATGCAATCGTGCTATCATGCGCTATCATGCTATCATGCTATCATGCTATCATGCTATCATGCAATCATGCTATCATGCTATCATGAGAACATGCTATCATGCAATCATAATATCCTGGCATAATTTTATCATGCTATCATGCACTCATGCTGTTACACTCTCATTCTATCATGCTATCACGCTATCATGGTATAGAATACGACCAACCCCACCCACTTTTCGTGGATGGACATACCTCGTATGCCATCACTGCGATTGGCTGCTTCTCAAAGTCCCTCCCAAACGCCACGTCATCAGCTTCTTGCAGCCACGAGCGACACGTCAGCCCGTCAGGGGCGCCCTGCAGTGGGGACCACTCTGATGGCTCGTCCAATGGGGACTGCCAAACCGGCTCCCCCTCCCCCTCCCCCTCCTCCTCGCTCGATTCCCCTCCCTCTCCCCCCCTGCCGCCCCCTCTGCCCTCACCTTCCCCCCCTCCCCCTTCCGCCATCCCCCCCTCGTCCATCCCCATGTCGTCTCCGCTCCCCGTGAAGGACATGTCCCCTTCCCCGCCTTCCCCCCCGCCCTCCCTGCCGCCCTCCCCGCCGCCCTCCCCGTTGCCCCTCCCCGCGCCAGGCTTATCCTCCCCCCTCCCCCTAACCTCGTCCGCCTCCCCCGCTCTCCCCCTATCGTCATCCTCCCTCCCCCTCCCCCGATCTTCGTCCGTCCCCCTGCCCCGCAACGTGGCCTCATCTACAATCACCTCCTGTCCGCTCTGCGTCCCGTCCACCATCCAATCATCGTCGCCGCTTCTCAGCTCCATGCCTTTCCGCTCCGCCTCCTCCCCCCCGCCTCCCCCGCCTCCCCCCCTCTCCTCATCCACTATCAGCGGCCGAGTCGTCTGCGTCCCGTCCACCATCCAATCATCGTCGCCGCTCCTAAACTCCACGCCTTTCCGCTCCGACTCCTCCCCCCCGCCGCCAGTGAATCTCCGAGTCGCATCGCGCGGCCCCGAGTCGTCCTGCGCATCGATCCCGCCGCCAGCGAATTTTCGCACCCACTTGCGCTCGTGGCCCCCGTACCCGGCGGCGCCATGCGAAGCTTCGTAGGTCCGTGGTCCGCCGAGGTGAATCGAATCCGCGTCGGACTCCCGCTGCACGTTCCCCCCGCCGCTTGCGCTGAATAGCTTCGTCAAATCGTGACCGTTCGATTGGCCGTGGCCAGCCGTCGATGCGCTCTGCCGTTGCGCATCGGATCGCGGGGAGAATTTAAGCTTAAGAATATAAAGACCTTGTGCGACGACGAGTAGCAGCAGCAAGCGGCCGCACAGCTGGCCGCCGCCGCCGCCGCCTCGCCCTGGCGCGCCTCGGTGGTGCGACAGTGCGGATGTGCCTCTGTGCGCCTGTGCGACGGCACGATGGTGCTGTGACGACGGGCGATTGGATCGCGACATGTGTGCGACCACAGCGAGCAGCAAGGTGCTACGATTGAGCACGTCCGCCCATCTTCAGACGAAACCGAGGTCGTGCCACATGGAACTCATGGTGTCGGTGGTGGGCAGGGAGGCCTTGCGGAATCTAGGAATTGCAGCCTGGAGATTTGATCAGAGGGCGAACGCGAGAAACCGTTTTCTAGGTTGCCAGATTTGGATGGTTCAAATAAAAATTTCATTTAGAACCTACATGACAAACCGAGACACGGTTATCTTATACGAACAATAAAGAAAACATCAGTAAAATCATGCAGCCCAATCTAGTTTTACCACAGGTATTTAAATCGGTATCTACTTACACACAGACGTTGATCCAGCGAGTATGGTACGCATACGACAATTGTAGTCAATCCAATTGTAGGCGTGCACATCTACAAACCTCACTATGTAATACAATTCCATGAATCGGCTGAATAAAGATTCAGCCGCCTTGCCTGGATGACAAAGACCTGACTCAACTCAAACCACCATGAGCGAAATTGTAGGCAGCAGCCATGGATCAGCCATGAATTATAATGCAACAGCCGTGGTTCAGACCAGAAAATTCAAAGCACCAGCCAGGGCACTTCAACCAAGCCAACTATGCCCACCACCCCAGCAGTGGGCCCAATCCAGAGCAACGCTCCCGCCGCCCACCGCGAAGCAATATTCAATCTGCTCAGAGCAATTTCCAGCTGCCCGAATCGGACCAAACCCAGCTGCCCGACTATGAGCAGATCCCAGCCCTGCTGCTCAAGCTGTAGCCTCTACCTGAATGGACGCCTCGCTCTCACCGCTCTTGGCGCATTCCCTCTCCCCCAACGCAGCTCTCAGCCTGCTCCGCAGCTCCCCGCTCAGCCTCAGCGATTCCGCCACACTCTCCGATTGCCACCCTTCCTCGATCTTGCTTGGCGTCGCGCTGGCGGCACCAGCGGAAGAAGACTGGGCCACTCTCTCCGCCAGAGTTGCGCGGATTGCGCCTGCGCTGTCTCCCGCGCCTGCGCCCGCGCCTTCTTCGCTGCTGCTCGCGCGGGTCGCGCCTCCTTCCGAGGGTCCCGGCAGCAGACCCGCGCGCACGAGCAGCGCTTCCTTCGCGGCGTCGGAGAACAGCTTCGCCGCCGCCCCGCTGCGCCGCTCCGCCAGCTCCGCGCGCAGCTGTTGCGAGGGCGTCAGCGTCCGCAGGGGAGTCTGCTGCGCGCCGATTGATGACGTTGCGCTCGAAGAGGGGGATACCCCCTGGCCGACGCACGAGGGGGAGTTTTCCGACAGGCTCACGATGCGCGAAGGGGAAGGGGCACGCGCAGATTGCGCCGATGAGGGGGTGCGGAGCGCGGAGGCGGAAGAGGCGGAGGAACAAGACACTGAGACTGCCCCGGCGCGATGCGCGGAACGACGCACACGAGACAGCCGCGGAACGGAGGGGGGGCTTCCGCCAGTGGTATCCGCGCTGGAGGCGGCGGGAGAAAGCGCGGAGGACCTTTGCGGAGAAGACATAATCTCAGGACTGGTCACCTCGTCGCTGACAGGTAGCAGCCCCACGCTTGCGGACTGCGACGCGGTAGACTCCTTCTGCGGCGACTGTGCGACGGCCGGCGACTGGTTCTGCGACTGCGCGTTGGGCGACAGGAGAGTGAAGCCGTCGAGTCCGGCCTGCTTGAGTAGCGCGTCGCCCGAATTGGCGGCGTCCGCCGGGGGGTTAGAGCGCGACCATGGCAGCACCTCGCTGAACAGCCGCTGCCCGGATAGCAGATCCTGAATCAACGAGAACGCTCCGGCGGATGACGCGGCAGCGGAAGAGGCGGAGGTGACGGAGGACGCTGATGACGCGGGTTGCTGGTTCTCCGCGTTCGACGGCGAGGTTGGCGCTGGTGGCTTGGAGCCGAGAACTTCAGGAGAAGATGGGGTGGTGGAGAGAGAGGGTTGCGTGACCGAGTCGTACATCTTGCGGATGGTAGGCGGCTCGTACGCGCGGATACCGCGGCCGCTGATGAGACCTGCGTGCTCCCTGTCCTCCTGCTCGTGCATGTGGTGCAGCTGGAACGACAGCTGCATGTCTTCTTGCTTTACCTTCTGAAACCGCTCTCTTATTATCGCGATGTCGGCTTTAAATTCCGCGAGTTCGGCTTTTCGTCTGCGGCGGTCCGCGTCGCTGACGGTTAGGAGGGTCATTGTTGACGACCTGGATTGATGCGGTTCGATATCCATTAGGAGGCGAGATTAGGACGAGAAATTAGGCCGATGTCGTAGCTATTTGACTTGGAGTGACGTGACACAGAACTACATAACGACAATAATGTGAAGATAGGAAGAAGAAAATCTTGGGATGGCGTGTGCCTGGTTCGCCAAGGGCTGGGTTCGAATCGAAAGCCGATTCGATTGTTTTGAGGTGGTTTTGGTTGGGTGAAGTGGGTTGTTGCACGGCACAACATGAAAGTTGGGGTCGTTGGGATTGGTTTGGTGGGGAGGGAATAAGGTGGTGGTGGTGGAGGTGGTGGTCGCGAGGGGAGCACGAAGGGCGGCGCTGGAAGGATAGCGACTCGAGAGGTTGAGGTGGGCGACTCGTGATCCGACGGCGACGTGTTTCGGATGTGTTGACATTGGATGGCACGGATGGGGGAACTGACGGTCAGGTGCGCAGTTGGCGGGAAGCGTGTGAGGAAAAATGGATTCGATATGGATTGCTTCGGCTGAACACTGAAAATCAATTCACCACCTTAGCAAACTGTATTTGTCATGTCTACAAACTAAACTTGATTTCAATTCTCAAGCATGGTTAATCTTGAGCAGTCAATACCGAGTACGAATCCCCCCTGCGATTTTCCAGGAGCGCGCTACTTTTATTGCGCCCCTTGCCAGCACGTTCCGCGGGGACGCCACACGCACCGATGCGACGAGCATAGACGACAATCTTTGTGCTGTGCCGTGTAGCGTCGCAGGCGCATTCGACGTCATAGGCTCATGCGACGAGCCGCCTATGTGACTCTCGCTCCTCGTGGCTAGCTGGCTTCGAGCGCGCGCTAGGAATCTGTAAATATTCATCTGCTGATTTATTTTTTCCGTGGCACGCTATCACTGTGCTCCTTCCCCCATGGCGCAAGCGCTGAAGCTCTTCCATGCCGCTCGGCGCGCTGCATCGCGCGCAGCTGACGCGGGCCCATCACCGCTTTCCGCCTTCCGCAATTCCCCGTCGTCCCCACTTCTTCCGCCGCGCTTTCCTCCGCCTTGCGCGGGCAGCCCTTTCCCCGCCAAACCATGCCCGTCCGTGACCGATCAAGCGCTAACCGGCGGAATAATAGAACGTAGCGCTACTCACCTCCGCGCCCCCATTAATGAGTCATTCGCCGCCGCTCCAGCCTTTCCCCCCGCCACCCCACCATCCACCGCTCTCCGCGCCGTTTCCGCCTTCCGCCACTTCCTTGCCGCGCCCGCGCCTTCCCCTTCGCCATCCCTTCCGCCACCACCCGCCGTGCATTCCCGCGCAGCTTCGACCCCTGGCGGAAACGGGATCAGCGGGGCCACATGCGGGGGAGGGGTGCGCGTGAGGGGGATGAGCGGGGGAAGCGGGGGGAGCATCTATGTGCGATCGACGCGGGAGCCAAGCGGGTTGGCATCGGTGCCGCTGGTGCCGCTCGTTCTCGGTCTAGCTGGTGCCATCCCATTCGTCACCCTCGCACCGCCCATATGCTCCCTCGTTCCCCTCCCTGTCAGTACCCCTCCTCTCCTCCTCTCCACCTCTCCTCTTCACCTCTCCTGCATCCCCTTTCCTCCTCCTCTCCCTGTCGTTCCCCTCTTCTCCTCTCCTCCCGTCGCGATCACCCAACTGCGATACATCCCCGTGGCCCCTAGGCCTTGTCCCTCCATTCCAACCCCCTCCCCCCCCCATTCCCCATCCCTTGTACCTCTTCTCTCCCCGCTCATCCCCTCGCTGCGTCCCATTTTTTTAGCAGCGCAGGCGGCGTACGGGGCAGCCATCCTCGCCTTTCCTAAGCCTTTTTTTTCCTCCCATTCTCCCTCACCTCATCCTCCCCCCATCCACCACACGTGCTGGCAACGCAGCCAGCAGCAGCACAGGCGGCGTACGGGGCAGCCATCCTCGCCTTCCTTAAGCCTTCCCTTTCCTTTTCTCCCATTCTCCCCCGTGCGCCCAGGAGCTGCTGGCAACACAGCCGGCAGCAGCGCAGGCGGCGTACGGGGCAGCCATCCTCGCCTTCCTGGGGGGACCGCACTGGGGGCTCGCCATGGCCCGATACGCCGCCAGTCAGTGCTGCCATCCCCTGCCCTCCTTGTCGCTCCCTGCCCTCCTTGTCGTTGTCGCCCCTGCCCTCCTTGTCGTTGTCGCCCCTGCCCTCCTTGTCGCTCCTTGCCCTGATTTCTCTTCCCTCTCGCTGCGCACTGGGGGCTCGCCATGGCCCGATACGCCGCCAGTCAGTGCTGCCGCCCCCTGCCCTCCTCCCCCTGCCGCTTCCCTCCTCCTTCTTGCTGCTTCTTGCTGCTTCTTGCTGCTTCTTGCTGCTTCTTTCTGCCCCTGAATTCTGCGCTGCTGCCACCCGTGCCCTCAACCACCTCTTTGTCCATCCCTGCCCTCACTGCCTCCCTCCTCTCTCCACCTTGCCCCCTCTTCTCTCCTCCCCTGCTCTTCTTTCTCTTCACCTTGCCCCATGTGTCGTACATACACAGCCACGTCAGAGGCGAGTCTAGGCAACTTCTCAGTCTCAGCTGCCCAGTGAGTGCTGTGCGGTTCAGTGCAGTGCAGTGAGTGCGGTGTTGTGTGGTTCAGTGCGGTGCAGTGAGTGCTGCGCATGGAGTGAGTGCTGTCCGTTATCCTCCATCTCAGCCATCCGTATCTCTCTGCCTCTATCCCGAAATCTCAGCCATCCATCTCTCTCCCCATATCGCCCTCATCTCACACCACCAGGTACACATGGAGTGTGGCGCCATCCCTGGCGGCATGGGTGGCGCTGCTGTTGCCAGACGGCCCCAAGTTTGCTCTCCTCCTCTCCTCCTTCCTCCTCGTACGTCATCCATCCCTCTTTGCCCTCCACTCAATCCCTTTCTCCCTTTGTTCGCATGGACCCTGAATTGCAGCACAATTGCAATTGCATCTCGATCTGCCTACACAATTGCAAGTCCGTGAGATGCTTGCCTCAAGCATGCCATAATGGTGCAATTTGCATGTGCGCATTTGCACATCCCTTCTTGTCCCTTTGCGCTCTCTCCTGTGTGTGAGCAGGTGTTGGGTGTGGACACAGTCTTGGCGCGCATGGCATTGCTGCCCTCATGGTACACTCCTTCCTTCCAATCAGCATCCATGCAACTTTAGTTTTCCATCCTATGCTGCAATCTTCCGTTCTCAATCCAATCTAAACCCTAAACCGTCACACGATAACACGCCCATCACGGTCCTACTCGCCGCACCCTCTGCCCTTCATCCCTTCACTTCCCTCCCTGCCAGGTACCTGCCTCTCCGAGTGCTCCTCTCCTCCATCGCCCTCCTCAGCCTCGCCACCACTGCTTTCACCATCGTCACTGGCAATGCTATCTCACAATCATCCCCCCCTCCCGCTGCTGCTCCCTCGCAAGATGTTCAACAACCCGTTCATTCCTCCCATCCCTCCTCCGCTCAACCCTTATCTGCTCAACCCGCATTCACCCATCCTTCATCCTCTGACTCCACTCCTTCAAGAAAGTAGTTGGATTGTATGCACTTGTATGTCCGGGCAGGGTGGGAAGCAGACCTCATAGCGTGCAGAAGAAGCATGATTAGCGCTCGTGGATGGGTAGGCCTCAAAGAGTGCAGAAGAGGCCTGATGCATGCTCAAGATGCTAAGAGCTGCTCATGCTAGGGTATGCTATGCATACATGAGCCTCCCCTTCGGTCAAAACAGGGAGGGCCTACTCACTAGCCATGGTTCATGATACACATTCGTGTTTAGTCCCAAATGCATATAGTGGTACTGAAATCAAGTCATAGCGGGGCAAGACAACAAAACTTAAAAAATGATCTGATAGCACAGCGCTGACCCTTGCGCATTGGAATAAACCTTCTATTGGTGCTCTTTTCCAACACCAAGCCATACATTACAGAACAGCTCGCTTTGTTTCCAAAAGGCATGTTCACCAAATGATGGTCTAGCCAGACACATACGGTAGTCTCAGCTGACTTTAGACTTGGAAGGGGCTTTTCGCTTCCTGGATGCTAGCTTGGCTGCAGAGCTGCGCATTCCGAGGTAAACGAGTAGGGCTCCCACCAGAGAAAGATTCTGCAATGGTGGCATGGGGGAGAGGAAGAGCTGATTGGCGCAAAAATCACACGTAGGCCTGATTCGACTGTACAGGGAGCAAAACAAGAGAACAAAATGACATAGCACGGCACCAGCATCATGGGTGACGAACTGCGAGATGCAATTCATGGAAGGTGACAAGATGTCATGCCATTCCTGCAAACTCATTGGAGTTAAAATGCTCAAGGATTCGAATCGGAAAAAAAAAAAAAAAAAAGGGAAGAGATGGGGAGAAGGGACCGGATGAATCCGGTTGGAGGTAAGGATTTAGCATGATTACATTGGTTGAAAAAAAAATGGAGAGGTGGGAAGTTTACCTTAAGGAACTGGATAAACTCGTGGATGTATTCTGCACTGTTAGGCTTGAAGTTGTAGAAGTCGTGCATAATGGGCGTCACTGCCACGAGGAAGAGCAGCTGGCGGGGAGGCAGGAACGAGTTCAAATGGGTGAGAAGATGGGTGAGGGAAACATAATGATTTCAGATGGCAAAATCGGGACAAAATTGATCAGCAAGGTTCGACTCCGCGTAACGAAAAAAATATGCAGATAAGAATATGCAGTAATAATTTAGAGCTAGACAAGTGTATGGAGGTGATAAAAACATGCAGTAATGTGGTGCTAGGAAGGATATGCTGTGCTAAGACAATCATGCACCGCTAGGACGAATTTTGGAAAGACATACCATGGGAACCGTTGAAAGGAAGCACCAGGAATTGTGTGTGTCGCATGACATTTGTAACAAGGTGGTTTTTGAGCAGATTAAAAAGGACGTACCAGGAAGTATGCACCCAAGCTGCTTCCAATCGTAAACAGAATGCCACCCACTCCTTCCAGCACGATGGCTGTCAACAGAAGAATCTTGGGCTGCAACCACAAGCGGTATATAATGGATATAGACGTGGCGCTAATGAATGAATTGAACTCCTGGTGTCGATAGATGACTTCCCTCACAATGTAAAAGCCTGAAACCTACGATGTCAGTCAAAGACACTCCCGGAAACACGGACGTTTCGAAAAGGCACAGAGACTAACGGACGTTACGATGTAGGTGAAGAATGAAACATTGCGAAACTCACGTCAACATGCGGAACGGAGAGACCTAACGAATCCTTCAAGTGATTTTGAAACGTCTCCAGCTTCGGAGTCATGTTCTTCAACGCGGGACCGCCATCGGGACCGAAGTCGTTGAACCTGCGCCAACGTGGATCGGCAATCAGTATTCAGTCATTTTATTCACTAAGATTCAACAAAGCTCGCACGGGCTTGTGCGAAGAAAAATGCATCAGTGTTTAATGCAAGTTCCCACTTTTGCCATGCTGCGAGGATGAAAATGGCGGAAAAGAAGACTCTTCCAATGAAGGACGCGAATCCCATGGCTGGAGCTCTCGAATCGTAGCCACTCGTTGAGCTACTTCTAGAAACCAGAATCGCGATTCCTAGTGCGATATGAGTGAGCCCGTAACGATAATCTAAATCCCTAATGGAGTGTGTTCCGCCGCCAAAGCTGCGCTACAACCGCTTCCAGTATTTGCATAAGTCATCCAGATATTGTACCCCAAGGAGGTGGCAGTGCGTGACTTGCAAATATTTCATAAGACAAGAACATGACGTGACTCCAAGCTCTGAAACTTTCAAATGCACTTAGGCAAAGAGGAACAAATCAAATCAGAGAAACAAATCAAATCAGTATTTTCATTCACACATTGAGATGCACACACACTATTAACACTGACACACTTGAGAACCGCGGAAGAGTCTGCGGCTGTAAACTGAGGCACACAAAGAGCAAGCCACTGCTGGCTTGCTCTTGATCACACAACTCACTAAGCACACTTGCTAATGGCCGCCCTAAAGCCACACAACCTATGCACACAAAAAGGTACAGCAAACCAAAAGCGTTAGGCAAACCAAAAGAGATCAAAAGAAAAAAGTGGGGCAACACTGGGCACCGGGCTCTTTGCCCTGATGGGAAGGCGAGACGCAAATAGGCGCATGTGCAGCCGCACATTGCACACCTGTGAGGGAAGGCAGCTCAGCAGCTGCGGCTCCAAGCCACCGTTTGTTGGCATGAACTTATGGAACAACGGATGACACTAGAAAAGGGTTCCATGAGAACTTGATGGCGTGAGAGTCTTGCGACAAGAAAAGAGGAGAAAGGAGAGCAGTGTATTTATGGCCGGGCGGCGATCTGCCCGCGACTCGCGCCTGAAGCCATGCCAGCGAGCCCCGCAGGCATGCCAGCAGCAGCCGAAAGCTGGTGGTGATATTGCTGCTGCTGCTGCTGCTGTAGGTGCTGTTGCTGCAGCTGTTGTTGTTGCTGCAGCTGTTGCTGCTGCTGCTGGTGCTGCTGCTGATGATGATGTTGCTGGTGCTGCTGGGTCTCATACTGTTGCTGTTGCTCTTGGTGTTGCGAGGCTGCAACTGCTTGAAGCGAGGATGCCATAGACGCGGATAAAGTGATGTCAGACGACGGGGACAGCGACACCTCTCCTTCCGCCCCGAGCAAAGTGCTGCCCCCGCCCCCTCCGCCCAGCAACCCTCCGCCCATGTGTAGCTCCCCCAGGGGCCCCATGATGCCGCCCATGTTCCCCCTTGCAGCAGCGGAGCCCGCGCCATGGGGCAGGGTATGGAATCCGGGCAGAAGCATCATTGCTCCGCCCATCCCGCCGCCCATTCCGCCACCCATTCCGCTGCCACCGCCTGCCACACCACCGCCCACTCCGCCTCCACTCGCGGCAGCCGCGGCTGCCGCAGCGGCAGCGGACATGGAATCCCCCGCGCTCCCCAGCATCCCCATCATGCACGCGCTGCTTCCGCCCGTCGTTCCCGCCAGAAGCATTCCCCCCCCGTGCGGATCCATCTTGATGTCCACGCCCGTGCTCATCGCTGTGCCCGCGCCCATGCTTGCGCTCAAGCCTGCGCCCATGCCCGCGCCCATGCCCGCGCTCATCCCGCCCGGCCCCATGCTCATGGCGAAGGCGCCCATTCCCCCAGCCGCAGCGGCGGAGGAAGTGCCTGGCGGATGCGGCATCAGCGCAAGCATGCCGTGCGGAAGATGCATCGCGGGGAACGATCCGGGGAGGCCGAACCCGTTCATTCCAGCCATCATGCCGCCGCCGTACATGCCCGCGCCACCCAACCCCCCGCCCGCCATGCCTCCGCCGGTTCCCCCCGCCGCGCCGCTGGCGGAAGCTGCGGCGGATGCGGGCACGGAAGGCGGGGAGGAGCGGGGGAGCAGCGAGGGGCTGCCGGTGGAGGGCGGAGAGCCGACGAGCGGAGCGGACGCGCAAGCCTCCCGCGGAGACATGGGCGAAACGGATGCGGTTGCGCCGGACGGCGTTGCGGCGAGCTGGGGAAGCGCGTGCGGGTGCGCAGAATGCGGCAGGTGCGGGGCGGGATGTTGTAGATGCGCCAGCTGCGCCGGCGACTGCGGCGCCAGCTGCGGCGCCAGCTGCGTCACCTGCTGTGCGGGGTACATGGCGAGCGACCCGGCGGCGATGGCAGCCGCCGTGCGACTGTGTAGCGACGAGTGGCGAGTGGGCGGCTGCGACCCCTGACGACGGGAGAGAGAGCAGGGGTAAGAGTAGGGGGGAACACGGAAGATTAGAGGGCAAAGAAGGGAACGACAGCGGGTAAAGAGACACTGGGAACACGAGAGGGTCAACGCGACGCGACCAGCCAAGCGCCTGAGTAACAAATGGTTGGGAACGATAGCGATGGGGGACCCGGCAACGGCTGCACGAGCGACCCGAGGGGCGAGAGAAGGGGCATGAAAGCTGCCGTTAAGAGACAACCCTTGGGGACGCTGCTATGTAAAGCGCCGTAGAAGTACACGGAACGCTGGGCGAAAAACGGTGTGGCAAGGGTAGGCGGAAGGAAAAAGAGAGCGTGGCTCGTACGGGGGAGCGGTAGGTGGTGCCGTCGGACTCGACGACCCAGCCGGCTTCCGCAGCGAGCGCGCGCAGAACGTCGTTGATGTCCGCCCTCGGCGGAAGGTTGTATCCGCCGTACTTCCGCAGCCCGGCAAAGATCTTGGTGGTTATGGCGCGCCGCTGCCGCTCGCGCAGCTTCGTCTTCTCCTTCTCGCTCTCCGTGAGCCTGGACGCGTCCCCGCCATGTCCCCCCTCGCGCTTACACATGGCGGTCGGGGACGGCGACAGGTCTGCTGACGGCTTCATCCACCGGGAAGCGCGCTGCGGCGAGACTGGAGCGACTGAATTTCGAGACTCGAGCGACCGAGCGATTGAGCTGCAGCGTGCAGCGTTCTGGATACCGCTCGGTGCTCTGGTTGCGAGACTCGAGCGACCTATGGCTTCCAGCTCACGCTGGCTTCTGTGGGAATCGATTAGCGAAAAACTTGGCCGCTGATAAGCAACTGAACGCAGCGCGCATAACCATTGAGGGGGGTGGGGCTTAGAAGCCACTAAGGACACGACCAGAAAAGAACACCAGGGACAGGCGGTTGCTAGGGCGGAATCCTTGTTAGCTTGCAATCCTGGTTTTCCCTCGTGTGGCAAGTTGAATGTGGAAAGTGAGCGAAAATGTTTCGGTTGCAGCACCTTTTGCAAACGAGATTGAGAATCGTGCGAGGAAGAAAGGGCACGGGAGGGAGCGAGCCATGGTGGCGTGACTGACAGCAGCAATAGTGGCGGGGCATGGATGAAGCAAGAGGGGGACGAATGCAAGAGACGAGGCAATGCCACTCATAAACCAAACCTATAGCTAGCCCACGTAGTTATCCAAACCCACCTCAACCCATTTAAATCCATTTCAACCTCCAAAGCTCACAGATGTGCTTTTCCCCCAACCTCCATGAGTTCGTTTACCCAGCCTAGTCAGGTCTGGCGGAAATGCAACAGAAGATGACTGCCATGCCACGACTTGGTTGAGAGCCGTTGATACGCGGAGCAGCATTATGCGGAACAGTGGCGGAGATTCTTCTACAGCACGGCAGTCATTGACTGGACAAAAGGGGAAAAAGGAGATTGGGGGAGAGAATGGGGGAATGTTGCTGGATGAAGGCCTGCGCGTAAGAGGAGGTGCGGGTCGGGGACGGGGTATGGGGAAGGGGGAGAGGGTCGACCAGGGGAGTGGATCTGGTGTAAGGAGGAACAGTTTGCGGGGACTGGCGGGGATTGTGGAGAAAGTCGGAAAACATGCGCGCACGCATGCGCGCTCCCGTTTTGACGACGAGCGAAGCACGACCACACCTTATCCGAAAATCTTCCCGAGGTGGCTCGTCGAATGACAGGGAGACACAAGTTGATGATGAGGCTGGGCGATAATTTCCACAATACAGCTCATAGTTTGTCATGGGAAGTTTAATTTGGCTAGTACAGTAATTCATAAAAGTTTCCACGGCTGTTTGGATAAGCAACTGGGATGGGATACGAGAACATGCCAGGTTACGAACGGTGCAAATGTTTCATAGTCGGAGTTTTGAAAGTTGCTCCAGAACCATGAGCTGGCAGATGTTTTTGCCGTGGAACAGACCACCAATCGCAATGATTGAATCGACAAAGGACTCGCACGTGATTGAGCTCGTCAGAAACGAATGTGATTCGTTCCGACGGCCATATGACGCTGGAGTTGATCTGGCAATGGCAGAAGGTGAGTCATTCTCTGATTCATCGGAGATCGGGAATCCCCTCCCAAAATCTTCATTAGAGGGACTTGCGATTCCGTAAAACGCAGGTATGCTAACCTAGAGAACTACCAACTAAATGGAGAAGCATGCTCACAACTCCTTGCTTAAGCATTTACAAATCTACCAAGCCTTACAGGAAATACTGCCAGTACCGTGATTATCTCTGTCGCATTTAGCTATTTCACTCTGTAGACATGCAGGGTATTGATTTGAGCATGTGACGTAAAATCAACTACAGATACGTGTCAGAATTCCAGCCGTTAAACCGCTGGGATAAAATGGCTTGTTTGTATAGCGGGCGAGTGCGCCCATAACCCCTTAGACGAGCGCGCCTGTAAACCCCCTAGGATCAGTCGAGTATCTCACAGTGCAGATCTGCTGACAATACGGAATACAAACGATACAATAGAGCTTGGTAAGGCACAAAGATGAGGAACCGGGATGGGACACATGGGTGAGAGCACAGAGGAACACAGCCATCAAGAGCACAAAACATGAGGGTGCGTTCGGGACAAGACACGTCCCGAATGCACCCTGAGCTCATAATGCAGCACCGCATGAAGTGACTGCCATAAACATTTGCTAACAATAAGTTACAATCATTATACGGTACCAGAACTGCAAAACTGGTGCAAAGACACCATCAGCACATTGAGCAGTATCATCCTTGAGAGTGTGACTGAGGTCGTATTCCTTGCTAGTGTCAATGTTGGCCATATTGGGCGATTTCCCGGGATCAGATTGGTCAATTATGTCAGAATGTAATGGTTGTCTAGCCTGCAGTGGGGTACTCTATAGCGAGTACAGCCCTTCTAGGGTTTGCTATATGTATCCCTATGCTTGTTAGTCAAAATCCTCTTTGCCTATTTCGTTTTCGCCTAGCCTGCTTAACATGCTATAAGAGCAGGTCGACCCTCCTGGGTCGATCCTGTGGGTGGTCCCGCCCGTTAGCTTCCGCTGCTGTTTTCTGCCCCGTCGACCGTGGCGTCGCCCCCAGGAGCCCGTCGCGTCGCCCCGCAAGCCCATCGCGTCGCCCCCAGGAGCCCGTCGCGTCGCCCCGCAGGCCCGTCACGTCGACCCCGGGAGCCCGTCGCGTCGCCCCGCAGGCCCGCGCGTCGCCTCCCCTTCCCGTCGCCCGTCGTGGCGCCCTGGGGGCCCGCGGGCCGCCCTATCCCGTCGTCTGTCACGGCGCCCTGGGGGCCCGCGCGTCGCGCCCCTTCCCGTTGCCCGTCGAGGCGCCCTGGGGGCCCGTGGGCCGCCCTACCCGGTGCCCGTAGCAGCTCCCCAGGGACCCGCGCCCCGCCCCCCTTCCGCTCGCACGCCGCCCCTACGCGCCGCCTGCGTTTAGGGTTTGGGGGTGGCGCGTATGGGGGTGCCGGGTGTGTGCGCCGTCCCCTCCTCCTCCTCCTTCTCCGTCTCCCACTGCTGCAGCTGCCGCTGAGGGGGGTGGGTGTGTGGGAGCCGAGGAAGTGGCGCTAGGGGGGTGTCGTGGGAGTGGAGCTAGGGGTGCAGCAAGGGGGTGTGTGAAAAGTGGGTGGGACAGCTTGGGGAAGTCGAGTGGAGGCCGTCGACTTGTCGTCTGCAGCGCCTGAAGTCCAGAGAGCCACGACCCCCTGTGGCCTGAGTAGTCCGGGGCTATGCGCCTGGTAGCTACAGTGTGTGCACTCATGGGAGCACAGCGAGCCAGCTGCGACCCCCTGTCGCCGTGTAGTCCGGGTTTAGCCTTGTAGCGACAGTACGGCACACTTATGCTGCCCGTGTGTCTGCAGATTCAGCCGTCGCCTCTCATCTTCTTGCTCCCACAGTTTCTCCTCCTCCTCACTTGCCCTCTGTGATAGCCTCTAGCTTTGCTTGTATTTGTGAACCTACTGCTCTGCCTGTTTGTTGTGTTGATTGTACCCCACATTGACTATGGGGTGTGTCAGAATGTACGGTAATGGTTGTCTAGTCTGCAGTGGGGTACTCTATAGCGAGTACAGCCCTTCTAGGGTTTGCTATATGTATCCCTATGGTTGTTAGTCAAAATCCTCTTTGCCTATTTCGTTTTCGCCTAGCCTGTTTAACAAATTACGATAGCTGACACCAAGAGCCTCTTCCGATTCACTTTTAGGGACGTTGATGCATCAGGGTCCCTGTGAAAAAAAGCCTGAATTTTCAGGGTTCCTAAAAAAAAAAAAAAAAGCATGATTTTTCAGGGTTCCGAAAAACAGAAGCCTGAATTTACAATCTCATCATGCATTTTCATACCGTATGTTACAAAACATGCAGCCAAGATATTCGAACCAGCAATCCCAAACGTTCCGTATTAGTTTCGCTAACCACTGAGACAGCGCATCCTGTAAGCGCTCAGTGTCCATACTTTCAATGAAAGTTACTTTGGAAAAGTTGGTTGACTGAATCTTTCTGGTGTTTTACGGGAAGGACTCGGAATGTGCATTCAGTGTACACTTCGATAAAAGTCTGAAAAATCAGTGTTAGCTATGAAATGAAGGCTGGAAAAATCAATGTCACAAAAATCTCAACACTGAAAAATCAGTGTAGGTACACAACACTAGGCTGAAAATCAGGAATTTCAGGGAAAATTTCCTGATATCGTAGGGCCTGCCAAGAGGACTAGTCCTTCCTGTGTTTTCCGAGTTGGTATCATGACCCTAACGACTCTTGACACTTGCCAAGGATACGACCTGAGGTCCTGAGCTCATTGACCACAATAAGACATAGCATAGCCATCTCAGAAGTCTCCTACTTTATGAATAAATCAAATTAGATTTAAGCCCTGAACCCCTGTACCACGCCCTAACTGCATTCCGTATCCTCGCCCCTTTGACATTCATCTTACTCCAAAGCCCGACAAATGTAAATCCATGGTCAGACGTCCCAGGCAGAAATGCCGCCGATTGCGGGTGGCTTTTCACGTACTCTTCCACAGTCCCCAACACATTCACAGCAACAGACAGCACCGAATCCCTCTCTGCGTCTGTACAGTGCTGCATTGGCTTCTGAGCCACTGGAATCACGCTCCTCATGTGGTCGCTCTGGAGCTGGCTGACTGTGATTGGCTGTGCAAGGAGCTCCGACAGGCACGTGTCAGCGTAGGTGAAATCGAGCGGCATCTGGTTGCCGATGACGGCGGCGTGACGGTCGAAGAGGGAGTTGGCGATGAAGACGGGGCGCGAGACGAAGCGCAGGGAGTACTGCGGGAAGAAGCAGCGCCACTGGGTGCTCGAGTTGTACTCTGGATCAAAGATTTGGGGAGGGGGTGGTGAGGGGGTGGGGAACGATGGTTTGAGAGGGCTTAGCAGGATGAGTTCAGTGGAAGTTGAACTGTGGATGGGATGGGGGGGTGGCGGGGGCAGGGGGTTTCTTGGGGGGGGGGGGAGTGTGGGGAGGGACGTGATTAAAGTGATGTTTTGAGACGTCTCAAAACATCTTTTATCCTGTGAGTGGTGCAGCAGCACCAAGAATGTGGGGAAGGGAAGGAGAAGGATTTTTATGCCGTGGGTGCTGCTTCTGCGCCTGCAGGTGTTATGCTGTTAGTATCTCAAGCTTTTGAGACAGGATGCGGGGGAAAGGCAAGGGGAGAAAGAACGCGGGGGGAGGTAGAGAGGGTAAGGAACAGGGGAGGAGGGAGGAACATGGGGGAGTGGAACAGAGGGGGACGAACGGAGGGGAAAGACCAGTGGGAAGGAAATAAGGGGGGGAAGCTACTGGGGGGAAGCGGAAAGCGCGCACCTGCGCTGCAGCGGTCGCTCCCCTGGAACTGGTGTATCGCCACCAGCTTCTGCGCCACTGAGCGGAACCTCCGCCCGCTCTTGCGGTCGCGCGCGTCTGCCCGCGCCCACGGGGAGAGTCAGGTGGGGTGGAAGGGAGGAAACGGGGGGGGGATAAGAGGAAGGGCAGATGGTGGTGTTGGGGGGTGGGGGCGGTCGAAGGGGGAAAGTTGGGGGGAATGGAAGGGGGGGAGGGGGGGGGGGGGGGGGGGAGGTGGGGGTGGGGGTGGGGGTGGGGGTGGGAAAGGCAGGGGAGGGGAAGGCGGGTGAAGTTGAAGGGAAATGCAATGACGGGGTGTGGAAAGAACGAGTGGGACCTCGCGATACAATCACGAGAAAAGCATTCAATGTGTGCAGAACCGTAGGCTCAGGCTCACCGATAAAACACGCCCGAGTCCGAGAGGCACTTAATGGTGGCGCCCGGTAGCTGCCCCGCGATAAAGTCACAAAAGGAGAACTGTACACATTAAATGTGCACAAAACTGTATAGACTTACCGACAAACACGCCCGAGTCCATGAGGCACTTGGTGGTGACGCCCGTGAGAAAAGAAGTGGTTTGGGACATCTCAAAACAGTTTCCGATGGTCACGAATGTAACACTGAAGGTGTGCAGAAACGTAGGCTCAGGCTTACCGACAAACACGCCCGAGTCCATGAGGCACTTTGTGGTGGCGCCCGGTAGCTGCCCCGCGATAAAGTCACAAAAGGTCGTCACTGCCTGCGCGCCCGCCGATGCTCCCGAGAGGAGCACCTGAGAGGCTGACGACATGCCACGTGTCGCCATAAGATCTGCCAGCGCGGCGGACGTCAGGAGCGGACACGGAAAAAGGGGGAACGGAAGGGCGCATGGAAATGAGAAGGCGGGGAAGGGATGGCAATGGAAAGGGTATGGAAGGGCAGGGGGATGAGAAGGCGGAGAAGTGCCAATTGGGAAACAACGGGGGATCAACGGGGGATCAACGGGGGATTAATGGGGTATGGGTCAGGGAAAGCTGGAATAGCAGTGTGGAGAGCAATGAACGTTTAGGCGACGACTGAAATTGCAGCAATAGCGGGGACGTTCCGCCTTATTGAAAGTTTTGTTTAAGAATAAGAAAATAAATCAACAAGCATTATAGTGGGCCGAATTACCCATCCGCATACTCAGCAGCGAGAAATCAGTAATGATCACTCTCGAGGCGCACCTGATTGAAATTATACACTCCTACGCTTACACGCCTAAAAGTGCAAAACAGAAAACACACATCAGATTTCTCACCTCTAAGAATCGCACGGAGAACCTTCCGACCATCGAGGTACAGCGACGGACCGCCCTCCACCGATCTCAACCCCGCCTTCCCTTGAAACCCACCGCCGTCGCAATACACGGGCATGACATAGTTCCAGTTAAAGAACAGCGGATTAGTCTTCGCGAGCGGGCTCATCATTCCTTTGTTGAGAAACTTGGACCAGCGCCAGTTCTTGTCCGCCTGCATGCGCGTGCTCCCCAGCGGCGTCTTCGCGCGGTCCGCGCAGTCCTCCATGGTCGCGCACCACCCGCCGATGGGGAGGTGGATGTGCCACGACTTGGCGCCGCTGCCGCTGCCCGGCCGGAAGTAATAACCCGGAGGGCTGGGGGGCGTAACGCGGAAGGGGGAGGAGAAGGGGCGCAGGGATGGAGGGAGGGGAAGCGGGGTGGGCGGAGGTTTCAGTGTGTTACAAATTGATGCGACTCATACTTCGTAGTGGTGTTTTCGCGCGGTCCGCGCAGTCCTCCATGGTCGCGCACCACCGCCGATGGGCAAGTGGATGTGCCACGACTTGGCGCCGCTGCCGCTGCCAGGGCGGAAGTAGTAATCCGGGGGGCTGTGGGGCGGGAGAAGCGCGGACAGGGGAGGGGGGAGAGGCGCGGGGAATTGGTGTTTTTACATTGGGTGTCGTAACGATAGGCAGGTGCATGTGCCACGACATGGCTCTGCTGCCGCTGCCCGGACGGAAGTAATGACCAGGGGGGCTGCGGGGCGGAACGCACGGGGGTGGAACCAATTACATAAAAACCCGGGCTTCATAAAATCGTATATCAGCTATACATCGCTTCATGATAAAGGCGACTAATTTCCCAACAAACGTCACTGAAGCCTTTACTGGAAAACGTTTGCCTCATGATACAGGCGACTAATTCGCCCGTGAATATTACCAAAAAACGTGAAAAGTCAAAGCATTATTGCGCGGATTTCGTTGCTAACATCTCTACCGCAGCTCGTGTTCGCGACGAAAGTCAAATCAGCTTTCATCGCGTATAGACCCACCCCGCGGCGGCTGCTACAGTACAGGCGACCTCCTTCGGCCGCCTGACTTTCTTTGAGGCGCCTTAAAATACAAAGCCCGCCTAACTTTCGAGATTCTAAATGGCTGCTCTGCTATGGCTGCTCTGCTAGACACACCTGCCGTCGAGGCATTTCGTTCCGAGGTCATTGTTGGGCAGGAGGTAGATATTCGCATTGGGAACGCCCGACGGGTCGGTCGACTTTTGAGACGTCTCAAAAAAAAAAAAAAAACCTACCTGCCGTCGAGAGATTTAGCACCGAGGTCGATGATGGGCAGGAGGTAGAAATTCGTGTTGGGAACGCCCGACGGGATCGGACGACTTTTGAGACGTCTCAAAAAAAAAAAAAAAACCTACCTGCCGTCGAGACATTTAGCGCCGAGGTCGTTGTTGGGCAGGAGGTAGAGATTCGTGTTGGGAACGCCCGACGGGATCGGGCCCATCGACGCCGACGCACTAGCAGACGCGGCAGCTGCTGATAACTGCGCTAGAAGCGCCACGGCTAAACAGACTAGTGCTGCTGGTGGTGCCATTTCCTAGCGTCTACGAGATTGAGTTCACTAGATTTCCTAATCTACGTTGGATCGTGAAGAAAAGCAGCGGATCGAGTATTGTCCGACGGGTCAGTGTCTAAGCAGCTTTGCCTAAAGCGACGTAGTAACCACGTTCACATGGAGCGTGATTAAGCAGCCCACGGCCTTTCGACGGCCCCGTAGCGCATGACGAGCGTTTGACTACGAGATCTAAACGAAGGCGGACACCGATGAATTGTGATTACATTGGAAAGTGATGTTGACGAAGGGTCGTCGAATTTATGTAATCACTAGCCAAAGACTCGTCGGTGGGGAGGGGGAGACGGGGCGGGAGCACGGCCAATAGGACTAAGAATACCTGTGTGAGGTGCTGAATAAACCTGAATACTGTACTAGAATGTGCCATGCTGGGGAAACAATGCGTGTGGAGAATGGAATGAGAGCTTCGGCCACACGCCCAGCTTCTGTGCTGGGTGATTGACCAACATCGCGTTCCCGAGCAATGACACAGCTGAATTATTGCGCCCTTCTGTGTTTCTCATTTATTACGCCTACTTCCCCTAGAAAAGCTTGCTCAAAGGCTTCCCCAAATTTACGAAATTCAGTCTACCTCGTACATCTAATATTTTTTCGAAATGCTTTCCAGCATAACTCGTGCTTTTCAAAGCGGTAAACTCTATGGGATGTGATTTCATCTGGACAGTTTTCAAACTTCGGTTGCTGCAGTGGACTTCCGAGCGATACAGTGGGGGTTGATCGCGTTTCACTGAGCCGCGCAATGGCGTGATGGGATGGGAGTTATGAGCCACATCGAGTCTGTCCCTTGTCTGAGTGTGCGAAACTATCTCGCCAAGCCATCTCTCCGGATCATCGCTTTCGTTTGCGTACAGAAATGAATCGCAACTATATCTCGCGAGAAAACGAATCTGATGTGGCATTCGTTACTTTGTTTTTTTCGTCAAAGTCCCGGACCAGCTTTGATGGGCATTGTCCTCGGAACAGAATCATAAGCACTGCACCAGTTTCGTCGGGTGTCTGCGGTTCGAGAGAGAAATTGAATTGCGACTCGCGATAAATCTCAAAAGAAGTGGCGCACTACCCGGCACACAACCAGGTTGGAGTGTCGTGATTCCTTGTGGTTGCTGCGATACGCGTTGGATGGCGGGAATGTGAACTCCCGCGACGCAAACCCGATTCCATTCGAGACGAAATTGTCCTCGTCGTTAGCGATCTCGGGAGGGATGTACTGAGAAAGGGAAAACAAAAGACATGTATGGAGGGGAGGATCACCATTATTATCAAAGAAGCCATTTGTCATGTAAAAACTTCAATAAGAGAATTCCACTTTGGGTCACATAAACTGAGCTATCAGATGTGTAATCAGGAATGTATAGACCACGTTAAGCTTTTATGAAGCAACTTCTAATCAGGGTGGCAATCTTTCCCTTTACCTAGTGGATACAATCAATCGACATACTTATAGAGCTTGCATAAACAACCTGCCAACCCAAATCAAAAATAGAGCTTTCCTCCTGAAAGCTTTCCCTTGAACCATTGTACAACTGCATCTTTCATGTATGTATTATTATGCGGGGGGCTAAACCACTGAGATGTGGTGGTTACACAGTGACCCACGCAGTCGGTCGCTAGAAACGCCAAGACATTTTTCTCGTTGGCCACCAAACTCTTCAGCCTTATGAACAAATCTGAAACTGTAGACTGTATTTTACTGCGGGATGTGGAGTCACACTCTCCCGGCTTCGCATTGAAAGGCTTCCATTGGTTGGCAGCCACAGCCATTTGCAGGTCCTTTTGCCACCATATGATTTGCCGAAGGCACCTGTTGTTGACTTGATATGTGGTATTCCGCAGAAGGTTATACAGTTGAAGGGTGGTGTAGTCGAATAGAGCGTTGGTGATGAAAAATGGCCTTGAGACCGCCTTTAAAGAGTATTCCGGAAGTATGCATTTCCATGGTTCTGCACCAGTGGCTGGAAGCACAAGCAAAAGAGAACAAACGCGTTATAGAGAGTCAAAGCTCAATGCATTATGTGCGGTTTTGTAACAGGTGGTGCTTACCTCGGCTGCATTTGCTGTCGGTGAATCGATGCAGGGAAGCAACACTCTGTATGGTTGACCTGAAAGTGAAGCTGTCCTGCAAGTCCTTAGCGTCTGGAGGGGAAAGGGGGAAGGGGGGGAGACAGTGTTGCTTATAAGTGCACAATCCATCAACCACTTGCTGACACAGTGGTACCGTTGTGACACAGTGGCAGCGTTGGAGTATTCATAGTCCCCCAGGGAAGCCGCCATACGTGCACCACGCCGTTAGCCGCCCAGTTACTGCGCTGCCCTCTTACCTAAAAATAAAGTGCTGTGGAAGAAGCATTCCACGTCGGCCTCGGGATTTGAGACGTCTTTAAACAACACCGCGCTGCCCTCTCACCGAGGACGCCCAGTCAAAGCGGCACTTGACGTTGGCCTTGGGATATGAGATGTGTAACGCGCTGCCCTCTCACCTAGGAAGAATGCGCCGTCAATGAGGCACGTGACGTTGGCCTTGGGATTTGAGACGTTAGCCTTTAACCCTTACCATGCTGCGCTCATACCTAGGAAGAACGCCCCGTCAATGAGGCACTTGACGTTGGCCTTGGGGTGTGCCGCGGCAATGGAGTCGCAGAGGCGCGTGACTGGGAAGCCCCCGGCGGAGCAGCCTGAGACGAGGATCCGCGACGCCGCCGCCATCCCTTTCTGCGTCCGATTGAGGTCTGCGCGCGGGGGAAAGGGAGAAAGGAGAGGAGGGAGGAGGGGAAGCCCCCGGCGGAGCAGCCTGAGACGAGGATGCGCGACGCTGCTGCCATGCCATTCATTCGGTTGAGGTCTACGCGTGGGGGAAGGGAGAAAAGAGAAGAGATGGGAGGATGAAGAAGGGAGAGGAGAGAAGGGAGAAGGGAGAAGGGAGAAGGGAGGACGGAGGAGGGAGAAGTGAGAAGGGAGAAGGGGAGTGAGGTGCTGAAATTTACGGCGAAAGGGGATCATCAGCTGGCATTTACCGAGCAGAGATAAACACTCTACACCCCACCATACTACCGACAAGCGTGCTTACCACTAAGCACGGCTTTAACGATCGCGTCGCCCTGCATGAACAGCGCAGCGCCTTTCCCCTTGCCCTTCACCGCAACCCTCCCAGCGCTGCCCGCGTAGCCCCCGCCATCGCAGTAGGCGAGAAGCGCGAGGTTCCAGTTGTAAAACAGCTTGTTCTCTGGCTGGCGGGCAGATAAAATTCCTGTCATCTGCTCCCCCACCCATGATCCCTGAAGGAAAGAGGGGAGAGATGGTGGTGCGGTGCCGCACTACTTTTGTTGAATCAGAACCCTCACATGTGAGACGGGATATATTATGATTCACCCCTGGCAGGCGTGGGATATTAAAAAATTCGCCCACCTCCTTTTTCTGCGGCCCTTCTAGAATACCCTCCGTTGCTGTCAACATTCGCCCCCTCGTAGCTGTCACTCTCTCGCGCGTGAGTCCCACTCACCTGCGACGATCGCGGCATGTACTTCGTCGATCCGAGAAAAGTCGTCGCGCGGGTCGCACACTCGTCGCGCGTTGCACACCATCCGCCGCCAGGGAAGTGGATGTGCCACGACTTGGCTCCGCTGCCGTAGCCCACGCGGCGGTAGTACCCAGGCGGGCTGCGGGGGGGGCGTGGCGTGAAGGGAAAACCGCAACAGTACGCTACCGTTAAGCAACCGCGGTGTCCTAGAAGGGCAGCTGTCGATACTATACTGCCTCCCTGCCGTAGCCTACGCAACGGTAGTACCCAGGCGGGCTGCGGGGCGGGCGTGGCGTGAAGGCAAAACCGCAACAATACGCTACCGTTAAGCAACCGCGGTGTCCTAGAAAGGGCAGCTGTCGATACTATACTGGCTCCCTGCCGTAGCCCACGCAACGGTAGTACCCAGGCGGGCTGCGGGGAGGGCGTGGCGTGAGGGGAAACCTCGACAATACAGTCGCTCGTTTAGTGCCCTGGAAAGTGCATTCCTCGACTTATTCCAACAAACTATCCTCCGACTTCGAGGAATGTTGAAACAGTCTCTTGGCACAGATCGTTTGTGACTCACGCGGCGGTAATACCCATGCGAGCTGAGGGGAGGGGAGCAAGAGTCATGGAGCAACTGATAGAGACAGCTGAACAAGTCGTTGCGGAAATGAACGAGGAATTTTCATTGTCGCGGCGGCCTGAATTTTTGCACCTGCCATCGAGGCATTTCGCGCCGAACGAATTATTGCGCAGCAGAACGAGCCGCGCGATCCCGTCACTGCCCTGTACACCGTCGACATTCGCGCTCGCCCTGGCCTTGCCTGCCGAACTCCCCGTTGCACCGCTCGCCTTACCGCTGCTCTTTCCGCTTCTTTTCGCGCCGCTACTAGAAGCTTTCGCGAAACCTACGAGGAAGAGGGAGAGGGCCAAGCACAAGCACAGCCGCAACATTTGTCGCCATCGGCCCGATCGTTCTCGCGCCACCCGCCCTCTCTCGATCCCTGGATGCGCTCGCATCTTGCCCTTACGCGCCTCTTCGCACCGTTCCTCGCCCCTCTACGCCCCTCCTCGCCCTTCCTAGACCCTCCTCGCCACTCCTAGCCCCTCCTCACTCCCTGTTCAGCTCGAGGCTTCCTTTCAGTTCAACACTTTCTTAACGCTCCTCAATGCGTCGTCGAGCTGATTGCAGGGAGAAGCAAACGCAACCTAGTTTGAGGAATCACGAAAACTGGATTCCATTCCACTGAACAGCAAACTAGTAAGCACTGCTACCTACACAAATTCTACGCTCCGACGCTCCTCAGCATCTGTGCGCACGAGCATTTGTGCATCCTAAGTCGGCTCAAGCACCTTCCCTCCAGCACCAGCCGATTCCAGGAATGTCTGGTTTCGTGTATCGCGGTCCGCGATCCAGTGGTATATGTTCCAGCAGCCTTCTGCTGGTGACCCCAGCAGCCTAACAACCGACATGACAAGAACACTGAAAGGCAGATCAACCAGCCTCGCCCAGCCCTGGGCGCCGACCGTCTGTTGTGGTGAGGAAATCTGCGCCCATTTGAAATAAGAGGCTCGAGTGGCTGTGGATTTACGGCCTGATGTGGGACGTTCAAGCACGAATTCCGGTGTCGCGGATTTTGCTTGAATGCGCTGCGGTTGATCTGTGGTAGCAAGGGCTGGTTTGAAATGTTTGACGCATCCGTAGCTGACGTGGCACTCCACCAGTTGCCGAACGTGTAATCGAAACCAACCAGGGTACCCAGGGCTGGCCCATGAACTATTAATGACCGTTCGATGCCCTCAAAACCTTGCAGAAACCCTAATCAAGGGTTTCCAGAGTTTTGCGACACAAGGGAATTGACGACGAATGCGGAGTGTTGGAGTAAGTGGTGTAATGACCTGGCGTAGTGCAATTCGTGAGATCACAATGTTGCGCCTCCAATAGACAGACATTCTCGTCGCGATATCAAATGACTCGCAAATCAATATCGAGGATAATCTGTAGAGCATCGAATACGCTAAATGCCTATGGAGCTCGCAAGCAACACCAACAACATGTAAATTATACTTAATCACTCCCTAGATTTCTATCTTCAAGCATACAGCATCGGTGGATCACGACCCCCCCAGGCCACCCATTGAGCCACAGCCACATGAATCGGAGTCCTATCAACCTTCACCGCACTCCACATCCATGAAGTAACGGTGCTGTGCGCAATGAGCGACACTGGCACAAACGCACCAAACCCTTTCTTAGACTGTACTATTTCAATTATGCTACTGTACACTGCTGCTGCTGTACGCTGTGCTACACTGCACTCTCTTTCTGTGCACCAACCAGTGGGACCCTCCAGCGGCGGCCGAAATAAATGTGATTGTAGTGAAGCCAATAAATTAGGTTGTGACCTAACTAACCTCCGAAGACAGCCTAACGGGTTGGTGGTGTTGGGAAGCTGGTTACCAATCAGGAGTGATACCTTGTCAAAGGCAGGGTTGACGATGAAAAAAGGAGAGGAGGCGAGGGGGAGGGCGTATTGGGGAAAGAAGCATCGCCACCGCTCAGACGCAGGAGTCACTGCAGGCAGGCACAAGGAAGTGGCAGGGAGATGGGTGGGAGGGGGCAGACACAAACACATGAGACATGATAAGACAGAGAAAAGGACGGATACATACGAAGGGGAAAAAGCTGTTCTTTGAAGGCGCTTCAAGCATTAGAATAGCGCCAGGTACACCGGCGTAGAACCTGGTTGCATGGGAGCAAGTGGGCCCACCTTTATCGCACGCAAGTTCATAGGCACCTCAGAGAACAGTTACCTTGATCGCAGCGAGATTGCGGGGAGAACTGGTGTAGTACTGAGACCTGCTGGGCCAGGCGCTGAAAGTGCATTCTGCCATTTCGGTCAGGGGCGTCTGGTGGGGGGGAGGGGGGTGGGAGGGGCGTGGGGGTACAGTGGAGAAGTGGGGAAAGGGACTAGAGACTGAGGTAAGGGAAGGAGAGAATGAGGGAGATGGGAGAGAGAACGAGGGGAGGTGAAGAGGATGGGGGCAGGGGGGAAGCAAGCTTATGGTTGAAAGCAGGTGCTGGTGAGAAGGTCGGCGATTCCAGGAGGAGATCAATGACTCGCCTACTGGGTAGAAAGAGTGACATCTCCCAGAGGAAAGAATGAGGAGGGGGGCGCACCGGGGAAGAAGGAGCCATCGAGGAGGCATTTGACGGTGGCACGGGGCAGCAGTGCAGCGAGGGAGTCACAGAGGCGCACCACTGCCAGCCCCCCCGCCGAGGTGCCCGAGATGAGCACTGTGCTTGCCCTCATCAGCGCTCGGTTTGCTAGCAGGTCTGGTGAGGTGAGCAGCGGTGAGAAGAGATGTGGGAGAAGAAAACGAGAGAGAGAGGAGAAATGTGAAGAGTGGTGCGAAGGGACCAGAACTCATGCTCTTGCGTGTCTCTGTTACTACACGAGCAGACCATCAAGGTACGGGCAGGCGCCACTACCCTTCCATGGCACCACACAACACATCCCATGGCACCACACATCCCATGGAACCACACATCCCATGGAACCACATATGTCAGACAACTGAAAGAATCTCACTCGCATCTTAAAACAAAACGCAGCAGTCAACGCACCGTCCATGATAGCGCTGACGATCCTGCTGCCATCCATGTGCACGTATCGCCCCTCCCCCACGGCCACGCGCCCAGCTGCTCCCGCATAGCTGCCCCCATCGCAGTAGACTGGCATGGCCAGGTGCCACCCCGCAAAGAACGGGTTTGTCGCCCCGTTGCTGCTCAAAATGCCCCCGAACCGGCCCTGCACCCACGAGGCCTGGGGGAGGGAGAGCACGGTGGAGGGAATTGAGGCCTAAGGGGCGGTTGAGAATCACATGATGAAGCTAGCAGTTTATTTTGACTGGCAGCGGTTCATTTCGAGCAGCAACGGTTATTTCTTTGAAGAGTTGCTGCTGCCTGAGATGCACTCGAGCCAAGTCAGAATGGCGGAAAGGAAGGAGAGACTGTTGGGGGGCAAGACGAATATTTACATATGCTGGAGGAACACCTGTCCATGCGCAAGTGCCGTAGATGCTTCCACTCACGTTATTGGTCGGCGGCCACATGGTGGTGCCGCCCAGCAGCCGCCCGGCCCGCCAGCTGCACTGTCTTTTGTTGGCGCACCACCCGCCGCCCGGAAAGTGGATGTGCCACGAGGTGACGCCCTCCGCAGGTGCCGCCCGCAGGTAATACCCTGGCGGACTGGGATAGATGCAAGGGGGACATGCGGAGAAGAGGGGGAGGGGGGAAGGCGGAAGGGGAATGAGGGAGCGAGGGGGTGGGGGTGTAGAAACAGTCTATTCGCTGATCAATATGGTGGTCTATGAAGAGCACATGATGGTTGACAAACAGTAGCAAATAGTTCCTTCTTTCCGGCCACAAACTTTGTCAACCACATTTCTGGAGCATTTGTTAAGGGTTATCGTGTAGAAGATTCCACTGCATACCTCCCATCCAGGCATCGCGCTCCGTATTTATTCTCCGGAAGAAGAACCAACGTGGCGAGACGTGGTTCGCTCGCCGCTCGTCGCGCCGCTCCTAGCCGCAACGCGCTCAGACTTGAAGGGCACACCGCCAGGAGGATAAAAAACGTCGCGGCGATTTGCCATGCCACGTGGACGGCTGGGATTCGATCAAGACAGTAGATTTTGAAGCCTCGCATCACCGAGATCGACGGGTAGAGAGTCATGATGGGATTTTAGATGCGGCGCGAAAATCGCGCCAGATAACAACGCGGCTTCAGCGTGCGAGATAAGGCGATGGAAATTTGGAAGAGATGACAGAGGAAGAGGCGATAGGGGAATAGGTGATAGGGAATGGCGGTACGGGCGGCGTGAAGCGTGAGGTGAAAGGCGAGATCGTGAGATCAGGACTCGACGGGCCGCTGCCGAGGATAGATCGTCAACGGGGACTCGTGGGACGAACGCCATGGCGGAAATAAGTCGTCTATAAATAGGCGATTCTGCAGCAACTAGCTTGGCGAGTACATATCAACACGTTACGGTTAGTGGTTGTTCGCCTGAAAGCTATTGGCTGAGTGTCCGAACTGTCTGCACTGCAATTGGACACGCGTAGCTGCGTGATTGGCTGAAATTCACTTGATGACTGGCGGTACGGAGTTCCCTAAGCAGACTTCTAGATAATCCGAATCGGGCGACGAAGTTGAGAAGACAGGTGCAACAGCGACAAGAGGTTGGCGCCGGTCGGCTGTTGGTAGCCATTGCTTGAAATTGCCGGTGACTGGGAGCATCTGGTTTGGGGAAATGAGGCGGGGAGGGTGTGTGTTGGGTCAACCGCCGCCATAACTGCTCTGGTTTGGACGGAGTTAAATGGTTCGTCTGGTGTGAAATGATTTTTTGTTGTACAGTCACCATTTTGCATGAACCACATAGTAAGTCAGATTATAAGCTTTTATCGAGGATTTTCTCTGACGTGCCGCACTACCTTCCGGGCAAGCCAGGTCTGGAGGAGGTTGTGTGGCTTTGGTGCTTCGCGCCAACCGAACCTGTAAAATGCCCACCAACCAGCACAGTCGGCCCAAAGGTTGGACGAAGTCCTGGCTGTGAATACCTCGAAAATTGTAACATTCATATCCGCGCCTGTTCAAGGCAATGCGAGACCTTGGACTGCACTCGCTTCACTTCGCGAATGCAATCCCGAAGCACAGCAATCCCAAATGCCCCGCGTTGGTCCTTGGGACTGTCTTCCACTGTGGGGTGTCCGCCTTCCGCCTACACCACCCCCCAATCTCCCCTTCGGTCGGGGAATCCCGGTGGGTCTTCCACCGCATTGTCCTTTCTTTCGCGCTTCTCTGGGACTTTAGTTGGCTGTGACTTGCCAGTGGAGCAGGAAGTTCAGTTCAGGCTTCACGACAAGGCCTTCAGTCCCGCACAGCTCCGCAACCGTTGCAGCGAGAGGCTGGCTGTCTGTCCGCACTCTGCCTCGTCGCTCGCTGCAAGTGCGGAAGCTTTGACAGGACGGCTAGACTGATAGAGCTTTGTCGCTTGCTCCGCTGTTCGAACTGAGGCAGTCACAGAGGGCGTTGGATCAATCAAACCACGTCGCTTGCGTAAAATTCCGGCTTTTTTTCTCGTTCCTCGCCGTTATTTTCCGCCCGTTTCTGTGGTCTCTCTCCGCGCCTCTCGAACGTCATGGCGACTGTCACAGTGACACGTGGCGGGCCTCAAGCGGCAGTAGCTCTAGCAGCCTGCGCGGCGGCCGGTACGGCCTGCCTCGTGTGGGCCCTCCGTGGTCGTTACCTCCAGGTTTTCCTCGGGACAGATCCCGAGAAAGGCAGAGGGAATGGCGGGAATGGAGAGAAGGAACGGCAGGGAGTCACGCTGACGTCACTGAACCACCTGATCGCGTTGACGGGTGACAGCTGGCACTCCTCGCTTCAGCGGCTCGCGATTGGACAGATGGTCATCGGCGTGAGTAGTGACAGTAGAATCACCCAACAAGTGTGCTATGAAATGTAGCTCGTTATTTGCGTTAAGTCCGAACTTGAAGACGATTGATCACTTCGCTCAGTACCAACTAGGAGCATCAGACGATTGATCACTTAGCGAGGCGATCAAGAGTAGCGGCAGTGGTTAACAAATCCGTTAACAATCTAGAGCACTTGTGACGTTGTCCCTCCTGCCCCACATTTCTCATCACCGTTCCCTGCAGTTGAAGCTCACCAAAGAACCGAGACTCGCAGCCATCCCCTCGCCGCTGCCTGACTCACTCGCCATGCTGGCATCTCTGCGTGACGTGGACCTGTCGGCCAATGGGCTTTCGACATTCCCCGACGCCCTGATGTCCGTTCCTGAGCTCAAAAAACTGAATCTTTCGAGAAACAAACTCACAAGGTAAGACTTGGGATGTCATGAAGCTCTTCGAAAACTTGAACGCAAGCGAAGTGTTAAGATAGCAAGCGCTTTTCTGGAGCAATTGTGAAATTTCCTGGTTTCTTAGTTCTCTTCCTCTCGCCTTCTCGTCCTCGTCCTTTACTTCCCTCTCCCTCTGTCCCTCCTCCCTTCCTTCTCTCCCCAGCTCGCACAACCGCGCTTGCTCGCCTTCATCAGTTTCTCCATCCCCTCCCTCCGTCCGTCGCCCTCCATTCCTTTCCCTCCAATCCACTTATCCACTCTCATCCTCTCTTCGCCACCCCAACCCTCAGTCTTCCTCAATCAATTCGCCAGCTCGCCCACCTGGAGCACCTGGACCTGGGCCGAAACCACCTGCCAGGTGTGCCTGAGGAGATTGGGCACCTGACGAAGCTCCTGACGCTCAACCTGATGTGCAACCAGCTGGAGAGCCTACCTGAGAGCATCGGGCGGCTCACGAGGGTGTTTCGCCTGGGGCTCAAAAGCAACAGGCTCAGGTGCGGTTGCAGAGCGGTTAGCGTAGGTGCAGCTTTTGAGGCGCATCAAAAGTCGCCTGGATATTAGAGCAACAGGCTCAGGTGCGGTTGCAGAGCGGTTAGCGTAGGTGCAGCTTTTGAGGCGCATCAAAAGTCGCCTGCATATTAGAGCAACAGGCTCAGGTGCGGTTGCAGGGCGGTTAGGTCAGGTGCAGCCTTTGAGGCGCCTCAAAAGTCGCCTGGGGCTCAAGAGCAACAGGCTCTGGTGCGGTTGCAGAGCGGTTGGGTTATATGCAACCTATAATTCCACCCACAGTTCATCCTTAATCAAAGTTCACTTCACCATACAGACGCCCACCTCACCTCCCCGCCCTGCCTAGATCCATAGTCACCTCACAGTCTTCTTTCTGTTCCCCCCTTCCCTCCCTTTCACTCAGCGCCCTGCCCTCATCAATAGGCGGCATGACCTCTCTGGTGGAGCTCTACCTGACGGACAATCGCCTCACCGGTCTGCCTGACTCCATCGGCTGCTGCACCAACCTCGTCAAGCTACAGGTCAGCTTTCCACCCGCGAGCCCCAGCCTTCTCCCTCCAGTCTCTCACCGTCAGACTCAAAATAGAGTGCATACACAATCTTGAACGTGAGAAATGCCACGAGAGTTTCTCCCTTGACTTCACTCTCTCTCTCTCTCTCTCTCTCTCTCTCTCTCTCTCCTCTCTCTCTCTCTCTCTCTCTCTCTCTCTCTCTCTCTCTCTCTCTCTCTCTCTTTCTCCATTCATCCACCAGGCCTCCTTCAACCAGCTCTACGCCCTGCCGGATTCCATGGGCCGTCTCACTCGTCTTGAGCTGCTCCGTCTCGCAGCCAACAACCTGCACGCCCTGCCCTCATCCCTCGCGCTGCTGCCCCGCCTGGCGTGGCTGTCGCTCGCCAGCAACCCCTTCTGCCCGCCGCTGCCGCCGCACCACCAGGGGGTGGAGGATATTCCCTTTGGGGAGCTGCAGCTGGGGAGGAAACTGGGCGACGGTGCAAGCGGTGAGTCTCCCTCCTCGTCCTGCCCCTCTCCCTCCTCGCCCTGCCCCTCTCCCTCGCTCACCGCCGCACCACCAGGGGGTGGAGGATATTCCCTTTGGGGAGCTGCAGCTGGGGAGGAAACTGGGTGATGGCGCCAGCGGTGAGTGCCTTGTGTTCCCGTGTGTCATTAGCTATGTGTGTCTACTTCCCTTTTGCAAAGGGGAAAGACACACTTTAATTCTGCAAAGCTGCTGGTCAGGTCAAGCAGTACTGCCAGCTGCTGGTCAGGTCAAGCAGTACTGCCAGCTGCTGGTCAGGTCAAGCAGTACTGCCAGCTGCTGGTCAGGTCAAGCAGTACTGCCAGCTGCTGGTCAGGTCAAGCAGTACTGCCAGCTGCTGGTCAGGTCAAGCAGTACTGCCAGCTGCATTGTTTGTGATGTGCTCTTCTCCTTGCTCCCTTCACTCCCCTCTCTACACATCCCCTTCCCCACATGCCACCAGGTGACGTCTACGCAGCAGTGTGGCACAGGCACGAGGTGGTGTTCAAGCAGTTCAATAGCGAGACCAGCCCAGACAGGGCACACCTTCCATCCATCCGTTCCTCTCTCCCCCTTTCCGTTCTCTCCCCTCCTTTCGTCATCCAATTCACCAGGTGACGTGTATGCAGCAGTGTGGCACGGGCACGAGGTGGTGTTCAAGCAGTTCAACAGCGAGACCAGTCCGGACGGGCGGGCAGTGGATGAGATCGCCATGACTGCTGCTGTCGACCACCCCCACCTCGTGCAGGTGCTGATGGGGGGGGTGCTGCCTGGGAGGGAGTGTTTGCTTGACGGGTGGGATGAATGAAGAGGTTGTGCAGTGTGCAACCATGCATGGGGTGGGACCCTGGCGGTGCGGGTACTGCTTGGGGGACCGGCGGGCAGTGGATGAGAGAGTTCGATATGACGGCTGCTGTGGTGGACCATCGCAGTGCCGTCATGTCGTTCTCACCTCGTGCAGGTGCTGCCTGGGGAGGGGTGCTGCCAGTGGTGCTGCTAGTGGAGGGTGCTGCTCATGCGGCAATCCTTCACTCATGGTTCGAAGGGCTGCTCATGCGGCAATCCCTGCCTGCTCCCTTTCTGCTCCACATACGCATTCCCCCCAGCCCCTCTCACTCCCCCTCTCACTCCCCCTCTCACTCCCCCTCTCACTCCCCCTCTCACTCCCCCTCTCACTCCCCCTCTCACTCCCCCTCTCACTCCCCCTCTCACTCCCCCTCTCACTCCCCCTCTCACTCCCCATCTCACCCCCCTTCTCTGCCTGCCATCTGCACCCCTTCCGCTCCACACATCCGTCCCTCCCACCCAACCCTGCTCACTCCCCTTTTTCGTCCCCCTTGTGTTGCTCTCCCTTCCTGTCCCCGCCCCTGCCAGGCAGGTGGAGGCAACAGTGGAGCAGCCCCACGGGTTGGGTTGGTCATGCCTCTTGCTCTTCTCCCCTTGTGCTTCACACACCCGTTCCCCCCAACCCTGCTCACTCCCCATCACTACCCTTCTCACCCCTGCCTGGCAGGTGGAGGCAACAGTGGAGCAGCCCCACGGGTTGGTCATGCGCCGCGTGTTTGGCAGGTGGGTGCAGGGGAAGGTGGGTGAAGGGGGAGGTTGTTGAAGGGGGAGGTGGGTGCAGGGGGGAGGTGGGTGCAAGGGGAGGTGGGTGCAAGGGGAGGCGGGTACAGGAGGGGGTGGGTGCAAGGGGAGGCGGGTACAGGAAAGGGTGGGTGCAAGGGGAGGCGGGTACAAGAGAGGGTGGGTGCAAGGGGTTTGAGGTGTAGTGGGCGGGGAAGGAAGGTGAGGTGCGATTAGTGAGGCGGAACATATCTCTGAGGGACGTGGAATGGAAACCCCTTGTACTCTTGCATGTTCCCTCGCCCATTCTCCTCTCCCCCCTTCCACATACCCCTCCCTCCAATCCACTCCCTCAGGGCCATGGCAGACCCACCCAATGGTGAATCGCCGTTGCGCTGCCGCTGGCCTCCCTCCGCCTCCTACTCACACTCTGTGCTCACATCCTCCCATCTCTCTGCCCCTTCCACATCTCTCTGCCCCTTCCACATCTCTCTGCCCCTTCCACATCTCTCTGCCCCTTCCACATCTCTCTGCCCCTTCCACATCTCTCTGCCCCTTCCACATCTCTCTGCCCCTTCCACATCTCTCTGCCCCTTCCACATCTCTCTGCCCCTTCCACATCTCTCTGCCCCTTCCACATCTCTCTGCCCCTTCCACATCTCTCTGCCCCTTCCACATCTCTCTGCCCCTTCCACATCTCTCTGCCCCTTCCACATCTCTCTGCCCCTTCCACATCTCTCTGCCCCTTCCACATCTCTCTGCCCCTTCCACATCTCTCTCCCCCCTCACGCACCCCGCAGGGCCATGGCGGATCCCCCCAATGGTGAATCGCTGCTGCGCTGCCGCTGGCCTCCCTCCGCCTCCTACTCACTCGCCACTGTGGTGGCTGTGGGGAGGGGGCTGGCATCGGCGTTGGAGTGGATGCATGCGCGGGGGTGGGCGCATGGGGACGTGTATGCTCACAACGTTCTTGTGGATGACAAGGGGTTCGCTGTCCTGTGTGACTATGGTGAGTTGTGACTATGATGAGTTGTGATTGTGATGAGTTGTGATTATGATGAGTTGTGACTATGACGAGTTGTCACAATAGTAGAGTGGCCGCAGGGGGGGCGCTAGCGTCAACTTCAGAGTGGATGCATGCGCGGGGTTGGGCGCATGGGGATGTGCAAGCATCCAGGCAGAATTAGAGGCGCGTCAAAATCAACCGCCTCTCCTCACACTCCTCCTACATTCCTCACCCTCCCTTTTGTCACATGTGCAGGTGCATCCTTCCCCTACCCTCGCCACAGTGCCATCCCATTTGAGTCACATGAGGTGAGAGCACTTGCCCTGCTGCTTCAGGGCCTCTGCACCCGCCTCTCAGCCCCTGAGACGACAGCAGAGCTTCAGAGCCGGGAGCAGCTGGGGCGGCTGGTTGATGCGTGCGTTGGAGGGACTGCGAAGGAGCGACTGAGTTTTAGGGATTTTGGAGAGCAGTTGGCTGCTATTTCCAGGAGCCATGTTTGAGGTTAGAGGGGTGATGTGTGGGGATGTGAACAAGGATTGATGAATGCTAGTGAGTGAGATAACATGGATTAGGAACCTGGAATTCATTTCCTACTTCTACTCGTTGTTTCTTCTTAAGCTATAAGCACTTGTGTCCATATACCATGGCTTACTTTTATTACTACTAACATATACAGGTATACGGAACGGGGAGAAATGGAGATGCAGTGTAGGTTCTTTAGGCATACATCGCCTCACTGCCGCATCCGCGATAGAACAGCTGCGAGTGGTGTCGCTCGTAGCTGAAAACAAACGCGTCCTCGCCAGCCCCATGCGACGCGTGCTGCCTTGGGAATACTCTCACACCAGTCGCATACACATCCTCGTTACAAGCATACACCCTTGGATCAGCGTGTACACCCGCTGAGTATTCTGGTAGCTTATTCCGGTGTGCGAGAATTTGCGTGTCTGTGTGCATCACGGATTTGTCGTAAAAATTGTTCCAAGCTTCCTCCTCTCGATTCTGTCCGATAATGTCGCCGCAACTCTCGCTGTTCTTACTGATCTTCCGACCGGTGTTAGCCTTGCGAGATTTGAAACTCCATCCTTTTAGTAAGGGAAGCTTGTCCAGAAACGACGGCTTAGACGATGCTCGGCGGGCCGCTGTGGTTGGCTGTGCGAGAGAATCGAGAGATCGTCTTCCGCGAAGTTGGCCGATGGAGGAATGGGGAGAGTGCTGCTGATTGTTGGGTGAACGACTGTCGGTCATATCCTCGAAATCGTCGAGCTGCAGATAGTGAATGCAAGTGAAGTTAACGACGGGGCGAAGACACGTTAGGGAAAAACGCTTGCGAGTGGAAGAAGAACATGGAGCAGGGGATTTTTTTGAAGTCAAACTAACCTCTTGGAGAATAGGGTTCGCAGGTCGGCGACTGTCAGACGTGCAAGTTTTTTGCATTGTCTCGGTGCTCTCCACGCCCTCCATTTCCTGCCACGTCGGAAGCCGCGCGCCACCGTCACCATTACAGTGACTGTAACGATACGGAATTGGAGTCGCACCGTCGCTGACCGTGGAAAGCGCGGGAGAATAGGGAGACAGCGGCGAAAGCGGCGAAACTGGGCCGTACGATCCGAGCGATCTCTGGCCGTCGTAGTTCCCGGAGGTGGGGATTAATCCGTCTGGTCTCTCATTTGATTGAATCTCGGACCTCCAGTCGGCGGGACCCAATCCGAAGTCCATCTGCGGAGCGGTAAAACAATCTTGTGTGGACCCAGTGTTTCTGTTTTGGTCTGGACGCGCGAGTGACGTCACGCCGTTGGACGGCAACGTCAGCGACTTCTGCAGCACCCTGCGGCGGGGAAATTGGCAATCCGAGCACGCCGAATCAAACGTTTCCACCTCGATTCTCGCCGCCGTTCGCGGACAGTGCGTCTCGGCAACGAGATAATACGTTCGGCCAGCTTGGAGGGTCGCGGCGGGTGGCAAGGGGGTGCGAGGCGTGGCGGTGCTGAGGGTGGAGAGGAGCACGTGGCGGGGGAAGTCAGCGAGCACAGCCGACGCCGTGAGACGCGCGTCGTCGTACAGGCGCGCCGAGCCGTCGGGGAGCAAAACGACGACGCACGGCGAGGAGGAGGAGGACGAAGCCGCGTCTTGCGCCATGCGTGCAATCGACTTCGGTGGAAAAAAATATTTCTCCAGGCAGAACAGCAATAAACACAAGGACTTGGACGGAGATGACGGACTCTAGAATGTTCAAGGACTCTAGATGCTGCATAGACTGGAATGAGAGAGACAATGGTCGATGGTGTGATGCAATGAGAGAGACAACTTGACATTGTGTCGGGAAAACCCGGATCTTATGTAGCGGATTAGAGCGACTCGGCTCTCTAAAAGTCCGCGTTGCTGTGCGGATAGTACTGTATCTGTAGCTGTGGTTACAAACGCTCGCTTGGCCAGGCCATAATAAGGCGCGGCTTCTTGTTGCGGCCATAAACAAGGCGCTTACGACACTTGTTGCGGAAATCACGCGGCGAAATTATTCGAAAGTGTGTGGAGTCCGTTCAGCTGTTGCTCGCTCTGTACGCTTTTGTGGCAAAATGGGCGCGCCACAGGCGGTTAGCTCAGCAACGACGAAACGCGCCGCACCAGTAGTTCCTCGGTATGCAACAGACCCTCCGCAGAGGGGGATGTTTGGCTCTTACCAGTCCTTAGAACAGGACAGGGAAGGGTCAGCCTCGCATAGTTGGGCTTGCGCGTTGCAAGCTGGGTCGTCGCAACAGCGGTGGCATGTCGCACATTCCGTCGCTATCGGTTCTTCAGCTCGAATAACGTCGCACAAAATCGCGAATCTCGCAAATCGCAAGATTGCCTTTTGCTTTCTGACGGTGAACGGTCCTTGCTTGGGACGTGTCAGTGGATAACCGAGAGGTTTCCTTGGTCGGTGTATGTGTTTTTCGACGGTCACGAACAGAAAAGAACTGGTGGTCTGTCGTTCATCAATGTTCATCGTCGATGCCACGTTTTCAACGTGTACAGTGTCGCTTGGTCTGTGGGCTGCGACGCGACACGGCCCTAAACTGCATACCGTTTTCTGTACCCGAGCATCATCCAATCAATGTGGGAAAAAAGAGTACAGGCTCCTAGTCTCCGTGTTACAGTTCGACTTGACGCATATAAAATAGCTCACAACAAATGTGAGACCTCACAAGCATCAGTGTAGACATACTTCATATGTTCAATTTTTCCCTGGTCTGAACTCCAATGACAACGTAAAAAGTAACCTGCAGATGTGGAAATAAATGCCTCAAATTTCGATAAAGTTTCAGCCATAGATGGGCTCGTTGTAGCATTTGGGATAAAAGGCCTGGGAATAGAACTGCTCTTACTCTGCAATCTTCGACTTGAGATGCAAGACATCTTGGGAATACCCTCTTTTGCAGGCCATTCTCGGTAGCAACAGCAGCAGCAGCAGGTCTAATCGCACTGGCGTCTTCTCAACTAATGTTCCTGCGAACCAGAATCTGCGTGTCTGTGAACATCATGGATCTGTCGTTCATATTATTCCACGAGGTTGCCTCCTCTTCACACTGTCGTAGCGTCGCAATCTGCGGCTTTCCGCCAAAAATGTCCTCGCCAAGGCCTGGAGCCTCGGGAATGCCGATGGGAATGTTCTGTTGGCTGTGGCTCTTGTTCATCTTTCGACCCGTCACGCCTCTGCTCCTGAAACCCCATGATTTCAGCTGAGACATCTTGTTGATCATAGACGACTTAGCTTCATTCGCAGATGCTCGGCGACTTTCAGTGATAGGGCCCGCCATGATCGATTGGGAACGCGCGGCGAAAGAAGAATGTCGGCCTTGGTTACAGTTCGCGGAATCATCAATCGTTAAGTCGTCCAGGGCTTCAAGCTCTTGAAGAATCGGGTTGGTGGTAGTACGTCCGCCATCTTGTCGCCGCGAATGGACCACAGGCGCACCGACTCTCGAAACACCAGTCCTGCTTCCGTCACGCAGCTCGCACGTGCTTGTGGTTCTCAGAATGCACCCCGTCTCCTCCACGAGTGACACTCCCTCCTTCCACGCCTTAGGCGGAGAGCTGCGCGATTGTCCGTGGTGGCAACCCAGCGGAATCCTGCCTTCCGAGATAGGAGGAGAATAAGGCGACAGCGTTGAAAGAGGCGAAACCGGGCAGAAAGTTCCGGGAAGATGCTGCGTGCCCGTCAGCAACTTGCTTCTTGAATCTTCGCCCGAAACCCACTCCGGAGTTTGCGGAGGGCTCCGAGGCGACTCGGCTTCCGAAGCATGATGGGGAGCGCATGCATTTATGCTGGTGCTGGGCAGGGTTTGCGACTTGCGGAACAAGCTCCGCGAAACCTGCGACGACGGCGGCGATATTAGCGACGATAGTTCCAACTTGACGCTCGCCGCCGATCGCGGACGGTGTGTCTCCTCAACGAGGTAGTACGTTCGGCCAGGTTTGAGGAGCGCGGCGGGGGGCAAGGGGGTGCGCGGCGTGGCGGCGGAGAGGGTGGAAAGGAGCAGGTGGCGGGGGAAATCCGCGAGCACAGCCGACGCCGTGAGACGCGCGTCGTCGTACAGGCGCGCCGAGCCGTCCGGCAGCAAAACGACGATGCACGGCGGGGACTGGAGGAGGATCGGATGGTTGGACGGAGTTTGAGCCATGTTGGGAGTTAACGAGGGCGGAGGCAGGAGCAGTAACTCGTGTTCGGATGAGCAAAAAGAACTGACACTTTGCTATGAATGAAGCGGGGTTATGAAGACGAGCGGGGTTTCTGGAGCTTCTTTGGCTCGCGGGACGGTCTTGGTAGATTGTGAATCACTCTTTATTGGCTGAAATAGCGGAGCTGTTGATGTCAACACTCTACGACGAAACGACGAAACGTCGTGATGTTATTGGACGAAGGGAAAGAAAAACAAGGTCAAGACTCCCTCATCGCTAGATCGCAACCTGTATGCACGAAGTATGGACCTCATCTTTTGAAGGGGCACGCAACGGCTCGATTCGCGTGCCTAACAACAGACAATCGAAATCGAAGCAGCAGTCACTTATCCCGGCCAATACAGAACGGTATTTGGCTCCTAGTTCTAGAACGCGAGGCAGTAACAAAAGTCTTCTTGTTTGGTTCGCTTCTCGGCAGTCGAAGAAGTGTAAAATCTCAGAAAAGTGTCGTCTGCTTGACTTCGACTCTGGTTCTGCTTGTCTTGTGTGGAGAGGTGTGGATGGGAGGAGCTGAGCGGAGCGACCACACATTGGTCCTATTGTCGCCGAGCGGGATTGGCGACTGTCGCAAACGGTTCATGCGAAACACTCTCAGATACAATCTGGTCTTGTTGTCTCCAAGTGTCAATTTGAAACGGTCACTGTTTGCCCAGCCTTGTCGCAGTTTCTGTAAAAGCGAGAATCCAACCAAGGCAACCATGTACCCTGTACGTCGCAAAATTCGCCACGGGCAATATGTTTGTTGAACGAAACTCGTCAATGTCATCGTGTGGTGAATGGCAAGAGGGAAACTGGCATGGTCTTCACATGTCTGCCAATATGCTTGAAATCTGTACTGTATTTGAAGCATAACAAAGTGTTTTTCATTGTGGTTGCACATCCTCGCTAGAATGCTGCATGTTATTATTTTTTAAATTCTTGAAGTATGATTGGACATGTCGACTATAGAGAAATAAAAGAGCTTACATATCCTCTGCAGTTTGAAAGATTATGGATTCAACCCAATATCGGCTCATTGTTGCATCTGGAATAGAAGGCCTGAGAATAGTAGTGCTCATAATCTGAAGCGTGAGGTTCTTCCACTTGCTTCAGAAGCCTTCTCGAGAATACTTTCACCCCAGCGCCGATCACGGCAGCGCGAGTAGGTGTAGCCGCGCTGACATCTGCTTCAATATCCCTCCGGCTAACCAGAATTTGCGTGTCCGTGAACATCATGGTCCTGTCGTCCAGATTCTTCCAGAATGTTCCCTCCTCTTCACAATGGCTTGGCGTCGCCATGTGATGCCCTCCGCTGATAATGCTTCTGCCGAGATCTGGAAATTCGGCCATGCGGACAGACATGTTCTTTTGGGTCTGACTCTTGTTCATCTTCCGACTCGGTGCGCCTTTGCTCCTAAAACCCCACGGTTTTAGCTGAGGCAGTCTGTCAATAAGGGACGGCTTAAATGGATTGGACGGTGTTCGCCGAGTCGTATTTTGCTCTGCCGAGATTGGTGAAGGCACTTCGAAAGGAAACTGGTGGTCGCGAGTATCGTACGTGGAACCATTGGTCGTCATGTCCTCAAGAGCTTCGAGCTGCACCACGGGATAGGGGAACGAGGAACGACGGTTAGGGTATATATGATTTATTTGGTTCGCCTGGAAATAGAGCATCCACGGGAAGAAAGAAAGAATAGAAGGAACGAAATCAGAAAGTCTGGTGGAACGAACCTCTTGGAGGATGCGGTTGGCGGTGTGTCCATCGTGTCGCCGCGATGAGAGAACGCCTGCGATCGAGTCATTGTAACCCGATTGCGAAATCCTGCTACCACGAAGCTCGCACGTGCTCGTGGTTCTTCTGATGCACCCCTCCGCGACTCCCTCATTCCACGCCTTCGGAGGAGAGCTGCGCGTTTGACCGTGATGGCACTCCAGAGGAATTGCGCCGTCGGACATAGGAGGAGAGTACGGCGATAGCGTCGAATGCGGGGACGCAAGCACCGGCCCGGTGGCGTGCAGGGCTTGCGACTTGCGAAACACGTTCGGCGAGATTTGCGACGACGATGGCGATGTTAGCGATGAAATATCCACCGCCACTTTCGTCGACGCTCGCGGATGGTGCGTCTCGGCGAGGAGGTAGTACGTTCGGCCGGGTTTGAGCAGCGCGGCGGGTGGCAAGGGGGTGCGAGGCGTGGCGGTGGAGAGGGTGGAGAGGAGCAGGTGGTGGGGGAAGTCGGCGAGCACAGCCGACGCAGTGAGACGCGCGTCGTCGTAGAGGCGCGCCGAGCCGTCTGGCAGCAGCACGACGACGCACGGCGGGACCGGGTCGGTCATGGCATGCGCCATCGTTGCCGAGTCGAGGTGCTGGAGTAGAAACAAAAAGCGACGGCTGACTGATTTCGAATCTGAACGAAATTCACGACTTGTAAGATAGATCAGTGGTGCTTTATCTGCTGGATATCCCGCTGATGTCGGGAAAAGGGATTTCTTGCTGAAGGTAGCAAGGCACGACGACGACGACCCGACGAAGCTGCGCCATGAAGTTTTCCCCTCCCTTGCGGAAATCGGACTTTCGGCGTGAGCAACAGGTGGGGCGATGTGACGACGTTTGTCGTCATCCTTCGTGTGGGCACGAGGCCAATTCAACAACGGGCCGCACCGCGTCGCAGTGCTGCAAAGCAAACAGCTCAAGCTTTGGCCGCAGCAAACGTGGAAGAAGCTTGACATTTTTCGCGAATACTGTATCTTCGCCAGGCCTGCTACATGTGGGATGGTTTGGGAAGGTCCGAAAAAGCGAGGCTTGTTTTGTTGCTTGCTTGGGGCGGCAGACAGCACCACCTCAGTCTTGTTGTCGCCGAGCGTCATGTTGACGCTCGCAAAAGTTCTGCATGACGACTGCCGTGCCAGTAAAACTGCTGGTTTGGCTGGTAGCTTTACCGCTCAGTCGTCTGCGCCTGGTGACGACATCGTTCCGCCGTGCTTGGAGCCGTCGCCGACCGTCATTTTCTATTTCCTTCCCCAAATCAGCGTTCGCACAAACTTCATCCTGACAGCTGCCGAGCCGGTCAAACTGCAGGTTTGGCAGCTCAGCCATCTGCGACTTGTTGCGACGGTGGAATATTTGACCAATTAGATGGCGTTTCGAGGCATGTTTGCTTGTGTCGGTTGGTCTCGTCAAGCTTCGACTCGACTTCTCCTGAAACTCGAATCGACTCGTGTGACGTGGCTCGTAGTGATCCTGACGGTGGTCGTTGAAAACGAATAGCTGTGTGACGTGGCTCGAAGTGATCCTCACGGTTGTGTCGGTTAAACGAAAGGCGACGAAACCGCTTCTGTCACACGCAACCGCTGCCCTCTTGTACCCGATAGAATGACTAGGCAACCCACAGTAGCCTTTGTGCAGAGGTACACTGACGAAAACCATTAACTCCCATCCATCCAACCGCCTGTTTCAATTAAATCAATTTGTTTAATGCTCCTTCAGTGAAATACCTTCATTCCTCAGGCCAGTGACAACCACTCCCTACATGAAATTCTCTGATTTCACCCAGTTCCGCCTGTGTCTCCTCCTGCTGCAGCTACTACAACACCAACTGCACACCTTACCTAACCTCAGCTGTTACTCAAGTCAAGGTGCTCTGACCACCACCGCTCCTCACCCCTTTCCTGATACTAATCACGTCGCACTTATTATGCCACTGCAGGCGCTCAAAAGCAACTTCTGAGGCGCCTAAAAGATTCACTCCTCACCCCAGCCAGGTGACTGTGCTCCTACCGCCACCACCCCCCACCAGCCAGGTAATCGCCACGACCTCATAATGCCGCTGCCGGCGCTCGAATGCAACTATTGAGGCGCCTAGAAATTTTATTCCTCACCCCAGCCAGGTGACTGTGCTCCTGCCTCCACCACCCCCGACCCCCTTCCTGATACTAATTGCCTCGCCCTCATAATGCCGTTGCAGGCGCTCAAACGAAGTCACATCCAGCCGGCCAGTGCCGCCCCTGCCCGCCCCGTGCTTCCGCTCGTGCTGCTGCTGCCTCACACTCGTCCACAGCGCCTCAATTGCCGCCCGCTGCCGCCCGGTGAAGCGCTGCCTGTGGTCATATGCGTGCTGCGCCAGCATGTCAATGGCCGTCTGGGCCCTGAGAGGAGGGGGGGCCCGGGGGGAGGGGGAGGAAGGGCATTAGAATGTTGCCCCAGGTTGCATAAATTTACACACCGCCTGTGGGAGTCTGAATGCTCTAATGCACATTGCACTCAACTCTCAACCAAGGCACCCGTGCAAACCCACGACCCTAAACCACCAACCATCCTCACACTCACCACTTGTGCCGATACATTTCTGTGGCAGTCTGAATGCACAGCAGCAGAGCCTCCCGCCTCTCCCTCAACATCCTCCTCTCCTCCTCCTCCTCCTCCTCCTCCCTCCGCCGTGCCTCCTCCTCTTCCCTCCTCCTCCTCTCCCTCTCCGCCCTCCTCTTTTCCTCCCTCATAGCCTGCTTGCTTTTCATAATCTCGCCCAACCCAAACGGATCTTCCTCCTCTTCCTCCTCTTCCTCATCCCCTTTTCTGCCTCCCTTCTCCCCAATGAGACCCAACAAAGCATCAAGCCCAAAGGGGTCAGCATCAGAACCTGCAGCAGTATCTGGAGCATTTGCATCGCTGTCTCCTGTGTTTTTCTTGTCTGCCCGCCTCTCTTCCCCACCCGCTTCCTCCTTCTCTCCCCCTTCCCCTGCCCCCGTCTCTTCCCCCGCCACCTCCCCTTTCCCGTCCCTCTTCTCTCCCTCTCCCATTCCGTCCAAACCCCCCTCTCTGCCCTGCACATGCATCGCCACCCCTGCAAACAGCCCTGCCTCCTCCCTCTCATCCTCCTCTGCTGCCTCTGGCAATCGCTCCACCTCCTGCTGCACTCGATACACGGCCTTGGAGAACTGGGGGGTGGAGGGAGGAAGCGAAAGTGAGGATAATGGGAGGAGGGAAGGGTTAAAGGAAAGGGAGGAGAAGCGCACGCATGCAGAAGAAACAGCCCGGAATTTTCCCTCTGTCTTCCTCTGCTCTGCTGCCTCTGCCAGCGGTTCCACCTCCTGCTGCACCTGGGACCACTGGCAGAGGCAGCAGAGCAGAGGAAGACCCCGCCTTGGAGAACTGGAGGGGGAGAGAGGTGGAAGGGAGGAGGAGGAGGAGGGGGGGGAGGGGGGAGTGAGGGAGGTGAACAGAGCTGGTTTTTGAGAATTCTCAAAAACCGAGAGGAGGAGGGGGGGGCAGGGGGCAGGGGAGAGTGAGGGAGGTGAACAGGAGAGCTTGAAGTGCCTCGGGCAGTCAGTTGCTCCAACTCCTGCTGCACCCAATCAGTCCCCCCACCTGTCTGGAGAAAGTGGCCCCTCTGACTCCTCACGCACGGTTACGACCGTTCTTGTCAGTATATGCTTGCTCTTCGGTGTATACTTTCAACAATCAATAATAACAATAATAATAAAATAATAAAAAAAAAAGAGTCCCCCCACCTGTTACCCCCCCTCATTGAAGCTGTCGCCCCCTGCCCTCACCCAGCCCTTCACCCGTCCCCTCATCCTCCCCCCCGACCCAGTTCCCCACCAACACCCCCTCTTCCCCCCCACCAGCCTCCCACCTGAAAGCTGTCATCGGTGCGAAGGGAATGGTTGAGCACAGTGCGCAGCCCCCACACGTCCACCTGCTGCTGCTGCCACGGCGAAAACAGCTGCACACAAAGGGGGGCGGGGGAATGCACGGGTGGGGAGAAGTGGGCCAAGGGGGGAGTTTGGGGTTGGGGCGAGAGAGGTGGCGGTGCGGGCAAGCAAGGGTGGGGGAAAGGGGTCGAGTAGTAGGCTGGGGGGAGGAAGAAGCATGGGGTTGGACAGGAGGGGACATTGGAGGAGGGTGGGTGGGTGGGTGGGTGGGTGGGTGGGTGGGTGGGTGGGTGGGAGAGGTGGGGAAGGTGAGGGCATCATGTGCAAAGAACTCCCCATCCCATCCCACCATGAGCGCACACACACACATACCACCTGAACCACGTCCCCACCCTCCCATTCCCCTGCTCATCTCCCCGTCTCTCCCACTCTCCTCCCTTTTCTCCTCCTCTCTCCTCCCTGCTACTACCCCCCCCGCCGTGCCCATATACCCCTGTCCCGCTGTTGCCAACCCAATGCTCCCCCATTTCCTCCCCTCTCCCCCGTCCCCGCACCTCTTTTCTCTCCACAGCAGCGCCAATCAGCGCAGCATACTCGCCACCGACGTCCCCCGCAGCCCCCACCACCATGCCTCCCGCCCCCCCTCCCTCTCTCCTCAGCAGCCCCATTGCCGCCTCCAGCACTCCAAAGAACAGACTCGCGTGACCACCGCTCTCCACCGCACTGTTTGCAGTTCTGTTCATCCCACTGTTCATATCACTGGTTGTGGTGCTGTTCAGTGCGCCCCCCTCCAGAAGCTGCCGAGCGAGGCCGGCCGCCTTCTTGAACTTGGCTGGCGTGCCGATGTGGGCGGCGATCTTGGCTATCGCTGACGTCACCTTGTCCTCTGCCACCTCAGCAAACGTGTGGAAGCGCACCCGCCGGCGCGCGGGGGCTGGTGAGGGGGAGGAGGGGATGATGGAGGGGAGATGAGGGGGCAAGGGGGAGAAGGGAGAAGAAGGGGGAAGAAGAAGGGGAGGTTGGGAGGAGGGGGGATGGTGGGGCGATGATGTGAGGGTTTGAGCCTTGAGGGGATGTCTGGCAGGAGTGAGAAGGGAAGAAATAGAGTATTGAGGAAGTAGGGTTAGGAACGCAGAAGAGATTAAGCTTACGGAAACCGAAACAGGAACGGGGAAAATTAGGGTTTGGGAACAGGATACGAGTGGTATGGGGTAACTGGAATAAAAAACTGGCGAGGTAGCAACGGCGACACGTAACCCTAATCGAGCGCTCTCAGCAAACCAGGTCACACAAAGTCAACGGCAGTCAACGAGGTCTGCAGCATCCATACCGTCGCCATCTGCCTCGTCCGCCATCGTCACCCCCACGCGCTTCCTGGTCTTTCCGCCATCCCCCGATCCCCCATCCGCGGCCTCCGAGCTGACATTCCCCCCGCCCTCTCCCTCCCGCGGCTCCGCCCGCACTTTGAGGGACGACTTGAGCGCAGAGGGCTTAAGCGGAACCGCGCCGTCAGTTGCGCGGACTCCGCTGGCCGCGGCCGGCCGTTCACCAGGAGCTGACGTTGACGCCGGCTGGCTGGCGCGAATCGGTGCCTTGGGAGCATTTGACGGCGGGGGCAAGTCGCCGAAGAGACCCATAGCGTTACCCGCGGCGAGGAACGCGGCGGCAAAAGAAAAGCGGAAGAGGAAAGGACCGATTCGACTAATGGGATTGTGCAAGGGTGAAAAAGGAAGGACGAGGGCAGATGGCGAAAAAGGGCGTGCCGACGCAGAGGATTGAACTCTGGACCTTCTGTTTACAAGACAGATGCTCTACCACTGAGCTACACCGGCTTGAAGTTGCAGCACCCATGAGTTATTTTTTTTCCTTTTAATTCGGCTTGAGCTGACGTCGACACTGGCTTGTTGTTGCGACAGCGTAACAGGTCACGCTTGCCAAACCAGCTACAATGTTATCGATGCGTTCAATGTGGGAGCACAACATCCACAATGCATTCCAAGCGCGCGTGTCTGCCAGGCTCGTACCCTCCTCTCGCCGCTGATTCCCCGACGCGTCGCGCGCACCCCGCTCGCCATGCATGCGTCGTGGAGTCTCCTCTTAGTCCCGCTTGACAGATCACCACTCCCGCACTGCGCCTCGGCGTTAGTAGCCGAGGCGCGACATCGGCTCGCCATGAGTCGTGTTCGCTCAAAGGTTCATACGCCTTCACCCCCTCCCTCCACCACTTCCCCCATCTTCCAGCCTTTTTCCCCCCTCGTCCTCCCCGAATTCCGGCGCAGAAGCGGAGCCCCCTCCGTCCGCGCATGCTCCACGCATTCCGCCGCTCTCCGTCCGCTCCCCTCCCTATCGCCTTACTGCGCCATGTTTCTCGGAATTATTTCTCCCCTCTTTGCCGCACCGACTGCTGACGGGAAGGGGCGAATCTCCGGCTTTTCGGAGAGAACGTTGCGGGAACGCCTGGGGAAATTGTTGGGGCGTAGTAGTGGGGACGTTGCGCCGACGTTGGGGGGACGTTGGGGAGCCGTTCTGGGGTGGCCATCTCCCACGGAGTAAGAACACCGAATTCAAAGCCTTGCTGCCCGCTGTGGCACAGCTGCTGTGTATCGTTCGACTGCCAGTGGTTGGAGCGGCCACCTACTAGGAGGCGCGACGTGTGAGCGAGCACCGGAGTACCGTCAAACGGAAAGAGATTAAGGAGCATCAGGCGCGGCTAGCAGAAAGCGCAAATGGCGTCGTTCGTGCTCCAAACCCGCTCGTGTCTCGCCGCCCCACCTTCAGCGACCGCTCCCGCTGTCGCCGCCGCTTTCCAGCGGAAGGCTCGCCTGGTGGTGGCGTCGAGCTGGCGAACTTTCGCACAACCGCCAGGGCTAGGGCGACTCAGTTCGCGACAGTACTGCGATGGGGAGACTGGACGTGGCTCTGATCGGACGGCTGGGATTGGATGTGGCTCTGATCGGACGGCTGGGATTGGATGTGGCTCTGATCGGACGCCAAGTGTTGGTTGCGTGAGGGGCGGCAGCAATTTGAAGGCGAGATGCCTGGGGAGGAGAGCAGAAGGGGAAGAGCAGGGCGCTGACGTGGCAGATAAGGGGGAGACAGCTCAGCTGGAAAAATCGCCTGTGAGTGTCTAGGTTCAAGGGAGTCAAGGCAGTCAAGGGAGTCAACTTCAGCCATCAATGCAACGCTTTCAGCCCTCCTCCTCTTCTCTCGCACCCCCCTGTCTGTCATGCCTGTTATCACTTTTCCCCGCATGTCTCCCCACCCCACTCCCTGTTCTCCCCCTCTCCTCTCCGCCCCCTTTTGGTGCAGCTGGCGGACGAATCAGTGGCTGCCACGTGTATCAACACCATCCGCATGCTGGTAGTGGATGCGGTCAACAACGTCAACGCGGGCCACCCCGGGTCCGCCATGGGGCTGGCGCCACTTGGGGTGCTGCTATTCGCCGAGGAGATGCGCTTCGACCCCGCCGATCCCGCGTGGCCCAATCGCGATCGCTTCATCCTGAGCAACGGCCATGTGTGCCTGCTGCAGTACTGTTTACTCCACTTGACGGGGTACAATCTCCAGGTGAGTTGTGAGATGCGCACGTGTGCTGGGAGTGTGGTGACTCAAAAGTCACCTGGTTGCTGCCTTAGTACCCAATCGCGATCGCTTCATCCTGAGCAACGGCCATGTGTGCCTGCTGCAGTACTGCCTGTTGCACCCCACGGGCTACAACATTCAGGCGTGCGGGGCGTGTGGAGGGCGTGTGCTGGGCACGTGCTGGGCGTGTGGTAGGCGTTTGGTGGCACGGGCAAGCTGCTGTAGTAGCCAATGAGTGTGGTGGCCCCTTCCAACCTCTTGGTATCCCTGCCAACTGCACCCCTCGTATCCCCGGTGGTGGCAGATGGAGGACTTGAAGCGGCTGGCAAAGCTGGGGAGCAAGACGCCAGGGCACCCTGAGAACACACTCACGCCGGGGATAGAGGTCACCACAGGTGGGGTTGGTCGGGGTCGTGGGGTGGGCGTGTGATGAGTCGATTTTTGAGTCGACTCAAAGATCGACTCATCAAAGCTGGGGAGCAAGACGCCAGGCCACCCCGAGAACACCACACTCACTCCGGGGATAGAGGTCACCACAGGTGGGGTTGGTTGGGGTGGTGGGGTGGGGGCCACCACAGGTGAACGTTGAGTTGAGGGTTTCGGGTTTAGGGTTTGCGTCAATGCTGTTTGGGCATCCCGCTTGTCTTTCCTCCTCCTGGTCTTCCTCCGTGTCGAATTCCTTCCAGGAAGGTTCCAGCTGTGAGACGTCTCCAACCTTCCTTTCGCCTCCATGTCCGAATGCGGTGGGGGTGGCGGCAGCAGAGGTGCACCTGGCTGCGCACCTGGCTGACCACCACACGTGCTTTTCCTCTACGCCCCTTCCTTACCCCCCCCTACACAATAGGTCCCTTGGGGCAGGGCTTTGCGAATGCGGTGGGGGTGGCGGCAGCAGAGGCGCACCTGGCTGCCCGCCTCAACACCATTGACTTCCCTGACCTTATTGACCACCACACGTGAGTAGTGGCCCTCACTTGTTGACCTCGTTGACCACCACACGTGCGTGCCACGCCACCCGTTGACCACATTGACCCGGCTGACCTCCTTAACTTCTGTCAAGTCTCTGTCGTGTGGCACAGGTAATAGTTGAAGGTCTCACTCACTCTCACCACATAGTTGCATTGCAGCCAGCGATATCCTTGTGGAAGGTCTCTATATCCTTGTGATGCTATGTGATGGCAATCAAACGTATTGACTTGTTGTCTTGTGAGGTCAAGTTTGCCTCGCATGTGCCTCTCGCTTCACTCTCTCGTGCTCGCCTTGCCTCCTCCCGTGTGCTGCTGCCTGTGCACCTGCTGCCATCCAGGTTCGTTGTATTTGGCGACGGCTGTGCGATGGAGGGCGTGGTGAACGAGGCAGCATCCCTGGCGGGCCACTGGGGGCTGGGCAAGCTCATCGCCTTCTATGACTCCAACCAGGTGTGCTGTGGGATACAGTTGGGTGTGGGCTGTTGCCTGTGGGTGTACAGATGTTGATTGGGGTCAAATGGGTCACTATGGGGCAGCCGCAGCATCGCTGGCGGGTCACTGGGGGCTGGGCAAGCTCATCGCCTTGTACGACTCCAACCAGGTGGGGCATACATGTGGGTGTGGGTGCACCTACTGTTTTGAATGGAATGGGCGGGTTAATATTAACAAGGGTCACATGGGTCCATAGGGAGTGGCAGCATCACCTGCGGGCCACTGGGGGCTGGGCAAGCTCGTCGCTTTCTGCATCTCCTCCAACCAGGTGCGTGATACAGCTGGTGTGTGTGTGGCAATTGGTTGTGCGGGCAGCAACTGGTTTGTGCAGGTGGCACCTGCTGCGTTGAACTCCCCTCCTCCCCATCTCACCTTTCCCCGCCTTCCCACCCGCCACAGGTCACCATGATAGGTGCGTGTCTTGCCACAGGCAGTGCGTCCCTTGCCTTGTAAAAACGTCATCAATCGGTCTTGAGACTTCTTACTCTTCCCTTCCCCAACTGAGTCTAGTATATATTTCAAAAAAAAAAAAAAAAAAAAAAAAAACTACCACCACCAAGAGTTGCAAAAGAAGGTGTTGCAGCGTCAGCAGCAAACGAGCAGCAGCAGCAGCGGCCACATGAAGATCAGCGGTAGCTGCGTGTTGCACTGATTTTCGTGTGGCCGCTGCTGCTGCTGCATTGTTTGCTGCTGACGCTGCAACAGTTGCTTTTACGGCTTTTGATGGTGGTAACCCTGAATTTTTTTATTTTTGTATATTACATTCTGTTTAGGCCTCCGAAGCCCACATGTCCGCTACTGAGATGTCCTCGCGCTTCCTCTCCTCACCCCCCCTCCGCAACCCCCTCTCCCCCAGGTCACCATAGACGGCAGCACGGATCTAGCTTTCTCAGAGGACGTCACGGGCCGCTTCGCCGCGCTGAGGTGGCACGTGCAGCGAATCAAACTCCGCGACGCCGCTGACCTGGACGCTCTTCGCATCGCCATACAAGCCGCCAAGAATGAAACCCACCGGCCATCGCTCATTCAAGTGGACACCATTATTGGGTTCGGCTCTCCTAAGAAGCAGGGCACGAGTGCGGCCCACCATGGGGCGTTTGGGAAGGAGGAGACCGAGGCGATCAGAAAGACGCTGCGCTGGCCGTACAACGAGCCGTTCACTGTTCCTGACGAGGTCTACAGGTGAGGTGGGGAGAGGGGGAAAGGGGCGAGGGGGCATACAAGCCGCCAAGAATGAGACCCGCCGTCCATCGGTCATTCAAGTGGACACGGTGATAGGGTTCAGTTCGCCCAAGAAGCAGGGCAGCAGTGCGGCCCACCATGGGGCGTTCGGACCCGAGGAGACCGAGGCCATTAAGAAGGAGCTTCACTGGTCTTACAACGAGCCGTTTACTGTTCCAGAGGAGGTTTACAGGTGAATGGGGAGGGAGGGGCCTCAATGGGCACTTGTTTGGCTCCCTTCGTTGCTGCTGTTTTGAGGTTGATGATCTCTGTAGGTTTAACCGCATGCGCTGCTGTTGTGCCATCTTGCGTTGTGCTCTTGTGCCGCATCATTGTGATTTTCCCTCTCGCATCCGCCAATCAGGGTCATGCATCAGGCGGCTGCGCGCGGCCAATCAGCGGCTGCCAGCTGGAGGGATCGGGCGGCACAGTACCGCCAGCGCCACCCGGACCGGGCGGCGCTTTTGGACGCACTCACAGTGCCTGGGCGGCTGCCAGCTGGCTGGGAGGACTCGTTGCCGGTAAGAGGCGGTGAAGGGAGGGGATGGGGAGCAGATAGTGGAGAGGGAGGAGAAAGGGGAAGAGGAGTGAACGGGGAGAGGAGGAGGTGTGTTTTGGGGAATCGTTTGAAATAACCTCCTACCACCACAAAGGTCACTCTAAGGTGTGCCTCAATGCATTGTGCCCTCGCCTCCGCCTCCCCCTTCCTTTCGCATCCGTCCGCGTTCTTCCCCCCATCCCCTCCCAGCACTCCTCCCCATCGAACCCACTTGACTGACCTCATCTCATGCAATGTGACGCTAATCCACCTTAGGCGTGCCTCAACCCACCTCACTAGATGGATTCCTCGACACATTCCCCTTTTCCAAGCCCTACTCCCCCATCTCCCCTCCTCTCATCTCTCTCCCTCCTCTCATCTATCCCTCCCCAGCACTGTGAGCCATCAACTCCTCCGGATGCCACGCGCGGTTACTCCGAGGCATGTCTCAACGGCCTCGTGCACGCGCTGCCCAACCTTCTGGGCGGCAGTGCTGACCTGGCATCCTCCAACAAGGTGAGGCAATGCTGACATGGCATCCTCCAACAAGGTGAGGCAATGCTGGCGTGGCATCCTCCAACAAGGTGAGGCAATGCTGACGTGGCGTCATCGAGATAGCATGCAAGAGACCGGCAGCATGAGGCCACATTTTTTATTATCAGCCGCCTCCCTCTCCTCATCACCGCTTTCCACGCCCCGTTTATCTGCCCTGCCCTCACTCGCCCTTGCTGCGCGCCCCTCATTCGAGTGTCCCCCTCCAGGTGGCCTTCCATGGGCTGCCAGATTTCTCCCGCGAGGCCTTTGAGGGCCGCAACCTCCTTTGAGGGCCGCAACTTCCTTTGAGGCGCCTCGAAATTCTTCTCTCTACCCGCAGCCATGCCACCCCATCCCCCTCACCCCACATGTGGCCCTCCAGGTGGCCTTCCATGGGCTGCCAGACTTCTCCCGCGAGGCCTTTGAGGGCCGCAACTTCCACTACGGCGTGCGCGAGCATGCCATGGCGGCAATAAGGTGCGATGCTGGGACAGCGGTGAGGGATGACGGCATGGCATGGCATGGCATGGCGACGATAGGATGATATGATGAGGGCATGAGATCATCCTATTCCATTTTCTTCCTTCCCTTGCCCCCCGAAGCAACGGCCTCGCCCTGCACTGCACTCATGCGCGCTCATCCCAGTGGCTGCCTCCTTCCTCGTCTTTTCTGACTACATGCATGCACCCTCCAACCTTCTTTCCCCCCTCTTCACCCTCTAGCAATGGCCTCGCCCTGCACTCACGCGCGCTCATACCAGTGGCCGCCACCTTCCTTGTCTTTTCTGACTACATGCGGCCGGCGGTGCGCCTCGCCGCCCTCTCCACCGCCCGGGTGCTCTTTGTCTTTACCCACGACTCCATTGGACTGGGGGAGGACGGCCCCACTCATCAGGTGAGCCAATATAGCCTTTATTTATTTATTTATTTATTTATTTATTATTATTATTTCTTTTCCATCGCTTCACATCATCTGCCAAGACACATCCACCGTGAATTATTTTCTCCATTCCTCCTCCCACTCCTCCCTTCTCTCCCATCTCCCCCTCCCCCCTACAGCCAGTCGAGCATCTGCCATCCCTCCGTGCAATCCCTAATCTCCACGTCATCCGCCCTGGCGACGCCACCGAGACAGCTGGCGCCTACGTGGCGGCGATCCGGCGCAGCGTGGGGCCCACGGCGATCCTGCTGTCCCGTCAGAAGCTGACAGCTCAGCTCCGGGGGTCGTGCAGGGAGGGGGTGTTGAAGGGGGGCTATGTGCTGGGAGGGGGGGAAGGGGGAGGAGAGGAGGGGGGAGAGGGAGGAGAAGGTGGATTGGATTTGATTCTGATTGGATCAGGATCAGAGCTGGTGCTCTGCCAGGAAGCTGCTGAGAAGCTTCGTCAGGAAGGGTACAGGTGAGAGTGGCTTTGGCTGCTTGTGCTTGTGCTCCCTCCTCAAATTTATTTTATTTTATTATATTTTGTTTTATTTTATTTCATTTGTTCATTTTTTCCTTTTCCAGACGTGTCAGCTCCTGTTTGTTTCAACATGCCCAAACCTTTTCTGTGTGCATCACATGCATAGAGCATGCTGAGCTGATCATAAGGGGAGCTTACTTCTTTGTTTGAGACTTGGGGTTCCTGGCCCAACCCATCTCCAAGCCATGCCAACCCCATCCTGCCCTCCCCTCGTGTCACATGCAAGCAGCGTGCACTAAGTAATTTTCTGCCCCTTACCCTATGCCAACCCATGACCCATGCCCCATGTCCCAACCCCCCCACTCTCCTTCCATCACATGCAAGCAGTGTGCGGGTGGTGTCTCTGCCCTGCTGGGAGCTCTTCAGGCAGCAGCCTCGGGAATACCGGGACGCTGTGCTGCCGCCACGTGTCACCAAACGGCTGGCTGTTGAGGCTGCTCGCTCCCAGGTAGGCTGCTTCTAGCTGCTGCTTCCATTGGTGGTTCTGCTTGATGTATAGTGTTATGATTTGCCTGACCATTATTGTGTATGATAGATATTTGCCTAAACTTGCCCCTTCCCCCCACCCTCAGGGCTGGTGCGAGTGGGTGGGACCTGAGGGCTCTGTCCACTCTGTTGAGCGATTCGGTGCCAGCGGGCACTATCTTGAAGTGTTCCATAAGTTCGGGTTTACTGTAGAGAACATTATAGAGCGTGCTTATATGGTGATGGGGAGAACTCAGTGAGATGGAATGCGGTGGAGAAGGATGGTGTCCTTTGCATACTTGTTTAGGGGCTTAATGTGGAAACTTGGACATATTCAAGACATGTAAAGATCAGCTCCCGGTGAACAAGTAACAAGACACTGGAGCATGTGACTTGACCAAATGTCAAACGGATATCCGAACCATCAATCAACCATGCGCATGCATGGCACGCTCGGTTTTGTATAGCAAGCATAGCAGGCTAGCAAGTACAATTGCTGCTTCATGACTCACGATAACCCTGTGAAACAGTGATGACGTGGCACCCCCTTTCACCTCCTTGGGAACCGGGGGTGTCACAAGCCTCACATGTTTGCTTCTGGTGGTGCTTCTCTTTGTTTTATTGTGGAGCTGAATCCCTTTTATTTGTTAATCTAGACAAGGAGGGAGCACATGGGAGAAAGGGGGGAAGGGAGGAAGGGGTGTCGGCTAGGGAGGGATACTCTGCAGACTCGGAACCCACCCAACCCAACCCAACCCAACCCAACCGAAGCCAGCACACTGATACGTCTCTCTCTCTCCCCACCTCATCACTATATGCCATGCCATCCCATCCCACGCCATGCCATGCCATGCCATCCCAGCTTCGTGACATACACACCCAGGAACACACATGCGTATGCGCATGCACTGCCCATTGCATTATCCTGATCCCACATGATACTAGTGAATGTTATACTGATGAGTGTGATACAGATGAATGTGTCTTGAGATGTGCCTCTGAAATAGATGAACTTTCAACGACCTTTCCACCCACCCACTCTCACCCACACACCCCTCACACACACACCCTCCTCACCCCTCACCTCCATCCTCCCGCATCCCCATCCTCCCTCATCCCCATCCTCCCTCATCCCCATCCTCCCTCATCCCCATCCTCCCTCATCCCCATCCCCCTCATCCCCATCCTCCCTCATCCCCATCCTCCCTCACCTCCATCCTCCCTCATCCCCATCCTCCCTCATCCCCATCCTCCCTCATCCCCATCCTCCCTCATCCCCATCCTCCCTCATCCCCATCCTCCCTCATCCCCATCCTCCCTCACCTCCATCCTCCCTCATCCCCACCCTCATCCCCATCCTCCCTCATCCCCATCCTCCCTCATCCCCATCCTCCCTCATCCCCATCCTCCCTCACCTCCATCCTCCCTCATCCCCATCCTCCCTCACCTCCATCCTCCCTCATCCCCATCCTCCCTCATCCCCATCCTCCCTCATCCCCATCCTCCCTCATCCCCATCCTCCCTCATCCCCATCCTCCCTCATCCCCATCCTCCCTCATCCCCCTACTCCCACACCCCTCTCCTCCCCACCCCCCTCCTCCCACAACAACCCCTCACGCACGCCCCGCTCTCATACACCCATAAATCCACCCACCCCTCCTCTCACCCACCCCTCCTCTCACCCACCCCTCCTATCACACACCCCTCTTCTCACACACCCCTCCTCTCACACACCCCTCACCCCACACACCCCTCACCCTACACACACCTTCCATTCCCTGCAGACCGCACCCCATCTCCGTAAATTCTCTCCCACACACTCCTTAATCACCCCTCCTGTTCCCTTCTCCTCCCTACACCACCACCTTCCTCGTACTCCTTGCTCACCCCCCTCCCATGCCCTTCACCTCGCAGCCTATATAAGGGTTTAGGCAGGAAGCAGTTGGGCACAAACGGATGTTCTCAAAGGGAGAGAATGAGATAAGAATACCCACAACAAATTGCTTCGTGAAGGGAGATGGTGGGCGGATACAGATCTCTTTACGGGCATTAAACGAACCGGAACTACTGTGCGTGATCACGGAGAATGTATCTAGTTAACAAACCATGAAAGCATAAAACGATACATTTTCTTATGTACAAGCATGTCACAACGTGATAGCTTGTACATGAATATATTCTCACAAATGGCACCGATGTAGCGGCATTAAAGGCGGAGGTCTAAGGAGGTGACGGCCTCTGAACCCTCCTCTCTCTGCCTCCCGTGCTCTTGATTCGAGTCACAGTTCTGCTGCTGCCACACCTGCTGATCTACCTGCTGCTTTGCCTGTTGCCCTGCGTGCGGCTCTGCCTGCTTCTGCTCTGCAATCCGTAACTGCTGCCCCAAACTCTGTCCCAACCGCTTCCCCAACTGCTGCTCCAGCTGCTGCCACAGCTCCTGCTGCTGCCGGCTTTGCTGTGTTGGCTGGGTTGACTGCTGCTGAGTCACGCCCGAAGGCAACTCAGCAGCACCTGACAGCTTCTCTGGTGGTCTTACCACGTGCTGCTGTGGTGGTCTTACCACGTGCTGCTGTGCCTCTGACTGCTGACCTAGTTGCTGCCCCAACTGCTCCTGCAGCTGCTGCACCAACTTCTGTCCTAACTGCCGCCCCAAATGCTGCTCCAGGAACCGCCATAGCTCCTGCTGCTGCTGATGGGTTAACTGTGTTGGCTGGGTTGACTGCTGAGTCACGCTGTGAGAGAACTCAGAAGCGACTGACAGCTGCTGTGGTGGTATTGCCACGTGCTGTCTTGCCTGCTGCTGGCCCGGCTGGGATTCTAACTGCTGCCGTACCCACTGTTGCTGCCATGGCTGCTGCTGCTGCTGCTGCTGTGACTGCTGCTGCTGCTGCTGCTGCTGCTGCTGCAATTGCTGTTGCAGCTGCGATTGCTGTTGCAGCTGTGACTGCTGTTGCAGCTGTGACTGCTGTTGCAGCTGTGACTGCTGTTGCTGCTGTGACTGCTGTTGCTGTTGTGACTGCTGTTGCAGCTGTGACTGCTGTTGCAGCTGTGACTGCTGTTGCTGCTGTGACTGCTGTTGCAGCTGCAAAGGATGCTCTGGCGTTCTCTGCTGAATCGGCTGCATTGAATTCGTTGACTGCATTGACTGCCGCTGCTGCTGGGCTGCTCCTGTTGCAGATTGCGCCAGCAGCGGGGAAGCTGTGAGAGCGACACCAGAAGGGGCTCCTGCTGTGGCAGCAGAGAGACCAGCAAAAGTGCTAAGGGCAACAGTATTATTGGCAGTGGCAGCAGCATGGGTTGCAGCAGCAGGAGCAGGAGCAGCAGGAGCAGCAGGAAGGGTGGAGGTGGCAGGAGGAAAAAGAGAGGCGGGAGAGGGGGAGGGCGGAAGGGAGGGAGAAGGAGTGGTGGGTGCGGCTTGGGACAACACAGCTCGCATGCTGTCAATCGCACAGGCTGCTCTCAGCAGAATGGCCACTGGGAGGGCGACACCTGGCACTGCTGCTGCCGGTGCTACAGCCGGGGTCAGAGAACCTAACAGAGCACCTGACAGAGCACCATACAAAGCACCTGAAGGAGCACCAGGAGGAGCACCTGAAGGAGCACCTGGAGGAACACCTGGAGGAACACCTGGAGGAACACCCGGAGGAACACCTGGAGGAACACCCGGAGGCCACTCATGAGAACGTATTCGGGCAAGCTGGGTATGATTGGGCCGTAACAACATGCGAGCACCAGCCTCCTGGGGGGCGGCAGGGGCAGGGCGTGAGAGCATGTGAGGCCGGTTGGAGAGATCATGCAGGAGTGCATCGCGTTCGGAGGCGAGCTGGGATCGCAAGAGGGGATGCAATCCCGAGGGCACAGCCTGGAAGGAGTCGTCACCTGTGCCCTGAAACGGCAATGCAGAGATAGGGGCGAGTGGTGGGCTTGTAAAGGGTGGGCTTGTAAAGGGTGGGTTTGTAAAGGGTGGGTTTGTAAAGGATTCTGAGCCCAAGGGAGAGTTTGAAGGAACTTGAGGGACGAATGGTGGGGTTTGTGACGCAGGGGAAGGGAAAGGAAGGGGGTATGGGCGGGGGTTGGTCTGGGGCCTCTTAGCTGGCTGGTCTGGGATCAATGGTTCTGGTTGCTCTTCCCCCGCCGCTGCTCTTGCTGTGCCTGCTCCTGCTGTTACTCCTACTCCTGATGCTGATGCTCCTGCTGCTGTTGCTGCTGATGCTGCTCCTGCTGCTGCTGCTGCTGATGCTGCTCCTGCTGCTGCTGCTGCTGCTGATGCTGCTCCTGCTGCTGCTGCTGCTGCTGCTGCTGATGCTGCTGCTGATGCTGCTCCTGCTGCTGCTGCTGCTGCTGCTGCTGCTGCTGCTGCTGCTGCTGCTGCTGCTGCTGCTGCTGCTGCTGCTGCTGCTGCTGCTGCTGCTGCTGCTGCTGCTGCTGCTGCTGCTGCTGCTGCTGCTGCTGCTACAGAAGCCCCCGGGATTCAACAAAGAAGCTCCGCCAAGAGCTGGGAATTGGACCGACCCTTGCAGAGTGGGCGGCGGGATGGTGGCGGTGGTAACCTCATGAGACCGCCGTTTCTTGCTGGGGTTGGCGTGAATACTGCGGCTGCTGGGAGGGGTGGTAGTGGTAACCACCCCAGACTGAACATCAGAGCGAGGTAGTAACTTCTCCAAGGGCTCAGCAAGCAGAGGCTGCTGGGCCGCAGCGGAACTTGCGCCGTAAATTGGGGGGCTGATGTGTGGCCTTTGGGCAGCAGCAGCAGTGGCAGCGGCAATGGCTGTGGCAACGGTAGTGGTAGTGGTGGTAGTGGCAGCGGTAATGGCGGCGGCAGCAGCAGTGGTAGTAGAAGAGATAGTGGCAGCGGCGGCGGCAGTGGCAGTGGCAGAAGCAGAGGCGGTAGCAGAGGCAGTGGCAGCGGGAGGGGGGGACGACGATGACGATGGGCTGCAGGAGTCAGGAGGAGGAGGCGGGTGATTGTGCTTGTTCTTGGCTGTCAGCCGCCGCGCTCGCATCTCAACCCTCCGCGCTCTGAGGCCATTGCTGCTGACGCCAGGAGCTGTGGTGCTGCTGATGATGCTGCGTTGGATGGGAACCTTGTCCACCACCAGCTTGGCTGGGCACCCCAGCGTGTCTTTCTCTGCGCACGCGTAGTAGAATCTGCGTGACATGGAAAGAATCGCACACACGCACGCATGCACGCACGCAACCCCCCCCCCCCCCCCCCCACACACGCACGCACGCACGCATGCACACACGCACACACACTCACACACACACACACACACTCACACTCACACACACTCACACACACACACCCACACAGACACACACATCCACCCACACACACACCCACCCACACCCACACACACACCCACACCCACACACACACCCACACACACACATACATACACACCCCCACACCCACACAGCCACACCCACACAGCCACACCCACGCACGCACCCACACCCACACCCCCCCCCCCCACACAAACACACCCACACACACACGCACACGCACACACACACACACACGCACACACACACACACACGCACACACACACACACACGCACACACACACCACTCACACACTCACACCCACCCACCCACACTGTGGGTGCACGCACGCACGTATGCACGCACGTATGCACGCACACATATACACACACACACACACACGCACACAACTTAATACAACAGAGTCTTGCCTTTTCATGTACATTACTACTTTCCTTGTATTTGAAATACAGATTCAGTCTTGACTCAAGGAATTGTACTGACCCGAAAGGGACCCCCAGGAAACTTTCGGGCAAGATTCAGGTTTGCGTGCCAATAGCCAATAAATATATAAATCAGAAAAACGTGTCCTAAGATTATACTGATCGATGGAAAGAGTAAAATCGATTTTTTTGTTCGCAAAATTGGGGCCCGCGTGAATGCCACTCACATAATTGTTCAACGGAAAAGAATCTGAGAAGATTAAAATAGCCGTGAACTCTAGTACCAACCGTTTGCCTTCTTGATGAGACGAGAGGACTTTGTGTCCATATTTCTTCCACTTGTAAGCGGTAATAGGGACGTCATCTGTCGACATTTCCAATTTTAAAGAAAATGCAAATGTGTTGACTGCAAACTGCGAAATCATTCAAACGCTCTGAAGCGACTGCAAACTGCGAATCAGTTCCAGAATTCGTGCAGAGCTCGTGGCAAGTCCTGAATCGGCTCACGAAAGTCTTCAAATGGAACGGATGAAGGCGATGGACTCTTGCCATCAGGGTTCATGGACCATAAACGGATGACAAGGACAATTCAAATGAATGGAGGGTGGAGAGGAGCTGTTTTGCCAACAAACAGTGGGGGAAATGGCTGGCATAAACGAGCTGGTAGGGAACAAACCCTACGCCAACAAAGAAGGATGGGAGTGGCTTGCGGGGGGCAATGGACCACCGCAGGCGGAACGGCGCAACGCAAAACCAACAGCTCTTGGAGCTCGCGCGGACGCGGTTACTGTATCGGAGCAACAGGCGGTGATTATTGTCCCCGCATGCTATGTTTCATTTCGAACCAAACACGCTGAACAATACACTCTGACAGCTGGAGGGCACCGAACCATGACCAGCAGGTTCAGGATCAGGTACTGTATGGTGCCGGTTGTCCAATTGAATGGGTTCTATGGACGGGCGGTTGTGGTGGCGAAAGTGAGTTACAGTAGTTTTGTAGGCTGAATGTTTGGTTGGAGGAATCACATCACGTTGTCTTCAGACACAATAAGGGCGTGGGCCCAATCAGGTTTGATCGCCTCGATCAGACGCGATAAATAATTTCCAGGAACCCTGTAAGCCATTTTCTGGCAATCGGGGGCAATCAGCTGATCGCGATCAGCTGATCGCCCAAACTCAATCAGACCCGATTTTCACCCCGATCAGAGTCGATTTTCCTCGATCACTTACGATCAATTGATCGCTACTGATCGGGGCAACAGCGACACTTGCGAAATGTTACTCTGTATTACTAGGTATCGTCAACCTCTCACGAATCGGTGGAAGATTCCGCAAAAAACAGCACGTGCGGAGTGGGATTGGCGATATTACAAGGATACAAATATTTTCGCAAGGTTCCGTCAGCTCGCAATTCTCGCTAAAATTGGGCGGAAAATGCCTAGTAATGAGACACCGCTTGCGGTGCAGCCAACGCGAATGTTCTACGAAAACTTCTGCTGATCGGGCGGCTCGGGCATTGTGATCACAAGCAACCCGATCAGATCCGCCCCGATCAGACAGTCGCGATCAAACCCGATTGGGCCCACGCCCTAACCTGCAATATACCCGAGCTGAAGCCTAAGAGTGTCTCTTGTAAAAAACCGTGGCTATTTTCTCTATTTCGGAAAAAACATGCGTACGTGAAGATCGGAATCGAATCAGCAGCACATTCGAACAAGAACTGAGCGGTCTGGCCAGCCTTTGCCAGCACTACCCACGCACCCTCGCTTCTTGGCACTTTCTGCTCCGCCTCACAGTGGCTTCAACTGCGATGGTGTGGTTGGTTGGTTGGGCGCGTTTTGGGGTGCTTTGGTTCTGTTCATCCTCCCCAGGCGTGAAACGGGGGTGGACAATATTTCAGGGTGAGTGACTGAATCTGACAGTAGCCACAACTGCACTTTCTTTTGTAAACCCATACTCACTGCCACTGATGTGCAAGAAACCCTCATCAGGAGGACTGAAGTTATGGGAGGGAGTGGAGAGAAATCCGATGTTGTACACCGTAACCTTCTAAGATCAATTATAGTTGCTACGTAGCGTAGATTTGACCATTCTCTGTGGGCAGAGAGACCTGGGAATGGGATCGTTTCGACGTGACCCCCACCAGATCGATTCCCACCAGATCGATTCCCACCAGATCGTTTCCCACCAGATCGTCAGCCCTTGCTTCCTGCTTGTTCGGCTTCACTCCAGTCAGGGTTATCATGGCCAAGCTTGAGTGCTGTCGATGACTTACGACTGTTTGTTTGAAAACAAGAGTTATGAACCGAACAAACATTCGTAAGTGGTAGCCAGCAAGAGTTTTGTTGAAATCTACAACTAAGGGGGTCACCGTGTCTGGAGGATGGACACTCAGAAACTGCTGTCGTAATAAAATGGTAACAGCAACTAAAGTGGGGTAAAACTCCTTGACATACTGTGGCTCCTGCTTGGCTAGGCTGGGCAATTGGCCCATACACGTTGACGGTCGGGGAGGAAAAGGTCGCAACTTTCACGTGGTTCGGGCGAACGAACTTTGAAAGTGCAGTACACCTTTGTAAGTGTACAGTTATGTTCGTAGTGGCTTTATTTTTTGCATTTTAAATTTGAGTGCACTTGATTAGAGAATCACTCATCACACAGTGAAGGCATGCGTAAGGGTGTTCATTAGGGCGTTCGTTAGGGCGGGTCCAACAATATACGTATTCGCAAGAAACGCTACCCAACCATTCTGTTTTTACATTAGACCGCTCTGAATTATTTATTAACCGTTTTCAACCGCAATTGGACGTACTCTTTGGACCCACCCTTAGGTAGGCATATACATGAGGGTAGCTAAGGATAGCATCGACATTGGGGACAAATCATCTACTGCATCTATACATCTGAAGTGTGATATAGGGGAAATTGCTTGCAGTCTACATTTCCATTCCAACATTGACATTGATGATCGATAATATATTATCCAGTACTCGTCAAACTACCGTATACATTTGAAGTGCGGCCGTGGGGAAATACCTTGCAATTCACCTTTTCACGGAGACAGCCTCATAGCTCCAGTGATCATAACTATCCTAAGTATCACATGATACGGTAACATTAGTCAACCTCAAATTTAAACCTTGAACAACATAGAGCAGCCGGTGGCAGTGGCTATAAAGCAGTGCAACCTGACGTTTGCATCAAGACCACACATGGCAAATACAACGGCCTGAAAGGGTGTAAATATCCAACCCAGCCCGCTTCACTTGCTGGTGAGCTTATTGACGATAGCAGCTGCCAGGGAAGGGGGGCTGTGAGCGTGCGTAGGCATTGTCAACGGGGGCAGCCTCTATGCCGCGGGATGTGAGCAGGCAGCGGAACATGTGCAGGCGCGTGTGTGCTTCAGAGAGTTGTGATTCAACATACTCACGGGGGCTCCACAGGCGCTCTGTGTGGAGGGGGATGGGGTGGGAGGGAGCGATGTGAGCAGGCAGCGGAAACACGTGCAGGCGCGTGTGCGCTTCAGAGAGATGTGAGTCCACATATGCCCGCGTCGACCAGAGGCGTTCTGGGTAGAAAGTGAGAGGGATAGGGAGAGAGGGATGTGAGTAGGCAGCGGAACATGTGCAGGCGCGTGTGCGCTTCAGAGAAATGTGATTCAACATACTCGCGGGGGCTCCACAGGCGCTCTGTGTGGGGAGGGGGAAGGAAACACAGAGAAATGGGGCGGGAGGGAGGGATATGAGCAGGGAGCGGAACATGTGCAGGCGCGTGCGCGCGTGTGAGCAGCATCTCACCAGCAGCAGCATTCACAAGCAGCAGTACCTCACCAGCCATCATCTCACCAGCAGCAGCGGCAGCACGAGGCCACACAGTGTTGAGCAGGTCTGATGGGTCGACCCTCTCCCCCCACATGCACGTCTCCCCGCCCACCACCAGGTGCTGCAGCGCCTCTGGCACCCCTGCTGTGGGCTCCTGAGAATACACCTGAGCGCAACAGAGCAGAGCACGGGAGGGGAAAAGGAGGAGTGACTGGAGAGAATCGCAAGGCCAGGCGTCACGTCTGGTGGCTGCCGCAGTTGAAATTGCTTGTCTCTACATGCTTTCCTGTTGACTCTTGTTGACCCCTGTTGACTTGCGTTGACTCACCTCGCTCCATGTGCGGTCAGTTAAGTCGAGGTACCAGCCGAGGTTGAGATTGCTTCTTGACTCCCGTTGACTCACGTTGACTCACGTTGACTTGCATTGGCTCACCTCACTCCAAGTGCGGTCAATGAAGTCAAGGTACCAGCCGAGGTTGAGATTGCTGAAGATCATGCGGAATCCAGACTGCACGATTGCAGGCGGCAGAGCCGTGTCAAACCTGGCATGAGGGGAAGGGGAGGACGGGAAGGAAGATGGGCAGGGCAGGGCTGTGTCAATGATGCTGCAAGGCCGTGTCGATGATGCTGCAGGGCCGTGTCGATGATGCTGCAGGGCCGTGTCGATGATGCTGCAGGGCCGTGTCAATGATGCTGCAGGGTATTTTTGAGAATTCTCAAAAGGGTGGGGCAGGGCCGAGTCAATGACCCTGCAGCATGAAGGACAGGAAGGAAGATGGGCAGGGCAGGGCAGTGCCAATCCTGCCACAAGGGGAAGTGCGAACAGGAAGGAAGGGGAGAGACACACAGCCACTACACGATGGTAGTGGCACCGCCGCACATGCATACTCACTTCGCCCTTCATCCCTCCCCCCACTCCCCACCCACCAGTTGTGCACGATGGTAGTGGCTGGATCCAGGTCCTTTCCAAACACGTTGAAGGGCTCCAAATGCTGGTGGCAGCCAATCATGCCCCACCCCCCACCCCACCCCCCACCCCACCACCCACCCACCAGTTCTGCACGATGGTAGTGGCTGGATCCAGGTGTGCATTGAACACGGCTAAGTGCGGAGGACAACACCCCTTTATCCCTCGTTACCCCACCCCTCACTCACCCACACACCCAACCACCCACCCAACCACCCACCAGTTCTGCACGATGGTAGTGGCTGGATCCAGGTCTTTTCCAAACACCTTGAAGGGCTCCTCCCTGCCATGGATGACGGAACAGAAGAGTGCCTTTGGGGCACCTCAACAACAGGTCAACAACAGGTCAGCAACAGGTCAGCAACAGGTCAGCAACAGGTCAGCAACAGGATAGCACGTGCCAAAAGCAAGTTTGCTGTCAGTCTGCCACGCTCTGCCACGTGCTGACACACATTGCCACATACCACCACACAACACCACACACCGCCACACACTGCCACGCACTGCCACGCACTGCCACACACCGCCACGCACTGCCACGCACTGCCACACACTGCACCACACTACCACACCCCGCCACACCCCGCCACACCCCGCCACACACTGCACCACTCACCACACGACAGCAGTCTTCCATCCAGCCTCCAAGGCCAAGGCCTGCACACGCTTTACAAAGTACCCATAAGCGCCCTCTGCTGTCAGATTGCGCTGCTGCAGCCTACGGGAGAAGGGGGAGTGGGGAAAGTGGGGTGGTGGGGGGGAAGGTTTGCCCTTGCTGGATGCCAGGCAAACAGAGAGGGACAGACAGGGTTGACATTCGTTTCAACATTACGAGTTGGTTTTTGAGAATTCTAAAAAACCAATGCCTGGGGCAGAAAAAAGGGGGGAAAAGGGGTGCGGGTGGGTTGCCAGGCACAGAGGAAGGAAGAGATGCAGGATGGGACGAGATGCAGGATGGGACGAGATGCAGGATGGGACGAGACGCAGGAGGGGACGAGATGCAGGATGGGACGAGATGCAGGATGGGACGAGATGCAGGATGGGACGAGATGCAGGAGGGGACGAGATGCAGGATGGGACGAGATGCAGGATGGGACGAGATGCAGGATGGGACGAGATGCAGGAGGGGACGAGATGCAGGAGGGGACGAGATGCAGGAGGGGACGAGATGCAGGATGGGACGAGTTGCAGGATGGGACGAGATGCAGGATGGGACGAGATGCAGGAGGGGACGAGATGCAGGATGGGACGAGATGCAGGATGGGACGAGATGCAGGAGGGGACGAGATGCAGGAGGGGACGAGATGCAGGATGGGACGAGATGCAGGATGGGACGAGATGCAGGATGGGACGAGATGCAGGAGGGGACGAGATGCAGGATGGGACGAGATGCAGGATGGGACGAGATGCAGGATGGGACGAGATGCAGGAGGGGACGAGATGCAGAATGGGACGAGATGCAGGATGGGACGAGATGCAGGAGGGGACGAGATGCAGGATGGGACGAGATGCAGGATGGGACGAGATGCAGGATGGGACGAGATGCAGGAGGGGACGAGATGCAGGAGGGGACGAGATGCAGGATGGGACGAGATGCAGGAGGGGACGAAATGCAGGAGGGGACGAGATGCAGGAGGGGACGAGATGCAGGATGGGACGAGATGCAGGATGGGACGAGATGCAGGATGGGACGAGATGCAGGAGGGGACGAGATGCAGGAGGGGACGAGATGCAGGATGGGACGAGATGCAGGAGGGGACGAGATGCAGGATGGGACGAGATGCAGGAGGGGACGAGATGCAGGAGGGGACGAGATGCAGGATGGGACGAGATGCAGGAGGGGACGAGATGCGGAAGCAAAAGCGAGGTAGGGGTAGGTGCAGAGGCTTAAAAGTGCTGATGCCATGTGGGAATGCGGGGATGTGGGAGTGCGGGGATGTGGGAGTGCGGGGATGTGGGAGTGCGGGGCGTTTCGAAATTTGAGTCCAAGAGCACATTCGAGAGAAGAAGGGGTGTGACGTGTCTCTGAGAATTCTGAGAACAGCCCGCGATGAGCATTCATCCATGGTCCGCGCACCAGCTTACAGGTCAGCAACTCACTCACAGGTCACAGGTCACATCACAGGTGTTGTACTCACCATGCACTTAAGGTGGGAAATGAACTCCAGAAATCTGATGCGAGCAGGGAGGGCGTTCAGAGAATTCTGAGAACAGGTCACAGGTCACAGGTCACAGGTCACAGGTCACAGGTCACAGGTCACAGGTCACAGGTCACGGGTCAGCAACTCACCATGCACTTATGGTGGGAGATGAACTCCAGCACTCTGATGCGAGGAGGGAGGGCGGGAGGAGAGGGAGAGAAATGAGTCGTGGCTGAACCATGAGAGCAAAGAAGGAGCAAGGGGAAAGTGGCAGCAAAGAAGGAGCAAGGGGAAAGTGGCAGCAAAGAAGGAGCAAGGGGAAAGTGGCAGCAAAGAAGGAGCAAGGGGAAAGTGGCAGCAAAGAAGGAGCAAGGGGAAAGTGGCAGCAAAGAAGGAGCAAGGGGAAAGTGGCAGCAAAGAAGGAGCAAGGGGAAAGTGGCAGCAAAGAAGGAGCAAGGGGAAAGTGGCAGCAAAGAAGGAGCAAGAGGAAAGTGGCAGCAAAGAAGGAGCAAGGGGAAAGTGGCAGCAAAAGGGAAATTAAGGAACAACAAGAGCAGAAGCAGCAATGTGCGGTGGCGATGAGACAGTTGGAAAAGATGGTTCGTGCGTGCGTGCGTGCATGCGTGGGGGTGCGCACGGGTGTGTGGTGTGGGTATATGCGCACCAAAGCTGACTTCGTCTCCCCCCAGGTGAATGTGGGAGCTTTTGAAGACTGCACGGAGGTCTGGAGGAGGAGGGGTGGTATGAGGGATGGGGGGTAAGGTAAACCGCGGGTGAGGAATATGGTGAATGTGGGAGGTATGCAGGGGAGCACGGATAAGGTGAATGTGCGAGCTCTTGAACACTGCACGGAGGTCTGGTGGAAGAGTGGTAGGGGGAACAGAGGAGCAGGGGAGTAGTGGAGTAGAGGAGCAAGCGAGTGCAGATAAGGCGAATGTGGGAGAAGAGTGTTGGTCATGGCGTTGCACGCATGCACCTTGCAACATCCTGCTGTCGAGTTGGAGGTGAAGGTACCCCCCGGGAAACCGGGAGACCGGGAGACCGGGAGACCGGGAGACCGGGAGACCGGGAGACCGGGAGACCGGGAGACCGGGAGACCGGGAGACCGGGAGACCGGGAGACCGGGAGACCGGGAAACCGGGAAACCGGGAAACCGGGAAACTGTTAGACTATACTACTCTTTCGTATCCTGCATTGATCCTATAAACCCTAGGATATAGATAAGCACCCAAACTATGTTTGGGTGCACAAAATAGGGTTAACCCTAATTGGGGGTTGGAACCCAACCTTGGTCCAATTATTGGCCCCCAAGGTTGGGTTGGAAGATTATTGGCCCCCCCAATAATGTTGGCCCACTTTGGCCAACATTATTGGGACCCCCAATAATTCTCCAACCCAACTTATTGGTGGGGGGCCAATAATGTTGGCTAGGTACCCAACCAACCCCTCTTTCCCTCTTGATTGACTCCAAACTATGTAAAGCCCTCTTGATTCCTAATCAAATCAATCGGTTCAATTCTAACAGAAACCGGGAAACCGGGAAACCGGGAAACCGGGAAACCGGGATACCGGGATACCGGGAAACCGGGAAACCGGGAAACCGGGAAACCGGGAAGCCGGGAAGCCGGGAAGCCGGGATACCGGGATACCGGGAAACCGGGAAACCGGGAAACCGGGAAACCGGGAAACCGGGATACCGGGAAACCGGGAAACCGGGAAACCGGGAAACCGGGATACCGGGAAACCGGAAAACCGGGAAACCGGGAAACCGGGAAACCGGGAAACCGGGAAACCGAGAAACCGGGAAACCGGGAAACCGGGATACCCAGATACCGGGAAACCGGGAAACCGGGATACCTTTATACCGGGATACGAAGATACCGGGATACCGGGAAACCGGGAAACCGGGAAACCGGGAAACCGGGAAACCGGGATACCGGGATACCGGGAAACCGGGAAACCGGGAAACCGGGATACCGGGATACCGGGAAACCGGGAAACCGGGAAACCGGGAAACCGGGAAACCGGGATACCGGGATACCGGGAAACCGGGAAACCGGGAAACCGGGAAGCCGGGAAGCCGGGAAGCCGGGAAGCCGGGAAGCCGGGATACCGGGATACCGGGAAACCGGGAAACCGGGAAACCGGGAAACCGGGATACCGGGAAACCGGGAAACCGGGAAACCGGGAAACCGGGATACCGGGAAACCGGAAAACCGGGAAACCGGGAAACCGGGAAACCGGGAAACCGAGAAACCGGGAAACCGGGAAACCGGGATACCCAGATACCGGGAAACCGGGAAACCGGGAAACCGGGATACCTTTATACCGGGATACGAAGATACCGGGATACCGGGAAACCGGGAAACCGGGAAACCGGGAAACCGGGAAACCGGGATACCGGGATACCGGGAAACCGGGAAACCGGGAAACCGGGAAACCGGGATACCGGGATACCGGGAAACCGGGAAACCGGGAAACCGGGAAACCGGGATACCGGGATACCGGGATACCGGGATACCGGGAAACCGGGAAACCGGGAAACCGGGATACCGGGAAACCGGGAAACCGGGAAACAGGGAAACCGGGAAACCGGGAAACCGGGAAACCGGTTAACCGGGATACCGGGAAACCGGGAAACCGGGAAACCAGGAAACCGGGAAACCGGGAAACCCGGATACCGGGAAACCGGGAAACCGGGAAACCGGGAAACCGGGATACCGGGATACCGGGAAACCGGGAAACAGGGAAACCGGGAAACCGGGAAAAGGATACCGGGAAACCGGGAAACCAAGATACCGGGATACCGGGATACCGGGAAACCGGGAAACCGGGAAACCGGGAAACCGGGAAACCGGGATACCGGGATACCGGGAAACCGGGAAACCGGGAAACCGGGAAACCGGGAAACCGGGATACCGGGATACCGGGATACCGGGAAACCGGGAAACCGGGAAACCGGGAAACCGGGAAACCGGGAAACCGGGAAACCGGGAAACCGGGATACCGGGATACCGGGAAACCGGGAAACCGGGAAACCGGGAAACCGGGAAACCGGGAAACCGGGAAACCGGGAAACCGGGATACCGGGATACCGGGAAACCGGGAAACCGGGAAACCGGGATACCTTTATACCGGGATACCAAGATACCGGGATACCGGGAAACCGGGAAACCGGGAAACCGGGATACCGGGATACCGGGAAACCGGGAAACCGGGAAACCGGGAAACCGGGATACCGGGATCGGGATACCGGGATACCGGGAAACCGGGAAACTCACTGGGAGGGATGGGGATGGGCAGGTTGCATTGAGGAGGTGAAGCGGATGCAAGGTTAGCAACTGAAGTCAAGTTGGAGGTGAAGTCAAGTTGGAGGTGAAGTCAAGTTGGAGGTGAAGTCAAGTTGGAGGTGAAGTCAAGTTGGACACATTGCAGCACACACACACACCTTGCAGCACACACACACCTTGCAGCACCCACACACACCTTGCAGCACCCCTTTGATGAGCTGGAAGGTGAAAGGGTTGGACACAAGTGTCGCAACAACCCCTTGCACACACACACATACCTTGCCCCACCCTTCTGCACGCAAACGCACCTTGCAGCACCCCTTTGATGAGCTGGAAGGTGAAAGGGTTGGACACATCGAGAGGCTCGGGGCAGGCAGCAGATGGCAGTAGCGATGGATAGCCCACCCCCCTGGAGAGGGGACAGGAATAAAATAGAGAGGGAAGATGGGGAAGGGAGGGGAATAGAATAGAACAGAGGGTGAAAACCGCACTGTACCACCCATGCTTATATCAATGAAGGACCATTCAGAGGGTGTAAATGAATGGGTAGGAGGAACGGCGGGAGGGAGTGGGTGACGGAGAGACGAATGGGGGTGAATGTGGGACTGTGGGGAATGACTGTAAGCGGGTGGGAAGGGTAAGGGAGGAGGAGAATGAGAGATTCTCAGGGTAAGGGAGTAAGAGAATGGGATGGGCTCAGAGCACCCCCCCTCCCCCCCCCGCCCTTCCATTTTCAGAGATTTTTAGGGGAACAAAAGAGGAGAGCTGACGAGGTGACTTGAGTCGACTCAAAAGTTGCGCATAAGGGGAAAAGGGAGGGGAGCTGACCATGAGGCAGCGTGTGCAGGTGAGTCGAGTTCAGGTACCACAATCACCCCCCTCTCCTCTGCGTATCTGGGCCACAAGAGGGCAGGCAGAAACAATAGGATTGAGACGATTTGAAACTGATGAGAAGGAATGAGAATAAGAGCAGCATAGAAAGGGAGGAAGGGAGTTGGCAAGAGGCGAGAGGATGGGAAGAACAGTCAGCAGAGGAGTTGGAACGAGGTGGCTGGCAGGAACATGCAACACAGGTGGCAAGAGGTGGCTGGCAGGAACATGCAACACAGGTGGCAAGAGGTGGAAAAGCACGAGAGCAGCGAGGAGGGAGGGAGCAAAAGGAGAAGGCAAGAAAAGGGAGGGTAGAGGGAGGGGGCGAGAAGGAAGGAGGGCAGAAGTGTTTTGAGACGTCTCAAAACACTACTTCAATCGCGAGGACGGAGGGAGAGAAAGGAGAAGGCAAGAAAAAGGAGGGGTAGAGGGAGGGGGCGAGAGGGAGGGAGGGCAGAAGGTACTGACTGACTGCACGATGTGGTGCATGTCATCAGTGGTGCAGCGCTCAGAGAGAGAAGACATCAACGAGGAAGAGAAAATAAGAGGTGTAGGGAAGGGAGAGGGAGGAAAAGAGACAGTGGGGTACAGCAGCTACTGACTGCACGATGTAACGCATGTCGTCAGTGGTGTAGCGCTCGGTGGGAGAGAAGGCTCCCAGCCAGAGGCGAGGGAAGGAGGGCGTCTCGATGGGGAAGGACTGTGTGTCCACCATGTGCCAGTGCCTGGTGGGGGGGCGATTGGGGGCACGGGGCAGGGGGGGCAAGGGAAGAGTGGGGGGGGGAAGGGAAGAGTGGGGGGGGGAAGGGAAGAGTGGGGGCGGAAGGGGAACGCAGGGGAGAAGTGGGGGTAGTGTGGGGAGAGTGTCTCGATGGGGAATGACTGTGTGTCCATCATGTGCCAATGCCTGGTGGGGAAGAGAGGGACGGGGGGAGGTTGGGGGAAGTAGGGGGAAGGAAGACAGGGGAATGAACGGGTGGAGTGCATTGATTGCAGAGAGGGTGTCTCGATGGGGAAGGACTGCGAGTCCACCATGTGCCATTGCTTGGTGGGGGGTGGTTGGCGTGACTCACACCACTCACAGCACGTTGAATGCATGGTGTGAATGCATGGTGTGAATGCATGGTGTGAATGCATGGTGTGAATGCATGGTGCGAATGCATGGTGCGAATGCATGGTGCGAATGCATGGTGGTGCGAATGCATGGTGGTGCGAATGCATGGTGGTGCGAATGCATGGTGGTGCGAATGCATGGTGGTGCGAATGCATGGTGGTGCGAATGCATGGTGGTGCGAATGCATGGTGGTGCGAATGCATGGTGGTGCGAATGCATGGTGGTGCGAATGCATGGTGGTGCGAATGCATGGTGGTGCGAATGCATGGTGGTGCGAATGCATGGTGGTGCGAATGCATGGTGGTGCGAATGCATGGTGGTGCGAATGCATGGTGGTGCGAATGCATGGTGGTGCGAATGCATGGTGGTGCGAATGCATGGTGGAACACAAGGCGTGCACCCCTGGCATGCACCCATTGCATGGTTCCATGTCACAAACACACTCACAGCACGTTGAGCTTGGCATAGGCCATGGAGTCAATAACCCTCTCCATCACTGGTACTGGCAGGAAGTGCCTCGCCGTGTCTGATGGGTTGATGGATGGTGGGTTGATGGGAATAAATGCGGTGGCACATGGGGATGACACATGGGCATGACACATGGGGATGGCAGGGGGCAACACCGCGACAGGGGTTTCGTCATACCAACCAACAATCCTCAATAGATTACAACAGAGGCCGAGGTGACGTTTGAGAAACGACGGGCACCAAGGGAGCACTCGTCACAGGGCGGTAAGTCGGTGAGCATGACTCGGCTTGCCGCGAATGTTTTTTGAGAATTCTCAAAAAACATTCGACGGGCACCAAGGGAGCACTCGTCACAGGGCGGTGAGTCGGTGAGCATGACTTGGCTTGCCTATGAGCAGGCCACGGTGGTGGAAGCGGGGGGCATCGCGGATGAGGAGAGGCGAGCCCCTTATGGTGACCACGCGAGCCACGAAGTCAAACACACACAGCTGGGCCAGGGTCTGTTACAGGAAGACAGGGAGGCAGGGGGGGAGAGGAGGGACGAGAGGACGGAGGGAAAGGGTGAATGGGGAAGGGAAAGACGGGTGCAAGGGGGAAAGGAGCGGATGGAGTGGGGAAAGGAAAGGAGGGGAGCTTTTATGGCGAAGGGAAGGGAAGGGAGAAATACGGCAATGCGGAAATGTATTATGGAGACGGAAGGGAAGGGGGAAATGTATTCTTATGGAGACGCCTAAAAAAGTGACGATCTTTGAGGCGCCTCACAATTTGAGATGTCTCAAAAAGAGAACGACGACAGCGCTGTAGGCGTACTTTCGAGAGTTCCCAAGATGTACACATGACATGACTACGAGCAGAGGTGGGACCAGCAGGTGACAAGAGCATCGAGAATCATATGCAGGCATGGCCGTTGGTGACTTGCTGGGGGACAAAGGAGAGCGTGATCAAGTGCAAACGAAGAGGGCTGACCTCCAATGCTCGCAATACTCCGGTGGTGGTGTTGGCCTGCAGATAGGTAGACAGACGCATGTGCATGCATGGACGGACGGGGCGTGGATCAACACAGCAGAACATGAGAAGAAGTGACGGAAAAAGGAATAGAAAAATAGCTGAATCGCAGTTAGCTGAATCGCAGTTAGCTGAATCGCAGTTAGCTGAATCGCAGTTAGCTGAATCGCAGTTAGCTGAATCGCAGTTAGCTGAATCGCAGTTAGCTGAATCGCAGTTAGCTGAACCGCAGTTAGCTGAATCGCAGTTAGCTGAACCGCAGTTAGCTGAATCGCAGTTAGCTGAATCGCAGTTAGCTGAACCGCAGTTAGCTGAATCGCAGTTAGCTGAACCGCAGTTAGCTGAATCGCAGTTAGCTGAATCGCAGTTAGGAACACCTGGCGCATGGCACGCACTGCACAGTACTGACCCGAATGGTGGCATGAGTGCTGCTCGCATTCCCACGGCGTGCAGTTGGGTTGCCATCGTCAACGTCATGAGCAGCAGCAGTGGCAGCGGCAGCATCATCATGTGGTGGAGTCGATGCGTGTGGGATACATAGCACGTAGCTCTCGTCCACTCCCATATGCAGCTGCACACACCATGCATGCCATGCCATGTCATCCATGCCATGCCATGCCATGTCATCCATGCCATGCCATGCCATGTCATCCATGCCATGCCATGCCATGTCATCCATGCCATGCCATGCCATGTCATCCATGCCATGCCATGCCATGTCATCCATGCCATGCCATGCCATGCCATGCCATGCCATGCCACGCAAAGCCATGCATGCATTGATAGTCATACCATTCGAGGCCAAGCTATGCCATGCCATATGATGCCACGTCAGCCAGCAAAGAACCAGCGCGCACATGAGTCATCATCCCGCCACCCCAATATCATGCCATGTTATGCCACGCCATCCCATGTCATGCCATGCCACGCCATCGCATGCAATGCCATGCCACGCCATCCCATGCCATGTGAAGGAGCGCTGATTTCACTGGACCAAACTCAACAATCTACAAGCAAGGACGTAAGCTCATGAATGAAAGAACTGAGAACTAGTAAGAGCGAGGAGGACACAAGCATGCACCACTCCTCTCTCTCACCTCTGCCTCTGCGTCTTCCACATGCACTCGCACCCACTCCATCACCTCTACCCCCTCCCCCTCCTCCACCTCCCCTCCCTCCCCCTTCGCTGCACTCTCCTCTTCCTCCTTTCCCCCCGTTTTTTCCCCATTCCATCCCGCCTCGTCTCCTCCCCCTTCCGCCGTCCATCCCCCTTCCGCCGCGTTTCTTCCCCTCAGCCGCCTCCTCTCCGAGCCGCCATGGCTCTGCCCGCCGCGCCGCCGCGAGTAGTCATGGGCGAAGATGATCCCAAGGTAACGCTCGAACGCGCGTTGCAGCACCTCCGCATTCTCCTCCCGCCTTCTCCCGTCCAGCAGGCTCGGCACTCCGCCGAAGCTAATGTCGAGCCTCAGGTCCGGGCTGACTACTACCTCTCCGCTTCCTTCCGCCGCAATTTCCGCCGGCATGGGCCACAGGCGCAACCCAACGCCTCCCCCTCCGCTCCCCCCTGCGCCATCGCCAGGCGGTTTCCCCGCATGCCTTTGCGCCTTCCGCGCTCGCCTCTGCTCCGCGCGCAGCCGGGGAAGCTGCGCAACCCGCTTGCGCCATTCCTCCGCGTTCTTCCAGCCTTCGTTATAAGCACTCTCCCCTTCACGAAAACGACCGGAAGGAACGAAATTAGCGTATGGACCAAACTCTGATTTTAGACTGCTCGGTTCCGCGGCGGGTCCACGTGGCTGAGAGTGGGCCACGTCGGACTCAGACGTGTACGAACGCGAGTGGAACGAAGGCAGGGGGAGGATTTCGAGCTCGAGCGAGAGAAGGAGCAGCGCGGCGACTAAGGTAAACGACACCCACGCGGTGTGCCAGCGGACGCGGGAATTGCGGCTCGAGTCTCCCGCGATGTTTGTGGGATGCGCGCGCGAGGACGGGGAGTGGCGGGATGACGGGGACGGGAGGAGCGGAATCTCGTGATCCGACGCCATGGCTTCAGGATTTGGTTTGGAATGTGAGCTAGAAATGTGGTGAGGTGATTGCTCTCGGGATTTGCGAAAGTTGATTTGTGAATCTATGGCTCTTGGGATTTAAGTCTTCGCTAAAAACGGTCCTGCTTGAGTGCTTCCACTAGTGTACAGGTATGGGTCATATTGTCACAAAATGTGATCCCTTAAATATCTATTGGGCAGGACTACCGTCTTTTCCCGGATATAAGACCCGGGGGACTTTATAAAAATTCAGTATAAAATGGTAGGGTGAACATCATGGAGGCTGGAAATTGATAAGACCCCCGGACATCTAATTTACTCATAAGAAACCGATTTTCGCTATCCAGTAGCTTTTTTCCAACCAGGATCGGACCTAATTAAAAAGAAATCGCGAAAGTACCCAGTCAAACCTTCGATCTGACACGGTCAACGCGTCAGATTTCGAGTCTGACGCATTGATCGCGTCAGAATTTCCCTTTATCCACCTAAAAAATGATTCGTGAATGTTGAGAAGCACTCGAAATTGCACAGTCTACACCAACGAGGGGGGTCTTTAAATGTTTAATAGCAAAAGGGGGGTCCTCACAGATTAGACCATATTAAGCGTACACCCCCCCGCATATAAGTCCCATGGGACATTTATTTCGGAGGGTCTTATATCCGGGAAAAGACGGTACGTCAGCAAGATAACTCAGTATATTATTACATAAATACACATTTAACCATACTTTTGGTACTTCGGAAACGCTATAATACCCTTCGGCAATGCTACATTCGAGTTTTTAAACACCGACTTCATGCACGTGTCCTGCATAATACCCAACACAGTTCAATCCCCTTCCACCTCACCTCCGTCCCACTGCTTGCGAGGAACCAATGGCAACGTGAATCCAACAAGGCAATTCCATGCTTGCCTCTTCATTTCAACAGGAAAACCTCACATCATCAAGCCCATTCTACCGGGCATTGAATCTACCGTAGGACATTCAAATGCAATTATGCAAGGCTCGTATCATATGCGCACATCACATGAAGAGAAGGGTTCCCTCCCATGTGCTAACATGCATGGAGATAAGGGTTCACGGGTGCGCACATGCATGGACGGAAGGGTTCCCGTGCACACACACATGGATAGATGGGCTCTTGTGTGATCACATGCATGGATAGACAAGCACCCATCTCATGTGCTCACATCTTTTGAGTTGGTGCGGTTTGGACAGGAAGCCACATACATCCGTATGAAACACTTTCAGATCAAGTTGGTTGATGATATGCGTGTCTGGCTTGAAAATGAAGATGGAAGTTGGTTTGCTACAGGCATACAAAACGAACTGGAAGGACACTTTTCGGAGTTGGCTGGGGGCAAAGGTTTCGGCTTGTCAATTGGAAACAAACTGCTCCTGAGTCAAAGAGGCTCGTGATGGTCTATGGGTTTGGGCATAGAGAAACGATGCGAATTATGAGTTGACTCAAAGGCCACTCGAATGGCCACAAGGATATGACATTTGCCTGCCGCACTTGGCGAGCTTTTGACTAGGGCTTTAACGTATGAAGGGATCAGATATGAGAGCAGCAAAATGGGAAAACAGCACAAGGCTTGGAGGTAAAACATAAAGCTCGGAGGGGGGACCCCGCCCGAGCATCCATAGAGGTTCACTTGTGCTGGCACAGAAGCTCACTGGGGCTTCCATCTAGGGGTTGTCTCTTTGGCTGAGTCTTGTTCCATTCAACTAGTTTCTAGATCTCTGAAGGAGTTTGAAGGAGATTGCATGGGTGTCCGGACCCCTGGCCCTGGTCCTGCTATGGAACTTCAAACCTTGGCCAGGCTTGAACTAGTCTAGTCAAGGGTGTCCAGGCCAGAGCTGTGACTGGAGGGTGTGAGAGGCTGTGTCAGCAACAAGGCTCTGAGTGCTGCAGAGTGAGGCATCGCGGATTGATCAGGGTAAACCAGGCATGGGCATGGGCATGGGCATGGGCATGGGGGATTGATGAGAAACAGAAGGCATGTTGGCGTGATAAGGGAAAGCTCATTGGAATGGTGGAGTGATACAGGCGAAGCTGGTATGGGCACGGACACGGGAGTGGGATGGGATGCTGATGAGAGATGCTGAGTGAATGGGCCATCAAAAAGTACAAGCCGTCATGAGGGAAGGAGGAAATGCAGGTGGAGATCAGAGGCACGGAGCAAGTTCAATGGCAGGCTTGGTGTGGCTAGGAACACAGGAAGAGGCAAGAGGCAACGCGTGAGACATGAGGCGTGTGTATGGGATACGTGAGGTATGGGATATCAGGTGTGGAGCACGAAGCACAGTGCATAGGGCATGGGGAACGGAAATTACACCAGGCGGCGAGATGCCATGAGCCCACGTCCATGCCATGAGCCCACGTCCATGCCATGAGCCCACGTGCATTCCATGAGCCCAAATCCATGGCATGAGCCCATGCCAAGCATGACTCCATGCAACAGATTACCCCATGAATGCAACCACCACTCACCGCGCCTGCAGCCACCTCCCCTGCAACAGTCAATACGCGTCACGCCTCTCAGCGTGCCTCTCAGCAGCAGCGGTGCCTTTGATGACAAATGCATGGATGATGGTCTGAGCCGCCTGCACCTGATCTGCCGACCCCACCACCCTTAAAGCATGATCCCACGCCAAGCATAACAGCAACCACCACTTACCACGCCTGCAGCCCTTTTCCTTCCCGGAATCAGTAAGCCTCACGCCTCTCCGCATGCCGCTCAGCAGCGGCGGTGCCTTTGATGACAAACGCGTGGATGATGGCTTGAGCCGCCTGCACCTGATCGGCTGAACCCACCACCTCCACCACGCGCTCGCTCTCCCCCTCCCTCCCTTCATACATGCGCACTCGCGCCCCTGATATCTGCACAGGTGAAAGGGGAAGGAGAGCCAGGGTGGGAGAACAAGCAAACAAGCAAACGAGCCACGTAAAGGGGAAAACAAATAAGCTCCTCCGATATCTAGTGACCAAGCTCTGGGGTTCCACAGGTGAAAGGGGAAGGAGAGCCAGGGGGGGAGAACAAATAAACTCCTTCGATATCTAGTGACCGGATGTAACTTTTGCCCCAAAACTATCAATCGAGTTTGTGAATCCATCCACTCTCCCTCTTCAGTACATACCTCCAACTGCATCCTCCCCACACCCCCTTCCCCCCATCGTACACCCCTAAATCCAACCCCCATCTTCCTCCCCCTTCCCCCCCCCCCCCTCCCTCCCTGCCGTACGCTTTTGATCTGCTGAATGTTGGATCCGCCCTTGCCGATAACCGCCCCTGCTGCCACAGCCGGTACCGTCACCAGCGCCGTCATCACTCCCCCTGCTCCACCTCCTGCTCCTGTCCCGCCAGAAGCTCCACCACTGCTCGCAGCAGCGGCGGCAGAGCCACCAGCACTAGCAGCAGCAGCATGAGCGGGAGGAGGAGAGAAGTGGGCAGGTGCGGGTGCAGAGGCATGTGAGTAGCTGCATGCATGAGGAGGACGATGAGAAGGGGATGGGAGGGTTACTGGGAAGGGGATGAGGAGGGGAGTGGAAGCGGCACAAGGAGGTGGAATATGGAGGGGAGTCGAGAGGTAAAAACAGAAGGGAATGTGGAAAACGGAGGGGTGCACTAGGCAAAACGCTGTAGAGGGTGCAGTATAGGATACCCCATGGGATGCACTAAATTATGTCGATGCACTAGATTATGCACAATGGTAGGTATGTCAACTCAAACGTACTTGGCATAGTCTTGTGCTGCCGCTGGCGCCACATCCCATCCAGAGCCCCTGAGAGAAAGTGAGGGAGTTAGGAGGACAAGAGAAGAGAGGGGAAGGAGACGCAAGAAAAGAAGGGTGAGGCACAAATTCCCCTCTCGTGACTTGAAAGCAGTTAACGTTTGAGTGAGGGAGGTATTACCTGGGAGCAGCGTAGCCTGAGTCATGGTATAGTTTTGAGGCGCCTTAAAACTAGGCGCCTCAAAACTAGGCGCCTCAAAACTAGGCGCCTCAAAACTAGGCGCCTCAAAACTAGGCGCCTTAAAACTAGGCGCCTCAAAACTAGGCGCCTCAAAACTAGTTTTGAGGCGCCTCAAAACTGGGAAGTGTTACCTGGGAGCAGCATAGCCTGAGTCATGGTAGGAGGGTTCCACCTTGGGCTGCTATGAGGGGTGTGCGGGGGAGAGGAGAGGGGGGTGAGGGTGGGAGGGAGGGCGGGCAGGAGAGAAGGAGAAAGCAAGGGGACAAACAGAAGAGAGAGGGGAGGGAGGGAGGGAGGAGCGCAGAAGGAGGGGAAGAGGGAGAGGAGTTTAGTTTCGAGTGAAGAGCTGGCTAAAATGCAAGTAAAAAAAAATGAAAGAAAGAAAGAAAGAAAATGCAGGGACTTCAAATGACGCATTACCTTGACCCCTCATTCCTTCGACCATGACATCATGCATGCATCACCTCACCGCTTCACAACACAACCCACTGCAGTGCATCGCATTGCACCGCATGCACCTCACCTCGTACGACCACCCAACAGTGCCATCAGGGCCCCCAGCAGAGAGAGTCGCCACCACGGCTGGCGCTGCTGCTGCTGCTGCTGGAGTTGAATACCCATACGCCCCCTCCACTCGACTGTTCGACCCAGGATAGCTGTACCCCCCTCCCCTCCCTGTCTCTGCATAACCACCCGCACCACCCGCACCAGCACGAGCACCACCAGAAGCACCACCACGAGCATCGGCAGCAGCAGCGCCTTTAGAGGCAACGGCGGTTTCCCGGCCTCGGATGCGAGCACAGATGAGGCGCAGAGCGTGTGAGACACAGTGGGGTTCGCCTGATACCTGGTGGGGGCGAGGAGAGGGGAGGGAAAGACATGCAGTGGGACACAGTGGGACACAGATGAGGCACAGTGGGACACAGTGGGACACTGATGAGGCGCAGAGCGTGTGAGACACAGTTCGGCTCGCATGATACCTGGTGGGGGGGATGAGAAGGGGGCGGAGGGGGGAAGAGAAGGGAGGGGAGAGGGGTGAAGAGAAGGGAGGGGAGGGGGGTGAAGAGAAGGGAGGGGAGAGGGGTGAAGAGAAGACACGGAGATTCACAGTGGGGCGTGTGACACACAGTGCGGCTCGCGTGATACCTGGTGAAAGGAGATGGGGGGAGAGGAGAGTGTAGAGTGAAAAGGTGGGAAAAGACATGCAGGCCAGTGTGATGGGATAGAGACAACGAGAGCGGCTAATGCAGCAACAGCAGCACCCACCATCCATCACCCACCACCCACAATCACCCATCACCCACCACCCACCACTAACCACCACCCACCACTCACCACCAGCACTTCATCGCTCTCATCCGCGCATTTGGGCAGCTGGTCCCTGGGAGGGATGCTGATGCGCGCCCTGCTCGTGCTCCTTAGCTCGCTAATTATGCTGCCGCCCTTGCCCATCACACACCCCACCTGGAGAGGCAACAAGGGGAGAGGGGTGAGGAGTATGCACATGGTGAAGAGGCGGACTAGAGGCTACCAGACAGTGACTGCTGCTAACCTTAACACAATCCTCTCCTTTCCCTCCCTCACCTGCCTTCCCATTCCTCTCCTCTCACGCACCCGCCCCTCTTTCTGCCAACTGGTTAACAAAATCCGTCTTTCCCCCTTCTCAACAGCTCACCTGCCCCTTTCTAACGAGCAGCCGCGCAGTCACCCCGTGGCTGTCTCTCCCGCCCTCCTCCCCTGCGCCTGCCGCCCTGTCGCCCGTGTGGGGCTGCGATATGGCAGCATGCACGCGGAACAGCGCCTCCTCAGTGGGTGAATGGGCGGAGAAGGGCGCCTGCGGGAAAGGGGGTGGGTGGGTGTGCGGTGGGGCGAGATGAGAGAGTGAGATGGCTGCATGCACGCGGAACAGCGCCTCCTCCGTGAGTGAGTGGACGGAAAATGGCGCCTGGGAGAGAGATGAGAAGCGGGAAAGCGCGATAATTAGAAAGGAGGGAGGGACACTCACGAGCGAAGAGAGAGGATGTGAGAAGCCTGGCAATGAGAGGAGAAGAGAGAGTAATGATTCCCCGAAACTTGAATTCTAAACCCCGAAACGGTATCTTGTAAACCCTGACCCCAAACCCTCATTTCATATCGTGTCATCTCCATGGCATCGATTAAAACCAAGGGCTCAACGTTTGAGAAAATGCTCAAGAACCAACCAGCCAGCTAACAACCAGTCAATTAGTCAACTAGTCAACCAGCCAATCAGTCAACTAGTCAACGAGTCAAACTAGCCAATCAGTCAACTCGCTCACCTCCATGGCATCGATGATAACGATGCGCTCATCGCAATCCGCAACGGCCTCTGTGACCTTCACTCGCGCTCCAGTCTCCTCCTTGATCTGCCACCCACAGCATCAGTGCAAGCAGCCAGCCAGCCATGCAACCCATGCCAGCCATGCAACCCACGACAACCATGCACGCAGTGCACCCGGGCTAAGCGATTAAATCAACGCACACAGAGGGCAGTGAGGCACTTAGAAGAAAATACAGGCCATCAGGATGCAGAATCTATGTTGGATACACAATGGATGCACTGAACAACCGCATCCACACAATGTTCAGTTCGAGACAACTGACAGGCTGCTTCCCTCGCCAGGGTCCCTCCTCACTCCCATGCACCCCATAAACCTTCCTTTTTCACACTCCCATGCACCCTCCTTTCGGCACTTCCATTTTACCCACCTGCTTCGTTGCAGTCACACCCACCTGCTTCGTTGCAGTCACACCCACCTGCTTCGTTACAGCCACACCCACCTGCTTAATCCGCGAGCCCCCCTTGCCGATAACAATCCCCACTTTATCCGCGGGGCATAGCACCCGCAATTCCATCTCCACCGCCGCCCCCTCCGCGCCTCCCCCGCCCCTTCCCCCATAACCGTGCGCCCCCCCTGCTGCTGCGCCCGCGCCCCACGCTCCCCCGAAGGGAGACGGCGCGGCTGCGTAGCTCTGGGGGGGAGCGTAAGGGGAGTAGCCTTGCGGGGGGTGCAGCGGGGGAAAGGCCGCAGCTGGGGCGGAGCGAGAGGGGTACGAATCCGTTCCGCGGTGGTAACCCGACGCCTGGTAACCAGGCTGGTAACCAGGCGACGGCTGGTAACCAGACGTGGGGTGCATGGCGAGGAAGTTGGGCGGGTCGCGAGGAGGCGAGCGACGGAGGCGGATGGATATGAGCTCTAGGGCCTTCTGGACCACAGGATATTCGCCCGTCACCTGCCACGTGGCATGGCAACACGGGAGAACACAAAATTGGGACGTGTCTTTACCCATGAAAGCCGTAACATCGCGATTTCTTTACGCGCCTCTAGCACCGCGTACCTGCATTTTGAGGCGCCGCCAAGAGAAAAGTACCTCGTCTCGTCCGACCGCGTTCCTCCACCTCTTTACCTGCATTAACTCGATTCTCTAGGAGCCTCAAAGGCTGCATACCTGCACTAACTCGTCCGTGGGCAGCGCGCAGGGCGGCAGTTTGTCCTTATTGAAGATTCTAATATGCGCGCCGCTGTCCTGCCGCATGCCCGCTATGATCGAGCCGCCCTTCCCCAGAAGACACCCGATCTGACTGCTCGGCACGAGTAGCCTCGCGGGGGTCCCTCCGCTATTAGCAGCTCCGTTACTAGCACCACCCTCTGCTCCGTCCTTGCCACGAAACTCGCGATTGTCGCCATCCGCGTCGGCGATTCTCGCATGCACGCGAATCAGGGCTTCCTGTGCGACGGACCAGTCGTCCGGGCGATCCACAGACGCGTCGCCGTCGTTCGCAGGGTCGCCGCTGCGAAAATTCTTGTCGCTACGAGAGGAAATTATTATAACGCGTTCGTCCGTGCCGGGGATGGGATCCGCGAGCTTGAGGCGCGCCCCGGTGGACTCGCGAATGCTCTGAATGATCACGCCGTGTTTCCCGAGGAGCGACCCGATGCGCGCCTGGCGGAACGGCGAATCAGATCAATCGGTTGAAGAACAAAGAAGGTGGGTGGTGGAAGGGGGGGGGGGGGGGGGAGAGGATGTGGTTGCGGAGAGAATGGATAGCGGAGAACGAAGGGTTTGCGGAAAGAAAGCGGGTGCGAAAACAACGCTATTCCACTATACTTGTGAATGACTCCGAGAGCCTCAGGCGAGCTCTCATGGAGACTCGGGTGCGCCAATGCGTGAGAACGGATTTGTTGAGAAACGGTTTTGACAAGAAAACAAAAAAAAGATGGGAGGTGGAGTGCGTGTGGTGGGAAACAGGGCAAGAGCTGGATGCTCGGCGAACTCCTAAGCCATGACCCCTAACGAACGCCTTCGCCGCCGTGCCTCTACCAATGTGCCTCTACCGATGTCGTGCTTCTGACGTCGTGCTTCTAACGTCGTGCCTCTAACGTCGTGCCTCTAACGTCGTGCTTCTAACATCGTGCCTCTAACATCGTGCTTCTAACGTCGTGCCTGGGGGCAGAGGATGCGGAAGACGACGTCCGAGTCGCTCCGCTCGTCCCGCTCTCGCCGCTTCTCGCGGCCGTTCTCGTGGTCGTAGTCGCCGGACCGCTTAGACATGCTGACCGCAGTATTTAGAGACGGGAGGAACGGATCTTTGGAACTATTTGCTGGAAAGGGAAGTCCGAGCTGACTGCTGGCTACATAAAGTTGACCCAGAAGTTGGTCTGAGAAAACATATGCTTCAAAACAGCATCCAGAAACCAATACATGAGAAACATCAGTCGCGATCGCATAGATGGGCTTTTATTTATTCGACAATATCAATGTTTCTTATATTTTCCTAATAGCTGTTACCACAGTAAATTCAAAATACAGTTGTGGATGTGCTTGTAGAGGAGTACGCTTGTGGGCATCGAGACCGGATGTGCTACAGAGGTCGCTTGCAGCGAAAGAGAGTAACTTCGCCGGATTGTTCCGAAATTCTTTCCGTCTGGAGCAAATCAATGCGGCTTCCAAGTTCCCCACTAGCTCTTGTCGAACCTACATGCAAGTGATTGATCTGATCTGCTTCCCTTTCATGCGAGTTACGTACATAACCGAAAGGAAAGAGCCCTTCTGTCCAGCCCAAATCTTCCACTCTTCTGGTGGAAGGCATCCTTCATGGGTCATTCATCGCTTTTATCGTGTGCAAAACGCGATTTTGGGTGGGGAATCTGGACTCGGAAACCTTTCAGGTGCGCAAAACGAAAAACTCTTCCCACTCTCCTTTCTTGCCCTGTCTTCCTTTTGCCTTGGTACTGTACAGTATCGCATGGTTACGTCCTCGCAACTGGTGCACTCTTCCTTCCCCAATCCGTCCACTCTGTGGCTGTCAGTCACCCATCCCGTCCCCAGCTCTCCCTATTCCCGATTCCAAGGCGATGTTCGGTTGCCGCATTGCCGTTCCTCGCGCCCCCGATTTCCCGACCGGCTTCCCCGACCAAACTTCCCGCCCCGAACAACTTCCCCCCGTACCCGAACCCCGCAACATCAGCCGCCAAGAAACCCACCACTCCACTGGACTCTCTCGTCTCAACTCAACGACACATTTGTGCAATCGAAGGTGGAATTTCCACCACAACCACTCACATCACACAGGGCCACAAATAAATGCCGCCGCGACCAGTGCCCCTTTCCTCGAAGCTAAATTACAAAAATCGCAACTTGGAAAAGGAAGGTCATGGATGGAACGTGGATTTCGATCAGCGACACGTCGAACTAGAGCGTCAGTACCTCCTAAGCGTCCACTTCTATGAATCTCCTTCAGCCTCCCCTTTCCCAGTGTAGCATTGAGTCTTAGCCTTCCGAATTGAGGGAGTTGCCTTTCGTTGTTGCTCAGCCGCTTCTACCCTCTCGCCCAACACCGATCTCCGTAAATTCGACTCTGCATTGCGATTGCGATCGACTCTGGATTGAATCCATCGAACTATGGCCTCTATCAGCGCCATAGCTGCGCGTCAATTCTCCTTTAAAACCTCCACAGCCGTAACGGACTCCGTCAAACATCATGATGATCCCGTCATCGTCATGCTCCCTGATGGCTCCATTCGCTTCTTTGACGACTCGTCGACCGAATCCGGCGAGCATCTAACGGCGCAGACCGTCCTCTCTGAGTATCCTGATATGCACCTCACATCGGTCGTATCCGTCGTGTCACCAACCACCCCTCTCGTGCCTGGCGAAACCTATTTCCTCACGCCGAAGCGAGCTACCCCGCAGGCAACAATCCGCCCGCCTCCTCGCCGATGCTCTATTTCTCGCAACGGGTCGCCGGTTCTTCCGCCGTCGCGACGAAGCCTGCGAGCCGGCCCAGCCAGTTTCGTCGTGGCGCGCGATTTACACGCGACGGTCGAGACTGCTACGGGAATTTCATCGGCCGGATGCAGCAATGTGCGAAAAGAACTTCAAGCGAAAATTCCCGAGTCGGAAATTGGCTTCGTCACGCATGCATGCTTGGGTAACAGACGTCGCAGCTGTTCGAACCTAGGTGACCGGGAACGTAACGAGGACGAGGATTCGATAGAAGATCCTGGACTTATCAAATCGAAGACCTACAGCGGAAGGCAAACGCTGAAAAACAGCATAAGCCCAGTAAAGGCAATATTTGAAAGGCGACACATTGAGTTTTCCCCTCTACGTGGCGATATTCGCCGAAGCGGAGTGTGGTCCAATAGCTCTTCGCCAGCGTCGTCCGTGTCCAGTGTTACCAGCCAGCGAGGCGAAACCAACCCCCCATCGCCACTCACCACCCAGAATCTCATCCTCGCTGAAGTAAGACCCGTTCTACATTTGCGATGCTTTCACCCAAACTCCTTCGCAATGATCGCATTTTGGAAAATCTCAGCCAAACTCACCCCTATCGTGATCCCTCCTTTTTCCAGATTGCTGCACTTGACGAGGAATGTTATATCGCGGATATCACCAGCACCACATCAGCGACCACCACGACCACGGTTTTTTCACCTTCCTCCTCATCGCTCAAATCTAAGGTCCTCGCGACGCTCGCGCAGTTCAAGCCCAGCAACCTACGACGCTTCACTTCCCCCGCAAAAAGGCATCAGTCCGCATCTGCCGCTAACAATGCTTGTGACGCAAAGGCTAACAGCGGATTCGAGTCAGCACAGGACTGGGCTGACGCGGACAGCCGGCTGTTCATGATGACGGACACGCGGATTCGGCACCGGCGGCCGCCGAACGGTGCTGACCGCGGCGCACGTGTAGAGAAATTACAGCATGGCGCCGCACGAGCGATCCCCTCGCGGATCTCTTGGGCCGTCACAGCGAGCAACCAGAAAGGCAGTCGCACAGCTGCTGTGCGTTCTGGTGCTGATCTCGCCGTTCCCCGCCAACCCCAGCGCTCTCCGTCGGTGTCGACCGAATCTGACAGTCCCATATCATTCAGCATTTGCCGGAACTGCCACGGCATGAGCAACTGCTGCTCGTGCGACCCGCAGCAGCCCTCGCAGGGCCCTCGGCGACACAGCATGTCGTCAGCACAGAGGGTCGTGATGGAGCGATGCGACGCTGCATTGGCTGCCAGGAGGCGAAGTGTGGATGGGGATGCTGGGTATGTGATGTCCCCCACGAGCCAAAGTTTTTCATCTGGGCCATTGGCACCGCGCGCCATCTTCTAGAATCCGCAAACCAAGATTTTGAGAAAAGCCTGGGGGCGTGCCGCGGGACAATCCGCAGCAGCGTTTTGGGCTTTGCGAAGTTTGGGATTCTTGCGGTGATGGGTGTTCCTGATTTCCGTATTCTCTGCTTTATCAGCTTGCTCAACAAACTGGAAGTATGTCAATCTATTGTACCATACAATGTTTAATTCTTGGTACCTTATTCTTACTGGTGCTATATTCCAATACCAAATTAGGTCCGAGTCTAACATCGTATTCTTTAGTCTCTGCAGGGAAAGGGAAAAGATGTAGAAGAAAAAGTGCAAACCATCAAAATTTCCCCCCACCACCCCAGCTGAAGTACCCAAACGAAATTCCAACCATTACCAGCCTATAGAATGGAGGTAATTTCCTTGATTAGCTTGGATGTGTCTCCATAAAAGCTGAAACCAAATGCAGTCCAGTTCTGTTATGATGTACACATAACGAGGTGAGCTGTACTTGCTGGGCGAATGAGAAGCGGAATATACTTTACGAGCTCGTTCTTTCTCCGCTCTAGGTTTGACCGAAATGTTCCGTGATTGCAGCAAGACCCAAACACGACAATACTGTGGACCAGGCGTTTTATTCGCTGTGTAACAGTACCGAACCAAATCAGCCCAAAACCCGTTCCACTGCCCCCTGCTCCAACGCTTCCCCTCTGGTGATCACATGCTCAAGGCACAACTGTTTCACTTTTCCGCTTCCCGCAACTACGTTTTATGTGGCTGTCAGTCATCAAGTCCATCCCCATCCCATCACATTCCTTTCTGGCTCTGCAGCATCAGCCCGCAAACCCAACCTGCAAGCCACCCCTCACCCAGTCTGCTCAAAGTAAATACTGTAGCGCCCATTTCTCGCCACTTACGGTAAGAGTGACTGATGCTAGTTTTTTTCTGCACTGAAATGCTAGGATACAAAATCGCAACATGGAAAAGAAAGGTGACATACAGCTCTCTTTCGCGGTTTCGATGGGACGCGGATTTCGATGTAAGGGCGTGTATCTTTTGCCCGAACCTGAAAATGTCCGGACCTAACACCCAAACCGTCCGTACTGCCTCGGTACGGACGTCTGGGTTTCCAGGTCCGGACATTTGCTCGTCCGGACCTTCAAAGTGGAACTTTTCGAGGGTTTGAAATTTGAACGACTGGCGACACGTTACACCCGCTACCAATTTGTTTCGGGCGCCAATGACAGCAAGGCAAATTCGGACGGTTCGAATCTGTCATCCCTGATGGTCCGGACCATTTTCCCGTGCTGCCAACTGTGCTAACTGTCAGAAATGGTCCGGACATTGGCGACGTCGCCAATGTTCTCGCGAAGTTTGTCTTGAACTTTCGCGATTTTTGTAACCACGTTGGTTGCCTCCTAGATTCAAACTCCTGTACGGAAAAAACGCCTAGATCGCGATCAAGCTATTAACTGCTTCAGTTTCCGTTTCTCCGAAATAGCTTCCCTCTTCAAGCTTTATTTGACGAGAATGTTGCCCTCATCGTTGCGCAGCCGCGACCCTCTCGCCTCAGATATAAGTTCGGTGAATTTGACTTCACATTGCATTCGCAAACTCGCAATCACTTCACGACATGGCTTCAATCAGCGCCATAGCTGCACGGCAATTCTCCTTCAAAACCTGCAAAGTCGTAGCAGAGACCATAGTCGAGAACGATCCCGTCATCGTAATGCTCCCTGACGGCTCCATTCGCTTCTTCGACGACTCGTCGACCCAATCCGGCGAGCATCTAACGGCCCAGACCGTCCTCTCTGAGTATCCCGACACGCATCTCACATCGGTCGTATCCGTCGTGTCACCAACCACCCCTCTCGTCCCGGGTGAAACCTACTTCCTCAGGCCGAAGCGAGCTACCCAGCAGGTGACCACCCGCCCGGAGCCTTCTCGTCACTGCTCTGTTTCGCGCGAGGGGTCGCCGGTACTTCCGATTTCGCGCCTGAGCCTCAGAGCCGGCGGCGGAGCCGCGTCGAGTGACGCGATCCCGGTAACGCGCAGCGTGCAGCGAGATCTACTCGCGACGGCCGAGACTGTTACAAGAATCTCGTCGCCCGGATGCAGCAAAGTGCGAAGCGAACTTGAAGCGCGTATTGCTGAATCGGAATGGGATGTTGCCTTCAAGCTATCGTCCAGCATTTGCCGGAGCTGCCACGGCATGAGCAACTGCTGCTCTTGCGAAGTGCAATCTGTCGCCTCCACGGATTGCGATTCACAGCAGGCGTCGCAGGGCCTTCGGCGACACAGCCTGTCGTCAGCAGAGCGGAAAGGGATGGATCAATGCGACGTTTCACTGGCCGCGAGGAGAAGAAGCGTGGATGGGGACGCCGAGTACGTCAAGCCCCCAGCAGCCAGAGGTTCTTGGCTGGGCCCTTGGCAGCGCGCGTCATCTTCTTGAGGCAGCTGCACTATTTATTTCCGACTGGAAACCTAAATTCTGGGAATAAACCTAGATCCCAAGCGAAGCCTGCAGCCAAGACAATCTGCAGCAGCGTTTTGGGCTTCAGCGTGATTGCTACAGCGACTGGTGTTTTTGGTAGTGTGTGGTTCCTCCTGACCTCCTCATTTCCCGTTTTTGGGTGCTGGTTGCTTATCAGAACCAACTGTAAGTACTGTCACTCTATTGTACCATACAAGAAATAGATGACACACCAAGTTCCTGGACTTATTTTACTAGATGCCTAGTGATGTGTTCTTCACAGTGCGAAGTAAATTAGGGGCGAAAACGTAGTAGACCGCCCCACACAGCACGCACAAGCGGCACCAGTGATAGCAAGTCCCACAGGCCTCGGGGGAATTGAAGATAAGGCAGGTACATAGGAGTTCCAGTTTGCGTTGCTCAGCCACTCGTGAGCCGTGACCCTGTCGATGATGGAGAGCGCAATATCGACTGCAACCATGCTGAAGTTAGATTTACCGTACAGAACCGTATCCAACCCCGTGGTGCGGGTGACAGCGAAAGATGTAATATCATTTCCTCTTTACTTGTCCGTCAGATTCAAAAAACTCCGAACTCAAACGGGAATCGAATCTGCTTCAATGTAGAGAGGAGTCCCCCAGCACTGCATCTGTTCCTGGTTTTGCAAGAACCAATGTAGGCATTTTTAGAACTAATCAAACCGTAAAAATCCGGTTTACACCGTGCTGAAACGTTCTTGAGTGATCTCACATACGCTCTTGTGCTTGCATGAAACGACGTTCTCGAGTTTAGCATGAGAAGCTAGCGATGGAGGAATAAAATTATCGTTTCATGGCGGGGAGTGTGGCATTGCTGCATGGCGGGTGGGATGGGCTCCACGCCAGCGCGGAAGCAGGTCATGCATTGACTCCCGAGGAGGAACCGCAAAGGATGGTCTGGATGATGAAGATATCGAATCCTGGTATCGTGACCGTGTAACACATTCATGGCTCGGTTCTTAGGTTTCGAGTCCTACATCATGCAGGCTTGGCCTCCTAAAACGCAACGCATCATGATGTGTAGCGCGCCGACGTTTCACCATCAGCAAGCAGCATTATGCGTGGGTCGGAGCACGGCGCGCAGACTAGGCGGAGCGAGCGGGGACGAGCATGAGCATGAGGAGGGTGAAGGGAGGCGAGCGCAAGGCGTGGCGATGTGCGTCGTTGCCGCTGACTCTTGGAGAGAGAATATGCTGTCAAGCTTTTCTTGCCTCCGTTATAATCGTCCTACTTGGATAAATTTAATCCATAGAGCACAGCCGCTACCAGTACCTACGGCGGTCGTGGGACACAACTACGGCAACATCTTCTCCGAAAAATAATCGCGTGCGTCTGCGCGCATCATCTCTCCACCGCCTTTCCTGCCTAGCCGATCGTCCTCCGTGAAAGTAATCTCACCCCCACCGTCACCGTACCACCCGCCACCCTCAACCTCGCCGTCACCCTCATTATCAAGGTCACGCGCACCCATGTGTATCCTGCTGCCGTGCGCCGATCCGACCACGCCCGGCGTGTGGTGGCGCGACGACGCGCAGTGGCGCCGCTACCCGCTGCACCTCGAGAACGCCGTTCGCAACGCCATCGCCAGGGGTCTCCCGTCATTCGATCTCGGCACCTTCGCATCCGACGCGTACCCTAACGGCGCGCGCTATACCGCGGATCTGCGCGCCATGACGCAGCGGAACGTGCAGAGCGGGTACACACGCCAGATTAAGGTGATTGGCGCGGCGCTGCCCGCTCCTGCGCCGTCCCAGGCCTTGGGAATGCCGAATCAGCAGGTAAGGCAAGCACGTATCCGATCATTTATGCAAGATTTTCCTTCATCATTTTCTTTTCTTCTTATATGTTTTTTTATTCATTATTCCAACTTCTTGTTCATGATTTATCCCCCTTATTTCTCTGTACTCCCATGCTGTGCTTTCCCAGGGCCTTCAGCTGCCAGGGGGAGCACCCATGCCGACCATCCACTGGCGTGACAGTCGCAACAACCTCCGGCAGTACGACGCAGCCACGGCCCGAGCCATCTTCCGAGCCGGCGCGCAGGGCTACATGTGCGCGCAAACCGCGCCAATCATCACCGATGCGTACCCCTTGGGCGTGGTGTATACTGCAGCGCATGGTGCAGCGGAACCCATTCACGGGCAGGGAGAGGGATGTGGTGGTGCAGTTTCCACACAACCCTCTGGAGCTGCTCAAGCTGGCTCTGGGGGCAACTGGGGAGGATCGCAAGCAGGTAAGGGGTGGAAAAAGAAATTCATGTTTTCCTTTATTTTCTTTTTTTGTCTGTAGAGATGTTGTAATAGTCCTTGCCCACACATTCATGGGTTGCTGAATTGCCTTGATGATGCAGCTGTTAGGTGCAACACTGGAAGCGTTTTGCTCAGAGGACAATGTGATGACGATGCTGGCGGGAAAGATTTCGCCGTACCAGGTCATTGCGAAGCGGCGCAACCCGAACCTGCAGCTTGGGCAGCCGGTGTTTGACAAATTCGTGGAGTCCATGGAAGGGATCGCTACTGGCTGCGCCAACCTCAGCCCCAGTGAGTAGCGAGGCAGAGCTGCTGCCTGTGTGAAAGAATCTCGGAGTGAGGGCTCTGTCTGAGCGTGTGAGGGCTGGAGAATAATTTTGAAATATCTCTAAATCAGTCTCTATGTGTGAGGGCTGAAGGAGCCTGTGTGAGAGGGTGTGAGAGCTGGAGGAGCCTCTGTGTGAGGGTGCATCGGCGGATGGACTCTCGAGGCTTGTGAGCAATGTGGACAGTGGCCAGCCTGCCAGTTCTTGAGCTTTCCCAATAAGTTAGCCCACCCTACCTTCATTACCTTTTTGCCATGGCCTCCTGCTTTCTGCACGTTCTCCGTCTTGGTACCCAGGTAACTTGATCGACGGACAGACCCAAGCAAGTGGCCTGCCCCTCCCCCTGCAGCTCGCATTCCATGGCACCCCACCAGAGAACATCAACTCGATTTTCAAGGAGGGCATGAGGGCCAGCCAGCATTGGTTTGGCTGCCATGCAAGCGTCAGCAGGTCATATGTCACTCCATCACGCTCGGGCCCCGCTGGGCCTGTGTGGAAGCTCATTCTCTTTGTGCTGCTCATGGTGCGGACCGTGATTTCCTCGCGGTCTGATAGTGTGGTGGTGATGACAAGTGCGCATCATGAGCTGCCTGTATATGAGATTACTTTCCAGGGTTAGTGGTGGACGAGGGATGTGAGTGTTGTAGATTTTGCTGTCGAAATGATTGGCTGCTACTGTAGTTTGCTTGTGTACAGCTTGAAAAGTGCTATAGAATGTGCTAGGTTTTTTTTACTAAATGGAGTTTCTTATCACCTAGTGTATTTCTGCCAACCGTCCTTCACCTAGATATCACCCTGATTTCCCCAGCACCGATTGACTTGACTCGTGCCACTTGTGGTTGGAGCGAGCTCGTTGTGAAGTTGACCAATCACGAACTGTCGATGCTTTCGAGAATGACTCCCGTCCGATAGTGAATGACGACTCCAAAGCACTGCGAAACCACGCTTGAGACCATTCCATCCTGTTTCAACCCACTCAACCCGTCGTAACCTCCCACATTCGTTGCAGGAGTGGGTTTGGGTAGGGCGAGATGCCTGCACTGCCAGTTATGCTGCTATGCGGGTGCTCCAGTGCTCCCCGAGTCTGGATTTTGGATTCAAGTTCTTCCACCTCGAAATCTCCTCGACCTACTTTCGAGTCCAGCCAGAGCACTCCTCTATCAAGCGAGTAGTTCATTTTCATTCCTCACCACTCCTCTCCAGGTCTAGCATTTTTCCTCACTTGGTGAGGGTGATTCTCTATAGCTGCATCTGTGAGCTGTCGCTTCCGGGTGCAGTACCAGCCCGTCCAACTCAATCCAGTCTAAGTCGCCGTCTTAGCATTTGAAACCAACTGGAAACATCATCTAGACTTGTTGATTATAATATTCAGAATGGTGTTCAATAGATTCGGCGGACATGACATTCCAGGAAGCGATCTCTCCGTCGCAGCAGCTGCCACATCTGCCTTCGCCTCCCTCTTCTCCGCCGCCTGCGACGTCGCACACCGCTTGCAAGCGAGTAACTCCCATGCGTGCGACAGACTGAGCGACGCTTCTGTGGACCACGCCACTGCATCGCCAGAACAAAACGCCGGGGCAGACGATTGTAACGCGTCGCCGATGGAAATTATTCCACTAACGGGATCTGGAAACGCGTGCATTCAACTGGGGCTCGGCGTTGGCGGAGCGAGCGCGAACTTCTATCAGCGGCTCGGATCCGGAACCGGCCGGCTCGTCGCTGCGGCTGTAGCGGCGTCGACTCGCGCCGCAGGCCCGCTTGTCGCGTCGCACATAGCCCACCGCGTCGTCTGGCTACAGCCGGCGAAAGGCCTGCTACAGACGTCGGCTGCGGCTGTCACGCCTGCAGTCGCCGGCCCAGCGGGACCAGGATTGGGTGCGCTGCCCGTTGGAGTCGCACGTCTGCCGATCGTTTTGCAACAGTCTGCGATCGGCGGACTTTTGTCGCTGAGCGCGGTGGCATTAGGGGCATTGGGATGGGCGAGGGCGTGTTCAGCGGAAGACGAGCGCGTCGGAGCGCGGCCGGGGGTGCGGGGGGATGGTTCGCGGGAGAATTCCGCGCTAGGTCAAGGCGCGGGGGAGGACGAAGCGGAGGCGGTGCTTTCACAAGTGGCGTCTGTTGCGGAAGCGCGGAAGCGGCCTCGTGAGACAGATGGCGACAGGTGGGTTGAAGCAGCGTCGTGCCAGCAGGTAGGAATGAAGCAGCATGATGCTTCCCCGTTCCCCCTCACAACCTTCCCACCTTCCCCCCCACTCTCCCCCCAAACACCTCCGCCTCCAATTCCCTTTACACCTCCCCTTCCTTTTCCGCCTCCCTGTCCCTTTTTCCCCCCTCCCCCTTTCCCCTTTCACGCTCCCTCCCCTTTCCCCACCCCTCCCTCCCCGTCCCTTTGCGCCTTAGTGTGCCGCACGCGTGCGTGGCGACGGTGGTGGCGGGCGCGGAGAGGGGCATGGTGGTGGCGGGCGCGGAGAGGGGCATGGTGTTGGCGGGCGCGGAGAGGGGCATGGTGTTGGCGGGCGCGGAGCGGGGCATGGTGTTGGCGGGCGCGGAGAGGGGCATGGTGTTGGCGGGCGCGGAGAGGGGCATGGTGTTGGAACCAAAGACGAAGCATTCAATTCTCTTTTCCCTCCCCTCCCCCCACTCCCTCCCATTCCTCCGATCCCCGCCCCCTTTCCCTTGCGCCTACCCTGGGCCCCCTTCCGTTGCGCTGGCAGTGTGCCGCACGCGTGTGTGGCGACGGTGGTGGCGGGTGCGGAGAGGGGCGTGGTGGTGGAACCCAAGACGAAGCACTCCTTCCCCGTCGTGCTGCGGCAAGAGGGGCAGGGACGCGGGGTGAGTGCGGTGCTGAGGGGCAAGAGGGGCAGGGACGCACGCGGGGTGAGTGCGGTGCTCAAGGGCAGCAAGGGCAGAGAAGCGGGGTGGATGTGTGGTGAGGGAACACAAAGTGGTGCTTCATGAGTCTTCGATCCATCACTGTCGCTGTCCCCATCCCCATCCCCTTCCCCATCCCCATCCCCATCCCCATCCCCCATCTCATCCCCATCCCCGTACCCATCCCCATCCCCATCCCCATCCCCATCCCCATCCCCATCTCCACCCACAGCTGCTGGCAGGGGTGGGCATCAGAGACACAGTCATCGCAAGGATCAAGTCCATCAAAGTATATGCCTTCGGCCTCTGTAAGCCCACCTGCTGCACCCGAAATCCGTCTTCCTTCCTGTCTGTTGTTTAAACTCCCAGCCTACTGCTTGTTTCCTTTTTTTGCTTCACACGGAGCTTCCCCGTTCTCTCTTCTCGAGTCCTCATGAGAAATTCCCTCTGCTCCCTCTTCCCCACCACCCCCTCCCCATCCCACCTCCTTGTCTGCGCAGGTGTGAGTCCATCCAGCCTGGGTGGCCACGAGCATCTCAAGGCCAAGTGTGGCTCCATGCCGCTGGAAACCACCACCCCTACCTATCTCATGAGTAATTCCCTCTGCTCCCTCCTCCCCACCACCCCCTCCACCGCCCTCCCCTCTCCCTCTCCCTCTCCCCCTCCCCTTTCGTTCTTGTCTCTGCAGACGTGAGTCCATCCAGCCTGGGGGGCGATGAGCACCTCAAGGCCAAGTACGGCGCCATGCCTCTGGACGAGCTGCGAATCAGCCAGGAGTTTTACGACGACCTGCTCAGGTGAAAACAACAGATGGATGCTCAGGTGAAAACAACAGACGCACACGCTCAGGTGAATTCGGCTTGTGCGTAGCTCTTCTAGTGCCCCTTCCGCTTGGTATGCTGCTTGCACTTGTTTTCTTTCCTATCTTATTTGCCTGTCTCCCCCCTCCCACACCCCTTCCCCTTCCTCCCCCCGCCTCGCCCCACCACCCATCTCCCTATTACTCCCTTCCCCACCGCTTTCGTCCTTCCTCATTGCCTCTCATCCTGTTCCCACCTCTCTAGCACCATGCCCAATCCCTCCTTTATCCGCCCCTCCCTGTTCCACTCCTCTCCTCCCCTGTACCGCCCCTCCCTTGTTCGCCTTGCCAGTCGTGAGATTGGCATGACGGTGCGGCTGGTGCTGCACTACAGAGGGCTCAACATGAAGATGGTGCGCAAGTGAGTGCCTTGGGTCGTGCAAGTCAATGCCAGCCAGGTAGCCGATTAGGGTGCCCCTAAAGACTGTTATGGCTGGTGCTGCACTACAGAGGGCTCAATATGAAGATTGTGCGCAAGTGTGTTCTGGGTCAACTCGAGTCAACATTAGTCAATGCAAGTCAATGCCAGTCAATGCTAGTGAGTGCCAGTCAATTAGAGTCAGTGCCAGGCAGACGACCTTTGCGGTTAGTGGCAGCATGACAATGTGTCTGGTGCTCCACTGCAGATGGCGCAACATGAAGATGCTGCGCAAGTGAGTGCTCCGAGTCAACCAGAGTCAATGCCAGTCAATTCCAGTCAGTGCGAGTCAATGCCAGTGAATTCCTGTCAGACATCCTTCGAAATTAGAACTGTGCCAATGCGTCTGGTGCTGCACTACAGAGGGCTCGACATGAAGATGGTGCGCAAGTGAGTGCACTAGGTCAACAAGAGTCAATGCGAGTCAATGCGAGTCAATGCGAGTCAATGCGAGTCAATGCGAGTCAATGCGAGTCAATGCGAGTCAATGCGAGTCAATGCGAGTCAATGCGAGTCAATGCGAGTCAATGCGAGTCAATGCGAGTCAATGCAAGTCAATGCAAGTCAATGCAAGTCAATGCAAGTCAATGCAAGTCAATGCAAGTCGATGCCAGCCAGAGTGTTTCCTGCGCATGCTCTTGAACCAGCCATCTACTTCGTCCTCTCTTCCTCACCACCATTCTCCTCTCTTCTCTCCTCTCCTCTCAACCCGCCCCCACATGTTCCGCCCTGCTCCCACACAGTGCGCTCAACACATCCCTCTCTAATCGCCTCACCAAGGTATGCTTCCCCATTTCTCTCCCCATCTTTGCTCCGAACTCTGGCCTCTTGTAGCAAGTGTTTAAAGGATAGAGAGGTGCTTTTGGGGTGGGTTCACAGAGTTGCTACTGCACTTGCCGCTTACAAAACGCCAATTCAGAAAAACTCACTCACAGCATTCCCTGGGCTTGCTCACAGCATTCCGCTGAGCTACACAACATGAAAAGCTCTGTTCTCTTCGCGGCCCCTCTACTCTCCGCCTTCCCCCCCCCCCCGCACGCACGCCCCTTCTCCCTGCTGCCTTCTGTTGCCTTCCCACGACCCCACACCTCCGTGCCTCCTCCTCTGTCCTGCGTCCCCACAGCTACTGGGCCATGCTGATGACCAGGGCTTCCACACTCTCAACGAGTGCCTCTCCCAACTGCCTTTCTTTTCTTCCCACACCCGCACCTCTTTTTCCCCCACGCCTGCTCCTCTCTCACGCCCTCCCCCACAGCTACTGGGCCATGCAGACGACCCGGGCTTCCATACTCTTAACGAGTACCTCTCGCTGCCGCACCAAGTCAAGCGGGTCAGTTCCCTCTGCTCTCTGCTCTCTGCTCTCTGCTCTCTGCCCTCTGCTCTCTGCCCTCAGCTCTCTGCCCTCTGCTCTCTGCCCTCTGCTCTCTGCTCTCTGCCCTCTGCTCTCTGCTCTCTGCCCTCTGCTCTCTGCCCTCTGATCTCTGCCCTCTGCTCTCTGCCCTCTGCACTCTGCTCTCTGCTCTCTGCTCTCTGCCCTCTGCTCTCTGCTCTCTGCCCTCTGCTCTCTGCCCTCTGATCTCTGCCCTCTGCTCTCTGCCCTCTGCTCTCTGCTCTCTGCCCTCTGCTCTCTGCCCTCTGATCCCTGCCCTCTGCTCTCTGCCCTCAGCTCTCTGCCCTCTGCTCTCTGCTCTCTGCTCTCTGCTCTCTGCCCTCTGCTCTCTGCTCTCTGCTCTCTGCCCTCTCCTCTCTGCTCTCTGCCCTCTGCTCTCTGCCCTCAGCTCTCTGCCCTCTGCTCTCTGCTCTCTGCCCTCTGCTCTCTGCTCTCTGCTCTCTGCTCTCTGCCCTCTGCTCTCTGCTCTCTGCCCTCTGCTCTCTGCCCTCTGATCTCTGCCCTCTGCTCTCTGCCCTCTGCTCTCTGCTCTCTGCCCTCTGCTCTCTGCCCTCTGATCTCTGCCCTCTGCTCTCTGCCCTCTGCTCTCTGCTCTCTGCTCTCTGCTCTCTGCTCTCTGCTCTCTGCTCTCTGCTCTCTGCTCTCTGCCCTCTGCTCTCTGCCCTCTGCTCTCTGCTCTCTGCTCTCTGCTCTCTGCTCTCTGTGCTCTATTCTCCTCTATCCCTCTCTCAACCCTCTGTGTAACCGCACTGATTTCATGCCTTAATCTTCCACCACCCTTGAGCTGCCATCCCTTACTCTCTATGGCTCTTAAGCTTCTATCACTTGACGGTCTACCTACCTGCAATCACCTGCCACTGCTCAACTGCTGCACGTCATCCCACGGATGACTTTTTGAGTCGACACAAAAGTCATCTCATTCATCTACCTGCAATCACCTGCCACTGCTCAACTGCTGCACACCATCCCACGGCCCTCGTGTCCCCCTCTTTATTCCCCTGTAACCTCCGCTCGTCACCCCTTTGCACCCCTGTGTAATCCTCCACTGTCTCTTGTCACCCATGGACCTCAGGGCACCACCATCGACTTCACCTGGCAGCCAGGAGGAACGCTGCTCACTGAGAGTGAGTGCACTGAAATCACTCTGGATGGAGTGCGTGGGGGGGGGGGGCGTTCAAGGAGGGGGGGTTGGGGTGAGTGGGCGGGCGTGTGGGTAGTTGTGGGCGCGTTCGCGGCCCCCACAAATCTCTATGTCTCAGTGCTACTCTATTCACTCACTCACTCCAAATCTCTCCCCCCACCCCGTCCTCCCTCTCTCCTCCTCTCCCTTGCCGCTCCCTCGCTATCCTCTCACTGAACCGCTTCCTCTCGCTCATCTCCCTCCTCACTCCTTCCCGTCCAGTTGATGGGAGGCGCATGGACCCCATAGTCAGGACTCATTACCAATGCTCTCTGTCCCACCTCTCTCTCCATCTCTCTCCTCTCCCTTCCCCTACCCCCTTTCCCCACCAGTTGACGGGAGGCGCATGGACCCAATAGTCAGTGCTCCTCTATGCAGTGAGTCTCGTTCACTCCCTGCATTGTGAAGATTGACTCCTGCTGATGCTTGCTGAGTTGTCAAAACTTGTTAATGCTTGCTTGCTTACTTTCCATGACCTGCAGGCATACCCTTATATATCTTGCCATTCTTTGAAGATCTTTTATTAGTTTTTAACTACTCATTTACTTCTTTGTTTATCCAACTCCGTTTTTGTTGCGTACACCACATTGACCAGGAGCCTTCTTTGATTTGTACATCGGCCATCCGCCCGTGTGCGAGAAGGCAAAGCAGCGGATCGGGGAGGGCATAGGACGGATGATTGCCACGTGCTAAAATGGGCTTCGTGAGAGTGTTCAGGTCCCAGTTGGTTCCCAACAACGTAATCGTTGGTTCGATTGTACATTTTTTTCACTAATTTAGCACGGTACACTGTTGTACTTAAGCTTGAAAAGAATCACACTGTAAATAGAAAAGCTCTGGTTACTAGCTGTGTGGTGTGGTATTTCACAATTGAAAACAGTAGGTTGTTACAATCCACCCCTAAAAGCACAATATGTGAAGCGCGGCTGGGTGGTGGTGGCACGGCATGCGACAGAAACCATGGGGACCATAGGGGCCATCCTGTCAGTCAGCTCACCGACCATTGGACCAATATGTCGTAGACATACGAGCCAATACATGAAGCCTTCTCCGGATTTCCCGTGTAGTGTACATTACCTGCTCGCACCCCTAGAAATACTTAGCTTTCTGACGCATGTGGCTCAGGGCAGGAATCCTAATGGCCTGAATTTAAGGGCTAGATTCATTTGCTGTCCGGATGTTTCAGGGCTTGTTTCGGGCCAGCTCAGCTTCGTAAGTGTTGGGCCTGGACCAAGCGACAGCCCTGCATCCAACAGAACATTCATCCCTCTGTCAGCTTTTGTAGGGTTCCAGAAACAGCTTCGATCTGAGCCGCGCCAAGAGGCGCAGCAAAGGGCACCATGAGGCGCAGAGCACCATGTTGTGTTGGTGGGCTAGGTTATCGTTTTTCGCTGTGACCAGAAACAACTAGATCGGTGATCGTTTCAGTCACACTAGGTAGGCGGGCGGCATGTGCGTGAAAAGGTTTTAGCATTTCGCTTACCTCGCCGCTGTCGCGACGGGCAAAAATGCGATTGTATGTTTAAATTAAAATGGATTTGTTGTTGGGTGTTTAAGTTTGTTACCAGGTAAACATTTCCGATGACGGGCAACCGTTGTTGTTTATGATCTGTAGATGTTTTTTTTCTGCAACCTGGTGACTGAAGCACAATGCTCGATCTAATCACTCACGGGCAAAAACGTTCGCGATTGACTGTTTTTTCGATTGTGCTAACCTTTGGACACGGGATAAGGTGAGCAACGACTGTATGAACTTGATTTGGTCCTTTCTCGTGTCGTCATATTTTGGTGCAACTTCTCGCTGGCATAGATTTGGACACAACACGACACGAAAGATGATTTGAATAGCCTGTCAAATCGTCAGGTTCCCATTTTTTTGGGTTTTTTTCTGGTTTCTTTTTCGTCAGGTTCTTTTCGTCAGGTTCTTTTTGGCATACTGTAGGTACTGTAGGTTAGGGTAGGGGTCGTACTGTATGGAAGGCTGAATTTTTTTCGGGGTTTCGGGTTGAGAGGATATATTTGTTTTTTTTTGGGCTGAAGCTAGGCGAGGACGCCCTCCCAGTTATGTCTCCCCCAACGTCGTGGTTTCAGGGGGAAAAAAGGTGCGGTGTGCTATTCCAGCTGAGAAGGGTAGTTGCAGGTTACACAGATGTGGAACACACTCCTCCCAAACCAACCCATGGAAACAAATATGCACCAGCTGGATCATCCTGCTGGTGGGTTTTGTATCGGCGCGCTGCTGTTCCCCAACACCCTGCTTTGTCTGGCCTGGAGCGGGTGCGGTTGGTCGGAAGGGGAGGGACCGTCAGTTGCTACATACTGTATCGATTTCTTCCACCTTCCGTGTTTCAAGGCTGTCACGCGTTTTTTGCGGTCGCTGAAGCAACAGTCGAGCCAAGTGAAGCCATGACCGTACACTACCTTGTAACTCCTTCCTTACCCTCTCGCTCTTTTCCTTTCACAGCAGGATTGATCACTTCTCACGAGGACCATAGCTCACCTACGATTAGTGCCGCACTGGCAACTCCACATTGGCACCTCAAGTATGATCTTCTGAAGCCTAAGTTCCATTGCACCTTGTCATGACCACACTCGGAGCCATGGCTGCGCGATTTTCCAGCAAGCCTCGAGTCAGCCTGACGAATTCCGTCGAGCAGGAGTCCGTCATCGTCATGCTCCTTGACGGATCCATCCGTATCTTCGACAAGTCTGCAGACTCTAGCGAATTGCTAACAGCCCAGACCGTTCTCTCCGAGTATCCCCACCTGAATCTCTCATCGCTTGAAGCTCTCGTCGCGCCGAACACTCCGCTCGTGCCAGGAGAGACCTAATTCCTCACGGCGAAACGTGCACCGTCCGCGGCTCGGCCGCCATTGACGCCCCCTTCGAGGGACGGCTCCCACGGAACTCGCTCTCGCGGCGTGTCGCCGCATCTCCCCCCGCGAAGCCCCCACGGAGCTGCAAGCGACGGGCAGATCCCGCTCATGCGAGACGGGCCGTTTCAGCGAGATTCGAACGAGTCCTTTCATCATCGCGATTCGCATGGCGGCGCCGCGGGCACGTTGGAGATACCGACGCGTGTGTCGTCGCCAGGTTGCTGCAGCGCGCGCAGCGAGGAGAGCCTCGATTTCAGCTTCGTCACCCGCGAATGCTTTGGTTCGGGCCGACACAACAGCTTTGATTCGGGCCGAGGCGGAGAGGATGAGAACGAGGAGGGGGAAGGAGCTAGTGACCAGCCCGCGTTATACAAATCCAAGACTTACAGCGGGAGCCGTAACCTGAAAGGCAGCGGTCGGCAACAAGCGGATTGCGCGGCGAAGCATCATATCGAGCTGTCGCCACATCGTGGCGAGGGTCGCCACAGCAGAACGCCGTCCATCGTCCCTTCGCCAACGTCGTCCGTGTCAAGTGTTACCAGCCAGCGCGAACACAGGCTCCCTCCGCGACCATCGCCACCCACAACGCCAAATCCTTTCCTCGCCGAGGTAAGGCCCCTGTTACGTTTGAATCTAGGGTTTCGCCTCGCCGTTTGAACCCTACACCATGTTTCCCATGTGGTTTTCTCGCTCAAATCTAACATCACGATGCTGTTTTTTCTCTCCCGCGCTCTTCACAGATCGCTGCTCTTGACGAAGAAGACTACGCGGATTCTGCGAGGGCAACCGCAACCGCTTCGAATCGCGCGCATCCGTTGTCTTCTCAGTCCGAAGGGTCGTCCCTTAAAGCCAAGGTCCTCGCGACTCTCGCGCACTTCAAGCCCCGCAGCCTGCGGCGCCTCACCTCTCCCGGCAAGAAGGGTGCTTTCCCTACCGCTCATTCCTCTGGACCGTGTGTAAAGCACGATGACGTCACGGCCGAGATCGGCTTTTGTGAGTCCGAGTCAGCGCGGGACTGGGCTGACGTAGACAGCAAGCTGTTCATGATGACGGACACGCGGATTGGACATCGGCAGTCGCGAAACACAAGCGCTGGCGCACGCGCGCACGCGGGATTCGCGCAAATCTTTGACGGCGTCGCGTGGGAAGCTCCGTCGCAAATCACCTGGGGCGACGAGTCAGGTCGCGGAAATTCTCGTCAATTTCAGCGGACCGCGTCGCCTTCACCCGACTTTGGTGCTCAGCTTCCTTCGAGAATCTGCCGGAGTTGCAACGGCATGAGCAGCTGCTGCTCCTGCGAATCGCAACCTGTCGCAGACTGTAACGTGCGACGAGGCTACGCGTCGCAGGGTTCCTCGCGCCATCAGAGCCCTGCGATCATGCATAGGCCAGGAGAGGATTTCGTCCATGACGGCAGGCATGTGAGGGGTAACGCGGTGGACTGTAACGAGTACATAATGCCGCCTAGCAACCAGAGGTTCCTGTCTGGGCCCATCTCGCATCGCGCAGCGATCTTCTAGGGCACATCCCGAAACCCTACCTTTCTCACTCTCGTTCCTCCTCCCCCTATCTGGATCAAGCATTCGATGGGTGGATGCAGTCTGGGGCCTTTGTGGGCTTTCCTTCCTCCATTGGCCAGTAATGACGATATGTGGGGTGGCTAATTTGATGAATTTTTGTGTGATAACGAGTATAACATTAAATTTATTTATATGGAACTACAAGAAATCTGAATGATAGGGAGACAATGATTACTAGGGCATCTGTAATCGAATTATTCCAGTGAGTGACTCAATTGGACTATACAGGGAGGACTGCCAGTAACTGCAGCAGTCATAGGGTACCATGATGACTATACAGGCAGGCGCGGCGCGCAGCAGCCACACTAGAGGCATAACTGACACTAAAATCCAGCACCAAGCACCAGTCGCTGGATGTGACTGTACAGAAATGTGACTTCCAGGAGTCGTATGAAGATGTGGTGCACGGAGTGACGTGCACTGAATGACGTGCACTGAGTGACGTGCACTGAGTGACGTGCGCTGTGTGATGGCACTGAGTGGCAGTGGCAGGGCAGGGTGGAACGACGTAAGAGATGCTACAAAGCGGCCCAGGGCAACCAGCCTAGGTGGAGGGGGGGCTGAGTGTGTGTGAATGTGTGTGAATGTGAGGACAGCAGAGGCGCACTTAGCTGAAGCTGGAGTGGCGCCTGGAGTGGCAGTGGCAGGCTTGGGTGAAGCCACGAGAGAGATGCTGCACCGCCTTTCAAGGTGGAGGGGGAGTTGAGTGTGAGGTCAGCAGAGGCTGGGCAGTGGCTCTTCCTGCACAGCAGTTGATGTAGAGTGGCAGTGGCTGGGCTGGCTGGGATGCATGAGATGGTGCAGAGCGGCCCAGAGCAACAGCTGAACATGGAGTGGAGGAGGGTGGGTGAAGCGACGTGGGTGATGCTGGCAGAAGCTCCCTCAGGTGGAGGGTGGGGCGAGTGTGAGCACGGCAGAGGCATAGCTGACACTGGAGTCACGCATGGAGTGGCAGTGGCTAGATTGCTCGTACTGTACAAAGCGGATGGAAGGGGGCGAGGGGCATAGCTCCGCCATCTGTTGGTGAGGGGAGCAATGGGTTGGAGGGAGGGAGCGGGCAGGGAGGAAAAAAACCATATGAGGCAGGGCAAGGCAGGGCAAGGCAGGGCGAGGTGGAGGGGGGAACATGGAGTGGCAGTGGCTGCTCTGCTCGTACTGTACAAGCGGATGGAAGGAGGCGAGGAGCACAGCTCTGCCATCTGTGGGGGTCAGGGAGAGGATTAAAGCCATGTGAGGCAGTGTGTGTGGGGCGCATGGAGTGGCAGGGGCCAGCCCAACACCCTTCCCAACGCACCTGCAGCAGCACCCCAATAGGGTGCCTCCCACAAACTGTGTTCCCCGTGCGCTCGATATAGTCACGGAAGGCCTTGGCCTGCCCCCCCTCTATAGCCGCCATGCCCTCTCGGTCCATGGCCTCAATCGCCTTGTGGATGGGGCCGTGCGCCTTGTCGTATGGCGTGAAACGGAACCTAAAAAAGGATAGGTTGCAAGGATAAGGGGCAAATGGGAACGGGAAAAGGGACCAAAAAAAAAAAAAAAAAAAAAAACACCGGCAAGCTTCTCCTCGACAAAAACATTTCGATTGGCAGAGGAGATGGGGGAGAGGGAGGAGGATTTTAGGGATATATGGTGGCATGCGTGTCAGTCCATGCCATGTGTGCACCACGTTGCAGCACAAACAGAACTCTACGCATCACTGCAAACCTGCACACCACACAAAACCATGCAGAACCGCATGGAACCGCACAGAACCATGCCATCGACGCACCTGGAGCCCCAGTGGCAGAAGTCGGAAGAGATTGAGAAGAAGTTGGATGAATCAGAAAAGTATCTGCAGAGGTGTGGAGGGTGGCACACAGCCAGGGAGACAAAAAGAAGGCGTGGAAACGGTTGTCAGCAAGTGGTAAGTGAAGGAGTGAATGATTACGTAAAGAGCAACCTGGCGTGAAAGACAAAAGGTCCTCACGTGGAGAGAATGCCACCGTATCTGGCCTCTGCTGCTGCATCCAGCGACCCCACCATTATTGGCACCAGCGACACGTTGTGACTGCAACGAGGGGTGAAGGGAGGTGAGGAAGGGTTGAAACGGGTTGGGAGACTGTCTAAGAGGTCATTTCCTCGTGTCAAAGCCATGTCCAGTTACATGCGAGGAGATATGACAACTCAGTGACTCAAATCGACTCATGCTGAGCTGAGATGCATTAGCTCGCATTGAACAGCGTTGACTGGGCGTTGACTGACTCACTCTTTGCACATGTGGGCGAGGAAGGGGGCGTGCATCTCAAGGGAGTGCTCTGCCTCGTCCACATGCCGCCCCATCTCCTCAAACTCGCCCGTTGCCTTCAGCTCCGCCACCACTGTGGGAGGGGGAAAGGGGGGGGATGGCGGATAGAGGGGGGGGGAAGAAGGGGAGTGTTTGAGTCAACTCTAGACATGCCGCCCCACCTCCTCAAACTCGCCCGTTGCCTTGAGCTCCGCCACCACTGCAAGTGAATGGGTGCATGCAGGGCAGAGAGGGAAAGGGGCAAGGACGCTGATTGTGCTGCCAGTGAATGCGATGCGCACATTATGGGCAAATGCGGGGTAAATAAGGGGCACCTAAGGGGCAAATAACTGGAAAACAAGCGGCAAACAAGGGACAAGGGGCGAGAGAGAAGGGGGGGAGGTGGGAGGAGGGAACGGGAGTGGGGAAGGGGAGAGGCATTGACGGAGGAAGGGCAAAGGCGTGACCGTGCATGTGGATGGGCAGGGCAGTACGGTACCTTCCATGTCGATGGGAAGGGCGCCGAGAGGCGTGTGGAAGGAGGTGGATCGAGGCAGCACACACTTGCGCGTGTAGTGGTGGTGCGATGGACCCAGGAGGAATATGCGACGGCTGATGGGCGTAAAACGGGAGGGAGGGAAGGGGAGTGATTATAAGAATTCTCAAAAAGAAAAAGCAGTGAGGAAGATGCGACAGCTGCTGGGATGACAAGGGGGAAGAAGAAGAAAAAACACACACACACACACACACACACACACACACACACACACACACACACACACACACTGTGTAGTGATGGTGCGTGCATGCACGGCTTAGATGCATGGATGGTGCGTGCATGGCATATTCACATGGATGGTGCGTGCATGGCATACTCACATGGATGGTGCGTGCATGGCATAATCACATGGATGGTGCGTGCATGGCATACTCACATGGATGGTGCGTGCATGGCATACTCACATGGATGGTGCGTGCATGGCATACTCACATGGATGGTGCGTGCATGGCATACTCACATGGATGGTGCGTGCATGGCATACTCACATGGATGGTGCGTGCATGGCATACTCACATGGATGGTGCGTGCATGGCATACTCACATGGATGGTGCGTGCATGGCATACTCACATGGATGGTGCGTGCATGGCATACTCACATGGATGGTGCGTGCATGGCATACTCACATGGATGGTGCGTGCATGGCATACTCACATGGATGGTGCGTGCATGGCATACTCACATGGATGGTGCGTGCATGTGCGCGAAGGCATAGGCGGCACATCTGCCAGAATAACGAAAGCCTGCATGGCTGGACACACATCAGATTCGGGAATGGTGCAAAAACATAACCAGAATCACAAACGATGAAAAAGAAAGCAAATGATCTGATATTTCCAAACGAAACACGCAAATGTCATGCGGGTGCTATGCTGTGTGACTGGATGATTCAGAGTGAGTGGCACAGAATCGCTTGAGTCAACTCAAAACTCAAAGCCCCTCCCTCCCATCTCCCCCACTTATCCCTTCCCCCACCCACCTCTCCCTCCCACCCTTTTCCCCCCTTCCTCCCCGGGTGACTCACGGTGCAATCACGGCGCGCACGGAGGCGTCAGGAGACACTCCCGAGGCCGCCAGCCACGCCTCGATCTCCTCGCCCAGCTCCTCTGCTGTAGTCACACCGCATCACATCACATCACATCAAATCACAAAACATTACATCGATCACATCGTATCGCATCCATCAGGAGACGACAACTGATCATGCTAAGGACGGAAAGGAGCTTCACGTCCGAATTCACGTGATCTCCACGGTCGCTACAGTCACACTCGGTCGTTCAACTCGCCGTAATCACGCTCTCCCCAGTGATTACACCAAATTTCGTCACCGAACCAACTTATCGCATCATGCGATGATCGTAAGCTAGCAAACAGCTTGCGTTCCGAATAAACCGGCTTCATTTACGTCCTCTCGAGTCGTTGCAAGCATATACTCTACCAGTAAACTCACCGTCATCGGTATACCAGCTCCCCGCGTGACTCGCGTGTCTCGCGTATCCCGGCGGTGCCGACTCCTTAGCCTTGCTACTCGCTCGCGTCTTCGTCGCACCGCCAACTGCGGCCCACATCCTCGCGACGCAGCACAGCAGTGGCAGTCCCGCCGCGAAGCACGCGAGGTGTTGTAGATAGGCGAGAATGAAAGAACGGAGGAGGAAAACAGAACTATCAAAAGCTTCCCCCAAAATGGTCGGATGGAACAAGGTCGACCGCGGAACTTTGTACTAATTCCTGCTCGCAGCCTTCAGCTTATTACGAATTCCTCCTGCCTTCAGCCTCAAGCCTCGAAAACTGGTGCTCGCAGCCTTCGCTTCCTCCGATATAATCACCCTAGACGATGCTGCGACGGTAATAATAGACAGGCTGCGAGGAGGTAATGAGGCCCCGATAGAGAGATTCCTGTTTGTGGTGTTCGGAATGTTCCAAGGCGTCTGATGGCTCAACCCACACAACCTTCCTTGCTTTTGACCTTCGTACAAGCCATCTCCTTACAAGTCAAGCGGCCGATTTAGATGTTGGTGTTCTCCCGATAGTGAAATGTTAAAACGTGAGATGTACCATTTGTGGTCGTGTAGCTTTGCCACAAGCCATATATAATAATATTCGTAACATCCACTTCTGTCCATAGTCACTGATGGCCCTTGCCAATCCCTCGCATACGGTAGTACCCCCTGATACACAGATGGCTTAGGTGCCCTTATTTCTCCCTCATTTCACGTTAGTTTCTCTCATGCCTATGATTGTTGCTTCTGCCTATCGCATGCCTGTTCAAACTACCAGATTGTTGCTTCTGCCTTAGGACAAGACTGTCACAATCTGATGTTTCTTGGGTCTTGGCTTGTTCCTAGAGCCATACAAACACTTGTAGTCAAACAGTGATGCTTCTCATTGTTCAGCCACAGCGGAACCTATACAGAATTCTATACACACGCTATACCCTTAGTAGGCCATGTCTGGCACACAATGGCATGCACAGATGTTGGTTATCTCACGGCAAGGACCTACAGCAATCTGCTGTCTTAGAGGGCATACAACTTGAACACATTCTTGGCTGCACAAGCGAATCCTCTTGTTGGACGCGTGGCGTTGCTGGTGCTTGGGACAGCAATGGACGAGCAGGTGCTTGCAATGCTTGAGCTCCACCTAGCCCTCTGGGCCTTGGCCACACGTGGTAGGTTGATCCTGGACTGAGCTGCTTCTTGGGAAAAACCCTCTTGAACCCTGTCACTGAATGAAATGTCACAAGGACATGATTAGCATAGTCAGTGAGCACCTGGCGCGCTGTGATTGGTGAGCCGGTGCGATAGTAACGGAGAGTGCCGTCAGGCAGGACGACCAAAATGGGGCTGCTGGAATCCGGGATACAGCCGCTCAAAATCCCTATCTCTTCAAATCCAGAGTCTGGAATGTCTGGAATCCAGCTTGACGAGCATCCCCACGGGAACGAGCTGCAGGCGTCACCGTGGCTTTGAGTCATTTTAATGGTTGTTAGCGCAAGAATGGTAGCGGTATGTTCGTTGGATCATGGCAAGAACTTGGACTTTGGTCACAATGACGAACCGGACTCTTCAATCTCGTTGTATATCTCTGCTCTAACTCTTCCCCCAAGGAAGAACGGCTTCTGGCAGATGGCTTCGTTTCGCCTTGCGACATTTGGGGTGCGGAGGGCGCGATGAAAGATGCCTGTGTCGAATGTCCTGGCTCCATTGTCGTGTTTGTCGATGCGCTCCAATTGAATTCCGATTGCACCCGTGTGTCAGTGGCAACGTGGGCTGTTTGAAACGCGGAATGAATCCAGCCTTCAGCGGATGCAGTGATTAGCGTGAGTGTACTAACTAATTCACTTGGCAATGCTACAAACTTTCTCGAGAAATTTCGTCGAGGGAAAATCCAGTGCGATGCGGTGGTCTTGGTGTGAGGCGGCGTTGGATGTCGAGAGATGACTCACGAAGCGGAGCAATGCCCAACTCAAAGCAGAAGAGACAAGCTTACGAGAGAGAGAGGAACACAGGGCCCACATGTTGGAAGCGGAGAGCAGCAGAAAGCAGCGGTGATTCTCTCGTGTACAGTGAACAACTGATTGCTACGTCGTGCAGTCACCAGTGATAGATGCACACAGACGTGACAAGAACGTCAGGAAAATGGTAGATAGTCTACCATTGCGCTCTAATGGCTGGAGCAAGAGACGGACTGTAGAAGGGACCGACAGGAGGAGGATTCGTTCGCATAAAAAGGCTGAAGCATTTTGCCCTAGCCTACAGGCTCTGGTTCTGAGCAACCAGCGAGGACATTCGGCGTAAAAAGTGCAGAGCTGGAACGCGATCATGGAAGTGGACTCATTCCTTCCTGCCAAGCGTGTTCAATGCTGTCCGAACAGTGGCTTCGCGGTTTCTTTGCCTTTGAGGGATGGAGCAGAGCGAGAGGAACAAAAACTGCTGGTGGATGAATAGAGGAAGACTAGAAAGAGACGACGGGTATCCAGGGAGCGAAATGGGCAGGATGCAGCGAGGCTGTAAGGTCACAAGCACCCAGGAACAGAAGCCAAGGGCAGCGTGGAACGGAGAACAAGTTGAGTAAGGCGAAGAGGCGAACGGGTTCACTGCGTGCGTGTTCACGCATGATTGGTTAGCTTAGCTTTGACGACAATCGTGACAGTCAAGGCGGTAACGAACGACATTTTCCCCAACTTTTCGCGACATGACGACGTGGCACCTGAAGAATTTTGGGTGAGTGCACCTGACACAAATGTGGATAAGCTCTGTACCCGTGAAACAAGCATGTATGATAACAAGTATAATCGATACACAATTACAGCACAAACGGTACATGTAAGTCGGATGTAGATTGCAACGTTCATCAGCTTTCCGGTGTGTTGGAATTTTTAATATTTTTCTAAAAGCATATCATTCATGAAACGGCATAATTACAGCAATGGATAAACATCAATAGACCCGCTCCGTCCCTGTCAGTTGTTGTAACTGAGCAGCTTTCAAGCAGTCCCTGGAAAATGCTTTTACAGATCTTTTAAATCCAAAGCCTCTCCCGCAACGCTGATTAGTAGTAATGCTACCATGGCTGCTCTCAAAGCTGCTATCCGAACTTGAACGAAGGGATGCAATGCTGCTAGCAGAGTTAATTCTTGAATTGCTGTTGATGTTTCTTAGCTCCGTTGCAAATGTGGAGACATGGTCCGTGTCCTGAACGTTTCCGCTCGCTGTAGGCGCGTCAACGCCAGAAATCGGGGAGATTGATGGTCCAAACTCCCACGTGCCTTGTTCGTGCCTGACGTCGTACTCCCGCATTTCAGAGCAGATAGCTTCTAGATCCATTGGAAAATGGCTCGATGAAGATGGAAAGCAATCCGAAGAGGGCTGCATCCGCGAAAGCACGGAATCGCTCGGGATAATCTGATAAGTTCCACCTGGCTTGAGCACGCGCTTCGGCGACAGCGGCTCGAATCCGCTCGACTGGGAAGCTGCGAAGAGATCATGGCCGGGAAACTCGGCGAGGACTCTGCGTGCTGTAACGCGGTCCGTCTCGGAATCGTAAAGTCGCACGGAACCGTCTGGGAGCATCACTGCGACGGGGTCGAGCGATTCGCTGGTGGAGATCCAACCGAAGGTCGGGATTGAAGCCATTAGTGAGGGAAATCTGGGTCCAGAATCCAACACTGATTGTGAAAAGGGCTCGAAAAATTGGAAGGCTGGGAGTTGCTAGCGGTGCTGACTGGCACGTAATGAGAGAAATACTGGAGCGTAGTAGACTCTACGAAAATATGATCACGATGCGAGAAGTCGGAGTTGCTTGGAATGAAGAGGGCCAGGTGACTCGTGAGCTTTTGTACTGGGAAGGGGAGGACGACGACGACAGCGACAGCTGGTGTTGCGAATCGCGATGCATCGGAATGAGCCACTTGCCCGCAATCAACGGAGGTGTCATTTTTCGTCGGAAAGCAAGAAGCCAGGCAGGAATCGGCGGCATTGCACTGCTGGCATGAGGTCCTTGAGAACAGAAGGCAAATTGGAAAAGGAACAAGCTTCCCTCCGTCGACTCGGACAAAGGCGTTCTGCCTTGTCATCGATCCTTTCTTAGATCCTCCGCGGCAATGTCAATGGCGAGGCTACAGTACTGTAGTGCAGAGAAGAAAACAAACAAAGGGGAGTGGGCAGTGGAAGGCATTGGCTTGATGCTGCCACTGCCAGATTTTGCGCGGCAATCGTTCACAGCATGAGCAGCACAAAATCGAATTCGCTTTGCTGCTCCATTCGAAGGAAAGGAAGGGCTGGGGGGTGGGGCGGTGGAGTGGGTGGGGAAGGTAGGGGAGGGGGAACGAGGACCAGGGGGAAGAGCGACAGGGGGAAGGGGAGGGGGAGAGAGGAATAGGGGGGGGACGGTGGGGCCCAGCTGCACGACGAACAAGCAAAACGACGTCCTTTCCCATCTCATCCCATCCCATCCCATCCATCCCCTCCCATCCATCCCCTCCCCTCCATTCCATGCCTTGACTGCCTTTGGGGTTTTTGAGAGGTGGCGCGCAAGGACCATGGGCGGGGTGGGCCCAGCATAACAATGGACAAACCCCGCACTGACTCTCTGAGGGCGCGTCCCCTCCCTCGATCGATCGTGCGAAGAATCGATCCTGCGCTCGTATTAAAAGGGTTTAAAAAGTTGAAAACAGAACAACGAGGATATTAGTGCGGTGGAGGATCGATAGTTGTCGATTTTGCACGATCGATCGAGGGAGGGGCGCGCCCTCAAACCAATTCCCAAACCTGCCACCGGGGCATATTCATCCGTGGAAATGGCGCGCTGGCCTGGTGGGAGGGATCTTGGGCATACACACGAAGCTCGAGAGAGCCCCCCGTACTTGCCTTACCCTTTGGCTGCGTTCTGTAGGCATGACAGAGGGGGGGGAGGCGGTGAATAGGAACCTTCCCCCAACTGCGTTTTTTGGATCAAACGCCCGGTCAGCCCGGAAAATGGATCCGAGCCTGCCATTTACCCTCCGAACGTAAACGAAGGTAAATGGCAACAGAACAGCCATTTACCCTCGAGGATATGAGGGCGTAGGAAGCTGCCTATTTCCCCACCCCAGCTTCCTTCTCTGGCAAAATTTGCCTCCTCCTCCCCCCCTTTTGAAAACTGCTCTTGCCCTGGATGTGAGACGGAGGGGGGAGGGAGGCGGGGGGTTAGGGAACACCACGGTTGAACCCTAGAAATCAACAGCACCTCCCTTAAGTAGCCCAAACAGGGACGCGTCAAACTAACAGGAAAAAAAACACAGCGAGGTTTGTGTATTGCTGGAGGGAGTGCTTGGGGACCCTTTTTTCTACGTGCTAACCCTTCTCTAAACTTCAACCCTTTTTCTGATTTCGCGCAGCTCTATCTACCCAAATTCTGTGCGGTGGAAATTGTGGCTGTTTTTTCGGCATTTACCTTCAGCAGCTTCGCACCCTCAACCCGAAACTTCCAACTCTCGGTTGTAGCGGGGGGGGGGGGGGAATCGAAGGGGAAACTGCCTCGGAACCATCGTCATTTCCCTTCGCCCCCCCACCTCCCTCCCAAGGCAAATGCCTGCAGAACACAGCCTTTGGGCGTGTAGTGTTTTTTGCATTTCGCGGAGGTTTCGTGATGTCGCAGCTAGCAAAAAGGGCTTATAAAAAAATTGTAACTACCCGTTGACTTTTTTACTTCAGTCCCTGCAAAATTCGACTTCAGTCACTTCGTTACCATTGGTTCATAACCAGTGCAACTTGTTTGGATAAGGTTATATATTGATCGTAATCAATGTACAAAGAATAGTATCATAGAGCTATCTAGAAACATGGCCAACATGGCCAGCATCCTATAAGGAGCACGTGGAACACACGTTATTTCTTTGTCCTAAACGACAACCGCCAGCAAACTGGGGAGACGCTCTATGTAGGTGGTCGTCTACGGGGGTCGGAACGGGTTTCCCAGAAGCCATGAGACTCTGAGATCGGGGTGAATAGAGGGTATGCCACTCCTATCGAAGAGGAGGAAGCGAAGTTTCTGTGCGCGCTTAATGCTGACGAATGTGCGTTGTCGCTTCTTGGTGGATTGGCGTCTGCTTCTCCAAATGTAAATTTTGAAGGCGATGAGGAATTGGGCTAGTACCAGCTGCAGTATCTCGAAGCTCGAGGAGGAGGAGGAGTTGCGGTACTTGTGGTCGCAGCGAGCATTCCACAGCGTCTTAACTGCAGCTCCCACTAGTAGGCTCCATTGGGGGGACTGTCCCATCTGTGACTGTATCGGGAAAAAGATATGCTCGGAGGTGGTGGTTTGTCCAAGGTGGCGGTCAGCGACTGTGCGGAGAGCCGAGATGACAGTTCCGGCGGAGGAGCATTCAAAGAAAATATGCGGCAGTGTTTCGACGACGGCACCTGGGCACCGAGGGCAGACCCCTCGATCGTCAAAGTACTCGAAGCGTGATCCAGAGGGAAGGGTGAGCGTGTTGAGTCTGAAAAGGATGTTCCGCTGGCGGCTCGGCTGGTCCTTGAGAAATGGGTCCTTAAGGCCTGGGAGGGGAGGAGGAGGAAGGGTGAGGTCGCGGGTCCATCGGCTGTGATGAGTTAGTGGTTGTGCAGAGTAGAGGAGACGGCGGATGTCGGCGATGCTGGGGGTGCCGTCTTGTAGAAGTTCTACCCTAGCTCCTAACCTTGCACCTGTGTGAAGTGGCCCTGCGAGCCACCAATCCCTGACGTGCACCTCTATGAGGTCTTGTAAACAGAAAAGTCCGGTGTCAGTTGGGGTGCGGGCGATGCGATGGTTTGGCGAGACGAGGTGGACAGTAGCCGAGACGGAGGCGGGGGGAATGAAGGCGACAACTTGGAGGGCGAGATGAGATATCGAATAGTGGTCGTCCGAAAGCATGAACCATGCTCCTGGAGAGGCATAAGAGGCATGCGGGGTTCGGAGGGCGGCCCACCAGGGAGGCTTGATAGCCTTGATAAGGTCTGGGAGGATGCATGTTGCGTCGTCGTGGAACTCCTCCGGGACTTTGGAGCAAAACTCTTCAGCAGAGATGGGGCCGACATCAAAATTTGTGATTCGGACAATGTGTCCGATGCGGAGCTGCCCTGTAAGAAGGAAGCGCTCGTGTTGGCGAGTGCCAAAAGGCCGATCGTCGGGTTTGAGGAGAAAGCGGTTGAAGGCGATAGGTTCGGTGAGGATGCACTGCATGCGTAAGGAGGGGCCATGGATGACCAGGGGAAGAGAGAGGAAGGCTTCAAGTTCGTCCTGCGCCCGAGGGGGGACGAATGTAGGGAGATCTCGTTCGAGGATGGCTTTATGGGAAAAAAGTCCGTGCAGCCCGAAGGGAAACGGGGTCAGGGTACGTGCTACTTCCTCAGAGGGGGTTGGTCCGAATCTGCGCAGGGCGCGCTGAATAGCAAGGGCTTTGACTTGTATAGACGGGGCGATCGCCCCGACCCCGCCGTCTTGGAGGGAATTGTATAGGAGGGGCCTTGGAAATGAGGCGTTGTGCGAGGCCAGCTTGTTTGTGTTTCGAGGATGAAAGGAAGTTCCCAACTGACACATCTAAGCGTTTGATTGTGTTTGGAGGGGCGGGTTGAAAGCGTCCGGGAAACGAAATGACTGAGTTCAGAAACATCGAAGAGATGGATTTGCGGCACGTAACTGTGGCGTGTAAGGCTGCTAGGAACTTGGCGGTGCTTTGTATGCGGGCAAGAACCTTATTCCAAGTGGTGGAGCCTGGGTGTTAACGCTCAACGTAGATTCCGAGGATGTGTTCTGCCTCATTGGGAGCTCGGATGGGTATGCTCCCGGCGTGCACGAGGTCAGTAGGGGGAATATTGAATGAAATTATGGAGCACTTGCTCCAGTTGGGGACCTCTCCGGAGATCGATCCAAAGACGCCGAGCAGCACTACAGCAAGTCCGAGCTCTGTATCTGAGGTGAGGAAGAGAGTGACGTCGTCTGCGTAGCATGCCATTAGACGGCGCTGTGTGGGGGACAAGGCGAAACCGGGAAGGAAGAGGGACGTGTAGCGGTGAAAGATCTCCATGACGCAAACGAAGAGCAGCGGAGCCAGTGGGCAGCCCTGACGGACGCCAGTGCGGACGGGGAAGGTGGGGCCAAGCATGTTATTAACCGAGATACATGTGTACGTGTCGGAGTGCATTAATCGGACCCAGTGGATGAAGGATGTGGGGAGTCCCAGGACTGATAAGGCTTGGAGGAGGAAAGACCTGTCAACGAGGTCGTATGCTTTGCGAAAGTCCACAGTGAGAGCGAGAAGGGGGGACGAGGAATAGGCCGCCCAGTCCATGATGTCCAAGGTATCGTTGATTGTGTCACCGATTTTTCTGTGTTTGATGAAAGCAGTTTGGGATGGGTGGATGAGCTGAGGGAGGACGAGCTGAAGGCGGTTAGCAAGGCACGGCGCGAGTACCTTGTAATCAGCGTTCATTAGGGTAATGGGGCGGAGATTTTCCACTAGCGAAGAGTCCCCCCTTTTGGGGATAAGGACCGTTCGTCCGGTCAACATGGACGGAGGGAGGCAGGAGAGTGGCTGTGATGGTGAGAGTAGGGAGTGGAAGGCCGATGCGAAGCGCGGAGAGAATTGTCGAAAAAGCTCCCCGGGGAGACCGTCTGGGCCTGGGGTTTTCCCTCGTGAAAGAGAGAGGAGTGCTGTTCCGATTTCGGATAGGGAAAGGGGAGCACTAAGCTGGAGGAGTAAGGGGTTTGGGATGGATGAGGAGGGGATATGTTGCCAGAAAGATGGGTTAGGGGTGACGGGGTTGTTCCCGCTATAGAGTGTCCGGAAGAAACTAGAGCACACGTTGGTCATGGTGGACAGGTCCGAGGTCGTCTGCCCGTTAGGTAGGGTCAAGGAGTTGATGACCGAGCCTTTGATTCGCGAGTTGAGTCCTGAAAGGAGGGAGGAGACACCCATTTCTCTGTGCCCTTCCACTTTCAATTTGGCCTTGAGCGCAATCTCGGAGGATTTCGAGGCTTCGTATCTGGCCAAGTGGAGCCGTGCTTGGCTGAGGCGAGAAGATTCGTTCTGGTCTAAGGGCGTATACGCAACTTGTGATTGTAGAGAGCCAATGGTGCGCTCTAGGTGCGCGATCGTGCCGTCAACACGACGTCTTTCCAGGTTGGAGAATCTTTTAAAGCTAAGGGTGAAGTCGAGCTTCCATCTGTCCCAGGATTTCGGGGAAGGGGAGGAGGGGAAGGCTGCAAGGGCAGCATCGACAATTTGTGTGGCGTGGGGTCGCATGAGTAGATGTTGGCGGAGTCGTCAGGGCCGCGGGGCGACAGTGGGGTTGGTGAAACAGAGCGAGCAGAGAGGGGCATACAGGTGATCTGTAATTGCCGTGCGGGTTTGAATGTACGGGCTAGCAGTGAGACGGGGGAGGAAGGATCTGGAGATGTAAATTCTGTCGAGACGGGAAGATGTGGGCGGGGATGCTGAGTTTAGGCGTTGCCTGCCACAGAAGGAGAAAACGTTGGCAGGTGTGGGGAAGAGTTCTCGGAATGTATCGACCAACGCATGAGAGTCCATGAGTTTAGCGAAAGAAGCTCCTTCACGGCATTCGTAATCTTTGAGGGGTCGGTTCCTGTCAATGGGAAGGGTGACCGAGTTGAAGTCTCCGACGAGCATGGTCGCGGAGGCAGCGGTGGGGGTTTCTAGTGCCGGAATGAGCGTGGTGGACCACCACATTCGACGCTCGTAAAACTGTGTGGGCGCATATAGCGCAATAAGGCGGATTTGCTCACGGGGATAGTTTAGATGTACCGTGATAAGCCTACCGTCTGCAGAGGGGAGCGGGGAGGATAGAGAAATGGCCCTATTGAAAGAGAGGATGGAAATGCCTCCGATAAGAGTGGGCCTTCCAGAAGCGCTGTCAGTCGAAAGCAGCGCCGGGGCGTGAGCGGAGGCATGTGGTCGAAATTTGAAGTCGAGGTTGGGAATTCTGAGGATGAGTCGAGTGTCAATGAGGATGACCAAGTCAGTGGGGGCAGGGAGGCGCGAGAGCCAGGATTTAAGCTCATCCATTTTACGAGTCTCGTTGATTCCGTTCACATTGATACATATGATGCGGAGGTGTGTTAACATGGCAGCGACGTGAAGGCCACCGCACGTGAGATCGTGCGTATCCACGGCCTAAGCAATAGTTTTTGCTGGTGAGTGCAGGGGTTGGAGATAGGGTCGGTGGCATGCCGTGCTTGGAGAGGTTCGAGGTGCCGAGGCGGCATGGGGTTGAATGTCGACATGTTAAAAAGGCGTACAGGTAGGTTTTTGAAATCAACGAGTTGCCGATGAGGTGTATGTTGGGAGTTTGGGGTGCGCAAAGTGTATATACCGGTACGTGCTTGTTTTATCCGAAAGTGGCCAGCACTACATCTAAATGTTGGCATGAGGAAATCAAAGGGTATGAAGTGTAGAAGGATGATTGAACGGTGTACTATGGAGGCAGGCATATTGTACAGGTGATAGGATAGTGTACACTTCCTTCTTCTTATGACGCACGTGTGCAGTGATGCAGTATGCCTCTTAAAACCTATTGGTAGTTTGTATTGTGGGGTCTGGTGTTGTCCTCTATAATACCAGTAGCAATGTTTCCAACTAAAGTTTGGACTAGTGTTACAACTGAGCGTAAAGACTAGGGCGAGATTTAGTGTACGGTAGCAAGTTAAGGATTTCAGACATGGAGGCTTGTAACCCTCCGATGCGCAGTATAGTGGGGCAAGCAAGCAAGGGGCATCAAAAGCAGCTCGGGAAGCAGGCAGAGGGGAGTAGTTCTCCGACGGCAGAGACATTGCTTGGAAGCACCTGTAGCAAGGGCTTCTGCAAGGAACACAGAGTGAGAGGGAGGCCAGGGAGCACCAGAATAGAGGGTATAAAAGGGGAGGGAGGTAGAGCAGCAGGATATCAAGGCCGCCTGAGGGCCCAGGGTGGAACCAGAGAGGCTTGAGGGGGAGAGGATGGTCCAGGGGGACCCAGGGGGGGTGCAAGGGCGGGGTGGAGCAGGGAAGGTAGAGGGTGGGGCAGCCAGAGTGATCCGCCCCTGGGGGAGGGGGCCGGCCCAGGGGAGGGGGGAAGGGCGGCATTGTATGGGCAAGGAGCATGAGCATGGGAGGAGAAGAGGGGGGGGAGCAACTGGGGGAGTGGGTGAGCGGTATGTCACGGGTCGAGGCATTAAGCGACGTACAAAACTGGGCAGGAAAGCTTGGCAAACGGAGGGGGCGGTAGTTCAAGCATGCAGGAGCGGGAGGCAGGTCGAAATAAAGGGCCGCGAGGCACAGGGGGTGGGGGAGGAAATCGAGCAGGCAATTGTGATAGCGAGGACCAAGGCGGTCCGAGAGAGACGACCGGGAGCCCGATGGACTTCCCGAGTCACGAGGCCAAGCGCAAGCGGTGGTAGGAGGTGGGACGTGAACGTAAAGGCGTTGGCCACAGCGGTTCACAGAAATGGAAAGGGGGCCTAGTCGGCGACCCAATTCCGGAGTAGGCTGGGAGCCTAGTCAGCAACCCGAGCCTGGAGTAGACTTGGCGCCTAGTCGGCAGCCAGAGTCCGAAGACCATGCACATCGGCAGAGATAGCGAGGCAGAATGGGGATCAACGGAGCAAAAGAGATAGCATCGTTGCGGAAAAACCGGGATAGCAGAGAACCGCGTGACGTAGGAAAGCGGTAGAATGAAAATCGATTGAGGGAGGCCGGAGTGTACGGTACGATGGCACTTACCTGACTGGGAGAGTAGGAGAGGAAGCGCAGGCGTGTTTGAGGTTGCCGTCGATGCCAAGATCCTGACGGCGGTGGCGTATCCGTCGGCGTGGGGTTGGGAGCCGTCGGTTTCAGGCGTTGTTGGAGAGGTATGACGTGGCTCAGCCGAAGTGGCGCACGCCGTTGACGTCGCGAGAGTGGAGCGCCAGAAAGGGCAGGGGCAAGCATCGACCAGGACGGAGAGGAAGGATAGCAGGGGCTAGAGCAGCGAGCGGAGAGAGATTGTGTTAGGCGCGAGAAAAGGAAGGAGAAGGGGTTTGCGTTGGGGGGTACAGGTCGGGTCGTGCATGACAATACGCGGTTGTAAAGACCAGCGAATGGGCGGGGCGGTGAAGTGATCGACGGTAAGTAACCACCTACCTTAGGAAAGCTGGGAGCGAGTCCCCTAAAAGACCAAACAAAGTTAGAGACTAGGAAAGAGACGAAGAAAAGAGCTAACTTACCGTAGATCGAATTACTGTCGAGGAGGGGGAACCAGCCTAATCGGCTACGGGTTTGACAGTAGCTTAATCTGGACGTTCGGAAAGCTAAAGCTCTAGGTTCCTGAGTTTCCGCCATTTGCGCTAGGGTTCATGCTAGAGTGCAACTTGTTTGGGGAGCTTGTAAACAGGGTGCAGCTTCCCGTCACCAATTGTTCGTGGGCAAAGTTTTGACAGGGGGCAGATCAAATTCGCGGGCAGCAGGTGAGCATCGTGTGTACACTCAGTCCTGGCTTCCCTCATCACCCCGTTATAGGTCCTCTTCGTTACATGACTCTGTCTCACTCAATACACAAACTTTCGAAGTACAGCTGGGACAGGTTATTTCGTAACAGCAACAATGGTCACGGAAAAATGATTAACAGTAGATCCCACCGAAAATTGGACTCGGGCATTCAGATTCAGAGTCTGACATCATAACCGCTAGATCATGGGACCACGGCTCTGTGCATTGAAAAGTTGTAAAGTTCATTATAACATACTTGAACGTGCTTCTCCGTGCGTTTTTTTAGCTCATGGCGACCGCATCTTCAGGCTCATTGCGCAGGCCATATGTTGCCGTACCTCGTCAAAAAGCCCACGATCGACCCCATGGCCTTTTGTTATTCCAACGCGACCTTGTCAGATCGCACCGTTGCTGCCATGCAGGAACATTTTCGGTGGCGAGTCACCGAACCTCGAGGGAGTCGACAAGCAGTAGCGCAGCCGCGAGAATTGGGTGGCGATCACATGAATTGGGTGTTGAATTGGGATTTTCATACTCTCCCTTTATATCGAGTCATGGCGTAGCGCTACAGTCTGGTCCTTGCTTTAGGTCAAGGGGCGATCAACACGAGGATTTCGGTAGGAGGCAACGAGTGGGAGCCGCGAGCAGCAGTGGTGGTAGCGGTGGTGGCGGAGATGACGCTGACATCAGCGATGAGTCGGATGTGAGTGATGTGCTCTGACGTGACAGCGGAATCTGCTTTCAAAGATCCATATTTCGGCTCTCAGTCCCCATCGGTCTTCACATTTCCCCCCCACCCCCATCCCCTTCCTGTTTTCTTTGCCTTTTCCATGGGCTGTAGCGTAGTTTCTCGTCCTCTCATGTTCGCCCTGCTCCCAACCCCCTCCACTCCCTCCGGTTTCTCTCCCCCCATTCCCATTCTTGTGAGCCAGCCGGAGGCCGTGGCTCTCACCATGAGTCGGCTGGAGAGAGAGCTCGATGCAGCTGTGCAGGCAGAGGATTATGTTGCTGCCGCTGGGCTCAGGGATAGGCTCAGGTGAAATCAACAAAATTTCAGGTGTTTCATGTGCAGCTGCTTTCAGATGGCCAGCAATTTCAGGTGAAGCAAATGCAGTTGTGAGGAAAGATCAGAGGTGGTTAAGACGACTTAGGCTCCGGTGCACCAGAAACGCACCTCGTCACATCACATGACCCGTTCTCACGTGTCATGTCATGTCTCCCCTCTCCCATTGCTCATTTTCTGTCCTGTTTTCTCGGACACCAGGCGCCTTCAGTCAGACAACGAGGCGGCAGTTATAGCAGCCAATGCTCTCTTCTACCGGGCTTTTGGCTCTGCTGATCTCAGGCTCATGCGCCGCGTGTGGGCTAGAGGGGAGCACCTGCAGTGCATACACCCTGGAGCAAACATAATATCTGGATATGACATGGTAAGATGTGGTGTGCTGGGTTGATGCGGGAGTGCATGCACACTGCGGTTGGTCTTGGGGGCATGGTCAATGCAGGTGCCCTTTCTCTTCTGCTCCTTCGTTGCCTCTTGATGTCGCTTTATCATTTGCTGCCTCTTCACCTTTCATGTCATCGCTTCTCGCTCCTACTTCAACTTTCTTCTACACTGCCCCTCCACCTCCACCATAGGTGCTTAACAGCTGGGAGCTTATATTTGATGGCATGAACCGCCAGCTCAGCATCACACTGGAAGACGTGGCGTGCCATGTGCGCGGCAGCATGGCAATGGTGACTTGTGTAGAGGTTATCAAGTCAGCAGGATCTGCTGGCAGGTGGGTACTCCATGTGGTTCTTGAGAGCCAATCGTAGAATCTTCTTGCGGGCAAATGTCATTGAGTTGGCTCATGAGTCTAGCATGGAGCTAGCACATGTAGCGTCCAACTCACACCATATGTTTCCCCCCATCCCCTCTCCATCCCCTCTCAGGGTGGTGGCAACGAACGTGTTTGAAAAGGTGGGCAGTCAATGGCTCATGTGCTGCCACCAGGGGAGTCCAGCCCCACCATCAGGCAGGAAGATGGGGTTGTAGTGTTCAAATTACAAGTGCCCTTCTGGTGCAACACACGGTGCCTCCATCTTGCACTCGGACTGTAGCAAAGCAATTCACTTCAAATACTGGCTTGACTTGATTAGCTTTTATGCTCTTGTTTTGTACCATGCCAACCATTATGATATGACCAGGTGCTGGCCGTGAATATGGGTAGCAGAGAATGTCGAAGCAGCCACGATACTGTAGATAGTGTCTCCAACGTTCCATGACATGTGCCACTGTCATGACAAGCCCAAGGCGTTAGCGAACATGACAAGCAGCTGAAAAACACAGCATATAACCCCTTCAGAAGTCAAGCTGTCCACAGACAATTGAAGCATGGAGAACAGTGAAGAGTCAGCTGCAGTGACAGTCATCCGAAGTAATATACATCAACAAATAATAGCTATCGCAACAGAATGTTCCCAGCAATCGCCTGCCTCTGTTAAGAGCGAAGAGTACGCCCGTGTACGTTGTATACACTCCCATGCTGCTCCGTACCCTGAATTTGCCAGGGAGATGTCAAACTTGTGAATATGCCTGCAGTAGCTGTTCCTACCCTTGTCACATCTCCTGACTAGGAACAGATCCCCATTGAGGGCTACACATGCGTAACCCCTGCTCTGGTAACCATAACATGCTGTGTGCTGGCATGTCAACCTGTTCTCAGCTCCTTTGATTGGCCGAAGGGAAGGCGGAGAGGAAGGTGGGTTCACTAGAAGGTTGGATGGAGAGGAGAACAAGTCATGAGAGTATTGCTGAACGCTGCTGTGACCTTGCCTCCATAGCTTCCACTCATCAGTGCAAGGGTCATACACCAGTGGGAAATTAAAACACACCCACCCTCGTGACTCCCAACCCCCTCCTTCTCCCTCTCGGCCTTCTGGTGCTTGCCATTCATCAGGTTCAGCTGCTGCACCACCGATCACACAGAGCCTGTTGTGGAGCACAGTTGTCTGGAATCCAGTTCGTGGAACAGGTAAACCAGCAGCTTCCCTCCACACCAAGTTGATAGTGTGTTGAGCCTGTCTAGGGATAAGGCTGGTATTGGCGATGCTGGGACATTGACTGCTACTGCTGCTGGATGGTCTGATGAAGTTGCTGCTGCCGCTGCTGCTGCTACTCAGAATCGGAACGTCGCACACGAAAAGCGTGTAGTTGGGGTCTGTGTCTTCTAACGAGGATGAACAACCCCAAGAACGAACAGCCGGTTCCCAATGATCTGTGCGTGAGCTCCCTGTCTGGGTGCTGGAAGACTTGATGCTTGGAGCCAGCAATCCTGTCTCAAATCGAACACTTCAATCGAGGAAAGCACCTCATACCCGTTAGTAACACCTCCGATTACGAAAACCGCGTCAGAAGAAGCGCAGCACGCGAATCTGCTGCGTGGAGTTGTGAGCGAAGGAAGCGACTTTGATGTGTTTGTCAGCGGGTTATAGGAGTCAACTGAAGCAGAGAAGGTCAAGTCAGTCATTATGCCTGTGTTGTCTATGGTCTGTCCGCCAATAACGTAGATCGTATGACCGACTGAAGTCACTCCGAAATATTGTCGAGATGGAGGAAGACCGTAGAATGAACATGGTAGTCTCTGCCATGTATGAAAAGCACAATAAATCAGGCCAGCCGAAAAGGGGAGTAAACCTTCACATGGATAATGTGGTGACAGATGACTTCAAAAAATGAGGTCGCAATGACGTCGCGTATGAAAGGTAAATAAAAGAGTGGACTACCAACCTGACACTTAGTGGTAAAGGAGTCAAAAAGCTTGCAGAGCAATCCTCCATCAATTCGCCAAGTCAGAGTCACCAACCACTCCGTCGCTCTCCCCAGCTGACGTCTGAGATCCAAAAAGCTATCTGACGTCAGTAAATTCCTCCATTTTCGGCAAACCCCGCGGAGTCGCAGGCACCCAGGGTCTGACTCGGAGGACACGCGAGCTAGACATTGCAGCAAGAGCTCGTCCGGAAGGGATTGTAAGGGAAAGGCTGACCCTTCGCCGTGACTTCGCGCATCCATCTCAACGCGGCATCTAGAATCCAAAAAGGGTGACGCCGATGCCTTTCCAGTGTCATAACTTCGATTTACCACAGACTTCAGCATTGATCCTGAAAAGCAGCAACATGCTCTTCGCTCAACCACCGTATTCACACATACAAAATCCTGAGGAGAGAACGTGTGCACCGACTTACCTTCCGTGTGCTGAGCAGGGGTGGATTACGTAGAAACGCTTTTGCAGCTACGAACGCTACCCTCCTTGACAGGCGGCTAGTAAAATGGATTTGCTGCTGCTCTTTTTCCCACTGGCCTCCTTCCATCGCTTCTGAATGTAAGGCTCAGGCAAACCACACTGAAGTCTGCCCGAAGACCTTTTGCAGGGACTAACCTTCTAAAGAACTGCAACCACAAGGATCATCGAGGGCGCGTGTCTTGCCACCTGTACATGCGAAAATGGTTCTACGGCTGCGATTGGCGGCCTGACATTGAGACGAAAAAGTGTCCGCGATTATTGAGGAAGCACGATAAGAGTTGAACCAATGATTTCTGATTTGCTATCTCCTAATGACTAGTCCTATGAATTCTTCCACCTCACAATTCCTGGGTATGCTTGTACACTACTTGATGACGGCACCAATCCACCAATGAGACCACCATCCACTCCTAAATATTTTCTACTCCAACGAGTCTATTAATTTTGGTACAATGTACCATCTAGTCTCGAGTATCTGACCCCCCTCCGCCTCCACTGCTACCACCAGCCACATCACCACCACTGCTATCCAGGCCAACTTGGGAACCAGGCATGGGTGCAGAACACGTGCGGATATGCGTCTTCAGCCTCGGAAGGTTCGGCTGCACGCTGCGACACCGGTGGCACCGAAGCTCATGCCGAAGCAGATGCCGAGCCTCTTTCTCCAAGGCTCCTACAAGCTCATCAGAAGCAACCAATCTTGACCTCGATCGTGGTGCAGAATCAGCACCTGCTACAGCATCTCGAGATTCCTCACCTGGAACCTTCTCTCCAGTTTTGATACCTTCTCCATCACCTGCTATTGCCAACCCGCCCAATGCCTCTGCTGCTGCTACAGCTGCACCCTCTGCCACAGCTGCACCACCCCCTTTTCCCGCTCCTGCCTCTATAGCAACTGGGGGAGCCCTGGGAGAAGTTTCACCTGAGCCCGGGAAGAGGTTCTGTCCGGCTACAGATGAGGAGATGTGGGTGGACGGCAGAGCTGGCAGCACATGGCCGTGCTGCTCTATCTGGGAAATCACCTGATGGGTGTCAGGGAGTGATTGATGCAAGTATTGGCGACAACGAATAGCATTTAGTGAGAAAACAATGTCGGGAACGATATGGGGAAATATTCAACAACGCCTATCTAGGAAACAAGCCCCAAAACTGACGAACGGATACACAGTTGGTTTAGAGTACACAGAAGACATTCATCTATGGGGCATCCTCCTGGTGGAAATATACATGAAGGAAATAAACCAAGAGATTATCATGTGGATGAAATTCACCAGGGGGACATTCACCCGAAGGAAACTCACCTGGAGGGCATCGCGGAAGAATGGCGAGGCGAAGGAGTTCCAATGCTTCTTGTGCTTCAGATGGGGTGAGTCCAGGTCCTGGCTTATGGCGTGCAGGTGCAGCTGATGCATGGACGGTACCTGAGACACGCAATCCACATGAACACACAAACATCATGATTGCAATACGTTTTAACAGAGGGACTCCATGTCCTGATGACAGCCGCCATGCAGGTGCAGCTGGTGCATGGATGGAGGGCACGTGAGGCACACAGCACGCATGCATGCATGGATGCACTTGACGAATAGTATTGAGCGACAGGAGCCCACGCGTGGGCTGACAGAGCATGCAGGTTCACCTGGTGGAAGCCGAAACGGAAGCGCAGTGGCTGAGGTGGCGATGACCCCGCTGTTGTCACACCTGGCCCAGGGCCCCTCGTTATAGGCACACCCAGCCCTCCCTTCCCAGGCAGAGCCTTCTCCCTCGCGTGCTCGCCTTCACTGCCCGGACCACCCCCTGGCCGATCACCTGAAACAGCACCTGACACCCCTGGGGCCGCAGCATCAGGAGATTTTTCAGGTGGTTTCTGCTGCAAGCTGTCCTGTTGTGGTGTGGCGCGAGAGGCAGGAGTGGGATTGGGTGCATTGCCGGATCCAAGAGTGGGGTTGGAGGAGGAGGAGGGTGAGACGGAGTGTGCCGCCCAGAGCTGCCCTACTGCCAGCATGTGGCGCAGCAGAGGCAGATCCGCTGCTGTGGCGTCGATGATGCGATCCACTCCGTCCGTTCGTGCGATCACCAGCAGATGGTGCCGGGCCTGGTGTGGAGTGATGGGTAAGGCGGGGAAGGATGGGAGGAAGGAGCTAAGTGTCAGAGCCAACCCTCTCAACCATAAAACATTCAAACCCTCACATTCTCAATTGGACAATGTTTTCAAGTATAAAACACAGGGTCGAAGCGAGACTAACAGGCTGGCTTCAGGGCGATCATGTCCCCAGGGTATCCTTTCAATCAAGATGAGGTATCCCAGACCACCACCACAGAGGCATGCTTTCACTCAGGATGGAGATATCCTTTGCAGATGACAGTAAGCCTGCCTGACTGTCTCGATTGTAAAGCCAGCCACCAACCTTCTTGACCACCATCTCACTTGGTACGCCGATTCTCGAATCTCACCTTGGGGTACTTATCACGGATCACCACCACAGAAGCATCTGAGAACAGCACCACGTCGCCGTGCCTCTCCGGCCGCATCGCAATGTCCCTCAGTGCGTGCTTCCAGGAACCTTCCGCCCCACCATGCCCCTCCTTGCGCTTGCCGCCTCCGCCCCCTCCCCCTCCTCCTCCCCCTCCACTCCCTGCTCCTCCTGCGCTGCCCCCTCCCCCTATGTCACTTGCTCTTCCTCCTCCCCCTCCCCTCACTCCTCCACCATCACCCCCACCACCAACCCCACCCCCACCACTGCCACCACCACCACCACCACCCCCTCCTCCCGCTCCCCCTCCTCCTCCCCCTCCCCCTTTAGCTTCTCCCCCTTCACCACCACCACCAGCATTTCCTCTTTCTTCTCCTCCCTTCTCACTCCCTATCACACCCCTCCCCTCGTTCCTCCTCCACCACTGCACCCCTCCTCCAGAATCCCTCTCTCCCCTCACCCCGTCACCGCCCCCCTCTCTCCTCCCCCCTCCAACAACCCCACCTTCCCCACCTCTCCCCTCCTCCAAACCCCTTCCCTGAAGCATTTTCTCCCCTCCATCTCTGCCCCTATCAATCCGCCCTACTCTCCCCTCCTCTCTCCCTCCTCTCCTCTCTTCCCTCCCCCCATCTCGCCCCTCGTCTCTCCCCCCATCTCTCCCCTCGTCTCTCCCCCCATATCGCCCCTCTTCCTCCACCACCCTTTCAAGATTCGGTCGAAATGCTGCCCTTCCCCGGCCCACCCACACCCCCATCGCCTGATCCCCTCCCCCCCCTACAGCGCCCATCACCATCTCTCCTGCCGTCTGCCGGCCTGCACTGCCCTGCCGATCCAGGTCCCCAGGAGCACGGGGTAGAGGAGGGCGGGGAGGAGCAGGGTTTGAGACTGGCCGTGAGAGTGCTGCTGCTTCGCTCCTACTAGACGGCCCAGCCTGAGCCCTGACCTGAGCTCCAGCCTTGGCCCGAGCCTCCGTCCCTGGCTGGGCCTGAGCCTGCGCCCCAGCCTGGGCTCTAGTCGGCGGGCGGGGGAGAGATGGTGGTCCTGAGGCGGGTCTTGGTGCTACAGTGGAGTGGTCTGTTGCAGATAACGGCACCTGAGGTTCTGCTAGAGGTACCTGGCGCTCTGTTGTAACCACCTGGGGATCCACAGAAGGCACCTGAGCCGCTGGAGGGGAATCAGCAGTGCTTGGGGCATCATCCGCTGCTGCTGGTGCTGCCACAAGTGGTGCTATATCGTCAATGCCACTGGCACCACCAGCACCACCAGCACCACCAGCTGCAGCATGAGAGTGAGCATGGGCATAATCAACACCGCCTCGATCTAAACCCTGCATGTTCCTCTCTCCCTCCTCTACTCCATAAGCACCAGCAGCAGTCCCCCCCCCATCAGCCCCCATCTCCCCCATCTCTACCCCAGCCAACTGACCCCCATCACCTTCCCTTCGCCTTCCTTCCCTCTCCCTACAATCACTACGCCCTTCCCTCCTCATACTCCCTCTACCATACGACCCACCAGCCCCCCATCCTTCACTAGTAGCACCAGTTGCCACAGCAGCCGCGGCAGCAGCTGCTGAGCTGTCGCCTCGCGACCAAAACCCCCGCTCGCCTCCCCCTGACGTGGAATCCGCTCTGGCTGACGTGGAGTCAGCCCCAGCTGAGGTGGAGGCGGTGCCAGTGTCACTGCTAGGGGTGGTAGAGGTGGTGAAAGACATAACGGTGGTTGGGGAGGGAGCTTGGGCTACCATAGCCCCTTCTGGCCTGCCTGCAGGGTCAAAGGCTTCTTTACCTGCTGCTTCTGCCACTGCCCGTGCTAGCGCTGCTGCTCGTGCGTCTGCCTCTGCTCGTGCCTCAGCTGCTGTTGCCCCTTTCCCTGCTGCTGTGGCTTTCAACTGCACAGCAGAACCAGGGGCTGCAGCACCAGCAGCAGTAGTAGCGGTGCCACCACCACCACCATCTCCTGTCAGCATGCGAATCTCTTGCACCATCTGAGCCATTGGATCAGCAGCCTCAGCCAGCATCCACGGCCAGGGCGGATTGCTGCTGTGAATCCATGCTATGCCTTGGCCTCTACCCCTGGGGTGCCCTCTCTCCCAAACTGCCTTCTTTGTTGCTGGGTCTGCTGCTGCTGTGCCTGCCGCTGCTGCGCTTACTGCTGCTGTGCTTGCTGCTGCTGTTCTTGCTGCTTCTGCGTTTGCTACACCTGGTATTTCTGTACCTGCTGCTCCAGCTGCAGCTGGTACTGCTGCAACAGCAGATGGTGCAGCTGTGTTTGGTGCTTCTGGTGCTGCTGTCTCTGGTAATGCTGCGGCTGCAAGCTCTTCTGCTGGAGGTGTGAATAAGACGGTGGTGGGAACAGGAGCGATGGTGGGAGGAAGAAGCGCCACCGTGGCAATGCCAGTTGTCATTTCCACATCCCGTGCCTGCCGCTTAGCTTCAGGAAGGATGTCCGAAGCAGCCTCGGCATCAACCTTAACCTGGTGATCCGCCCTTCTCTTCCTGCCCCTGCCCATCAGCACCGCAAACGCATCACGTGCATGTTCACCCTTCCCCACGCCTGTCGCCACCCTGCCTTGCTTCTGCTTCTGCTGCTGCTGCTGGTGGTGCTGCTGCTGCTGCTGCTGCTGCTGCTGGTGCTGCTGCTGCTGCTGCTGTCGCTGCTGCTGCTTCTGCTGCTGCCTAGCCTCCTCTCCTGATGTCTCACCTCCCGTTTCCAGTCCTCCTCCAACCCCCTCCTCCCCTTGCTTCTCCTCCTCCATCCCCTCCCCCCTCTCATTTTCTTCAATCTCCCTACTCCCCTCGCCTTCCCTCTCACCTTCCCCCTTTCTTTTTCTCCGCTTACTCCCCGCTTCCACTCCTCTCCTCTCATCGCCCTCGCCTCTCTCCCCATCCTCATCCTCAGCACAAGCTTTCCTCTTCCCCTTCCCGTAATCATCCCCAGCAACGCTCCCTCTTCTCCTCATTCCCACTCCGCCACCTGCCCCATCCTCCCACGACCCACCCTTCTCTATCTCCTCCCTTCGTCTCTCTTCTCCTCCCACAAACTCTCTCACGTTCGTCCCTGCAAGCCCATCACGTGCCTCCTCAACCCCCTTCACCATCCGCCCTTCTCCCCCCATCCCACCCTCTGCTGCTCCATCCAATCCCCCTTTTCCAACCAAACCTTCTCCCACACCCCCCCAACCTCCTCGCCCTTCCACACCCCTTCCCATCCCTCTCTCCCGCTCTCCATCTGTTTCCGTCGCCCCCACTCTCCCCACTCCCTCCTCCCCTCCGCCCCCCCTCTCCGCGCGCCCCTCCTCCCCCCCTTTTGCCAGCAGGCGGAATTCTCTAAAGAGCGCCCCATACGCGGACCTGAGCAGCCTCTCCCCCTCGTTATAGTCACCATCCAGGCAGTTGGGGCGGCGGGGGTTCATATTCGGCCCTACCACGTGCACCACGTGCCGTACCCCCTCACGCACACGCAGAGGGGAGGAGAGGGGCAGGGGTGCGGAGAGAACAGAGCCTGGGGAGAGGAGGAGGGGATGAGGTTGGGGAGGAGGGGAGAGCGGTTGGGACGAGGGAAGATCATGAGGTGCCTGCTGCAAGTGAGACTGGTGCGTTTCCCCGCTTGGCTTCTGCTGCGCTTGGAACTGCCCATGTCCTTGATGCTCCCCATGCTGCTGCTGCTGCTGCATCTGCTGCTCCTGCTGATCATGCTGCTGCTGCTGCTCAAGACGATCCTGCTTCTCCTGCACCTCTGTCCGCTGCTGCTGCTGGGTCTCATTCTGTTGCCTCTGCTGCCGCTGTTGCTGCTGCTGCCACTTGCGCCGTGTTGCCTCAATGAGGCTGGGGCCGGCAGCACTGTGAATGGCTGCATTCACTCCGCCCCCACCCGGTAGCAGACGGCTGCACACACACACACAGACGCACCGCACAGCACCGCACAGCATAGTAAATGACTTATTCTGTATAGTGTACTGAATGGCACAGATAGTGGACAGATAATGATTCATACAATAATGTGCATATTTGACAACAAGACTCATCTATTGTAAGCCGCATCCCAAGGATGGACATGCACCAAATGTTCCTGCATGTGCCGATGCATGTGTGCAAGCAGCAATCCATGCCATGCCACGTCATCATACCAGTTGGCCGAGTTTGCGATGACGTGGCATTCAATGCCGCCATCCGACCTCATCTTGGTGATATCCCCGGCATGCAGGATAAATCTGCCACGTGTGCTGTCATCCCACGCGTCCCTGTCTGCACCTCTGCCCGCCCTCCTTCCCTCCCCACCCCTCTCTCCAGCACCAGTGCCATCACACACATCACCAGCCCCTGTGCCAGTACCACCCCTGCCCCCACCCGCAGGAAGGGCAGCAGTGGTGGCAGCAGCAGCATCATTGTTTACAGCAGCGGCAGCAAGGGCAGTTGAAGCAGCAGCAGGGGCAGCAGTAGCAAGGGCAGCTATAGCAGCAGCACCTGTAGCAGGGGCAGCGTTTTCTGCTCGAGCCTCGCCTGGCCCTCCTCTTGCCACACCCCCTCGCCCCACCTCCTCCCGCTCACCCCTCCCGCCACCAGCATATCCTCCCTCCCGTCCAGGTTCAATGAACCGTCTCGCCTTGTCCTCTCCTTTCTCTGCACCATCCGCTCCTCTCCTAAGCCGCCCAGATTCAACGAACGGCAGCCCCCTCTGGCGAGCCAGGCGCTTCACCCGCCTCAGCATGTCAGAGGAGGGGGAGAGGTCCACCAATATCAGATCCAGGATTGGATGGCGCTCAACCGTGTCTTGCTTGGGCGGGGAGTCAGACACTGTAGACGATGTGTTGCCCCTGGCCGGCGATTTTTGTCTGTTCTCTGGATCTCCAGGCGGCGATGTTTGTCTCGTTTCTCCAGGTGCTGAAGGTCGTTCTGTACCTGCTGCTGCTGGAGGCTGTTCGTGTCTAGTGCTGGAACCGTTATTGTCACCGCCGTTTCCATTCACGCTGCAGCTGCCCATGCCACTGGCACCGTTACTGTCACCATTCCCATTGCCGTTGCCCCCTTGCCTCCGTGCATCCCTTACAGCAGCAACCGCAGCAGTAACTCCAACAGCAGTAGTAGCAGCAGCAGCACTAGCCTCAGCACCAGGACCCATAGGAGTGGCAGCACCAGCACCTCTTACAACCATCCCTTCAAACCTGCTCCTTTCTCCTTCCCCTTCCCCCACACCACCTTCACCACCCACACCACCCTCACCACCCACTCGGCCTTCACCCGCACTCCTGGCAGTGGTGCTGCCGTGGCTGCTACCCCCGTTGCGCCAGAGGAACTCAGTCACGCAGTCAACCACCACCGCGGCCGCCCTCTCTCTGTCAAACTTGAAGTCCGCTGTTGAGATGGACGGAAACGCCAACACCCACCGCCCTGCTGCCTGCTGCTGCTGCGGTTGTTGCTGCTGCTGCTGCTGCTGGGGGGGCTGTGGCCGCTGCTGTTGCTCGTCCTCGTCTTGCTCATCACCCTTCTCCTCTCCCCTGTTTCCTTGCGCCTTCCAGTGCCCTCTGCGCTCCTGCTTCTGCTGCTCCTGCTCGCCTTCCTTGGCTCCTCCCTCCCCTTCTCGCCTCTGACCCTCGTTTTTCTCGCCCCCTTCGTTAGCAGCAGCAGCAAACTGCTCCCATCCGTCTTGCCTCAACCCATACGAGCCCTCCAGACCCCCATGTGCCTGCAATTGTCGCAACTCACCCTCCTCTCCGCGGCCCTCCCCCCGCCCATCCGCGCAACCATCCCCCCGCCCATTGACGAGCCCTTCCCCCCGCGCATCCACAAGGCCCTCCCCCCGCCCGTCCACGAGGCCTGCACCCTAGAAGCAGCGGTAGCACGTGGGGCAGTGAGAGAGGGAGACGACGGGGGCGAGGGGCGAGGGTGAAAGAGTGAGAAAGGTGGGCGCGTGGGAGAAGTGCAGCAGCGCATTTGACTTTCAACGCTTCAAGAAAACGAGGGATGGAAGGGTGAGAAGAAGGGGGCCATTGGAAAGGGAATCTCCTCCCACCTGCGCTTTCCTCGCCATCCGTGTTCACTCGTCTTCTCTTCCACCGCTGCTCCATCTCACTCTTCAATGATTGCACGTGACGCTGCTTCTGTTGCTCCGCCTCGTTCTCCTGCTCCTGCTGCGGCTTCTGCTGCTCCTCCTTCTCACTGAGGTGCGTTGCTCCTGTGACCTCCCCATGTTTGTCGCATCTCAATCCATCAACCCCATCTCTCCTCCCTCCACTGCTGCCCATCCCTGCATCCCTGTTGATAGCAGCTTCCTTTTGCGATTTAGCACAGAAGAACCGCCTCACATCATACACTCCAGCCTGTGAAGTGCCACGATCGCCTACTCTACTCGTGCCCATATTCCTACCTTCCGTTGCTCTAATTCTCACTGCCTCTGCTGAAGGCATGGCAGAAGCTACAGGCGCAGCTACAGGCGCAGCTACAGGCGCAGCTACAGGCGCAGCTACAGCAGCACGTGCCTCTACTGTTCCCACGCCTACGTCTACCCTGCTAGCCGCACCTTGACTCTGACCGAACCACATGGTTCGCATTTGCTTCTTCTCCACTTCTTCTCGGTTTCTCAGTGCATTTTGCTGCTCTTCATCACCTCTTGCTCCCTCTTTCGCCCGTCTCTTCCTATCCCCATCGTCCACCATTTCTCCTCTTCTCTCTACCACCCTCCCCATTCCCTCCCCATCCCACTTCTTCTCACAGCCCTTCACTAGATCCCCCCCCTCCCTGTCCCCATACCCTCCTCTCCCTCCCCCACCCTCCGCCACATTCCCTCCCCCCTCCCCATCCCCCTCCACATTCCCCTCCCCATGTTCCTCCCTCTTCCCTCCTGCCGGTTGCTCCTCGGTCCCTGGCGTGGCAGCAGAAAAGGGAGGATCAGATCCCAACACACGAGGAGCACCTACAGTAGATGGGAGTGGAGAAGCAGCAGCAGAGAGAGGAGCAGTAGCAGCAGCAGCACGGCTACACGCTATGGCGTGGGAAGGTGCGTCTCTGCTCACCCGCTCTCTATCTGCAGGCCCATGCTTATAAACGCGCCCTAGCCCCTTCTGTCCTCCCTGCCTCGCCCCCTCTGCTCGCTGTCCCTGCGTTTGCGCCTCTTCTCCCCCTGTCCGCTGCCCCAGCTGCATCTCCCGTACCCGCGCGTCTAGCTCCTCTTCCCCTGGTCCTTGCTGCATCAGCACACCAGGAACCTCTGCAGCGGCACCAGCAGCAGCACCAGGACCACCGCCACTAACAGCAACATCCGAGGGGCGGAGGGCGCAGTAGAAGGCGAGCGCCTGGTCGACTTGGGCGTCAGTGTGGCACACAGTGACGCGCTGAAAGCCCTCTGTTGCAGCAGGGGGCTCGCGCATCTTCATCTGGTGCCGTATGATGCTCGCAGCCCTGGGGCCCTGCAAGATGGCAGAGGATTCGCAGGGAGGCAGAGAGGGTGCGAGCTGAGGTCATACAAGCCCACGAGTGCTCCAGGTGACTATCACTCAATCAACCCTCGTGATTAACTCGGTTGATTGCCCTCTGCAACACATCCTGCATGGGCATGTCAAATCCTGACTTTCACACTCACTTGTACCTGATCCTCTCACCCTTAAACCTCGCTCACCTGCACACCGCCCTGCTGATTGACTCAGTCAACACCTTACTTCCATTCCAATCATTCAACTCAACTCCCTTCCACCCCTCTCACCTGCACGCCGCCCTCGTGGTTGACTCGGTTGACCGCGCGCTGCACGACGAGCGCCGTGGGGAGGTCAAACACGAGCACGTGCGAGTGCACGTTGCAGGCGCGCGCGAGCGCGAGGAACTCGGCGCGCTGCTCCACGCTCATGTTGCAGCGGTCCAGCACCACGCTCGCTCCGGATAGCAGGTGCCGCCTCACCTGCCAGGTGGGTGAGTGATTGAGGGAGAGTGAGAACGAAGAGCGAGAGGCGGGAGGGCGGTAGAAATAGCGTGTATGCTCAGGCCAACCAACACCACTGACGATAACAGGTGACAAGAAACAAGCATTCAGCAGCGAGCACGGATTTGATATCCAGAGAATTGGGTTGAAAATTTCAACGATAACCACTCACTTGCGCCAAGCACTGCTTCCGAGTGCCAGGTGTCCCTCGCACTGACGCCACGTCCTGAAATCAGAAACCGCATGGGGAAGAAACGTCACGGGAGGCTAAGATGGCTGTGGAATCTGCATCGCGAGCAGCTGAGAACCGAAAAGACTAGGAAGGGGACATACTTGCGAATGACTGCAACGGAACACTGATGCAGACTCATGAGCCGGACATACTCACTGAGACTTCACAACACTCCTGTTGCGAAATTGATGCGTTATGAATTGCTTGAGCATCAACGACCGTCCGGTATGCGCAAATGGTTTGACCGATGACATGTTAGATAAGCGAGAGAGATGCGATAGGCACAAGCAGAGGCACTTCAAGCAATTGTAAGACTCAAACAATCGCAGTCGACGCTGTGCTCGAAAATCTTCATGTCAGAGAACGAACTTTGGACTTAAGATTGTCTTAAGGTGATAAGAACTTTGGTTCTTAGTAACCTGACTGACGGTTCTCTGTTTCCTAGCATCGACGAGCAGTTAGAGAGGCGGACCTGGCAAACGCGCTCATATCGTAACGCGGCATCCGCGATCAAGAGTCCAGCAAATCTACTTTTGCCGCTGCCTGGCGGACCGACGAGGACCAGCAGGAACGGGAAGGGACGAAGGTTGTCGGGGAATACGGGTCGCGCCGCTGTTGCCGGGACGTTTGACGGTACCTCGAGATTAGGCTCCATTGTGCCTTGCGTTTGAGTCTGAGGATCCATGACACACAGACTCAATCTGGTTGAGCCTGAGTTATGCAGCTCGGCTGGAGGCTAAGGATCCACCCAGGCAGAAGAATGGAAGCAATTCCATGAACATCTATCCAGTGAAGCTAAAGATATTCTCAACTTCTGCTTTGTGCAAGCTTCAAGCAGAAACAAAATATCAGTGAAAAATCAACATCAGTTGGTGAGCTGAGGCGAGGCGAGTTCGGTTCTTGTTGCATCAGTGAGTGACCAAGGCCAGTAGGTAAGCAAGCACATCATCTGGAAGCCCGAGAGAAGCCCAGTGTGCTTCCGCACGGTGCATGCCATGCCAGGCACAAAAATCCCAAGGAGCCACAGCCACAAAAACAGGAGCGACCACAGCCGTTGGATCTTTCATTGGTTCTTGGAAAAGCATCGCGAATTTACAAGTTGGCCAAAAGGTTGATCTCATCAGGCAAGGCGACTGCAAGAGGAGCCTATCCTGGCACTAACCACGGACCGAACCTCCATGGCCCGTGAAGGTTTGGGATAAAATACGTGGCTCATGAAGCACCTCGATTTTGGTGGTCACAAACGGGAGGGTGACTTTTGCAGGCTCGGCAGCACATCCGGGCAAAGCTGATCCGGCCGCAGATAAATTATGTGTGGCGGAGAGTGGGCTTCGCCGTACGCTCCAAAGCAAACTTCCCTACAAATAGTAGCATCGACCTTACGAGCTGTGCTGACGAAAATTCTACATCCTACACGTTATTCCTAACAGTTCTGCATAATGTTGGTGAGCAAGGGCTGGGACCGATGCACATTCTGTTATGGTGCTGGTGTGTTCACATGCACAAACCCTGTGTTCAATGTTCTTTGCACATACTCTTGGTTAGTACTATTTCTGAACCAGGGAGAAGGCACATCTAGGAAATGCATTCAGCCTTCTGGTTAGGATGCTACAAGGCACAAGCCCTATGTTTCGCATGCCACAAGACACAGTCCCTGTGTTTAGCATGCCATGAGTCACAATCCCTGTGTTTAACGTGCCATGAGTCGCAATCCATGTGTTTAGCGTGCCATGAGTCACAATTCCTGTGTTTAGCGTGCCATGGGGCACAATCGATGTGTTTAGCATGCCATGAGTCACAATCCCTGTGTTTTGCGTGCCATGACTCACAATCCCTCTGTCTAGCAAGCCCCGTGGCACAAGACCTTTGGTTAGCCCTGTGGGTAGCCTGTGGTTAGTCCTATGCAGGGTGTTGCTGAGGTGGGTAGGTCACATGGGGTGGAGGTCGGAGAGGGAGGTGGCCCGCAGGGGAATGGATGGGGATGGGAGAGGCAACGCAGCAGGTGGGATTCGGGTCAGGGGGAGAGGGGAGGGGAGGGTGGAAATTTCTACGAAGAGGGGGGGGGGGGTGAGGGGTGGTTGGAGGAGAGGGGAAGGGACGGGATGGGATGGAGTAAGGCGGGGTGGGTGGGTTGGTCAAGGAGGAGGAGAGGGGGGGATACCATACCTGAGAGTGCTACTACTCGAGATAGCCTATCTACCGGTACTCCTATGTAAGGTATGTTCATCACCTTCCGACTTGCAAGCATGTGCTCTTCAGCTTTAAATCAGACTTGTTGCGGTTGTCCTGGAAGCACACGAGAGGAGGTGGACATATGAGAGTTGAGCTTCTCTACATAGTGAGACAAGATAGGACATGAAATGGTGGATGTTGTCGGATTGGGGTACATAATTTACATGATTTGGATACCTACACAATGTGCAGATACGTTATGATATGATATGCTATGCTATGCTATGCAATGATATGATATGATATGATATGATCTGTTATGATATGATATGATATGATATGATATGATATGATATGATGATATGCTGTGTCTTGGGTTCAGTCTGTGCTCGGTTGCTATTGTCTCACCTTCACAAACAACGTTGGGCTCTTCACCAGTTGGCCACTCCAGTAGGTTCCACCAGGCAATCGCAATCCCCGCCTCACCATCCAATCCTGTCATGTCAACAACACTCCCAAAAGAAGCAGCGAGATAGAGATAGGCACACGAATGGCGAGGAGAGAAAGTTGAGCATGTGAAAGGCTAACGATGGAACTTCTGGGTCCATTATTGCAATAAAAACAGTCACAGCAGAATTGTGTTGCAGGGCAGAGAGAGAAACGGGCATGAAATGCAAAGAATTGTGAGACATGGACAGGATGTGTGGGGTTGGAAGGGGTATTGGCGTATCATGAATGTGTGGTGCAGAAGAGAAAAGCGGTGAGTGCAGAAGTCCACCACAAGAAAGGGCTTCAAAGCGCGTGCGATTCTGTGCACCCACCTTCTCCAATGTTGCTGGCAAAATCTTGCTACGTCCACTGCCGCTGATCATACCTGAAGGTGAAAACACAAGGAAAAAAGACATGTGAAGAAAGAGGGAAGGAAGAGTCGTGAAATAAGGAATGTGAAGAACGAGAAGAAAAGAAATAAGGGACAAGGCATCTGAAGGAAGAGGAGCAGAGGTAGAAGAAACGAGAAACGGAGTGGAGATGCAACAGAGAGGCCGACAAGGGGAATTGGGGGGCAGAAAATAAGATTGTTGAGCGAGCAGCACTACCATAAGAAGACGATGCGATTAACTTGGCCTCGCCCGTAGGCCTCACCTCCTCTGCATGTAATGTAACTTGTCTGCTCCCTCTCCTCCTCTGCATGTACCGTTGTCTGCTCCTCCTCTGTTCTCTATCTAAAAAATCAAATAGATCTACAACCACAGGCAAGGTCACGAGGTACAACATACAGCCTATATCTATACAACACCACAGAACAAGAGTCACAGCAGAGAAAGCATACCAAAATGAATGAATGATTCCAGCTATTCCCACATTAGAACCACATGCTGTGATTCCTTACGAGTTCCATTATTTGACAGTGTGCATACTTTCACTTATTACTAGTTAGTTCTCCTCTTCTGCTTGCATCAAGCATAGGCCCTGTAGTCAGAGTGGGGTTAGCGTGCCTGTAGTTAGGCGCTGCCCTGTAGTCAGAGTGGGGTTAGCGCACCTGTAGTTAGGCGCTGCCCTGTAGTCAGAGTGGGGTTAGCGCACCTGTAGTTAGGCGCTGCCTTGTAGTCAGAGTGGGGTTAGCGTACCTGTAGTTAGGCGCTGCCCTGTAGTCAGAGTAGGGTTCGCGTACCTGTAGTTAGGTGCTGCCCTGTAGTCAGAGTGGGGTTAGCGTACCTAGTTAGGCGCTGCCCTGAGAAAGAGGTTTTCACCAGAGAGCTTCTCACCCCTTGCTGCTCGCACTCCCTTGGCCTGGAACAAGCGATAGAGTTGAGAATAGGGATAAGGATACGGGAGGCAGGAAGTAAAGTCCAAGGATGGAAGGCAGCAGTGGAACAGGAAGAATGCGGTACAAAAATGGGCAATGAAAAACACAAAGCAGAAGCGGCAAGGATGGCAAGGGCGAAGTGAGAGGGAACTTAGCCGTATGGGGGTGCTTGCAGGACAGTGGCGTCAGGCTTGCAGGAGGCTCGCACACCGCTCTGATTGCCTGTCGCGCTTCATCCCACTGCCCTCCCTCCCCGCACCACGCTGCCATAGCATCAGACGAGATGGGTGGAACAAAGAAGAGCAAGAGGTCCCAAGTAGTCAGAAGAAGAAAGATGGTAGTGAAAATGCATGCAAGGAGGCAGAGATAACAAGAACGATGAGTAGAGGAAACGAAAGTTGAAGATAAAAAGCACGTGGCACTGTGACGCTGTGAAAGGGGAGGCGATAGTAGCACAAAGCACTAGGGCGCCGAGCTAGCAGGCAAATAAGGAAGGCACGCAGCATGATTATGAGTGCATTCAACTCTAACCCCCTACGACTCTAGTATGAGCTCAAGCCGCCCCAGAGCCATGCGCTACCATCGCCAAACGCCGCTCATCTCTCTCTAAACTTTTGATCGCTCCCATTCGAAAATGGGCTCATTCGTTTCGAGCACGCGGTGGCGGAAGAATGCGGTACAAAAGTGGGCAATGATAAACACGAAGCAGAAGCGGTAAGGATGGCAAGGGCGAAGGGAGAGGGAACTTAGCCGTATGGGGGTGCTTGCAGGACAGTGGCGTATTGCTTCCAGAAGGCTCGCACACCGCTGTGACTGCCTGCCGTGCGTCATCCCACCGCCCTCCCTCCCTGCACCACGCTGCCATAGCACCAGACGAGATGGGAAGGAGAGCAAGAAAACAGAGCAGGGGAAAGGAACCCAAGTAGTCAGTAGAAGCATGAAAGTAGTGAAATGCGTGCAAGGAGGCAGAGATAACACGAGCAAATGACCAACGAAAACAGAATTCGAAACGCTGTGAAAGGGGAGGCGATGGTAGCACACAGCACTAGAGCAGCGAGCTAGCAGGCAAGGGGGACGAGGTAAGGAAGGGACGCGGGCATGAATATGAATGCAGTCTACTCTATCCCCCTATAACTCTAGTATGAGCTCAAGCCGCCCCAGTGCCATGCGCTACCATCGCCAAAACGCCGCTCATCTCTCACTCAACTTCTTTTTCGAAGCATGCTGTGAGGAAATCGCGTAAATAGGGGGGTAATGATCAACACGAACCATCAGCGGTAAGGATGACAAGGGGAAGAAGGGAGGGGACTTAGCCGTATGGGGGGGTTATCGCGAGCGACTGAAGCAGCGAGGCAGCAGCGCAGCAGGATCCGATCTTCCCACTTAGCAACGAATGAGCGTCACTCGTTGCTGTTGCTGTTGGTTTTCGTTTTCTTGGTTGGGTGAGTGAGAGGAAAGGGGCTGAAATATCTTGTGTGGTTGAAGGGAAGGGAATGAGGCTGAATGTACTAGCGTGGATGAGTGGAAGAGAATGTGTGGGCGTCTGGATGGGTTGGATGGGTTGTCCAGGGTGGGTGGGTTTATGGCATGGCATGCTGTGGTACATTCTCTTGGTATTTAGATTGATTCATGGTATAGAATGGCATGCTGTGTGTTGTGCTTTGCTGTGCGGGATGGCATGCTGTATGTTGTGCCATGCTGTGTGTTGTGCCATGCTGTGTGGCATGGCATGCTGTATGTTGTCCCATGCTGTGTGGCATGGCATGCTGTGTGTTGTGTCATGCTATATGGCATTGCATGCTTGTTGCCTTACAGTGTTGTCGGGACCTTGGTGTGGGAAGGCATGCTGTGGTTGTGAACACCATGGCATGGAATGAAATATTATGTGGTTGTGAAGGCCATGACATGGTATGGCATGTGGTTGTGAAGACCATGACATGGTATGGCATGCAGTTGTGAAGGCCATGGCATGGCATGGCATATGGTTGTGAAGACCATGGCATGACATGTCATAGTGTGTGCTGTGCCATGGTGTGGGAAGCCTCAAGCAGGGCGACAACAGCTGCAAGGGAGTGCATTAGGGCTGGCAAGCATTATAGGGGGATGAGAAGATGATGAACAAGGGTTGAAGCGGTGGAGGAGAGGAGGAGAACTACCATGATATTGTATATGACACATGCCTGTGTGGCTCTTGATTTTGTACTCATGTATGGATTAATCTTCCCATCTCTTACACATGGAGATTAATCTTCCCATCTCTTACACATGGAGATTAATCTTCCCATCTCTTAGACATGGAAAAAAGCAGTTCCCTGGTCTTATCCGATTGAGGTGCTAAGAAATTGATAAAGCAGGTGTTGCAAGACTGGGCGAAAATGGAGATGCGGGGTATCGATCCCCGTACCTCTCGCATGCTAAGCGAGCGCTCTACCATCTGAGCTACATCCCCGTGGTGTCAGAGGTAATAAGTTTTTAAGTGTCAATTTTAAAGAGACGATCACCTCCCCCTATTTCCGATTGATTCTTTCCTTCAGTCTCCGACTCCCCATCACAGCTCAGCTGTATCTCGTCTTGGCTCACTTGCACACACCTCCCCCACAATGGCGATCTCTATCGGTGATCTGTCGACCCCTGATGGTCTGAAGCAGCTTGACGAGTACCTCCTCACCCGCAGCTACATCTCGGGGTATGCATTCCTTCAGGGGGTTCAGGGTTTGCCTCGTTGAGACTCTTGACGCTGGATCTAGTTGCGTCTCCGCGTTTTCCGCCCCATTTCACTAAACGCCGCTTTTCATCGCATCTCGCTCTCCCCTCGTCCCTGCTATTTTCTTCTCGCTGCTCCTTTCCCTAATTGTGCACATGCGTGCTCCGCCTTTTCTTTTCCGATCTCTTCTTGCCTCGCAGCTTCCAAGCGTCCCGCGATGACCTCACGGTCTACAGCGCGCTTAAGTCGTTCCCCAAGGGCTACACCAACGCGGCACGGTGGTACACCCACATTAAGGCGCTGCTCGGTGCAAAGTGAGTCGTTCTCTACGTTCTTGTCTCTGCGGTTTTTAAATAGTAAAGAACCTATCTGGAAAGTCGGTATCCTTATGTCTGGACTTCACCTCTGATCGATGATTGTCCTATTTCTGTCGCCGATCTGTAATTGTGAGATTCGCACCTTCCGTCCGCGGCGATACCTCATCTTTGGTCTCTCATAAATGTTCGATTTCTGGGGCGGCTCCTTGACGATTGTATCGTATCGTCGCGTCATTCGATGCCATTTCGTCCCGCGTCTGATCTTCCCGTCCGCCCGCTATTTACTTTCGATCCTCCTGTTTCCAGCTTCGCTGGCCCCGGCGTCGGTGTCGTGATTGGCGGTGCTGCTCCTGCCGCCGCTGCTCCCACCGCAGCTGTCGCCACTCCTCCCGCTGCCGAGGCCAAGCCCGCTGAGGTACGTCGGTTTTCACACCCTAATTATCAGAGGTGCGCGGCTGGCACTCTGACGTGGATCTGGTTGATACCCTAATGCATGTCAGGGTTAGGCCTTGGAGTGACTGACGTGTGACGATCCAACGCTGTCCTTATTCTTGACCGTGCGCGAGAGTGTTGAGTGCATGTGTTGTAAAGGGGACCGCATAGCGAGTGACAGCATGCCGCGTGCATCGTGCAGTGTGCTGTTGACTGGCGTGCTGCAGCCGATGCTTGAAGCTTAGTTCTGGCTTGGAGCTGACAGTTTCCGCACCAGACAATCTTAAGAGTCTCGTCACACGCGACAACCTCCAAGGCATTCAAAAGACAGAATTCAAAGTCCCACCACGCATTGTTGCGGTCATCGGCCGCCATGCTGCCTTTTGGAATTTTTGTTTGGGGAGGCAATCTAGGTCATTAAACCCTCCCCCTCTTCCCAAACACCCCCTTGCTCATGCGTGCGGCCGTGTGGTGGTGGCAGGACGAGGAGGACGACGACGATCTGGATCTGTTCGGCGAGGCCACGGAGGAGGAGAAGGCCGCCGCTGCCGAGCGTGAGGCCAAGGCGGCCGCGTCGGGCAAGAAGAAGGAGAGTGAGTATCCGCCTGTCCGCCTGCCTAAACCATGCTACGTAAATCTTCTTGGTTTTCCGCCTGTGGCTGTACTGTTGGGGCTTCGATGACATGCGATGCAAACTGCCATGTGGCTGAACTGTTGTGGTGTGCGTGTTGCGTGTGTGGCAGGCGGCAAGTCGTCGGTGCTGCTGGACGTGAAGCCGTGGGACGACGAGACGGACATGGCCAAGCTGGAGGCGGCCGTGCGCAAGGTGGAGATGGACGGCCTGCTCTGGGGCGCCTGTGAGTACCCTCCCCGTTCCTTCTCTCATTTTCACTCTGTGCACTCATTGAAATCTTTTTGGAGTTTAATGGCTTTGATTAGATGAGAGGCTTTGATTGGAGTTTCAGTCAGAAGGTGTGGCTTTCTGAGGTCCTCTGCAGACTCGCTTTGAGAGGATCTGGGTTGCTGCTCATTTGCATCACCCTTTAACCCTTGCAATGTTTGTCCGCTCTGTTCCTTGCCTGCTATGGTACACAGCCAAGCTGGTGCCTGTCGGGTATGGCATCAAGAAGATGACGATCATGATGACCATCGTGGACGACCTTGTGTCGCTGGATGAGCTCATTGAGGACCACCTCACCCAGGGCGAGGCCGCTGAGTACATTCAGAGCTGCGACATCGTGGCCTTCAACAAGATCTAAGGTGAGGTTGAAGTCTTGCATTGATTAGGGTGATAATGCTTGTGTTGTGGGTGTCCTGGTTTCTCACGTCGTTTCCTGTCTCTGCTTTCAGGGAGGAGGCTTCTATCATCATAAGCTGAAGGCATGTCCTGCTAGTAGGGCGTGTTGTGTGGTCTCTGTAGTATCTGGCAATCTTGAATGGTTTTATGAAATCATGCTGTTCCTACTGCATCATACTGGCAACGGAAACGTGATTAATACTTTGATTTAGTCTAAACTGTGCAACTGTGAGGAAGATGGGCCATACCCACCTCATTGCCATTTGAAAGCTGGTCAGTCAGACCAGCAGCAATTGAACTCTCCCCCGATCTGGTTCGGCTAGCCCTGCCGCACCTACGTCAAACCTCTCTCCCTCCTTGCCGTTGTCAGCTGGCATGGCTCGAAGCAGCCAGCACAACACGATGGCTCCCCGCATTCGTCAGGCTCGAGGTATCGCTAAACCAATCTGATTCGTTGGAGTTTCCGTCCGAATCAACTAGCCTACTTCACCAATCGGACTGTTTGGTCAGTACAGTACATACATAGCCTGCCCTGGCGCCCTCCCTCCGAACCTGACAATCCACAAAGCATCACGGGATATTTCTGTGTGCAGGCGAGAACGTGTTTGCCCGTGTCAGCGAGAAGGCATCAGAGACAGAGAGAGACAGACATACTTGACTGGAGAAACAAAGCGCGTTTTGCTGTGTATCGTCTCCTGTCCTGTCGTCTCTCCGCTTACGTCTTTTAGGCGAATCCATCATCGGGTTTGGGCAACTAAACTACTTGTTGAAAGTAAAATAGGCGTCTGGAACTTTTGGCTGTACTATGTACTATATGCGAAGACATCCGGAACGACATTAGGCGGTAGCAGCCTGTAGAGGACCTGTTCCGAGAATTTGCAGCTGCTGTTCTGCGTAGTAACTATTGCACAACTTAGGTGAAGCAGATTCGCGTTAGTTGACCGCAGGATGGGATACGGTGTGCCTATAGGTGACTGGACGACGTCATGCACGGATTGCCATGAAGACTGTGCAACCAGTAGGTCCTTCAACACTGAGATGCAGTTATCATGCCGTCGGTGCCTGTTCCCCAGCGTGGTTCCTGATTACGGTGTCGTGCTTTCGTTTAACAGGTCTTACTTCTAGATAGCTTGTTCAGCAGTTCGTACGCTCATGTTGCTGACAATTTCGATTCTCTGTGTCCGTTTATTATCGTGTGACCAGCGTGCTGTGCGCTTTTTTGTCCGTGCGTCCTCGTGGGGCGAACAACAGAAATCGTCACTGACGGCGAGTCAGGTTAGCTGCGCTTACGATCTCCCACTATCGCATAGCCGCATTGCCTTTTCTCGTGTTCTCAATGAATTGCGTCTTTCAGTATGTAAATAAACAGCTCGCTATCTTCTTCAACTGAAGTCAGCTCAAGATTCATTCTGTTCTCTTATTGGCTCACTTTGAACAGATGCCACGACATCGTGCTGTCTATTCTTCTTCTTCCAATTAGTAATGCTTGGATGCCTTTATTCTCAAGGTAAGGGCCTCTGTATTCTTCTTTTTGAAAGCGAGCAAGTAATTAAACGGAGATTCTCATGCTTCGTCCATTCTTTCCGTCTTGCACCACATTTCTTATCACTGACTCGGTGAATCCACTGAACTGACAGGAGTTCGGAACAAGCTACGACAGAAATACGTTTTACCTCCGCGGCCTTGCGGTGACTGCTTAATGCACTGCGCTTGCTTGTGCTGTTCTATCGCTCAAGAAATTAGAGAGCTCAAGAATCGAGGATGGGACCCAAAACGAGGTACGCTTTTCACACCTGGTCGCTTCGCTTGCTTCTGTGGTATCAGATGGAATTCTGGAAAGTACGTCCTAGTCTGTGCATTCACGAAAGTGTCTTGGGCTCCTTTGCAGGCTATGAAGAAAACATGCGGATACTTCAAGCAAGAGGCTTGCCACCTCCGCCACAGTCAATGTTGCGTTGAAGTGAGCAAATTCAATGCAGTCGGATGCAGGCTCCTTATGTTGCTCCTTGTGTTGCTCTATTATCCTATCAACTCCATGGCAACCTGGGGCTGAGGTATTAAAAAAAAAAAAAAAAAAGACTCCCACTGAAGATATCCTAATTTTGCAAGGATTCTTAGGTCGCAGGAGCTGACAAGTTTTGTCTGTTGAGAAGTACCATACAATCTCCTCTTCCATTACCGTACCTCAGCCCTCATTGCTGTAATGGTCCCGCCACTTGATGGCACCCACCCACTCACCTGAGTACTTATCCAAGGTACCTTCATAGTCAAGCCAACAGTTTCTCATCCATAGTGAAGGGTGGGTGCAGGCTGGCGTATGGTGGTGGTGCATGAAAACAACACCTTAGGTACATGGACAATATTACCATACCTACCAGAGGTCAGAGTCAGACTGTGTCACCCTGTATATTTAGACCAGATCCAAACCCCTCTGTATTGCTAACCTTTGCAATATTTCACATGAACTTTGGATTTATCTAATAATGCCACCTTGCACCACCATTACTACCAGATATGGAACTGTACCAGTTCAGATCCGTGTTCAATTACTGTACGACTGATGCTGCAATCATCTTACGGTAGTATATTTGCTACGGATGGATTTTTCTTTTCTTTTTCTCTTTTTCCTGTGGTATGCCCTTTCCTTGGCTCAACATCTTATTGGAGGCTACTTGGCTACTGTGCATTCGATAGATCAATTTACATGTGTATTCTTAATTGGTCAGTATGCGGATGTAGGACTCTATATACAAACCCTGTTCACACAGCAACGCGGCACCGACAACTCTAGGCCGTGCTAGGTGTCTCAAATCTCTCTCAGCCTTGATGTCGGTCCCCGCCGCGTTCTGCACGATGGCAAGCCTTGTGTTACGCGTCGCCCCTCACGCCGAGCCAAACCAATCAAGCCTATCGCGAACCTAGATTCCCGAGACGCGCTTCGTCATGCCCAGCACTAGAATTTTTCCAGCTCTTCCCACGCCAAACCACTGTTGCCCTAGCTGCCTCTCATTCCCTCCCCGAACGAGCAAATCTAACCTGATATTCCGGTACTGTACGATCAGGCTCTTGTACTGTATTCGAAAAAGTGAGGCCCTCTGTTTGGCCTGGCCCCCACAAACCGAGGGGAATTGCTCGAATCGAACGGTGAGAGGGTGGGAGGAAGGGAAAGGGGGGGTGGAGGTGGAGGGCAGCGAAGAAACTGCCGTGCTGGTCGCATGGGGTCGCATTTGACGGTCGGAAAGAAACGGCCATGCTGAACTCGGAGGCTCATTCGCAGGGCGCCGCTTTTCTCGTATTTACAGCGCGACGCTCCGAAAAGACTGCCGACAGATTAGGCGGACCAGGAAGGACTCCTGGTAGCGAGTCGTGACCCGTTACTCGTGTGTCTCGGCTTGCACAGGCCGTGCGTTTCTATATATCACCACTGAGACCTGACATTCGAAACACCAACCAGCATTCCAATCCATCACATCACCATCTTCCAGTATTGCCTTAGATTCTATTAGGATCCACTAGTTCCCAAGTTGCAAGCTTTACATTTCTAGCTCCCGTACATTTTCCCGAGCAAACTCGAGATCTCACCGCAACTCGCGGATTAGTTTCTAAATTAAAGCAGGCGGAGCAAAGCCATGGCTCGGTCAATTATCTTGGCCTTTACGCTAGTCCTCGCGGCCGTCGTCTGCCTGTCGGCCGTCAGCGTTGACGGCGCTGCACCGCCGACGAAGACGCAGCTGCGCGCCGAGCTGAAGAAGCTAACGGCGACGATTACGAAGAAGTACCCCAAATACGCCAAGTACTCAGCGCAAGTCAACAGAGCCATCAATGTCGCATGTGAGTATTCGAAGACTCAAAACTTCCGGGATTTGTACTTCGGAAAAATCGGTAAACGGTGCTCTGAAATCCTGTCCTTGAACGAATTAGCTGGTCAGGAAAACGAGGTGAACACTCCCTAATCAATCGCGATCATATGATGCACTTGTCCACATCAGTAGTGGCGTTGCGCTGCGATGACAGCCTTGGGAACTCCGTACCTTTCCGATAGCACCACTTGTTTTTCCCTGACGCGCTTCTTCTCTGCGCATTTCTTCGGTATTCCCGTTTATCCCCGTTGCAGTGAACTCCAGATACAACTTCACCGCGCTCAAGAACTCCACGCTCCTTTTGATGAGCGACGCTGTGGCTGACGCGCTAGCGAAGCGGTTCAAGGGCAAGAAGATCTCCACCGAAACTGCCTACAACCTCACTGCCGTCCAGATTATTGCGACCAAGTACACGCAGACCCAGCTTCAAGCTATAAGGAAGGGTCAGCTGCTCCCGACTCAGCTCAAGGGCTTGAACCTTGTTAAAATGTCGCCCAAGGGGCCGAATATCATGCTGGGTCAGGTGGGCTTCCCGCGTGCCACGTGGAGCACTGTGGTTGAGCCTCAAATGTACGTGGGGCCTTACTTCATCGCGCACGGGGTTGACAAGCCTCAATTCCCGAAAGGCACGAAGCTGCCTGCTTGAGCAAAGTGGCGATGATATCTGAGGCTTGTGGGGTTAGGAGGCCTCAGTCCCGAACCACATAGACAGTTTAGGGTTGTTAGGTAGCCGGGTTGGCTGCCACTATGTGACGGTTCATATATCCAATTAAGAGCTTGGCATGTGATAGTTCTTATCGAAGCCCTGATAAGCACACACGGAATGCTGCAGACTTTAGGTTGCATTGTTGAAAGAGTATCCACATTCTTCAATGCGTTGAACAGTAGCAACGCAACTACCACTCCCATGCTCTTCGCAACTCACTGCACCTCCCATGCTCACTGGGTTGCTCACGCTCTCTCCATCACTCTCCTCACTCAACCATACCTCTTATGTTATGTGTTTCTTGCAATCTCTGTGCCGCTAAGCTCACTCCATCCCTCCAACTCTCGCCATGTCATCCACTCCCTCTGCACCATCATGCCTTGCCACTCTCTTCTCTCGTCCTGTCAGAATATACAATTCCTATATAATTGCATTGCATGTCTAGCTACCGTAGGAAGTGTAGTATCACCATATCTTGTCTTTAGGTGGTCTATTTCCTTTCACCACCTCCCTTTTCCTATAACTTGTACTCCCAATGTTATTGCAACCCTCTTCTCTTGGGCCAACTCTCTTGTTCCTAACCTAAACCCCAAGGCTCCTAAACTACCTAGTTTGACATGTCCGTGCCTCTGCGCTCTCTACTCTACCACTACCACGCTCTCTGCAACTCCCAGGGTCCTCGCATCCCTCACGCTACCCGTAATCCCCCGTATATAAGACCCTAGGGTCTTATGATAATCACCCCTAAATAGGCTGGGGGGTATAATTACATGGTGTATTTTTTAGAAGACCCGGGTCTGTTCATATTGACATTTATAAGAATGTAGTTTTGGAGCTCAAAGTAGTGATTTGGAAGTGCTCCGTTTTTAGCTCCTGCCAAATATACTCGAATTGGTTTCCACACGGGCCGAACCCACGTCATCACGAACCCTATCTGGGAGCCTCCTCCCATTGGCCACCAACACCACTTGGTGTCCATTAGGGTGGTAATGTGGGTGTGCATGTGTGTTCATGGGTGCGATTTGTGTTAATCAACACTGAATTTGACCATTTTCAATTGCATCTTTGTAAAATCCGCACTTCTCTAGGATGTGGGTGTCAGAATGAGGAATGGATGATGCATTGATGTTGGTTGGGGTACATATAGCTAACCCTAAGTTTTGTACCCCCTAAGACAAACCTCACTATAGGCTACAACATTTGACACACCCCCATAGCCTAAGTGAGGGGTGTCTAGCAGAACCAAACGAGTACGGTCACAAGACCAGTCCAAGAAACGAAGCTCAGGGTGGATCACAACGTCACCACACAGTCTGAGCACAAACAACAGTGGCCACAAGGCCAGTCCAAGAAGTAACAGAGGTATATAGAAAGCAAAGTAAACAGTACACTCAAGCCTAAGCAACACGAGAACCAGTGTCAACAAGGCCTAACTGCACACAGCACCTCTGGTGGTCACAAGGCGGAAGCGCCTTGGTGAAGATGTCTGCAGTGTTGGCCTCGGACTCCACAAACTCAAAGCGAGCCTGTCCACGCCTCTGCAACTCTCGCAGAAGAAAGTACCTGACGTGAATGTGCTTCACTCTGCTCTCCAGTCGTGGCTCTCGACAAAGGAGAATAGACGCCTTGTTGTCAGTGAACAAGGTCGGTGCAGAGCTCGGCCGCTCACCAAGGTCGGTGAGCAAGAAGGTCAACCAACGCAGCTCCTGTGCCGCCATGGCACCAGCGTAGATCTCAGCCTCAGCTGTAGAGGTCGAGACCGAAGAGGAGCGCGTGGACCGCCAGGAAACAGCTCCAGAACCCAGGCTGAAACAGTACCCCTGAGTAGACCTGTGAGTCTCAGCGTCGTCAGCGTAAGAGGAGTCACAGTGACCAGTAAGTACGACAGACTGCTGCCCTCCAAGAACTAGCCCCACGCCTGACGTCGTCGCTAGGTACTTCGCCACCCTCACAGCTGCTGTCCAGTGAACAGGACGGTGTCTCCCTGGCGCAACAAAGCGCGCAAGAACGCTGAGAGGGAAGGCGAGGTCCGGGCGAGTACAAGTCATCAGGTACATGAGGCAACCCACAAGCTCTGCGTAGGGACCACTAGGCTCGAACGGCTCGTCAGGAAAGGGTCCAGTGAGTCTGTGGTCAACAGCAAGAGGTGTGCGCTGTACTGTGGAGTGCTGAAGCCCGAACCGCTGAAGGACCTGCTGCACCATGTGCGACTGTGAAAGTGTAATGGTGCGAGCAGCTCTGTCCCTGGTGATCTGCAGGCCAAGGTAGTGGCGCAGCTCACCAAGATCAGTGCAGGTGTGTCTCTTCTGCAGTTCGGACTTCACGTGTGCCAAAGCAACCCTGTCAGGGGTGGCGAAAACAAGGTCGTCAACGTAGACCAGAACAAAGAAAGGTGTGGGGCCACGACGAACGAACAGCGACGGGTCAGCAGAAGACGGCTGGAACCCAAGGTCAGACAGGGTAGAACGCAGGGTGTCGTGCCACTCACGAGGAGCCTGACGAAGACCGTAAACCGGTCGCCTCAGCCTCCATTGGGTCCCAGGAGGGAAAGAGCCAGTGAAGGCAGAGGGACGACGCAACCAGACCTCCTCGTGAAGACTGCCCTGAAGGAAAGCAGTAGAGAAGTCGAGAGAGTGTAACTCGTAGTCTCTCTGTGCTGCTACGTGTAGAAACACCCGAAGAGTGGTCATCTTCGGGGTGGGCGCGAAGGTCTGAAAGAAGTCAACTCCCTCGCGCTGACTGAAACCTCTAGCCACGTAGCGCGCCTTGAAGACCGGAGGAGATCCCGGTGGCCGCTTCACCCTGTAGATCCACATGCCGTCGACTACGTTCGCCCCCGGAGGGGGAACCTCATCGACGTAGGTGCCTGTGGATCTGTAGGAGGCCATCTCTGCGTCCATGGCAGCTCTCCACTGAGAGGCCCAAGGCCCTGACACTGCCTCAGCGTAAGTGCGAGGAGTCGGAATGTCAAGGGCGTCGGGGTCACCCTCAGGGGCGAGGAGCATGGCACAGAGATGAGGGGAAGCGGCCGCCAGGAACTCTAGCTCAAACTGCCTGTCCTCTAGGGCGTCACAGCCAAGGGCAGACACACCCCCGACGGCCAGAGGACTAGAAGGAGGAGCTGCCACAAGAGCGGTGGCGAAGTCAAGGCGGCGGGTAGAGGCAAACTCAGTGACTGCGGCAGTAAGAGCGGACACAGAGGACACAGAGGCACGAGGGTGGGTAACAAGAGAGGCGAGAACACGAGAGAGAACAGGACGGTACGTGCGGTAGTAGTCAGTGACAGGAGAAGGAAGCGACACAGTGAGGGCCGACTCAGGAGGAGACGGAAGCACAGACGGAGACGGACGAGGTGGACGAGAACAAAGGAAGGCTGTACGAAGGTCAGTGAAGGGAACAGGAGACGAGGGACGAGCACGAGGGGAGCGACGAGAGGCCCAAGTCTGAGAAGGAGGAGGAGACAACGAAGACTGAGAACGAGGGAAAACAGCGGGAGAGGGGTCAGGAGGAGGAAGCGGAGGACCAGAGACGGGAGGAGAGGGGGAGGAGGAAGCAGTGCAAGCTGTGCCTCAGTGCAAGCAGCGCGGTAACTAGCGTCGAGCGAGCGGAGGTGAGCGATCAAGTCAGCAGAGCGCTCAAACGAGGCGAGATCAGGAAACAGGAACGGGAGGAAAAGACGGCCAAGAGAGACAGTAGCGGGAGTAGAGTAGCGGGCCTTAATCGCAGTGAGGTACGCAGCAGCAGTGCGAACCTGAGTGAAGTGGACCTCCTCTGACTCAGGGAGGAGGCTGCTGAGTGCGATGCAGGCCGCAGCGTCACGCGACGTCCAAGCCGTCCTGTCAGCGCGCTGACGGGCAAAGCGAGCCGTAGCAGCATCGTCAGGGGCAGGACCTAAAGCGGCAGGCTCGGGGGGCTCGGGGAGGTCACCAGTAGCGTGCGACCAGAGGGTCTCGCCCCCCTGGACTTGACTCTCTAACAGACGGCGAGCGCGAAGGAGCCAGACGGAAAAGTCAAGAGGTCTGCCGTCAGCGTCGAAACGAAGAACTCGCGGAGTCGCCATAGCGAAAACTAACGCGAACGAGCAGGCGAGTAACCGCAGGAGGTAAGAGGCAAATTAGGGTTCAGGTGGGACTTAGTCGCAGCGGAAGAGCGGGCTAGAGCGACGGGCCAGGGCGTAGGGTCGACGGGACGGGGGAAAGGGCGGGCACGATGCGACGGGGCAGGGCGACGCGACGGGGGAGGGCTACGCGACGGGGTAGGGAGACGGGACGGGGCGACGGGACGGGGCAGGGCGACGGGACGGGACGGGGACGGGACGGGGCAGGGGGGACGGGACGGGACGGGGCGACGGGACGGGACGGGGCAGGGCCGCGGGACGGGACGGGACGGGGACGGGACGGGGCAGGGGCGACGGGACGGGACGGGGACGGGACGGGGCAGGGGCGACGGGACGGGACGGGGCGACGGGACGGGACGGGGCAGGGCGACGGGACGGGGCAGGGGCAACGGGACGGGGCAGGGCGACGTGACCGGGGGAAAGGGCGCGACGCGACGGTGGGAAAGGGCGCGACGCGACGGGGGGAAAGAGCGCGACGCGACGGGGGGAAAGGGCGCGACTCGACGGGGGGGAATGGGCGCGACGCAACGGGGGAAAAGGGCGCGACGTGACGGGGGGGAAAGGGCGCTAGGCGACGGGGGGAAGGGCGCTAGGCTCGGCACTAGGCGCGGTAACAACGGAACCGGTACGAACGAGAGGTAGGATCAGGCTCGGGAGATACGAACGGAGAACGGAGGAACGGGATCCCACAGGATCCTAACCTAACTGATACCATGTCAGAATGAGGAATGGATGATGCATTGATGTTGGTTGGGGTACATATAGCTAACCCTAAGTTTTGTACCCCCTAAGACAAACCTCACTATAGGCTACAACATTTGACAGTGGGGGGGGTCTTATAATGTTAGGGGCCATTTGGGGGGGTATAACTCAGATGTACACGAATAGAGTACCCGGTGCCGTATTATAGACCCGAGGGTCTACAACTGGGGGGAGTCCTATATACGGGGGATTACGGTATCTCCACCACCCCCTTCACGCTTCCCAACCATGCTCTCTGCACCTCGCACGCTCGCTGCGACTCTTGTCTCTCGTCCGCCCCTCCCGCGCTACGCCCCTCACACTCTTCATGCCCCTCACACTCTCCTCGCCTTCCTTCTCGCGCTCTTCAAACCTCCTACGCTCTCCCACATCCCGCCCCCCCTCTTTTTGCGCCTACAGAGTCTCTCCGCCACTCTTTTCTTCCTCCGCGCCTCCCACGTTCTCCGTGCCTCCCACGTTCTCCGTGCCTCCCACGTTCTCCGTGCCTCCTACGTTCTCCGTGTCTCCCACGTTCTCCACCACTACCACGCTCTCTCCATTACTCCCGTGCTCTCTCCGCCACTCCCACGCTCCCTCCGCCACTCCCACGCTCTCTCCACCACTCCCACGCTCCCTCCAGAACTCCCACGCCTCATCTACCACTCCCATGCTCTTCATGGCGCTCACAGCTTCTCTACGCCACTGACGTATGCTCTCCCCGCATCTCGCTATCTCCTCACCTCTTACACTCTCACGCTTTTCGCCACTCTTATTTTCTATCCTCCTACGCCACTCCCTCTAATCGCGCACCTATCTTGCTCATGTCCCGTCCCTTCTCTCTTTTCCGTCTACTCACCGACATTCCTCCCACGAAGCTTAGTCCTTGCACACACACCAAACCCCACCCTCCCTCCCGGTACATCGCTCCCTGGTGTTGCTCTCCTCTTCCGTGACATGATCTCCTGACTTCATCTTGTATGCATCTACAGGTAAAATGTGTGTGCAGATGTCGGGTAGGACGGTTGGCCCTATGTGTGTTCTCCTGATATGAAGTGCTGCTAGAGATTTTGCATTAACAAAAAAATTGTCTATAAGCTGCACATGCATATCCCGACTGCGCTGTTAAAGCTTGATGGTCGTAGACACAAATGATGTAGGTTCAGTGAATTATAATAAGTCTTGTGCATGAAGAGATTGTATTTTAGAAGCGGGACAGCCTTTAGCCTGCAGTCCTGGTTGCCAGCTACTTTTGCCACACACCAGCACGGCACCCCCCCTATCCAAATGAGTCTTGTGGAATGGAGTTTCGCGCCATCACGAAGCTTTCATGGTTCCCCCAAAGGAGCAAGGTGATTGGCCTTTCATGGATGCATGCCACTCCACATGAAGCATGTCGAATCGCACCTACGAGCATGGAAACAGCGCCCTGGTGTTGTGAATGCGATGCGGCTAGTTCGCAGGATCACGTCCACGACAGCCGAGAAATCGCTCGGCATGCTTTGGTCGCCTCGCACTGGCAATCTATTCTGCAGAACATTAGCCGCTTGCCGTCGCTCAATGAACCCCACGCCATCGCATGCCATGCGGGTCTCGCCATCCTTGCCATCCGTTGGAGGAATCTAGTACTGTAGAATTTATGCACGAGTCAGGACCACCCCCACCCCCCCACGAAGAAGGGCTCGCGGGGGAAACATCTCCGCATAGCTGGAATCGGGGACCTCCACGACCAGACAGTGAGAAGGCGCGGATTTTCTTCCTTGCCGTCACCATGTCACTGATGTTGAACTTTAGACCCCACTGTGCCGCTTCTGAAAGCGGTATAGCGTACTAAACCGTTTGATAATCCATCCTGGAGTAAGATCAACATGAAAAGGAACCATCCATGAACCACAAGTTGCCGCAACAATGATGGATATGGATCGGCGCAGATGGATGTTCCAGCTTCATATTGTTCCTTTTTCCACGAAAAAATTCAGCGAAATAAAGTGAGGCAACAAGATCATGTGGTCATGCGAAGGGTGCTCCGAGTTTAGTCCATGGCGTGCCGTCGCTCGGCCTACGCGATTCGTGAACCCAACGGCCGTATCAACCTTTCGACGCGATTCTTGCATTCCAGTAACACGTCGTAGTCTTGAAGTCGTCGTGAGTCTTGGCCTAGGAAACCGACATTCGCTCAAAGCTACTTGACATCCTGTTCACGAGGCCGTCTTCAAACAATTCAGCACCGTCACAGACTGTCTAGAGCCATGTGATGGCCTTTCATACAGCGCTTAGCATAAATCGTTGACTTCTGTTGCTACCACCTACAACGACAGCTTGCGAAGGACCTTTTCAGCAGAACCATGCGTGTGAAATCACCAAATAGTTAACTCAGATTGATCTACTTTCACAATGGACGATTCTGACATCTGCCAGATGAGCTTGTCCTCGTGTGGAAGTCTATATTTTCCAGACCAATCCGAGCTTACTGACCTCGAAAGAGCTCCTAGTCGAGCCATATTTAGCAGCCAGACTGTAAATTCCGAGCCCGAGAGATTTCAGAGCGTAGAGCTTCCCAGTAGGCGATGGAAGCTCAGTCACGACACGCGACCTGACGTACAGATGGAGCCAGATTCCAGCCTAGCGCCGGATAGCATTCCCCCAGACACCATGAAAGCGACCCCTTCGCCCGTAGTAGTCGACGCTAAGGCGGCTATCGCACCCGTGCCGCGAGCAAGCGTTGGGCTCAAAGCCACGTCGGAGAAAATCTTCGTGTCGGTCCGCGTGCGACCGTTGAACAGGAAGGAGGCGGCGAGCGGGGATAGGGTAGTGTGGCGGATTCAGGAACCCAACACGCTCCATTTCCTGGAGCCGCTTCCGGAACGGTCGCCGTACCCAGCCGCTTACAGTTTCGGTAAGCGCTCGAATCTGTCCATCTTCTCTCATTTCAAGACTATTCAACCTCAGATAGCACACGTCCTTCCTGCTTGAGCAAGCAGCACCGTTCCGCGGTCAGCACCGTTCTACTAGCGTGACGCTAGTAAAGATTTTTGAGGGAGCATGGAGGACTGCATTACTGATTACTGAACTCTTACCCTTGTCATGCTGCAGACCGTGCGTTCGGTCCCGCGTGTCCGTCGGATCGGGTCTACGAGGAAGGAGCCAAGAACATTGTGCTGTCAGCGCTGTCCGGGATCAACGGTGCGTTCTTTGCCTCGCAGCATTCGTACTACGGCCTGGTGAATTCATTTGTTTAACCTGGGCGCATGATCAGCAGGAGCGTTCATTGTTACGTGGTCTCTGTTTCCTGTGTTGCTGCTCTTTCTGTGTTGCCAGCGTCGATCTTTGCGTATGGTATGACAAGCAGTGGGAAGACTTACACCATGGAGGCTGTTACTGATCTTGCTGCTTGCGACATCTTCACGCACATTCGGAGTGTGAGTTGATTTTGATGGACTTCCCCACAGTTTCTCACAGGCATTGACGGTGTCAATATTTGTCACGGGCATTCACACTGTTAGTTTGTTTGTTTGTTTTTTTTTTTCCAGAGACATTGATTCTGTCACTTGATTTCACGGACATTAACACCTTCATTTCTCTCCATGGACATACTCAATGTCGGTTTTTATCATGCACGTTCGCGATGTCATGGAGATCTTCAATGCCATTTTCTGAGCACGCACCTGAAATTATGGAAAATCAGCTGAATCCGTGAGCAATTTGTCAGCTGAGTTCATGGAGGTTCACATTCTTTGTTGAACATTGACAACGTCAGTTAACTTCAGACACTCACGAAGTCAGTGTCAGTGTCAGTGTCAGTCAGTGTCAGTCAGTCTTCACGGGCATCACAATGTAAGTTTTGTCATGGACATTCACAGAGTCAGATTCATTTATGGACGCTGCCACTTCCAGTTTTATTTTCGTAGGCACTGACGATTGGTTCTGTTCATGCACTTTCAGAACGTCGCATATAATGATAAACTTCATTATCACCAGTTCACTTCTTGGAAATCAACAACGTCGGTTGTGTCATCACGGACATTCAGAATGTCAGCTGTGTGTGTATCTGTATGTGAACATGCATGTGCGATGTGCATATGTGAGCAGAACCCGCATCGCAGCTTCCAGGTGAAGCTGTCAGCCATTGAGATCTACAACGAGATTGTCAGGGACCTCCTCAACCCTGACTCCGGGCCCCTCAGGCTCCTCGATGATCCCGAGGTAACCACGCAATCCGTGAATTTGGAGTGTTTCAATCTAATTCAGGGTACCTAAAAAAATGACGATACCCTTGTACAACTAGCTGATGAATCCCAAAGCGTCCTTTCCAGCATGTCAATTGCCGACCCAATTACCAATACGATGTACTCTCACAGTCTGAAATTACAGAGTAAATACGCTCATTCCCCCCGCCTTTCTCCCGCCATCCCTGCACGCAGAGAGGCACAGTGGTGGAGCGACTGACGGAGGTGGGCGTGGAGTCCAAGGGCGAGTTGCAGCAGCTGCTGGTGCAGTGTGCGGCGCACAGGGAGGTGGGCGAGACGTCCCTCAACGATGCAAGCTCGAGATCTCATCAAATCATTCGCCTGGTGAGTGTGATGTTTGTGGTGTGTGTGCTCAGTGCACGTGTGTGCTAAACAGCCTTCATTTTCCCAACCCTTCATTTTCCCGCTTTCTCATGCTTTCCAATTTCCTCATCCTTCTCATTTCTCTGTGTTCTATCTCCCCAGCTGGTGGAGAGCTGTCCCAGTGCAATGTCACCAGCGTCACTACCTCCACCGCCTCCACCCGCCACATCCGTGCCAGCAGACCCTGCTGCCGCCCAAATGCTCTCCGCCACGCTCGTGAGTGACTTGCGACCTTCAATTTCAGTCCACCTCGTGTATGGAATCTGACGACTTCTTGCAAATGTCATGCCATACGAATTCAACTCGCCTTCGTCTCCTGAATGCATCTTCCTTCTTACCGCTTCCCTCCCCTCCCCCGGCTCTCCCCTTTCCTCTGGCTACTCAAAGCCTGCTTTACACATCTCCTCAACTGTCCTCTGCTCATCTGCTTTCCTCTGCTTTCCTTCCCGCTCGCCCTTCTTTCTCTTCTCTGCTCCACCCCCATCTGCTGATTGGCCCCTCCCAATGAATTCGTGCCACGTGGCTGGCTGGCGCAGAACTTTGTGGACCTGGCGGGCAGTGAGAGGGCGTCTCAGACGCACGTGGCGGGCACGCGCCTCAAGGAGGGGTGCCACATCAACAGGAGCCTGCTCACGCTTGCGACGGTGATCCGCAAGCTGAGCACGGGCAGCAGGGCCAAGGCAGGGCACATCCCCTACCGGGACTCGAAGCTCACGCGCATACTGCAGCAGTCACTGGGGGGCAACGGGCGCACTGCCATCATCACCACCATCAGCGCCGGCAGGACCCACCTCGACCAGACACGCAACACCCTCGCGTTCGCACTGAGAGCCAAGGAGGTCACCAACTCGGCCTGTGTCAACGTGGTGAGTACGTGTGCAGGGATCGTCGCATGTGGGTGTGGGCAGCTTGGGTGTCTGTGGGTGCGCAGTGTGGGTGTGTGGGTGCACAGCGCCTTATCCCCTCGCTATGTCCCTCTCCCTCTTCTTTCTTCCCTCCATCTCTCTCCCTTATCGCCTCCCTCCCTCGCTCTCCCCACCAGGTGGTGACGGATAGGGCGCTGGTGGAGCAGCTGCAGAGGGAGGTGGCGCGGACGCTTCTTCCTCCCTTCAACCTTCTCCTTTACCGCCCGCCGTACCTCTTCCCGTACTGGTCCCTGCATCCCTCTCCCTCCATCCCTCTCCCTCCATCCCTCTCCCTCCATCCCTCTCCCTTCATCCCTCTCCCTCCGTCCCTCTCCCTCCATCCCTCTCCCTCCGTCCCTCTCCCTCCGTCCCTCTCCCTCCGTCCCTCTCCCTCCGTCCCTCTCCCTCCGTCCCTCTCCCTCCGTCCCTCTCCCTCCGTCCCTCTCCCTCCGTCCCTCTCCCTCCATCCCTCTCCCTCCGTCCCTCTCCCTCCGTCCCTCTCCCTCCATCCCTCTCCCTCCATCCCTCTCCCTCCGTCCCTCTCCTCCGTCTCTCTCCCTCCGTCCCTCTCCCTCCGTCCCTCTCCCTCCGTCCCTCTCCCTCCGTCCCTCTCCGTCCGTCCCTCTCCCTCCGTCCCACTCCCTCCATCCCTCACCCCACCAGGTGGTGACGGATAGGGCGCTGGTGGAGCAGCTGCAGAGGGAGGTGGCGCGGCTGGAGGGCGAGATGAGAATGCGGCCGTCCAGAGAGCAGTTCCATCAGCAGGCTGTGCGCGTGCAGCAGGTAAGCGGTGGGAGGAGGGGGAAATGCGAGGTGGGGCTGTGGGGGAGAGAGGGGGGGAACAATGAGGAGGCAGGGCAATGGTGTGGGTCCTGGAGTGAGGGAGGTCAGGAAGGAGGGCGGGTAGGCAGCAGAGCCATGCACTAGTAGAGGCAACGGGCTGAGAACTGCCTGTGGCCTCATGCTCATACCACGCCCACAGGTCACTCTCTTGCTTGTGTCTGCTGCCCTCCCTGCCGCAATAAACCTGCAGCTCTTCCACGCTGCAAGTAATCTCACACTGCAATCTGTTGCATCCATCTCCACCGCCCCCCACCCCCCTTCGCCGGCCTCCCACCGCCCTTCCACTCAAGTTCGAATGCAATCAAAACCACCACTACTTCTCCTCCCTTCCCTTGCCCCACACACCCCCTTCTTCCGTTTCCCCCGCCCTCCCCCGCCCCCTCTCCCGTCCTCTCCCGTTCTCCCTACCCTTCCCCCCGCCCCCCCTTCCCTTCCCCAACTCGTCAGTTGGAGGCGCAGCTGTCGCAGGCGGCGAGGCAGCAGAGCGAGGCACTCGCGCAGGTGCAGCACCTCACACACGCGCTCTCCGCTGCCTCCTCCTGCCACGCCCGCTCCCAAGGCGGGTCCCACGGCAGGCGAAGGGCGCAGGCAGCCTGGCAGAGCAGCAAGGTACGCTCCCCTCAGCTCCTCTCTTCCTCTCTCACACACGCCATCTCTGCTGCGTCAACGTGCCACGGCTGGTCCCAAGGCGGTTCCTGTGGCGAGCTGATTGTGCATGGCAGCCTGGCAGAGCAGCAAGGTACGCTTCCCTCATCTCCTCTCTCTCACGCACACGCCTCACCTGCTGCCACCTGCCAGGGACACACTCCCTGGTGGCAAGGGTAAAAGAACTTGTGGGCGACACGGGGATAGCAGCGGGAGGGGCAAGCACTGGGACGGTTCGTTAAGTAAGAGCATGAGAATGAGAGTTGTGGTGGTTGGCAAGGGTGGCTTCTTTGACTCTCTTTGCAGTCTTGTACTCGTGCCGTCTCAGCTGTCTCCTCTCTGAACTTTCCTTTCCTGCTACGTCTATGTAGATCTCTCCACTCCAAGGACCGTCTGCTTTCCCCATCCGCGCCCCTTTCTTTCTCCTTGTTCTTAAACTTTCGTTGAATCTTTTTGTGTTCCCCCCTTCCTCGCAGGTTCACCCAATTTCCAGCATCAACGTCTCAGAGTCATCCGACGACGAGGCGGACGGCTGGGATCGCTTCACGCCAACCTGCTTCCCAGCATCCAAGCCGTTGGATCTCGTGCTGCCCACGTGCTTCCCGGGAAGCTTCACCAGGCGACCCAGACCCAGCAAGCAGCAAAGGGAGAAAGACGCCTCCTTCCATCCCTCCGCTGCCGCCGCCGCCGCCGCTGCTGCTGCTGCTGCTGCTTCTCCTCCTGCTGCATTTCTTGCAGCCGAGGCGAACGGCATGCACACACAGGGGGTGATGGATGGGAAGGTAGCGCCAGGGGAAGGGGTGGCACAGCTGGCAGGTGGGCTGGTTGTGGGCGGCAGATGGTTGTCTTCTAGTAACAGTGGCTGCGATGCTGCAGGGGAGGATGGTCATACCCGTGGGATCTCCAAGTCGAGATTTGCCAGCAGCAGCAGCAGCAGCATGGGAGGGCGGAGGGAGAGAGGCGAGGCTGGTGAAGCGACCTTGGGTGTGAGCGGGAGAGGAGGAGAGCAGCAGGCGCGTGCAGCAAGGGGACGGATGACATGGGAGGAGAATGCGAGAGGGAGGGAGGGAGAGCAGCAGTGGGAGCAGCACGAGGGAGGGGAAGCCGACGAGCGAGACATGAGCCAGGGGAGGAGGGGCGGGAGGCTAGGAAGAGACAAGGATGGCTCGTTTGGCAGAGAGAGCGTGTCCCGCCAGTCCCTGCAGTCCCTCCATTCACTCCAGTCGCTGGAAGCGTGGGTGGCGGGGGACAGGGCGAGGGAGAGGAGGCGGCGGCGCAAGGCTGTGAGTGCCAAGGTGCTGGCGCTGATGCAGGAGATCCAGCGCCTGGAGAAGCTGCAGGACGCCCTGGGGGACGACGTGGGGCGCGCCATGGGGGCGTTGCAGGGGGAGATGGAGCGCATGAGAGCCAGGCAGACTGGCCAGCCGCATGGGCACAGGCAGGGGCACGGGCAGGGGCAGGGGCAGGGGCAGGGGCACGGGCAGGAGAGTGAGAGTCTGTCAGAGGGAGGCGTTCAAACGCCGCTTAGTCACCTGTCTGGGATCCTGACGCCCCCGTTCCACTGTGTGTCTGGGCTGCTCACCCCCTCCTCCAACATCTCCTCCTGCTACGCGTCTGGCCTCCTCACCCCTCTCTCTCACCAACTCTCTGGCCTTCTCACGCCCTCCCTCGCCTCCCAGCCTGTGTCGGGGTGCTTGTCTACTGCTGGTGGCGTTGCTGCCATTGCTGGTGGCACCGCTGCAATAGCTCCTGCCAATGCTGCTGCTGCCACTGTTGCTGCCGCTGGTGCTCCCACTGCAGTGGGGGCCGCAAGCAAAGGGACTGCTGGTGGTAGTGCGAGCAGGGATGGGGAAGAAGGGCCTGGATCGGTATCGGAGCTGGTGCAACCCGCCAGCTTGCTCCAGCTCCATGCAGAGCTCTCACGGCTCACAGTGAGAGATGAAAAGGAAGCAGAGAGAGGCAGCAACGCATATTCACCTGCTGCTGCTGCTGCTGCTCCTGCGGCAGCTACTTCTGCTGCTGGTGAGCATGATGATTCTGCTGGAAAGGCTGCTGCGGAGGGAGTGCGGGAGCTTCAGGCCGCTGCTGACGCCGGGGTTGCAGGGATGGGGTTTGACATAGGGTGCCTTGCAGACCCCTCTGGCATGACCCGGTCCTCCTCCCAGGACTTCCAGCGCATGGAGTTTTTGTTCCAATCGCCAGCCGAGGTGAACGTGGCGAGCATTCGCACGTACGTGCTTGAACTGAAGGAGATTGTAGCGAAGCTGCACTACCAGAAGCAGCTGCTGGTGAAGCAGGTGGTCGAGCTGGAGGCGGGTAGGCTGGGCGAGGAGGAGGAGGATGAGGATGAGTTGGAGGATGAGGAGGGAGAGGGAGCGGGGGACAGAGGTTGGGGCAGTGAGGAGGAGGATAGAGGGATGGGAAGAGCACAGGGGGGAAGGGTGGCGAGCAGAAGGGAAGGAAGGGGGCAGTGGAACCGAGCAGCTTCTGGAGCAGCATGCATTGATACAACAACACCTGGCAGCGCTCTTCCCCATCTGCATCGTCCTCGTTGCTCCCCTTTGACGCCATCCTGTGAAGCGGAGTTCAGGGAGGAGATGAGAGAGACTGTGCTGCTGTGGGACCGCTGCCAGGTGTCGCTCATCCGTCGCACGCAGCTGTTCCTCGTGCTGATGCAAGGAGAGCCGTCGGATCGGGTGTACCTGCAGGTGGAGAGGCGCCGGCTGCAGTGGCTGGTGCAGCACGTGGGGGCAGAGGAGAAGGCAGCCAGGTAAGCCGCTCCCCTCCTTGGATGACTGGCGTGGGGCTAATGCGTGTATGAAATGCCTCAAACTACAGAGAGTGCCAATTGTGTAGTTGAAGTCCTTGCTGTCTCATCCACTTTCTACCTTGCTGCCTGTATATTTTCTGCTCTTGGTCTGTTGGCGCATATTTTCCTTGTTGCCTCCCCACCCACCTCCACCCTCTGTCTATCACCATGGCTCGGTGTCATTCCGTCACGACTGGTATTTCAGGGAGAGGGAGCTTAGGAAGGAGAGGGAGTACCTAGCCCAGCGAATGGCCTATTGCTTCACACTCCACCACCGTCTCGAGCTCTTCCGCCAATGGGGCATTGCCACGTCATCGCGCCAACGCAAGCGCCAGCTGGTTGGGCTCCTGTGGAGCCGACCACTGGATGAGCGCCACGTGGAGGCTAGCGCTCGGATCGTGGGACGGCTGACTGGGATGGTTGAAAGTAGCACGGGGGAAGGAGGTGGGGAGAGAGGAGGTGGCGCTGGTTGGAAGGGAAGCGGAGGGCGGGACGGGTTGAGACTGTGCAAGGAGATGCTCGAATTGTGGCTGGTAGTGCCCTCGGGATACCGAGGGCTCATGCCAAAGCGACGTCGAAAATGGTTTTGAAAGGGTGGAAAACCCGTTGCTGATGGCAGTAGGAGTTTGGTAGGATATGATACCGTATGATTCATTATGCCCAAGGTGTAACAATAGGAAAATAGCAGCAATAGCTGCCTAAATAATGTACATCTTATACTAAATAAATGGCTTGCAGCATTGCCAATCGTCGAGTTCCTGACACAGAAGGTATATACAGGAATTGCATTTCAGGGTTCCTGGAAAAGAAATGTGACCACCATAGCCGTGGAACACATGATATTCGTATATCTAACTTAGGCTGATCAGATATACATGTAGTTATGATTTTTTTGACACGAATTGCACCCGTCAGTGACCCTCGATCTGCTCCTCTTCTGCCCTCCTTCCCTGTTGTCGATGGATCTTGCACGTCCCTCAGGGAGCAACGATACTGCATTCGAATTATTTCTATTTGCCGCAACTGATCCCATCATTCCAGGTTCTGGGTCCATGAAGGTCGCTCGCCGCAGTATTGGAAGAAACTCCTCGTCGCTGGCTGGTTGATGCGTTGTAAACCCATCAGGTCGTCGAGGGGATGAATGATTAAATGTTCGACGGACTCTTTGAGATGAAGGAACCAGAAAACAGGTGCTGCCAGGGCGAAGAACAGCACATGGCCGAAGAGGATTAACGGGATCCGAATCCATGCAGACAACAAACTCGGGGTACTCTTGCTGAACCTGTCGCACCGTCACCCGATCCCAGTAGAGTCGAGCTGCGCCGCTTGGAAGGAGGAGAACGCACGGCGAGGATTGCATTCTCAACTGAAGATCGGAGTGAGGAGGTGGAGAGGAGGTGAATATGTTTACTGCTTGCAACTTCACACAGCGAGTACTTATAGAAATGACGACGTGAGCTCTGTGCAGATGGCGTGGATAATGCGTTTATCCTGACTTATCCTCCTACGAGGCTCGACGGTCGGTGCGACGCAAGGAGGACATACGCTTATGCAGGCATGAAGGAGCACTCGAGCAGTTAGTCTGGTTCATGCTTGTATGCTGCTACCGTTTCGAGGAGCAGCATAAGATAATTATTTTATCCTGATACAGAAGCTTCGGAAGCTCCAGTTGATCAGATCGCTCAGCGAATCAGGCAGGACGGATGGCCCTGAGGAAGAACCAAGCACTATCAATCCGGCCCGTTTTTTGAGCTCAAATGCACCAAAGCGCCAAGTGGCATTTGAGTCGACTCAAAAGGTACCGGGAAGTAAGTGCCTTGTCCGTTTCATAGCGCGACCGATCCAGGTAAGTAAGCAGATAACGTGCGCTGAAGCAGGAAAAAGACGTTTTGTCGATCACCGTGCATGGGCTAATCGACCAAGGCTGCAAAATGCAGAAAACGGCATCTCCCACAAGTGATTAGAAAGCTGCAAGCTTGCGCGACTTGCGTGTTACATGTTCCCGACGTGCTGCTAAACGGCAGTCTCGTCACGTGACGAGGTACGCGGCATATCGCGGACCGACAGGCTCTCGTCGAACGACGTGCAATGTTCACGAACGCCAGACCTTCTACAACTGTACTTCGCACATATACACACATCGTATTGGAGAGTCTACGGTGGTTCTAGAAAAGAATGGTTGTCGTTTTTTTGGCCTCGAGCTGTCCTCGGGTCGGGATTTGATTATGCTCCCCGTAAAATAGTGTCCTCTCCACAAGCCTTTGCTCCTGTAGTTAGAGTGCTCGTTGCTCGTACGTACTGTATTGGATCCGCTACGTGCTCGAGAAAGCGACGCTTGTTCGAGCCAACTTGGTCGCGACGGTTTTAATTACAGTACAGTACGGCCACGAGCTAACGGAAGTTGTCGGTCGCGAGCAGCACCAGCCCGAGGATCGCGGTAGGATAGTGCTACTTGGGGAAGGTAATGAAAATAGTTCACGTGGGGCGGTGCTCCGGGGAATGCCGTTTCGGAATGTGGTTCGTATTTGGGTCCAGGTCCCGGCTGGACGGGCTGTTGCTCGAGAGAGTCCAATGAACCTGTCCATGTCGGATGTTGCTGAGCTGCATCCCGATCCCTGACACCGTGACGGTGTCACCATTGAAACCCGTCCCGAGGACGACACTGCCTGCGGTGGGTGGACCTAACAAGAACCCATCATTCTCAACATAGGTACGTGAAGTGATACAGTGTGCAACACGACATTCTTCAGACTAGAAAGGAACAATTAATAATTTATAAGAGCAGCAAAATACAGCGTAACTTCACTATCTGGAACCGTCAAACCAGTTAGCCACTGCAATATTCAGCGGCATCAGCATCCAGTCAGATGTAAACGATGTCCAATAGCTGGTGCCGCCAATCCCATGTGCATATGCATTCAGTAAGAACACTCTGATATTGTCATGTGGATCATTGGCGTATTCCTGCAGAGAGGTGGTTATTATGGAGCCATGGTTCAGCACTGCAGTGCGCTCTTCAGGTCGACAGCCCTGCTGCTGTTGCTGCTGCTGCTGCTTCAGCTGTTTCCCTCTTTGTTTATCCTGCAGTGACTGCTGCATTTGATCCCGTTCCTGTAGCTGCTGCTCTTTTGCAGTGTAACCATTCTTGCGTTGACCGGCACCAAAGCTGCCGACGGGTCTGCTCCCAGCCTGATCACCAGTGTTACTATTAGCAGCAACATTACGATCACCATTGCTCCCATTACTGCTCCCGCTGCTCTCCGCTATGTTGACGCCAACCGAACCAGCTTCACTGTAACCACTTCCCCAAAACGCTTCATTATAATCACTCTCTGCCATGCCAACACTTGTGAATACAGCACCACCATCACCACCCAGCATCTTCGGCTTTGCTGTCTCCCCATCAACCCCTCCCCTCAAAACTCCCCTCCCTCCCCCAAGCCTCCCCCCCTCCCCTCCTCCCCCAATCCCAGCACCTCCTGTCCAAAAACCCGCTCCGCCACTCAAGCCCCCTCCTCCCCCACCTGATGCACCCCATCGGAGACTAAACAGACACTCCTTGGCGTGCTCATGGCCCCAGGGCAGCTGGGCCCCAATCATGAGCGCTATGGGGTCAAAGAGAGTGTTGAGGATGAATATATCGGACGTGACGTAAGCGAGCGAGTACTGTGGGAAGAAGCAGCGCCACTGGGCTTGACTTGGAAGATCTGTAGAGCGGAGGGAATCGAGAAAGAGAAGGGGAAAGAGGGGTTTTGAAGGGGAGGGAAGGAGGAGATTCAGAAAATAAAAAATTCAAGAGTTGAACATCTGGTGCACAGGCATTGATCTTTGTGTGATCTCTGCAATGTCTCACAGCAAGCGACCCTCACTCTGGCTGCATCTACGATTGAACAATTGGTGTACAAGCCTTGATCTTTGCTTCACTGAGTAAGACCCTCACCCTGGTTGCACTTAGGGTTGAACATCTGGTGCAGCTGTGTCGCATTCTCTGCTATCTCTCGGAAGAAGGAACGCCCCCTCCTGTCTGGCACGTCTGATGGCGTGGCGGGCAGGCAGGCGGGGAGGCAGGCGGGCAGGCGGGAAGGCAGGTGGGCAGGCAGGCGGGGCGGCAGGCGGATGATCGACACAGGTGAGTGGCATGGATGAATGACCTAAGTTGGATGTTATGCGTACGTTTACGTACGTTTTACGTTTACGTACGTTTTATGTTACGTGTGCGGAGCTGAAAATGTTTACGTTTTTGGGCAGATTACAACTTTTTTTGGGCTGCCCAACAATCTTGTGCCCTCGTTTTTGCTGTTGATCCGGTTGTTTCTTGCACAACCAAAGGGTGGTGCGATGATGTTTGTGGTGATGGGTATCATGTGTGCTGTTTTTTCACACCATTGCCACATTTTTTGTCTCGCATCCTGCCTCTTGTCCCACTCCTGTAGGTGACGGCCCTTTTTGGCATTTTTTTTCCCTGCCCGAATATATGTTACGCGTGTTTACGGACCCAACTTAGTGAATGACACAGGTGAAGCACAGATCAAAATGGGGTAATTTGACACCAAAGTGCAACAATACAAGTGTAACAGCATTTACTGAGAAGAGTAGTAATGATTACGGGGGGCGAGCAAAGGGGAAGGGTAAGGGCAAGGGGAAGAGGAGCGTGGACCGAGGAGGGTTGTGGGAGGTGCATGAGTAATGTGAGCGTGTATAGGTGGTGGCAGGTGCGTGGGTGGCGATGCATGTGTGGTGAGGTGCATGGGTCGTATGGACGTGAGCAATGCATAAGAAGTGAGGTGCGTGGGTGGCGATGCACGTGTGTCTCGCGCACGCACCATTGAAAAAGCAAAGAGAGGCATTTGGCAGACGCACGAAAAAAGGAGAGGTAGGCCGGGCGATTTAGGTGCGCGCGTATGAGTGGGGTGTGAATCTGATACAGCATACATACATGTTGTGCTACGCACCATACATACATGTTGTGCTACGCACCATACATAAATGTTGTGCTACGCACCAATGAAGAAGCCCCCATCAGAGAGGCATTTGACCGTGGCGAAGGAGAGGTAGGCTGCGATATAGTCACACAGGTTCACGACTGCCTGCCCCCCGGCTGACTCTCCCGTTATTAGCACCTGTTGAGCTGCCATGAGCCCTTTAGATGAGAGGTCTGGGGCGAGTGTGTGTGATTGGATGGGGGGAAGGAGGGGGAGGCTTGTGTGTGTGTGTGTGTGCGCGCGCGCGCGTAAGTGTGTGTGATTGGATGGGGGAAGGGAGGAGGTACGAGTGTGTTTGCACGCATGAATGTGTGTGAGGGTGTAAAAGAGAGAGGTAGGGCGGAAACGACAAGACAAGCAAGCACTTGCCCAGAGTACTGAAACGACTGAAGCGCTCCAAAAAGGGGTGGGGAAGGAGGAAGGGGAGGGGTGGGGAAGGAGGGAGGGGAGGGGTGGGGAAGGAGGAAGCGGAGGGGTGGGGAAGGGGGGCCGTGAGGGAAGGCAACGCATGTACCATCGAGAATGGCCATTACAATCTTCCATCCGTCCATGTGGAGTGTTGTGTTGCCCGCTACAGTCACCTCCCCCCGTCGCCCCACGTACCCTCCCCCATCGCAGTACACAGCCATGACCATGTTCCACTCGCTGAACCCCGGGTTCACGTCCGGGTCTGCACTCATAATGCCCGGCAGCCATGCCGGCTGGCGGAGGGGAGGAAGGAGAATGGGAGATTGATTGAATCGGCTCTCAAGTCACCTCGCCCCGCGCCCCTTCCATATATGCGCAATCCTTGCTTTGATACATGCATGAAGGCTTTCCGCTTCAGAACACGCACATACAAATCTCTTCGACACGCGGCACCCTCATTCCCCTTCGATCCACGCACATTCATTTCCCTTCAGCATACAACACCCCATTACCCTTCGCTACACGCACAATCATTGCCCTGCCGGCAGCCATGCCGGCTGGCGGAGGGGAGAGGGGAGAATGAGAGATTGATTGAATCGGCTCTGAGGTCACCTCGCCCCGCGCCCCACCCCCCGCACGCCCCACGTATCTTCCCCTCTCCCCGCCCCCATCGCAGTACACGACCATGGCCATATGTTCCACTCGCCGAACCCGAAGTTCACGTCCGGGTCCGCGCTCATAATGCCCGGCAGCCACGCGGCTTGGAGAAGGCGTAAGAGCGTGGAAGTCACATGCATTTCCCCTTCGACATATGCACATTCATTTTGCTAAGATGCACGCACAGAAGTTTCCCTTACACGAAGGCACGCTCTCTCCTTCAATACATGCACGTACAAATCCTTCAACACGCGGCACCCTCATTCCCCTTCAATACACGCACAATAAATTCCCTTCAACATACAACACCCCATTACCCTTCGCTACACGCACAATCATTGCCCGGGGCCACAGGCGCGACGACCCCAGCTTCCTCCCCGCGCGCCACGCGCAGGTCTCCTCGGTGGTGCACCACCCGCCGCCCGGCAGGTGGATGTGCCAGAAGCGGCTCAGCGACGGGCGCGCGCGCCGCAGGTAGTACCCGGGGGGACTGGGGGGGGGCGGGCGGAGAGGGGGGAAGGAGGAGAGGGGAGTGTTAGTTGAGGTGCCTCTCCTCGCGCAGTTCTCCGCAATGCTGCACCTTCCTGCTCGCGACGCCTTTCGTTCCATATAAGGCCCTTTTTTAATCGAGACACAGCGCACAATCGAAGACCAGGCAACGAGTGAGTGACGCTGTTCGTTGACGAAAGGCCGCGGTAGGGTTACCTGCCGTCGAGACATTTCGCGCCGAAGGGATTGTCTGGCAGGAGAGTTAAGGGAACGGGGGCCGCTTGAAAGGGACCCGTTTTATACGCCGACACTCCGTGCCCTCCCGCCGCCTTCGTTCCCCGGTATTTAAAGTCGCCGTTAGCGTGAACCGCGGTGGGAATTAATAGTCCAGTAAGCAGTAATAGAAGTACTTGCAACATCATCAGTCGCGACATGAGTAGTTGAGGGCACGAATGCGCTCCTGCCCGACTTAGCGAAGGCGCCGGTTTTTGTAACAGCGCTGCGCTGTTCTTACGGCGATTGTTCCTACAGCAGCTGGGTTGACGGCGACTTAGGCAGGGTGCTGGCGTCGAAGATTCTGAGTTAGAATTAGCTATTATAGCGGCCATAGTGGGTTCAGCGAACTCGAGTATTTGCGTCTATTTAAGGTAGAACCGTAGAACAGACATTCTGTATCGCCTTCCTCTCGATGATCTCGAAACGGCGTAGCCGACCGTAAAAAATTTGTATCGATGAGTCATTTGGGACGAGACGTAAGTGAAATGAGCCCGAGTCGCTGCTTCACGGGACCTCCCTCGTCATCAACAGGTATTCAAGCAAGCTACGAGAATGAAGGGCGAGAAAGCTAACAGAAGGTTCCGGAGCGAGGACCGCAGATCAGCGTTTCCAGCACGCATGAGGCGTTGAGGCGGCTGGTCAAGAAGAAGCATAGTCGAAGAGTTGGTTGTTAGCTCGACGGGCAAGGGTTGTTGCGCCACGGCGAGTGGCGGCGGATGGTGAAAACTCGGACATTCCAAAGTCTTTTCACAAGCGTGGACCGGGCAGCAATCCTCAAAGCTGTGCAATTCCAGGGGGGGCAATCCCTGGGTGGGCAGCCCGAGGCTACGAAAAATGTGAGAACCAATCACGTAGGAATATCGGCCACGGAAAGCAGCTTCGAGGTGGCCGAGGGAAGTGAGTTTGATTGCTTCAGAGCAGTTTATTTTATATAAATTTCGAGGTCACTAAAATATTCAATCAGGTTCAATACAAACGCGTACAATCCAAATCGAAACTCCGATTCTGGTTGTGGCTACGTGGAGGGGTGGAGGACCTCCCGCACACCACCCACTGCAACCCATGCAGTGCGCTATGCGTAGTCGGTAATGCGCACACGTACGCGGCAACCCATGCACTCCGATGGGCACCGCCGATATTTCCCCCGCCCTCTAGCCAGTCACGCGCGCCCTGGAGCATGATGGCGTCAAGCAGACGAGCGCCAATGAAACACAGCGGATATGGGGATGACAAGAGACCCGCTGCCCCGCGCTGGCTTCTCCCGCATTCGTCAAGCGGAAGGCACCCACTGCAGCGGAACTCCCTCCCCCTGCGCGTAGCCTGGTTGGGTTTGCAGAAGCCACCATTCGCGTGGAGAGCGCTCGCAAGAAAGGCAGTTCGGCTTTTCCTAGCTTATTGGGCGATAAGGGCGGAGAGCCGTTTGAGCTATTTTAGCATTTCTACTTTTCCTAAGCGCACAAGGGACCTAAGTTGCATATTGCTGGGAGGTTCGCGAGAACTGACGGCTACGCGGTCGTCCTGATTTAGATACTAATATGAATGATTTTCTGGAGCATTAGGTAGCCCAACTTTGACTGCTCGTGTTCGGTTCCCGTCAGATAACGGTTTTATTTCAGGCCGTCTTCTGTTTCTGGCAGCAGCGTTACTCTTCCTTTCCGTGTGCACACTACTAGTCCTTGTTCGCATCGCCTGATCGCTGCATTTTCCCCTTAGTTACTGCCATCTCTCGCCCTCCTAGACCTTGATGTGTCCTCCATAGTCGTAGTCTCTGTCCGACGTTGTCGCGATCCCCATTTCTGTCGCGCTGTTAAGAAGCGAAGCCATTCTAATTAGCTTTACCGCCGAAAGCATTATCGTCCTCGTCGCCGTCGTCGCCACTCCCGTCGCGTAGTCGTCGTCGCGATGTTCTTTTCGCAGCTCTTTTTGTCGAAGAAGGGCGCGCTGGGCCCGATATGGATAGCGGCGCATCTCGAGCGCAAGCTGCGGAAGAATCAAATCTTCGAAACCGACATCCCGCAGACCGTCGGTGAGAAACATTAGCAGCTCGGGGTCACTGGCTATTAATCGTATAAATCTTACGCTTCGATGCTTGAGTTCTTTCAATCGTTACGAAACAACCGCTTGTTTCGTTTTCTTGATTACGTTTAAAAGGTTCTATCAGCTGTCTTCGGCTGGTTTCCGCAGTCCGTTCACAGATGTTTGACGTGTAATCCGAGTTCTGGTAACTGTAACACAAGGTACATCGTTTCCTGCCCTGCTTTCCCCCCCGGTCCTCCCCCCTCCCCCCCAGACACCATTCTTCACCCCGAGGTCCCCATCGCGCTGCGACTGTCGGGACATCTGCTGCTCGGCGTCGTGCGAATATACTCGCGGAAGGTACACCCGATCACTTCCTATTCCTTGTTTCATTGCTGATAATTGCGCTTCGCTTTCGCATTGAATGCTCTTTCTTTCTCCCTGTCCACTGCGAGACCATTCGCGACGTTATGCGTAGCGGTGTAAGGTAACCTCGCTCCCTCGTTGTCCTCCCCTCGCCCCTTGTTCCCCCAGGTGGGCTATCTGTACGCGGATTGTTCCGATGCGGTGCTGCGCATGAAACAGGTATGCACGTATACACTTACACTTCAATACATTTTTCTCTTATGCAATCTTCAGCGTGTTGGTACTTTGAGCCAACTCAGTAGTCACTGTAAAGAGGCCAAACGTATTTCCACCTTCTCCATCCCTCCCTCCCCTTCCCCTCCCCGCCAGGTGTTGGCGCGAGCAGCAGTGGACTTGCCCCCCGAGGCAGCAACAGCGTCCTTCCATGCCATCACCTTGCCGGAGCACTTCGAGCTCGAGGAGCTGCTTGCTCTGCCTGATGGGGTGTTTGAGCTGCAACCAGGGTGAGAGAAGTAGAGGCAGGTAGGGGGGTCGTGCGGGGGTCAAGAGCAAGTGAGAGGGGCGTGTGCATGGGGAGCGGCATTCACGAGCGTCGTTCCACGCCATCACTCTGCCGGAACACTTGGAGCTGGAGGAGCTGCTTGCACTGCCGGATGGCGTGTTCGAGCTGCAACCCGGGTGGGATGGGCAGAGGCAGGGTAGTAGTATCATTTCAGCATCACTGCTTTCTGAACCGTCTTCTTTCGTTTCTGCCTTTCGCTGCTACTGCTTTCTTTCGCCACCTGGACGGTGTTCTTTCTTTTGTGGTTGCGTGCGGTGCAGGGCGGTGGACAAGAGTCTCACCACGCGCGAGCAGATCACTCTACCGGAGCCGCCGCCTGTCGATGATGGCTACGCGTTTGGCTCGCAGTATCGACTCGACGGTGGGTGATGGGTGATGGTGGTTTGGGTGGGTGCATGTGTGCATGGCAACACATGAGTGCAGTGGTTGGTCTAGGACCTAGGTGTGTGCATGATGGCTACGCGTTTGGCTCGCAGTATCGACTCGACGGTGGGGTGATGGTGGCTTTTGCGTGTGTGCGCTGCTGCAAGCACGGGTGTGCATGTATGGTTTGGGTACGTGCGCTCTAGTGCAAGCGCGTGGTGCATGGAAGCGCATGTGTGAAGCTGTTTTGAGGAAAGCATGTAAGATGGTTTTGTGCATTTACTGGTTTTGTGGTTTTATTATGCTCTCATGCATTTGTTTGGTTGCGCATGTGTTGGAAGTCCAAGTTACCCTGTCCCTGCGCTTCTAAAGCTCTCTCATTGTTCCGCCTCGTGACCCTGTCCTCCCTGACACTGAACTGAACTTCGGTGCAGAGCAATTCGCGGTGGTGGAGGAGGGTGCAGTGATGCGGCTGGTGGAAGAGGGCGAGGAGGACGGGGAGCCGTGGCTGCCCCGCGACGTGGCGCACGAAGAGAGAGAGGGACGAGGGGCGGGGAAGGAGGGAGTGGATGAGGGGAGGGAGGCGGAGGAGGAGAGGGAGGCGGAGGAGGTGGCAGAGGAGCGGGCGAGAGGAGGAGCAGGGGAGGGGGTGGCGGAGGAGGGGGAGATGGGGGGAGAAGGGGGCGTGGGGGCGGGGGCGTATGAGCCTGAAGCGGTTTTGGAGGGGTATGAGCCCGAGGCAGGGCTGATGGAGCCGATGGATCTAGACATGGGGTTTGGCGCGGGGATGGAGATGGGTAGAGAGGGGCGAGGAGCGGTTGGGGAGGAGGCAGTGGAGGCGACGCAGCCAGTGGAAGCAGCACAGGAGGGGGTTGAGAGGCGCGAGGCGGAATCAGCAGGGGTGGCAGAGACAGCAGCAGCTGAGGCGGCAGCAGGAGGAGAAGAAGCTGCAGTAGGGGCAGAGGAAGGAGTGGAGGGAGGGGCGGGTGCAGCACAGGCGGAGGCAGGGGCAGAGGCAGGGGCAGAGGGAGGGGCGGCGGAAGGAGGCGAGGAGGAACCTGAGGTGGAGGTGAGGCGAGCAGAAGCTGTGCCTGCTGACCATGATGCCCGCAGCCTGGAAGCCGCTGAAGCTGCTGCTGCTGCTGCCGCGGCTGGTGCAGGAGTGGGAGAGGGGAAGGGGTCTGTGCCAGGCACACCACGGGCTGATGTGGCGGAGGAGGGAGAGGGGAGGAGGGGGGGAGGGGAGGCGGGGCGCATGGGCGGAATGGTTACCCCTGGCGCGTCTATGGGGTTTGCTACGCCCTCTGTGGGCATTCCAGGTGAGGCAATCGGGGATAAAGGGGGGGGGGGGGGGAGGGGGGTAGGGGGGTTTGAGGCGCCTCAACGTGGAGTGGGGGCATGGGCGGAATGGTTACCCCTGGCGAGCCTGCAGGGCTTCGCCACGCCCTCTGTGGGCATCCCAGGGGTCAGGCACTGGGGGGAAGCGGTTGGGGTTTGTAAAGGTGGTGTTTGAGGTGCCTCAACGGAGAGGGGGGGGGGTATGGGCGGGATGGTTAGTTACCCCTGGCGAGCCTGCAGGGTTCGCCACGCCCTCTGTGGGCATCCCAGGGGTCAGACACTGGGGAAAGTGAGGGGGCTGTGGGTGGGGCGGGGGATGCTTTGTTGGGAAAATGTGAGAGGGTGCTGTGAGGCCCACTGGTTGCTGCTTCTGTTACAAGTGTTGAGATTGCTTACCAGCAAATGGCGTATCATGTCTACACTTCTTTGCATTCCCCCATGTCCTGGCTGTCCTCTAACCCCCACCGCCCCCTCCGCCCCACCTTCACCACCCTGCACCGCCCCCAGCCATCCCCACCCCAGACTTTGCCCTCGCGCCCACACCCACACCCACACCTGCACCCGCACCCACGCACGAGGAGGACCAGGCGGGGCTTGAACACCACGCTGCAGCTGCCGAGCCTGCTGAGGCTCCCGAGCCTGCGGACGAGGCTCGGGCGGGGCTGCCTCCAAGGCCGCCGAGGCGAGGGCAGGCGAAGAGGAAGCGAGGAGCAGCAGCAGCAGCAGGGGGAGATGGTGCGGGGACAGTCTTAGACTCGCTCACTGTGCTGCCCTCTGAGTACGCTCACTGTGCTGCCCTCTGAGTACGCTCACTGTGCTGCCCTCTGAGTACGCTCACTGTGCTGCCCTCTGAGTACGCTCACTGTGCTGCCCTCTGAGTACGCTCACTGTGCTGCCCTCTGAGTACGCTCACTGTGCTGCCCTCTGAGTACGCTCACTGTGCTGCCCTCTGAGTACGCTCACTGTGCTATTCCGTCCTTTTTTTGTCACAATCACTGTCGTTCCTTTTTCTCTGTGTGCCCGCCTTTAGAGTCGAGTCGACTCGCAGGACAGTCTTTGGCTCGCTCACTATTCTGCCCTCTGAGTACGCTCACTATTCTGCCCTCTGAGTACGCTCTTCCATCCTCTGCCCTCATCTGCCCTCCTCTGCTCCCATCGCCCCTGCCTCACCCACTCTCTGCTTTACACCCGCCCCCTCGTTTTTAACCTCCCCCCCACCAGCACCATCCGCCAGCAGCTCATCTCGCCTGACAACCTTGTGAGGAAGCAGCTGAACTCTCCTGCCCCACCTGTCCTCTGCTCCACCCTCCCCCCCCTTACGCCTCTCTTCCCCCCCCTCAACCCTAAACCCAGAACCATCCGCCAGCAGCTCATCTCCCCGGACGACCTCGTGAGGAAGCGCCGCAGGGCCCCGCACTCCCCCGTCCAGCTGGCAGCACTGCATTGGTCCGTGGCGGGCGTGGAAGGCCTGCAGGAGCCGGCTGTAGCGCAGGCTGTTGCTCCGGCTGTAGCGGGGGACGTAGCAGGAGGTGTAGCAGGGGTTACAGATGGAGTGGTGGCAGGTGGGATGGGCTATGCGTTTGCAGCAGATGGGTTTGCACATGGTGTGGCGGGGGTGGCAGCTACAGCTGATGATGGTGTCGCCCATGGGGAGGAGGTGACGGGTCTTGGGTCGTTTTTAACTCAGTTCTTTTCCGAGGCTCCGCCGAGCCTGCCGAGGAGGCATGGAGAAAGGGGGACGGGGAGGAAGCGGGGCAGGGAGGAGGGGGTGGGTGGTGGGGTAGAGGAGGGGAGGGAGGAGGGTGTGGATGTGGGTAGATATGATGAGGGGATGGGGATGGAGAGGAGAAGAGGGGAAGAGGTGGAGAGGGAGGAAGATGTGGAAGGGGAAGGTATGGGCATGGGTGGAAGAGCTGAGAGGGGGGGAGTGGAAGCAGGTGTGGGTGGGGAAGAGGAGGCAGGGATGGGGAGGGAAGAGGAAGTAGGAGTGGAGAGGGAGGAGGTGGAGGAAGTGGAAATGGTTCGTGAGCGGATTGACGGGAGGGAGTCTGGTCCAGAGCCTGCTGCAGATGTTGCTGCTGCTACAGGTGTTGGTGCAGGTGTTGGTGCAGGTGCTACATCAGGCACTCCTGCTCAGGTTGCTCCTCATGGAGAAGAGGGGGCGGGTTGGGTGATGCGCCCTCACGTCACTCCGGATAGCGCTGCAGCTGGGTTGGAGGGTATGCCTGCTGTGCCCCCCACGCCCTTCACCCCCGGCTCTCCTGCCGCTCCTCTCTCGCCCGTCGCCCCTCTCTCTCCTGCTGCTGCAAGTGAAGAAGGGGAAGCAGCAGGCGCAGAGGCGGGGGCGGGGGCGGCAGAAAGAGGTGCAGAGGCAGCAGCGGAGGGAGCTGGAGGGGCAGAGGCAGCAGGTGATGGGCTTGCAGCAGACACCGATGCTGCTGAGCGCTTCCCTGCTGCTGGCATGACACCGTCCACGGAGCCCTACTTCCCCCCCGCGGATGCTGGGCACATGGAAGCCCCTGAACAGGGGGTCTCGGAGGAGGAACGGGAGGGCAGCAGAGGAGAGGCGATGGCGGAGGAGAGGGGGAGGAAGGCGGATGCAGAGGGGAGGGGGAGAGAGGCTACCTTAGCAGCGGTGAGTGATGCTCTGGTGGTGTGTTGTCTTTGCTCTTGCCAGTGATTGTTCAAGGGTTAGAGTTCCCAGCTGTCCCTTTGCTTGCATGTGCATTCCCTCTTTCCGTCTTCAGTTTCCAGCTTAACGCATCCTCCGGCATTCCTTTCCACTCCGATGCCGTGTGTGCAGTTGCATGTGTCAGAAGAGAGCTTTTACTTCCTCAGAGATGGAGGCGACAAAGGTGAGCGGTGGTGAGCGGCGATGAGGGGTGGTGAGAGGCTGTGAGGAATGTTGAGAGGTGGAGACAGGTTGACCTGTGGTGATTGGGGGATTGGGTGTGTGGGTGTGGGTGAATCTCCTACCTCCTTCGCACGCCTTAGTACCCTCTCAACACCCTCACCACCCACCCACCTATCCCTGCACCTGCAGAGGTGGACGAGTGGGACCCGTTGGGATCGGGCAAGCGCAAGGCAGCAGCAGCAGAGGGGCCCACAGATGACTTTTCCAGCTGGAGCTGGCGCACCAGGTGGGCAGGGGTGGGGTGGGGTGAGGAAGTGGGGAAGTGAGGGGTTGTTGTGAGGCTAATAAGGGGTGTTGGGGGCTCAAGGAATTATTCAAATTTTGAGTTTGAGGTGGGGTGGTGGTGTTGGGATGTGAATGGATCTGGCATATGGGGATATTTGCTACCCTCCCTCTCATTACTTCCCTCCCTGCTAACCCCTCCCTTCCCATGCCCTCCCTTCCGCCACATCCACCTCAGAGGAGCCGCCAAGTTTCTGCAGCACTCGCTGACGGCTCTAGCGGAGCAGCAGGCACTGGCAGGTGATGGAAGGGGGGGAGCAGCAGGAGGAGCAGGAGTAGGAGTGGGGACAGAGGAATCGGCGGGGGTGGATTCGGCACGATCGCAGCCATCGGTGTCGCTTCTGGCAGTGGTGAAGGGACGGCCGAGACGCGAGGCTGCTCGGATGTTCTTTGAGACCCTCGTGAGTGCATGGCTTAGGCGAGCGGGTTCTTGCATGAGCTGATATGATTTCACTCTAGGCAGATCCCCAAGATTCGCCTGTCCAGTGCCCTTTCTGTGCTCTCCCACTTAGCCTAAACTCTGGACTTTTCTTCATCCCAGATGGGCTAAGCTCTGTACTGTTGTAAACTTTGTACAAAACCCTGATCCCCCAGGTGCTGAAGACGAGGGACTACATTCAGGTACAGCAGACAGAGCCCTATGGTGACATCAGCATCACAGCTCAGGATCCCCTCATGCAAGCCGCCTTCTGATGCCGCTCTGTCCGGGTAGTGACGTCATGGCATGGTACCCTGCTGACACACACTAAGGACGCGTTAACTCCTGCAAAATCCGGCGATCGATCCTGCGCAGGATCGTTTTTTGACTGGGTTAGAAGAGGTTCTTAAACATTATGGATGCAATTGCGGGAGTTCAGTGCGGTGGACGATCGATATTGCACGATCGATCGCCGGTTTTTGCAGGAGTTGACGCGTCCTAACCTCAGGTTTGCTCTACGACCACCCTCTGGCTAGGTGGTCTTAGGTGGGCAATAGCTAGTAATGAACAGCAGCTGAGGATGAACCACTTGTAGGCTTTAGCTGGGAACCAAAGAGGCTGATTTGCCTTTGTAGGCTTATTTAGGGTCCACAATGCACGTGTCTGTAGCTATGTTTCCTGACTAAACACTTCAAGTACCATGTATCTCTAATGTTGAAAGTAAAGATTTTCTGCCGGAAAATATATTAGAACAAGATAACGCAGTGTTGCGTGTTTCACTAAGTGCTGATTATCGGGTGTATGCTGTCTCGAAATTCCATTTCCTGCCACATCAGCCCCTCTCCATTTTGTCGAGGCGTCCACGTGAGCAAGCCGTGATTGCGTTACCAATCCCGAGGTGCAGCTCCCCAGCCCAGGGCATCGGATTTGCCGCGAGCCGAGCCGAGCGGATAACAGCGGAAGCAAGTGAGCAGCAAAAGGTGAGGGGGGAGAGTAGTCAAGGGCTTGGTGTACGTTGCCAAAAAAACTTATTTCTGGCACCCAGTGTCCTTGCTTTCTGTTTCACTTGCCTCACTCTCTGCAAAACGAGAGCGTGTTGCGTGCAACAGCAACGCAAAGCAGCCACATTGCTTGTGGCTTTTCGCTTGCTTATCCAGGACGTTTGCTTGACTGATTGCGTCGTAGCTTCGCCGCTGCTATCATGGCGTCCGTTGCTCAACGAGCAGCAGTTGCTGCCAGCTCAGTCTCTCAAATTGCCTCGTCAGCACGCAATGCCTCGTCCAGGCCTACCGCGACCTGCCACGTGGCGTCCCCTCGCGTCCACCTCGGATCAGATTTTGTCTCAAAATCCGCATCATCCACCTTCCAAGGCGTCAGAATCACACTCGCTAAGAGCCAATCCAGCCGCAATTCCCGCTCCGCATCACGCGCCGTGGTCGTCGCGGCGGGCGGTTCCACGAAACTTCCGTCGCTGAACGAGCTCCCGCTACTGAGTTACATCAACCAGCAGGGCCGCATAGTCCCTCCCGTCGAGCCGGGAACCACGGCGTCCGTGTTCGCTGTACTCGATAAGAACAAGAAGGTGCAGTATATCGGGTTCTCCAAGGACGTGCGCAACTCGCTGCGAACGCTGATGGGACGGCGCCCCGAGCTCTGCTACTACTACAAGCTGTACAACCTGTCGACCATGGACCAGCAGCAGATGATTGACATCCGCGCGCAGGTACGACTGTCGGGGATGCTTATAGCGGGTTATGATACGTCCTCCCGAGCTCTGCTACAAGCTTTACAACCTGTGGGTTATGAACCAGCAGCAAATGATTGACATCCGCGCGCAGGTACGGTTAGTGGGGATTTTTATAGCGGGTCGTTATGGGAGCGAGCATCCATTTGAACGGTCAGGGTTCTGCTGATGTCAGTGAGATTCACGGGTTTTTACAACCTTGTTTTTTTCCATATATCACCCAGATTCGTAGTTCCCTTATTTTCCAACAATCAGCTATCGTGCACGAAATTTCCGTCTATATCCAGCTCGTTCATTGCTTAACCTCTTTCAACCTTTCTGCGTGCCACAGTGGTTCTCGGAGATGGGAATTCCGCCTGTCGGCAACACGGACCCCGTCCAGAGGGGGTACTGGGAGCGACCAGCGGACGCGGGATCGATCTCGGAGAGAGGCAAGGTGGCGGCGGCGCAGTCCAAGGCGAAGACGCTGCTGCAGATGATGGTGGACCGCGGCCTCAAGGAGGAGGTGCGTTGATGTGACTGTAACGAGGATGTATGAGTTGTGGGTGTGATTATAATAAGGGGTGTTGTGTGAGGCAAGGTGGCGGCGGCGCAGTCTAAGGCGAAGACGCTGCTGCAGATGATGGTGGACCGCGGTCTCAAGGAGGAGGTGCGTTGAATTAAATGTGACAGTGCGAAGGTGTTTGAGTTGCGGGTGTGATAACAACTCAAACAACGGGCGTAATTTGTAGCACGGCTGCTGATGAATGTGAGTTATGTGACAGCAGCGTGGGCATTGAGCAAGGGGTGTGAGAGTGCGGTGCGGTGCGGTGCGAGGGAAACAGAGTGCGCTGGATGCTGGATTCGCGCTTGATATTGCGAGGTTCGGTGAACAAATGTGATTGTACGGAGGGGCACTAAATCGTTCTGCAAAGCCGAGGATTTGTGATATGATATCGGAACATCACCGGCCCTTTCTTGTGCGGAAGTGGTGGCAAATCCAGCAGAGAGGACGGGTGAAAAGACAACTGCCCCTCACGTGCCAGACAATGCGAACTGCCTTGTGTTTTGTTTTGTGGCTCCAGGAGACGAATCACAACAGAACGGGAAAAAACCATTCTTTTATTGTTCACCAGTCATTGACTGCTTGTCCCTTCTTTGTTTTTTTTTGTTGTTTGTTCACCGCTTGTTGACTGCTCGCACGTTCATGGAATGTTAATAGCTTGTTCTTGTCCATTCTGTCCGTTGCCATGCAGATGGAGTATGACCCGAAGCTCATTGAGGAGGGCAAGTGCGACGTGCTGCCGGTATGCCCGCTCTCCACTCACACTCACCCTCACCCACTCACACACTCTCTTACTCACACTCTCACTCACGCCCTTGTCCTCCCACTTACTTCCTCGCCACACACCTGACTCACACCCACGCCTTCACTCGTGCGTGATTAAGGGCTTGCCTGTTGCCATTGTAAACGAGGCTTGTCACCTCAATAACTGCACCTCACCTCACCTCCATTCGGCACCTAATTTCCGTCCTTTGCCAGTCTCCCTTGCGCCCTGTTTTCAATCCTTTCAATGTTACAAATCTCCATGCACCCCTCCCTCCTTCCCCCTGCCCCTTCCCTCTCCCATCCTTCCCCTTTCCCCCTCTCCCCTGCCGCTCCCCCTCCCCTCACCAGTCCAAGTCGCAGACAGCGGAGGAGCTGGCAGCGGCAGCAGCGGAGCAGGAGGCGTCGGCAGCGCGGGTGGTGCACGTCACAGAGACAGCTCCCTCCGGGGAGGTGATAGAGTTCGACCTGACGATGGATGCCAAGATCAAGACCAACGGCGGGTGGATGTACGATATCCTCGTCACCAAGGACGACAAGGAGACGCGCCACCGCATCGTGCTGGGGCGGGTTTATTCCGAGGCGGTTAATCTGCCCGAAGATGCTGTCATCGCCCGGATTATTGCCTTCCTCCTGGTGAGTCCTCTCTGCTCATCTGAGTTTTGTCTGTGAAGTTATAGAGGGTGGTGCTGGGAGAGAGGGCAGATGCGGCTAGCTTGCATAAGGATGCTGTGATTTTCACCACTATCACGTTCCTTGGGGGGGGTCAGTCCTGCTATCGCCACTTATGCCTTGACTCCGCTCTGCATTGCCCCATCACCCCTCCTCATCACAAGCAGATCCCTAAGGAAATGAAGGCAGTGTTTTCCAGCTAGGAGTTCTCCATCAACTACTTAGCCTCCCCCATTTCCCCACCTCCCTTTTCCCCACCTCCCTTTTCCCCACCTCCCTTTTCCCCACCTCCCTTTTCCCCACCTCCTGTCTCCCCACCTCCTGTCTCCCCACCTCCTGTCTCCCCATGTCCCGTCTCTCCCCCCCACCTACCTTGTCCCCCTCACTTGTTGTAGCACAAGCGCATCCCAAGGCAGGCGGAGGGAGTGGTGCTGAGGGGTTAATCTCCCATCAACCACTCCATGCCTCTTTCCCGCTCTCTGCCTTTCCCTTATCTGCACCCCCTCTATTGGCAGTACAAGCGCATTCCCAGGCAGACGGAGGTAGAGCTGACGAGCAACCAGTTCTCCATCAACTACTTCCAGCCTCTTTCCCCTCATCAGATTCTCCCTTATCCGTCCCCCTTACATGTTTCCCTCTTAAATGCAGTACAAGCGCATTCCCAGGCAGACGGAGGGGGTGCTGACGAGCGACCAGTTCCCCATCAACTACTTCGCTGTATCAGAAGTGGCGCAGAAATTCGCGGAGCTGGGGGAGTGGTTCCCCGGGGGAGACCTGCCGGACAACTACTGGCGCTTCAACCGCATCCACGAGTACGGCAATGTCACCGCGCCTGTTTCCACACAGGAGGCGCCACAGCTGTACTCGCCGAAGTATTGATTTGATATGGTGTTGGGCAGCTGAATCAGGAAGTTTTGGGGTGTTTGTACCCTTTTCAAACAGCCGATTGATATCAACTCACCCTTTTTAACAAAAAACGCATCAAGCATGACAACAGAATCATGATTTCAAATTGTAGTGTTCTCAGATCACGGTTTCCAAAAGGAACATCAAGTTCTTGCCGAAGCAGCTGCTCTGGAGACGTCAATACAGAAGCGCTTGAAAGCAACAGATTCATCTTCTAGAAACGAGCTGCGGGGCAGGAGGAGCAGGAGCAGGCAGGGAAGGAAGAGAGCAATGAGTCTATTCCAATGAAAGACAGTGAGCACTGCAAAGGCAAATGCAGTCAACACTAGGCACCCACCAAGCACAACTACCCCCCCTTCCACTCACCAGAGGCGCTGTGCCATTTGAGCAGGGGACCATCGGGGGCTCCAAGGGAAGTTGCTGATTGGCTCCGACGCCACGGGGCGGTTCTGTGCGGTGAAGTGCTGTGGTGTGCGGTGTAGGAAGGTACAAAACAGATGTATTGTTCTGAATACATGCATGCATGGTTCTGCGTGCATTAACAGATTGTTTCGCTTATCTGAATGGATTGCTTTACAAGACTGACTGTGTTGGTTACAAGAATCAATGATTTGCTTATACAAACGAGACTCTTTTGCTGGTACGTGAATAAAAACCGTCACTTACATGAATGGATTGCAGGGTGATGGAGGGCTGCTGCTGTGGGAAGGATGGTGGCAGGGCAATGCGCACCTGAGGAGTTGGGTGAGAGGGATGACGGGTGAGACAATGAGGGGGTGATAGAGGGACGGAAAGAGTGTAGGAGGAGGGGGATATGATTGCAGTGGAAGAGCAAGGGGAAAAGAGCTTCCCATGACACACAGAGCGCTGCTGCTGGCAGCCCTGCATTTACACACACGTCTGTGCAATGTTGCACGGAGCATGAGAGCGCATGGTCGGGACAAGGAGAGCATTGGGACAAGCACGTGGAAGGCACATGCAGGTGGTGTGAGGGGCACGTGGCTGGCACATGCAGGAAGTGGGGGCAGCACGCACCAGGCATATGCAGCTGTTGGCAGACACAAAAAGCGTGGTCTGAGAGAATAGTTGCTGCCGGGATGAGGGGAATATGAGACGAGGGGATCAAGGGGGAATGGGGAGAAGGGGAACAAGGGTAATGATTGAGGAGAGTAATCGAGGGGAAAGGGGATGAGGGGATCAAGGCAGTGGTGAAGGTTTGGTGCTCTTTCATGCAAGGATTGTTCGTACCTGCACTGAAGCACGACAAGCACTCACTGTGTCCGTTTCTAAAGGCTGCCCAAATACCGCAGGCAGAGCAGAAATAAAGTCCGCACGGCTTTGCATGGAAGAGACAGCACTATCAAGCTGGCGTGACAGAGGGATAGCAAGACAGAAAGAAAAAAGAAAGATATCATGCACAGGAACAACGGCTGGGAATAGCTAAGGCATACTTGCTGTCATGCGGGGATAGCTCAGTTGGGAGAGCGTCAGACTGAAGATCTGAAGGTCGCGTGTTCGATCCACGCTCACCGCACACTTTTCTTTACGATGGAAGAAATTTGACCGCTTTACAGTCTGATACATCACATCAAAAGGGCGCCTCTTATGCAGCTTGCTTACACAACCGTATCAAGGCTCCGATGAATCTGGGAAAAGGGTGAAACAAGGTGGAGGGTGGTGAAAAGATGTGGAGTGCGGTGTGACTTACTCGTTGATGGATGAATGCAGCCAGCTCAGGCAGATACGCAACTGTGCACCTGCAGGAAGGTGTGCAATGGGGTGTGGTGTGAGCGATGATGTGTGGTCATGTTTGAAAAGAGCTGGATAAATGACGGGAGGGAGCATGTGTGACCAGAACAAGTCAGCAAGCAAGCAGCACAGGGCATGCCACACATGCACAACACTGAAGCCCATTTCCATGCACACACAAAACGACGATCCAAAGAGTGTGCAGAAACAAAAAAAGAGTCCCTATAGAGCCACGCTGCTCACATGGAGTCGGTTCAGGCAGGCAGCTTGGCTTTGGGGAAGCCAAGGAGGTGACTAATGTGTTGACTCAGACGCACCCCCTTACAACGCCACTTGTTGCAATGGCATCTCGCTACAACACGCGACAGTGTCTCACATGGAGTCGGTCCAGGCAGGCAGCTTGGTTTCGGGGAAGCCAAGGAGGGAGAGAAGGAGCGGCGGGCCTCCTAGCTTCAACTGGGGACGCGGGAGGAGGGCGGTGGGGCACCGGAAAGAGGAATGAGAGGGAGAGGAGAGATGAGGAGTTGGAGGTAATGCACGATAAATAGGATGCCGTCAAGCTTTCATCACTAACTCACTCACTCACTCACTCACTCACTCACTCACTCAATTACTCTCTCACCTGAGGTGTGGAGGCCTTGCCATTGGCGCTGTTGTTGCTTCCCGAGATGGGAAACTTGATCTGTGGGGGGGATGCGGGAGAAAGAGAGGGGGAACTCGATCAGTAAGGAAGACGCAGGAGAAAGAGATGGGTGGGTAGGTGTGCAAGTCATCTCTCCATCCACCATCACTCTGAGGTTAGATTCGCCCTGGCACCAGCACCCCACCGCCACCCACCAGCAACCCCCAGCGCCCCTCAACACCCCACCAATCCACTTCCCAGCAACACCCCCTCCCCCCCCACCACACCCACCAGCAGCTTGAGGTGAAGGTTGCACGAGCACCCCCCAGCACCCATCTGCACCCCCCTGCACCGCTCAAAACACCCACCAGCAGCTTGAGGTGCAGGTCGCTGCCAGAGCGCTTGAGCCAATCCGACCACCACCTGATGCATGGGTAAGGAGGGGGGGAGGAGGGGAGTGCGCGTGCGGTGAGGAGGAAAGGAGGGATGGAGGAAATGGGGGGCTGAAGTGCAGGTCGCTGCCACAGCGCTTGAGCCAGTCAGTCAGACCACCACCTGATGCTGATGGATGGGAAAGGAGGGGGGGAGGAGCGGGGGGGACGAAGGGAGTGAGTGGAGGGAATGATTGATGTGAGCGAAGAGAAGAGAGGCAGAGCAGGGGGAGTGCAAATAGAGTTACACGCCCCCTCACTCGCTTCAGAGGGGTGAGGGGGCGCACTGGCATGACTATGGCTTGGAAACGCCTCAAAACAACGCACCTGAAGTGAGTGAGAGGGCGGAGATCGATTCCCAGCACTGGCACTGCCAGCTGCAACTCCTCAGGAAACGACTGCAGGAGGCAAGACATGCATGGGATTGTTGGAAACAGGGCACTGAGAAATTTGATTTCCGTGTGGTGGAGTGGGGTGGAGTGTGGTTCCTAGCGTGTACTGTACACACAGAGCTTGGTGTGTGGAACAGAAATAGAATGCTTTGTAAATAGGTTATGCCATGCGCCTATGGTATAGGGGACAGCTGTTGGGTACGTGGTCAGAAACGGACCTTGCCTGCCGTGAGTGGAGCATAGACCTCAAATTCCTGGTGGACAAGTGAGGGGAGGAGAACGAGAGAAGGGAGCAAAAGGAGAGGAATCAAAAGGAGAGAGGAGAGGAGAGAGATGAAGGGAGGAGTGTGTTGCCCTCAAAGTGATCATCTGAGGGAGATCGTTTTGACCTGTCGTCCTCAAAACAATCACTTTGACCCCTTCTTCCCGCTTCCTTTCCTTTGCCTGTCCCTTTGATCCCTCCCTTGCTGCCTGCACCAGCATTTCCTTGGGTCCCTCCCATGACCACTGCCTGACTCACCGACCGTCTCCCCTCCTCGTCTCACCTGCTGCGCCAGTGTGCTGACCCCTCACCTGCTGCGCCAGCGTACTAAGTTCGAATTTGACCCGCCCATCCTCCACAGCCTCCGCCTGCTGCCGCTGCTGCTGCAGGAACAGCGCCCTGCGCGCATGGGAAGGCGGAAAAGAGAGGAGTGGGGGGGGGGGGGGGGGGGAGGTGGGGGGGGGAAGCGTGGGGTGATGGGAGTTAGGATGGGATGAGAGGTGGGGTGATGGGAGTTAGGATGGGATGAGAGGTGGGGTGATGGGAGTTAGGATGGGATGAGAGGTGGGGTGATGGGAGTTAGGATGGGATGAGAGGTGGGGTGATGGGAGTTAGGATGGGATGAGAGGTGGGGTGATGGGAGTTAGGATGGGATGAGAGGTGGGGTGATGGGAGTTAGGATGGGATGAGAGGTGGGGTGATGGGAGTTAGGATGGGATGAGAGGTGGGGTGATGGGAGTTAGGATGGGATGAGAGGTGGGGTGATGGGAGTTAGGATGGGATGAGAGGTGGGGTGATGGGAGTTAGGATGGGATGAGAGGTGGGGTGAGTGGAGGAACGAAAGTTGGTTTAGGATGAGAGCACCAGCTATGCGACATGATGGGTTGTTACTATGAATGGTGCAAGAAGGATTCATATGAAATCAGGAAAGATTCAAATCGATGCAAAGCGGTAACTCAAGGTGCAACATGAGAGCGAGCATTCACCTGAGGTGCAGCAGGAGGCGCAGCAGGCGGTATGAGTCGTTGTGTTGCCAGTCCTTCAACAGCCCCCAGCTGCTGCCCTCACTGCCTGCGCCTCCTGCATCCCATCCCACATGCATGAGAGGTGCGAGATGGGTTGAGATGGGTTGAAAACGGTAACGTGAATGCGCAGCAGGCGGTAGGAGTCGTTGTGCTGCCAGTCCTTCAACAGCCCCCAGCTGCTGCTGTCACTAGCCGTGCCTCCTGCATGGTTGGTTGCACCCGACACGCATGAGAGGATGGCACGCGTGACTGCACCAGAACATTCATCTGGGACCACCAGCATAGGTCTCACCTGGACCACCAAGAAAACCCACACTGGTGCACCTGAAGCTTCACCTGGTGGCACCTGAAGCTTCACCTGGGAGCACCTGAAGTTTCACCTGGGAACAGCAGGGGTTGGAAGCAGAGGCCATCGGGCGAGGAGTGGAAGATGACGTCAGGTGGGTCCCACGGGCGACTGCCGTTGAACTGCACGTACCCTGGGATTGCCGCAGTGGGCGGGGGGACATGGGGCATGGGGGAATGGAGTATGGGGGTATGGGGGGAAATGGAGAGCCAGGAGGGATAGAGGGACCGCGTTTGAATGATTGGTCCCACGGGCGACTGCCGCTGAACTGCACGTACCCTGGGATTGCCGCGGTGGGCGGGGGGACATGGGGAATGAGGGGACGGCGGGGATGGGAGGTGAGGCATTGAGCGGATGGAGGGAAATGGAGGAGCGGAAGGATGGAAGGATGGAGGGATGGAGATACAATCATGGAAGGATGAGAGAGGGATGGACGGTGTGGTATTCAGCGTGAGGATGGACGGTGAATCGTGGCCGTACATTCTAGCTTGTCCCAGCCGCACGGCACGTGCACCGTGAAGCGGTCCGCGAATTGCGCATCCTCCCACCCGCACCGCACGTCCCGCACCTGAATTCGCGAAGCGGAAAGTCACGGAAGACATGGAAAGCGGGAAACCAGGGAAATTCAGCGAATTATAAAGCGCAGATGCGTGCGAGGGGGCAACAGTAGTAAATGGAAATAAGCGGGAGACGCGGGGGGAATATGGCACAGCCTATGCGTATCGCGTTGCATGCTACCTGGAAGCCAACTTTGGGAAAACTGCAGAGTACCGCAACCTGCGCCGCGATTGACGGTTCTAAAGGCTTGGTGTAAGGAGCCATAACGAATGCGAAACAGCAAGGAACAATCAGAAATAGTTTTATAGTTCAATGATAAAATTAACCAAGATATCAGCATGCGGGGATAGCTCAGTTGGGAGAGCGTCAGACTGAAGATCTGAAGGTCGCGTGTTCGATCCACGCTCACCGCACCACTGTATCAGTTTTGGTGTTTGCCGATGTAGCAATGTCGGCTCCACTGCCACCTGGTGCTACCTCGATCAAATCGACCGAAATTCCCTAGCAAGTAGCAGGGAACGAACATTCTCGAATTCCTCGAATTCTTTCCCTGAACAATTCTGGGAGTCTCAAGTCAGGCTTGCCTTCCAGTTCGTCATTTTCCTTTTGTGTGATTGATTTCTTACTTCATCGAATTCTTTGCGTCCGCGACGTCGCTCGTCGTCGCCATGCGACGCCTCGCTCTCGCCGCGCTGATCTCGCTTCTCGTCATCTTGACGCTCGCTGCTGGTACGATTCGTTCTGGCAAGTGAGAGTTCTTTAGGGTGCACGATCACGCAATTGCCGAATTAATTACGAGGCTGTTATCAGCAATTTTGAATGAAGGGCTTCGTAACTCAACTCCGCACCTACCTCCGCACCTACCGACCACTTGCGATTCGTCGTCGATACCCTTATGAAATTCGTCTTTCTTGTCTGTCAATCTCGCTGTTACCTCCTCTCCCCCTAGAAGCCGAGGAGCAATCAGCATCAGCCGGCAGTGCTGACGTGGATCTGACGAAGCTGCGAGTCAAGGAGCTTAAGGTGAGCAAACGCCATGTCAGCAATTACTGCCCATCTCTCATCTGTCCAAACCCGTGCCGAAGCTTCGTGTTAGGGTCGGGCATGCGGACAAAGCGGCGTGCGTTCAGAGATGCATGGTACCCAGAGCGGTGCTTTTGAAAATTACCGGGAAGAGAGAGAGAATGGTGAATTGCAGTGGTGTGGTAGGCAGAGCACGCATTCGCAATCTTAGAGGCCCTTTCTTTCCTTCTGGCAGCTTACAAACGTTCGTTGGTATGCCAGTGCATTTCATTCGGAGCCTTGCTGTCAGGCCTCGTTTGCGTCTCAGAAAGCCGTTTCTGGTTGGCTTTGTGTGCTGTGACTGTGTGTGGGCGATGCTCGGTTGTTGCGTGTGTGGCGCTTGGGTGATGCTTGTGTGTGGCTTGTGTGTGGCTGGTGTGTGGCTTGTGTGTGGCTTGTGTGTGGCTTGTGTGTGGCTTGTGTGTGGCTTGTGTGTGGCTTGTGTGTGGCTGGTGTGTGTGTTATGTGTGGCTGGTGTGTGTGTTATGTGTGGCTGGTGTGTGTGTTATGTGTGGCTGGTGTGTGTGTTATGTGTGGCTGGTGTGTGTGTTATGTGTGGCTGGTGTGTGTGTTATGTGTGGCTGGTGTGTGTGTTATGTGTGGCTGGTGTGTGTTATGTGTGGCTGGTGTGTGTGTTATGTGTGGCTGGTGTGTGTGTTATGTGTGGCTGGTGTGTGTGTTATGTGTGGCTGGTGTGTGTGTTATGTGTGGCTGGTGTGTGTGTTATGTGTGGCTGGTGTGTGTGTTATGTGTGGCTGGTGTGTGTGTTATGTGTGGCTGGTGTGTGTGTTATGTGTGGCTGATGTGTGTTATGTGTGGCTGGTGTGTGTGTTATGTGTGGCTGGTGTGTGTGTTATGTGTGGCTGGTGTGTGTGTTATGTGTGGCTGGTGTGTGTGTTATGTGTGGCTGGTGTGTGTGTTATGTGTGGCTGGTGTGTGTGTTATGTGTGGCTGGTGTGTGTGTTATGTGTGGCTGGTGTGTGTGTTATGTGTGGCTGGTGTGTGTGTGGTTTGTGTTTGTGTGTGGCAGAGAATGCTGGAGGAACGAGGGGTGGAGTGCCAAGGCTGCATAGTACGTCTCCTCACACCCATCACTCGCTCTCTCTTCCTCCACCCCTCTTTACACTCTCCCCTCTCTCACTCGTCACTCTGACTCATTGTCACACTGGTTCCTCTTCTCACCTTCTCCCCCCTACACTACACTGGTTGCTCGTTTCAACTCAGTCGCACTAGTTGTATGAGCCGTGCTTTCTGTTTAGTCACCTCCAATCGCTCACACATCTTCGACAGCTTCAGAAGCGCATACTCTTGCCACTGCTGACAGCTGCCTTTCCCTCCGCTCTTCCACTTCCTCCATCCATGCTACTCATCCCCCATTTTTTACGCACGATCCCTCTCTCTTTCCTAATTTCAGGAATAAAGGTATTTGGTGAGTCGTCCTAGGGAGGCCATTCACGCGCTGCTGCTGACAGCAACCTTTGTTCATCTGTCCACTGTCCCCATCCCTCTCCCTTCCCTCGTCCATTACTCTCATCTGTCCACTGTCCCTTTATCCCTTCCCAAATTTCTGCAGAAGGAGCATCTGGAAAGTCGCCCGAGGAAGACCATCCACCTGCCCGTGCTGTCAGCAACCTTTGCTCCTACCCATCTCTCTCATTCACCCCCATCCGTTCCTCTCTCCAATTCTCCTACTCTCAGGAGAAGGAGCACTTGGTGAGTCGCCTGAGGGAGACCATCCACCTGCCCGTGCTCACAGCAACCTTTGCTCCCTCTCCCATCCCTCATCGCCTCTCATATTCCCCCTATCCCTCCCTGTCCTTGTATCAGGAGAAGGAGCATCTTGTGAGTCGCCTGAGGGAGACCATCCACTTGCCGGTGCTGACAGAGGAGGAGAGGCAGCAGAGGCATTCCAAGGAAGCTTCCAAGAAAGCCGCCTCGTCTGATTCGTCCTCTGGCGACGATCCGTCATCCAAGGATGCTGACATTCAGAGGATTCTGGGTGAGTTGGCAGTTTGTTGATTTCTTAGTCTCAGTTTCATTTTTTATTCCCCCCCGCGTGCCTGTTTGATTTTGGATTGTTTGAAGTGGCCTGAATAATAAGGTTAGGGGTTGGTATGGTGGGGGTTCGTAAGGAGGTGATGTCAGACTCACAACTTCTTTCTGTGTCGCATTCTTTTGTCGACTCACCGGTCACTTCGTTTTGAGTCGACCCAAACGTGATGTCAGACTCGCAATTCTTTTCCGTGTCGCATTCTTGTTGTCTCCTCACCTTCTTCTGTGCTTATGCAGAGAAACTGAAGGCTTCTGGAAACTTCGGTGACAAGATCAAGGTAAATATGCTTCCCATGTGGTGTTCCTTTGCTCCCCATGATCCTCAATTGGCTTCTCTAATTCTTGTTTCAGTCGCTATTGAGAATCTCTTGGTTTTCACAAATGACTTATGTGTAGCCGTGTTTCTCCTCCTCTTATGCTTCTTTGTAGCTTCTCCATCTCTTGCCCCCTACCCACCCACCCACCCCCCCCCTCCTCATCCTCCTTCCACGACCCCCCTCCTAGTATTTACACTTGCTTCCTTCCTGTTTTGCCATCCTGCCTGCGCCGCATTGTTCGTTATATGATTTCTCATTTACCCATCTCCTTTGCGTCCTTTTGTTCTTCACTTGCATTCCCCACAGATGTTTTCAGCCAAGGACTTTGAGAACCTTGCGAAGAATGTGGATCACCGGAAGGGAGAGGGTTATGATGATGATATGTGGAAGCAGTACGATGAAAAGCTGTGGAAGGACCTTGGCGGCAAAGGAAAGAAGGCAGCACCAAATGACGAGTTCTAATAACCTGCACGTGCCTGATATGGAATAGTGTCAAATGGATGTGAAAGAGGCTTACGGGTGGATTGGAAAATGTGTCTCTGTGTCATGGGCTGAATTTTATGGAAAACCAAGCACCATGTTGTAATGAACCTAGTATGCAATAGAAACTGGTTTATCTTCATATGCGCTGTAAGCCTAAACCAGCCCCAACATCGGACATTGCAGTTGGCATTGGGGAAATGCGCAGCCTTCACCTGAATTCGGACACGGAGACACATGTGATGCGCTTGTCTGGGCCTATTACCAAGCCAGCAAGGGCGTGGGAGGGTTGCGAGCAGTATCGGTCATCGGCGCTTGCGAATGAAGAGCGTCCGCTGCACTTCCTGCACATGTGCGGATCCTTCCGCATTTTGGGGGTGGAAGCGCTCGTTCCGAGCGTTTTTCTTCCGCCGGGTCACGTGGCTGCGCTTGTCTGGGCCTATTACCAAGCCAGCAAGGGCGTGGGAGGGTTACGAGCATCATCTGTCATCGCCGCTCGCAAATGAAGAGCGCCAGCAGCACTTCCTGCACATGTGCGGAACCTTCCGCGTTTTGGGGCTGGAAACGCTCGTTCCGAGCGTTTTTCTTCCGCCGAGTAACGTGGGTGCGCTTGTCTGCTCCTATTACCAAGCCAGCAAGGGTGTGGGAGGGTTGCGAGCATCATCAGTCATCGGCGCTCGCGAATGAAGAGCGCCCGCTGCACTTCCAGCACATGTGCGGATCCTTTCGCGTTTTTGGGGATGCAAGCGCTCGTTCCGAGCGTTTTTCTTCCGCCGTGTCACGTGGCTGCTCTTGTCTAGGCCTATTACCAAGCCCGCAAAGGCATGGGAGGGTTGCGAGCATCATCAGTCATCGGCGCTCGCGAATGAATACCGCCCGCTGCACTTCCTGCACATGTGCGGGTCCTTCCGCGTTTTGCGGGTGGAAGCGTTCGTTCTGAGCGATTTCTTCCGCCGGGTCACGTGGCTGCGCTAGTCAAGTCCTATTACCAAGCTAGCAGGAGCGTGGGAGGGTTGCGAGCACCATCGGCCATCGGGGCTCGCGAATGAAGAGCGCCCGCTGCACTTTCTACACATGTGCGGATCCTTCCGCGTTTTGGGGCTGGAAGCGCTCGTTCCGAGCGTTTTTCTTCCGTCGGGTCACGTCGCTGCGCTTGTTTGGTCCTATTACCAAGCTAGCAAGGGCGTGGGAGGGTTGCGAGCACCATCGGTCATCGGCGCTGGCGAATGAAGAGCGCCCGCTGTACTTCCTGCACATGTGCGGATCTTTCCGCGTTTTGGGGCTGGAAGCGCTCGTTCCGAGCATTTTTCTTCTGCCGGGTCACGTGGCTGCGCTTGTCTGGTCCTATTGCCAATCCAGCAAGGGCGTGGGAGGGTTGCTAGCATCATCGGTCATCGGCGCTCGCGAATGAAGAGCGCCCGCTGCACTTCCTGCACATGTGTAGATCCTTCCGCGTTTTGGGGGGTGGAAGCGCACGTTCCGAGCGTTTTTCTTCTGCCGGGTCACGTGGCTGCGCTTGTTTGGGCCTATTACCAAGCCAGCAAGGGCGCGGGAGGGTTGCAAGCACCATCGGTCATCGGCGCTCGCGAATGAAGAGCGCTCGCTGCACTTTCTGCACATGTGCGGATCCTTCCGCGTTTTGGGGCTAGAAGCGCTCGTTCCGAGCATTTTTCTTCTGCCGGGTCACGTGGCTGTGCTTGTCTGGTCTTATTTCCAAGCCAGCAAGGGCGTGGGAGGGTTGCGAGCATCATCGGTCATCGGCGCTCGCGAATAAAGAGCGCTCGCTGCACTTCCTGCACATGTGTAGATCCTTCTACGTTTTGGGGGTGGAAGCGCTCGTTCCGAGCGTTTTTCTTCCACCGGGTCACGTGGCTGCGCTTGTCTGGGCCTATTACCAAGCCAGCAAGGGGCGTGGGAGGGTTGCGAGCATTATCTGTCATCAACGCTCGCGAACGAAGAGCGCCCGCTGCACTTCCTGCACATGTGCGGATCCTTCCGAGTTTTGGGACTAGAAGCGCTCGTTCCGACCTTTTTCTTCCGCCGGGTCACGTGGCTGCGCTTTTCTGGTCCTATTACCAAGCCAGCAAGGGCGTGGGACAGTTGCGAGCATCATCCGTCATCGGCGCGCGCGAATGAAGAGTGCCCGCTGCACTTCCTGCACGTGTGCGGATCCTTAAGTGCTTTGGGGGTGGAAGCGCTCGTTCCGAGCGTTTTTCTTCCGGCGCGTCACATGGTTGCGCTTGTCTGGTCCTATTACCAAGCCAGTAGGAGCATGGGAGGGTTGCGAGAACCATTGGCTATCGGCGCTAACGAATGAAGAGCGCCCGCTGCACTTTCTGCACATGTGCGGATCCTTCCGCGTTTTGGGGCTGGAAGCGCTCATTCCGAGCGTTTTTCTTCCGCCGGGTCACGTCGTTGCGCTTGTCTGGTCGAATTACCAAGCCAGCAAGGGCGTGAGAGGGTTGCGAGCATCATTTGTCATCAACGCTCGCGAATGAAGGGCGCAAGCTGCACTTCGTGCACATGTGCGGATCCTTCCGCGTTTCGAGCTGGAAGCGCTCGTTTCGAGCATTTTCCTTCCACCAGGTCACGTGGCTGTGCTTGTGTGGGCCTATTACCAAGCCAGCAAGGGTGTGGGAAGGTTGTGAGCATCATCGGTCATTGGGGCTCGCGAATGAAGAGCGCTCGTTCCCCTTTTGCACATGTGCGGACCCTTTCGCGTTTTAGGGGTGGAAGCGCTCGTTCCGAGCATTTTTCTTCCGCTGAGTCACATCGCTGCGCTTGTCTGGTCCTATTACCAAGCCAACAAAGGCGTGGGAGGGTTGCGAGCATCATCGGTCATCGGCGCTCGCGAATGAAGAGCGCCCGCTGCACTTCCTGCATACGTGCAGATCCTTCCGCGTTTTGGGGGTGGAAGCGCTCGTTCCGAGCGTTTTTATTCTGCTGAATCACCTAGCTGTGCTTGTGTGGTCCTATTTCCAAGCCAGCAAGGGCGTGGGAGGGTTTCGCCCATCATCGGTGATCGGCGCTCGCGAATGAAGAGCGCGCGCTGCACTTCGTGCACATGTGCGGATCCTTTCACGTTATTGGGATGCAAGCACCCGTTCCGAGCGTTTTTCTTCCGCCGGGTCACGTGGCTGCGCTTGTCTGTGCTTATTACCACTCCAGCAAAGGCGTGGGAGGGTTGCGAGCATCATCTGTCATCAATGCTCACTTCCTGCACTTCCTGCACATGTGCGGATCCTTCTACGTTTTGGGGCTGGAAGCGCTCGTTCCGAGTGTTATTCTTCCGCCGGGTAACGTGGCTGCGCTTTTCTGGGCCTATTACCAAGCCAACAAGGGCGTGAGAGGGTTGCGAGCATCATTGGTCATCGGCGCTCGCGAATGAAGAGCGCCCGCTGCACTTCCTGCACATGTGCGGATACTTTCGCGTTTTTGGTGATGGAAACGCTCGTTTCGAGCATTTTTCTTCCACCGGGTCACGTGATTGCACTTGTCTGTCCCTATTACCAAGCCAGCAAGGGCGTGGGAGGGTTGCGAGCACCATCGATCATCGGCGCTCGCGAATGAAGAGCGCCCGCTGCACTTCCTGCACATGTGCGGATCCTTCCGCGTTTTGGGACTGGAAGCGCTCGTTCCGACCTTTTTCTTCCGCCGGGTCACGTGGCTGCGCTTTTCTGGTCCTATTCCCAAGCCAGCAAGGGCGTGGGACAGTTGCGAGCATCATCCGTCATCGGCGCTCGCGAATGAAGAGCGCCCGCTGCACTTCCTGCACGTGTGCGGATCCTTAAGCGCTTTGGGGGTGGAAGCGCTCGTTCCGAGCGTTTTTCTTCCGGCGCGTCACATGGCTGCGCTTGTCTGGTCCTATTACCAAGCCAGTAGGAGCATGGGAGGGTTGCGAGAACCATTGGCCTTCGGCGCTCACGAATGAAGAGCGCCCGCTGCACTTTCTGCACATGTGCGGATCCTTCCGCGTTTTGGGGCTGGAAGCGCTCGTTCCGAGCGTTTTTCTTCTGCCGGGTCACGTCGTTGCGCTTGTCTGGTCGAATTACCAAGCCAGCAAGGGCGTGAGAGGGTTGCGAGCATCATTTGTCATCAACGCTCGCGAATGAAGGGCGCAAGCTGCACTTCGTGCACATGTGCGGATCCTTCCGCGTTTCGAGCTGGAAGCGCTCGTTTCGAGCATTTTCCTTCCACCAGGTCACGTGGCTGTGCTTGTATGGGCCAATTACCAAGCCAGCAAGGGTGTGGGAAGGATGTGAGCATCATCGGTCATTGGGGCTCGCGAATGAAGAGCGCTCGTTCCCCTTTTGCACATGTGCGGACCCTTTCGCGTTTTAGGGGTGGAAGCGCTCGTTCTGAGCATTTTTCTTCCGCTGAGTCACATCGCTGCGCTTGTCTGGTCCTTTTACCAAGCCAGCAAGGGCGTGGGAGGGTTGCGAGCATCATCGGTCATCGGCGCTCGCGAATGAAGAGCGCCCGCTGCACTTCCTGCATACGTGCAGATCCTTCCGCGTTTTGGGGGTGGAAGCGCTCGTTCCGAGCGTTTTTATTCTGCTGAATCACCTGGCTGCGCTTGTGTGGTCCTATTTCCAAGCCAGCAAGGGCATGGGAGGGTTGCGCCCATCATCGGTGATCGGCGCTCGCGAATGAAGAGCGCGCGCTGCACTTCGTGCACATGTGCGGATCCTTTCACGTTTTTGGGATGCAAGCACCCGTTCCGAGCGTTTTTCTTCCACCGGGTCACGTGGCTGCGCTTGTCTGGGCTTATTACCACTCCAGCAAAGGCGTGGGAGGGTTGCAAGCATCATCTGTCATCAATGCTCACTTCCTGCACTTCCTGCACATGTGCGGATCCTTCTACGTTTTGGGGCTGGAAGCGCTCGTTCCGAGTGTTATTCTTCCGCCGGGTAACGTGGCTGCGCTTGTCTGTTCCTATTTCCAAGCCAGCAAGGGCGTGGGAGGGTTGCGAGCATCATTGGTCATCGGCGCTCGCGAATGAAAAGCGCCCGCTGCACTTCCTGCACATGTGTAGATCCTTCCGCGTTTTTGGGGCTGGAAGCGCTCGTTCTGAGCGTTTTTCTTCTGCCGAGTCACGTGGTTGTGCTTGTCTGGTCCTATTACCAAGCCAGCAAGGGCATGGGAGGGTTGCGAGCATCATCGGTCATCGGCGCTCACGAATGAAGAGCGCCCGTTGCACTTCCTGCACATGTGCGTATCGTTCCGCGTTTTGGTGGTGGATGCGCTCGTTCCGAGCGTTTTTCTTCCGCCTGGTAACGTGGCTGCGCCTCTCTGGGCCCATTACCAATCCAGCAATGGCGTGGGAGGTTGTGAGCATCATTGGTCATCGGCGCTCGTGAATGAAGAGCGCACGCTGCACTTCCTGCACACGTGCGTATCCTTCCGCGTTTTGGGGTGGAAACGCTCGTTTCGAGAGTTTCTTCTTCTGCTTGGTCACCTGGCTGCACTTTTCTGGGCCTTTTACCAAGCCAGCAAGGGCGTGGGAGGGTTGCGAGCATCATCGGTCATCGGCGCTCGCGAATGAAGAGCGCCCGCTGCACTTCCTGCACATGTGCAGATCCTTCCGCGTTGTGGGTGTGGAAGCGCTCGTTACGAGCGTTTTTCTTTCGGCGGGTCACGTCGCTGCACTTGTCTATTCCTATTACCAAGCCAGCAAGGGCGTGGGAGGGTTGCGAGCATCATCTGTCATCAACGATCGCGAATGAAGAGCGCCTGCTGCACTTTCTGCACATGTGCAGATCCTTCCGCGTTTCGGGCTGGAAGCGCTCGTTTCGAGCATTTTCCTTCCGCCAGGTCACGTGGCTGTGCTTGTGTGGGCCTATTACCAAGCCAACAAGGGCGTGGGAAGATTGCGAGCATCATCGGTCATTGGGGCTCGCGAATGAAGAGCGCCCGTTCCCCTTTTGCACATGTGCGGACCCTTCCGCGTTTTGGGGGTGGAAGCGCTCGTTCCGAGCGTTTTTCTTCCGCCGAGTCACATCGCTGCGCTTGTCTGGTCCTATTACCAAGCCAGCAAGGGCGTGGGAGGGTTGCGAGCATCATCGGTCATCGGCGCTCGCGAATGAAGAGCGCCCGCTGCACTTCCTGCATACGTGCAGATCCTTCCGCGTTTTTGGGGTGGAAGCGCTCGTTTCGAGCGTTTTTATTCCGCTGGGTCACGTGGCTGCGCTTGTCTGGTCGTATTACCAAGCCAGCAAAGGCGTGGGAGGGTCGCGACCATCATCAGTGATCGGCGCTCGCGAATGAAGAGCGCCCGCTGCACTTCCTGCACATGTGCGGATCCTTTCACGTTTTGAGGATGCAAGCGATCGTTCCGAGCGTTTTTCTTCCGCCGGGTCACAAGGCTGCGCTTCTCTGGGCCTATTACCAATCTAGCAAGGGTGTGGGAGGGTTGTGAGCATCATTGGTCATCGGCGCTCGCGAATGAAGAGCGCCCGCTGCACTTCCTGCACATGTGCGGATCCTTCCGCGTTTTGGGGGTGGAAGCGCACGTACCGAGCGGTTTTCTTCCCGCGGGTTACGTGGCTGCGCTTGTCTGGTCCTATTACAAAGCCAGCAAGGGCGTCAGAGGGTTGCAAGCACCATCGGTCATTGGCGCCCGCGAATGAAGAACGCCCGCTGCACTTTCTGCACATGTGCGGATCCTTCCGCGTTTTGGGGCTAGACGCGCTCGTTCCAAGCGTTTTTCTTCCGCCGAGTCATGTGGCTGCGCTTGTCTGGTCCTATTACCAAGCCAGCAAGGGCGTGGGAGGGTTTCGAGCATCATCGGTCATCGGTGCTCGCGAATGAAGAGCGCCCGCTGCACTTCCTGCATACGTGCAGATCCTTCCGCGTTTTGGCGGTGGAAGCGCTCGTTTCGAGCGTTTTTATTCCGCTGGGTCACGTGGCTGCGCTTGTCTGGTCGTATTACCAAGCCAGCAAAGGCGTGGGAGGGTTGCGACCATCATCGGTGATCGGCGCTCGCGAATGAAGAGCGCCCGCTGCACTTCCTGCACATGTGCGGATCCTTTCACGTTTTGGGGATGCAAGCAATCGTTCCGAGCGTTTTTCTTCCGCCGGGTCACGTGGCTGCGCTTCTCTGGGCCTATTACTAATCCACCAAGGGCGTGGGAGGGTTGCAAGCATCATCGGTCATCGGCGCTCGCGAATGAAGAGCGGCCGCTGCACTTCCTGCACATGTGCGGATCCTTCCGCGTTTTGGGGGTGGAAGCGCACGTACCGAGCGGTTTTCTTCCCGCGGGTTACGTGGCTGCGCTTGTCTGGTCCTATTACCAAGCCAGCAAGGGCGTCGGAGGGTTGCGAGCACCATCGGTCATCGGCGCCCGCGAATGAAGAGCGCCCGCTGCACTTCCTGCACATGTGCTGATCCTTCCGCGTTTCGAGGGTAGAAACGCTCGTTTCGAGCGTTTCTTCTTCCGCTGGATCACGTGGCTGCGCTTTTCTGGGCCTTTTACCAAGCCAGCAAGGGCGTCGGAGGGTTGCGAGTACCATCAGTCATCGGCACTCGTGAATGAAGAGCGCCCGCTGCACTTTCTGCACATGTGCGGATCCTTCCGCGTTTTGGAAGCTCTCGTTCTGAGCGTTTTTCTTCCGCCGGGTCACGTGGCTGCGCTTGTCTGGTCCTATTACCAAGCCAGCAAGGGCGTGGGAGGGTTGCGAGCATCATCGGTTATCGATGCTCGCGAATGAAGAGCGTCCGCTGCACTTCCTGCACATGTGAATCCTTCCGCGTTTTGGGGGTGGAAGCGCTCGTTACGAGCATTTTTCTTGCGCCGCGTCACGTAGCTGCGCTTCTGTGGGCCTATTACCAAGCCAGCAAGGGCGTGGGAGGGTTGCAAGCATCATCGGTCATCGGCGCTCGCGAATGAAGAGCGCCCGCTTCACTTCCTGCACATGTGCGGATCCTTCCACGTTTTGGGGGTGGAAGCGCTCATACCGAGCGTTTTTCTTCCGCCGTGTCACGTTGCTGCGCTTGTCTGATCTTATTACCAAGCCAGCAAGGGCGTGGGAGGGTTGCGAGCACCATCGGTCATCGGCACTCATGAATGAAGAGCGCCCGCTGCACTTTCTGCACATGTGCGGATCCTTCCGCGTTTTCGGGGTGGAAGCGCTCGTTTCGAGCGTTTTTCTTCCGCCGGGTCACGTGTCTGCGCTTGTCTGGTCCTACTACCAAGCCAGCAAGGGCGTGGAAGGGTTGCGAGCACCATCGGTCATCGGCACTCATGAATGAATAGCGCCCGCTGCACTTTCTGCACATGTGCGGATCCTTCCGCGTTTTGGGGGTGGAAGCGCTCGTTCTGAGCGTTTTTCTTCCTCCGGGACACATGGCTGCGCTTGTCTGGTCCTTTTACCAAGCCAGCAAGGGCGTGGGAGGATTGCGAGCACCATCTGTTATCGACGCTCGCGAATGAAGAGTGCCCGCTGCACTTCCTGCACATGTGCGGATCCTTCCGCGTTTTTGGGCAGGAAGCGCTCGTTCCGAGCATTTTTCTTGTACCGGGTAACGTGGCTGCGCTTGTGTGGGTCTATTACCAAGCCAGCAAGGGCGTGGGAGGGTTGCGAGCATAATCGGTCATCGGCGCTCGCGAATGAAGAGCGCCCGCTGCACTTCCTGCGCATGTGCGGATCCTTCCACGTTTTGGGGGTGGAAGCACTCGTTCCGAGCGTTTTTCTTCCACCGGGTCACGTCCCTCCGCTTGTCTAATCCTATTTCCAAGCAAGCAAGGGCGTGGGATGTTGCGAGCACCATCGGTCATCGACGCTCGCGAATGAAGAGCGCCCGCTGCACTTCCTGCACATGTGCGGATCCTTCCAAGTTTTCGGGGTGGAAGCGCTCGTTCCGAGCGTTTTTCTTCCGCCGGGTCACGTGGCTGCGCTTGTCTGGGCCTATTACCAAGCCAGCAAGGGCGTGGGATAGTTGCGAGCATCATCGGTCATCGGCACTCGGGAATGAAGAGCGGCCGCTGCACTTCCTGCACATGTGCGGATCCTTCCGCGTTTTGGGGGTGGAAGCTTTCGTTCCTAGCGTTTTTCTTCCGCCGGGTCATGTGGTTGCGCTTGTCTCGGCCTATTACCAAGCAAGCAAGGGCGTGGGAGGGTTGCGAGTATCATCGGTCATCGGCGCTCGCGAATAAAGAGCGCCCGCTGCACTTGCTGCACATGTGCGGATCCTTCCACGTTTGGGGGTGGTAGTGCTCGTTCGGAGCGTTTTTCTTCCAAAGGGTCATGTGGCTGCGTTTGTCTGGTCCTATTACCTAGCCAGCAAGGGCGTGGGAGGGTTGCGAGCATCATCGGTCATCGACGTTCGCGAATGAAGAGCGCCCGCTGCACTTCCTGCACATGTGTCTCGGTGTCATGGGCTGAGTTTTATGGAAAACTGAGCACCATCTTGTAATTAACCTAGTATTTAATATAAAACGGTTTATCTTCATATGCGCTATTTGTTATGAGTTGTCAAACAGAGTTGCGCGGAAAACGAATAACGAAGCTGTGACTCAATGAATTGATGATGCAATGAAAGGCACACGATTATATAGCGAGACAACCTAGCTAGGCGGGAACCTCGGGAACCTCGGGAACACGAGGTTGGATGCAGGTTGGGCAAAGGAAAGCCGAAGGCGACGCGAGGTTGCTTCGGCAGCAAGCAAAGTGGCCGAATGAGGTTGGGTGCAGGTTGGGCAAAGGAAAGCCGAAGACGACGCGAGGTTGCTTTGGGGTTGTACGCGGTTGAGTAAACCCCAGTAAGGACAAGGGTTTTTCCTTACACTACTAGCCTAATTGAACCAGCCACAACAACGGATATTGCAGCTGGCATTGGGGAAATGTGCAGCCTTCACAGCATGAATTCGGACGCTCACAGCATTTTCCCTCTCTCGGAGCCGTTTTCGCGCCATTCCATCCATGTCCTCCTGCCCACCCACGAGCTCTGATAAACTCTCATTCTGCGGTAGTCGAAATCCTCTGGCGAACGAGACGCTAAACGTGTGTTATTCGTCATAATAGCGAGACAAGGCGAGGCGAGCCGCGGTATGGCTTATCGCGTTGTTCTGCTGTCGCTTATCCTCGCAGCACTTGTGTCGCATAGCGTCGCCGACGACTCGTCCGACGTCGTCGAGCTGACGCCGAACAATTTCGGCGATTTCGTGGGAACGGAAAAGGCGGTGTTCGTGAAATACTACGCGCCATGGTAGATGACGCTTTGGCAAATTATCGATTCAAACGCTGTTCATGTTACGCATCCCCCCGTGATAGACCGACTGCTTGCATTCAGTCTCCCTTAAAACCTTCTCTTCAGCCTTCCATTCAGTCTCCATTCCAGGCTCGATTGCCTCGCTTATTCTCCCATCCGCCTTGTGACTTTTCTCCTCCCATTGTCGGTGCTGCCAGGTGCGGCCACTGCAAGAAGCTGGCTCCGGACTACGAGAAACTCGCCACGGCCTTCAAGAAGACCAAGTCGGTGGTCATCGCCAAGGTGAGCCCTTGAGAAGCCATGGATCATAGGGGTCTCATATGGGAGGGGTCAATGGAAGGTGTTTCAAACGTGAATGTGCGGCCACTGCAAGAAGCTGGCTCCGGACTACGAGAAACTCGCTTCGGCCTTCAAGAAAACAGAGTCGGTGGTGATTGCTAAGGTGAGCTCCTGATACATCCAGAACGGGAGGCGTCTCCACTGCACGAATGGCAAGCAGATGTGCAGCGAGTACAGGTGAAGCGAATGGCCTTTTTCAGAGTAGAGACGCCTCCCATTGACCCAGAAGCGATATGTCTCTCATGGCAGGTGGATTGCGATGCATACAAGGAGATGTGCAGCGGCCACAGGGTGCTGTGCTACCCGTCTCTAGTGGCCCTTTTAATTGACTCAAAAGCCAGCTTCTTCTTACCGCAGGTGGACTGTGACGCGTACAAGGAGATGTGCAGCGACTACAGGGTGCGCGGCTACCCCACTCTCAAGTGGTTTCCCGCTGGCACTGATATCCCAGATGAGTGAGTGCGTAGAGGGGCGGAGTTGGGGGGGTTGGTGTGTGGGTTGGGGGGGTTGGGGGAGGCTATGAGGGGGTTTGGGTGTTTGCGCTTTATTACGTGACAATTCGGATTTTCTCTCGTTCTTGACTGGCACGTGCACCTGGATGGTTGCATTGCATGATTGCATGGTTACGTGTTTGCATGGCATGGTCGCATGATTGCTCTTGGTCGAAACAACTTGACGGTACCTGATGTCTCGTGGATGCTCCAGTGCTCTTACCCTCCTCTTCTGATATGATTCTTTTCTCCGTCTCCGTCCCCCTATCTCTCCCTTTCACTCCCTCCAGCTATGACGGGCGCAGGGAGGCTGCAGGCATGGTGACATGGGTGAATGAGAAGCTGGGTGCGTGAATCATAAGCATCTGGGTGGGTGAAATGAAGTTGGGTGGGTGTTTGCGGATTTAGTGTATGCTAAAAAGTGTCGGGTTGAGTAGGGGAGTTTGTCACCTACCGATTTGGCACCGGGTTGAGTGGGGACGGATTCGGAAGTTTGCCAGCTAGCTTGCCGGCCCCCACATCCCACGTTCTTTCCATGCAGGCACGAATGTGCATGTGTCTGACACCGCGTCACACCTAGTCACACCTGGTCACACCTGGTCACACCTGGTCACGCCAGGTCACACCTGGTCACACCTGGTCACACCTGGTCACACCTGGTCACACTTGGTCACGCTTGGTCACACCTGGTCACACTGGTCACACCTGGTCACACCTGGTCACACCTGGTCACAACTGGTCGACCTCACTCCGGCCTCCTTATGCCATTTTTCTGAACCGCAACAAGCACTATCTCATTTTCTCTCATCCCCACATCACCTCATCACCACATCCCACCCATGCAGGCATGTGTGTGCGTGTGCCTGTGGCCGTGTCTCACGTGGTGGACCTCATGCCTGCCACCTTTGATGAGGTCGCTCTAGACCCCACCAAGCATCGTCCCACAGCTTCCCATCCCCACACCCACTCATCCCCACTCCCTCCACTCCCTCGCAACCCCTTCTCATCCCCTCGCCAACATGCAGGCACGAGTGTGCGTGTGCCTGTGGCCGTGTCTCACGTGTTGGACCTCACGCCCGCCACCTTCGATGTCATCGCTCTGGATCCCACCAAGCACGTGCTTGTGGAGTTCTATGCCCCCTGGTGTGGCCATTGCAAGCAACTCGCCCCAGTAAGATCCTTGCCCCTGCATCGTGCCTGCAAGTAGAGCTCACAATTGACTGTAGTGCCAACTATTTCCTGAGTCAGAAGCCACCTTTAAAACTATAACTCTGCACCCCACAAAGCACGTCCTGTGGAGTTTTGCGCGCCGTGTTGTGGCCACTGAAAGCAGCTCGCGTTTGTAAGAACTTCGCCCCTGTGAGTCATTGTTTCACCACTTCGCCCCTGTGAGTCATTGTTTCAACACTTCGCCCCTGTGATTCATCGTTTCACCACATGCACCTCCATCAACCCCACCCGTCAATTCAGTACCCAACCCCATCCTCCAGAATATTCGCACGTTCTTTCTCTCTCCACCTTCCACTCTCTCAAAGTTGCTTCGTGAGGCTTCCCTCGTTCTCCCACCTTTCACGAGATCATCCAACGCGAGCAATCTCAACATGCGCTCGTCTTTCAATCCATTTTTGTTGTGCCTCGCCTGCGTATCTGTCTGCTGCTGCAGATATACGAGCAGGTGGCAGAGGCATTCAGGCTGGAGAGCAACGTGGTGATCGCCAAGGTGGACGCTGACCAGCACCAGGGGCTCAAGGACAGGTGCGTGCAGTGGAGAGAGGGTATATCTCGGCTTCAAGTGTCCGCCCAGGTCAGCACTTGTTGGTGATTCGACTCAATGCTCTTGCCAAGTCTCGTCAAGGTGGATGCTGACAAGCACCAGGAGGTCAAGGACAGGTGCGTGGCTTGGCATGGAGAGATGGTACTTTTGGAGCGTCTCAAAAGTGGCGGACGTGTTCAGGCTGGAGAGCAGTGTGATTATCGCAGAGGTGGAGGTTGAAGAGGAGCAGTAGCTCAAAGACAGCTGCGTGATCTGTGAGTAAGCTCATAACGGTCGCTTTTTCTCGCTTTTTCTAGTCGCTTTTTTTTTTCTCTCATGCAGCATGGTGAGTCAATGCGAATATCATCCAACGCCTACATTCTTTTACTCAAACAGCATCATGTTTACATCAATCCATACGGCTTTCCCACCACCAGGTTCGCCATATCAGGCTTCCCCATGCTCAAGTGGTTCCCAGCAGACAGCTTCGGGACAGATGCCTTTGACTCCACTCAAAAGCCATACAGTGATGTAACTCGGTGCATTCTTCAATCCATACGCCTCTCCCACCCCCTCCAGGTTCGCCATATTAGGCTTCCCCATGCTCAAGTGGTTCCCAGCAGACAGCTTCGGGACAGATGCCTTTGACTCCACTCAAAAGCCATGCAGTGATGTAACTCGGTGCATTCTTCAATCCATATGCCTCTCCCACCCCCTCCAGGTTCGCCATATTAGGCTTCCCCATGCTCAAGTGGTTCCCAGCAGACAGCTTCGGGACAGATGCCTTTGACTCCACTCAAAAGCCATGCAGTGATGTAACTCGGTGCATTCTTCAATCCATATGCCTCTCCCACCCCCTCCAGGTTCGCCATATCAGGCTTCCCCATGCTCAAGTGGTTCCCAGCAAGTGGGGCAGAGGGGGGAGGGCAGGAAGGGGAGGACTACAGTGGGGAGAGGGGGCTGAAGGAGCTGGTGCGGTTTGTGAATGAGCGCGCCGGTACCAGCAGGACCATCAAGGGCGGCCTCACCAGTGGGGTGAGTTGGGAGGGTGGGACGTCGGGGGGAGGGGAAGTGGGGGAGTGGGGAATTGGGGAAGTGGGAAGATGGGAACTCATCGGCGCAGTCAGTTGTGAGGGGGCACACCAGTAGGCAGCGTGCCAGGTGGCAGGATGGGAAGTGGGGGAGGAGGATTGCATGAGGAGGGGTGCTGTGCTGGTGGAGCTGGTGCGGTTTGTGAATGAGCGCACCGGCACCAGCAGGACCATCAAGGGCGGCCTCACCAGCACGGTGAGTTGAGAGGGCGCTGTGAGGGTGGGGGCTCACCATCAGGCACCAGTGCCGCTTTCTCTCCCCTTTAGGCTCCCCTTTTTCTCCTTCTGCTGCTTGCCGATGCGCACTGGCTGCTGTCTCTCGCTCCGCTGCTTGCTTGTGCAGGCTGGTCGCATAGAGTCTCTGGACAGAATTGCACGCACATTCCTGGAAGCTTCGGCTCAAGAAAAGGCAGGCCTGATGGCAGAGGCAGAAGCAGTGGCTGTGCCAGCGAGTGGGAAAAGGTGAGATAGGATGGCACTGTGATGCATGGCACTGTGATGCATGGCACTGTGATGCATGGCACCGTGGACAAGAGCCGTTGCAAAAACCAATAGTCAGACATTTCAAGAACCACTCATTCACCCGCATTCCCCCCTCATTTCTTGCAGGCATGCGGAGCTGTACCTGAAGGTGATGCGGGGTGTGGTGGACAAAGGGAATGGGTATGTGGAGAAGGAGATTACCCGCCTCTCCAAAGTGCTTGACGGGGTGGGTACTGTGCCAGCCTGGCATGCATGTAGTTTTATTTTGGAGAATCCTCTATCGTGGCCATTGTTTGCCATATCATTTGATGTTTCCAGTCCAGTGGTTGTGCTTGCACAACCTCAATCTGGATTGCGAAGTGGCATGTTGGCTAAACCTACACCATTGGACTTATGGCTGCTTGGTTCATGGCTGTTCTGTGGCAGGATTTGAAGCTTGAAAAGGCAGATGATTTCACCATTCGGAGGAATATCCTGTCAGCGTTCGTCCCCAGTGCTGGTAGAGCATCCAAGTAGTGGACGCGATTAGCCCATGTGTATTTTTTCATATCAATGGTCAGAACTGCTGGCTGGACGTTTTGTTAGAGTGGTGCATTCTAGGAGGAAACAATCATATTCGGGTTTATATATATTAAAGCTTTTCTAACATAGATGCTTTTGCTGACGCTCATGTGCACGAGCCTGAAGCCTGTGATATGCCGTACCGTACATAGCACGTCTAGTTCTTCAAAGAGACATTTAATATAACAGCAATACATTAGAACAACTCAAATTACGGGCGTCTTTGTTATTGCCATGCCTAACGTATTGTTTATACTACCTCTACATAGTATTGTGATTCTTCTGCTGAAGTGCGTATACTTTCCTAGCAAGAGCTACTTTGACGAGAGCGCATTGGCGCGAAGTTAGATTTCGCTGGGGGCCTTTCGCGTCACCCGTCGATTTATCACCATCGCTTGAAACCACCTCGCCGTTTTCGCTATCCTTCGTGACGCTTGGGGCAGCGCCGTTCTTTCGTTCTGCTTCGAGTTTCGCTGCCATCAACTTTCTTCGCATACGGAACTTCGCGGCCTGAAGGGCTCGCGCACTCATCCCGTTCGTCGGTATCGCGGGTAACATGCCGGCCGTTGGATCGTTGCATGGTGCTGGTGGCAACATTGAGGTCCCATTGCAGGGCATGGATTGCTGAGGAGCTGACTGCTGTAGGGTCCATTGCTGTGATCCATTGGCATTTGACTCAGATTCCTGAAACCAATTCAGAAACAATCATGGAGCAGGAAAGGCAGAGTGAGTTCAGAGCTTGTGACGTAGTAACTGAGAGCTTTCAGTACCAACAGAGACTGGAAGAAGGTGAGAGAAGATGTTCGTAATCTTGAAAGAAGGGGATGGTTAATGAGTTGGTTCTTACCACTTGTGGTGAAGCTTGGCTCTGGGTGCTTGAACTCCTGGTAAGTCCTAGCTGTTGGGTGGTGTTCTCACCCACCGCTTCCTGCACGCACACAAAAGCCAATGTGTAAAAGGTTAGAAACGATTCAAGTTCGTACTGTTGCGCCAAACTCGTGACAGATTTGGACAAATCGACTTACAGAGATCCGAGACATCAGTGCCTTCACGTAGTCAATAACTTCAAGCAGCATTGATGCAGTGTCTCCCTGCATCAGACAACAATACGATAACACGAATGGAAGGGAAACATTTTAGCCAGGGATTCCGTTTCTGCATATCTTGTAAGGCTGAAGACTCGCATCAGGTAAAACGAGAAAAAGATGTGAATTTCAGGACTCACACACACCTTGCTGCTGTTAGGGACGAGATCCACGAGCACTTTCAACCGCTGGTTCATGTCATGCCTCCTCTTCCTCGCAGCAGAAGCAGCCGGGTTCTGCACAAACGACCTCTTCCGTCCCACTATCACCCCTCCTTCATCATCCTCACCGTCCTCCACAGCTCCATCTTCCCCCAAGTCATCCTGGAACGCCTGGTTACCACTCTCCTTCAGAGAGCTGCTTCCAGTCAATCCGCCTGCTCGGCTCCCGGCCTTGCCTGGCTCCTCCTTCACTTGCACCTCCGCTTTCGCCTTCACATTTTTCGCATCAGCTGCAGGAGCCTCTGCCTTCACTGCACCAGCAGAAGTGCCAGCAGCACCAGCAGCAGACGCAGCGGCTGCAGCAGTGGTACCACTGCGAGATCCCTTAGTCGATGGCTCGTTCAACACCACCCCATCACTGTCGTCGCCAGTCTCCAATCCCAGCTGCTCCTGCTCTCTGCAGGTCAGATCAACCGGCCCAGCTGAAGCAGGAGCAGAAGCAGAAGCAGTAACAGGCGAAGCTTGCCTGGTTGTCGCCTCGCAAGCGTCTTCAGACTTGATCCTTTTCACTGCTGGAGGCTGGGCCCGTGATGACGTGGCCTTTCCACCGGCGCTGAGTGGCTCCTCTGCCTTCCGCTTCGCCCCTCCAGATGACGTTGGCTTTTGAGCAGGCTGCTTGGGGGCCGGTGCAGGAGGAGCAGAGACGGTTCCTTGGGGCAAACTGCAGCCACGAGACTGGCTGTTCTGCCTCTGCAGTTGAGATTGCTGCGGCATGCGTGGCTGCTGCGGCGGCTGCTGCTGCGACTGCTGCGGCTGCTGCTGCTGCAGCTGAGGCTGCTGTGGGTGCGGTTGCTGCTGAAACGCAGGGGGTACCCGTGGTACTGCCTGCTGCTGCGGCTTCAGTAACTGATTCATCGGCTGGGGTGGCATGGCTGGCTGTTGCTGGGGAAGATGCTGCTGTGCCTGGAACTGAGGTTGACGAACGTAATTGCTGTCATTGCGGCTATTGATGCCGACATGTTGCTGTTGCTGTTGATGTTGCGGCTGTTGCTGAGCAGCAGGAGGGCCGGCCTGCCATTGCTGCTGCGGCTGGCAGGGCTGGGAGTATGGCTGCTGCTGCTGCTGCTGCGGCTGCTGCGACTGCTGGTGCGACTGCTGCTGCTGGTGCTGGGGGTGAGAGGGGCAAATGCTTTGTTGCTGCTGCACGCGCTGCTGTGTCTGGAGTTGCGGCTGCGCTTGGTTGTGCTGCGGGTGCTGGTGCTGCTGGCTGTGGTACGGACAGGCTGAGTTGTTGTGCTGATGGTGGTGCTCCTGGCGTCCTTGTGCGTGGGAGGAGGTGGATTGCTGGTTGACTTGCGGAGGCATCTGGTAGTGCGGAGGAGGGCCGTGGTTCTGATGCTGATGCTGATGGTGTTGCAGTTGCTGGAACTGTTGCTGGGGAGGCTGTTGATTCTGCTGTTGGTACGGCTGCGGCTGGCGTTGCTGGTGCATGGGTGGCGCGTGCTGCTGTGGCTGCTGTAGCTGCAGCTGATGGGAGGACGAACAGCTCAAGTGGATCGCCTTCGGCTGCTGCTGCTGCTGCGGCGGCTGCTGCTGATTCTGGTTATGGTTGTGGTTCTGGTGTTGGTTGAGCACTTGGCCTTGCTGCGGCATGGGCTGCACCATTGCAGGGGCGGAAACACCGCCGCCTACTTGCGCGGCAGGGGGAACGGGCGCGCGTCGGTTCATCACCAGCAGCGGCATCGTCAGGCGCAAGGGCGCGGCGGATTGCGCGGACGACGCGGAAGGCGCAGGCGCGGAGAGAACGCGCGGGGGCGGGGGAGGGCCGGCGGAGGAGGAGCCGAGCAGAGGGCCAGAGGAGGAGGCGGTGAGGAGGTGGGAGGATTGGTAGGAGGAGGAGGGGGCAGCAGGGTAGACAGACGGCGGGCGAGTCACGCACGCTCCGGCTGAGACAATTGTAGCAGTAGCAGTAGGAGCAGCTGCTGTATCCATACTCAGGGTACCAGCACTGGTGTTGTAGCCATTGCTTAGGGGCGGTGACATAGCGGTGTTGTTGCTTGGCTGCGACCACGTGGCGGCAGACGCGTCCACGTCAGCGTCGTTCATCAACGACGCCAGGTCCTTGGGCAGCATCATCTGGCCGGACAGCCGTCTGTCGCACGGCAGGCCGTCAAGAACCAAGCTGTCGAGAGCCGCGTCGCCGTCTGGAGACGACGAGAGGAAATCGCGAACCACGTCCGACTCCTGCTGCTGCTGCGTCTGCTGCATTTGCTGATACCCCCGGCTCTGCTGTTGCTGCTGGTACTGCTGCTGTGGCTGCTGGTGTTGGTAGTGCTGCTGCTGGTGGTACTGCTGTTGGGACTGCTGCGGCTGCTGGAGCTGCGGCGGCGACGGCAGGGGCTGCTGCTGCTGCTGCTGCTCCATGTCGAAGAAGAGCGACATGTCGGACGCCTCCGCGGGGTCCGCGCGCATGTGCGCGCCTTCCCCGGGCGTCGCGCAGAATCCGTGCTGCCCCGCCAAGCCCTGCTGTTGCTGTTGACCCGCCATCCCGTATTGCTGCTGTGGCTGCTGCTGCTGCGCGCCAAGCATGCTCTGCACGGTGCCAGCAGGCATGGTCCGAGAACTCGACGCTTCCAGCATTCGTGCGTTGCTGAACGCCACTTGCTGCTGCTGCTGCTGCTGCTGCGGGTACTGCGGCATCTGGAAGCACTGCCCCTGCCCCTGCGCCTGCGCCTGCGCCTGGGGCTGCTGCTGCTGCTGCTCCGCCACTCCGTTCCACAGCAGCGGCGGGGAGTCCACGAACAGCCCCAGCTCCGCATCCAGCGACACCGCCACGCGCGCAAGCTGGTCGGGGGACCGCTTCCCCGCCTCGTCCTTCGCGGGGGTTACGGGGGTCCACGGCTCCGCCGCTCCGCCCGCCTGCGCCAGCCGCCGCATCAGGTTCTCGCGGGTTGCGCGCGCCGTTGCTCCGCCGGACGGGGTCATGAGCGCGCCCTTTTGCGCCAGTCCCCGCTCCGTGGGGCAGCGGCTGCGCGGACGGGAGAATCCCGCGCTTGGCACCTGCGGCGTGCTGAAATTGCCCTCGCTGTTGTCACACCCCGGCGTTGTCACCTCCACTGGGTCCGAACTTGCTGGCACAGGGGGCGCCTTTTCCGGCGTGAGATACGCAACGGCTGGGTCCTTCATCTCCATTTCTTCTCCGCCGCTTCCGCCGTCCGCCTGCTCCGCCTCGTCGTGCCCCGCGGAAGCCGCAAGCAGATCGTCGCCGTCGCCGTCGCCGGAGAGCAGCTCGCCGCAGTCGACGATCGGCTCTGCGAACAGATTGTCACACAGCTGCCACGACGACCCGCCGAGCGTCGCCCCGCCGCCGTTGTTGCTCGCCTGGCCTTCGGAGAAAAGCGCCGATGTGAGATCGGATGCGTCGGGTTGCGGGGAGATGCGGAGGTTAAGGCTCCCCACCATGTCCTCCTCCTCCCCCCTCTGCGCGTCTTGGTACAGCATCACACACTCCCCCGCTCCGCTCGCCGCCGACGACGGGTCGAACTCGCTGCTACCGAAGTTATCGTCCTCGAGAAGATCTCGCCGTACGTTGAGATGATCCGACGGCTGGTGGCTGTGATGGTGGGTGTAGTCCGACTGTTGCTGCTGCTGCTGCGATTCGTCTCCGTCGGATGCGTCCAGTGGAAGGAACCCAGAAGCTTCGTGGTCCAGCCCGTGCATGGCGTCTAGGGAGGTCCATAAGGGAGGCGCGGGGCTCGTCTGCTGAGCGAACATCCCGCCGTTATATCCGCCGCTATAGCCGCCGTTATCGTCGGCCACAGGTGATTCCTCCATTAGCGGAAGCATGGCAAGTTGCGCCATGGATGAGTGTTATCTCCTATGAATATCGCTATTGCCGTGGTCGTGGATCGGCAGTGGTTTTCTATATAATAATAGTACTAACAACTATGGAAACTAACGCTGTCAGTAGGTGCCGGCAACTACTCGCCGTAGACGAAATGGCGTTACTAGTGGGATTAGCCGTGTTGGGCGCTATGGCGGCCTGGACACAAGGAGGGTAGACTGCAGCTACGATAACGCTCTACGGACGGACGTACATCTGCTTCGTCCCATGCAACAAAGCAGAAGTGTCGGCGCTATCTGATAATCAGCTCATGCTTCTACGAGCTCCTACCGCCATCTACCAACATCCTTTTCGTGACGACTACTACAAACTGATTTCGAGTTTGGTAAGTCTTCGGCGCCCAGCCCCACCTCACGGCCCGCCCTCCAAATCTTGTTTCCTTCCGCCCGTTGGACGGATTTTCGTTGGGATGGAAATGCTTTCGGGCGAGTCGAGTCGAGTCAAATCGATTTTTGTTGCTGCGCTGCTGCCCCACCTGCTGCCCAGATCCTCTGTTGCCTCAACCCGGAGGTGCCTGCTGCCCAATCTGCCTGGAGAAAATCGAAATGTTGGTTGGGGGGCGTTGAAATTTGACGTCGAAATTTCTCACCCAGTGGAAAGGCGCAAATTGAAAACCGCGCCGCCCCCTCAGATTTCAATTTTTGCCGCAGCCGATTTTTCACAACCGCGGCATTCGTGTTCCCGCGCTTACCGCGCGTCGGGCGTGCGAAGCCGCACGAATATTAGGCCATCCATCAACACCTAACCACCTTTCCCACTCCCGTTTTCGCAGCCGTTACCCGCAGTCACATGGCCTTCGGGCATCGCATCATCGCATGCGTCGACAGAACACACGCATCGCACCCAATGGCATGAGAAACAGGGTGTCATCAACGGCAGCCGTCCAACAAACCCATCATAAAGACCGACATCCCAAACCCATCATAACTCAGGACAAACATTTCATTCTTTATAGATGGCCTCCCTTCCAGCAATCAGATCCTTGAACTGCGGATCAGATTGATTACCCTAACATCAAACTGTAAATATATAATGCAACCTTTCTGTTTCAGCCAGCTAGTATTTGATCAGGCTAGTGCTTGACATTCGTGCTCTTATTTTCTTTTTTTGTAGCCAAAAACTATCCAGAGGGTAATAAGTTGCTTAGTTTCATAACAATAGCAGTCCAATAACAGCTCCTCAAGGCATTCTAGAAATCTTTACAGAACCCCTATGTTTCGAAAGTCTGTATTAACATACGCGTGTAATCTATTTCACTGTTTCCCCTTTCCATTTCGAGATGCAGCTTCTAGAAGCCAGGCTGCTTTTAGCCAATAGCGGATAAGGAGCATCAGGACTCAGCACGCGCCTCGATCGGGACTCGTCTTGAATTTCGTCTTGGAAGGCAGGTTGCGAGGCTACCTATGTTATAGCGAGGATATCGACTTCGGCTCAAAATCGAACAAGAGTTCTAAACCGTCCGACACATTCCACCTCCCCCACCGAGCACGACAAAAAGACTGCGCCCCCCTCTCCTCCTCCGCTGCTGGGCTTGGCGGGGTGATGGTGGGTGGAGTATCGAGTACGATACTGTACTGTTGCTGAACTTCACTGACGGTCCCACATTTCTCCGCACCCCATGAAAGTAGTAACTCTTCCTTCCGTCCTGGTTCCTTCATTCACTAGTTCCGGAGTATTTATATAGAAGCCGTAGCGCCGCCGTCGTGACACTTTCCTTTCGCCGCTCCGTGCGTGACGGTAGCCGTCGAGTCCGCGATCATAATGGCCAGGCCGCGACTCGTCACTGGCGGATCTCCGCCAATCGCAATCGCTGCGCTTGTTCTGCTGACAGCATTGCTGCTCGCAGTGCCGCGATCGGCGGCGGACGGCGCGGCGGACTCGGACGTGCTGGAGCTGACGCCTGCGAATTTCTACGACCACGTGGGAGGCGACTCGGTCGTGTTCGTGAAGTTCTACGCACCCTGGTGCGTCCTTTGAGACGACTCAAAACACGGCGACTTTTGAGACGCCTCAAAACACGGCGACTTTTTAGACGCCTCAAAACACGGCGATTTTTGAGACGCCTTATAACACGGCGACTTTTGAGACGCCTCAAAACACGGCGACGTTTGAGACGCCTCAAACACGGCGACTTTTGAGACGTCTCAAAACACGGCGACTCGGTCGTGCTCGTGAAGTTCTACGCTCCTTGGTGCGTCCCGCCCGTGAAGGTGACGTGCTGTAACTCATGATGACGTCATCTCCGTTCTCGTCTCTGTAAACGGACCGCTGCGAATCTTTTGCAGGTCGATGTTACAATGCAGTGGTAACCAGTGCATCCCATCTGCATTTCTAACCCGCGCAATCAAACGAGCCATCGGCTGGGCTTGCGGGTTTTTTTTCAGAAAAAATGTTTCAACCCATTAAAAATGTACACAAATAGCGTTCTTCGCTTCACTAAATTTACACCTTAGTTGGCTCGCGTTTCCGCTACGTCGCAACTGGAATTCGCATTTCGCAAACCTGTTTTCGCAGGTGCGGGCACTGCCAGCGCCTGGCGCCGGATTGGGAGAAGGTGGCGACGGCATTCAAAGACTCTGACGCCATCCGCATCGCCAAGGTGCGTCGCATTGCGTCGCCGAGGTGAGTCGCATGGCGTCGCCAAGGTGAGTCGCATCGCGTCGCCAAGGTGTGTCCATTGCGTCGGTGCGTCGCAGCGCGTCGCCAAGGTGCGTCGCATCGCGTCGCCAAGGTGCGTCGCATCGCTTCGCCAAGGTGCGTCTCATTGCTTCGCCAAGCTTCGTCGCATTGCGTCGCCAAGGTGCGTTGCATTGCGTCGCCAAGGTGCGTCGCATCAAATCGTCAAGGTGCATCGCATTGCATCGCCAAGGTTGAACGCGCCTCACGAATCCCCTTCCCCGCCGTCCTTTCCCCTTCCGCCTCCCCCCAACCCTCCCCGCCTCCCCCCCTTGTGCGCGTGCAGGTGGACTGCCAGGCGCACGCGGAGCTGTGCACCAACCACGAGGTCCGCGGATACCCCACGCTCAAGTGGTTCCCCGCTGCTGGCCAGGGGGGCCCGGAGGAGTGAGTGTTGGTGTGCTGAGGGTGTGATGGGGTGTGATGGGGTGTGATGGGGTGTGATGGGGTGTGATGTTAAACTCAGTACAATGGAATCCGTTTTTAGTCAATTCACAAAAGGCTATACCACGCTCATATGCTTCCCTGCTGCTGCCCAGGGAGGGGCGGCGGAGTGGGTGTTGTGCTGTCCGGTGCTGTGCGGTGCTATATGCTTGGAGCTTATCTGTCATGCTATACTCATTCTCTATCCGCCACGCGCCCTCTCTCCTAACCCAGCATGCCCCCCACTCGTCCACGTGGAGCTTACGTGGAGCTTATCTTATCCCGTTCCCCAATCCTTGCCATTCCACACTGTGCCATGTCATCCCACGCCACGTCATCCCATGCCACGTCATGCCAGCTATGGAGGAGACAGGAAGGCCAACGTTTTCGTGGATTTTATCAACAGTCGACTCGGTGAGTCGGCAGCAGGCTTAGGGAGTGTTTGGCAGGCTTGGTGACTGGGCTTGGGGAGTGGGCTTGGGGATTGGGCTTGGGGAGTGGGCTTGGGGAGTGGGCTTGGTGAGTGGTTGAGCAGTTTGAGGCGTATTGCCTGGCGAGTGGGCGGTGCAGGATGCGTGGTTACAAAAAACGACAGGCAAGAACAATATGTGTGCTGCTGTGGTGTGGTTGGCGCGTTCCTTCCCCAACCTCCACTCCCTTCGCTGCCTGAAATCCCTCTCCACCGGACCCCATCTCCCTCCCCCTCCCCCTCCCCCTCCCCCTCCCCCTCCCCCTCCCCCTCCCCCTCCCCCTCCCTCTCCTCCCTCTACCGTGTATCTCCACCACTCCTCTCCTCCCATCCATGCAGGCACCAAGGGCAGGGTGGAGGCGGAGCAGGAGTCGCGGGTGATGGAGATGACCACGTGGGCCTTCCCCTCGGTCATGCTGGATGACACCAAGCACCTCTTCACCTACTACTATGACGCTGCGTGAGTGTAGTCAGGGGTTGAGTTGGGTTATGAGTGGTTATGAGTGGTTATGCTGGACGACACCAAGCACCTCTTCACCTACTACTATGATGCCGCGTGAGTGGTGGGGTTTCGTGTTAGTGAACGCATCAAGAGTGAGTGAGTGAGTGAGTGAGTGAGTGAGTGAGTGAGTGCGGTCAAGAGGGTTTGGGGACACTGTTATACAAACGAGTTGCAGACGAATGAGACCAAGCGCCCTTTGCTTACTACTATGATACTGTGTGTATGAAGAAGTGTTTTGAGACGTCTCAAAACATTGCTTACTACTATGATACTGTGTGTATGAAGAAGTGTTTTGAGACGTCTCAAAACATTGCTTACTACTATGATACTGTGTGTATGAAGAAGTGTTTTGAGACGTCTCAAAACATTGCTTACTACTATGATACTGTGTGAGGGCATTCAAGGAGGCAACACATCAAGGGTTGATTAAAAGTAAGAGATTGTGTGGTTATGTTTTGATGACACGAACCACCTGTAAAAACTCACAACCGGTTATGTTTTGAGACGTCTCAAAAACTCACTTATTACATATGACACGAACCACCATTTGTTTACAACCGATATGCTGTTTGAATGGCGGGGTTTGAGGGATTGACATTATGTATGCGTGCTTATACCAATGCCCTTTCACACACTTGTACTCACACTCTCAAACTTGCTCACATGCGCTTGCACACATTCGCTGGCGCTTCCCGTCTTTTAAATTTCCCCTCTCCTAACACTCCGCGCTCCTTTTCCCACTCTGTCCTCTCTCACTCTCGACTTCCTCACCTCCCCCATCTCTCTTCCCGCTCTCCTCTTCACCTCTCCCTGTTCCCCCTCTCACATCACAGGTGCAAGCCATGCAGGGAGATGACAAAGGTGAGCGTTTCATTTTATTACACCCTTTGATTTATCGGGCCTTTCGTTTCATTGCACCCTTCGATTCTTGTACCCCTTGTTTCTTGCATCCTTCGTATCATTTCCCCTCCCCTGCCACACCTCCCTCCTCCAGCCTCCCCCCTCGCGTATGAACGGCGAGGAAACTGCAGCAGCATGGCATTGGATTGGCTTTGTCCAGTGCCACTCCATTTCTTTTCTTTTTTTCTTTGGGTTGATTTTGAGAATTCTCAAATCAACCGCAGGGGCATGGCATTGGATTGGTCTTGTCCAGTGCCACTCCTCGTGTTTCCCATCGCCCCCTGCCATGTCACTCCCCCTCCTGCATGCCCTTCCCTCCCATGCTCTTCCCCTCCCCCGCCCACTCTCCCCATGCTCTTCCCCTCCCCTTGGGGCACAGACGGTGGAGAAGCTAGCGAATATATTCAAGGGAGAGGAGAGCATTGTGTTCGCCAAGGTGGATGCGGACAACAACGGCATGCTCGCACACAGGTGCGGCGTGCTGATGTGGCAGATAGGCATGCTGATGTGGCAGATAGGCATGCTGATGTGGCAGGTGGCATGCTGATGTGGTAGAGATATGCATGCTGATGTGACAGGTGGGGAATGCTGATGTGGCAGCGGGAGGGGAGGAAGGGCAAACCGTGACGGGAGTGGGGCAGGAGGGTATGAGGCAGGGGGCAAAGGTGGGCAGGGTGTCAGTCAGGCTGTCAGTGTGTGTCTCGTGGCCATCAGGGTCGGACAGCGGAGGAGAGGACCTCAAAGGCGCTCACCATAGTTACCGCTCCCACTGTCCGGCATCTCTCCAATTCTGTTCCCTGCTATCCTGTTCCCGGCTCTCCAATTCCCACCCGCACAGGTTCAAGATCACAGAGTATCCATTCTTCAAGTTCTTCACCAGGACCAACAAGTACGGGGCAGACCTCAAGGAGGCTCGTTCTTGCCACCCTGCCCGCCCTCTGCTATCGCTCCCATGCACCATGCCACCCTGCTTCTCTGCTTCCGCCCTGCCTCCCCCCTGCCTCCCCCCCAGGTTTAAGATCACCGAGTTCCCATTCTTCAAGTTCTTCACCAAAACCAACAAGTATGGAGAGGACCTCAAGGGCGACCCCCTGCCCACGCTCACCGACCTCGTGCACTTCGTCAACCAATGGACCGGCACCACGCAATCCTCCTACGGGGTGCCTCTGGATAAGGTACGGCGCAGTATGGTGCAGTGAAGTATGGTGCGGTGCAGTAAGGTACGGTGCTCTCCTCCCGTTCTAGGACGTCAAGAGTGACCCCCTGCCCACGCTAGTTGACCTCGTGCACTTCGTCGACCAATGGACCGGCACCACACAAACCTCCTATGGCGTTCCCCTGGATAAGGTATAGTGCAGTAAGGTACAGGGAAGTATGGTGAGGTGCAGTAAGGTACGGTACTGGTACAATGAGGATATGGCACTTTCCCCTTCACGGATATCAAGTGCAACCCCCCTGCCCACCCTCACGAATAACGTGCCTTTCATCAGCCTCTGGACTGACACCAAAACTTCTCCTACAGGGTTCCTCTTGACAAGGCTTGGCACTGTAGGTCTTTACTCAATACGCTATTCTGTCCCTCCCCCATCTCTCCCCTTCCCCTCCTCCCCAAACCTTCCCCCTCCGCCCCCTCCGCCCCCACGCCCCCCCCTCTCCCCTCTCCTGCAGGTGGGGCGGATTGCTGAGCTGGATGCGATGGCGGGAAGTTTCCTGGAAGCGTCGGAGGCGGAGAAGCAGCAGTTGATGGAGCGGGCGATGGGAGTGGTGGTGGCACCTGAGCTGGAGGAGTGAGTGGGGGGAAGGGGAAGGCGGGAGGGGAGGGTTGAGGAGAGTAGCGGAGGGGCGAGTGGAGGTATAAGGGTGATGGGAGTGGTGGTGGCACCCGAGCTGGAGGAGTTAGTGGGGGGGAAAGGTGTGAGGGGGAGGGAAGAGGGGAGAGGGGTTGGGGAGGGATAGGGAGGGGCGAGTGGGGTGAGTGTGGAGAGAAGAAAAAAGGATTTTGAGAAATGGCAGGGAGGAGGGAGAGAGGTTGTGGTTGGTGTGTGGGGATGACATTAGACTTGATGTGAGGAGCTCTTGCTTCTCCTTCATGCCTCCCACCCCACCCATACCCACCCACCAGGCACGGGGTGTTTTATCAGAAAGTGATGAAGAACATAGTAGAGCAGGGCGAGGAGTATGTGAGCAAGGAGCATGCTCGCCTCTCCAAGCTGCTCGCAGGGGTGAGTTTTGTTGCGAGCATGGTGCGGTGCTCTATGAATGTCTAACATGCTGCTATGCGATGTATGAGTATGTGAGCAAGGAGCACGCTCGCCTCTCCAAGCTGCTTGCAAGAGTGAGTTTTGTTGCAAGCTTAGTCATACCATAGCTCAATTTTCCGTATCTTCAACATGGTAACTTTAGATACCAAAATGTGAATGTTATACCCCCACTGTCCTAGGTAGTACAAAACATGCGTGCATTCCTTCAATCGTCCATTGCATTCCCCATCGTTCCCATCCCACCTGGTCTTCTGGCAGTCCCTCAAGCCCACCAAGGTGGAGAAGCTGTCAGCTCATCGCAACATTCTGGAAGCATTCCGCAAGCCGTGACACCATCTAGACTCTTAGCTGTATTGCTTTCTTTGGTTGTGCATGTGGCACCTCTCTTAACCGCACTGAGCCCTCTAGTAGAGCAACTCTTCTGTGTAACGCCACGCATGCCACATTGCACCGACCGAGAGCTTGTCAAGGTGAATCCTGCCGTGAATTAACCGCCTGTTTTTACGGGGTGGCTTACGGCTTGACAGGTGGTTGACGTTAGCATGTTACCTACCATTTATGTTAGCTGAGACATTCCACGTTCACTAGGATTTGCTACAGTGTTTCCATGCCAAGCTCACATCAGGGCTTGACCTCGATGTAGGGATAGCCTCAGCCTGCTTATAAGGTGGCCTGCATGATAAAGCCTGCCACTTCTGTGCAGTTTCAGTTGCTCATCCGCAAACGCATTCTGTAGGCAGATCATTAACTTTCTTGCAAGTTGCTGTAGTTATGTAACGCACTGCCAATATAACAGCTACAGTGATATCCAACATTGGAGTTCACAAATAACAAGTCCCCCCTACAGCTCGACCTGGGCATCCCAGAAGTCGTCATCATCGTCGCTGGCAGCCGCTGCTGCTTTGTTGGCCGCTGCCGGGTCACGACTGAAGAAGGGGCGCGGGCCAGACGAGGCACGGCTGTGGTGGAGAAAAACAAGGAGGGGAGCAGCAACAGGAAAAACAATCATCAATACCAGTAGGCAGAGGGGGAGATCTACACATCTCTGGCTGTTGCTTTGTTCGCCGCTGCCGGGTCACGCGTGAAGAGGGGGCGCGGACCAGACGACGGCTGTGGTGGGGTGAGGTAGAAAAGCAGAAAGAGATATGGAGCAGACATCATCATCAATAAAGGGCAATGAAATTAATTTGAATACAATAACGTCCCGCCCTCAACTGCTGCCATGCTGGCACATGCAGGGGCGTGTGTGAAGGGGCGTGTGTGAAGGGACGAGGGCCAAAGAAGGCACGCGTATGGGGATCATGGAGGGAGAGACGACGAGAGGGAGCAGTGAGAGGTGGAGGGAGGGAGGGAGGGAGGGAGGGAGGGAGGGACGATAAGCAGCACTGAAGCAAGCTGCAGAAGGTGTGTGAATCAAGGGAGGGGCAGCAGGGTCGTTTTGTGAAGAGAGGGCGTGGGCTGGAGGAAGCACGCATGCAGCAGGAAGGGAGCACAAGGTACACACAGACATTATGACCTGAGATTATGGTACAATATGGTATGGTACGGTATGGTAGGATGTTATGATATGACATGCCCCTCAACTGCTGCTTGGCTGGCGGCTGAAAGACCACGGGTACAAATGGGTGTAGAACAACAGGTTAGCGAGGCATAAAAGGGACGTAAGTCGAGGAGCGGCGAGAAGGTGCTGGAAGCATCAGCCTTTCCGGCAATGGCAGCAGGTCACACACAACTCGTGCGGGTAATGACTTTTGACGCGCCTCAAAAGTCGCCACAGCAGGTCACACACAACTCGTGCGGGTAATGCGACTGCAGTGACACTGATGGCGATCAATCCCCATTGTGGGTGACATGACATCGCGGCAATCCCGAACCTTCTGTCACTCTTGAAGATTATCAGAAGCGCTATATAAAGTGATGTAATAGAGAAAGGTCAGGTTGACACTCTCTTGCGCCACTGCCGAAACTCCCTTGCCTATGACGCCAGTCCCTGCTGCTGCTCCCGCTCTTCCTGCTTTGCGTGTGCAGTATTATGTGAAGTACCTAGAAATTATGCTGCTCGTTCCCCTCCCGCAGCTGCTGCTGCTCTGCTACAGCCGTTCGTTGCGCTAGAGGCTCTGATACAGTAACTGATCCCACTCTCTTCACGATCCGTTTAGATTGCACCCTACCCTCACGGGCTGAGGTTTCTAATCGGTCTGGTCTGAACCGTCGGAGCATTTCACGCACGACGTGATGTCATCGCAATCCCCGCATCTTCTCTCCTTCACGCCAACCACGTTCCACCAAGTGTCACGCGAGTGCCGCCTGCGTGAACCCCCCCCCCTCTCCCTCCCCCCTCCCCCCCTCTGCTAACCAATCCTACTCCCGTAACCCTACAACGACGTCGCAGCCGCACTCGCGCCACGTGCGCCGCCCAGACCAACTGCCAGCCCGCAATTGCCCTTTGGCGTCTCTATATGTGAGAAACCCTAATTCGCATCGGAGATATGCCGCTCCCGGGTACAGTATGACTGGAACATAAACCCTGATTCTTTGCGGCAAGCCGGCTCGACCACAAAAAAAATGGCGGCATTGGCACGGCATGGCTTGTAATGCTTCTCCTATTCCACTACACGGTGATAAGGGCGAAACTCAGCCAAGGCACTGACTGACTCGGAGCATTATTCTTGCACTTCAGCTTCAGCGGAGTATGTTGATGAAGTCGTGCAAGATGGACGAAGGCCGCGAATATAGCTCGTGAGTTCTCGGCGGAAGTCTTCCGCAAAAAGCTGAAATAAAATAAAACACACAAAAAATAGTGCAGTAGCGTAACAACGAAAGACTCACGAGAATCGCTTGCGTTGCCTGGCGGCGTCCTTCTGCTTGCGCTTGATGATGTCCTGCTGCGTCTCGAAGAAGCGTCGCCTGCGACACTCGTTCACAATGTTCGCCTCCATGCACACCTTCTTAAACCGTCGCACGACCGACTCCGTGCTCTCGCTCTCGCCCACCAGAATCTGCGTGTTGTACGTCTTCGCCCACATCACGTTCGCGAACGTCGCAGACGGGTCGATCGCCGTCGCAGCGTTCTCCGCGGACACCCTCGCGAAGGACGGAAGCCCCGACGACGCCACACGGACCTGAGCCGGAGCGGCTTGGCTGGAAGGAGCGGGTTCCGCAGCGGAGCAACGGACTACAGCGCGGGGAGCCGCGGTGGCGGAGAGCGCGAGAGAGGCAGCCATGTTGCAAGACTAACCAAGAATCCTCTCTGAACGGGAGTCCACCAATATCAATATGGTCGTTTTGCCTCGGCGACGTGTGGTTGCCGCTGTGGCGGGGATGGCTGTACTGGGAGATGCGAGGCTGGGAAGATGGGCTGCAGGAGAAGAACCAGGGGAGGCTGCACTTGTTGGATGTTCTCTTGGTTTATCGACTGTTAACGAAGAAAAAGGGTTACAGGTTGCACGGAGTCTACGTTTGGCGAATCCGGAAAATCGAAGTTACGGGCGAGTGATGGCTTCGCAAGGGCTCGCGAAGCGGGGAATATCGAGGGTGAGGATGTGGTGACGTGGACAACGTACCCTCAGCATGCCACGTTGGTCATCTGTACAAGCATTTTCTTTGTTTAGGCGTGCGTTCAATTAACCACGACTCAATCAGTCAATAACAAATTGAGGTCATCCCCTAATTCCGGTCCGGACCTTTCATAATTTATCACCACCATTGGTACAAATGAGAAGCAACTATTGACCCCTGCTGGTTTTAGAAAATAATACTTAGTTCCTACACAGCTGGTGGTCTAGGGGCACCATAGACAATAAGTCGGGGCACGACTCTCCTTACAGTGTCAACTGGGATGGCGAAGTTGACTCCAGATGACGAGCCAGAACCTGTCACGTGCAATGTGGATGGGGTGAACAAGAACCATAGCACAGTTGAGAATTGTGCACAGTAAAAATAGCCGGCGCCGCCACTCTCAGCAGTCGACCCAAAGTCAGAGCGAAGCTCACTTGCACTCATTCGACATGACTAACCTGATCGAGTGAACGTTGCAGTGTTTACCCCGATGATTCGCCCGAAGGAGTCGAGCAGCGGACCACCAGAATTACCTGAGCACACAACCGAGTCAAGTCAGCAGGCTTTCGTATGGGCAGGCAGAGAAACTGGTGTATAGAAATCGAGTCGAACTGACGCCAGAAATGGTCGCTAAAGAATCACCCCTCTCCCACATCTCTTCCCTCCCCCTCTATAACCCATTCCCTCTCACTAACTCCTCCCCATCCAACCTCCTCTTCAATCCTATAGCCCCTGCAAATGCAACCGGCCTCTAACTCACCTGCATTGATGGCAGCATCAGTCTGAATAGCTCCCCTGATAGCAGCACCTGTTGGTGCTGGAATCTCCCTGCCTAGCCCACTGATGACCTGCAGGGGAAAAAATGGGGTTGCTGTGGATACCCTGTATAACTGCAAATATCGCCTGTAACAGCTTCATTCATACCAGCTCCACCAAACGCATGTCATCCAGACCAGTATCATCCGTACATGTATCATCCATACATGTATCATCCATACATGTATCATCCACCTGTTTCAGCATCAGCTATCTCAGAAGACAGGAGCCACGTACCCCAGCCGTGAGTGTGTGCTGCAGACCATAAGGGTTGCCAATGGCAAAGCAGCTCTGGCCCACCCTCAGGTCCGATGACGAGCCCACAGGAATGGGGTACAGGGTCGGTGCTGCTGGTGCTGCTACCGCTACTGCGCCGTCTGCAGCTGCACCTGCATCCGCTGCTGCTGGTACAGGCTGCGATAAGTCTACCTGCTTGCATCACAGATACAATGCAAGATCAGAAAGCACGAGGCATTAAATTCGAAATTCACAGGTGGGTGAATGAGTCAACCTCCACAATAAACCAGTTGAGCTCAGCCCATAAAGGGAGACAAAATGTCATTAAAAGTCACCTTGAGCACAGCAAGGTCTCTGGACAGGTCGGTGCCGACAAGAGTAGCTGCATACGTCTGCATGTCGCCTGAAGGGGTGAGTAGTGAAACCTGATGAGGGAGAGGCAGGAGTTGATTGTAGAAGAATTACGTTTGGGAGGTACGATCAGGGACAAAATAATGATGTGAGAGGTAACAGTCACAGCACTGGTGGTGAGTCTTTAGAATGACTACAACATCCTCCTCTTGCAGCAGATGGCACCACCCTGTAAATTTTGCAACGCTACTCTCCTTCCACTCTCCCCATTCTCACTCTGCAAGCTTGCCGCCCAGATGTGTCGCTCGCCAGCTTGGCAACTACATGGTAGTTAGTGACCTGCCACGTCAGCGAGATGGAGGTGGGAGTATTTCATCAACATGTGGATGAGATGATGTAGAGGAATGCACAAAACATACACCTGACCATCTTCATTCTTTACATAGTAAATCCTCCGAGACTGAACCACTGCAACGCCTTCCTGACCACCGATCGTACAGTGCGACGCGACAGGCATTGCACTGTAACACGACTAACCAGTGTTCTACAGTGCGCAACGTAATACTAGGAATAGCTTACAATGTGACCGTATTCATCCCAGACAAAACCGGAACCGATTCCTTCCATGACCTCCTCTCCAGCTCCTCCTTTCCCCTTGCTGCTGCCATTCACTTCCACATTCATGATAGCCACCACTGACGCCGTTGCGTTCTGGAAGCACGACGTGGGGGAACGTGCAGTGCAGGGAAGATGGACATGCAAGGAGACGAATATGAGATGAACGGAAGATAATCATGCAAAAAGACATGACACTTCAGGCAATGACGTCGATTAAACATGGCCACGCCCTACCGGAACATAATGAGCAAAGCAAGCAGAAACACCATTGCACAGGGCAGCACGTGGCGTAGGAGGTGACGACGCCTCACCTCAAAAAGCGTCACGATGGTGTCCTCGTCATCGTCGCTCACAGCAGCCAACAGAGGCCCTTGCCCCACTCGCCCTGGCAAAACAGCTGCATGTGCAGCTCCAGATTCCGTGAAGCTTCTAATCCTCCACGGCTCAGTTGCAACAGGAACCGCTGCCAGTGCTGCTGCACCTGCGAGAAAGGCTCGTCTACCAGAAACTTCAGCTGATTTGCAAGATCTGGCGGTGCGTGGTGGGTTTACATCAGACTGGTTTCCTTGCTCCAAGGTGGTCTCTGCCAGGCAGCGAATATTCCAAAAGCTGCTTCCCGAAATTCGACCGTTGAATGTTCCTTCTTGACATCTTTTTCTACACCTAATGCCTCCTCCGACCGAGCCAAGAGCTCCAGCTGCAGATGTAAGGAATTGCGATCTCGACGCAGGCTGGCAGGAGACCCGCGGCGCTGATATTGTCGACGCCGGATGGCGACACCAGAAACCTTGTGAGGGACCCTGGCGGAACGTCCCTAGAGAAATGCCTATCGACATTTCGTAACAAGAACGAGACGTAACGTACCGGTGACGCTCTCTATCTGATGATTCCCGAGCAGAAAACCGAGACCGGAAGAGTGCAATTTTGCTGTTCCGTCTGCATTTGTGTGGTGTGGTGGTCATGAAGGAGTATTTGTCGCTTGCATGCCAGGAGTCCCATTTTTTAAACAAGGGAGGAAATGTTTCCGAGCCTGAGATTTGTTGGGAAAACCAGCCTGGCTTGCAGAACGAGCGTAGGTCCATCAGGCCCGTGAGGGATCCACCCAGGTGTCACAGATATCAAAATCATGACCACATTCACTTTGACGAGGAGGTGGCCAATAAGAGGAGGCGGCCAGAGCATACAGCCAATCACAGTACCACCCTCGAGGTTGGCGGGGATGATGCGCATATGGCAGAGCTGGTTCTGCCGAGCCGAACTGAGGTACGTTTCGGGTGGTTCCCAAGCCAGTATGTGATGGCAACCATTCTCGATGACGTGTCACATTCTCGAGAATTCCAACATCCATTATCAGCTCTTCGTTCGGAGAGTTGCTCTGCGACTCCATGGATATTGTTTCCTTCAAAATCGATCATTTCGATGCTGATCAACAAGATTCTTGAAGTTCGCAGCTGACTACTCACCGTCTGTTGTCCCAAACACCGAATTCACGCGTCATTTGCGCAGTGCTGCTGCTGAATCGTTGGATTCGCTGATTCGCAATGGCATTGCTGGCTTCTGACTGCTCGTTGATGAGCGCTCGCGGATTGACCGCCGTGAGTTCCAATGTACCCGTGATTCCCGTCAAAGCCACTTCCCACTTTCTGGACTCCCTCTTTTCTTCGTCGTACCCGTGCATTCCGCAATCCCCCCTCCATCTCTCTCACCCCCGTCTCGCCCACCCTCTAACTCTCCGTCCACTCCATCCCACAGGGAGGTCGACCCCAAACAGATTTCCTTCAACGAAGCTCCCAATTGGCCAGCACAACCTCCTCCTCCTCCGTACGCTCACTGAAAATCACAGCCCTTGGGGGCCCCACGGCCAGGGGTGCTTCCCGGGGGACCAGGCAAGCAGGTCCGGTTCTTTGCCGCTCCAAACGCTTCACATCCGCGTCGTCTCGCTCTGACGCGACGGGAAGTGAACGAGGTAGACATGGCAACGGACGGCTGGAGTCTCTGCAGGAATCTTTGACTTCTGGCCAGAGAGGTACGACAAACCACGCTGACATTGGTCCTTCTTAGCACGGATCAAAGCAAGCCATCTGTCGCCTGCCTTTATGAGTTGGTGTCATCTGGCCTGGAACCTATGGATCGCAGACCCTGAATTCGGTCACAACGCTTGGTGCTTTGTCCAAGCGCTTCTCGAGTGATGCTTGTTGGTCTGTATATAATTCTTGGATCGAGAGCATTGGTCGTTTCGGTGATCAATTATTAGTTCTAACAGTTTACGAGTAGTCGAAGTGGAAGCGCAATCAACATGGAAATTTTCTGAAAACGGAACGTGTCAACGGTAACTTACAGCCTTGCGTTCTCGCCTGCTCTCGCTCCTCACACCCACAAACCCCCCTCTTTCTGTCTTGCTCCTCAGCTGCATCCAAGGCGACAGCAGCACTGCTGGCAGCTCTCATCACTCTCACGCCGACAGCCGCCGCCTGCTTCGCACCATGGTCAGCTGAAGCAGCTTCCACGAAGTTCCCTTGCGAGGATGTGGAGCAGTACTATGCAGGGACGCAGGGGCTGAAAGGGGAGGCGCTAAAGGCGAAGCTGCACGACATTATAAAGGGTCACAAAGTGTACACCTACACCGAGGTAGGTAGCACTGAGGGTAATTGATCAGTTGTAAGTGGTGTCGAGGAACTAATGGATGCTAAGAAGCTGCAACGGGTAATCAATCACTGGGCTGCAATGGATGGCTGTAGTACCTACCTCTCACAGCTCACTCGTCCTTTTTCAACATCGCACACCACCAATCAGTCAGTGTCTTGCAAGCAGACTGGCCCCTCTCACTAATTCCAGATCCCCCACCCTCCCACGGTGATTGTATTAATGGCAGGCATGGGATGCTCTGAAGATTCTTGATGCAGCGGACCAATCAGATCCTGCTAAATCCCGTGACGTGTGAGTGGCTCTCCACGAGTAGTCCACAGATTCGCGCACTTTGCGCGATCAAGTGGTGGTCCCTCCTTTCCTCACTGTCCGCGAGTGGGACTACCACGAGTAATCCACAATGTTGCACACTTTGCGCAGTCAAATGGTCCCTCCCTTCCTCGTTTTCCTTTCCCCTCTTCCACTGCTGCTCACTATTCCTGGTTCTTCCCCTGTGTGTCCCCATGGCCAGTGTGGAGATCTACACGCGTAGAGCAGTGCCCAAGGACACGCAAGCCACGCCTGAAGGCTGGAACAGTGAGTTGCAACTGATAGCGACTATTGTTCTGACAGCAGTTAAAGCAGTGACTTCACTGATCGCAATGAGTTGTGGAATTTGTAGACATTGCAGTGATTGTACTAATTGCACTGAAATCGCTGTCTCCTTGTACCCATCCACCAGGGGAGCATCTGTGGCCTCGCTCCTATGGCCTCACTCAAGGCCGCCCTGAGTTCTCCGACCTTCACAATCTGAGACCTGCTGATGTCAATGGTACGCGTTGTGACGTGCTGGGCTGGCCTGGTGGCGGATTTGGAACAGTGAGATGGTGCTGGATTTGGAAAGGGACCATGCTGACTATCTATCACACCCCTGTCCACGCAAACTCAACCTTATTACGACATTTCCCCTCATTGTTGTCATGTCACAAACAGTCAACTCCGCACGAGGCAACAAGTGGTACGGCGAATGCGCGTCCACTGATGGTACCTGTATGGTGCCGGCCAACAGGGAGGCAGCAGCAGATACCGCCACCAACAAGGACGTCTGGACTCCCCCCACTGAAGTGCGTGCTTGCATCCTTGCCCCTTTGCTTTCTTACTTCCTGTCGTCTTTTCCTGCTTTCTTGCCTCGTGTCTGCCTTTCTTGCTTCCCTTCTTTCTTGCTTTGCTGCTTGCTTCACTCTCTCTCTTGTTTCACCCCCAACCCTTTCCCAACCCACCCCCAACGCTTTCAACCTGCAATGATAACCCATCTTTCTCGTAGCATCTTGTAAATCTCTTTTGCCCGTATCCATATACGCCACACTCTGGTACTTCAATGTTTGAGATGCCTGAGCTGCAATGGTTAGCCAACTCTCCTCACTGACTTGAGTTTCCCTTTATGCCTTGAACCAGGTGCGGGGAGACATAGCACGCGCCCTGCTCTACATGGCTGTGAGATACGACGGCTCCGTGCCAGGCGAGCTGGACCTCGAGCTCTCAGACGACCCCAAAATCGGTATGCCATGCATAGCTTTTGTCCCTTGCTGTTGGTTCTGCTAAGCTCACACGATTATGCCCCCTTCCGTTTGCCCACCTCCTCTTCTCTTGATCCACTAATAACTACCCATTCTCCTCTCGCTCATCGCTTGTCTCCACTGTTTTTCCCACTCCACTCTTCCTTCCTGGTGCCCCGCTATTCCTCTCTCACCAGCATCCAAAGCGCGCCAGCTGATGCCCCAAGGGGGCTGCTCACCCCTCGTCTTAAGTGACACTCTCTCTATCCTCCCTTTCCCCTCTTTTACCCCTCCCTCCCTCACTCGCATCCAAGCCCTTCCAGCTGAGGGCCGGATGGGGCTGCTCACTCACCCCTCTACCTATGTGACACTCTCACTTTCCTTACCTCTTCCCCCTCTCTTACCCCTCCCTCCGTCGCATCCAACCCCTTCCAGCCGAGGGCCAGATGGGGCTGCTCTCACCGCTCCTCAAGTGGCACGCCCTCGACCCGCCCTCATCACAGGAGGCCACGCGTAACGCCCGTGTGTGCTCTCTCTACCAGCACAACCGCAACCCCTTTGTTGACCACCCCGAGTTCGTCTCCCTCATCTGGACCCCCGGGCCAGCCTCGGCACCAGCTGTAGGCTCGGGAGCAGACTTGGCCGCAGGCTCGGGAAGCGGGTTCAGCTTGCCAGGAGCAGCGCCGCCCGTGGGAGTGCCGGTGGGGGGAGCCTCGGGGGCGGCAGCAGGGGGGGCGAGCGGGGTGGCTGCTCCGCGGGTGCCTGGTTTGCAGGCAAAGGCATGGTTCAATGAAATTCACTACAGCAATGAAGGGCCGGATAAGAACGAGGTGGGTGGTGGAGTGAGGAGGGAAGAAGAGGGTTGGGATGAGGTTGGGAGGGTAAAGGGAGGTTTAGGAAAGGTCACTTGAGAGAAGGGCATTGAGGCAACGAGGAAGTACTTAGTATTTTGCAAGCGTCTCTTGGAACATTCTTGCATGTACCCACTTCACAGCAGTTGGACTTGACAGGGCTGTCTACCTAGCTCCATCTTATCGAGCTCATCCAACCAATCTTTCCACCCAATCTCTCTTTGTACTAAACTTTCTATCGTCTCGCTCTGTCCACCCGAATCCCTCTCACTCCAATCACTCTTCTTACTCCATTGACCCCTACTTATCTCCAAGCCCACCTGCCCACCAAACCCTGCAACTAATAAGTTCCATCCTAACTAGCAGCCGTGATACTCATTCTCTCTTGCCATCGTTGCATTCATTCTCCCTTCCCTCCCCAATGCTCCAATACAGTTCATTGAGGTGGTTGTGAGTCCAGGCGTGGATCCCTCGACCCTCACCATCTACCTCTACAACGGAGCCAACGGGAAGACCTATGGGAAGCTTCCACTCTCCAAGTTCAACCTTCCTCCCACCAACGTGAACGGCTTCGTGGTGTATGGCAACACGTACGCTCAAGGAGGGCTGCAGAATGGTCCATCCGATGGCATGGCGCTCGTTTCACAGCCGGCAAATGGCCCTGCCACTGTGATTCAGTTCCTGTCGTACGATGGCGAGTTGGTTGCTGTGGATGGGCCAGCAAAGGGCTTTAAGTCGACAGATATTGGAGTGAAGGAGACGGATAACTCGCCTGCTGAGAGCGCTCTTGGGCTGATTGGAGTTGGGAAGAAGTACGAGGACTTCAAGTGGTCCAAGTTCAACAAGAATGCGTCGCCTGGCCGTGTCAATGTCAGCCAGACATTGGCCAGCTACTGATTATGCCAGCTTTGGTATTTATTGACGGGGTACAGCTTTAATGGCTGAAATTACAGTACCCAACCATTTATTTGGCATGCCCTCCAGTGAATAAAACGGGAAGATTTATGAATGGGTGGATGCACCTTGCCACATTGTCCTTGCAGCACACTCAAATCTATGCAAATGATATTTGGTGTCATTTATTAGACAACCGAAGTATTTTTGGAAGAGGGATAAATTGAAACACTATAAGCATCACAAGGAGTGAGTTCCATGCCTAGATTGTCGTTGTCGCCTCCACCAACCTCCCAAAGATCCAGTCAATAATCTGTCTGCTTGCCCTCCTCCGCTTTTCCTAAATTTCCTGCCCGTCGTGCTCCCAGCCACCAATTGTTCTCCCTTCGCTCACCAGCCTCGCTCGCGATCGCCCCTGGGACCAATCAAGCGGTTCTTATCTGCTCTTATCGTCTGCCCGCATTTCCCTCGACTTCCAAGGTTTCCCATCCAGCCCAAACCCACCCGATTGCACTGCCTGCTGACGCAGGCAGTGCAATATATATTCGGCCATTTTCAGGTGCATGCAGCTTAGTCTAGGAAATGTATTCAGGTGCATGCCATGTTATTGGGCAGATGTGTACACTGTACGCAGCTTAGAAATCTGTTATCGTAAAATTACGCGCTTCCAAAGATTCGTTTAAATTTAGCACAAACAGTCGAGAATAGACGCGATTCCGGATTACGCAGAGCGAAATCGGAATGGTTGGCTCTCGATCCTGCATTTTCTGACGTCACTAGAAGCAATCATTGCATTTTTACCCACTTTCGACGTGAATTTCTGCTTCGCGCCAGCTCTTCTTAAACGAACCTAAATACGTGATCAGTTGTACTGTTGACGCGGTTGACGGACGCTGCGCATGACAAATCAACAATTTTTTCTTGGGCGTGCAGAAATTGGGAAAGGGTAATCCGAGACGTGAAAAATCTGCCCGAGTTCTAATTGAGTTTCCCTTAACGCTATAAAATACATACGCTACAAAAAATCATAAATGGTAAGTATAGACAATTAAAATATACTATGTACCTTACGAACATTATAATTTTTAGGGGCAAACTTTACAGACACTCGGGCAAACTTCTCATTTTTGGGATTACCCTTCCCAAATTTCTGCACGCCCAAGAAAAAAATGTTGATTAGCCATGCGCAGCGGTCGTCACCCGCGGCATCCGTACAGCTGATCTAGCATTTGTGTTTGTTAAAGAAGAGTTGGGGCAAAGCTGAAACTCGCATTGAAATCGGGCAAACATGCAATGATTGCTTCAGGTGACGTCAGAAAATGCAGAATTGAGAGCCAACTATTCCGATTTCGCTTTGCGAAATCCGAAATCGCATCTATTATCAACTGTTTGTGCTAATTTGGAACGAATATTGGTAATTGTGTATGTTAAAGTAATACGTTTCTAAGCTGCGTAAAGTGTACAAACCTGCCCAATAATATGACATGCACCTGAATACAGTTCCTAGACTAAGATGCATGCACCTGAAAATGGCCGATATATATTCCAAACCACCAACCTGCAACTGGAAGTGCAGCAGCAATCTCGGCTCATCTCGTCCGGTCATCCATCCGACTCATCGCATCCCTCGGTCCGTCGGGTTACCACATGACGCTTAAAACTGTCAGGCCAACACTTGTCAACTCCCACACGGCACTCATCATAACCTCCGCTTTTAGGATAAAAAGTACCGCGACTCAGAAGCAGCACTCCCCTATCAGCTGTCTTTCGGAATGGATCCGCCATGAGATCAGCCAACAGCATTTCATTTCCGCACTAGCAAGCTCTGGGACCTTTCCCCATTTCGTAACCCTAAGAACCACTGACAGCAAGGCGAAAACTTAGGTTCCTTCTTCGTAGCTGGTTCGTTCATTATCGTCCAGAATGTTCCGCCGGAAGCGTTTATGCTGTGAAATAGGATTGCTATAGCACGGCCGTGATACCGTGAACGGCGGTAGTTAGGTGGTGCCGAAGACGTTGCCAAGGCCTAAGCTTTGTGGAGAACTATTTTGTTAGGAAGTAGCTGTTATGTCTATGACAATGATCTGAGCAAAGATTATACTAAGCAAGCCAAGGCTGATCTTGTTAGATTTTGAGTGCCATTCTCGCAACTACCATTAGAAATATTGGTTCCGCTAGTCGAGAGCGTTATCCGGCAGTTACTGAGCTTTCACGGAGTCAGTTCTCATCCGACGACGTAAGCATGTAAACCTTGTCCAGTTTCACTTTCCCCATTGTCTGAAGTCATTGATTTCTCTTCATCAGCTTAGCTAATTTTTTGATATACCTCTAGCATTTAGTCAGCATTTTTTCGCCTTTCCGTGTGTATCTTGCATTAATGGTTGCTTGTGAATCGGAGGTCCACCAGGACTTTTACCTAGCTCTTTTTTTCCCCATCCGCCTCTCCTCCTCCATCGTCTCTTTGCGGAAGCAATAAAACATGCACAATTTGGACGTGTTTCTTTTCCTGCTCGGGTGCATGAACTCGAAATGAGCAATATTACGATTATGTCACCAGCCTTCCTTCTGTTTGTGTTCTCGTGAAAATTATTCCCTTTTTTCCCTCCAAACCAGAACCCTAGCTGTTTTCGCGTATCATGGATCCGGCAACCTGTAACAGCTGGGAGACAGCGTCGCAATCATCGGATCATTACCATCGAGAAGATGACTATCAAGACAACCACGGCAACGGATGGAACGACGAACCCCGAGCGTCTAATTGGGAGCGGGAAAACACTGTAGATAGGCAGCAAAGGCAGCAGCGGCGTCAGCATCGCCATGAAGATCAGGCGTGGGAGGAGGATAACCATGTAGGGGAGCAGGAGCGGCGAAGACCGTCAAAAGAACGGGAAGCGAAGCCGACGAGAAAAAAGAAAGAGAGCGGCGGAAGCAGCAGCAGCAGCGGTAAGAAGGCGGAGTCAAACGGTCCGACAATACCTGAGGAGTTTATGTGTCCGCTGTCGTTAACTGTCATGACTGACCCCGTTATAATCGCATCAGGCCAGACGTACGAGCGTGCTTCTATCGAGCGGTGGTTCGCGGAGGGTAAGCGGACGTGTCCCAAGTCCGGAGTGCGAATTGATCATACAAACTTCTGCCCGAACTTTGCCCTAAAAAGCATGATCTCTGATTGGATGGCGCAAGGTTCGGGCAGCCACACTTCAACTGCCCGACCCAGCACTGCCCCAGTGAAAAAATCCGCGGTAAAAAGCTCCTCGAAAACCAGCCAGCTGCGGCCGAAAACACCACCTCCCCCTTCGCTGTTGGCGCAGTCTCATTCGGAGAGCGGTCCAAGCGACCACGATCCCGAGCGGTTGTCTGATGGGGCAGTGCGGAAGAAAAAAGTGGTCAAGAAAAAGAGCGCGGACGGCGGGGAGGAGAGCAAAGGGGAGAGAGGGCGGAAGGCGTCAGGCTCGGGAAGTGGTTCGGACGCCGGTGGTAAGGCGCGGGGGAGGTCCGTCAGCCCGCTGCCGTCGAACCTGTCAAAGAAAGTGGCGGCGATGGGCGGGGATGGGCAGGGAGGGGAGGGACCGACGGATATTAAAGCCGTATGGGATTCTATAGCGTCGCAGAGCAGCAAGCCTAAGAAGGCAGGAGGTTTGCAGCGGCATTTATCGTACTTTCCGCGCGGTGAAGATGGGTTCGGATCTCCCGCCGACGATGACGATGACGTGGGGGGGAAGCTTTCCGCAGGAGTTTCCGCGCTCAAGTTAGGCCGCAGCGGCGGCGGCGGCGGCGTCGGGGGTGGCGGTCAGGGGAAGGTATCAGATCTTATGAAGGGGAGGAGTATGAAAATGACAAGGAAGCAGCGGGATAAGCTACTATCGGAGATAGGAGCGGATGGGGTTAGAGGCGCCGCGGGGCTAAGGATGCCCGCCGATGCGCCGTCGTCGGGCGACGCGGACGAGGCGGCGCCGCCTTCGCTGCGCAGCAGCGCGAAGATGCGGTCCCAGTCGGAAACGGGCAGGAAGGTGAAAAAGTCCGAGCGGGACGCGGATAGGGTGGCGGGCGGGGGAGGGGGGAGGGGGGAGGAGGAGTACGGCGGGCACGGGGAGCACCTGGCGCCAGCGGGGAGAACTTTGGCGGGGGGAGGCGGAGGCGGAGCAGGCGCGAGCATGTCCCCTCTGCCGCAGCGGCCGGGGTCGGTGGGGCACGGGCGGGTTCCTAGCGTTAGCAGCAACAGCAGCGGGAGCAGCACGGGCGGGCGACGGCACTTCGGTATGGACTCTACTGATGGGAGCAGCATGGGCGGCGCGAGCAGCGCCAGCGGCGGCAGGCGGCAGTTCGCCGCGAATCCCGGCGATGAGCGGCCTAGGACCTCGGGCGCCGCGTTCGGGGGGGAGTACGGGCAGGGGGGCGGGGGCGGGGGGGAGCCGTGGAGGGGCGCGGGGTCGGGAATGGCGCCTAGCGGAAGCACCGCGGGCAGGCCTAAGGGGCTGCGGAAAGGCGTGCTTAAAAACGCTGCTGGCGCAGCTGCTGCTGCTGGCGGAGGCGGCGGCGGGGGCGGGGGCGGATATGGCGGGGGGCAGGGGCAGGGTTTGGAACGGCTGACGTCATCCATCCCGCAGTGGCAGGCGGATATCGAGGCCATGTCGGCCGGCAGAACGTTCCGAAAGTCGCCGACCAACCCGTCGCCCCACTTGCACGACGTGGACGTGGAGAGCACATCATCGGCCGGCAGGGCTTTCAGAAAATCCACCACCAACCCCACAATGCAAGATGTAGACATGGGGTATGGCCATGCCACCCCCCCCATGACCCCTCCCCCTCAGTACCCCCCACAGCCGCCCCAGGGTCCTCCTGCTACAGGAGGTGGCGGTGGTGGTGCTCCGGGCGTGCCGCGACTGCAGAGAAACAGCAGCGCGCGCAGCACGTGCAGCATGATGAGCATGCCGGGCGGCAGCAATGATGACCCGGGCGGCGCGCCGGTTCGGCGGGACATGGGCCCGATGGTGGAGGCGCTGAATTTCGGGTCAGGTGTGGACCGGCGGGCAGCCGTGCGAGACATCCGGACAGCGATCAAGGGCTGCCCGGAAAACAAAGCGCAGCTGGTGCAGCTAGGGGGGATAGAACCTCTAGTCGAAGTGATCGAATCAGACGACTTAGAAGCAGCAGAACACGCCGTGGCTGCTCTCATGAACCTTTCCCTCCACTGGAACGCGTCGGGGGAGATTGTACGAGCAGGCGGGATACCCGCGCTGGTAGGCATGCTCAACCACGGAACAGCGGCCTCGCAAGGCAACGCTGCTGCCACTCTGTTTGCCCTCTCCAAAGAGGACGATCACAAGCTCATGGTCCGAGCGTCGGGGGCCATCCCTGCGCTCATCTCTCTCCTCAAAACCGGCACGGTGCGAGCAAAGAAAGATGCCGCTCTGGCGCTCTTCACTCTCTCCACGCAGGTCCGCTGCGCCCGGGATATTCTTAAAGCCGGAGCTGTGGAGGTCCTCCTAGGCATGTGTGGTTCGGGCGACTCCGCCGACCCTCCCCCGCCAGGCTTGGAAGAGAAAGCCACGGCAGTGCTGTCGAACCTGGCCCGGTTCCCCGAAGGGTGCCAGTCGCTGGTGGAGTGCGACGGACTCACCATGTTCGTTGATCTTCTCGACGAGGGGTCCTCGGCGCGCGTGAAGGAGGACGCGGCGTCCGTGCTGCTGCAGCTGGCGGCCATGGGGTTTGTCACGTACGGGGACTTGCTCGCGGAGGGCGTGCTGCCGTCGCTGGTGCGCGTGTCGCAGACGAGTGCTGAGAACTCGGAGGCCAAGACGCTGCTGCAGATCCTGCGGCAGCACTGCGCGGAGAACAAGCGGTGATGATGGCGATTCCAGTGGTTCCGGTGCTGCCCGTGCTTCAGGTGAGGGTGGGGAGGGTGGGAACGGTGTGTTGTTATGGTTGAAGGTGTTGGGAGGAATGGTTGGTGGAGTTAAGCGGGGACTTGATCTGGATGAAGTGTAAGAGGATTTATGTTGGCGTTTGGGGAATGGTGGATTGCGAGTGATGCAGTCGAGGAGGTGTGTGTGTGAGAGCTTTGACTGCTGCCCTTCGAACATGAGTCAAGGTGACCCAGGAGGTGTGTGTGAGCTTGCGGGTGGAACCCTAAGACACAGGAGCTTTAAGTTGGGCTCTTGGTGATGAGCAGGGGGCTTTGTTCAGGGTGATGCGGATTGGGCTTTTTGTTGGGCTTCCATGATGTTACCTAACTTCGGGAGCAAGCGGAGCATCTCATGGGAAAGCAGATGGAACGGTGACGGTAAGCGATGGGACACGGGTGAAGGGTCTGAAGATGGGGAGATAATTGCGACTGTAATGCTCTTATTTGGGACAGAAAATAGCAGCCGATCAGCTCACTGTCGCACAAAGAGTAGCCTATTGGACTATAATCAGGTGGGTGATCCGTTGCTGTTGACTAATTTCCCACACTGTTTGTGGCTCACTGTGTTGGTGCCCTAGGCTGTAAGTGTGTCCGCGAGTTTGGCTGTCACATGATACTGTAGCCTAAGCAGCTGTGCTGCTCATGATGGCCTTTTGTCATAGTTACTCTGATGGCTGCCTGTTGCTCCTTGCAGCTGAAACAAGCGCTGGTCAAGCCTGCATTGGCCAAGCATTGCCCAGCTTCTCCGCTGCCCCTGTGACACTGACGTCTGGCCTAACATTCAACTATTTTGCTCTTCCTGTTTCACGTGTTGTTTGTTGGCCAATTTGTGTTCGTGTCCATCTAGGGGCATGTGGAGCAACACGAACCAGTGACATGGTGCCCTTGGCACTGTCAGCAGCAGCACGGAAGCCTTGTCACTTGTCCTTGGCTGATTGGTCAGTATGGCATCGGCGGGAGAATCTGAAACCAAGCAGCTTGCAAACCTGAAAATCTGAAAGATTATTTCCCTCAAAGTCAGATGACCTGTTTTCTTGGTATGCGAAGAATAATTTATTTGTTTCGTAACCTTAACCCAGGGGTAGTTTTGTAGCATGTCACAAGCTTATTTGATACCGGTAACAGGATGTGCACAGATTATGCTAGCAGTATGTCAGATGAATTATTGCCACTGAATAATGATTGAGAAGGTTTGTCTCCGTTGTATATAGAGAACTTGCACTAAACTGTACAGGCTGATGTTTTCCAGCATTACATGCAGCCAATTTGCATCAGCTCAAACGCCCTTCAGTCAGACCCTCAGCTCTTGAAGCAAGTCCAGATTGAAATGTTGAAACGGGTCAGCAGATGGCTCGTGCTGCCTTTCTGAATGCAACTGTGAAGGGGCTGGCACTGATGACGCTGCTGATGCCACGTGAACAGTCCACTGGCCATATCTTGGCCGAGAGGAATTCCCAGAAGGATAATCAGAAGAAGCTGTATTGGATGACGAGCCGTTGTTTATTGACGGAGAGCGAGGGACGGCGACGACCAGCGATCCTGTCGCAGTCTGCATGGCCGTCGAGTCCTCTGCGACAGCGTCAGGCGGCAGTCTGAACCGCCTGCCGGTCGTTTGATGAAAGACGTTCCCCTCGGAGGCAGCATGCGACGTCGCATGGAAGTCACACAGGATTGTAAGCATCGAAGACGCGGCGTCGTTGTTTTTGGAAGCCATGTTGCTGATATTCAGGCGATTGCTTGATGACTGCTGAGATGAGTCGCTGCTCTGGTCGCATGATGTTGTGCGACAATCAGTATTTTCTTCCTTGCAGCTGTTTCCGTCAAGCTCTTGGCATTCGCGTCTGTCCAGCAGAACTCGCACGCGCTGCAGCGGGAAGCCTCTTTGCTCCACGCAGAAGACGTAAGCGTCGACGGTTTCCGTCACAATCCACACGGGACTGCAAAACGCTGGCGCGACGCTATCGAGAATTTCCCACTCAATGCTGAACGTATCAAGCTCGGTGGAAGTGGCTTGGTATGGTTGGCAGGAGGACCGTTGTGGAGATGGAGGGGCCGTGTACGGTTCAGAGGTGTAAGGTCTACGGAGCTTCATGGTACGAACACAACCCATGGCGGCAACGGAGAGTAATGGCCTTGTTTCCTGCAGCTCATGAATTAATTAAGAGAGTCGCTGTTGCAAGAGAGAAAGGAGCTTTCGGGAATGGCTGGCTACCAAAACGAATCAGGAGGACGATTGCATCGCCCAGGATCGCGAAATCGTGAGTTAACGACATGGAAGCGCGCGTGCTGCTGACCGCTCGGTTTGTGATGTGGACTGCAAGAAGTGGTTTACGTCGGAAAAATATCTCCAAGGCTGAGATACGGTACAGCAGCTGATGGTCGAAAGGCGCGACAGCTCTCATTGGCTGTTGCTATTCCAGCAATAGTGAAAAAGAAGGTACCAGAAGCCATCAATACGTGTATGAGGAAAGATTGGTCGAGTACTGACAGCGTGGCGAATCCTCGGATAAAGACGGAGAAAGCGAGAGGAGCTGTGAGAGTCCCCACCCATTAGAACGAGCTCGTGTGTTTTGAGTGTAGTCTCGTTTGCGCCATGCCGCGAGGCGACCATGGCTGCTGGTTTCGCAAGGAGCAACTGTGCAAAAACGATGCACAGCGTGGGCTTCGCGAAGCTTCTACAAATCGTGCAACTGTAGTGCTGCCAACTGATGGCCAATCTTGTTCCCGTCGCACGCAGGTACGATTCGAGAAGCGGTAACCGCTTTTTCGTTTGTCTTGACGACGATTGGCGACAACGATTAGCCAATAGATTGATTGATCCGTGTGTGGGGTCGTTGCGCATGTTTCCAGTGCGCCACCAAGTTGGGGGCATCTGAGGACGCGTCACAAGTAGAACATCGATCCTGCCTAGAATCGGTGTTTAGGTGGTTACAAATTTTCGTTTATTTTCGCTAACGTACAGTTTTCCCTTCTAAGTCAGGCGATCGATGTGCCCCTGTCACACATCGATCGTGCAATTTCGTCCACATCGGGCAATTTTGCCCCATGTTTTTACGACCGTGTCACTTGAAACTTCAAAGCAGTCGTGACACACCGATATGGCGATCGGTTTGACAGGTTCGGTGAACAACCCTGATCCTTCCTCGATATTTTACTTGTGACGCGTCCTCAGAAAAGAATTCCTCGCGGTGAGAAGATAAACAGGCAAGAGATATTTGTGCCCCCACAAATATCAACCAGTACCTGAAACTGCGGTAAATTTTGGTGTTTCATGCTCCATCATGGTGAACACCTAGAACCACCGTCCACCATGTGATGCCTAAATCACAACGGATCTGCACACGGCGGGCTCTAATCCTCTTACAAGGTGATAAGTTAAGCATATCGGCATGTTTACCATGAAGTGCCTCATAGGTGAATTGAACTCCACATAAACTCCTATCTAAAAGCTCAGCATTCAATTCTAGTACCAAACAGTATCCTGCTTCTAAACACAGGTCTACTTGGCCTGAACAAAGGCAGAAAGAATATTCTTGCGAATGGTGAAGTCATCGGCCTTCTCTGGCTTGAGAGACTGCACAGACACAACCGGTACCACATGTGGGAAGAGAGTGAATGATTGGAACATGGAAACAAATACATGTTCAGGAAACAGTAACAAACCATATTAACACGTTCTGAATGGGGCTTTGAACGTGACTTAGCACTGACATGCTGGTTAATGGACAAAGAAAATGCATGCTCGGGCAGGTTCATCAGAAAGAATTTGATGCAAGGATCGTCACGCATGGGAATGTAAGGATTTGAAGTACCATACTCACCCCTGCAAGCACGCGGGTGAGGCGGGCAACCTCCTTCTCAGCATAATCAGCGCCCTTCTCAATAATGTTCTTCATGGCCTTGACATAGAGGGCTGCGTGCCTGGGGTGCCAAAAAAGGGAGGATCATAACGCACGAAACCGTGGAGCAATGGTTCAAATAATGTATCAGACGGCCACACAAGGTTGCTTGTGCAGACAAGGATGCACATGCATGAATGGAATTTAAGGAGAAAATTTTGCCCCCATGCACCGCAAGCTCACCTAAGCCACCACAAAAGCCCACCTCTGCCCCACCGTTCCTATCTCCAACCCACAAGCCGCTTCTACATCCACAACCCAACCGAAAACTCTCCTTCCCAATTGTTTCACATGCGAAAACACTAAGCCATCACCACTCTCTCCCTGTAATCCATGCCCACCAACGACTCACTTGGCCTTGTCATCAGCCACCTTCACTGCCTCGGCCTTAGCCTTGAGCCCCGCCCTCTCTCCCTCCTTCGCAGCAACGAAAGCAGTAGCAATCTCGTCCAGCTCCGCGATGCGCCCAGCCTGGAAGTCGCGGGGGACGGAGGGCAAGAACAGAAAGTGGGAAGAGGGCAGTTGGTGGGAAAGAACGACCGCACATGCACAATACTGCACTGCATCTTCTTCGCTCTCCAACAAGCACTCAATTTCGCATCACTGTGATCAGCTCACCGTCTCAAGGAGGCTGCCCGAGACAGTCCTACTGGTGCCCGTCTTCTCGTTGATGAACTTTACGAAGTCCGCCAGGTCCCGGCCCTCGTTGTAATCCTCGCCGTCCTTGTTGCCCGCCGGGAACCACTTGATCGTGGGGAAGCCAGACACGCCGTACCTGGAAGACAGGCAGATTGGCAAGTGGAAATTGGGGAGAGTTGATAGACCAGGGAGAGAGCACGAGAGAGAGTTCGTGAATTAGCTGCGTATCAATTGGGAGGATCCTACACATGCTGTGAAAATTCCAGCTTTAAAAGAAACGAATTGTCGTACATGTAAATGCATGAATGTGGGTGAAGGACGACCGAGGCAGAACATGAGGGCACTCACTTCTCGCCCAGGGAGCGGTGCGAGTCAGCGTCCACCTTGGCGATGACCACGTTCTTGTCCGCCTTGAACACCGCGCCCAGCTTGTCGTACGTCTGCACACGCGAAGCGCGGGCCATGGCGAAACAGAGTCACGGGGGGTACCAAGGGTAATGGTCGCCGTGAGCAAAGAAAACGATGGGATAGAGGCTGGACGCTGACATGTGCAACAAGGGAGTTACACGAACAGCAAAAAATCACAGCAACCAAGAAAAATGAAGTGGAAAAAAAAAAAAAAAAAAAAAAAAAAGCAGGAGGTAGGGGAAACAAGTTGGGTTAAGGCCGACGGAGCAGAGATAAGCTGGGTATGGAGCAGAGGAGGTGGGGCGACGGATGGTTAAGGGCGGAAGAAAAGTTGGTTTCAAAAGGCAACAAGGAGGGGTTTAAAGACAAACGGACGACTTACAGGAGCAAGGGACTTGCAGTGGCCGCACCTGGAAGTAGGGAAAAGAAATCGTTACAATGGAACATATTCTGAGTGAGATTCTTAACAGGGTGAGTGAGGAGGCGGAGGCATAACGGTACTAGCTACACTGAAGATGATGCAAGCATCTCGGACACAACTTCAACACTGCGAACCATCCTCACTGCACGTTCACAACACGTACGCTAAGGTGCAAAAATCCAAGATTCTGGTCATACGAAATGAAGAACATACGTTTAGCATACAGATTCATGTTTCTTTTTGCAGAAAACCAGGAGCAAGCTTGCTGGTGCAAACTGGTGGAGGTTCGTACCAAGGAGCGTAGAACTCGACGAGAGCGTGCTTGGTGGTGTCCAGAACCACTTTGTCGAAGTTGGATGGGTCCAGGGCAACCACATGCGACACAGGCGCCGCGATCTTCACGTGTGTCCCTGCACCAGAATCGTCAGAACGACAAATCAGATTTGCTTCTAAGGCAAATTCTAAGTCAATCAGCTGACTCGGGATCTAGTGGGAACGAGAGATGCTTGGGGAAAGACAGACGCACCGAGCTTCTCGTTTACAAACTCCACCAGATCCGCTACGTCTCGTCCGCCCTTATAGCTGAACACAGGAAACATAAGTAAAAACAAGAACACAATCAACTTCTCAAGAAGAATTGTCAGCAGAGCAGGATAAAGCATCAATGACGGGAATGGCTTACTCTTCAGGCTCGGACTTGCCAGCCGGGAACCACTTGAGCGTGGGAAAGCCGCTCACACCGTACTTGCTGCACACATCCTTGTGCTCGTCGCAGTCCACCTGGAAGCCCAACGATAGTAACGGAGAGGAAACGAGGTCACTCAGTGGTTGCGATTGCCTACAAACGGTAATAAAAAATTGTGCACTTCAACAGAATTAGCGCTCGCAGGTCAATCCTAACGATCAGTAGCATACCTTGGCGATGACGACGGACTTGGTCTTCTTGAACGCCGTGGCGAAGGTCTCATAGTCTGGGGCCAGCTTCTTGCAGTGACCGCACCTGAAAGAGAATCATTACCAACGAAGACATGCTCGATGCATCACATGCGTGTAAAACGTCGTAGAGCCGAAAGCAAAGCACTGAACATTCACATCCACATACTTCCAGAAGCATTGAGGACGAGATGTCTTGAAGAAAACGCAACCGGATTAAAATCAAAGATCTACTTCGCCCTCTTTGATGGAATGCCTTTTTTAGTTCAAATCCTTCTTAGATATCTCACCAAGGAGCATAGAACTTGACAAACGCAGCCTCCTCCTTGCCGACATAGTCGTCAAAATTGTCGTTGTTCAAAGCGACGACATCGGAATCGCCGTCAGCTGCGGCCACTGCGAGCAGTGCCGCGAGGCCGAGACCGAGGAGAAGGACCTTCGATGGCGCCATCTTGACGCGACACGCAAGAATTCTGAAATGATTCGCCAATCCACCAGCACGAACAGGAATCTGGTGGTTTTTACCGACCTGAAAGAAATTCCTGAAGCTGTGTGCTGAACACGGAAATGGAATCCCAAGGCGAATTTGGGAGATGGTAAAGTGGGAGCTGGTGAGCTGTTGCGATGAGATCAGGGAAAACAATGAATTTTGACGTGGCCGAAACCCTGTGATTGGCCCAGATCTGCAATTCAGGCCCCAAGCGGGAAAGGCATGAGCACCTGATTCGCGGTATCATTTGGTACATGGAAACTCGCCACTACTAATGGTTACAAAAGTCAACAAGCAAATATCCTTTTGCAATGTAATGCCTTGTCGACAGCTAAGTAGTTCACATCCAAGAAAGGGAACCCAAAATCACCTGCACAGAAACAATCCGTCTCAACCACAGAAATTTTGGATTCAATGGTTAGCATGCTTTGCAAAAAAAAAGGATACTCACTCTCATAGATAGTGTGGGTAAGCTTGAGCGCTTCACAAACCAGCTCTTCATGCAAGATGGACTCTGGAGTTGTCTCAAGAATGTGAAGGGAACCTATGAGAAAAGAAATAAAAGTATAGCGGGCAAGAGAAAAGCATAATTGTATAAGACAACATTCCCAAATGGCTTTAAACAACGTGACATAAGGCGAAGTATGCGTATGCCAATTGATGTTGCCAGATTCCCACCTGGCAGGTATGTGTCAGAGCCAATGGACCATCTCACAGCAGACTCAGATTGGAGAACGGAAACGCCATCAATAATTTCTGCTGCTGTGCCCCTGTTAGTGCTAGTGCTAGCTGTCCCCCTTCCAGCTCGCCTGCTGCTTCTGCAACTACCGACACTCCTGCTGCTGCTACCAGTGCTGCGGCGCCAGCTGGCATGGAATGGAGCGAGCCAGAGAATGTTCCGGAAGCTCATGGAGGCATCGTAGGGCACAGGAGAGCCTGCATGAGGCATGGGGACATGCATGCATGCATGGGCATGGGGTGGCATGTGAGACATGGGCATGGCTACATGGACGTAAGAATGGGGATATGGGGTGTTTGAGGTGCGAGCAAGGACATAAGAGTGAGTGGAAGCAATTGAGGTTCTAGTGTCTCAGCACTGGCCTGATTGACAGAATCCAAGGTTGACGGGGAAGGAGTCGGTGCAGAAAGCAGGATACTCCTTGGCGTGGAACCTGTGCAAGACAAGACAACAGCACGGCAGGTGATGATAACTTGTTTTTGAGACGTCTCAAAAGGTAGGATACCCCTTGGCGTGGAACCAAGGAGGCAGCACCAAGGCACGATGGCACAGGAGGCGATTCAAAACAAGTGCGATGTTGAGTGCTGATGAGGTGATTCAGGGTTATATGAACAAGTCAGGGTTACGTGCAGGCGAATATGAGCAAGAGCTGTTGTTGATGAGCCATAAGGGGACCGGGAAAAGCGCTCTCCTGCAGTTGTGTGCATAGAAGTTGTCCCTGCAGCTGGCACACGGTGTGTGCTGGCAAGGCCCCTGAAAGCAAGCACACCTGTTGAGCTGAACCAAATGTGTCTAGGCGCAGGTGTTAGAGCCGCCCATTAGATCTTGGCAGGCATTCGGTGCGTGCTGGTAAGGTGTTTGACAGACCTTGTGAAAGAAAGTTGAGCTGCAGAGCTGAGTCACAAGTGCCTAGAGGCGGAAGGGGCGAGTGGCTTACAGGGCATCAAGGCAACCGGAGGAGTGGTCGTCGATATTAAGACATCTCAAAAAAGCATCACAAGTGCCTAGAGGCGGAACGGGGGGTTGGCCAACACGGCTCCGAGGCGACCGGAGGAGTGTTCGGCGATTTTGAAGACTTCAAAAAAAAAAAAAGGCAACAAGTTTCTAAAGATGGTAGGGGCGGGTGGCTTACAGGGCTCCGAGGCGACCGGAGGAGAGGGTGGCGAAGAGGTGGCAGTGGAAGAGGTCAAAGCGGGAGAGATGGATGGCGGGCGGTGCTGTGGGCGGCGAGGAGGGATGAGAGGAAGGAGGAGTGGAGGGATGGGAGGAGGAATGAAAGGGGAGCGAGGAGGAGGAAGGAGAGGAGGGAGGAGAGGAGGAAGGAGAGGAGGGAGGAGAGGAGGAAGGAGAGGCGCATGGAGAGGGGGAAGAGGAGCAGGAAGGGGAGGAACCGATGGCTTGAGAGGAGAAGGCTGCTATGGTGTGGAAGAGGAGAGCAAAGAAGAGGTTGATGTCCTGTTGAAGGGTGGGTGATGGTGGAGGGGCGTTGGGGGTGGAACATGGAGGGAAGTGGAGCATGGCGAGAAGTAGGGCACGGAGGGGGAGACAATGTCATCAGGGGAAGAGGAAGGACGAGAAATTAGGAGGCGAGATGCGAAACCATACCGCAAGAAGCAATGAGCACTGTTTACACTGGCCTGGCTCAACTTCCCTCTTATTCCTGGGAGAGTTTGAGAATTCAAAAAATCGCCATTTTCATATTCTTCACTAGGTATACACAGCATGTCCAGTCCCACACTGACCTTACATTGTCTTTGAATCGGTAGCAGACAGGTGAGCTGGTGAGCTGACACCTGGCAGCATCAGAACCGTCCACATCAGGCACCTGCTTGCGATCTCAGGCAAGACAAAGTCAACACGGATCGAGTGGATAAGGTTGGAATCGGATGCCTGCTCATCCCAGCAGCGGTCTTCAGACTCTTCAGTAGTTAAAAGGTGTCTCCCAGGTTAAGGAACGCAAAGAAAGTAGAGCTTCCTGAGTCATGCTACAGCAAGGGAACACTTACCGAGAGCGGCAGCGGAGCGAGAACCTCTCGGCGAAATGCCTCCCTGAAATCTGATAGCTGTGATTGACTAGCACAGTCACGACCAGTAGCATCTGACGCTTGAGAGCACTCAGATGCATGAGGGGAATGCGAGGCCGCAGGAGGGAAGGTGGAGGCAGTGAGGGCGGCGAGGCGCATGAGAGAAGGAGGGGGATGGGAGATGAGCGAGTGGATTCGACGGCTGAGATCAACCATGTCACAGCCCTTGTCGTGCCGTCTCAACCTCCTCTTTCCCGCTTTCCCCCTTGCACCTCCCCCTAATGCTTCTTCCACAGCGCTGTTTTCAAGCGCACTCGCTAGCTGCAGAGCCGCATCCCTGTCATGGCTCCCAACCAACATGTCACAACCCATCCCGCTCACACCGACCCTGCTGCTATTGCCGACCCTACCGTCCCCACCCATCCTACGACTCCTGACAGGTGGCACCACAGGCAGCAAGAATTGCCGCAAGGCCCCTCTTTTTCTGAACCTCCTAGAAACTGGATTACTGTACGGCTGAACCACCGGCAGCAAGCGTTGCAGCAGCAATGCAGCTCTCCTCCTCCTGCTGAACTCCACCCTTCCACCAGCACCCCTCCTCCTCCCACGCTGCAATGCGCACCTCAAGGGTAAACCAGCGGGGGAATCCTTCAGCCTGCACTTCAAACCGCGGCTGAAGCACTTCCTCGTGCGTACACTGCCTCCGAAACCGCCTCTTGCCCCGCCTCTCGCCCTGCCTCGTACAAGCCTCCTTCTACTGAACTTCAAACCGCGTTTGCTCCAGTACCAGCCGCCGAAGCCAAGCTCTTCGCTCTCTAACACGGCAAGCAGGTTCCCCGCGCACTCCCGCCCTCTCGCTCTGCCTTGAAGAAACTTCTGCTCGTCCCACTCCTCCTCCTCGGACCTCTCAGTTGACCCCAACTCCTCCTCTTCCTCCTCCTTCTGTTCCTTCTCTGTATCCCGAACTTCCAGGTTCTCCCGTTCCTCCTGCTGCCGCAATTTGGCGAAACAGCCGTATTGGGTGAGAGGATTCGCCGACCAATCCTCGTCCTCTGATCGGCTGGTAGCGTCAGACTCGCGCCGCTCAGAACTCTCCCTCATGGAGACGATCGCACTCCGCGCCAATGTCTCCTCTGAACCGATCTGCTGCTGTTCAGACGCCTCTGAAGCAAGAACTAACCCATCTGAACCGGAATGTTCGCCAGGAATCAGGGCAGCGGGGACCAAGGACATTCTATGACCAGAGTCGCGCTTGATTGTGGATGCGCGAAGGAAAGAAGAGAGGCCGAGACCAAATATAGACCCGTCGGACCTACGCTGAAGAGAAATGCCCGAGGGTGAGTGGGAGTGCTGTTGCGTGAAAGCTGCTGTAGGCTCCCGCAAACGAGCGGAGACACGAGATTCGACAGAGCATTTAGGAGTGGTTCGAATGGATTTGGCCGCGGCATGAATGCGAGGGCAAGGCGATGCAGCTGATGCAACGCTCCCTGCGCGGATCACGCTGGTGTGGTTTCTGCCGCATCTGACGCCTCTACCACCGGCAGCTCGAATCAGCCTGGCAGCGTTGACATTGCCGCGAGAAGCATTGACATTGCCGCCAGCAACTGCGATAATATTCCTCAACCCAGAAGTGCTGAGGAAACCTTCGCAGCCTGGAGAGGCTGCTGCTGCTGCTGCTGCTGCTGCTGCTGCTGCCTCTGTCACTGCTGCGAGGGTAGTGCTCACAACCGGCATTGGAAACGCAACCTGTGAGTGCGGGAAACCCGCGCTCGCTAGGCGACTGCCAGAGAGCTACGATGTTATTCCAGTGTAAAGCGGCTCACGAGCCCTATGTTACAGGACGCGGGAAGGAGCAACTATGCGCCTTAAAAGCTACCAGCAACGACGGCTGGTTTTCGAGAGTTCCGGAGGTGGCAAAGAAAATGCACTACCAGTGGAGACGGAAGTGAGCTGCTCTGCACGTCCCATCCAAATCCAGGAGCTAAAAAAATATCTGAGTAAACTTAGATGCGGGAAGGCAGGCAAGAAGCTACAAAAGGAGGTCCTACCGAGAATTGAACTCGGCCTTTCAGATTCAGAGTCTGACGTCATAACCACTAGACCATAGGACCACATCAACAGTGTAATTGAATAATTTCTGTCATAACTTAAGCATGTACGAAACACTTTCTAAAAAAACATAAAAAATATTGTCAAATTATGGCTTACAAGCAGGAGAGATTTCTAGTTAAATTTAAAATTTTTGGACTAACTGTACATGTCAGCACTGGGAAATAAGGAAATCAGTGCACCAAACACCTACAAAGAAAGAAGTACGGAAAGAAGGGGTAACCGGCATGGAGGGATAGTAGGAGGAACAATCAGTGGAGCCAGCATGTTGGTCAGGAGATCAGCGGCTTAGGATGTCACATCAGTGTTCAGTGGCGTCGAAACCGGCCAGTCAAAGTAATCTCGCAGTCTCTGATGTCGGATAAAAGTAATCCCAAATGCTTGGGTCCTGGCGCTTTACGCGATCTCCACCAGTCAGTCCACTTAAATTACCGTAGCAGATCGGGGTTGAAATATCCGCAGATCCGGCATATTAGCAGTACGTCAGACTGGAACGGCAAAAAGCATTTGCTGCATTCGCTGCGACGCAAGAGCCAACCGCCGCGTCAACGCATGACGGTCGCGGAAGCCCTGCGACGCCTTGCGAGGGGCTCCAGGGCAGTGAAGCGAAACAGAGGCGTCCATTGTGCGACGCTGGGCGACGGGAGTGACGCACGCAGCAAGCGATTCCGGCGACGGTTGACAAGGCGGCCTCGACAACAGCGGAGTAGCTGGGTCACTTGATGTAGCAGCATCATGCTTCACAAGAGGGGAGAACAAAAAACTCGGGACGCCAAGATCAGGCTCCTGGCCACATTCTGGATCGATCTGAAGCCCACGAAAGGATCCTGACTGTTCGAGCAGCTTTTCTGAAGGTCCCACGTCATTGGAATCACTGGCGCTTGTTGCAGGTTCTTCAGGTCTCTCGGCCGGCTCGAATGCAATCGCAGACGCAAGCGACGGAAGCGGGATTTCTTTATTTTCGCACATTGTCCCCGGTTCAGAACTGTTGCTACTCTTCAGGACGTAAGGGGAGTATCGGAGCGCCCTTCTTCGACTCCTGGTATCATGGCAGAAAGGAGTCGGCGATGGGGTGCTGTCAGGAGTCATGTCAGCATTTGCCAAATCCGGAGCGGGCCCTGGTGTTTGCACAGCCACGGGCATTGTGACTACTCCTATGTTGAGTTCGCTCTCGCGCGAACTGGTAAATGGTAGAATATCGGAATCACGACGGCGCTGTTTCATTGCTTCGACACTAAAGAGCTCAATTTGAACCAGCCGACGGTGAGTAAAATCTTGAATTCTTTCCAGCTAAGGTGCTCGGAATGTATGCCGTTGCCTGTGCATGGATAAGAGCTGTGAGACACTATCTGGAAGAAGCGTAGTAGTGGTGGTGGTAGAGTAGGGAGGCGGAAGCGGGCTCTATTTCGCCGACGATGGACACCTCTAGAAGCAAAACGTAATGCCGAGCCGACGCACAACAGAAAGCACCCAGGGCGAGGGTGCCTGTTGAACAATTCCAGAGAACTCGACTCCACGAGCCAACAAACTGCGGGAACAATCGAGACGGGTTCGGCGCAGCCGAAAAAAAACTGGGAGGGGAAAGAAACGTCAGCAGCTGGTGCGCATGGCGGTGTTGGTTCGGCGCAACTTGGGCAAACGCGTGGGAGAAAGGCAAGGAGAACGGTTGGCTTGGTCCAAATTTGTTTGACTGTCTGCTGCATCTACAGTATCTGTCCAGTCTGCTCAACCTCCCGCGTCTGCTCTGTTCCTGATGTATCTGCCCGATATATTCAGGTGGCTCCGTGGTCCTTGCTGTACTGTACAGTGCCTCTTTTCAGTCTCGTTGACTGTTTACAGGCTCGGGACTTGAACTGTACCACCTGACAATAAAACTCACAGGCTCGGGCACACAAAAAAACGTCATCGGCTTCCTTGCGGTGAGCAGTGCCAGCTGTGGCCGACAGCGAGCTGGATGGAGTGGGGGAGGGAAGCTGGTCAGATGTTCGTTCGGACGGAGAGTTGGGGAGGTCGAGCGAAAAGCTGGATGGCTATTGGTGAAATGAAAATGCACGAAGCTGCACGAAAGTGGCAGAACGGAACGATGCGCCAGATGTGCCCCCGTCTTGTCGGTGAATCGTAGGCGTCCAGGCTCAAAATTGCCAAGGGGGATTCATCTTTCCCGTCCATTGAGACATGCATCACACGTCAGACTCGATGCAAGCAATCCATGACATCAGAAAGTGCTATGATGTGCTGGCAGGGTAGGACCCGAATGGTTGGCCAATCCTTTACTGCATATAAAAGATTCCGCAGCTAGACAACGAATGAAATAACAACTCAAAAGAGCTTTCTAGTCAAATTACAAGAGGTAATTTCATATTGAACTCTGTTTATTCTCTGTTATACAGTATTTGTGTCTCACGTTGAGGGACCCCTTTTTGTTGCGAGGGAGCTGCAAAAACATTTCTTACCCCCTGATGGTGATGAAGAGGGGTGCTTGCTTAGCACCCATGTTACTGTACTGGCGGGATTTCACCACACTTCACTGGATCCAAGTTTCACACGAGACCTATGGTGTAGTAATGATTCAAGCTGCCACGAGGTTGAATTGTGACCTCAACAGCAAGCTTTCTCGATATCAGCAAACCTTAGAGTGAAGTCACGAGAGTACACCACGTCGCCATTTCTAATAAAGCTATCCCGCATACGTTTTTTCTAAACTCGTTTTGAAGTTTTTGTCCGTAGTACTAAATCACAAATCCAGCTACTGTACCAGGTTCTGCGTGGCCCTCTCCGCTGATTGCGCGTGGCGTGCTGGTCTTCGACGAACTGCGCGTGGTTTGCATGTTGATTCTTCCGACGCGCCCACCTGCCAGAACTTCCGGTGAATGGTGTATGCAGAGGAAAATGTATCGCCTCCACACGACATGAGCTGTCCTTGTCTGTCAGGCTGGAGGTTCTTGGCTGCTTAGCTCGTGCTGAGTGGCGTGATGTCGCGAGGCTCGTGCCAGGTGGACACGGCCGCGAGGCTCGTGCTAGGCGACACGGCGCGATGTCGAAGCTGCGCGGCATGCACGCTGATGCGCTCGCGCGGGGATGCGATCGAAGGGAGGAACGCTGCCAGCTTAGTAGCGTCGATGTCCCTCGCTCGCAATTTTGTGAAATTATTAGACCTGGGAGCGCAGTTATACCGCTCTTGTTCCTGCTCGCCCTTCATCATTCGGTTTTTACTCTTCTCACACCATTTTCGATCTGTGTATCCTCCCTCTGCTGTCGTGCTCGTCAGCATGGCTGTGCTGACTCTCCTCACCTTGTTCTGCGCTTTGGGTAACCCATTTCCCCACCCATTCCCTGAGCGAGTCTCTTTAATTTCCCATCTCTCCAACCACTCTTTGTTTCTCCCACTTTCTCTTATCATCTCTCCCTGCCAATAGTCTCCCCAAGCTCCACTTGCACAGTCCTGTTTGTATTCGCTGCCATTCAAACCCCTTATATGTTCCCCCTTTCTCCCCTTTCTTTGAATCCCCCTTCCTACCCCACTCCCTCCCCCCTCCCAGCATCCGCCTGCGCTCAGAATCTACCGCGCCCCGGCCCAGTGGCAGCAGGGGGGGGTGGCGGAGTGGCAGCGGGGGGAGGGCCTGGGGGAGCTGCAGCGGGAGGGGGAGGCGGAGCAACAACAGGGGGGTTGGGGGGACCCTTTCCACGAGTGGCGCAGCAGGGGCAGGGGGGAGCGCCTGGACAGCTGGGGACCTCTATGGTGCGCTGATTCGTCCTGCTCTTGTTATGCTTGTTTTACCTCCTGCAACCCCATGCCTTCGTAGTTTTTTTCCTCCTCGACTTCCAGTTGCCCGTTCATTCCAATTCGTCCTATCATACTTTTTTCGTCAGTACTATTTTCCTGTAGGTCATCAGACAGTTCACTGCATTGTACTTATCCAATCATTCTTTGCCATGTGGCAGCCCATCTGGAGGCTGAGCTGGAAGGTCAGCAGAATGATGACATTGAAGGGCGTATGCACATATTCGCCTTCAGGTGACACACATGAGCCACTTTCGACAAGTGTTTTTCCATTCCTTGTACCTTAGAGGAAAGCATTATGTCGAAACATGTAGTGTTCCACATGTCTTTTGCCTGATGCTTTGTTCTCATGTTGTACGCACCTATGTTCTGAATCTAGCTGTGCGAAGCAAGTGGGTTAACTCATGCTTTCCTGCCACCTGGTTTTTCCCCCCCAGTCCCCTGAAGCCCTGAAGCTGCTTCGCTTTGTTGTCCTACCCCCGTCTCTCTCTCTCTCCCTTTCTCCACTCCTCAGTGTTGACAACGCCACGTTTGACTTCCTGAACGTCATCACTGTTGCGTGTCCCGGAGCAAGCACCCCCCGCCAACGCTAAGCTGCTTGACTTTGTTGCCCTTCCCTGTGTGTCCCTTTCTCTCACACAGTGTTGACAACACCACGTTCAACCTCCTGTACGTCATCACTGTGTCGCATGTCCCGGAGCAAGCACCCCCCACCAACGCTACCATCACCAGCAAGCAGAACGAGACAGTGCTTCTCATCCCCGCCACATGGCGCGAAACCACTGGCCAGCTGGGGTTCAAGATGGAGGATGATGACATGATGAATTGCAATGGTGGGATGTGTTACAGTTACGCAGCTGCGGGGTACTGGCCCAATGTGAACCAGACCCTTGTTGATCTGGTAACCAGGATGGTTGACGATCCTGAATTTTTCCGGGGTCATGTGGCCTTGCCATCAGGGGAAGATGTGAATGGGAAGTTCGAGCTTGCTTGATCACTGGTATCGTATGTACAGGCCTGGTGTTTCCGTGTGCTGGTTTTCCTGCCATATTAACTTGCTCAGGGGGTTCCTTGCACTCTGCATTGTAGGTGTAGAGTAGATATTGGAGGGAAGAATCTTTAGAGTAGAACTATATTCTCGGATTGTTTTATGAAACGCAACGTCCATGCATCTTCTCATCGCTGTACTGTACTGTACTGACACCACCAAATTCTGCAGGAAGGTAATACCGTAGCGGGAAAAACATCACTCTTGCGGGCCTGGTTGGACCAGGCGCGCACATGGAATATCCCAACCGATGGTAGATAGTACACCATGTTTGTAGAGATCGCCAAGCCCCTGTCGAGTTCCGCGAGGTCAGTCTTCGTTCATGGCCGCCAATCGCGCGAAAGCAGCCGATAGGATTCCGTTCAAGCTCCGCCAGGACCGCGGCCGATTTGTGGAGTCGGCGGAATCGGCATGGGCGATTTCGTAACCAGAGCCCGAGTTAGCCAATATCGCCGATGCCACTGCGAATGTGTGGTGGGGAGCGTTGTCACGTCAGCCTCGGATGTGCTCCATTGCGCCTCACCACGCTGCCAGGAGCGCGGCGCCAATCACGCCGTCGGAGGATCCATGAATGGCCTATGTAGCGCCAATCCCTCCAGAATCGCGCCACTGAATTGAATTGCTTCGACCATCCTTCGATCTCAAGCATGTTGTGTAACGCCGTTCAGTCGCCGTTCAGATGCTCGGTTAACGCCGACGTTCGATCTCAGCCACGCTGTATAGCGTCGTTCAGTCGCTCCGTACCAGGCTTCTCTAATCCCAGCGACCTGATCGTACGAGGCTCGTATTTAACGGCACGGCAGTAGAGCCGTGGATCACACGGAGCATGTCGAGGAAGTGTCGCCATGCAGCATGTGTCGAGGCGCTTCACTTAATGTACCCGAGGCGTGTAACAGTCTTCGAGGTTTCAAGTCGTTCCAACAAGAATATTAAGTGACATGGCGGGACTGTTTGGAATAATCTAGGAGTAATCAATGGAGTAGAATGCGGCTTTCTTTCCCCAAGCTCCATCAAGTCGACCCAGGATCCGCGTCGAGGTCTACGCCATCGGATGCTCTTATCATCGTCGCTCGCCACGTCAGCCAATCTCCTCGCGCTCAACTTGCTGCAGCGTCCGGCTGTCGGCTTCGGGCTTCCGGCTTTCGGCTTCCGGCTGTCGGCTTCGGGCCCTCCACTTCTCGCGCCGCTCGCGTTTCCGCACGGAATTGTTGCTACTATATAATCATTCTGCTGAGAATCGTATCTCACTGACTCTTCGAGGCCTCAATCTCTCGCTTGTCCGTGCCTGTTGCTCAATATCCGTTGCCCGCGGCGTCTCTTCGCCCCGCCTGTATTTGTCTTTCCAGTCGCAAGGGAGCGCCATGGGTTTCTTGACGCTCCTTGTCGTGTTCTGCGCTTTAGGTGAAATTTTCCCGCTATAGTTGACTCGCTATTTGATTGAGTTTCTGGCCTCCTGCCAGTGGTCCTCATCTTGTCTGATCTGATCGCGCTTCTTGTGTCTGCTATTTGCACACTCTGGTCTAATCTGCTTTTTGCATGCTCGTAATAGTCACATGATTGCTGGCTGTTGGATGGCTGAGCTTTCGGGAGTTTTCAGTTCCTGTTTACCGTGTGAACTTCTCTTGAAACCCACTCCCCTGCTGCTCTCCTGCCACTCCCCTGCTGCTCTCCTGCCACTCTCCTGCTGCTTTCCTGCCACTCCCCTGCTGCTTTCCTGCCACTCTCCTGCTGCTGTTACTCTGGTCGCCCTGTTTGCCTCTCATCCCCCCCCTTCCTTCTTTCCCCACTTCCATTTCCCCTCGCCCTGTCAACCTCTCGCCCTCTCCCTGTTTCCCTTTTGCCTTCGCTCTTGTTCCGTGCCTATCCTTCCTTCCCTGATTCGCTCTTTCCCGACTTCCATGTGACCCTGTTACCCTGTGACCCTTTATCGCCCTCTTCGTGGACCCCAGCGTCCGCGTGCGCCCAGCAGCCCCCAGGGGGAGGGGGCGGAGCACCAGGGGGGGGAACGCCTGTGCCAGGGGGGGGAGGCGGAGTAGGGGGAATGCCGATGCCAGCAGGGGGAGGGGGCGCAGCACCAGGGGGGGGAACGCCTGTGCCAGCAGGGGGAGGGGGCGGGGCACCTCAGGGGGGCGGGGCACCTCAGGGGGGCGGCGCACCTCAGGGGGGCGGCGCACCTCAGGGGGGCGGCGCACCTCAGGGGGGCGGAGCACCAGGGAGGGGAGCAGCACCAGGGGGGGGAGCAGCACCAGGGGGGGGAGCAGCACCAGGTGGGGGAGCAGCACCAGGTGGGGGAGCAGCACCAGGTGGGGGAGCAGCACCAGGTGGGGGAGCAGCACCAGGGGGAGGACCGGGGGGGCCTGGGGAAGCTGGAGCAGCAGGGGGAGGGGGGCCGGGAGGGCCAGGAGGCGCACCTGACAAGGTTAAGAAGAAGGTTCCGCGGGTGGCACAGCAGGGGCAGGGGGGAGGACCGGGGGGAGCAGAGCTGGGAGATCTCTATGGTGCGTGTCTCTCATCTAACCGATGGCCTCCCATGCTCGCCCGTGCTGTTCGTCATCCCTCTGTACTGTCATTCTGTACTGTCATTCTGCAACTTGTGTATCACTTGCATTCTGTTCTGTTCACCACGTGGTTTCATCTGCTCCTCCTCCGTGACTCTCCATCAACCTCTTTGTCATTTCTTTCCCCCACGCTTTCTTCACTTGGTTTCCCCCCGCCCTCCTTCCCTCTTTCTACATTTCTTCCCTGTCTCCCTGATGCTTTTTATTGATGACTGCACCAATGGCTGTGTGCCACGTGGCAGCCCATTTGGAGGCTGAGCTGGAGGGTCAGAACAACGACGACATCGAAGGGGAAATCCACATCTTCACCTTCCGGTAACTTGACTTTCCAGGGTAAATTCATCGCTATGTTGTCCCTATTGATGTTACCAATGGTAGGGTCTGCCATCTGACGTACGATTAGTGGTCGTCGATTTAGTGTTCGTCGATTCCTTCTTTTGACCGCTTTGTAACCTGCGTGTAATGAGTCGATTTTTGAGTCGACTCTTAAATCGCTTTGTAACCAGTGTGTAAACTTACTGATAACACTTTGCAAGACTTGTCAGAGGCTTATTGTTTACCCTCTGCCCATATCCTCTCTCTACCCCTCACATCCCAACAGCCAAGCGGATCCCAAAACACTCACCTCTCTCTCAATTCCCTCCCCCACCACTGCTTCCCCCTCTGCAGCACCACTGCTTCCCCCTCTGCAGCACCACTGCTGGCGCCTTCAAGATGCTTCACATCCTGAGTTGACTTTTGAGTCGGCTCAAAAGTCAACTCTGCAGCACCACTGCTGGCGCCTTCAAGATGCTTCACATCCTGAGAACATCCTTACAGCCAGTCAGGCAGCTCCTCCAGCACTCATCTCTCTCTCACTTCCTTCCTCCATTCCTCTTTCCCCTTCCCCACTCTTACCCCAAGCAGGCACCACCGCTGGCGCATTCAACATGCTCTGTGTTCTCACAGCCAAGCAGCTCCCCCAGCAGTCACCACTCCCTCACTCCCCTCCCCACTCCCTTTTTTTCCTCTCCCACTTCCCCCAACCCCCCGCAAGCAGCACCACTGCTGGCGCATTCAACGTGCTTTACATCCTCACAGCCAAGCAGCTCCCCCAGCAGTCGCCGCCCACCAACGCCACCATCACTCGCGGCCGCTCCGTGGCCCTCACCTTCCCCGCCACGTGGCGCGAAACCACTGGCCAGCCGGGCTTCAAGCAGAACGACGCTGATACGGACAACGATGGGGATTGTCCCGACGGCAAATGTTACAGCTACGCTGCGGCTGGTTACTGGGCGAACGCGGATAAGACTGTTACGGATGTGGTGAATGGTATGGTTGCGGATGCAGAGGCATATCAGGGACACATTGCTCTGCCCTCAGGGGAGGATGTGAAGGGCGACTTTGAGCTCGAATAGAGCTGACATGGCATGTTGTGAGTGCTTTCTGTGGTGCTGGTGCTGCTGGTTGGGAGTTATTTTACAGTAGGAACATGGATTTATGGAAATCAGTGGTTGGTTGAACGGATCATTCAGGGAGGGCTGTAGATGAGGAGTGGGATGACTGTTGGTGATGGTTGTATTTTTGTTATTATCAAACGAGTGGCTCAATCAATCAGCCTTCAAGCACCTGGTGGAGAAGCTGGTTCAGTATGCTGCACAAAAATTGCAAAACAAACCACTTTGAAATTGAAATAAAGCTACTGTATTAGTAAAAAGGGTAAACCAAATCCCTGCCGAATATGTAAGTCTCAAGCCAAATGTGAACACGTACAGAATTGCACTACCAAAAAACCAGGAGCAATCATGGTTGTGGCTGCAGCAGATACAGACTCCTCCTGCCATGCAGCATGTGCTGCTACTGATGCTGCTGGTATGACTGCTGATGTGGCTGCTGGTGTGGCTGCTGATGTGGCTGCTGGTGTGACTGCTGATGTGGCTGCTGGTGTGGCTGCTGATGTGGCTGCTGCTGTGACTGCTGTATGGCTGTTGTGACTGCTGCTGCTGCTGCTGTGGTGGCTGTGGTGGCTGTGGTGGCTGTGGTGGCTGTGGTGGCTGTGGGCACTGCTGCTGCTGCTGCTGTGGTGGCTGTGGGCACTGCTGTATGGCGGCAAGGCTGCGATGCGACACACGGCCCACAGGAATGGCCGACCTAGACCAAAAATGCAGGAGGAATACAAATCCCTCTACAAATTCCACTATTCAAAACCAGGAGGAATCATGAGTGCCGGTGTCGGTTGCTGCTGCTGTGGCCGCTGCGGTTGCTGGTGGTGCATGGTGGTAAGGCTGCGGTTGCTGGTGGTGCATGGTGGTAAGGCTGCGGTTGCTGGTGGTGCATGGTGGTAAGGCTGCGGTTGCTGGTGGTGCATGGTGGTAAGGCTGCGGTTGCTGGTGGTGCATGGTGGTAAGGCTGCGACAGACGGCCCACAGGAACGGTCGACCCAGAGCATCTGCAGCAAGCAGTGATGCGGGATGTGGGGCGGCGGGAGGGGTGAAGTGTTGAGAGGTGGAGAGATTGTGGGAGAAACGAACAGACAGAGGGAGAGAGCGATATGAGGATGGACGGAACGAAGGGACCAGCAATGAGCAAGCTAACACCAAGTTTTGATGCAGAGGAACAAGAGAACACAGACAGGGACACGCCCTTGCACTCACTCTGACACGCAGAGGGCATGAGGTGAGACAGGTGAGACGGGTAGATGGTGGGAGACGGGTAGATGGTGGGAGACGGGTAGATGGTGGGAGACGGGTAGATGGTGGGAGACGGGGAAGGGAAGCACTGAAAAGGGGGCCAGGCCTGCACTCACTCTGACACGCAGAGGGCATGGTGAGGGAGACGGGTAGAGAATGAGAGAGAGGAGGAAGAAGAGCAGTGAGAGGAGAGGGGAGCTACACTCGTCGTACTCACTCTGACATGCGGGCGACATGAGGTGAGACGAGTAGAAGCTCACTCGAGCCACACCCGGCAGCACCACATCACACATCACATCCCAGGCTCTCATCCTCACCCCCACATATGCTGCAAACGCGTCTCCTCCTGCCCCGTGACAAGCCTCCCAGCCACCAGCACCCCCACCACCAGCAACACCATCGCGTGCACCAGCTGTGGCAGCTTCAGTAGACCCATCACTTGCACCAACAGAGCCGCCCAGCAGGAAGAAGGCGGCGTGGGGGAAGGAGATGCCCGCGGGGGAGAGCAGCGCGTTTGTGAACACGGCCGGCCATGCCCCGGGGTCGCTGCGCCTGCTCTCCTGCAGTATGAGCGCGTTCAGACGGGCAGGAGGGTCGGTGGGATCCCCAGCAGCAGTAGGTTCGGCAGTAGGTGCGGCGGCAGGTACGGCAGTAGGAGGTATGGCGGGAGGCGTGGCGGTAGGTGCGGTACTAGGTACGGTGGTGTTGGCGGCGACGTGGGTGAGGGAGGCGGCCGCGAGGGAGACCTGGGTGACGGCGGTGCGGGAGAGATGAGCGGTGACGGTGCCGAGAGGGAGGAGAGAGGCATCGACGGTTCTGATGAATAGAGGCCCGCTGTGAGGGAAGGGAGAGGGAGGGGGGGAGAGGGGGGGGGGGAGGAAGAGACAGAGAACAAGACGGGGAATACAAGAGGGAGGAAAGATGCGTCGATGGTTCTGACGAAGAGAGGTCCACTGTGAGGGAGGGGAGAGGGAGGGGGAGAGACAGAGAACCGGAAGGTGAATGCACGAGGGAGAGTTAAGCAGTCATGATGCCAAGAGAGGGGCGAGGGGATGAAAAGAGGGCGAGGGGATGGAAAGAGGGCGAGAGGATGGAAAGAGGGCGAGAGGATGGAAAGAGGGCGAGGGGGCGAGGTTGAGAGAGTGAGAGAGAAACAGCAACGAGCGAGACTTGGGTGGCGACGGTAAGGGAGAGGTGGTGAGCGGTCACAACAGGTGGTAAGGGATAGGTGGTGAGCGGTCACAAGGATGCAACAGGGACGCCATTCAGTGCAGCAAAGCGCAGCACAGCAAAGGCGTGTTCCTGCACTGCGCTTGAGTTCACCCTCACGCCCTCTGCTACCCTCACGCCCTCTGCTACCATCACGCCCTCTTCTACCCCCACCCACCCCCTCACTCGCTCCCTCTCACTCCCTCTCGCCCCCTCTCACTCCCTCTCACTCGCTCTCACTCCCTCTCACTCGCTCTCACTCCCTCTCACTCCCTCTCACTCCCTCTCACTCGCTCTCACTCGCGCTCACCTCCAGAAGGGCTGGGAATCAAACGGCAGTGATGCAGCCGGGCTTTGCAGCGCCTGAGAAGACTGCGGGATGGCTGCCTCTGCTGCCGCTGCTGCGCTTGCTGCCTCTCGTGCCGCTGCTGCCTTTGCTGCGTTTGCTTCCTTTGCCGCAGCTGGTGTGGTTGATGGCTGTGCTGCATTGCAATCAACCGTCACATCGGCTGCTCCGTCTTCATCGTCAGCAGTAAGATCTAGAACAACAGTCACGTTTTGGTGATAAGTCGAGGGAAGACCGACCGTTGATCCTCCTCCTGTTCCCGATCTAGCTTCCTCCCTCGCCCTCCGTTCTGCTCCTACTTTTGCTCCTGCCTCTGCTGCTGCCCCTCCTCCTCCTGCTGCTGCCCCTCCTCCTCCTGCTGCTGCCCCTCCTCTTCCTGCTGCTCCTCCTGCTGCTCCTCCTGCTGCTCCTCCTGCTGCTCCTCCTGCTGCTCCTCCTGCTGCTCCTCCTGCTGCTCCTCCTGCTGCTCCTCCTGCTGCTCCTCCTGCTGCTCCTCCTCCTCCGCTTCCCACTCCCCCTCGCCCGCCTTCCCCCCCTGCTCTCTCTGCGCCTCTCCCTCCTCCTCGTCCCACGTATGCCATCAGAGTGTCTGCGTCAGCAACGGGAGGCGGCACACCCAATCGGATGCATCTGCTGCACTGCCACGTGGACAGATTTACTCGACCCAAGCAGTACCTGCAGCCACGTGGCGTGAGCTTAAAGCAATGTGCTTATACATGGAGATTCCTTAAAACGAGGTAACATTGAATACAATCGGACTAAATCTAGGCGATCCAGGCCGTTGATGCTCGAAAGATCGGACGGTTCTGCGATGACCGTATGCGTGGCCGCGTGCGACGTTGGCGCAGGTGCGTCGCATGACGTACGTGTGACGCGCGACGGTGTCGCAGGTGTTGCAGGATCGCAGCTTGGCGAGATTCGCATCGCCGCCGCAGATGCCGCACACTGTTGGAGCCATGGACGGTCGAGATGATACGTCGCAGTGGCTATCGAGCAGGAAGAAAGAGCAAAAATGGTGGTGAAACGGCAAAAGCACGAATCCACGTAGAGAATTATGCTCAATTCAGGGAAAAGGGGACGTGATTAAGACCAAAATTGGCTTCGCCCGGACTTGAACCGGAGACCTTCAGTGTGTTAGACTGACGTGATAACCAACTACACCACGAAACCACGACGCCAAAACTCTGAATATATATTCATCATATAAACGTCTTCAAGCAGGAACCAGTTCGCCAAGCGTAGCCAGTTCGCGCGTTCCGCAGCAGCAGGTGCGCGCATTGCAGCATCCGGCGCGATGGCGGACACGGTGCAGACGGTGCTTGAGCGCATGCTCCCGGAGCTCGACAGTCTCGAGAAGCAGGGCCTCTTTACGCGCGAGGAGATTAAAGAGATCGTGCGCCGCCGCACCGCCTTCGAGTACCGCCTCAGGCGCCGCGGCAGCGCGGCGATTAAGGACGACTATATGCGATATATAGAGTACGAGATGCAGCTCGAGGCGCTGCGCCAGCTGCGGAGGAGAGACCCGATTCGCCGCCAGGTGCGCGTTAATCACTCCGCCCGCCTATTAGTGGTTTAAGGACCTTCTTGTGATGCTTTTGTAGCATCCCCTGCGAGTGCGATTTGTTCCACGAGGCCCTTACATCCACGTTCTCCCCCCTATTCGCTTCCCGCGGGCCAACTTCTCCTCACTATCCCTCTCCTTCCGCGCACAGGCTTTCCGCCAGCGCGCGGACGGCGTGCTGCGGCGCAAGGGGAAGCAGGGCAGCCGCGAGTGGTACCGGCGGCAGCGCGCGGCGGAGCGCGCGAGTGACGTGGCGGTGATCAAGCGCGTGCTCTTCATCTTCTCGCGCGCGACGCGGCGCTTCAAGGGCGATCTGGACCTCTGGATGCGCTACCTCGACTTCTGCAAGGCGTCCGGGTCGAGGAAGCAGATGCAGAAGGTGCGCATCGGTCAGATCGGTTGAGGGGGTTTATCAGGGTTTGAAGGGGCTTAGGAAGGGTGTGGCACGGTTCACAGGGGTTTAAGCAGGTCTCAATGATTCAACGGCGCTTTGGACCTCTGGATGCACTACCTCGACTTCTGCAAGGCGTCCGGGTCGAGGCAGCAGATGCAAAAAGTACGCTGGGGTTCAGATTGGTTGAGAGGGATCTTCAGGTTTTAGAGAGGCTTAGTAGGAGTGTGCTAAGATTCACAGCGGTGTAAGCAAGCAGGTCTGATGGGTTCAAGGGCGATCTGGACCTCTGGATGCGCTACCTTGGCTTTTTCAAGGCGTCAGGATCGAGACAGCAGATGCAGAAAGTACGCAGGAGTTCCGGGCTGTTAGTTGTAGGGTTCAAAGGGGTCAGGAGTGGTGTCAAATGGTTCACATGGGTTCAAGCAGCACTTGTGCGTATAAGCTAGCGGCCTGGAACCACCTATACTTCTGCAAGGCTTCTCAGTTGAGGCAACAGACGCAGAAAGTGCGCAGGGGTTCTGAGAGTTTAAGAAAGCTGTAGAGGGGTTTGGGGTTTTACAGAGGGTTATGAACTTGCTTCCTCCCTCCAATACCCCGTCCCCTACTTCTCCCCTAGACAATGGCACGAGCATTGCAGCTTCACTCCACGACGGCCTCTCTCTTGCTCTCTGCGGCGTCATATGAATTCATCCACGCTTAAACGCACCTGCTCCCTCTCCGCCATACTCTTGCGTCCCTCCTTTTATCCACCGGACAGACCATGGCACGTGCACTGCAGCTCCACCCCACGGAGCCCTCCCTCTGGCTGTATGCGGCGTCTTACGAGTTCACGCACCGCATGAACGCGCCTGCTGCGCGCACGCTGCTGCAGAGGGGGCTGCGCATGTGCTGCCCGCAGCTCTCCGCTGGGGGGAATGGGGGAAGCGAAAGGGGAGGCGGGGGGAAGGGCGCGAGGGGAGACGGGGGAAGCGGGGGGGGCGCAGGTTTCGCTGGAAAAGGGCCAAAGGGAGGAGCGGGTGTGGAGCGGGCAGGTGTGACGATTTCAGAGGCTGGGAACATTTCGATCGTGCCTGCCCGGGTTTTGGAGGCCTCGCGACTGCTGTGGAGCGAGTATTTGCGCATGGAGCTGGTTCATGCACGGAAGCTTAAAGCGAGACAGCTACTACTGGGGATAGAGACGGAGGAGGGTGGGGGAGAGAAGGGGGAAGGCGGAGGAGGGAAAGAGGGGGAAGGGGGAGAGGGAGTGGGAGGTGGGGAGGGCGAAGGGATGGAGCAGGAAGGGGAGGGAAAGGAGGGGAATGAGGAGGAGGAGGGGGAGGAGGTTGGGATGGGTGATGGGAAGGGGGATGGTAAAGGGGATGGTAGCGAAGGAAAGGGCGGGAGCAGCAAACCAGTCTCGAGTGATGAGCTGGCAGTGCAGGTGGCAACCGTGGTGTGCCGCACCGCAATCAAATCAAATCCCAAAGATCTGCTGCTGCACGTGGCGCTGCTGGAAGCGCTGCGATTGGGCGGCGGGCAAGCAGAGGCAGAGGCGGCAGAAGAGGAGGAGGCAGAGCAAGAGGAGGGAGAGGAGGAAGGCGGGAGAGAGGGGGAAGGGAAACAAAGGCAGGAGAACGGACAGGAGGAGGGGGGAGCAGAGGAGGAAAAAGGGGAGGGAGGCGCTAAGGCAGCAAACACGGAGGGGGGGCAAGGAGCAGAGCAAGGGGAGGGAGCAGGGGGGAAGGCGGGGCGGGCGCGGAGGCGGGTGGTAGAGTTGAAGGGGTTGGATGCGGTGGAGGAGGAGGTGTGTGGCAGCATGGCGGCCGACTTCCCTGACAGTGCCACTGCGCTTGAGGTGCTGGCTAGACGGTGCCTGAGGCGGAGCTGCAGGGGGGCGGGAACAGGAGCGGAGGCAGAGCAAGCTGCATTGAAGGTGAGCACGTGCAGGTGGTCTCAACTTGATGGGGTCCCAGCGGGGGGACTGGAGCTGCAGTCCCAGCGGGGGGACTGGAGCTGCAGTCCCAGCGTGGGGACTGGAGCTGCAGTCCCAGCGGGGGGACTGGAGCTGCAGTCCCAGCGGGGGGACTGGAGCTGCAGTCCCAGCGGGGGGACTGGAGCTGCAGTCCCAGCGGGGGGACTGGAGCTGCAGTCCCAGCGTGGGGACTGGAGCTGCAGTCCCAGCGGGGGGACTGGAGCTGCAGTCCCAGCGGGGGGACTGGAGCTGCAGTCCCAGCGGGGGGACTGGAGCTGCAGTCCCAGCGTGGGGACTGGAGCTGCAGTCCCAGCGTGGGGACTGGAGCTGCAGTCCCAGCGGGGGGACTGGAGCTGCAGTCCCAGCGTGGGGACTGGAGCTGCAGTCCCAGCGTGGGGACTGGAGCTGCAGTCCCAGCGGGGGGACTGGAGCTGCAGTCCCAGCGGGGGGACTGGAGCTGCAGTCCCAGCGTGGGGACTGGAGCTGCAGTCCCAGCGTGGGGACTGGAGCTGCAGTCCCAGCGTGGGGACTGGAGCTGCAGTCCCAGCGGGGGGACTGGAGCTGCAGTCCCAGCGGGGGGACTGGAGCTGCAGTCCCAGCGGGGGGACTGGAGCTGCAGTCCCAGCGTGGGGACTGGAGCTGCAGTCCCAGCGTGGGGACTGGAGCTGCAGTCCCAGCGTGGGGACTGGAGCTGCAGTCCCAGCGTGGGGACTGGAGCTGCAGTCCCAGCGGGGGGACTGGAGCTGCAGTCCCAGCGTGGGGATTGGAGCTGCAGTCCCAGCGGGGGGACTGGAGCTGCACTCCCAGCGTGGGGACTGGAGCTGCAGTCCCAGCGGGGGGACTGGAGCTGCAGTCCCAGCGTGGGGACTGGAGCTGCAGTCCCAGCGGGGGGACTGGAGCTGCAGTCCCAGCGTGGGGACTGGAGCTGCAGTCCCGGCGTGGGGACTGGAGCTGCAGTCCCCGCGGGGGGACTGGAGCTGCAGTCCCAGCGGGGGGACTGGAGCTGCAGTCCCAGCGTGGGGACTGGAGCTGCAGTCCCAGCGGGGGGACTGGAGCTGCAGTCCCAGCGGGGGGACTGGAGCTGCAGTCCCAGCGGGGGGACTGGAGCTGCAGTCCCAGCGTGGGGACAGGAGCTGCAGTCCCAGCGTGGGGACTGGAGCTGCAGTTCCAGCGGGGGGACTGGAGCTGCAGTCCCAGCGGGGGGACTGGAGCTGCAGCCCCAGCGGGGGGACTGGAGCTGCAGTCCCAGCGGGGGGACTGGAGCTGCAGTCCCAGCGGGGGGACTGGAGCTGCAGTCCCAGCGGGGGGACTGGAGCTGCAGTCCCAGCGGGGGGACTGGAGCTGCAGTCCCAGCGTGGGGACTGGAGCTGCAGTCCCAGCGGGGGGACTGGAGCTGCAGTCCCAGCGGGGGGACTGGAGCTGCAGTCCCAGCGTGGGGACTGGAGCTGCAGTCCCAGCGTGGGGACTGGAGCTGCAGTCCCAGCGGGGGGACTGGAGCTGCAGTCCCAGCGTGGGGACTGGAGCTGCAGTCCCAGCGTGGGGACTGGAGCTGCAGTCCCAGCGGGGGGACTGGAGCTGCAGTCCCAGCGGGGGGACTGGAGCTGCAGTCCCAGCGGGGGGACTGGAGCTGCAGTCCCAGCGGGGGGACTGGAGCTGCAGTCCCAGCGGGGGGACTGGAGCTGCAGTCCCAGCGTGGGGACTGGAGCTGCAGTCCCAGCGTGGGGACTGGAGCTGCAGTCCCAGCGTGGGGACTGGAGCTGCAGTCCCAGCGGGGGGACTGGAGCTGCAGTCCCAGCGGGGGGACTGGAGCTGCAGTCCCAGCGTGGGGACTGGAGCTGCAGTCCCAGCGGGGGGACTGGAGCTGCAGTCCCAGCGGGGGGACTGGAGCTGCAGTCCCAGCGGGGGGACTGGAGCTGCAGTCCCAGCGGGGGGACTGGAGCTGCAGTCCCAGCGTGGGGACTGGAGCTGCAGTCCCAGCGGGGGGACTGGAGCTGCAGTCCCAGCGTGGGGACTGGAGCTGCAGTCCCAGCGTGGGGACTGGAGCTGCAGTCCCAGCGTGGGGACTGGAGCTGCAGTCCCAGCGTGGGGACTGGAGCTGCAGTCCCAGCGGGGGGACTGGAGCTGCAGTCCCAGCGTGGGGATTGGAGCTGCAGTCCCAGCGGGGGGACTGGAGCTGCACTCCCAGCGTGGGGACTGGAGCTGCAGTCCCAGCGGGGGGACTGGAGCTGCAGTCACAGCGTGGGGACTGGAGCTGCAGTCCCAGCGGGGGGACTGGAGCTGCAGTCCCAGCGTGGGGACTGGAGCTGCAGTCCCGGCGTGGGGACTGGAGCTGCAGTCCCCGCGGGGGGACTGGAGCTGCAGTCCCAGCGGGGGGACTGGAGCTGCAGTCCCAGCGTGGGGACTGGAGCTGCAGTCCCAGCGGGGGGACTGGAGCTGCAGTCCCAGCGGGGGGACTGGAGCTGCAGTCCCAGCGGGGGGACTGGAGCTGCAGTCCCAGCGTGGGGACAGGAGCTGCAGTCCCAGCGTGGGGACTGGAGCTGCAGTTCCAGCGGGGGGACTGGAGCTGCAGTCCCAGCGGGGGGACTGGAGCTGCAGCCCCAGCGGGGGGACTGGAGCTGCAGTCCCAGCGGGGGGACTGGAGCTGCAGTCCCAGCGGGGGGACTGGAGCTGCAGTCCCAGCGGGGGGACTGGAGCTGCAGTCCCAGCGGGGGGACTGGAGCTGCAGTCCCAGCGTGGGGACTGGAGCTGCAGTCCCAGCGGGGGGACTGGAGCTGCAGTCCCAGCGGGGGGACTGGAGCTGCAGTCCCAGCGTGGGGACTGGAGCTGCAGTCCCAGCGTGGGGACTGGAGCTGCAGTCCCAGCGGGGGGACTGGAGCTGCAGTCCCAGCGTGGGGACTGGAGCTGCAGTCCCAGCGTGGGGACTGGAGCTGCAGTCCCAGCGGGGGGACTGGAGCTGCAGTCCCAGCGGGGGGACTGGAGCTGCAGTCCCAGCGGGGGGACTGGAGCTGCAGTCCCAGCGTGGGGACTGGAGCTGCAGTCCCAGCGGGGGGACTGGAGCTGCAGTCCCAGCGGGGGGACTGGAGCTGCAGTCCCAGCGGGGGGACTGGAGCTGCAGTCCCAGCGTGGGGACAGGAGCTGCAGTCCCAGCGTGGGGACTGGAGCTGCAGTTCCAGCGGGGGGACTGGAGCTGCAGTCCCAGCGGGGGGACTGGAGCTGCAGCCCCAGCGGGGGGACTGGAGCTGCAGTCCCAGCGGGGGGACTGGAGCTGCAGTCCCAGCGGGGGGACTGGAGCTGCAGTCCCAGCGGGGGGACTGGAGCTGCAGTCCCAGCGGGGGGACTGGAGCTGCAGTCCCAGCGTGGGGACTGGAGCTGCAGTCCCAGCGTGGGGACTGGAGCTGCAGTCCCAGCGTGGGGACTGGAGCTGCAGTCCCAGCGGGGGGACTGGAGCTGCAGTCCCAGCGGGGGGACTGGAGCTGCAGTCCCAGCGGGGGGACTGGAGCTGCAGTCCCAGCGTGGGGACTGGAGCTGCAGTCCCAGCGGGGGGACTGGAGCTGCAGTCCCAGCGGGGGGACTGGAGCTGCAGTCCCAGCGTGGGGACTGGAGCTGCAGTCCCAGCGTGGGGACTGGAGCTGCAGTCCCAGCGTGGGGACTGGAGCTGCAGTCCCAGCGGGGGGACTGGAGCTGCAGTCCCAGCGGGGGGACTGGAGCTGCAGTCCCAGCGGGGGGACTGGAGCTGCAGTCCCAGCGTGGGGACTGGAGCTGCAGTCCCAGCGGGGGGACTGGAGCTGCAGTCCCAGCGTGGGGACTGGAGCTGCAGTCCCAGCGGGGGGACTGGAGCTGCAGTCCCAGCGGGGGGACTGGAGCTGCAGTCCCAGCGTGGGGACTGGAGCTGCAGTCCCAGCGGGGGGACTGGAGCTGCAGTCCCAGCGGGGGGACTGGAGCTGCAGTCCCAGCGGGGGGACTGGAGCTGCAGTCCCAGCGTGGGGACTGGAGCTGCAGTCCCAGCGTGGGGACTGGAGCTGCAGTCCCAGCGTGGGGACTGGAGCTGCAGTCCCAGCGTGGGGACTGGAGCTGCAGTCCCAGCGTGGGGACTGGAGCTGCAGTCCCAGCGGGGGGACTGGAGCTGCAGTCCCAGCGTGGGGATTGGAGCTGCAGTCCCAGCGGGGGGACTGGAGCTGCACTCCCAGCGTGGGGACTGGAGCTGCAGTCCCAGCGGGGGGACTGGAGCTGCAGTCCCAGCGTGGGGACTGGAGCTGCAGTCCCAGCGGGGGGACTGGAGCTGCAGTCCCAGCGTGGGGACTGGAGCTGCAGTCCCGGCGTGGGGATTGGAGCTGCAGTCCCCGCGGGGGGACTGGAGCTGCAGTCCCAGCGGGGGGACTGGAGCTGCAGTCCCAGCGTGGGGACTTGAGCTGCAGTCCCAGCGTGGGGACTGGAGCTGCAGTCCCAGCGGGGGGACTGGAGCTGCAGTCCCAGCGGGGGGACTGGAGCTGCAGTCCCAGCGGGGGGACTGTAGCTGCAGTCCCAGCGGGGGGACTGGAGCTGCAGTCCCAGCGGGGGGACTGGAGCTGCAGTTCCAGCGGGGGGACTGGAGCTGCAGTCCCAGCGGGGGGACTGGAGCTGCAGTCCCAGCGTGGGGACTGGAGCTGCAGTCCCAGCGGGGGGACTGGAGCTGCAGTCCCAGCGGGGGGACTGGAGCTGCAGTCCCAGCGGGGGGACTGGAGCTGCAGTTCCAGCGTGGGGACTGGAGCTGCAGTCCCAGCGGGGGGACTGGAGCTGCAGTCCCAGCGTGGGGACTGGAGCTGCAGTCCCAGCGGGGGGACTGGAGCTGCAGTCCCAGCGGGGGGACTGGAGCTGCAGTCCCAGCGGGGGGACTGGAGCTGCAGTCCCAGCGGGGGGACTGGAGCTGCAGTCCCAGCGGGGGACTGGAGCTGCAGTCCCAGCGGGGGGACTGGAGCTGCAGTCCCAGCGGGGGGACTGGAGCTGCAGTCCCAGCGGGGGGACTGGAGCTGCAGTCCCAGCGGGGGGACTGGAGCTGCAGTCCCAGCGTGGGGACAGGAGCTGCAGTCCCAGCGTGGGGACTGGAGCTGCAGTCCCAGCGGGGGGACTGGAGCTGCAGTCCCAGCGGGGGGACTGGAGCTGCAGTCCCAGCGGGGGGACTGGAGCTGCAGTCCCAGCGTGGGGACTGGAGCTGCAGTCCCAGCGGGGGGACTGGAGCTGCAGTCCCAGCGGGGGGACTGGAGCTGCAGTCCCAGCGGGGGGACTGGAGCTGCAGTCCCAGCGGGGGGACTGGAGCTGCAGTCCCAGCGGGGGGACTGGAGCTGCAGTCCCAGCGTGGGGACAGGAGCTGCAGTCCCAGCGTGGGGACTGGAGCTGCAGTCCCAGCGTGGGGACTGGAGCTGCAGTCCCAGCGTGGGGACTGGAGCTGCAGTCCCAGCGGGGGGACTGGAGCTGCAGTCCCAGCGGGGGGACTGGAGCTGCAGTCCCAGCGGGGGGACTGGAGCTGCAGTCCCAGCGGGGGGACTGGAGCTGCAGTCCCAGCGGGGGACTGGAGCTGCAGTCCCAGCGGGGGGACTGGAGCTGCAGTCCCAGCGGGGGGACTGGAGCTGCAGTCCCAGCGGGGGGACTGGAGCTGCAGTCCCAGCGGGGGGACTGGAGCTGCAGTCCCAGCGTGGGGACAGGAGCTGCAGTCCCAGCGTGGGGACTGGAGCTGCAGTCCCAGCGGGGGGACTGGAGCTGCAGTCCCAGCGGGGGGACTGGAGCTGCAGCCCCAGCGGGGGGACTGGAGCTGCAGCCCCAGCGGGGGGACTGGAGCTGCAGTCCCAGCGGGGGGACTGGAGCTGCAGTCCCAGCGGGGGGACTGGAGCTGCAGTCCCAGCGTGGGGACTGGAGCTGCAGTCCCAGCGTGGGGACTGGAGCTGCAGTCCCAGCGGGGGGACTGGAGCTGCAGTCCCAGCGGGGGGACTGGAGCTGCAGTCCCAGCGGGGGGACTGGAGCTGCAGTCCCAGCGTGGGGACTGGAGCTGCAGTCCCAGCGTGGGGACTGGAGCTGCAGTCCCAGCGTGGGGACTGGAGCTGCAGTCCCAGCGTGGGGACTGGAGCTGCAGTCCCAGCGTGGGGACTGGAGCTGCAGTCCCCACCCACGCTGGGACTGCAGGAGCGTGGAGGGGTGAGGTGGGAGGAGGCGGAACGAAACGCCTTGAAGGTGAAAGGGTGGGTTGGGTTGGGGCAGACGGTGCAATCACTTGTCACTGGCTTGGGGAGGTGAGGTGGTGGTTCCATTTGATTTTTCCCGACAGAAGTACTTTCCTCCAGTTGTGTTTGATTTTAGCTGTCCGGCCTTGTTTCTTTAATGGTCAACAACAGCCTACCTCTCCTATTGTTGGGGCACGCCTGTCAGGTGTTTGAAGACGCTCTGGAGAAACAGAAGCAGCAGCAGCTTTCGTCTTTCTCGCCCCTGTGCTGCGCGTATCTTGACTTTCTCATGCGCTTGATCACCGGAGGGAAGGCGTATGGGGAGGAGGGCGAGGGAGGAGAGGGGGGAGAGGATGGGGAGGGGGAAACAGGGGAACAGGAGCCAATGGAATGCGAGGGAGCGGAGGGAGAGAGGGAAGGAGAGAGAGACGGGCTGCCATTGGCAGATCTGGTGTGCCGAGCCAATGCAGCCCTGTCTCTGGCGGAGGCTCGGGGGCTAGGTTCGGACGAGTCAATCGTTGAGCGCCACGTGGCTCTGCTGCTTCGTGCAGGTCGAGCTGGCGAGGCGCTGGAAGCTGCGAGGAAGGTTCTGGGAGCGGGTGGCGGGGTGGTGATGCCAGGCGTGTGGGCTCTGGGACGGGAAGCAGAGAGGCGGGTGCTGAGAGGAGGGGGGAAGGTGGGGACTAATGTGACAAAAGCAGCAGGAAGAGCAGCAAGAGGAGGGGGAGGAAAGGGAGGAGGGGAAGGAGCAGTGGGAGGAGGCATGGTGTTATCAGAGCCAGAGCGCATTTTGAATTGGAGCCATCCCAAGCTGGTGGATTACTGGATGCAGGTGCGTGTGCTGCATGCGATGGTGCGTGTGCTGCATGCGATGGTGCGTGTGCTGCGTGCGATGGTGCGTGTGCGGTGAATGGAAGTGTGCGTGCGTGGGGATGGGGATGGGGGCTGTGATTGATTGTGAAGATTTGCTCTGTATTCCTTGATGAGAATTCTCAAAAATCACGCACACTTAGGTGCTCAATCGTTCGGCACTGATGTATATTCAATCGTTCAGCCGCTTCCTCTCTGCCTCTCTATCCTCCCTCCGTCCCTCTCCCCCTCTCATTTCCTCCTCACCTGCACAGCAAGTAGAGGCAGCGCCTAGCCTGTCAGCGCTGCAAGCTACAGTGGACTCGCTCGTCACAGCAGCAGCCACCATCGCCTCCCCCTCCACCTCCTCTTCCGTGCCACCCCCTTCACCTGCTGCTGCCGCTGCTGCTGCTGCTGTTGCTGCTGCTGCTGCTGCTGCCGAGAAAGGTTCTGCAGCTGCGGTCAGGAGCAGTGAGGATCCATCAGCACACGCGCGGCATCTGGTGGCAGAAGTGCAGTGTGCCGCGCTCGCCACGGCCAAGAGGCGCTTTGGAATCTCTGCTGCCCGCCAGCTCTACGCAAGGTCAGCGCTTCTCACAGGAGTCTCCCCTCCCTTCTTCTCTTCCCCCCTCTGCCCCTCACTCGCCCTTTTACGCACCCATTGGTTATCCTTATCCTGTCTGCCGTTTGCTTCGGATCGCCCATTCATGCCTTTCCAGGCGCCTCAAAGCACGGGCTGCATCTCCCCTCCCTCTCTCGTGTCCTTGTTGTTGCTCCCTTTCCCACCTGCAGGTTCTTCTCTCTCCCATTCTCCTCAGAGCGTCTCTTCCTGTGCGCCATTCACATGGAGCGCGAGTGGCAGGCGGAGCACAGCGGGAAGGGGGGTGACAGGACGGAGAGGGGACAGGGGAATGGGAGGGGGAGGGAGGGGCGGGTGGAGCGTCTGTTTGACTCGGCGTTGCAGCGATTCAGCTCCAGTGCTGATCTCTGGCTGTTATACTGCCAGTACGCGCTTGAGGTGGGTGGGATACTCTGATGCGCCCTTGATGGACCCACAAAGCTATGCAGGTATGTTCACAGACGCTTTTCAGGTACACTCATGGTGTGACTCTCCTTCAAAGGAGATCTGACAGCTCAGCGAGTCACCCTGCTCTCCTCTTTTCATCTCCCTTTTTCAAGACGACTTGCAAGAATTTCCATGTTCTGCTGACACTCCCAGTCCCTGACTCCCTGCCCGTCCCTAACTCCCCACACAGGTGAATGACTCCACCTCTTCTGGAAAATCCCAAAAGTGCCTTGTCAGATTCGTCATAAGTACTCAATTCAAATGCTTACCTGCTGCCCCCTCTCTGCCCATCCACTGGAAGGCTCGCCACCCGCTGCCTGATGCAGTCGGGTAGATCCAGAGCCATCATCCCCTCACCCTTCCCCCGTTTCTGTCACTGACTGCCCTGTCTCCCCCCTCCCCCAGGTGAACGGCACGGGTCTGCTCTCATCCATCCACTGGAAGGCCTGCCACTCAGAGCCTCTCTCCCCGCCCGTTCCCCCCCTCCTCTCCTGCTGCCTGCCCCTTCACCCAACCCCCTAACCCCTCACACAGGTGAACGACACGGGGCTGCTCTCGACCATCCACTGGAAGGCTCGCCACTCGCTGCCCGATGCAGCCGGGTTCATGACCGCTTATCACCGCATGGTGCACTTATCATCGTCCGCTTGATTATCAGTACCTTAGCAATATCGGATCCAAAAAGGTCGAGCTTTGCGTGGCTGTAGAGATTGTTCCTTTTGGATGTGATGTGACCTGATCTGATCTGACTGTTTGCGACTGTTGTTCGCCAAAACCAGCCGGACGGATTCGACCGATTTCGGATCTTCCAACGGCTGGCTGTGGAGCATTGGGGTGCAACAACCTTCCCAAACTGCCTTCTGCATTCTCAATGTTCATGTGGTACAAATTTCAGCCATCAGATGCTGACATTCATGCACAAATGCTCAATTTGAGTGCCAATAAGTGAAGCACAGTCTACACCAGTGAGCAGCCAGTTACGGTAGCAACAGCAGCAACAACTAGTAGAACCTCGCAGTACCTACCCCTACGATACAAGGCTCATTCGTGCTAGCTAAAATCAGCACCAGAAACCACGGCCTACCAGACATGGCTGCGCATGTTACTACCAGTCACAGCTACAGTGAACTGCACGCTGCAGGCCTTGTCACACGGCCCTGTGCCATATGCATCAGCACGAGCATCGCCTAATCTGGGCAGCAGCAAGCACGGTCAACAGACATGGCTGAGCATGCAGCATACCTCCCCCCTACAAGTGACACACACACACCCACCCATCCCAGTCACAGCTGCGACAGGTTGTGCCATAAGATGGAGCAGAAATCCGCAAAAGCTGCACTAGACCCTGACAGCAGGCACAGGTCTAGCAAGCTCTCCCCCTTGCCATCCTGCATCAGCACCACTTCAAACCGCAGCCCATCCCCTGCTGCCGCCGCTGCAGCTGCCGCCGCTGCAGCCACAGCAGCAGAGGCCCCTATGCTTTCCAGCGTCAGGCTGGTGAGACTCGTCGAGTTCATTCCCGCCCCTTGCCCTGCACCACTCCCCGGCCCTATACTTGTCAGAACCGGCCCTGCGCCTGTCCCCGCCCCGTCTCCTGCTCCTCCTGTCAACCCCCCTCCCATCTCCCTCGCCCCTTCCCTGCCTCCTCCCATCCTTCCCACTCCTCCCCCGCCTCCTCCTCCCTCCCCCATGCCAGTCCCGGCCATACTAGAGCATTCTCTATCGTCCAGGCCGCGGACAGCAAGGGTTAACTCGCCATCCGCGGTGTGATTCCCACGCCCATCGTGCAACCCACCTGTCACTGACACATCCCTCAACCCAGCAGCGACTGTAGCATCATGGAGACCCGCTGATGCTGCTGCTGCCCCCATCGGGCCGGATTTTTCTAAGATTTGGTTGAACAGGCGGAGCTTTTCACGCATCTGCTGTTGTTGTTGCTGCTGCTGCTGTAGCAACAGCTGGTGCCGCTGCCACTGCTGCTGCTGCTGCTGCAGCAGCAGCTGCTGCTGTTGAAAAATCTGCGGCTGCTGCTGCTGCTGCTGCTGCTGCTGCTGGTGCTGCTGTTGCTGCTGTTGCTGCTGCTGCAACTGCTGTTGCTGCTGCTGGTGCAGCTGCAGTTGCGGTGCGTGTAACAGATGTTCACTCACCCCATTTGGCCCATTCACAAAAGCTCCCCCATTCCCAGTCCCCATAGCAGCAACACCCCCACCAGAGCTGCCATTACTGCTGCTTCGACTGCTCCCCAGGGCTAAAGACAGGGATACATTACAGGAGGAGGGGGTAGAGGGAGAAGTTACCCCGCCCACCCCACTCCCGTCCCCAAACCCCGCCCCTGCACCCACCCCATACCCACCACCACCACCAAGCGCACTCAACCGCGCAAAACCACCCACTCCTGCGCCTGCCGCAGCAGCAGCCGCTACAGCCGCCGCTACAGCCGCCGCCGCAGCAGCAGCAGGCCCACCCCCCTGAGCCAGCTTCTTTTGGGCTGCAGCAAGTGCTTCAAACGAAGTGGCGGCGGGAATGGCCTGCTCTATAAGCACAGGGGACGAGAGGGACCCTGTGAGAGGTCTAGGCGGAGAGAGGGACAGCAGGGCGGCTACCCCGCCCCGCTGGCGCTTCTCCACGCGCTCGCTAATCGCAGCGCGCCACCTGTACTGCTGCTGCTGTCGCCGCCTCTGCAGCTCCGCCTCCTCCGCTACAGCCGCTACAGCCGCCTCCAGGCACCCCTGGTAGCGCAGCGCTGTTGCTACAGGCGGGTAAGGCGCGTAACAGAGGAGCACGTAGGGACCTGACGAGGCGGAGGAGGAGGAGGTGGAGGAACTGGAAGCGGGTTTTCGCTTCCATTTCGCGCCGGAGCGGTGGAGAGAGATGCAGACCCGCATGGCGGCGTCCCACCACTTGGTGGCCCCTGCGGTCGGGGCAGGCATGGGTGGGTTCGCCGCTGCTGCCGCTGCTATCACGTTCGCTGCGTGCCCTGCAGATGCCGCTGCAGCATTGGCTGTATTCGCTGCTGCGGCCGCTGCTGCAGCTGCTCCTGCCACGGCGGCGGCGGCTGCTGTGGCTCCACCAGAGCCAGGAGCAGCAGTGGCGGCAGCAGCAGCTGCGGCGTTGGCTCCAGCAGCGGCGGCAGCGGCGGTAGCGGCGGCAGTGGAGGCAGCGGCAAGGGGCGCGGCAGCAGCAGCGACGGTGCTAGTATTGGAGGCCTGAAAGAGAGGCACGGCAGGGGTCCAATTCGCCCTGCCCCATATCCGCTGTAATAGCTGCCCGTCTTCCGTCCATAGCGCCTTCTGCCCCTGTTGCCCCTGCCCGTGCCCATGTCCGTGCCCGTGCCCATGCCCATGCTGACCTTGCGCCCCGCCCTGTCCCCCTCCCGCTCCCCCTCCCCCGTCCCCCACACCCCTCCCCTTCTTCCCGTCACCTCCCACCCCGCCGCCACCGTTACCACCTTCCCCTCCCGCGCCCGCGCCAGCGAACCTAGCCGCGAACGCCTCTTGCACCCAGTTCCCCGCCAGCACCGCGCGCCCCTCCCCCGTCACCCTCACCGCCTGCAGATTCGAAATCGCCGTCGCGTTCAGCTGTAGCGGCGCCGCCGGCCGGCCGGCGGCCGTGTCCTCCTGCAGGCGGATCAGATCGGACGGCAGGAACCACGGCAGGAACCACGGATGCCGTCGGATCTCGGGGATCGTGGCGCGCATGGTGGGATCGACGACTAGGAGGCGCGCGAGGAGGTCTTGAACGGCGGGGGTGACGTGAGTGGGGCGGGAATAGGCGCCGGCTTTGATCTTCTGGTAGAGGGCGACGTGGGATTTCTCGTCAAAGGGCAGACGGCCGCAGAGGAGCGTGTAGAGCACCACGCCGCACCCCCACACGTCGACTTCTGGGCCGCAGTAGAAACGACCGCTGATGACCTGCGCAGAGAGAGGGACGGGTGGTTGGGTGGGTGGGTAGGTGGATAGTGGAAGTGGAAAGAGAGGGTATGCGTGTGAAATGTGTCATGACGCCGCATCCCCACACGAGAGGAGGGAGGGGAGCGAGGGTAGAGAGGTCGGGAGATGAGAGGGGAGTGGAGAGGGAACAGGGGAGTGAAGACGGAAGGGGAGGGAGGAAAGAAGGGGGGGCGGGGGGGGAGAGGCGAGGTAGAGACGGAGAAGGCAACCATTCAAATTTGAGAGAAAGGGGAACTCTCAACCGTGTGAGCTTATGCCTGGAAGCTGTGTAAACTCGTACTTTAATAACCCGTTTATTTGGATAATATATATAGATTTTGCTTTCTCTTGCAAAACACCTCAGTCGCAAGCAGCCGCTCTCCATTCCCCTTGCTTCCTCTCCCATTCCACCCTTTGCCGCGTCTCCTCTCCCCAGCCTCCCCCTCCTCCAATCCGTTCTTCATTACCCGCAAAAACAACGGCAGGATATGCAGCAGAACAATCAAGCGCTTTGCAACCGCCAGTCGTTTTTCAGGTCCGTTCAAGAAAAACGATCCTGACGTTTCCCTCCGGAAAAAGAGCACCTCGGAGGAACATCTCTCACGGCATCTGCATTTCCCCGCCAGATAGAAGCTGCTAAGACAGGAAGACCCACCTCGGGCGCAGTGTGATTCAAAGACCCACGGCTCGTCCTCAGGAAATGCCCTTCGGTCATGAGGGTCCCCAAGCCTGGTGGGAGCAGTAAGGCAGGCAGGAGAGAGACAGACCCACCTCAGGCGCAGCGTAGTTCGGCGAGCCACAACTGGTCCGCAGAAAATGCCCTTCGGTCATGAGGTTCCCGAGGCCGAAGTCGGCGATCTTGACGGTCCACGACGCGTCGAGCAGAATGTTCTCGGGTTTGAGGTCCCGGTGAACCACCATGCGGCGGTGGCAGTACTCCACTCCCGCCACGATCTGCTGGAAGATTCGCCGCGCCTCGCCCTCCGTCAGCCGCCCGCGCTGCGTGATGTAGTCGAATAGCTCGCCGTTTTCGGCGTATTCCATTAGGAGTAGGATGTACCTGATGAGGGAGCACGGGCGGTCAGCAGGCGACTCAATAACGGGGACGTGGGGAGGGCGAGGTGAGGGGACACAGGGTAGGGGTGACAGGACCTCGGTTGCGACGTGGTAGGGGGAAATCGAGAACAGCCGGTCGGCACGGTGGGACGGGGAGCTTACTTGGGCGTCTCGACGACGTTGTAGAGACGGATGACGTTGGGATGACGCACGCGGAGCAGAATGCTGATCTCCCGGCGGACCTTATCCTGCATCCCCAGCTCCACTATCCGTTCCTTCTTCAGCGTCTTAACGGCTACCTTGCCGCCCGTCTGCCGGTGCTCCATCAGAAACACCCGTCCGAATGAGCCCGCCCCCAGCTGCATTCGCGGCGCGTACATCGGCAGCACCTCCTCCACGGCTCGGAGGGACTGCAGCCTCGAACTCGTCTTTCTCGAGTCCATTTTTGAGAGATTGTGAGGGATTGGTGGTTGTCAGAGGGTTAGTGAGCTTATAGTATTTATTTTGATGGTCGCTGATAAGATTTATTCGAGGTTGCCGGGAACAACAACTTGAATTGGCTCGTTAGACTGGACGAGAATGCTGGCCGGTCAGTTTTCAAGGCAGATTGGTACAGAGGATGAGGCAGATTGGTAGCAGGATCACAAATCTGTCATAAATCAGAAGCTTCTCGAATCACCCTTGACGCCTCATTAACGGCATGCGAGTCCGCGACGGAAAACGTCGCATAATCTAGAGATTTCTGTTCTAATCTAAATTCTATACTAACAGAATTTGACTCAAAATTGACGGTCATTCTCCCATATTCGAACTAATCCGTATGCTTGGCGAGAACGAGCAATTATCACCAGCACGAGGCTTGAAGTTAGACGGTTAGGAGAAGATAACGCCAGCTGTTAGGCACGGCAGACCAGTCGCGGAATTAGGGTTTCTAAGCCCATGATCATGAAGGGTAAGTTTCTGAAACAAGCAAGCCTAAGAAAAAATGGAGGAGAAAGAGGAGAAGCCATAATGCAGGCTGGGTTATATACTCATGCTAGAGGAAACTGTCATGGTTGTTGAGATGGCTGGGGGAGTTTCCGAGCCTGTACCACTTACCTCGGACTAGAGCTTCGGCCAGAACACTAGCGAGATGTACCGCAAGATGTCTCCGAGCCTAGCTTGTCATGCCAAACGTATTGGCATGGAGGGATGCTGTTGCAACAACCGAGGGGGGCGTGGCGGGCGGGTCAGGCACATCTGCCAAAAGGGCCTATCGCTAGAACATGTGGCGACATCCTGATTCGCTTCGGCGATAATGTGACGAGGGTGACACGCGTGCCACGTCACTGGTAGCTGGGAGGATAGCTTTCTTCGATACGAAGTTGCTCATGAAGGGGAACAGCTGCCTCTGGTTTCCTTGTAAGTCCGCTCACAGTTCGTGTTTGCAACAGAAGAGGTAAAGCCCGTTAAGGTTTTATTCAATGTAAGGTGCAAAAAGGTAAAGCTAAAAAAACTGCTGGACATGGTATATGAATGAAACCGTCCTGAGCCACAAAGAAGGTATTGTCAACTTAACACTCCCTCCCAAGTATACATACTGTTACATCACACTTCAAGGCCTCAATTGTGTGGAGGTGGTCTATACCTTACAATCGTGCAACGAGCGTGTTCCTACACCTCGTATCAGAAACACATCGTATCAGATTCGCGTGGTGAAATGCGTTTAAGTGTGTTCGACTGCGTTTGGATGCGTTGTAGTGCAGTTCAACGCGAAATTGATACGAGGTTGCTTGATAGGAACACGCTCTAAGTTTGACATTCCAACAGCATACACCATTCATATGTTTGACTGCTTACTCACATGATTTCTTGCAATGGAATATTTTCGCCATTCATTTCAACTTCCTGTGCCTTCCTCCTTCCCTCGCGGCTGCAGCAATGGAGGTTCAGACGAGGACGCACACATGCAATGAAATGAGAATACAAACTGACTGGCTGGCAGAAAATGACAAACTATTCATCACCTGATCACATAGTAGATGCAGAGTTGGATGATGCCAAGAAGTGAACCCAGGGCGTTTGGGACCTGAAAACAGCACAATAGCAATGTGGTGCCACTAAAGGCACACAATTAGTAAACTGCGAGGTCAAAAGGTTGGAACAATGAATGTGAGACGGAACAGAGAATGACAGAACAGAACAAGAAACAAAGAACAGGAAAGAAAAGAAGAAGAGACGTACAATCACGTAAGTGTCTTGCACGTAGATCCCATAGGCCATCCATGAAGTGCTACAAACGAATGACATGAGGGACAGTGGCAGAGGCATGAACTCCACACTGCGTGTCCTCAGCACCACAGACTGCCACGTGTGCATGTATCACATGCACACACATGCATGTTCACACACAGAGAGAAACACGTACACTCGCACACACGCACACCCGCATCACCCCCTCCCCCTCCACATGTATGAACAAACACGATATCACACCACCCGAACCATAGCCGATGTGTACGCAGCAGTGGATGAAGGGATGTCCAATGGATGTGATGTGACTGGTGGACGGAATGAGAGAATAAAAAAACAAATGATGACATATGAGTCTATCAACGCACTGCAAGAAGTACTTTTGAGGCGTCTCAAAAGGTGTCGCATGCAAAGAACACGCATGAGCAAGGAGAGAGGAGCGCCAAAAAAGTATAAAAGAGAAACGGGTGAAGAGAGTGGCTAAGTTTGCAGCCACAGCACTGCTGCAGGTAAGGCATGCTGCAGGCAAGGCATGCTGCACAAGTTTAGTAAAACTGTCAGGGGTGGATTGAACACCCACCAGCGAGGAGAGGGGGGCACCAAACATGACGACAGTGAAGAGAGTGGCTAAGTTTCCAGCCACGGCACTGCGGCTGGGAGGAGGCACGATGGTGAAGAGGAGAGCTGTGAAGAGAAGCAGGAAGGAGCACACCACCAGCAGCTGCTGCCGCACTTGGCTCTGTAGTTGGGTGGGAATAGGGTGGAGAGTGGTGAAAAAGGGTGCAATGGGATGAGGTGCACTGCTGATAGAATAAGCAGCAGCAATTCATGATGAATCAATGAGAACAATACATCCTGCTGGGCGTTTTAGCAGACTTACAAGTGCCTTGCGACCGTTGTTAACTCACCTGGGCTTTATCCTTAGCATAGCGCACGAAGAGCACGAGGTAAATCAGTTGGAAAACCATGCCGATGACATTGGTAACGAGCGGTGGAAAGCGGTTGGGAGTGACGAACGGCAGGGCGTAGACCGTCCAGACGAAGCAATTGAGCAGGGTGGACACGTAGGGAAAGGACGGGAAATCCTCCGTGCTTCTCCTGCTGATGATCCGCTGAAACGTTTTACTGCGACGGCGCGCGGTGAAAGGGAAGGAGACGAAGAACGAGGAATGATTTGCGAGGGTCAGAAGCAGAGGTGGAATGTGATAACTTGGGCGCCTGCAGTAGCGGCAAGATGCGAAAAAGTCGTCGCATTTCACGCCAGCGGGAAGCGACAGAGCCTGATGCGGCTGACCTAGCATCTTGTTAAGGGAAAAGCAGGGGTGAAATTCAAAAACTAGGGCGTGACTGTCAAAAGGCAAATCTAAAGTATGGCGAAAAAATGCGTGAAAATTGTCCCACTTCGCGCAAGTAGGAAGCGGCAAAGCTTGATGACTGCTGATCGAGCAGCTTGCTAAGGGGAGAAAGAGTTGTGATGGGTCCACAGGAACAGGCAGGGAGAGGCGGATCGATAGCAATGCTATCCTTACATGGGTGATATGAACAGGGCTATGGCGGAGAGTGTTCCGACAAGTCCTAGCGCCGCCTCCCATTGCGGGTCCACGGTCCAAGCCATCGCTCGCGCAGCGCTGCGCAAGAAACCGTGGATGGAACTTATCAATTCTCTGGTTGAATCTAATTCAGGAATATTTGGAAGTTGAGTTTATGTGCCTGTTGTGCAGGCCCACGAGCTCAGGCTAGGCGGCTCTGAAAGAACCTGAAGAAAATTCCTTGCCGGCAGGTTTCCTCTCGCCCATCCGCGAAAGGTATCTAACACCAAGGGAAGAACTGAGATACAATTGCGAACAAACGACAAGTTTGCGACTTCCGCGAGGTCTTTCCGACATAGCAAGTTTTGCTCGAAAGGGTAACAACAGGAACCCGACTAGCTGTCAGCCTGTTACATGTTTAGTAAACCGTATCTCGACTGCTCTCAGGTACATTAAAAACTCTCGTTCGCGTTTCCGAGTCACGCTCATATCGCATACGGTTTTGACCAGATCTTGCGCACGTTGCGCCGTATACTCAGGGACGATTCCTACATTGAAAGAATTTGCTGACCGAAGCTTGACTGCCTTTTCATGTGACGAGATGTGAGATCTCTGACGAATGTTTCATCTGACGGCTCAGGTGATTGCTCTTTGCTGGCATGACGTGTATCCGGAACTTGCTATTCTGTCACTTGTGGGTACTCGCTGCTCGTTCATACCAAGCGCGCCAAAAATGCGGGTCGAGGTACCCGCGACGCGATGATTCATGTCATTGGATTTTCCACCTCAACCTCCAACCAACCACCCCAGCAGCAATTCACAACCCATGTCAATAACTGTCAAGCGACCAGGACATGCGAAGGTTGGCGACACTTGACAAACCTTTTCCTCGGCCAGATTTAGCCCTTACGAACTGTCAGACGTTAACTGGTAGCATTCGCAACAGCGCTGTGGTTTCGCATGATTGGTTCGACGCATCGCGCCAGCCACATGCCCCGTCTGGGAGGGATGTTTATTTTCCACCATTCCACCTCGACCTGAGTCATCTGAATGGACTCGCACGCTTCTCGGACAGCCCAACGGCGCTCAGCAGCAAATTCATTTCCCCTCTTATCCTCTCGACGGCCCAAGTGCTTACGGCAGCACCGCGTCTTGGTAGCTCCGAATGAAGCAATACCTTCCAGTCGCATAGTTTATCCATTACTGCGCACCTTGTTGTGCCACTTCCGACACGCACCTTTCTCACTCATTTGAAATAGAATAGCGAATTCTATGTTGCGCGGGCAAATGGTCGAACTAACTCGTAGTGCCACGCACGCATTCCTACTCGCTAACAAGTTCTCACGGGCTCCAGGAGATTGAAAATCCCTTAGAACGCTTTTCTGCGATGCCTCCAAGTCTTTCCGCCAGTTGGGGGCGCGGAATGATTGCTCTGGCGGGCCTACTGGCGCGTCCGTTATCAACGCTGAAGGAGGGTCCGAATTCGGCGAGTCGTCGCGACAGCATCCACCACCACAAAGCAACATGCAGAGAGAGCGAATCCGGCGGGGAAGGGGTAGAACAGAAGTGTGCAAAAATTGAGACGTCTCACAAGTCGATGGAGGAGAAACGCTATGACTGTGGCACGACAGTGGCATCATGCGAAGAGGACGAATTCGGGAAACAATTGGAAGAGAAGTGTGCGAATTCCTCCCCATTTGGCCGCTTCTCCCCATCCTGCGTTGGCGCTGCCGTCGCCGCCGCCGCCGCCGCCGACGCTACCTCTGTCGACTCTTTCACACTCCCAGAAACACTCGAGACGAGCTGTCACCATGAATCAGCGGAACCGCGAAGCAGTAGAACCGCCAACGTACCAGGAATTCCGTCCGATTCTGATTCAGCGGCAATGCTTGATTCGTTAACAGCCGCCGCGTTAACGTCTGAAATTGGAGCCGAATTCGACATTAACGCGGATTCTGATGAGGACTCGGCCAGCGATCATATGGAACAGCCTGCGCGTCTCATACGTAACGCCTCCTCGTGTTATTACGCGAATTCAGATGAGGGTATTAACGTTGACGCTAACGAGGCTGACCCAGCGGTCATTCCGCCGCCGCGGAATTCGAGTCTGACAGAGACGATCGCGTCTGCTGATAATGATGAGGCCGAGTCAGCATTCGCCACCGTGGCAGAGGACACGTCAGCTCTCACGTCGAACCCATTCCCGACCGTCTCCGCTTTCAGCCGCCACCAACGGCGCGAATTCCACATGCGCATGGCGCTATCGCGGATCCAGCGGCGCGTGCACGCATGCTGCGGGAAGATGCGCGGCGGAGCGTGGAACAAGTCCAACAGAGCGACGCGTGGAGGGTGGGAGAGCAAGGGAAGACGCTACGGCGCTTTGTCGCAGGATCACGGGCCTTGTGGGGGAATTTCGAGGGCGCAGCTGGCTCAGAAGAAGCGGCTAGGCGGCTTGGGACGAGCCATGTACCCACGTGTTCAAAGGAGCAAGAGAGATGGAACTCGGGGACTGCCACCGCACCAGGGATTCTCAGGTGGCTCTTCAGGTGAACCTTCAGGTGAATTCTGGGAGAGGGAGTCTGCAGAGGTGAGAATCAAGGCCGCTTTTGCGGTGAAAGCTGGATCGGACGAGGGCGGGAAAACGGGGATGAGGGAGGAGGGATGGGTGATGGGGAAGAGTGCGGCCCTTCGGTCCATACTAGGCCATGGGTCGTTGGTTCGGGAGGTGGATCGGTGCAAGATGTGCCGAGTCTGGGTCGAGCGAATCAGCCTCGGCGACTGTGCTGAAGAGTCTACGTACGGTGCTGATGTGTGCGCTGCCTTGGATCATGGCTATGGCGTCACCAATGACATCAGCCATCCGGCGTCAGAGCACGGGCGGACTGGGATTCACACTGCTACGGAAACTGCCACTGCCGCTGCTAGAAGTGAGTCTCAACAGCATGGTGGCGGCTTAAGTGTTGCGGGAGAGGGTTTGAGTAGCAACATCAGTGTCGCCAGCACAAACGCCAGCGCAATCAGCAGCGCCCGCAGCACCAGCACTTACAGCACGAGCACTTATGTAAGCGGCAGCACCGCTGGGGACGCGATTGGGAGGAGCCTGGCTTTGGGATGCAGTCTGGCGTTCGGCAGCACGCTGGCGATCGCTACGAGCTTTTCTTTTGGAGGGAGTCTGGCCATTGCCAGCAGCATTGCGTTTGGAAGCAGCCTGGCTGTTGTGAGCAGCTGTGCTGTTGATGATAGCACCGGAAGGAGAAGGCGAAGGGATGGGGTGAAGAAGGCCGGAGGAGATGCGGAAAAAGGGGGAGCTGAAGAGGGGGATGGGGAAACTGGGAAGGCAGTGGAAGGGAAGAAAGGGAGCTATGAAGTAAAGGGAAGAGAGCAGGAGGGGAGTGGAGATGGTGATATAGTAGGCATGGTTGCTGCTCCTGTGGAATCATCCTCTAATGCTGCTAGAAGCAGCCTCATGGTTGCTGCTCCTGCTAGAAGCAGCCTCGTCTCGTGCAGGGGAAGAAGGCAGTCAGAAATACTGAATAACAGCATGAGGAGAAGCTCCTCGTTCACAGCTCCGCCCATGGACGCCTGGTTTCCCTCTCCGCTCTGCTACAGTGGAGCACAGTCAGAGGGAAGCTTCCCGATCCGATCCTCCGATGCCGCATTTCCCAAATATACGTCTCTCTGCCCTGCGAAAGAGTTGGATGAGAGGGGTGGAGAGAGATGTGAGGAAGGCAAGACATTCGTGACAGGCGCTGCAGATGAGAGAGATGAGCGGTGCATAAGAGACGGTGTGGATGAGAGGGAGGAGAGGGACGAGGGAGGCACGCAGAATGAGAGGGATGAGATGCTGAGTGAGAGAGAGGAGGCTTATGGGAGGGTAGTAGTGAAGCCATTTTCTCCTCCCTGTGGCATCCACGGGGTGACATTGGTGCATTCCCCAGAGCCATCCATCTCTTCCCCCTTCTCCTCAGACTGCCACTGGACGTCCACCAATAGCATGCTGCCACGTGGCTCGCCCTGGAGCCCACCTTTCAAGATAGCAGACCCAATTATCGAGAAGAGGTATGCTGGCGCTGGTAACCTTAGGAGAGTCAAGTCCTGCTTAGAGTTCAATCAGATTAACAGAAGTGGTTATGATTGCTTGGATAGTTGGCCCTCGTGTCACTTGTAATGTGCCCTGTCCTGAAGTACTAGTTTTAGTTAAGGTATTTGTTGTGATAAGGTATTTGCACAGCACAGAATATCTACTGGTAGTTGAAGGACCTAGTCAGCATGTATGAGAAGGAATGCAGCACTAGTCGGCACTATTCAGGAAATGCATCTTAGTAAAAGGACCACAAAGCTGTAGATTAGTGTGTATGAAAATCCCTAGCACTAGTTAGTGTTCAGGAGTGTGAATGCTGGACTGCTGACCTAAAACACACATTTGCCACCACCATTTGAATGCCAAATGGATGACCAGTGCTGATACCTACCGGTAGTGATCGCAAGCCATTTCCCAAACCCAACCAGAGTAGCCAGCTCCTCCACAGCACATCTGCTCTCCACCGTTGATCTTCTCTCACGTATGGCCCAATCCGCATGCCGTGCATGGCTCAATCCTCATCGTTCATCTTCGCGAACATACGGCTCAAAGAGCGTGACATACGGCTCAGGGTCATGCCGCATGAGCTTGGCAGCGCGGTGGAACTCGTCCCTGAGCACGCGGATGGAGGCGCGGTCAACCACGCGGCCCAGGTCGTGGGAGAGGTCAAAGGGGTCCTCTATGCAGATCAGGTGGCGCTCGTTGCCCACACGCCTCGTCCACTCCTTCTCCTCCTTGCTGCACGTTTGTGGCGGGGGGAAAGGGTGGGACGGGGTGGAGAGAAGGGGGAGGGGGCGGGTGTGCACGCATACATGCAGGTGCACTTCGATGTTAGTGTGCATGGGGGAGGGGGGAGCGGGGTACAGGAAGGAGGGGAAAGGGGAATACGCACATTCACGCAAGTGCACGCACGAAGGAGGGAGGGAGAGGAAGCAGGAGGCAGTGAGAGGGGAGCGGGGCAGCACAGCAAACGGATGGAGGCACGGACAACAATGCGGCTCACCTGAGGAAGCCGCCGGTGCGGATGCTGATGACGCAGCGGTTGTAGTCGTGGCGGAAGGCCCAGTACTCAAACAGCCCTGCCAGCAGCTCCCCCACCGTCTCCCCGTTCGCCGCCCCAAAGCCGCGCAGCGTGTCCACCTTGTCGTAGTAGGAACAAACGACGCCGCCCACCTGCATGCGGTATGTGTGCGGCTGCATCTCCTGTGATTGCAACGGGGGGGAGGAGAGGGGGAGGGGGAGGGGGAGGCGGGGGTTGAAGAGGACGGAGGTTTGGGATGTGTGAAAGCTGCATGTGGTATGTGTGCGGCTGCATCTTCTGGGGGTTGCCGGGATGAGGAGGAGGGGGCGGGAGGGTGGGGGGTTGTGGGGGTAGGTTGAGAGGCAGGAGAGAGAGTGACGAAGGTCAACATGGTGAGCAAGGGCAACAGCAGTTGGGCGCCACACATAGACAAGCAAAACGACATCACAACATTAGCTGTACACTACTGAGCAGTGCGCACCTGCAGGCATGGCAGGATGGGCGGCTGGCGCTGCTGCAGAAAGTGGATGCACATGATGACATAGCTGCAAAGGGGAGGGGGAGAAGGGGTAAGGATGGGGGATGGATCAACGACGGGAAGGAAGGGCATGAGAATGGACGATGGGAGGGAACATTGAGTTTGTACAACCAGTTGGACGAGGAGGATGATGAAAACAAAACTCCTTGCAGAATGGCGTGTCTGGGGAAGGAAGCCAGGACACATATGCATGGGGAAGGAAGCCAGGACACATATGCATGGGGAAGGAAGCCAGGACACATATGCATGGGGAAGGAAGCCAGGACACATATGCATGGGGAAGGAAGCCAGGACACATATGCATGGGGAAGGAAGACAGGACACATATGCATGGGGAAGGAAGCCAGGACACATATGCATGGGGAAGGAAGCCAGGACACATATGCATGGGGAAGGAAGCCAGGACACATATGCATGGGGAAGGAAGCCAGGACACATATGCATGGGGAAGGAAGCCAGGACACATATGCATGGGGAAGGAAGCCAGGACACATATGCATGGGGAAGGAAGCCAGGACACATATGCATGGGGAAGGAAGCCAGGACACATATGCATGGGGAAGGAAGCCAGGACACATATGCATGGGGAAGGAAGCCAGGACACATATGCATGGGGAAGGAAGCCAGGACACATATGCATGGGGAAGGAAGCCAGGACACATATGCATGGGGCGACAGCATGCTTCGGAATGCCCCTCCCCCTCTAGCCCAGCGTGTCAGAAAGCTTTCCTTACCCCACCATCCCCCCCCCCAACCCACCCCCCCACCCAACCTCCCCCCCAACCCCAACCCCTCCCCCTCCCCCCACGCACGCATAGGAGGAGAGGGTGCCGCGGAACGTCTCGTTGATCTGCCTCCTTTTTGCCCAGTGCTTCACCAGGAACGCCAGCTGCCGCACGCGGTCGTCAATGCGCCCATAGTCCGCCAGCAGGCGGCTGTTGGCCACAGCGGCCAGGTTGTTGACACACATGTCACACGCCACCCCCGATGCTGGGTCCATGAACTTCACGATGGGTACACGCGCGTGGGTGAGTGCCTGCAGCAGGGGAGAGACCGGGAAAGGGGCTTGGGGGATGAGGGCCGTTGGCCACGGCTGCGAGGTTGTTGGCGCACATGTCATACGCCACCCCCCATGCTGGATCCATGAACTTAACTATCGGCACTCGCGGGTGTGTCAGCGCCTGTGGGGATGGGGAAGGGATTGGGGGATCGGGATGGGGAAGAGGGGGATAGCATGTCGCTAAGACAGCAGCGCGCATTGAGCACTCTCCTCGTTTCACCTGCGTGGATCTAGACCTGACGTCTCCTAATCTGCGCACCTATATATCCTTCCCTTCACACTTGCACGAATCCACCACCACTTCAACTCACCTGCATGCTGAGCATGCCCTTCGTCCTGAGCGCGCTCGCCATGTTGGTGATCACCTCCACGCGAGAAACATACAGCCACTCCAGCTCCGCCTTTCTCACCTGTCCATTGCTCCAGCCCTCTGCCTTCTTCCCTGCACACACAAAGAGCCCTCCCACACCCTTACCTGCACGCTGAGCATGCCCTCCGCCCTGAGCGCGCTCGCCATGTTCGTAATCACCTCCACACGCGACACATCAGGCCCCTCCAGAGCAAGACACACGTCCACGTCGCAGTTGCGCACGCCAAAGGAATTCGCGCACGACCCGTAGAGGAAAAGCTGCGCGGAGGGGTACGTGGCAGCGGCCACGCGCGTGAGCGTGCGCATGAGCTGCTCCTTGCGCTCCGCCTCCTCTGCTGTCGGCTCTAGCGAGCGGAAAAGCGCCAGCAGGTGCGAGTTGAGGCGGGAAAGGTCCACGCGGAGGGACGGCGGGCGGTGGGCGTGCGGGCGGAACTGAACCTGCTGTTGCTGCTGCTGCTGCTGCTGGGGTCTTGCTTGCAGTTGTTGCTGCTCCTGCTGTTGCTGCTGCTGCACGCCCCCTTGCAGCTGCTGCTGCTGCGGCGGCTGCTGCTGTTCGGGATGCCTGAACCGTTGGCCAGGGCTGGACCCAGGGGGATGGCGAGGAGCGGCAGTGAACGCAGCGTGATGGCGATGCGGATGGATAGGGATACCGTGCTGCTGCTGCTGCTGCTGCCGTGGCTGCTGCAGCTGCTGTTGCTGCTGCGGCTGATTGCGAGATATGTGCTGCTGCCCGTGCTGCGGCTGCTGCTGCTGCCCCGCACGTCCCTGCTGCTGAAACTGACCCGAATCACCAGTCGGGTCACCAGAGAGGTCGAAAGCTTTCATATCTTCCGCCAGCGCCTCCAAAGAATTCCGCACATCCTCCGCGCCTTTCCCCACACCGGATCCGGCGTCCGCCCCATCCCCCACCGCGCCTGCTGCGCCTCTCCCCGCCCCGCCGCCACTGCCCTGCGCACTCGCCCCCGCCTTGCTCGACGCGGGGGGGGAGGGCGAGCCTAGGGGGGGAAACATGTCGTCCTTGAACAGCTTGCGCGCCGTTGCCTGCGCCCTTCCCTGCTGCGCCTGCTGCTGCTGCTGCTGCTGCTGCTGAAACTGCTGCTGATGGTGATGCTGCTCCTGTTGTTGTTGTTGTTGCTGCTGCTGCTGCTCATGAAGGCCAGAGGCTTTCAACTGTGGGGCGGCGAAGGCGTTGCCGGCGGCAGCGAGGAGATCCATGATCGTCTGCTGGCTCGACGGGCCTTCCAGCGCAGCTACAGCAGCAGGGTCGGTCAGCTGCTCCAGAGTAAGTTCGTCCGCGTTAAAGGCTCCACCGTTAGCATTCGAAGTCAATGCACCCATGATCCCACCCTGCTGTTGTTGCTGCTGCTGGACAGACGGAAACTGCTGGTGCAGCGGTAACGGAAAGTTCCCTTGAAGCCCATCTGGCCCCAGAGCGCCTGCGCGACGCCATGGGTCTCTTCCCACGTCCAACCCCTCGCCTTCTCTTCCTCCATTGCTCACGCCGCCACTCACGCCGCCACTCACGCCGCCACTCACACTCCATCCACTCCCTCCATCCTCCCTTCGCCCTGCCTCCTTTCCGTTCGCTCCGGCAGCCGCCCACTGTGCGACACCAGCGTTTCTTCCCGCTCCGCCTCCGCCTCCCCCTCCGGGAGCAGCCATACCTCCCCGCGCAGGGTTAAACCGGCTGTCCCCGCGTCCCTCTCCTCCCCCCATTCCTCTATCAGCATCCGCCTCACTCACCCCATACGGCCAGTTACTAAGGAAGGATCGGCTGGGAGAGCCTCTGCCTGCCTCCACGGCCTTTCTCCCAAACGGGGACCCTTCTAACGAGACAACACGCTGGTCGAACGGCCCACCAGGATCGGGAAACCCTTGCAAGCGCGGATCACCCCCGTTCAGCCCGGGATGCGGGTACGGACCGAGAGACGGACTCCCGCGGTTCACCCCTTCCGCATTCCCTCCAAACCTTCCTTCCCCTCGGAATCTTCCCGGTGCTCCTGCTGCGGCTTCGGTTGTTTTTTGCGAATTTTCAAAAGTCATCATTCCTTGCCCGAGTGAGAACGGCTGTCCGCCGCGCATCGCGCCCGGGTCAGTAGGCTTTCCCGGCGCGCGGAACGGAGAGCCATGGATAGGAGAATCGGACCACAGCTCCTTGAGGTATGACGGCACCTCGTACTTTTCAGAAAGGTTCGGCGCCATGGGCTCAACATTCGGTAGATTATGCGGAGCGAGAATTTCATCGAAGGTGAGTCCGAGAGTGTTTGGAGGAGCTGAGAGATTTTGCGAGCCTCGTGAGCCGTAGATCTGGCCGAGATCGCCGTCAGATTGCGTCGCCGATGGGCCTGACGCGAAATGGGTGTTGAGAAGGCCTCCGGGAAGTGACTGGAGCTGTGCATGTACAGAGTCGGCGTATAACGGAGCACCGGCTTGGGACCCCTGAAAGCGCTGCTGCTGGAGCTGCTGCTGTTGCTGGAGCTGATGCTGCTGCTGACCGTGCTCCAGTGACGTGGCTACAGGTGGACCCAGCGTTTGTTGCAGATGACGTGGCAATGCCAGTGGAGCTGAGTCAATAGGGAACGGCTGCTGAGTCACTAGCCCTGCTAGCGCCTGCTGTCTCCGCTGCTGCTGAAAATACTCCTCCACCTGCCACGAAAGCATATGGTCCGTCGATGTGCGAGAGTATCCATCGGACGGTGGAGGAGGAACATCCGAAATTTGTTGACGCTGCAGCTGTGGAAAATCTTGCTGCAGAAATTGAGCCTGTTGCTGCTGCGGTTGCTGCTGATGCTGATGCTGCTGCTGTTGCAACGATGTCATCTGCTCCGCGTGCAAGGAACGGCCGACCCCGTTAGCTCCTTGCGAGACAGCAGGAACTCGCGGAGCTGTCACTTCACCAGGCATCCCGGTCAATCTGCTGCCTGGAGTTAGCCTAGATAATACCGAATCAATGTAATTCGCTGCGTGTGTCAAACCGCCGGATCCACCGGAGATCGAAAACGAATCTTCGCCGAAAATAGGATTGTGGACAGACGAATCGGAACCGAGCGCGACTCGTGCAGGACCTAACCCGTACTGCTTCGCATCGGACGGCCCGAAATGCCACGCGTTTCCCGCCTTTACATCATGGTTAGCTACAAGATGGGAATTGATCTCCTGCGCGGAAACACCGGAAGATTCTCCTAACTGCGGACGTGCGTAGGCTGAAGCTGGAGGGACGCCGAATCCTGGCGGCCAGGAGGCACCAGGACCCGATGCGTCCCTCTGCACACCGGTATCCTCGGAAGCCATAGCCTAAGACTAACAATGGCGACACACATCGCCTAAGAGTAACAACGGCGACATATAGCGCGTAGAAAGGTATCTACATGATTTCAAACGGACACGATAGGCTGATCTAGAAGCTCTGCGATCGCTGCTCCAGAATCGAAACTCGATCGAGCAACTCCCTGAAATACTACTGCAAGATCTAGATCGAGCTTCGGCAAGTTCAAGAATATCAAGAATCTTGGGAAGTGGTTGGTGGAGCGAGGCTGTTGAGGGACGGAAACCCTAGACCTGCTCGGAGCTCGGAAATCGAGGAGCAACGGGAACAGATTGATGTGAAATGGCATCAATATTGTACGGCAGTACATTTTCATAGTAGCTGAAAGATGTCAAATATATTGAATAAATTGCAAACAGGTTGTAAAAAATTGCATGATGGGGCTCTTTCCAAGTTCCCAGATTGTGTTATATCAATCCCCATGCTTCATTGATTAAGGGTAAATTTTACGATGAACCTCTTTACAATCAGCAAAATTGCCCACAAAACATTATATCACACTAGATTATAGGGCAAATATAGGTACAAAGCAACACAAATCGCTAAGGCTGCAGGAGAATGATGAATGTGTTTACATCTCATGTCTGTTGGCTAGTGAGAACAATAAATAAAGGAAAGTTAGGCCTGAATGCGTTCATATCCCTCGCAAACTTAAACACCATGTGCCAGCTGTCCCTGCATTGCCTTCTGCACACGCTGTCTGAACGGCTCCACTGCAACCAGAAGGGTGGCAGCCCTTGTCCTCTTCTCTTGACCCCGCTCACTATGCTCCGACGGCGCTCTCCCCTCTGACCCCCTGTGAGACCCCCCCACAGACTCACCCTCACACCCCTCCACACCCTCACCCTCATGTAACGGCTCCATTCTCGCAAATGTAACAGCCCTCCCACCTGCCACCTCATGCACCCCATGCTCCTTCCCCTGCTGCCGCCCCTGCTGACCCATACCGCCATCCCGCTGGCCCTTGCACCCGTCCTCTTGCCCTTCCACCTGGCTGTGCACAGCCGGAGGCACACCAAGGGTGGCGTCAGGCAGCAGGACAGGGCAGCTCCATGCCACTCCCAGATGCCCCCCCTCCCCATCCGCCCCCACCCCCTCCTCTCCCTCCTCCCCATCCTCTTCACATTCCAACCTGGAAGACTTGCACTCCAAGACGAACCTTGGCATCTCCTCCAGCCGGCCCTCCGCACTGTACGGGTTCCACAGCGCGCCACCGCCTGAAGTTTCACCTGAAGTTTCACCTGAAGAATTACCTGAAGCCTTGCGGCGATTCTCAGGGTTGTCAGAGAGCAAGACTTCCTCAGCAAAGCAGTCACTGCTGCCGCTACTGCAGCCCCCCTGGACGCCACCACTCGTGCCTTTCGCCCCTCCACCATCCTTGCCACTCGAGCTCGAGTCCATCTGACTGGATTCCCTGCTGCTGCTCTCACCAGAGCCATCATTCCTCGTTCCCACCGGCACGGATCGAGGTGCCTCAGAAGGCGCCTCAACTCCCCCAGAGAGGCTCTCCTTCTTGTGACCACTACCACTACCCCCACCGCTACCCCCACCGCTACCCCACGACCTGAACCCCCATGCTCTCAGCCTGCTACCGCTCCTCGCATGCCTGCGCTCTCTGCTCTCGGATTTCGCCCCCGGCACCACAGTTGTCGACAGCAACGCCTCACCACCACCACCGCTGCTGCTGCTGCTGAGGCTGAGGCTGCGGCTGCTCCTGGTCCGTACATGCACCTGCCCACTGCCCGACTGAGTAGCCGTGTCGTCGCTGCTGCTGCTCCTTGCCAACCCAAACACACCCCGGCGGATCCGATTCACGCGCACCCTGTCAAAAGGAGACCCCATACCGCCCACAGTGTGCCTTCGGCTATGCAACCCACCCACAGCTGCACTGTGGGTGCTCTCAGCCTGCCCTTGCTCCTCAGCCTGCCCTTGCTCCTCAGCCTGCCCTTGCTCCCCCCCGTTCAAAACCACACCATCCATCGCTCCCCCCCCTGCTGCTCTCCCTTCCGACCCCCCACTCCCTGTCTCGTGCCAGCTTTTGCTCCCTCCTCCGCTCAAATCCCTGCCGCTCAGGTCCCTGCCACTCAAACCCGCACCACTTAAATCCCTCAAACTCAAATCCGCACCACTCAAATCCGCACCACTCAAATCCCCACCACTCAAATCCCCACCACTCAAATCCCTCCCACTCAATTCCCTACCACTCGAACTACTATCGCTCAAACCGCTCGAGCTGCGTCCAGCTGCTTCCATAATGCTCCGCTTCCTCGCACCCCTCGACCGGCTCCGCCACCCCCCCAGCTGGTCCTTCTCTGCGGCCTCCCACACGTCCTTGGGCCCATCCGAGGACACAGGCGCCAGCGAGTCATTGTGGGACTGCCGGCGAATTACACTCTTCCACGAGGAGAAACCCGAGGAACGCCCTGAGGAGAGGCGTCTGGTGGGGGCCAGGGGGCCACTGGAGGGGAAACTGGAAGAAGGAAAACTAGAGGGGAAAGCAGAGAGCTTCTTTAGGAGTTCTCGGGGGGAGAGGAGCGTGCGGTGACGGGGTAAGGGGATGCGGAGTGCGGTGCTGCTGCGATGAGGCCGGGTGAATATGCTGCCTTCGCTCACTGACTGATGTAGCTGCCCCTGCTGCTGCTCCCCTTGCCGCTGCTCTTGCTGTTGCCCTTCCTGCTGCGCTTCCTGCTGCGCTTCCTGCTCCTCTTGCTGCTGCTCGTGCTGCTGCTCTCGCTGCTGCCTTGGCTCCTGCTTACCACTTCCCCGTTTCCCCAAACCAGCTGCCCTACTCTGCACCCCAGCCCCTCTAGCATCACGGCCTTCAGACACACCAAGGTTCTCCAGTAATTCAGGAGGCATCAAAGCCGCCTCCTGTAATCCAGACCCTCCGTTCCTGCCTGGTGCCTTGCCTGGCGTCTTGGGCCCAAAGAACGAGATGCTGGCTCCAGGCACGGGCGAACGCACCGGGTTCTTCCAGGGGAGGGCCCATCTGGGGCCGGTGGGTGTGGCTGACAGGTCGCCGACAGAAACCGACGTTTTGAGGAGGTTTTGCACGGTGGTGGGTGGTTCTGAGCTGTGGAGGGAGGAGGCGCGAGCAGGAGCAGGATCGGAAGTGGGCGGGAGAGTGGGCGCAGGAGCAGCAGGAGGAGGAGGGGTAACGACAGGTGCATCAGTAACACAATCAGTGTCAGCAGCAATGGCAGCAGCATCAGAAGTATGGAGAGGAACGGGAGGAGCAGCAATAGAAGCTGCAGCAGCAGCAGGGGATGTAGCAACAGCTGTGGAAGCAGCAGGGGATGTAGCAACAGCTGTGGAAGCAGCAGGGGCAGCAGCGACAGGGAGATTAGCCGCAGCTGTAGCAGCAGCAGGGGGAGTAGTAACGGCTGTAAGTGTCCCTTCAGGTGCTTCAGATGAACCTTCAGGTGAACTTACAGCTTCTTCAGGTAAAGTCACAGATGCTTCAGGTGAACCCTCAGATGCTCCAGGTGAACCCTCAGGTGCTCCAGGTGAACCCTCAGGTGCGTCAGTTGAATCCTCAGGTACTGCTGAAGGTCCTTCAGCAGGCAGCACAGGAGCAGCACCGGGCATAGCAGCAGGATTGCAGGTGGTGTGGGCGGACGTTCCAACAGTGAGTGTGACAGTATCCTGAGGTGAATTGACGCTTGGTGGCAGGGGTGTGACTGTGGCAGGTGCGGGAAAGGCAGGAGCGGGAACGACAGGGGGGGGAGTTGCAGGTGCAGGGATGGGAGGTGCGGGAGGAGCAGCGATGGCTTGTGGTTCCGAGGCACACCATGCGTCCACCATGCCTCCCTCTGACCGTGCCTCCATGCCCTCTCCACTTGCTGCTGCTATGGCCATTGCTGTGCCAATCCCTGCCATGCCAATCCCTGCCGTGTCAATCCCTGCCGTGTCAATCCCTGCCGTGCCAATCCCTGCCGTGTCAATCCCTGCAGCATTATTGCCACCAACAGCACCATCACCATCACCGCCACCACCATCAAAGCCACTACCACCAGTGCTCCTCCTCCGCCTACCTCCCCCCCCTGATGGCGGTCGTGATGTGGCCACCAGTGGAAACTCACCACTCAATCCCCACCCCACACCACCCACCTCTCCTCCCCTCCCCCCACCACTCTTCCCCCGGTGCCCACGCCTGGCAATAAACCCCTGCTCCCCCGAGTGTTGATGAGAATTCTCCACTTCAGAAACATTCTGTTCCCCCGTCCACCCCACGGGTTTCTGAAAGTCTTCAAACCCCTGCCCCACTCTGTTGGAACCTCGTTCCCTTCCTCCACTGCTTTTCGGCCACATGTGAGTGTGAACAGTCTTAGAGCGCCTCAACCCCTGCCCCACGCCCCCTCCTCCCTGCCCCATCCGATCCACTCCCCGTTCCCTTCCCCCGCTGCTCGTTGGCCGGCTTTGAATGTCAACCGTCTCAGAGCGCTTCACAGGCTTCCCCACACCCCATCCTCCCTGCCCCAGTCTGTCCGCCCCGCGTTCCCTCCCTCCACTACTCTTTGGCCGGGTCTGAGTGCAAGCCGTGTCAGTACCGCTGCTCTTCCCGCGCTGCCTGCTCCCAGCAGGAGGGAGCGGCCACAGGGGCTCGTATCGTGCATCAGTGTCGGGGACCGGTGGTGCAAGAGCCAAGTCACAGGACGTGTGGGAAGGCGTCAGCGGCCAGAGAGGGGTGTATGGTGGTGCCCCAACCCCTGAGCTCAAGGGCGTGTGGGCGGACTGAGAAGGCTTGTGAGAGGGAGTGAGCGGCCAGAGGGGCTCGCATTGGGGCCCTGTTCTTGTGCTCACGGGCGTGTGAGTGTGGGATGACTCGGCTGATTCAGCTGAGCGATTCTCGTTGCGCTTCCTCGCTTCGGCGGCTTTGCTGCGCTTCTTCTTGGTGCTTAAAGGTGTACGCAGGTCCCCAGGAGCGGCAGCAGCAGCAGCAGCAGCAGCAGCAGCAGCAAGTGTAGCAGCAGTAGCAGCGGAATCACCAGCATCCTCGCTAGAAGCAGACTCGGAGTAGGGTACAACAAGGGGTTGGCACAAGGGATCGAGGACGAGCTTGAGAGTGCGAGATGAGAGCAGCTTGCGTGAATACCCCCCAGGTGCTGCCGTTTGAGATGACTCAGCAGTCACCTCGAGTTCGGGTGCAGCAGGTGCAGTGGATGGGGTGGATGGGGTGGCATCGGGTGAGAGTGATCTTGTAGCCTGCTCCGGTTGCTCGTCAGCCCCGGTTGCTGCTGCTGTTGCTGCTGCTTCTGTCGCTCCTGCCGCTGTTTCTGTTCCTGCTGCTGCTGCTCCTCCTCCTGCTCCTGGTGCTACTGCAGCTATCGCTCCAACAATCACACAAACATTGCCATTCTCACAGTCCCTTTGCCGCTCTACACACTCTCCACCTGCCTCCACCTCTCCGCCTGCCTCCGCCCCTCCACCTGCCTCCACCTCTCCGCCTGCCTCCGCCCCTCCGCCTGCCTCTGTCCCCGCCCTGTAAAACCGATTCTCCTCCACCGTCTCCCCATCACCTTCCTCCCCTCCCTCCGCTTCCCCCTCCCCCCATTTATTCCATTCACCCGCAAGCATCGCCCCACACTCCCCACTCGCATTGCCCCTTCGTTCTACCTCACCAACACAAGAGGCTTCCTCGTAACCTCTTATCCCCACGCTCCCTTCAACCCGCTCCTGAGAGTCTTCAGAAATAAGCGCTGCTGCTCCATCTCCTCTGCTCTCCGCCTTACTCTCCCTCTCCTCCTCCTTCACTTCTTCCTCCTTCCCTTCTGCCTCCTCTTCCTCCTCTTCCCAATCCTCCTCCTCACTCTCACTCTCCTCTCCCCAATCTATCTCATCCCACTCAGGCCCACTTTCCTCCTCCCCTCGCCCCCCTCGCAGCACCAGCATATCCCGTACCTCGTGCCATATCTCCCTTCCACTCTCGCCCTCCCCCTCCCCCTCTCCTCCGCCCCTCCCTTCCCTCAGCCTCATACTACCCTCCCACCTCCCCTCACCGCTCTCCCCCACACCTCGTCCTCCGCTTCCCCCTTCGTCGCTCCCCCCTTCAACTCTTCCCCCTCCGACGCTTTCCCCCTCAGCGCTTCCCCCCTCCGCGCTTTCCCCCTCCTTGCTCCCCGCCCATCTGCCCAGCTGGTTCTTCTCCGCGGCTTCCCACACGTCGCGCCCCATGGAAGGCGCCCTACCCGCCAAATCACCTGCGCTGCCTCCGCCACTCGCCTGTCGTTTAGCCTGCTTGCGCGCCTCGTACAGCCTGCGCGCGCCTGCGCGGAACCCGAACAGCCCCTCGCGCGCAGCGGCGGAGGTGGGGGTGATAGCGCTGGTGGCGGAACGGGGCAAGGAGCTCCTGGGGGTGGCGGAAGCAGCGGAAGCGGCACTGGGGGTGGCGGAAGAAGCAGCGGGGGCGGGGGGCGCGGCAGTGGGATCCCAATCGGCTGCCGCGCCAGCGCTCGTGCCTCTTCTGCTGCTGTTGCTGCTCACGCTACGGTATTGGCTCGCGGCATTGAAGGCATAGCTACCACTTGTAGCCCTTCCGCTTCTGCCGCTACTGCTCGCGTCGGCAATGGTAACGGCGCGTCGGAAAAGCTCCGCCCCCTGTAGCGCATCTCTGCTACCGCCCGCAGATTCCCCGCTCCGCCTTCTCCCCTTCCGGCCGCTCCGTGGCAGCGGCGCGAGCGCGCCTCTCCCCTCCCCCATGTCCTCTTCCCCCCCTTCCACGCCGATCCCGCGCCTCGTTCCCCAAGGGTTCCGCGTATCGCTTCCCCGCCCTTCCCCGTGGTAGGTCAGCGGGCCCGTGACCGCTTCTGGCGGGCTTTCCGCTCCGCCAGTGGCGCGGAATGCGCCTCCGCTCAGGTCTCCGCTCGCGCTCCTTCCCCCGCGCCTCGTTCCGCGGGGAGATAGCTTCCCCTCATTCCCCGCCCCTGCCGCCGCTTTGATCTCCGCTGCCCCATCCGCCGCCCTTCCCGCCCCCCTTTCTGCCCCGCTGACCGCCAGGCGCAACTGCAGCGGCGGTCGCTTCCCCCCATCAGCGGAAGTGGCGACGTCCGCGATGGGGGGAAGTGCGAGGGCGTCGGCGGGCGAGGTAGACGCGTTTGCGGGGACGGCGGGTGAGCGGATCGCCGACTCGGCAACTGCGTTACTAGCAAATTCGTTAGCGGATAATATCATAATGAAACCCGAAGAGCGCTATGGCGATGACGGAAGTTGGGATTGCGGTGATGTTGAGGTGCCGGTGCTGAGGTGGCGGTGCTGAGGTGGTGACCACGTGTCAACATTTATGCGGTCGTCGCAAGTCGCCTCAGCAGTTCCCGACACAATGCCCCTCGTTGTCCGTCCGTTCTTTTCTATCCTGAATAAGAGCTTCTTGACTCGTCTCAAATGGGCGAAGCAGGTTCAAGGAAACTTCAGTGGGATTGCCAGGTGACGCCAGGACGATGCATGGAGAAACGCAATCAACGCATCTGACACCGAGTCGCAAGCAGCTTCAAGAAAGCCTGCTGCCGCGCTTCGAAACGAAAGGAGAGGGTGACCGCATTTTCCAAGGCGCCTAAAGAACATGCAGTCCAAGAATAAAGCGGGTGACGAGATTGCACTAGGAACTACCATAGAATGCGCAATCCACGGCAGTTGGTTGGCAGTTGGGCTCAGGGGGAATAGCGGCTCGCTTAGGGGTGGGGCATATTTGTGGTCCTCTGTGAATATGCCCCGCCCATTTGTGCGGTTCAATCTGCTGCGCAACGGTTAAGAACGATGGTGTGTTCTCCAGAAAGTTTTGGCTGTTACACCGCTTTCAACCGCTACTAAACCAGCCTGAAACAGAAAACCCGAGCTTTGGTGGCAAGCGCGTGACGGTGGGCCACAGAAGGGGCGCGGAAGAGACAAGAGGCACACGTGGGCCTTGCCGAACCTGATCGTGAACTGTACAGTTCGTCTGTATTTCTGCCCAACCTGTTCTGCAGTTCCTCCCGAGCCTGCAGACAGAAGTGCGTTGGTTTGCATGTTGAAAAGCAAGGACGATAATATCGGCCATTATCTCCGATACTCAAATTATGCCCGGAGCGTTTTTCGTTCGTACTCAACCAACAATTTCTCGTTATATTGCTGACATATACTGTTTTATTTTGTTATAGGCACAAAACTGAAACAAAGTTGCCAGTAACACCTCACCTGCATATACCCCTGCAAACAAAACAAGATATAAAATGAAACACTTAAGCAAACATAAATACAGGAAGCTACCAAATATTTAAGGTTGATGCCTTCGCTTTTGCCTGCAGTTTTTTAATGAGCGTTAATATACTTATTGTTCTTTACGCAAGTTAAGCTCCGATCCAAGGGCGCGTAGATATGGACTGAAAGATTTCATCTCAAATTTCCGTGATTGGTTGGCGAACTACAAAATCTATGACGAGCTGGGGTAACTTATTTGCTTCACCAATCACGGGCGAGCAAACCAGCCAAGTGTTAAACGTCAGGGTATAAGTGTAGAACGTTTGTAAATATGAGTCGCGAGTTTTAAGTTCACATCGAAAGCTCGATCCAGTTTTTCGTAATTTAATGTGGTAACTGCGTTCAGTAACCGCGTTCTGTTTCTATCACATTTCAACAGTATTATTAGCGTAGAAAGTGTGATTAAAGAGCGAGAGCCAATCGGAGATGAGGAATACAGGTTGAGTATGAACGAAAAACGCTCCGGGCATAATTTGAGTATCGGAGATAATGGCCGCGATAATATGCTGGCTGGAAGTAGGGAAAGCGGGAGTAGATAGCGGTTTGGTAAGGTGGAGAGGGAGGGAGGCAGGTGCTACTGTGGCAGGTGCTACTGTGGCAGGTGCTACTGTGACAGTTCCAGTTGGGGCTTTTGGGAGGTGAGTGGGATGTGACTGATTGGAGGCTTGTGTGTGTACAAAACAGTGGAGACAAACTTTTAAACATTGATTTATAAACAGAAAATGCAGTAGTTACCTCACCAAGATGCATCATTGCCCTCGGACAGCCTTCTTGTACTGCTGCATTACCCAACCCCACCGCTGTGCTGCGTTTGCCCTCACAACACGCGAAACAAAGCCACTGAATTTGCCGAGGATAGAGGAATAAGGCAGTGTGGTGTTGCCGCAGAGGCCCTGTATGGGCTCCGATACAAACCATGGGAGCAGCTTGGAAAAAATGGCGCGGATAATGAGATCCATCATATATAAAAACTGCGTAAACATAAAACTTGCACATTAAATATTGAAGTGACTTACGACACGAATGAAGCATGAGTTCAACTTACGGTAAAAGAAAGAGAACCAAACATTCACACAGCAATAAGCTTAAACGTACAGTGTGGAAGGTACTGACAGGCGCCGCAGCATCCGATAGATCCACCAATGCGTGTCCTTCTACAACCTATAACAACCAGAATGTGACGCACAGACGCCGTTATCTCCCTCCTCATTTCAAGCTCCTGCCTCGTGGGAAGCCAATCGGATCCACGCTGATTGAAATCTAAGACTAGCAGGGAGTGTAAAGTGAAAACGCATGAGACAAATGAGGGCACTGACCTGGAGAGCCGAATAATGGGAGAGAATGCCTGCAAGGCCTGCCCTCAAGTCCTCAACCTCTGGTAACTTGATGCTGGCCCCTCCATCCCCACCACCCTCAGCAGCAGCAGCAGAAATCCCACCTTCCCCCTGCTTGCCCAGGGGGCGGGGCACCCTGTTGTGCTCAGATACCGCCTCCCCCAGCAGCAGCCTGCCCAGCACGAGCGCGTCTGTGATGGAGGCGTTGCAGCCCTGCCCCAGGGAGGGCAGAGTGGAGTGAGCGGCATCACCTATCAGGGCCACCTGGGCACCCGTGTCATGGTACCGCCAGCACTTCACCTGGTTGGGGCGGGGGAAGGAGATGGCGGAATGGGGGTAAGTGGGTGAGGGGGGGAGTGAACCAGGGGGGAACATGTGTGATGGACCGCACTGCATCCCTCCCAAGAAAAAGAGAAACTTTGCTTTTCTCGCGCGAGAAACGGAGGGATGCGACCCACCTGCATGCTCGTCCTCGGCTTCTGCTTCAGCAGCTTCCAGGCAGCTTCTTCAGGAACATCCAACCAGGGCAGTCTGTCATCGAGGTAGCGCTTGGCGGCAGCCGGCGAGGCGAGAGAGAGCCAGTCGAGGGGTGGGTCGGTGGACTTCCACCCCCACACCAGACACATCTCCCCGCCCACCTGCGGCATTGCAATTGCCGCGATGCCCCTCGTGTTGGGCACCTGGAACCCAGGAGGGGGAGTATGAGGGGCGTGAGAGGGGGGAGTAAGAGGGGCGTGAGAGGGAAAGAGAAGTGCCAGAGTGCGGGAGGGAGTGAGGGAGGAAAATTCTCAACATGGAATCAGGTGAGAGAAGCATAGTTGCGAGAGAAGCATAGTTGCGAGAGAAGCATAGCATTGTTGCGAAGAAACTAGAAACTCAACTTGGCAGCAAAGAAGAGCGGTGGGCATGAGAGAGAAAGAGAGAGCAAATGCTGAAGGAACAGGAGCAAGGGAAACCTTACTGTGAGGACGAGAGAAGAGAGTAGAAACACACCTTGGCAGCAAGGAAGAGCGAGGAGGGCGTGAGGGCGGGCGGCACAGGCACGTTGACGACTGTCCAGTCGTGATACACACGATCCGTGTGCATGGGGAAGTCCCATGTGCGCGCAGCGAGCAGGTTGCGCACATAGGAACGCACCCCATCCGCTCCCACCTGAAGCGAATGGAGGAGAGGGGAGGACAGGGCGTGAGGTGCGTTTTAAGTGGACTCAACACAACACACCTGGGCGGCACAGACATGTTGACAACCGTCCAGTCGTGATACACATGATCCGTGTGCACAGGGAAGTCCCATGTGCGTGCTGCTAGCAGGTTGCGCACATACGAGCACACCCCATCTGCCCCTCACTCTCTCTTTCACTTTCTCACTCAGTTTCACTCCCTCACTCAGTTTCACTCCCTCACTCAGTTTCACTTGCTCATCTCAACATTCCTCAAGCCACCGCCACCCCTGCTGCTGCTGTCACGATCGTTGCTGCTCCCACCACTGCTGCTCCCACCACTGCTGCAACCAGCACAGCTGCCACTGCTGCTGCTGCTGTCACTGCCATTGTCACTATCGCAAGGCGCAGCAGCAGTGACCATGTGCCCCTTCATATCCACATCCACAATCCTGGACTCGAAGTACACCGCCAGGTGCTTGCTCAGGTGCTTCTTCAGGTGTTTCTGCTGCTCAGTACTGGCCGTCTCTGCATTCTCCTTATCCTCACCAGAAGTCTCTTCACCTGCGGTCACAGGTTTGTCCCCCTTAGTGGCTGTCTCGATAAGGGCGTCAAGCAGAGTAGCACACAGGTCCGTGCGAGAGACAAGGCTGTTAGGGGGGTCCTGGAAACAAGGTGAGAGCAGGCACAGGCAGAGGAGGGGCATTGCATGGGGAAGAAATGGCGGAGGAGGGTAGGGGAGCCTTGAATGCTATCAAGACATTGAACAATTTGAAACAATGTTCAGCACAGAAGATGCTAGAGGAGCCTCGAAAGATTCAGACATTTAGCAAGGCAGAAGACTTTTGAGGTGCCTCAAAAGCTTATTTACCTTGGGTGGGCATTCAAGCCTACCTACCTGGGGCATTAAAGCCTACCTTGGGAACTGGGAATCTGATGAGACGGCCGAAAGCAGGCATGACCATCTCGTGTTGATTCACCAGCACTGGCTGCACCTGCACACGTGGCAGAAGGCGATTGGATGGAGGAGTAGTTTCAGGAGGTCTTAGTGCTTGCTGCGCCTGCCTGCTCAGGGATGGAATATGCCATGGAAGGAGGAACAGGGAGGGTCGTGAAGAGATTGACAGAGGGAGAGGGGATTGTGAAGCATGTGTTTTGAGACGTCTCAAAAGATGGAGTACGCCATGGAAGGAGGAACAGGGAGGGTTGTGAAGAGATTCAGAGGGAGAGAGGATTGTGAAGCATGTGTGGTCACCACACACACCTCACCCACCAGGCACCCCACCCACCACACACCGTACTCTGTAACCCACCCTGCCCCACCACGCACCCTGCCCCACCACGCACCCTGCCCCACCACGCACCCTGCCCCACCACGCACCCTGCCCCACCACGCACCCTGCCCCACCACGCACCCTGCCCCACCACGCACCCTGCCCCACCACGCACCCTGCCCCACCACGCACCCTGCCCCACCACGCACCCTGCCCCACCACGCACCCTGCCCCACCACGCACCCTGCCCCACCACGCACCCTGCCCCACCACGCACCCTGCCCCACCACGCACCCTGCCCCACCACGCACCCTGCCCCACCACGCACCCTGCCCCACCACGCACCCTGCCCCACCACGCACCCTGCCCCACCACGCACCCTGCCCCACCACGCACCCTGCCCCACCACGCACCCTGCCCCACCACGCACCCTGCCCCACCACGCACCCTGCCCCACCACGCACCCTGCCCCACCACGCACCCTGCCCCACCACGCACCCTGCCCCACCACGCACCCTGCCCCACCACGCACCCTGCCCCACCACGCACCCTGCCCCACCACGCACCCTGCCCCACCACGCACCCTGCCCCACCACGCACCCTGCCCCACCACGCACCCTGCCCCACCACGCACCCTGCCCCACCACGCACCCTGCCCCACCACGCACCCTGCCCCACCACGCACCCTGCCCCACCACGCACCCTGCCCCACCACGCACCCTGCCCCACCACGCACCCTGCCCCACCACGCACCCTGCCCCACCACGCACCCTGCCCCACCACGCACCCTGCCCCACCACGCACCCTGCCCCACCACGCACCCTGCCCCACCACGCACCCTGCCCCACCACGCACCCTGCCCCACCACGCACCCTGCCCCACCACGCACCCTGCCCCACCACGCACCCTGCCCCACCACGCACCCTGCCCCACCACGCACCCTGCCCCACCACGCACCCTGCCCCACCACGCACCCTGCCCCACCACGCACCCTGCCCCACCACGCACCCTGCCCCACCACGCACCCTGCCCCACCACGCACCCTGCCCCACCACGCACCCTGCCCCACCACGCACCCTGCCCCACCACGCACCCTGCCCCACCACGCACCCTGCCCCACCACGCACCCTGCCCCACCACGCACCCTGCCCCACCACGCACCCTGCCCCACCACGCACCCTGCCCCACCACGCACCCTGCCCCACCACGCACCCTGCCCCACCACGCACCCTGCCCCACCACGCACCCTGCCCCACCACGCACCCTGCCCCACCACGCACCCTGCCCCACCACGCACCCTGCCCCACCACGCACCCTGCCCCACCACGCACCCTGCCCCACCACGCACCCTGCCCCACCACGCACCCTGCCCCACCACGCACCCTGCCCCACCACGCACCCTGCCCCACCACGCACCCTGCCCCACCACGCACCCTGCCCCACCACGCACCCTGCCCCACCACGCACCCTGCCCCACCACGCACCCTGCCCCACCACGCACCCTGCCCCACCACGCACCCTGCCCCACCACGCACCCTGCCCCACCACGCACCCTGCCCCACCACGCACCCTGCCCCACCACGCACCCTGCCCCACCACGCACCCTGCCCCACCACGCACCCTGCCCCACCACGCACCCTGCCCCACCACGCACCCTGCCCCACCACGCACCCTGCCCCACCACGCACCCTGCCCCACCACGCACCCTGCCCCACCACGCACCCTGCCCCACCACGCACCCTGCCCCACCACGCACCCTGCCCCACCACGCACCCTGCCCCACCACGCACCCTGCCCCACCACGCACCCTGCCCCACCACGCACCCTGCCCCACCACGCACCCTGCCCCACCACGCACCCTGCCCCACCACGCACCCTGCCCCACCACGCACCCTGCCCCACCACGCACCCTGCCCCACCACGCACCCTGCCCCACCACGCACCCTGCCCCACCACGCACCCTGCCCCACCACGCACCCTGCCCCACCACGCACCCTGCCCCACCACGCACCCTGCCCCACCACGCACCCTGCCCCACCACGCACCCTGCCCCACCACGCACCCTGCCCCACCACGCACCCTGCCCCACCACGCACCCTGCCCCACCACGCACCCTGCCCCACCACGCACCCTGCCCCACCACGCACCCTGCCCCACCACGCACCCTGCCCCACCACGCACCCTGCCCCACCACGCACCCTGCCCCACCACGCACCCTGCCCCACCACGCACCCTGCCCCACCACGCACCCTGCCCCACCACGCACCCTGCCCCACCACGCACCCTGCCCCACCACGCACCCTGCCCCACCACGCACCCCCCACCACGCACCCACCACGCACCCACCTTGTCCATGACTCCAGGAATGGCCATCAGGCAGTGCATCCCACGAATGCTCAGGCCCATGGAGTACCTGCCGCCATTGAGGGGGAATGTGGGAGAGGGGGGAAAAGACGACCGAAAGGGGAGGGACGAGACGCAGATAGTTGGAAAAGCGTCTTCAGAATATGCTGCTCGAATTCCGCATCTTCGACCCCCCCTCTCGTCCTGAGGTCTTGAATCGTTCGCCCTAACCATGCCCGTCCCGTCACAAGCTTTTCCCGCCTCCCGCTCCCCCTCTTCCCTCCCCCTCCCGCGTCCCTCTCCCTCACCGGCGCGCAATCTCCGCCGCCTCGTCCACCTCCGCGCGCGGATCCACGCCCTTTTCGATCACGCTGACGTGGAACCTGCCACCGCCACGTGCCAGCAGGTAATTCGCCAGTGCCAGGCCCGCCGGCCCCGCGCCGACGATCACCACGCGGAACACGTCAGCGTTCTCCGCTTCCCCCGAGCCACAGTGAGCGCCGCCGTCGGCGCAAAGCAGGTCGCTCCGGCATTCGCGCTCCACGCTCATGGTCGCTTTAACTCAAATTAAGAAGATTCCAACTTGAAGTAAAAACTTCACGTGCAAGTGATCAGCCGGCGCGTCTAAGCCCCACCCTTTCAAGGCGCGGGGAAAAAAACGGGCAGTCTTATAATTCTCCGTACGCGCTGGCAAAGTTAGAGCCTGTGGGGAGAGGCGCACGCGCTACCCGCGGATTTCTGCTCTCCTACTGAGTGAAATCGTGATTTCTTTCAAAATTCTTGCTTTGGGAGTTCTGTTGATTTGAGACATTCCCAATGCATGCTGCAAGACTGTCCCATCACATCAGTCATTGCCGTTGCTGAACGCAACGTCCTCCGTGCCAAGCCTTGCTCGGCTCGGCAGGCAGGGAAACTGAGTCAAGCCAATAAACTGAGGCCTGATGGCTTCGCCTGACCTGACCCCTGATTGGTTCGTATTGGTCATCAAGCCGCCACGTATTTCTCAGTTGTACGCTCCAAAGGCTCATCCTTTTTTAGCATTTCAACTGCACTCGATTTCAGCATTTTCCCTTCTAGAGAAAGCTTACGACGAAAGGCCTGGCTTCTCGATTTGCGCAGGAGCCCTAGAAATTAGAAGCTAGTTTCATCGCACTTCTCACGGAAAGCACAGGTAAAATCATGGCGTGCGTGAGGTTAGCCGCAGGTTCCGCGGCTTCAACAGCCACACTCTCCAACGGGAAGAAGCAGGTTCTCTTAAGCACCAAAAACAATGTTTGCAATCCCGCGTTCGTCGCTCATGTCGACCGTAAACTGAACAATCCCGCGCTTAGAATATCGCCGCGTCGCGTCTCTGGTCAGGTGTCCGCGTCAGCCGATCGGACGGTCGTCGCGGCCGCCACGTCACCGGCCGGTCAAACGCCACTCAGAGCGCTCGTGTTCGACTGCGACGGGGTGATTCTCGAGTCCGAGGATCTCCATCGGCGCGCTTACAACGCGGCGTTCGCGCATTTCGCGATTCGGTGCCCGGGAGAAAACGCGGTCGTTGATTGGACGACGGAGTTCTACGACGTGTTGCAGAATAAGATTGGTGGCGGGAAACCCAAGATGCGATGGTGTGTGTGTCCCTGTCGATTAGTCGTAGCGTTTATTTAGCTCTACACCACCGCTCCCATACCCCATATCACATGTTCGCATGTCATTCCTGTACATCCCATTCATTACATTGCATTCCATTGCATTCCATGGCATGTTGACTGCAGATTCATGCCTGATACTTGTCACCCTGTCACCAGGTACTTCAACAAAAATGGGTGGCCGCATTCGTCGATTCTGCCCGCCCCTCCCACCACGGATGCTGACAAGGACGTGCTTATTGACACGCTGCAGGTGAAACCCAGTGCAGGTGATACCCGGTGCAGGTGATACCCGGTGCAGGTGATACCCGGTGCAGGTGATACCCGGTGCAGGTGATACCCGGTGCAGGTGATACCCAGTGCAGGTGATACCCGGTGCAGGTGATACCCGGTGCATGCTTGCCAATACAAGAATGTCTTATGAGCGGATTCAGAAGCTGCGTCTCAATCTGTGCCCATCGTTCGTTCCCTCGTGTCTCTCGCTGCGTGCTTCCGTGCTCCCACCCACCACGCATGCTGCCACCAGGATTGGAAGACGGAGAAATACCAGCAAATGATTGGATCCGGGCAGGTGAGCAAATGATTGGATCCGGGCAGGTGAGCAAATGATTGGATCCGGGCAGGTGAGCAAATGATTGGGTTTGGGCAGGTGAGAAGCTGTGTAGGTTGTGGACAGGAGTGTGCAGTGCAGGGCATGACTCTTGACAAGTCGAATGAACAAACTTAGAGAATCTTGAGTTGTTTCCAACAGGTGTTTTGGTTACTGTATATGCCTCAAACCATGGGATCGCTTTTGACCAATTCGTGATCATCCCGCTCTTTCCTGCTCTCTTCCTCCCTCCCTCCATTCCTCCCTTTCCTCTGCCCTCTCCCCGTTCCTGCTCTCCCCGTTCCTGCTCTCCCCGTTCCTGCTCTCCCCGTACCTGCAGGTGCCTGTGCGGCCAGGAGTGTTGGGACTGACGGATGAATCCCACCAGGCAGAGGGCCGTGCTCCCTCCTCCCATACCCATCCTTCCATACCCATCCTCCCATACCCATCCTCCCATACCCATCCTCCCATACCCATCCTCCCATACCCATCCTCCCATACCCATCCTCCCATACCCATCCTCCCATACCCATCCTCCCATACCCATCCTCCCATACCCCTCCTCCCATACCCATCCTCCCATACCCATCCTCCCATACCCATCCTCCCATACCCATCCTCCCATACCCATCCTCCCATACCCATCCTCCCATACCCATCCTCCCATACCCATCCTCCCATACCCATCCTCCCATACCCATCCTCCCATACCCATCCTCCCATACCCATCCTCCCATACCCATCCTCCCATACCCATCCTCCCATACCCATCCTCCCATACCCATCCTCCCATACCCCTCCTCCCATACCCATCCTCCCATACCCATCCTCCCATACCCATCCTCCCATACCCATCCTCCATACGCCTCCTTCCGGTCCGGTCTCCTCCCCCACCCATTTACTTCCCTCCGCAGGTGCCAGTGCGGCCAGGCGTGTTAGAGCTTATGGATGAAGCGAGACAGAGGGTAGGTGGAGGGATGGGGGGAGAGGGTGGAGGGAAGCGCATGCAGGGGAGAGGAGGGGAACGAACATGTTGGGAAGGAGGGGGGGAGAACATGAGGGAGAGGGTGGGGAGGATCAGTTGTGCGGGAAGGAATGTGGAAACTTTGTTGCATTGACGCTGGACCCTCCCTGCCTGCCTACCCCGCTGTGTCTTTAAGTCAACTCAACATTCTTCCCCCATTTTCCCACCTCACCTCCCCACTTGTCCCCCCTTCTTTCCCCCCACTCTCCCTGCCCCACCCCCTCTTCTCAGGGTCTGCTGGTGGCGGTGTGTTCTGCTGCCACCAAGAGTTCAGTCGTCTTCACTCTCACTTGCCTGCTCGGGAAGGTACTGTTCATTCCCCCTCGCTTTATTTGTATGGTGCCTCAAAAGCAGTCTTCACTGTCAATGAGCTTCTGGAAAAGGCACTCTTCACGCTCCTCCATCGCCCTTGGCCCATTCCCATCCGAACTCCCCCATCCAGCTCAGTTTTCTATGTGCCTGAAAGAATTGCCCTCAATGCCATCATATCCTCTTCCCCATTCTTTCCTTTCTCTTGTGCTCCTTAGGCCATGAACCCGAACAGTTATACTTGCTTTGTCAACTAACATCCCACTCCGCCCTACTCCCTCCCTCCCTCCTGTTCTCTCCCGCCGCTCCTTTTCTTCCTTCTTTCCCCCCTCGTATTCCTCGCTAGGAGAGGTTTGAGAGACTGGATTGCTTCTTGGCAGGTGGGTGTCTCGTACCTGCCTCTCATCTGCTTCCTTACTCATGCGTTTTAACCCATTGCGTTTTCTCTGAGCCAAAAGAAGTGTTAATATTGCAGAAAACTGCTACCTGTCTACCTTGTCTTGTCGTCATTCTTTCCGGAATCTAGGCTGGCCCTGTTCCTGCCTTCCTCCTAGTTAGTTCCTCCACTCTCCAATCGCCCCAAACTTTTTCCCAAATCCACATCCGTCTCATAAACCTTACATTGTGCCTCCACCTCTCTTTCTCCTCCACCATTGGTATCCTCTCCTCATGTGCCTGCCACCAGGTGACGACGTCCCAAAGAAGAAGCCAGACCCCACCATTTACAAGATTGCAGCACAGGTGAGGTCGCAGCACAGCGTGAGATGGCAGCACATGTGAGATGGCAGCACATGTGAGATTGCAGCACACATGGGCGACTCTCTAGGGGGCGGGCCACTCTCTAGAGGGCGGGCGCCACTCTCTCGAGGGCGGGCGTTTAAGGGCTGATCAGCCTGCAGACAGGTTGCCTCTCAGTCCTCACATCTTTCGAGGGGATATGCTCACCCAATCTGCATATCCCCTCGTAAGTCCTCTCTCGTTTCTGTACATATCACTCCCTTCAGCGCCTGGGAGTGCCTCCCGCATCATGTTTGGTGGTGGAGGACAGTGTGATTGGCCTGCAGCGTGCCGCTCTGTCCTCGCACTCTTATCCTCTTCAGTGCCTTCTCTATGCTCACATCCCCCCATGTTCTCACTCGTTTTTGTGTCCTCTACCCCTTCAGCGCCTGGGAGCGCCCCCTGCATTGTGCCTAATGGTGGAGGACCGTGCGATTGGGCTGCAGGCTGCTGGCCTCTCAATGCTCATACCCCCCTCTTGTTGCTCACTCAATGGCAGGCTCCTCAACCCCTTCAGTGCCTCGGGGTGCCGCCCTCGTCTTGCCTGGTGGCGGGGGACAGTGTGATTGGCTTGCATGCAACGTACCTCTCATTTCTCAGTTACCTACTCATTGCTCATCCCCCCCCTCTCGCTTGCTCCCTCTCAGCGCCTGGGAGTGCCACCCTCGTCGTGCCTGGTGGTGGAGGACAGTGTAATTGGCCTGCAGGCTGCTCTTGGAGCTGGCATGCCATGTGTCATCACCTACACGCCTTCCACCAAGAGCCAGGTCAGTTTCGTAGTTTTCTGTTTTCTTCTTATATACGGGGTGCCAACATGTCGCCTGAGTATATTCCATCCACTTAGGGCCATGTCAGCTGCTCGTTTTCTTTGCCTGGTTCTGTGTTCAGCACGTCTGGTTTGTGACATGCATACCGGGAATTCTGAAGAGATAGTGTACGGCAATCTGTGTGAATTCTGCCCTCTCTTCCCCTCCTCCCCCCTCACCCCCTATGTAGGATTTTACCGGGGCTGTAACGGCGTTTGATGATCTTGGTGGAGTTTCTTTGGATAAGCTCATTAGTGAATGCTCTGCTGTTGTGGCCTGAAAGTACCACTACCATACCACATGAAAATTAGTACAATACATCTGGTGTGGCCGTGTTTACTATCTGCACACCAGTAACTAACGAGCTATGCTAGAGCATGGATATCAGTAGGAACGAAACTTTGAGCTGAGTGGATGTACATAAGAGTCCGTTGTGTGTGCAGTGAACCGCATGCGGGGGGACCTTCAAGACGAGGAGCCACCACCATGAGACACCTTGATCGCCAATGGTTGCACAGCGAATACTCCGCTTGCTCTCCCTCCAGGAGCCACAATGGTTCCATAATAAGACCCTGGGAAAGTCATCAGCCCCCTGAACACATCAGCGACGGTCATTCCTGCCTCTGCAGCAACTCTCCCTGCATCATAGCACCATCCGGATGATGCGTACTTATAGAGCAGTCCCGTCCTCCTCGCATTGCCTTGCTTTTTCCAACCATGGTCGAACGGAGGACTATTAGTCACATTAGACCAAGTCTTTGCCGGAAAGTTTACCACTGGGGCATTAGACCTGGCAGTGACAATGCCAGCAGCGGTCGGGAAACCCTGGACGCTCAATCCGGTCACGCGGAGAGAGTAACGAATGTTTGCGCTGGTGGAATTGCGGAAAACGAACACGCGGATGACACCGTTGATATCCTCAACGCCTCGCAGTCTCGCCTCCACATGACCTGTCATGAAAAGAGTTCAATGTTCGTCAGGGTAAGGTTAATAAATAGCCGTTCAGTGATGGCATCACACGTTAATGATGACGGTCAGTGGCGCTTACCCTCGTAGCTTCCAACGTGCAATGCATTTCTTGTTCGTCCTGGGTTGACTATTCCTGTCGGCGTCTGGGGACCGTTAACGGTTAACTTAGCAGCCCCATCGTCCAGCACGCGTAGCCCCTCTGCAAAGACACGCAAAGCATTGCCCAAGTTAATGCAAAGGTCTTTTGAGAACTCTCAAAACAAGTTAATGCGAGGTCCAAGTTAATGCGAGGTCTTTTGAGACGTCTCAAAACAACTCTTTTATCACCCAGCACGCGTAGCCCCTCTGTAAAGATACGCAAAGCATTGCCCAAGTTAATGCGAGGTCTCTAAGAACACCAGCGGCTGGTGGAATGGCTCTTATGATTTCTTAGGCTCGGACATCACTTTTATACTTCGGTCGTTGAATCCGTTCTCACCTGCTATTGATGCATACAGCACGAGGAACAACCCGAAGGCGAAACGAGGTGTTTGCAAGCTCATGATAGAGGGTCGTTCGTAATGGGAAGGTCGAAGGTGGAGTTAATCAAATGTAGGAGGCAGGTTAGCAGTCAAAGCGTCTAAATGACATTCGAATGTTCAAACACGAGGGTTAAATCCGTTCAGCACCGGTTTCTAGCCATAGAGAGCGCAGTTGCCGCTAGAGTACAGGCCACCTCTAGGTACCATGGAGCCAAGCCACAGCAGTCCTGGAACGCGCAGACTGCGCCATGACCAGTCAGAAGCTTGCTTTCACGCATTGTTTGCGACTGGGTGCATTGTGTAGAAGTCGCAGCTCCCAGAACGCGATACATTTGCCCTTTCGAATGAGAAATTCGAAAAGACATGGGTAATTGAGTTTCGAAAAATATGCAAAACATTACTAAACGGTGTATCGTGGTACTCTTGCTCATGGCTTCAACCCAACTTGGTGGATCGCGTTATGAAACTGCTTGAATTATTGGCGAGCACACAACCCCCAACAAGCATTTTCCCACGGTCCACCCTGTCGTTTGACTGGCAACTCTGAAATTTGCCGTGCCCAATTTGTTTTCCATGACTGTTTGTGGGCCTTGCAGGTATGTTACCAGCCGAAGATGGAGAATTTGCTGGCCTGCGACGACTTACGACCTCGCACGCAAAGCGAACTCGTGAGCAACGATGCGTCAAACGGTGATTAGCGAGCCCAGAAACCTCGACTTCTGATGGTGTCCACGGAGGCAAAGCGCTGAACCGCAATTGATGACCTCGGTGGAGTTGCATTCGATGAGTTCATCACAAAGTCTGAATGTCCCTCACCATAATACACGTTATGATGTGTGCAAAGAATCGTATGTGTCCATGTTGGCCGATTTTTAGCAAATTTTGAAGCACGAAAGCACGAAGAGAGGCTGTGATTGAGCTGCAGGTCTACAATGTACAAAACAGCATGACGTCCGTGCAATGAAACACATGCAGAAATGCCTTCAAGATGAGGAGCCATCACGAGACACCTTATCTGCCAATGGTTGCACCTTGAACACACCCCTTGCCCTCCCTCCAGGAGCCACAATGGTCCCATAATATGATTTCGGGAGAGCCATAAGCCCCCCAATAACATCAGCGACGGTCATTCCTGCCCCTGCTACAACGCTCCCTGCATTATAGCACCATCCAGATGATGTGTACTTATAAAGCAGACCCATCCTCCTCGCATTGCCTTGCTTTATCCAACCAAGGTCGAAGGGGGGACTATTCGTCACATTGGACCAAGAATTTGAGGGAAGATAGACCGCGGGACCGTTCAACCTGGCAGGGACGATCCCAGCAACAGTTGGAAAACCTTGGACGCTCAATCCGGTCAAGCGTAGAGAGTAGCGAATGTTCACGCAGGTGGTATTGCGGAAAACAACGACACGGATAGCACCCCTGATATCGTCAACGCCTCGCAATGTTGCCTCCGCATGACCTGTCATGAAACGAGTTCAATGTTCGGAAGGGAAACGATAAAGCACGCGGTCCAGCATGCCACGTCGTTCGGATACAAAGGAATTACAGTAGTTGAGACGCTTACCCTGGTAACTTCCATGTGAATCTCTTAATCTGGCAGGCCTCGTTCGTGCTGCAGAATTCCCTGCGTTGATTGAATCTCTGAGTGTCTGAGGATCACTTAGCTGAGCAGCGGCATCGTCCAGCACGCGTACGCCCTCTGTAACGACACGTAAGGCATTGATGAAGTTAATGCGAGGTAAAAAACACACAGATATGGATTTGGCGGAGAACTACGAAGATTCCTGGAAATAAGCTTCTATTTCAGAAGTCGAATTCGTCCTCACCTGCTATGGATGCGTAGTAAACGACGAGCAGCAACCAGAAGGCGAAACGTGGTGTCTGCAGCCTCATGATGTATATTCTTCTTTAACGAAAAGGTCCAAGGCACAGTCAATCAACTCGAATTGGCAAGCGTTGAAAGCGGTGGCCGATAAGCAACGAAAGCGAGTGACCCTTCATATGATCGAACAGGGGACCTTAAATTCGTCCGACAAAGGTTCCGCCATCGACAGCGAGATTTCCGCTCGAGCCTCAGCCACCTCCTGTCACAGCAGCTCTGAAACCCGCAAAATGCGCCATAACCAGTCAGAAGCTTTCTCCCATACTTGTCGGCGCCTCCAAGGTTTCCTGCGCGCGAGTCGCAGGCACTAAATCGCCGCCACCACTGCCCCCCCGCGTAGACATGTCTGTCACACAGCTGGCGGCCATTATGAATCGACGATTCCGACAAGCACCATGATAGGAAACACCTTCCCACCGTCCATGTCGTTTGACTGGCAACCGTGAAATTTGCCGTGAACGATTTCTCTTTGACGGTTTGTAGGCTTCCAATGCAGTACAAGCGCAACCGAACAATCGCTTGTCTGCGATGGACCCTGACCTCATGAGTGATGACGAAGACAACGACGATTAGCGGTGCATGGTTACCGCCGTTGAGGAGCTCGACAAAGTGGTGCACGTGCAGACAAAACAGGCGGTGTTGAAGGCATATGCAGCAACATGGTGCGTGTGGGAAGGGAATTCGACATCACTGGCACGAACAACCAGCGCGCCAGTGGTTCTGCTTGTTCTCACCCGAAGTCGAATTTCCAACAGCCATGCATCAGCTGGCAGGTTTCGTTTGGATGGTTCGTGATCGTTATTTCGTTAGGCTGTTGCCGAACATTGACGACGGAAACAATCGTTACGCATCCATGTAGAGAAAATGTAATGCCACAAACACAAATACATTTTTCTCGAATACCCAATCCACACAAATTCCCGAAGCATCAAACGTGGAAAACGCAATAAGTTTCGCACCCAATCCAGGATTGGCAGCTGACTGGTAAAAGGGTGCGAAACTTATAGCAGTGCATCCCTGATGCCTACTTTCAACCCCTTGCAATCACTCACCCAACCCATCCCTCATGCAAATCCCTAACGCCAGGTGTGGAACTTGCCAGAAGCAACGCCACCAGGAGCAGTGATACGGCCGCTATAAGCTGCAGGAGCAGCAACCATGGCCACAGCAATAGACCCAATCGTCTTGCCGCCATCAGTGGTCTTCGAGTTCGCGTTGTAGTAAACCCCGGTAGCATTGTAACGGAAACACACACCAAAGACCCATGCACGGTTGCGCCTCCTCCAGCCATAGCCATAAGGCTGCTGGCCAGTGGTGTTGGTCCACGTGGCATCCGGGAAATCGAGGAGAGTATTGCCGTTATTCAAAACTGCGGCAGCGGTAGGAAGACCTGGGGTGGGGAGGCCGCCGATCCTCAGCACGTAACGGACGTTGTAGTCGGTGTTGTTCCTGATGAACACATAAAAGCACAAATTGCAAGAACGCGGTTTCAATGACAATCTAAAACCGGAGAAACTAGGGGACTCATTGCAAGCATAGTAATTATGCTTGAGTGGTACTCACTTGAAGACGACAACGTGCATGCGTCCAGTGATGTTGCCGCTGCCCGTCAAATCGGCCTCCACGTGGCCGTAGAACGTCCCCAGAGCGGCGCCAGGGCCCAGCCCGAGCCCCCCACCGGGTCCCCGTCCGCCGGGCCCGCCCCTGCCCCCTCCGCGTCCTCCGCCAAACCCCCGTCCTCCGCGCCCTCCGCCGCCCCTGCCGCCACCATAGCCGGGTCCCTGGGCGAGAACCCCTGAAAGGATAGAAAAGAAACGTAAAGATGAGTGTACTGACGACAGCTTAAAAAAAATAAAAATAACATCCTCCACGTGGTAGCGTCTTGCTGAGCATGTGGGATGCAAGAAAAGATTGGCCTCGTTGTTGCAGTCCTACCTGATGCGACGAGGCCGAGGAGCGCGAGGATTACCACTGCCTTGCTAACACGTGCCATCATCGCGAAGATGAAAATTTCGTATTTCCAGCTGCTAGGAAAGCGTTTGTTCAAAAGCGTGCACAAACAGAGATGCTGGTGCCGACTCTAGTTGCTTCAGAAAGCCGTTGCGTGTTGGTCTAGGTACCAAGTAGGAACCACGTACGCCACTATAAGTACGAAGCGTCCATCCTAGCGCCATGGTTCTTTTCGTTGGGGAAGGTGGATACGACCGAAAAGAAGTTATGCCAGCAAGGCAAACAAGTGGCGGAAAGTGGGGCTGAAATTACCATCAGACCGGCTCACTGCTTGAAGGGTTTGCCTGTGGGGTTTGCTTTCCCAGTGCTGAAATGAGAATGCTGGTGGGGAATGCGTGGGTGAGGCGTGCTTTCGCGAGAAATTGGCAATGTCGAATGTGTTCTTCACGAAGCGTGGATGCCAGTCTCTCAACGGCTCCGATTGCTCCAATCGGAGGTGTACTTGAGTTGTGCGATTCGACGGAGAACGGCTTGAGCTTCTGGCTTCGCTGCGAAGCTTTTCGTGTTTGAGGAACTTCATGCGAAAGCGCTAATTCTATAAAATGGGCGTCCTTGATAGAAGCCCGAGCTGAACCGCTCGGTACAAGGCCCTCGCACAAAGAAAAAAGAATTGAACACCTTCAGCATACGCTAGCTCACTATCAACCTAAGAATCAAGCTAAGCTGTCCGAAATCCTGGGCCAAGACCATAGCTATCTGATATGGCCTTCAGCATGGTGACCACATCATCAGTGGTTGCGAGCGAATACCGTGCCAAAGACCGCTTGCGCCCCACAGCACACGAAAAGTACGAATCGGCATTGAGGTCGACGATTGGGCAATACTCCCCACTGCTGCGATGGCTTATTTCCTCCCCATGGCCATCCTCCTCCGAGTCTAAAACAGTCGGAAGCATCGACGAGCTCTCCTGTGTGGAAAACCCCGACTCGTCTGAAACGCCAGTCGTCCCGGAATGGCTGGAAAAGCTCGATAGGTTGGAAAACCCTGTGATTGGCGCAAGCAATCTCTCGACCGCTTCACCTCCATTTCCTTGCTCATTCCTTCCACTCCCATTCCCCACTCCTTGCGTCCCAGCAGCGTTGCTTGCACTTGGAGAACACAACTCAGCCTCCCCGCGCCCGCCACTGCTGCTTCGCCCCATGCCGGTTTTCCTCGGGCTGCCCGTGGCGCCTTCCAAAGCTGACCCAAGCAGGCTGACGAGCGACGGCGAGGAGAAGGAAAAGGCGGATTTCTTCTCAGACTTCTTGCTCCCTTTCCACCGGAACCCTCCCAAACCCCCCCCTCGGCTCCTCCCACTGCTACTCCCACCTACCCCCCCTGCCCCTGCCGCTGCTCCTGCTCCTGCAGGTGCTGCTCTTCCCTCCGACCCTACTGCTGCATCTCCGTCGGTGCCCCCTCCCCCTCGGGACTCAGCCTTGAGCCGGCTGCCACGTGCGGTGACAGAGTCTGGGGTGTGCGGCCGTGGGCCAGCGTCGGAGAGAGCAGCAGCCGCAGCAGCCACAGCAGCAGTAGTTGCACCAGCAGCAGCAGAGGGAGAGGGAGAGGGAGAGCTGGAACCTGCAGCAACCGAAGCCCCAGACGCAGCTGCTGAGGCAGCAGCTGCAGCGGCAGCGGCAGCAGCAGCAGCAGCAGCACCATCCCTCCCTGCATGTCTTCCCCCTCCTTCCATTTGGTTTCTGCTCTGCGAATCCCCGAAGATCACCCGAGCCACCAGCGGTCCCGAACCTCCCCCCCGAGCCGCAGACTGAGGCACGGGGCTGCCATAACCTGGTCCGGCAAACATTGGCAGCGGTGCTGAGCCAAGGCTGTCAGGTCCGGGAACGCTCGGAGGCGGTGCAGGCGGGAGGCCCGGGGGAGGTTTGGTGTCAGGAGGAGGATTGGAGCGATCGTGAGGAGCAGTGAGAGTGCTTGTAGCGGTGGTGCTTGTATCGAACGTGGTGGTGGGACTACTGGAAGTGTAATACTCGGGTAGGTATGAATCAGCATGCTCAAGAGCTGTGATATGATCCCGTGTGACTTGATCCATGGCTGCCCCGTCCAAAGACGCATGACCCATGGTTACCATGTTACCATCCATGGACACACCGCAGTTACCATCCATGGGTCCCATGGTGCCGTCCATGCCTTGCTGGTAAGCGTCCATGCCGGGCGGCATGTTGTTGTCATGCGGTAAGTCTGGTTCAAAGAATTGGTATATGTCCTCGTCCTGTTGGGGGGAGGGGGGGGAGGGGGGGGGGGGGGGGGAAGAAACAGGTAGAAGAGGGGGTTCGATTCGAGGTGCAACAGGTTGGCTTCAACGAACTGGTATATGTCCTCCTCCTGTTGGGGGGCGGGGGGAAGGAAACGGATCAAAGAAAGGGGTTGAGGTGCCTAGGAAAAACAGGTCTGTCTCAAACAACTGGTATATGTCCTCATCCTTAAAGGGGTGGGGGAAGAAGGGAGGGGAAAGTGGGTGGGAAGAGGGGTTAAGGCGTCTAGAAGATCAGGTTTGGCGCCAAAAACCGCCACATGTCCTGTTCTTGTTGGTGGCTGAGAAGGAAAGACAGGGGGACAGGGGTTACGATGGTAAACAAGCGCGAAAAGCATGAGACAAAGGCAAAGCTCCAGGTCGCACTTGACTCACCTGCGAGAGGAAGTGGCCAACAGTCATGACAAAGTCAAAGGGGCAGGGCAGCGGCAGGTGATAGGGCAGCAGTTGAAAGCATGCAGCAGACTCGTCCCACCCATCACTGGTGCACTTGACACAGCTGCAAGTGGGTAACTCACCCGTGAGAGGAAGTGGCCGACGGTCATGACGAAGTCAAAGGGGCAGGGCAGCGGCTTCTGGTGCACTATCTCCCCCAACACCCTCTCCATGGCCGCCCCCTTGCTCACCCCCACTGGCCGCACCTCCACTGACTTGCCTCCCTGAGAGAGGGCAAGGAGCGAGTGGGAGAGGGCAAGGAGCGAGTGGGAGAGGGTGAGCGAAGAAAGCATGCGAGTGAGTCGAGCTGACATTAGAAACGACTCCATATGAAAGGGGGGATATTGGGGTTAGGGACAGGTTTGCGAGACGGAGAGAGAGGGGGCGTTTTGTGTACGACTGAGGGATGCATGGGTTGAGGGTACGGAGTACGATGAATGAGGGGGGGTTCTTATAGGTTCCTTCATGGCAGCACCTGCACTGCACACCAGGTCATACCTGCTCCACATCCACGGCCGTGTTGGAAATCGGCCCCCGTCCACAGGTGCTGCAGCATGTCCCTGGCCTGCACACGACAAAACCTGCACCGAGTAATACCTGCACTGCAACAAGCCATACCTGCACTGCAACAAGCCATACCTGCACTGCAACAAGCCATACCTGCACTGCAACAAGCCATACCTGCACTGCAACAAGCCATACCTGCACTGCAACAAGCCATACCTGCACTGCAACAAGCCATACCTGCACCACATCCACGGCTGTGTTGGAAATCGGTCCCGTCCACAGGTGCTGCAGCATGTCTCTGGCCTGCACGCGGCCAAACTCCACGTCGGCATACTTGTAGTTCCACACCAGAGAGGTCTCCCTCTCCTCCACGTACGACCGCGGCGTGCGCTCCGTGAAATACTCAAACACCAACTGGATGGGTGGGGGGGACAGAGAGCAAGGGGGTTGAGAGGGAGAATGGTGACAACTGCAGCACACATTCACCAGTCAAGCAACACCTCAAGACCTCAGCACACATTCAGCAGTCAACTGCAAACAGGCCCACAATTTTACTTCCCCTCCCCTCCTTCCACCTGCACCATTTCTCCACCCATGCCACCATTTCACCACCCATGCCACCATTTCACCACCCATGCCACCATTTCACCACCCATGCCACCATTTCACCACCCATGCCACCATTTCACCACCCATGCCACCATTTCACCACCCATGCCACCATTTCACCACCCATGCCACCATTTCACCACCCATGCCACCATTTCACCACCCATGCCACCATTTCACCACCCATGCCACCATTTCACCACCCATGCCACCATTTCTCCACCCATGCCACCATTTCTCCACCCATGCCACCATTTCACCACCCATGCCACCATTGCACCACCCATGCCACCATTTCTCCACCCATGCCACCATTTCACCACCCATGCCACCATTTCACCACCCATGCCACCATTTCTCCACCCATGCCACCATTTCACCACCCATGCCACCATTTCACCACCCATGCCACCATTTCACCACCCATGCCACCATTTCACCACCCATGCCACCATTTCACCACCCATGCCACCATTTCACCACCCATGCCACCATTTCACCACCCATGCCACCATTTCACCACCCATGCCACCATTTCACCACCCATGCCACCATTTCACCACCCATGCCACCATTTCACCACCCATGCCACCATTTCACCACCCATGCCACCATTTCACCACCCATGCCACCATTTCACCACCCATGCCACCATTTCACCACCCATGCCACCATTTCTCCACCCATGCCACCATTTCACCACCCATGCCACCATTTCTCCACCCATGCCACCATTTCTCCACCCATGCCACCATTTCACCACCCATGCCACCATTTCTCCACCCATGCAACCATTTCACCACCCATGCCACCATTTCTCCACCCATGCCACCATTTCTCCACCCATGCCACCATTTCTCCACCCATGCCACCATTTCACCACCCATGCCACCATTTCACCACCCATGCCACCATTTCACCACCCATGCCACCATTTCACCACCCATGCCACCATTTCTCCACCCATGCCACCATTTCACCACCCATGCCACCATTTCACCACCCATGCCACCATTTCTCCACCCATGCCACCATTTCACCACCCATGCCACCATTTCACCACCCATGCCACCATTTCACCACCCATGCCACCATTTCACCACCCATGCCACCATTTCACCACCCATGCCACCATTTCACCACCCATGCCACCATTTCACCACCCATGCCACCATTTCACCACCCATGCCACCATTTCACCACCCATGCCACCATTTCACCACCCATGCCACCATTTCACCACCCATGCCACCATTTCACCACCCATGCCACCATTTCACCACCCATGCCACCATTTCACCACCCATGCCACCATTTCACCACCCATGCCACCATTTCACCACCCATGCCACCATTTCACCACCCATGCCACCATTTCACCACCCATGCCACCATTTCACCACCCATGCCACCATTTCTCCACCCATGCCACCATTTCACCACCCATGCCACCATTTCTCCACCCATGCCACCATTTCTCCACCCATGCCACCATTTCACCACCCATGCCACCATTTCTCCACCCATGCAACCATTTCACCACCCATGCCACCATTTCTCCACCCATGCCACCATTTCTCCACCCATGCCACCATTTCTCCACCCATGCCACCATTTCACCACCCATGCCACCATTTCACCACCCATGCCACCATTTCACCACCCATGCCACCATTTCTCCACCCATGCCACCATTTCACCACCCATGCCACCATTTCACCACCCATGCCACCATTTCTCCACCCATGCCACCATTTCATCACCCATGCCACCATTTCTCCACCCATGCCACCATTTCACCACCCATGCCACCATTTCACCACCCATGCCACCATTTCACCACCCATGCCACCATTTCTCCACCCATGCCACCATTTCTCCACCCATGCCACCATTTCACCACCCATGCCACCATTTCACCACCCATGCCACCATTTCTCCACCCATGCCACCATTTCACCACCCATGCCACCATTTCACCACCCATGCCACCATTTCTCCACCCATGCCACCATTTCTCCACCCATGCCACCATTTCACCACCCATGCCACCATTTCACCACCCATGCCACCATTTCTCCACCCATGCCACCATTTCTCCACCCATGCCACCATTTCACCACCCATGCCACCATTTCACCACCCATGCCACCATTTCACCACCCATGCCACCATTTCTCCACCCATGCCACCATTTCTCCACCCATGCCACCATTTCACCACCCATGCCACCATTTCACCACCCATGCCACCATTTCTCCACCCATGCCACCATTTCTCCACCCATGCCACCATTTCACCACCCATGCCACCATTTCACCACCCATGCCACCATTTCTCCACCCATGCCACCATTTCTCCACCCATGCCACCATTTCACCACCCATGCCACCATTTCTCCACCCATGCCACCATTTCTCCACCCATGCCACCATTTCTCCACCCATGCCACCCTTCCGTTCACCTGAACAGTCAAGCCAGTTCCCCGCATGGTGGTCATCCATTCCCCTCTTGTGTGCCGCATGAACATGCCAATCTCTGCAGCTAGCCACATCATACTCCAACAAGGAGAGTATGGATGACAGCCCTCTCATGCTTGATTATTCTTTCTTAACCTGCCCCTCCCTAATCTCACCTGCATCAAGTCCAGCCAGTCCATGTTAAGATGTTCAGGCATGGTGGTCATCCACTCGCCCAGTGTGTGGCGCAAGAACATGCCGTTCTCTGCCGCCGCCAGCCACACTTTTTACTTGGAGACAGAGACCATGGATGACACTGACAGCCCTCTCACCCGCACCGCCTGCAGAAGCAGCACCTATTCACAAGCCCCTGCATGCTGTGCGCCCCTCCCACCTGATTCGATTCCTTTCCCCTTGACTTTATGGTCACCTGCACCTCCCTTTTCCTCACCTGCACCGAGTCCAGCCAGTCCATGTTGAGGTGCTCAGGCATGGTGGTCATCCACTCGCCCCGTGTGTGGCGCATGAACATGCCGTTCTCAGCCGCCAGCCACACGTCGTACTCGCTGAACGCCTCGTCCAGCACAGCGCGCTCTGACCCGCTCATTATCACCACCGTGTTGGCCGGGTCCGAGGAGAGACGACGGAGGACGGCCGGCATGATGGGATGCAGACGAACCTGGTGGGACGAGGGGGTGAAGGAGGGAATGGGTTGGGATCATGACCATGACAATTAGCATGGGAAAGGGCATGGGGATGGGATCAGACAGAAGGATGTAACTCGACAGTGTAATGTTGTACCAAACAGTAGGCTCACTCATGACTCACCTTCCTTCCTCCTGAAACCCCTTTGCCTGCCCGCCCTCTCACCTTCATCTCCTTGATCTGGTCGGGCGTGCGTCGCCTGTGTGGCTCCACTTGGGCCGTCAACGTGCCGTTGTAGCCCTGGCAAGAGGGACGAGAAGGAGGAGAGGGTGGAAGTGAGGGTGGGGGAGAGTTGCGACAGGGACGAGGGGTGAGCGGGCAGTTACTGGAGACAGGGGGACAAGGACACGGGAAGCGAAGCAGCAACACCAATTCCCCATGCAACGAGCGCATAAAGAGCCCACCAAACATTCCCCCAGCACATGCAACCAGCACATGCAACCAGCACTCGGCAATACAGGGGCACTTACGAGGATGAGCAGGCGGTTGCGGCACTGGTGGAAGCGGTCTACACACTGGGCCACAGGCAGCAGCGGCGGGATGTGCAGCGTGCGCAGCTGTGCCTCCACCACCGTATCGTTCAACTCGCTGGGGGAATGGGGGGGGTTGGGAGGGAATGAGAGGGGGGAGAAAGGAAGCGCATAAAGCCCGTGAGCAGCATGCGCAGCTGCGCTTCAACCACTGTGCCATTCAATTTGCTGGAGGACGGGATATGAGGTGTGGGGGTGCGGGTGGGAAGGACAGGTGGCACTCGCAGCAGCGACACTCCCAGCTGGGAGTGCTGGGACGATAAACAAACAAGAACATGGCAGCCCCACCAATCCATCACAATGCCTCCTTGCACTGGCACTACCTGACAAACGTGTCCGCCCAGGCCTGCGCGGTGTGCGTGGTGACATGGAGGAAGTTGTAGCGGTGGCGGTCCACGCGCTCCTCCTCGCCCATCGTGAGAGCGTCCTCTATGGCGCTCGACATGTCCGTGATGTTCCATGGATTCACCAGAAGGGCCCCGGCGCCAAGTGATTGTGCTGCCCCTGCAAACTGCACTCCCAAGGTTCAAAAGATCAAACGGGAAAGGATGTGAAAAGGGAGGTGACGATCCACGCGCTCCTCCTGGCCCATCGTGAGAGCATCCTCTATGGCGCTCGACATGTCCGTTATGTTCCATGGATTCACTAGAAGTGCTCCTGCTCCAAGTGACTCTGCCGCACCTGCAAACTGCACCCCGAGGGTTTGGGAGTCGAGGACACAGGGATTATCAAGAAGAGAAGAGAGGAGAGGGGATGCGGGAGGGAAGCGAGGTAAGAGCGTCCTCAATGGCGCTCGACATGTCCGTGATGCTCCATGGATTTTCTAGAAGTGCTCCTGGTCCCTGGGACTGCGCTGCCACTGCAAACTGCATAACCAAGTTTTGGAGCGTGGCGTTCAGGTACCAAGGAGAGGAGAAGCTTCTGGGCATGGCCCATGATACAAACTACAAAGTTCCACATGCCATGGCACGGCACGGCAGGTGTGCCTTACTAAGTATGAGCAGACAGATCTGACATACCTCACTGAGGATGAGCACGCCCTTCTTGTAGTTCTGGCACGCCACGTACTCGTAGCTGACCAGGTTCATGCCATCCCGCAGCGACGTCACCAGCAGCACGTCCGTTATCGCGTACAGGGCGCACAGCTCGTGGAATGCCAGGGATCGATCCTGAAAAGGTAGGGGGTGAGGGCAGGTGTGTGCAGGGGGATATAAGGGAAGCAGGGTGGTTGGGTTGGGTTAGTCACCAGCAGCACGTCTGTGATGGCGTACAGCACACACAGCTCGTGGAATGCGAGCGAGCGATCCTGGAATGTGAAGGGGAAGGAGGAGGGGGATAAGAGGCGGTGAGGGGAGTAGCCAGCAGGAAGCCAGTCACAAGCAGCACGCCCGTTATCGCGTACAGCGCACACAGCTCGTGGAAGGGCTCGTGGAGGGCCAGGGAGCAATCCTGAGGGGGGTGGAGGAGGTCGGGGAGGAGCATCAGCAGGGGGGCACGGGGGAGTTAGCACCAGCAGCACATCCGTTATGGCATAGCACGTACAGCGCGCACAGCTCGTATCCCCATTTCCCCTTATCCCCGATTCCCCGTATCCCCGTTTCCCCGATTCCCCGTATCACCGATTCCCTGTATCCCCATTTCCCCGCATCCGTTTCCCCGTATCCCCGGTTTCCCCGTATCCCCGTTTCCGCGTTTCCCCGATTCCCCATATCCCCGTTTCCCAGTATCCCAGTTTCCCGGCATCCTACAGCGCGCACAGCTCGTGGAGTGCGAGAGAGCGACCCTTAAGGGGGAGGGGAGGAGCCAGCAGCAGGGAAGCAGGGGGACAAGGGGCAGTCACCAGCAGCACATCCGTGATGGCGTGGAGGGATTAGAGGGGAGGACGTGGGGGAGAGAGGGGGAGACAAGAGGGGGGAGAGGGGGGGAAAGGGTAGAGGGAAAGGGGGGGAAGGAGGGGAAAAGAGGGAGACGAGGGGGGGGAAGGGGGGGGGAGGGGGGGGGAAAGGGGGGAAGGTGGGGATGAGAGGGGGGAAAGGGGTGGGTGAAGAGGGGGAGGGGGGGATAAGAGGAAGCTGTCACCAGCTGTTTTAAACACCAATATTTCCCGATGAAATCTTAAGGGGTGATGGTCACAAGTGGATGTGAGAGGAAGCGATGCTGTAGGGATGGAGCTTGGGTTGCATTGCAGCTCACGTCGACCCATGGCATCATAGACTACAAAGATCGACAGTTGTAATTGGATCGCACCAAGTGGTGGATGGGTACGGTGGTGAGAGTGCCGAATCGACCGTTGATTCGCCCCACGATCTCATGCACCAAACTCGTCAGCTTCTGGTCTGGTGGCGGGACAAGGAGTGGAGGGAAGGAAAACGGGAGGGGAGGGGAGATGAAGGGGAGGGGAGGGGAGGAGGTGGAGAGGGAAAGGGATGGTAGGGTCTAGGCCTGTCGTGGCGCACATGACTTACATTGTTGCATGTGTGTGTGGGAGAGAAGGCACGGTGTGCTCTGCACTGAAACACTCATATGTCAATGCATTGGGACATTAGGGCATGTGGGTGCGTATGTGCTCACAATCAGACATGCATACTCAGCTGCCAACAGCACTCAGCACTCACACACGGGCACCCACACTCATGCACTCACACTCGGGAACGTCGGTGCGGGAGGGCACTCACACTCGGGCACGTCGGTGCGGGAGGGCACTCACACTCAGGCACGTCGGTGCGGGAGGGCACTCACACTCGGGCACGTCGGTGCGGGAGGGCACTCACACTCAGGCACGTCGGTGCGGGAGGGCACTCACACTCAGGCACGTCGGTGCGGGAGGGCACTCACACTCAGGCACGTCGGTGCGGGAGGGCACTCACACTCAGGCACGTCGGTGCGGGAGGGCACGGCGATCTGCACGAGGAGGACCTTGTCGCGCCAGTCGGGGTGCTCCTCGAGGAACTTCTCAAACGCTATCAGCTTCTGCGGTATGCCCTTTATCATGTCCAGCCGATCCACCCCCAGCATCACCTGCGAAATGAGGAGTGCAGTGGAGTGATGAGGAGTGAGGATGAACTGAGGAAAGCCATTACCATGTCCAGCCAAGCCAATCCATTCCTCTTACCCTCCAGTGCAATGCCTTTTCGTCCTCGCCTCCCCTCTCTCCTCACCTTCCGGCCGGAGAATCTCGCTCGCAGCTCTGCGATGTGTGTTTTGACCACGTTGCTCTCCAGTGCTGAGATGAACCGCTCCGGGTCTATGCCAATCGGAAACTGCCACGTGGCACAGCATGAACGGGAGGCATGTGATTGAGAAAAGCATACACATCAGTATAAATATAATAATATACATGATTACATTAAAGATAATATTGCATAAACACGTAACATGCAACTGCACCAGTGTACCCTCACTCACCGCAGCGACGCGTGTGAGCCTGCCATGGTCCTCCACGCCCTCTGGCGTGCCCTCCAGCCCGAGAATGCGCGCACACGCACTCACAAAGTGCCGCCCGTAGTCGTACGTGTGGAAGCTGGGGGGACGAAGAAGGTTGGGGTGGGTCGTTATACAGGAAACGGAACAGGAGAAGGGATCAGGTGAGCAGTGAGCATGGCCTGCTGCAAAAGGTCGTCTCAGAAAAAGATGGAGCCACTCTTAGAACAAAGTGTCTTGACTTAGTCCACTCAAGACAAGAGCCAATTCCCATTACCCACTCACCCGATGAGGTCAGCTGCCAGCACGACCTGCAGGTTACCCTTCCAAGCTTGTCCTCATTACAAGCTAACCCATTACGTCCTCCCATCCCATTCGCCCGGCCCACTCACCCGATGAGGTCCGCAGCGAGCACGGCCTGCAGAATCTCCTCTCTCAATGGCAGCGCTCGGAAGAACTCGCTGGAGGGGAAGGGCGTGTGCAGGAACCACCCCACCTTCATGCTGGTCCGGGGAAGGTAGGGGGAGGAAATGTAAATGAAGCTGGATTGTGGAAGACAAATCGGATGCAGGAGTGGGGGGAGGGGGAACACTTAGAAAAGGAGTGGCACACACACAGGCAGTGGGACTGGGTGCAAGACCAGCGTCGAATTTTTTCTAAGTTGTGTTTGGGAAGTTGATAAAGGCGGAGCACAGCAGCAACAAACCAAACACAACGTGTTAGAAATGATTGGAAGCAGAAGGAACCGGAGGTAAGAGAGGGAGCAGAGCTTACTTGGGGCTGCGGGCATTGAGATACTGAGGCAGCAGCATGAGGTGACAATCATGCATCCACACAATGTCCCCCTGGCGGTACTGACCCTACACTTTGAGGCGCCCCAAATATCATCAAGTGCCAATTCTGCAGACTCACAGCCTTACCCCTGCCATGCTACCTCTAAGCCAACGCAAAACTCACTTGGGGCTGCGGGCCTTGAGGTACTGAGGCAGCAGCATGAGGTGATAGTCATGCACCCACACAATGTCCCCCTGGCGGTACTGAGCCATGACCACGTCAGCAAAGCTGTGATTGGCCGACCGGTACGCGCCGTACTGCGCCTGGATGGAGCGCGTGGCGGAAAGGCGGTCCTCCTGGGGCAGCCCGATGTAGTGCAGCAGCGGCCACAGCACGTTGTTGCAGTAGCCGTTGTAGTAGGCGTTCATGGTGTTCTCGTCTAGAAACACAGGCACGCACCCCTGGTGGCGGAGAGGGGAAAGGGCGGCACGAGGGAGAGGGGGTGATGTTAGACCGGTTGTGCAGCAGCGGCCACAGCACATTGCTGCAGTAGCCGTTGTAGTAGGCGTTCATTGTGTTCTCGTCCAGAAACATGGGCACACACCCCTGGTGGCGGAGGGAAGGAGGGAAAGAGGAGGGGCATCAGCGGGACGAGAGAGAGGAGGGCACGGACAGGCCACAGGAGAGAAGACAGAGTCAGTCTGAATGAACCCTTCCATCCCAGCATGGGGCACACAAGGAGAGGGGAGAAAGGGTGAGATGAGATGTCGATAGGTGGCTCAATAGATGTCGCCTCACAAGGCTCTCCTCTCTGTGGCATCCAACAGACCACCATCATGCAGCTGTGTGCCCCCTATGCGCTCCGCACCTGTAACCCTCGATGGACTCCCTCTATAGTGCCCTTTATTAAAGCACAAAGCACCTCTCGTAGAGCCCTCCTATCAAGCCGCTCACCTTGGCCTGCAGGGCGTCGTGCAGCTGCTGCTGGTCCGCAGGCGAGTGCAGGTACAGCCCGGGCCACCCTATCCAGCACGTCTCAAAGTTCTGCTTCACACCTGCATGCGTTCGGGGGGAATAGGTGCATGCAAGGTTGAGAAGGTTGCATTGCATTGCATGCATCGTGCCTGCCAGAGGAACAGCGTCAGCCAGCCAGCCTGTGCAACGCGTACCAGCACAGGCACACTCACGCTGCAGCAGCACCACTCACCAAGCACCGCGCTCACAAGCCCCCCTGCTGACAGCTCCAACGCCCACGTGACATCAGGCTGCAGTGCAGGCTGGCCCGCACCAAGGTGACCATATGACTCAACTCACAAGTCAGCAGTACTCAACTTGCAACAACACTCACATACAGCAGCACTCACCCAGCAGCAGCACTTACCTAACAGCGCACTGACAAGCCCCCCAGCGGACAGCTCCAGCGCCCACGTGCCGTCAGGCTGCAGGCTGGCCCGCACGGGCAGGCGGTTGGCCACTATCAGCAGCCGCTGCATGCGCTGCTGGGCGGCCGGCGCGGGCGGCGGGGTCGGTGAAGGGTCAACCCGGGAAGGCTCGACTGGTACAGGCTGGGGGACGGCTGCTGCTGCTGCTGCTGCCGCTGCTGCTGCAACGGATGGTACCGCAGATGCTGCTGCTGCCATCGCTGCTGCTGCTTCTGCTTCTGCTGCAAGGGACACCGCTGCTGCTGGCCCTAATGGTTCATGCATCCGGCCTGGGTCTAAACCATGACTAGGGGTACCTGGCCTGCCGCCCATCCTATGTGGTGGTGACGCTACAGCCTGCCCCGCTACAGCCGGCCCCGCTACAGCCGTCCCTGCTCTCCCTGCTCCCACGCCTCCTGATACAGCCTCTTCCGGACCCGGAATCCCAGCCACCCCAGGCAGCACCGTCACCCCAGGACTCGCACTCCCCGTTCCCCCGTCCCCCGCTCCCATCCCCTCTTCAGGAATCCTATCCGCCACTCCTGCTGCCTGTGCCGCCGCAGCAGTGAGCTCCCCACTGCTCTGCACGCGCGGCATGGCGCCCCCCGTCCTGAACGCCGGGTAGGCTGTGAGAGACGCGGACAGGCGAGGCATGGAGCCAGACGGGCGTGGGATGGCGGGTGATGAGGCCATGTGCGGGGATGACGAGAGAGGGTATGGTGAGGCGGCAGCAGAGGGGAAGCGGGGTGGTGTGGAGGTGTAAGGGGTGGGGATGGAGCTGTGGGGGGTGTGAGCGGCGGCAGCAGCGGCCAGGTTGTCATAACTGGAGTTGCGGCTGTCCGGACCTATCATCAGGTCCACCGGGGCTAGTGGCCCGGACCTGGTGCCATGGGCTGCCGCGCCAAACGCGAAGTTGCCTCGGGAGGTAGTGCTGGCTCGGCCAACCATGGGCGCACGCCCTGGCACCCACGCTGCGCCCGCGCCCCCTCCTGCACCTCCCCCTCCTCCCCCTCCCCCTCCTCCTCCGCCTCCTGCTCCCCCTCCTGCGCCCATCCCTGGTGCTCCTCCTCCTGCTGCTCCAGGAGCTCCGGCAATTGATCCAGCGCTGCCGTGTGACGTGGCAATGCCACGTGGCGTCATTATCCGCCCGTCCACAGAGTCCACGTCGAACTGGAGGAAGCTAGAGCTGCGCCTCATCTGCCTCTCCCTCAGCAGCCGCTCAACCCGGGTGGAAGACTGAGACGGAGGTATCGACCGAGGGGTAGTTGGCTGCCGGAGGAAATTACCCAGGGCATTATTGAAACTGCCCGAACCAACTGTGGAAAACGAGCCGGAATTGGAAGGGCCGTTGGCTGACGCGGCGGCTGCTGCTGCCTGGGCAGCTTGGACAGCTGCGATTGCATCTTGGGCGGCCTCCTCGTAGGATGAGGAGAGACCTCGGTAGAAGGTAGGACGACGGGGTGTGCCTGGCATGTTAATCCCTTGCTGCTGCTGTTGCTGTTGCTGCTGCTGCTGCTGCAGTTGCTGCTGCTGCTGCTGATACTGGGTGAGGTGCTGGTGAAGCGGGTACAGCAGCGGCAGCACCTGAGCCTGCACCTGCGGCGGGTGAGCCTGTAGCCCCTGCCTCTCAGGTCCATTCGTGCCACTGGCGCTGCCACCGGACGCATGCGACAGCCTGGCGATCTCCCGAGGGGTGGAAAGAGAGAATCTTCGCTGGATCCTGCCGCCCTCAAACCCGAATCTTGATCCAGATACACCTCCCCCGGGTCCACCTTCCCCACTCACTCCCCCCCCTACCCCCCCAGCGCCGTAGCTGGAATCCGCGCCACCAAGCCTCCCCGCGCCGTCGCCTGCTGCGTACCTCCAGGGATCCCTGCCTGCTTCCAGGACACTTCGAACGTCCGCATCCTGATAGGGAACGCGGATAGCCCAAGGCCCGGCGTCATAGTGACCTCTGCCCGGCCCGCCCGACCCCCCCGCTCCGCCTGCTGCGCCCGCGGCTGCTCCGCCAGCTGCGGTTCCGGTTCCCCCAGGGGTGAAGTTGCTGCTGAGGCTGCTTCTCCGCGGGGGAGCTTCCGCGGATCCATCTTCCGCGGAACGGTCGGGGGGTTTGATGGAAAGGGAGTAGCGCGTTGGCGCCATGGGAGGAGGAGAAGTTGGTTATTGAGAAGTCTCAGGGGCCAACGGCGCAAAGTCCAACCTTTAGACAGAACGTCGGCTTAAGGTCGCATGGCTTTAAGTGACTTACATCCGCAATTCTCACAATTCACGAGGGCCTGAATGGACTTGAAGCGCGTACAGGCTCACGGTAGGATTCCAGGGAAGGGTAGACTGATTCTAGATACCGTGACTAGCAGGGCATAAGGCAGTTAAGATGCAATCCTCTGCAATAACTACTCCTGGAACCCTTTGAAAGTGCTTGCTTGTTACCGCGCACTGACAGCACCGCAGCGGTCGTCAGCGAAAGTTCCAGTTCTTAGCAGAAAGGGTGCTCGCGAAAAGAAACCCTCGCAGTCTAAGCATGAGGAAAACCCGCCGAATTGACGGCGAAAACATCTGGCCATGCGACACGAAGAACCTGTCTTTGCAAACATGTGATAGACCTGACGATTGCGAATACTATTAACTACCTCGGTCGTCTCGCGACCAAACTCTTGCTACCTACCGAAGCTGAAGGAACCAATCGGCGTGACTGATGGCTGGCTGTCCTCTAGAGTAACCGATACTCTTGAGAATTTTGTGCTAGGTGTCTGACACACAACTGACACGACGGGGAGGGAGCTTCGCTTGTAACGAGGATATCACCGCCGAGGCGGATATCACTGTCAAAAGAGCATCATCCTTGACGGATTGGTGTGTGTGGCCAGTGCTGGGCCAATGTGATGTGTCAGATGGGCTACCAGTTGACGTGGCATATCAGAGGCTTCCGTGATGACGAAACGTTCTGACACCGGGTTCCTGTCGCACAAAATCGCGAATTGCCGAAATTTGGCAGCCCGCGGCTAATCTCGAGATTTCCGCAGAGTGGCTGTATGCGATGTTCTTGAAGCGAGCTTTATTGTCTCGAGGTCTGGAATTCGAGGCTGGGAATAGCAGTTTGAACCGAACCTGAACGCTACCCACAGCATTCCAGAAAACTGCGAATTCGGCTGTCGAACACATAACACAGATTTTGCGTTCTCGCTTGCGCTGGGTCTTGCATCGCGTTGCTAGTCGCTTACTCGTACGTCGATGCGTGGTTACGACAGCTGAAGCGTAGCTTACCAGATCTAGGGAGTAGGGGCTAGTTGACGGAGTGAGGCGTAGGTTGAAGCAAGCCATTCCGCGCTAAGATCCTCGCCTCTCACGTCCTAGCTTGTTAAGGACTCGCGATGAAGGTTGTGACGTTGCCGCCCGCTATAGCCACGTTCGTTATAGTAGTCCTCGGCGAGGTGATTCTGAGAGCACTTCGGCGCTTCCTCCCGGTACGCTTGTCGATGCCGCAATTGTCCCGGATAATATATGATGTAGTACCCGTGAGATTCCGTCATGCGCTCCGTTGATACGCCCTTGAAGCGATCCCATCCTTTTACTTCATACGTAAAGATTGTCTGACACGCGTTCTCCTCGCACTATGACTTTACCGCATGGTCTCTTGAAACACCTGATAGCGTGGTCTCTTGAAACACCTGATTAACGCCGTAACGCGCCGTTTCCGTGGCCAGGAGAACCTGTCAGCGCGCAAAGAGGCGGCTCTTGCGGCGGAAATAAAGCGCCTAAAGAAAGAGGCGAATCGGCTGAACACGTGAGTCTTCCGAGCAGAGATCACCCTGACTCTTTCCGTATTCCCTGATGGTCATCCCAATCGCTCTTTCGGTTTTTTAACCCTTTCCCCATCCTCTTCTGAAGCTCGTTCTTCTTCCTGACGCCATTCCCCCCGCCCCGAATTTTACATTCCCGCAATCTCATGCTTCCCCCGCCCTTATTCTTCCCGCGCCCACAGCCCCAGCACCTTCTCCCGTTCTGCTCTGCTAACTCGCACCGCCACCGCCAAGGAGAAAGAGCTGAACGCCTGTATGTGAATCGCCGCTCATGATGCTCATCCTGTCATGATGCTCATCCTGTCATGAGAATTCTCTTGTCATGCTTGTGCCCTTTCCATTTATGTGCGCTGTTTTCCGGCTCTCAGTTTGCCATATTGACCCGTGAAGCCCTTCGTTCCCTCCCCTCTGTGCTGGTTGGCAGTGAAGGCACAGCCATCTCGTGTCTGGTGGACGCTGATTCGCTTCGTCCTCCCATACACCATACAGGTACATGCACGTGCGCGCGCGTGTCCATGCCCATGCCCATGAAAATGCCCATGCCCATGCCCATGCCCATGCCATGCACGGCATGCTGGTCATGCACGTATTTACCTGAGAGCGAGACCTCTATGTGGGTGATATGGATGGGCTTCCATTGTCTGGTCTCTGGTCGATCTGTTTAAGCACAGCTGCCAGTGAATCGCGCAGATCAATCTTGAGGCTTTCCCATCGTCAAATGTCCCACAAATGTGTTCTGGTCTTCCCACTCCTTCCAATCTGCCCTCCTCCTGTCGCAGGCATGCGCGTATGTGCTGCTGGTGCTCTCATTCCGCTCCAAGCCCGTTGTCATTCTGCCGGTGGACGTTGTCTATCCATTTGGTGAGCACTGCTGCATGGTCACCCGTCCACTGACAGCCGCTGCGCCCCTGTATTTTCCCCTGTTGTTTTGTGTGTGTAGCTGTCTCAGCTTTCATTCCAATGCGAATCAGTAACTTACGGACATATTCATATATTTACTCTTCTATGCGTGCTCGTTGTTCACCTATCTGGTCTCCATCTCTGCAGGATCAATGCTCGCATTCCCCCATGGAGTCAAGTGGCAAGGAGGCGGTGCTGTGAGTTCTTTCAACCCCGCCCAGCATGTCCCTTCCAGACATTGCAATCTTCCTTTCTGAAGTCATTTGCATATAAAGGCATGTTGTGAAAACATTGCTGCAATGCGCTACGGCATATTTCGCCCCATGTCAGGTAAGCTGCATCCCACATTTTCAGCGGCAGCGACTTAATCTTGTCACGCCAGCACTTGTTTCAGTTGTATTTATGGGGCAAATTGTCAGTTAACTAAACATTTCAAGGCATGGTCTCTGTATCCCACTCTCTCCTCTTCCAGGTCTCAGTGTTTGCTTGGCTGGCGCTCACGTCAAGAGTAGGTCGACTTTTAGCTGACCAGATCATCTCAAGATGATAGTTTAGCATTTGATTTAATAAAGTTGGTTTATGCAATGACAGAAGTGCTCAAGCAAGAGCATTGTAGTGACGAGGTTGAGTTGAGAGGCACGATTCACTAAAACGGAGATGTAGAGTGTTGACTCACTAATGACAATGTGCGTAGGCCATGAGACCGCACTCCAAGCCATCAATGCTGAATCCGTCAACGGATGCTAGCCGTTGCTCGTTCTTACGAGATATCAACCGCCTTTTGCGGACAGCCATTCCGTGAAACGCGTCTCCCACCGCGACCGAATGCCCGGCATGGCTCGTCTGCTTGACCCAGTCTTTCCGCGCACTTCCTCGCCCACACCATCTCCATTGCCAGCGCAGCGCAGCACCCCTTGCCACGTTTCCGCCGCGCCTCGAAAGCTTCTCCGCCTGAACCCCCACGTTGCTGCGCATGTGCCGCGCTCTTCGGATGCGCGTGGGGAGCGCGCGCCTCGTATACTCGGGCCAGACCTGTTTCAGCGACGTCTCGCGAAAGACATTCGCAGCGCTGCTTTCGCAAGCCTTCGCCTGGGACCTGCCGTTCATGCGGCAGGGCGACTCACATGCCGCCGCTCCGCGGCCTCTGTACGGGTCAACGCGGTCAACGCGGTGAATGTGGTCAACGCAGTCAATGCGACCAGCGCGAGTGAGGTGGAGGCGAGAATTGCTGTGGCGGCCAACACGGGCGCGTTGGACCTTAGCGACTGCGGTATGTCCGCCGTCTCACCGTTTCCCCCCCCCTCCCCATTCCCCCGTTTTCCCTGATATCCATCCGCTTTGATGCCCTCTCACCCCCTTTCCAATCCTCATCCCTAAAAACATCTTCTCTTCCCTCCTCCCCACAAACCCTCCCCCCCTCCCCCCCCCTCTTCCCCCTCCCCTCTTTCTCCCTCCCCAGGCCTGACGGCCATCCCCCCAGCTGTCCTGCAGCTCTCAGATCTCACCGACCTCTCTCTGGCCGGCAATCAAATCGAATCCATCCCTCCTGCGATCGCCAACCTCTCCAAGGTGACCCTGCAGTTGCGTTCTCCTTCACTTCTCTCTCTCGCCAGCAATCAAATCGAATCCATCCTTCCTAACATTGCCGATCTTTCCATACTACCGCTCCCCTCTCGTGCCCCTCTCCCCTCTCGTGCCCCTCTCCCCTTTCGAGCCCCTCTCCTCCTCCTCCATTCCTTCAAACCTTTCTCCACCGTTCTATCTTCTCCCCGTTCTCCCTTTCACCTCCACGTCGCCCAGCTGCTTCATCTGGTGCTGGAAGGCAACACGCTGCACGAGCACCGACCTCTGATCCAGTTCCCACCCGCTTTTACTCCTCTTCCTCCCGTTCGCCTCCACAACTCCACCAGCTGCGCCGCTTGGGCCTGGCAGGCAACAGGCTGCAGCGGCTGCCACCTGAAATCGGCCAACTGACCCAGCTGGAGGGGCTGTGGCTTCACGGGAACCTGCTGCACGAGCTCCCAAACGAGGTGCCTTATAGCGGGTACAGCCCTGTGTGCCGTTAACGAGTACAGAAGAGTGTGCCTTGTAGTGGATACAGGACAATGCGCCTTATAGCGAGTACATCAGTGTGTGAGTCCTACAGTCTCTCTCCGTGCAATTGCCAGCAGTCAGCTTCAGAGCTTCATGCTGCCCCTTTCCTTCTCGAACGGTCCTTCTCCCTCTCCCTCTCCCTTTCCTTCATGAACGGTCCTCCTTGACTCCATGGTCGTCTTCCTCCTCCCCTCCTTCAGACCGGCCACCTGACAGCGCTGCGCTTCCTGGCTCTCGCAGGCAACCAGCTGGCACGGTTACCACACACACTGGGTAGACTGACGGCACTGCAGGTGCTGTCCGTTGCTGGTAACCAGCTGGAGGAGTTACCACAAAGTGAGACCTCGTTTTCCTCTGTGTCCATTGTGTCACTACTGAAAGGCCCCTTGCGTTTGGCTTCACATGCGTTTTCACTTCATATTCCTGTCCATTTATTTTTCTTCCTCAAAAATGTCAAATCCTTGACTTCTTTTCTGAAGTCTCCACTTTCCATACTCCCATCCTCCCTCTCCGCCTCTCCCCCCAGGCATCGGCTCTCTAGCCTCTCTCAGGGTCCTAGCTGCTTACGGCAACCTTCTCACAGCTCTACCACCCTCCATCACCCACCTCTCCTCCCTTCAGGAGCTCTTTCTTCAGGTGAGATCTCAGGTGTAAGCCTAGATGTACTTTGTGGCTTCAGGTGGTTGGTCTCTGCTCAGGTGTCTTTCAAATCTTCCCTCCCTTCATGTCACTTCACTCCCTATATTGCCCTTGCTCTCCCCTCCCTTGCCATCTTTACCGCCTTCCCACCTCACTCCATCTTCCCCTTTTTTCGTCTCCTCCCTTCTCCCCGTGCCCAGGGCAACCGCATATCCTCCCTCCCTCCTCTCTCCCTGCGCTCCCTCCGCCAACTCTCACTCGCCGACAACTGCCTGACAGCCATCCCGCAAGGCACGCTAGCACAGCTGCCCTTTCTTGAATCGCTCTGGCTGTGAGTACTGCTCCGTACTGCTCTTTACCTCTCTGTACTGTTCGGTACCATTCGGTGCCACTCTGTATCTCGCTGCATAGTAGTACCGTTCTGTATCACATAGCGTTGTGGCTCGTTTTGCTGGTTTCCATCTGTATTGTGAGTGTGTCAGTCTGGCAACAAACAGCATCCCACTGCATGGTGAATGGTTTGCCACCTGTGTTTCCTCTTGCTTCTTTCCTCTTCATCGTGATGCAAGCCATCCCCCATTCATTTTACAACGATAAAACTTGCTTCTTTCCCTGTTACCCTCTATATCCCACAATTCCCATCAGCTATGGTAATTCCATCGCTCACTTGACACCAGACCTAGCAGACTGCTCTCGCCTAGCCAACCTCTGGCTCGAGGTACAGCTTTTAAGAAATGGAACATCCCTGTCTCTTGTGACTGTTTTCCCGGGGTATTGATCCGATCATTTTCCGTCTTTATACATGTCACAGTACCATGCAAACTCGACTGCTGATGCAGCTGCACAGATTGTCCGTTCCAGCTCGGTTTCAATTCTTGGATCCCTTCCAATGTCTGTCCTCGACTCACACCTCTGAATCCCCTCTTCTTCCCACCCTCTGCTTGCAGGGCAATCCGCTCTCACTATCTCACACCATTCTCTCCGACACCTGTCATCGAATCAAGACAGTGGGGGTGGACTCGCTGCAGCTGCCACCATCACAGGGTATGCAGCCGCCAATTCCAAGCAACGTGCTTGTCAGTCGGCTGGCAGGGACTGGGGCAGCGCAGCGAGACGGTGGCTATTTCAAGGTTAGTGTGCGGAATGAGGGTTTCTTGTTTTGTGCAGATAGGAACAGCTGGGTGAAAGGCTTCGAAGCTATGTCAATTTCTGGAAATGGCTTTTGTGACATGCAGCTTGTATTCCGTGCCAAGTTAGCATAAACAAAGGCCACAATTATTATTGTCATCATATTCCTCGATCTCAATTATTCTTAACCGTAGGCGTTCCCTCTTCCTGCCCCCTCCATTGCTTCCACCTGCACAGGTGCAGCCATGGCAGCGTGTGGAATCCTCGTCAGAGGCCGAGGCCCACTGCTCCCGAGTACTGGTTGTGGCCTTTGGCAGCGCTCCGGCCGTGCCCAACTGGTGAGCTGAGCTATACTTTTTTATTTCACATACTAACCTCTACAGCAGGAGCTTCAAGATTCAGTCATGTAAGTGGGTCAGTTTCAATCAAGTTGCACGATTTGGCAGAGGATATGGAATTGGCAGCAGTGGTACAGCGGGTAGATGCAGTGGTGGCAAATCTTGAGTGCGTGTGACTGTGTTGCATCTGTGTCAGGGCGGGACTGCTGCGCAAGGTGAAGGGGGACATGGGTCTCACAGCAGCCATGGGAGGAACTACCACGCCCTTTGACACACTCTATGTTGTCGATTCCACCCGCTCCTGGTACACGCACGCTCCCCTCTCCACACTCTCACTAGCAGCAAGCAATGCGAACCTGACACCACCACCTCCTCCTATGCTCTCTCATGTTGGTGCCTTCTCCATGAACCAAGGTTTGCATCCATCAGTTTCAACTACCCCAGCTACATGGCCATCAGTATCAGTGCAGTCCCCCGTTCCATCCAACGAATTAGTTGACTCATCACAAGTTAGTTCTAGTGCTGGTGGCTACACGGATGGGGCGTACTATCGGAGGGAGATTGCAGCAGCAGTGGAGGGATATGACCGCGTGGTCATGATTGGAGATTCCATGGGTGCCTCAGCTGCCCTCATGTTTTCGGAATTCGGATCAAGTGTTCTTGCCTTTTGTCCACAGGTTAGTTTTCTCCTTTGGAAGATTTCGCCTTCCCAGCCTCGTCGCGTTTTTGCGGGACACAAGCTTACTAGAGTCATTGTTTCCAGGTGGACCTTATCTCAGCCAGTATTCGGCCTGGTCGTGACTCTGCTTGGCTCAGCTCGTTCACAGAGAACCTCCTTTCCTCAATGGAATCACACGCTGCTTCAAAACCAAGGTCACTTGGACATGTGCCCCCACACGTTCATGTGCATTGTGGGAACTGGTCTCATGATGTTGCACAGGCTCGACTGGTAGAGCACCTGCCTCAGGTGAGAGCTTGAATGGAGCATGCTTTGTTTCAGGCACTGGTTCAATTACGGTCAGCAGCAGCACTGCTGATGCAGCACAGGAGATGGTGCTGGGAGCATTGTGCGCATTTATCTCACAACATGTTGTGGATGTGGCAGGTTGAAGTGACTGTTCACCCTGTTGACAGCCACCGCTTAGCGAAGGACTTGGATACTAATGGGAGGCTAGTTCCATTGGTTAAAGCAGCCCTCAATTGACACGTAAATACATTTCAAGCCTGCTCATGTCCGATTGCACCAAAGAAGTATGGAGTGCCGTATGCTCCTACCATCGACTGTTAATTTACAACACTTGCACGTTACCTTAACTGCACGTTGAACGAGAAATCCTGGATGATCTTCTTGCACTGCTCCATGTCAACGTCTCCGAGGTCCAGCCCTTCTCGTGCTTCTTTCTTCAACTGCTGCAGTGTTTCTTCTGCAACTTCTCGGCCTACCAGGACATACTCTTCCTCTGAAACAATCTCTACCAGAATGTTGCTGGGCCCAGCACCGCTGCTAGAAGTTGCCATTTGAGTGTTGCTCTCTTCTGGAATTGCCAAAAGAGCAAGCATGGACTCTATGTTCTCTGTATCCTCGTTTCCTGGTAACAGCAGGCTGGGGCATTGCTCACTTGCCACCAGTCTAGTATTTTCGTCTGGATCAATGTGTGATGGCCCAGCTTCCTGAACACAGACAAGCTGTTTCCCTCCGAGGCGAAGTGGGCTCTCCCTGGGTGGAGGTGGTCGAAATATAACTGGTGATGGCTTCACGCAGGACGGCAAGAGGAGCTTTCTCCTGGATGGTGGCTCGGGCCCCAGTGACTGAGCAGGAGCATCTTTACCAGAAACGGGTGCATCGACAGCAACGACTTTCCCATTCGTCAGTGGCGTATTGACTGGAGTAGGGCCACGTCCAGGTGAAAACCCTTGCGTGATCAAGTGCATCGAAGATGAGACGTGTGTCAAGCCACGTGCTGATCCCAAATCCGTTATGCTTCCAACCTGTGAGATGCTGATTTCGGTAGGGCCAGACATAGATGAGGGTTCATGTTCCAGCAGCATCACCATTGATGGTGCCTGTTGTTCCATCCCAGAAGCATTTTGTGGGTCAATTGGAGGATAGTGCGTGACCTTACTTGGACTGCTTTGGCCAAGAGTTCCTGCACAATACATTCACAAGGACATGAAGTAAACCTCTAGGTGGACGGGAGAGTGAAATTGCAAACGTCACCTTCTGCAGTCCAGTCCTTGCCAAAGTCTTCGAAGTCTGAAAATCTACCATCAAATCTTCCACTTCCTCGCACATGCAAAGTTGGTGTTTCTCGCTTGCTGTTAGGTTCGTTGGATAAGCGAAGCTCCGTGGAGACGCATGACAACCTCAACTCATGATTGCTGGCTCTGTTGTGATACGCCTTGCCTTCAAGACTTCTGCATCCACCTGACTCGGTGTACCGCACACAAGGGGGTGTTTGCTTTGAGGATCTGCACATGTGAAGTTCAGTGCTGTTCCTGTCCCTCAGCACACGATCTGGCAACAGCGCATGCTTCGAATCTCTGTTCCAATCTGCAAGAAGTGCTTGGAGCTGAGAGTCTTGTGATGAATAAAGGCTTGAAGTGTTGCTAAACCGTATGTCAGGAACTTGATCTGCTTCTGATTCACACTCCAAACTTGCATGTGTAGCAGGCGGTGATAGGGAATGTCCGATCTTAAACACAGGTTCTTCGGAAGCCTCAGGATGGACAACACCTGTGTTCTTAGCATTAAATATGAGATGATGTGGACACAAAAAAAAGGAAGAGAGGTTAACGAGACCATCATTACCTTGAGGTGAGATTCCAGAAAATGTCGAATGCCAGCAAATGTTGCTGTCAGAGCAATCTTTATTATCGGTGTGGAGCAGTTTGAGGGATGATTCAGTCAGTGCTCTTTTGGGATTAACTTCATTTTCACTACGCAACCCAGATGAACGTCTTCGTTTTGGTGATTCAAAGCTGGGAACTTCAGAGGATCTCGTTCCTTTCGGAGGAACAGATTTAGGCAATGCGAGTCGACGCTGGACATCATGCTCATAGAGCGAAGTTTTACTTGTAGCCACATTTCGAGATGTTGGTGACACCCCTCCTACCAACTGGAGGAAAGATCCGTGACGTGCAATATTAGAGTTTGAGTAACTCCCTTTGGAGTCCTTACTTGGGGAGCTGATGCACACATCTGTCGGAAGCCCACTGGTTGAAAACGTTCTACCTAACTTGGGAAGGTCAGTCGACCCCATAGTGGTACACAAGCTAAAATGGCTTGAGAACGAGTACTTTTGAGAACAGGGCCTTGATAAACACAATTTTCCTGTTGCACATTGGTTGAGGGAGAGGAGAGGCTCACTGGCAGAAAGGTGAAATCGTGAGTTCGCGGAGGTTTGAAAACAGTACAGGGTGAAGCACTGCAAAACAAGTACACCAACCACTAGTACATGAGGGCGTGTCCCACGATTTCGTTTACAGTTCAATTTAAGAGTTGTAACCCTATTTTCAGTCTGTAACCTTTCTCTGCATGACATGCGTCTTCATTGATGCACCTGATGACACGACTAGGACGTCAAGAGGTTCGTACAATCCCACGTACAAGGTACGTGAGATCACCTCGTACCGGGTCCTCCTTCCGTTACCCCAATCTGAAAATTCGCGCACATTCACTTGGGCGAAAGTAGTACAGAAATTCGCACATGGCACAATTAATTCGCATTTACTGGGTAACCGCTCGCGGGCCATGTTCGGATTACGATTTTCGTGTGGGTGGGGCTATGAGTCCGCGTGGGTCAATTTTCTTTGGCGCTGTGCTGACGCGCTGCGTGTTTTTCACGTCAGAGTCTACACTCGTTTGCTTTGTCGAAGTTACGTAGAATTTATGATTTCCTCCCAAATGAACTCATGGGACACGCCCTAAGGTTTCACCATTCTCAAATGTGAGATGTACCACACCACAACCACATAATGATGATGTAGGATACTATCATCTCTAAAGGAGCAAACTAAAGAAGCAAAAAGATTGTGGTTGTTGCATTTGGAATAAGACCATGACATGATCTTATAGCATGTCTATTCCTACGAACAATGGCACTTTAATTAACGCGGTGATGTGATGTTTATATGAACCAATGCTGATTGCCGTGCCGTGACAGTGAAGGAATCACATGAACAATAACTGTGTTGGGTCTGTAAGAGCATACCGAACCCATAGTACAAGACACATTCTGTCCATGATATTAGCCTGGAGGCAACCAGTAGCAACAACCACAGCAGCATCAGCTCCTGCAGTCAAAAGTGCACACAACAGTCCCCAGCTCGAGGCCTGTCCAGCACTCAACATGGTGCAGGGGAACTAAACTACTCACTTCCCACTATCCACTCTACAAACTACAATGTGCCGTGGATCCTCGGGTAACAGTCAGCCCACAATAGCATGACTCATTGGGAAGAGCAAGAAGCTTCAAGCAGCAGGAGGGGTCTTGCCATCAGCCTCTGATACAGGCACATACTTGCCCTCGATGAAGCCCTTCTCATTGATGGAACTCACAAACTTGAGCTCAACCTGCATATGGCGAAGGAGCAGCACACGTAAGGGGGGTGCATCAGCAACAGAAGAGACAAGTTGACAGAAAGAGCATTGCAATTATGATTTGAACCATCCTCCTCAGCCAAAACCAAAGCTGGGGAAGATAAACCTCAAACCCTGAACCCCAGATCCCATTTCACGTAACACATGCCAAACCCTCACCTCCTCTGGCTTGTTCTCCTGTGCTTCGGCCTTCTTCTCCTGGAGCTCCTCCGCTGCCAGAGGAGTGAACTGCGCGTCCAGTGACCGCGCAGCAGCCAGCCACGCCACCACAATACCCAGCAGAATAGCACCCAGGTACGGCGTCGAGTTGGCGAGCGACCCAAACGCGAAGATCAAGAACTGTTGGATCAGAGCGCCACCGGACTTGCCCAGAGGGTTGCACACCACGTCAATGGCGGCCTTGCCCTTCACCTTGGTCTCCTCGTCCAGAGGAATGTACGCCATCTCCTTGCAGGGGTCAAACAGGCTGTACTTGGCGCTCTTGCTGAAGATGTTCTGCGCCGCACCAACATACACAGCGGCCAGCAGCGGCGTCAAGCCAATGCTCGCGAGCGCTGGAGTCAGAGGGCCGCCGCAGAGGACGAGGCCGAAGAAGGCGACGCCAGTGAGGAGGAGCACGGTGGGCGTGATGAGCGCGGCGGTGCCCCAGCCATACTTGCGGAAGATGACGCGCGAGAGTAGCATCATGGCGAAGGTGACAATGCCCGTCATGGACGAGAAGTCGCCCATGAACGCCGAGTAGTCGTTCGGGTTCGGGAACTGCACAGGGAAAAGGTACAAATTTATTAGCAACGGATAATGTGAAACCCAGAACTTCTGGATTATATCTTCGTTTGAAAGTGGAGGTTGAAATCCCCAGCAGTGCTCGCTTGGTCAAAAGGGCAAGCTTTTTGGTGGCTCTTATCAGGTCGATTTACACGTTATAAAACGCAGCGCAACTCAACCCGAGTCAAGTGCTCACCTGGGCCTTGATCTTGCTCTTCCAGGTGACCTCGACGAGGTTGATGGAAATTCCGTACGCCACGACGAGCGTCGCGAGGTCGCGCACGTAGCGAGAGCTGAGAAGGAACTTCATCGACTCGCCCATGCTCATCTTCGGCTTCGACTTCTGTTACAAACAGCGTTCGGTACAAGCACATAAAAAGAAAGACAAACGGGCCGCAAGCATGTGAGAACCGGAGAGGAAGAACCAAAATGACGGGAACAGAAGCACGTCTACAGAAATCGTATCTGCTCCAGAAATCACTGTCGGCTCCCAGTGAGATTACACACACGCCGTCAACAATCACAACAGCCAATTTCCCTGATCCTTGTTCAGATTAACCCATCTTTCAATCTTCCCACCCACTCTCCCCATTCCCCAGTTCAATCCCCCAGTGCGCACCTTCTTCTTGCCGGCGCCCTTGGGCAGCGAGGGGTCGTTGACGACGTTGCGGTCGACCCACCAGTACACGCCGCAGATGACGAGCCCGAACGCCACCACGATCGACATCATGCCCTGCAGCGAGATGCCCCACCCGTCCACGCCGGGCGGCAGCTGCCCGCGGAGCGCAGAGAAGTACTTTACGGTGCGCCCCGAGAAGATGAGCGCCACGTTGGCGCCCAGCCCGAAGAGCGGGTAGAACTGCTTCGCCTCATCGACAGTGCAGATCTGCAATGATACGATTAATACAAACAATTAGACTCGTTAACTCTACAAGAAGGCAGGGTCGAAAACAAAGAAAAAAAATATGAAAACAATGATCACAATAGGCCAACCGCTAGTTAAAAGTCCAGAAAACAGCGACCAGTAAATGCACAAAACTAGCATACCTGATTGGCGAAGCCCCAGAAGAGGACGGAGACGACGACGCTACCCCAGAGCTCGGCCATGACGTAGAAGAGGCAGAAGGACCAGTTGCGCAGGATGGAGATCGGCCCCATGAACCGCGGGCCCATCACCGACAGCAGGTGCTCCGCGAACGCCGTCGGATGCAGCACGTGGCGCAGCGGGTAGATCACGAACGCGAAACTCCCGAAGAAGGCGAGGAAGGGGATGATGCACGTGTAGAAGAGCGCTTGCTTGCTCAGCACGTTGGCCATCTGGCCGTATAGCAGCATGAAGCCGATCGCCATGGGCAGATTCACCCATGTCTTCAGAAACGGAATGATCTCCGCGCCGCTTCCGGGCGCCGTGACGACGAGCACGTCCTTGGTGTCACGGAGGATGGTGTAGTTAAAAAGGATGCAGAAAAAGATGATACCGAGGGGGATGATCTTCTTCAATGTGATCACCTCCACGCCCAGGAACTTGGAAGGCGCTTTCGCGACCGATCCGGCGGGCTCGCCGGAATCAGCGGCGGCTGCGGCAGCGTTCGCGCGGACGGAGATTGACCGGCGGGAGTGGTGCCTCCGTCTCGGGGTCTCCGCGACGAGGGATGACACGTCAGCCTTGAAGCTGCTGGAGGAAATCGCGCGATCCTGGGAGCGCCGCTGAGAAGTGGCCTTGGCGGACGAGGCGATCGGAGCGAAATGAGCGGAAATTGACGACAGGGTTACCCGCTTCTTGCAACTTGCAGCGGCGAGGCCTGCGGCAGGAGCCGTCAGGCCAATGCTGGCCACAGCCTCCATGGCGGCGAAGGGAGATCAGTAGGAATTCAGTATAAGGCTGAAGATGCGTTGGCAATGGAGGCAATCGCAGAAGAGCCCAAGAAAAAGAAAGATGCGAAATTAGTCCGAGAATCAGCCTGTGCTGTATGAGAAATGTAAGAGCTGCTGAAAAGTTTATGGGTTGTGGCGCCAGCAAGGCAAGGATTACTAAAATGTGGAGGGAGAGCGGAGGGGAACGTGGGAATATAGAGAGGGTTGGAAAGGAGATAGGTGAGGGGATTGGGCTGGATGGAGGCGAGGCGCGCCGCAGAGCCAGAAGGGGCCCTTTGCGTGTGAAATGCGATGGAACCAGGCTATGCAATTTCGAGATTCCACGTGTCGGCCACTGTTTCAGGACTTGGAATCTGAGCTGGACGCTTGGCGGGGTTCTGCCTGGATCCCAGACCAAAAGTCCCTGACCTTAGGAGCTGCAGAAACGCCTAGGAACTGGGTTCGGCGCCAGATTGGCTGCTGTGGGAGGCTCGGCCTGCCCCTGTGGATTTTTATTCGAGGACGAAATTACAAGTGACGTCGATCTGGCTGCTCCGCTGGGCGATTGGAGGACGGCTTTGACCTGGCAGTGTCGAATGTGGAGGCTAAGAGGACGTGGAGGCCACGGTGTAAAGCGCGAAAGTTTCTCCAACTCGGCGCAGACATTCTCAAAGCTGACTGGCAGGCCCGCGCGATCTGAAATGTTGCGTCATCACATAGGATGGCCGCTTTTCTACCGCGTCGAATGTTGTGCATTTATCCGACACGTGTCAGATCCGAGGGGGCTGGGACCACCACAGGGGGTGCGCCGTTCTGTTTCTCAGAAGCGTAATTAATCAACCGCTCTATTATTTCAAACAACGAAAACGGACAATTAGGACAAAGGTAAAAATTTGCCATGAATTGTTGATACGAGAACACGGCGAGTACACTTGTCGGGTGCAGGTATGTTACTGAGCTTCTGTATACTGAAAAAGCAAGCTGACACGTCATGTTCGAGTGTGTGCTGGTGGCATGACCAGCTTCACCAGCACTCATTGGCTGTAGGAACCATTGCTGGACTAGCCGATGAGCATCGAGCATTCCAGGTGCTGGATCAGTCGAAGCTGATGATTGATTGAGCGAACAGCAATTTTTCCCTTGATTTCACTTTTTTAGCAGAGCAGTCGCTCAGTGGAGTTTACTTGATCAACTCTGGTTTCATGATTTTGTGATTCAGATATGAAGACTCGTGGCTGAATCCGGAGATTAAATAGAGACTTCATTAGTCAGCGTTCAGTTGTCATGACGACGAACCGTTTGAACGAAGAAGAGCCGACGGCGACCGCACGAACGGCTCAGACTCCACCAGGCATCACCAGACCCCAGCCGACCCCTGTACATAGAAGCAGCACGACCTCTTTTCTTTTGCAACGCAGGCACGCGATGCTGTATGGTACACGGTTTTTGCAAGCTCAAGAACCAGGTTTACCAAAGGTGTTTGCGTTTCCTATCCGAAATTCGTTTACTTTCATTGATTTAACCGGGCGACTGAACAGCGTTCCTTGTCATACCCCTCTCAGCTTGACAGCTGGCATCACATCGCATGTCAGGACCACCTTGGCATTACAGGTGCCTTCTCAGCAGTCGATACGAAGACTCAAGGCTACAAGGCCAAGAGTGCTAAGATCTGACTGTCTTTCAGGACTGGCATCAGCTGCTGCTTGTAGCCGATCAGGACAAGCCGTAGGCAAATCAACAGCCTCTGAACCACCTGCCTCCAGCACGGCGTCTCTTGTTTTTTCCAGTCTGCGTGACTCGTTTCTCAGGCCGACAGTCTTTCAAAAGAGCAGATATAGCAGCAGCGAGGGCAGCAGCTGCTTGAGGAACTTCGGTAGCAGCATCAGCAGCAGTAATGGCAATGGTGTCGATTCCAGTATTGGGGAGAGTGGTAGTGGAAGCAGGAAGAGGTGGTTAGCTTCTGATCGCTTCAAGCTCTCAAGCAGAAGGCCCAGGTCTTTCCCGTGGGTGCTAACTGCAGTAGTTGCTACAGCAATATTGTTGTCTGCGCTTTCAGGCCGTCCTGAGCAGGGACATTTCCGTGGCTCTTCCTCCGTTCCCGAACACTCATCCGAGAAAGGGTTCTCCCTCCCTGTCCCCGATTCAGTCAGATCCGTTAGCACTAGAGCTATTGATTCCGCCAAGAGATTGAGGGACCATGTTTTAAATAGCGCTTCTCAGTCAGCCTCTGCAGCTGCCGAAGCTGGTGCTCAGGCTCGGGATGCTGCCGTGGCAACAGCAGCTCTGGCTCGATGCTTAGCTGCCATCCTCTCCTCCGACTCGCTTCCTGATTTAAATGTGTGGGAGCTCCGTGATTCTAACGAAAGGCGCAATGCGCAGGAAACAAGGAGCCCTGATTTGAGGCGATACAGGTCTGCTCCTAGACCCTCCCCCCTTCCCCCTTCTCTTGACGGTGCTCCGTGGGTTGCACGCGTGGCAAGGACCATTGCTGATCTGGCAGCGGCAGGTGGCAGCGCCAGCAGGGCAGCAATTGCTGATGCGAGCAAAGGGAAGGTGCTTGATTGGCTGCTGGAAGGGCTCGTGAACAGTGATTCTCGAGTGAGAAGGGAGGCGGCTCGGGCAATTGCCAGCCTGTTGAGAGACGCTGACGTGGCACCGAGAGTGCTCAATAGAGATGGCAGCATACGGCGAATGCTGACGTGGATAGCACAGCTCGATTCTGCTGCTAGTCTGGAGGCAGGAAGAGGCGCAAATGCCAGTCCTGGTGTTTCCAATTGGGAGCGTACAGGTGATAATTCAGGTGCTGGTGATAGCTCAGGTGCTGGCAACAGTGCATCGGGTGGTGATAACTTATCACCGAAGGCGTCCTCTGTTCGCTTGTCAAGTGCACTCCTGCGCTATCACCCCCTCATAGACGCACTCATGGACCTCCTTACTGAACCTCCCCCGAATCAACACTCGATACAGTCACGCCAACATGCTTCACTGCTAAGACCTGTCATTGAACCGCTGGGAGGGCCGGATCTGGTGGAACGGGCTGCTGAGGTGGATGTGAGGGCTGCCCTGGATGTGCTTACATGGGGGGAGCCTGTAGAGAGGGAGGAGGGAAGCAGGTGGTGGAGGTGGGGAGGGAAGAGGGGAACAGGAGGGGGAAAAGGGGGAAGAGGGCGAGGAGGAGGAGAAGGAGGCAGGGGAGGGGAGGATGGGGGATCAGGGGGGATGGGTATTGGACTGGGAGGCCATACTGGCACGACCATGTGGGGAGTCATGATCGATGCAGCCAATGAGACCATGCCACGTGTCTATTCTCCAGAGGCTGGCGTGCTTGCTTACAGGAGCAGAAGTCTTACTGATGAAGGATATATAGGGGAGAGGACCAGGATTGACTCGTTTGACCAGGCCAGTCTTCCAGGAACTGGACAGGGGAGAAAAAGTTATACTGAGCTTCCAACTCCTGGACTGTGGGACGATCTGCCAGGGCAGTCAGTAGCTGCTTTGCTGGCAGCATGGGCAGTTGACAAGTGGACTGCCACGTCAGCATCAAATTGCCAGCTCATCGCCAGGATGGACAGCAAAGGAGATGCTTTGGCCGTTGGCGCAATGGCGCCTGAACAAATGGTGAGGTTCCACGTGGCACGTGCTATTGGCAGGGTTGCAAGGGAGCAGGAGATGTGCTTATATGGAAAGAATGGTGATGAGAAAGATGAGAAGGGCGACGGTGTGTTGAGCAGGGTGGGCGCACGAGTGGCAGAGTGGAGGGATGCTGTGGTTGTGGGGTCTCAGAAAATCGTGGGTGGAGGGAGGGATATGGAGGAGAGGTCAGGAAGTGAAAGAGGGACGATGGAAGAAGGGAGAACCAAGGGACAAGGAATTGCATCTGGGGCGGGAGGAAAAGGGCCAGGAGGAACAGGGGCAGCAGCAGCAAGCCTGTTTGTGAGGCCAGCAGCCATACGCAGCTGGTCTGGCGCATTGTTGAAGTCAGCATGCCCTCCTTCGTCTGCCTTTCAGCATCGAAATACTGATGTCACGGTTGCCGCCCTGCATGCTCTGCGCACACTTGCCGACATCAGTGACGATGTGGGCCGCATAAGCAATGATGTCAGGGGGGCTGAACCTTCATTGCGCGAGGGGATTGCTCTGGAGGCATTGCCGCAGCTAAGGCGTGTACTGGCGGCTTCAACTACTGCTGCCACTCATGCTGCCTCTTCCTCTGGCTCTGCTCCTGCCTCTGCCTCTGCCTCTATCTCTGCCCCTGGTGTTTCCACCAAGAGGCATGACCCTGATGTGCCGTCTCCACGTGCTGTTCTTCCAGGGGGTGTGCGAGCGCAGAAGAGCAAGGAGAGGAGGGAAACTGAGGGCGGCAGTGTGGAAGAACGCGAGGAGGCGGAGGAGGAGGAGGTGGTGAACCTGGCTGTAGCGCAGGCTGTAGCGTCGCTTGTGCTGGGCCGTCGAATGTATGAGGCGGCGGCAGTGGGAAGGCTGATAGGAGTGCCAGAGCCAGCACCAGCAGCGGAGGCGGCAGAAACAGGAGCAGTGGTGCCAGCAGCAGCAATATCATCCCACTTGCCAGCTCCGCTCCGCACCACACCGACTTGCCCAACAGTGGTGATGCCTGCAGACGAGCTGCGGGCGTGGGGCCCTGTGCTAGTGAGATGGGCGTGCGGGGTGATGGGCGGTGGAGGGGAATTGAACACAGGAGCTAGAGAAGAAGGAGCAAGAGGAGCAGAAGAAAGTGCAGGAGGGGCAGGGGAAGGGAAGGGAGGAGGAGCAGCAGGAAAGAGAGGTTCAAGAGGTGCGGCAGCAGCAGGGTTGCTGGGCGGCAGAAGAAGGCCGGCAAGGAGCTTCTTGGAGTCGAATTTGGTGCCTTCTGCTGCCGTGGCTGCCACTGCTGCTGCCGGGCAGGCTGTTCTGGTGGAGGTGCTATCTGCTGCTGTTCACATGGCACATCATGCCTCTTCCTCCTCTCATTCTGCTGTTGCTGCTGTGGATGCTCGTGGGGGTGACGTGGCATCGGGGGGAAAGGACATGGGCGGGAAAGGGAAGCGAGGAAGGACGAATGGAGGGAGGGAGAAAGCGAATGGCAAGGAAGGAAGGGGAGGGTGGAGAAACGGACAGGCGGAGAGAGGCATTGAAGGTGGAGGAAAGCTGGGGGTAGATGAAGGGAGGCTGGCAGGAGTGGATGTGGAGGGCGGGGGAGTGGGGGGCAACGAGGTTGGGAAGGAATGGACGGATGTGGCAGTGGGAGTGGGTCTGCTGTGGCTCTCTGAAATGCTCATGTGCGCTGTCAGGGATGGGGAGGCAGCGAGGCAAGCAGTGATAACTGGACGGGCGGGAGGGGGCTCACAGGGAGCAGGGGGCGTGGGCAGGAAGGGAGAGGCAGGGAGGCAAGGAGGGGGCAAGGGAGCGGAGAGTGTGGGGATGACAGTAGCGACTATGAAGTACCTTGAGTCATTGTGGAGAGGAGGGAAGGGAGCACAGGGAGCACAGGGGGGAGGGTCGTTAGCCTCGCCTGCAGATGAGCCCAGTAAGGTTCATCCTGATGGAAACGCTCCACAAAGCCAAGCACTGCTGGGGGGAGCGGCAGCATCTGACAAGGGGTTGCGTGGAGGGGCAGGTGGGGCGAGTGCAAGGGGGAGTGCAGGGGAGAAGTCGTGGTGGTCGTATGTGAACCCGTGGGGTGGGTCGGGCGTGGCTGGAGCAGGGGGACAGGCAGCGGGGGCAGGGACAGGGCAGGCCCCGGGGGGGCGGGCAAAGCATATGAGTGGGGCTGTGAGCGGGACGCTGAGTGGGGAGGTGAGAGGGGAGGTGAAAGGTGCACTGGGAGGGGCGTTGAGTGAGAAGCACCGCGCAGTGAGGGATGAGGCGCAACGGTCCGCCAGCACTGCTGTGGTTCGCCTGGGTGAGGCGCTTGGGAGCGAGGCGTGGGGATGGGGGGGAGAGGGTGATGGGAGGGGCGGAAGGGGGGAAAGGAAGAGGGGCAGCGGGGAAGGGAATGGCGGTATGGGGTACAGGAAGGGGGGAGGCAGCAGAGTGCGTTCAGAGGAGCGAGAGTTAGAGGGGTCAGTGCGAGTAGGTGTGGAGAAGGGGGGTTTGGGAGAAACGGGAGGAGAGGACTCTGTACCAGTAGTAAGCAATGCAGGCAAGGGCAGCAGCAGATCCAGCCCAGCTGCTGCTGCTGGCGCTTCTGCTGTTTCTGGTGCTATTAGTAGAAAAGATGCTGTTGCTACAGTGAATGTTACTGTAGACGAGCTGGTGAAAGTGGCGGAAGAGGAGCACGATCATTTAATGGATCTGCTGGGCTTTGAAGGAGGGCTGTACTCTACGCGGTCAGGGCTGGTAGCTTCTAACGAGGATAAGCCTTCAGCCAGTGATGAGCCTCCACGTGTGAATGTTGTGGAGGCTCTGGACGCGGCTGCAGCAGCGGTGAAAGCGCTCGCTGAGCTGGCGAGCGAAGATTGGGAGATGCAGGAGCAGCTGGTGGCAGGTGGAGGGGTGGAGCTGATGCGGCGGCTGCTGATTGGTCGGGAGTATTGGGAGTGGGTGAGAGGGGAAGAGGAGATAAGGCGTAGCGATGAGAATGGTGCTGCAAGGGGCGCTGAGAATGGGGCTAGGAAGGGTGCTGTGAAGGGTGCTGAGGAGGGAAGGAGTCAGCTGGATGAAAAGGACCGAAGCAACAACAGCAGCAGCAGCATCAGTGGTAGCAGCAGCAGCAGCAGCAGCGATGGTAGTGAGAGCAGCAGGAGAGAAAGTGCTGGGGTTGAGTGCGAGAAGAGAGGGCTTCTGCTAGGCCTCGCTGCAGCTGCAACTGCAACTACCACTGCGACAGCTACTTCCAAGCCAAACGTCTCCCTAGGATCTCAGCCCATGCCAAAGGCAGGCACCCGGTCAACAATATCCCAACCCGCAGCAGCAGTGGCAGCTGGGGCTACAGCAGCCGCTCCTGCTGGTATTGTGGCTTCTTCTGTTGACGTTACAGCAGAGGAGGGGCTAGAAGCGGCCAGGGCGAAGCTGACGAGTCTCCAAAGAAATGCCGCCCGGCTGCTGGCGCAACTGTCAGCTCACCCGGACTCGTGGGCGGCAATCGCCAAAGACCCGCTTCTGATTGGCTGGCTTGAACAGTGCACCACAGGCGGGGTGCGCGAGGATGGGAAGGATAGGAGAGGCAGAGGGAGTGAGCGAGCGAGTGAAAATGGGACAGAGAAGAAGAGGAAGGCGGAGGAAAGCCGTGGAGGACAAGAGCGGGATGACACAGCTCATTTGCACCGTGTGCTTCTGTCAGCACGTGGCATGGGAAACCGCGAGCAGTGGGTCTCTGACTGGGAGGAGTACGAGCGTCTGCTGTGTGAGGCGTGTGTGAGCAAGAAGATGCGATCCAATGCCCGCAAGGTGCTCTCCCATGCTGCTCCCGCCCTGCAAATCCTGCATGCCCCGCAGAAATTGCATGCTCTGCCGGGGCCTGCGTCTGTTGCTGCTAGTGCTTCCACGTCAGCCCCAGGCTGTCAGGATGAGTGTGACGTGGCGGTGCCAGGCTGGCACGAGCCAGGGAAGCAGTTCACGCCAAGATATGACGACGGCATCTTCTTTGTCAACCCCACCAGCCCCTGGCTCCAAGCCCACTCCCTCCCCTCCCCCCTCTCCTCTCCCTCCCCTTCCTCTTCCTCTTCACCTTCCTCCCCCTCCTCTGTTGCCTCCTCCTCACTCGCCCCTGCCCGCTCCTCTGTGAGCATGCCCCCTGCGCCTGTCCTGGATGTGGTGTTTGTGCACGGGCTTAGGGGCGGGCCTTTCAAGTCGTGGCGCAGGGGAGAGGCAGTGCCTGCTGTAGCACCGCCTCCTGGAGCACCTGTGCCGCCTGTAGCGAAAACGCCTGTTGCAGGGACGCCGGTAGCAGGGAGTTCTGTAGCAAAAACTCCTGTAGTGTTGGGCCCTGGTGAAGAGAGACGGGTAGAGGGCCCCGTAGGGGGAGGGATGCGAGCGAGTGGGGTTGTTAGTTTGGGTGAGGATGAGAGCGCAGGTGAGAAACTGAGGCAGGGTGGGGCAGAGGTTGAAAGAGTGATGGGTGGGGAGATTAGGAGGGAGGCAGTGGGACGCGATGGGGAAAAGGATGGAGGGAAGGAGGATGCGAAGAGCGTGGGAGGCATGGAAGAGTCAATGCTTGGGAGTGGGGGGAGTGTGGGGGAGGTGGAGCCATCAAAGCTGCTGGAGGAGACACTGAAGGAGGAGGAGGAGGGCGGCAAGAAGGGGTCGTGCTGGCCGTGTGACTGGCTCGCCAGGGACCTGCCTGAGGCGCGCATCCTCACCACCAAGTACAGGGTGTGCTCTTTCTCCCGTTTTTTCCCGCTTCCCTATGCTTGGATTCGTAACCGTGCAGTCCCGTAATGTCCTGCGAATTTCACTGGGCTCAGAAGGATGGTCCCAGGCGTCTCAGCTCGGTTTCCTCTTTCTGACCCGTCAACCCTGCCCATTAATACTCCATCCCCTGTCGGCCCCACCTGTTGCTCTTCCCACCACGAAACTTGCCTACATCCCCATCCTCATTGCAGACAAATCTTTCGGAGTGGGCAGGGGCAACCCTTCCACTGCAGGTGAGTGCTCGGTCTCTCACATTGTTCCAATCATTTTTTTTTTTCTTGTTTCATGTATGGACGTGCTTCTTTGATTTCTCAGGCTTGTCTTGTTGGGGAGATATGAATGGGAGCCCGATTGCCCAAAGTTGCTCCACCTTCCCTCCTGCCTCTCCCCCTCTCCCCTCCTCTCTCAGGACATCAGCATCCTCCTGCTGCACAAGCTGGTGGCGGCAGGAGTGGGCGAGCGGCCGGTGGTGTTTGTGACGCACAGCATGGGAGGGCTCATTGTCAAGCAGATGCTCGCCCTCGCGCGTGCCAGCGACCTGCCAGAGGTTCGAGCCATGGCGGACAGCACAGCCGGCATTGTGAGTGCCCAGACGGCTCCCCTCCATGCTTTGTGAATTCCTGTTCGGCCTGGTGTCTCCACCCCACAGCTATACTTCACTGTTCCGTATCTCAATGCCTCTTCGCCCCTTGCGCCTTGTCTTCTGCAGGTCTTCTATTCCGTGCCGCACTTTGGCAGCAGGATTGCGGACTACTCCTGGAGAGCTCGAGCCGTGCTGCGACCCGCTCCTTCGGTGCGTCTCCACACCTTCACTCTCTCTGTTTCCTTGTGACATCAACACAGGAGGTGTTTGCATTGCTTCTTGTTTTCCTGGTGCTGTTTCCTGTTTCTCTCTGTGCACCCTGCTCTCGTCCTAACTCCGCTTTGCCGCATGAATTTTGGCCTGCTATTGTCCTCACTCACGTGTCATAGCTTTGTTGGACCCTGCTTTCATCGCACGCTGCTCATCAACTTCTAAGATCTGCTTCATTCAGGTTATTGCAATGCTCGACTTGGTGCCATGTAGGCTGACTGTCTGCGCACGTTGTTTCATCTGTGCAAACCCGTCCCCTGTGGGGTTTTTTGAGTTTACTTCAAAGAATCACTCTTTATAACCGAGTTGCGTGCAGGCTGACTGTCTGCGCATGTCATCACCGCATGTGGAGGGGCTCAACACCATGCTGCGGCACATGCACAAGCAGGGCAGGATCCAAGTGCTCTCCTTTGCTGAGGTATGTGGGTGTGGAGAGGGCACGGTGTAGTTGGGATGAAGAGTCAGAAGCTTCCATATTGGCACACCCTAACATCAGACTGTTTGCTGAACACTGTCACAAGAAAATCAAGAAAATGCCTAAAAAATAAGAAGAAATAAGGTAGTTTAGTAGTGTGAGTAAGCAGGAGGGGTTGGCTGGAACGGGAGACATGCCTATGCGGGGAACTGCGAGCCCTTGAATGTCGTTCACTTTCTCCCTTCTCCCCCCTCCCACCCACTACACCTCTCCCCCACATTTTTTGTAATTTGTGTGTCTCCCGCTCACCCATGACCAGACAAAGGTCACGCCTCTGGTGAAGACGTATGGTGGGCTGACGCTGCGACTGGAGGTGGTTCCACTAGAGTCGGCCTACCCGGGATTCGGGGAGTTTGTGGTGAGCTGGTTGATTTGATCATTGTGGTGTGTGTGGCCTTTATTCATGATTCATGGTAGCCCTTTTGTGCTTGTCGATACAGTATGACATAACATATTTATGGCATGAGATGGGGTAGAAAATTTGTTATATTTCCATCGTGTAATCTGCAGGTGTTGGACGGGACTGATCACATCAATGCTTGTAAGCCAGTCAGCACTTCCGACCCTGCTTATGCCAATACACTCAATTTCCTTTACCAGCTTCGAGATGCTGCTCAAAAGAAGGCGGTAGATTTGAACAGGAGCAAGTAGGATGTGTTTTCCATGGTTGGATGCAATGGTAGGTAAAGTTCCATCATTTTAATGTAGATTTTGTCTGTAATGAATGCTGTGTACACGAAGACCACATTGTGACTTTGTGTCATTTGTGTGACACTATTTAAACGAGTTTGGCCTAATTGCACGAAAAGTTGTCCGATGAAATCGGACTCTCGATAAAATACCATTCGCAAGGCAATCTGCCTGCGCCCCCAAAGATCTTGAGCCATCCAAGGGCTAGCATTCTTCAAACCGAGGTCATCGACGGACGATTCCGAGCAAGCACAGCGCAGCGCGCACCGCGGTCTGAGGACCTGACCAGCCGTGTGTCACGGGACGATGGGCGCTTCGCGCGCTTCCCCTCGACCACTGACGTCCAACTGTGTGGTTCGGTGTGCGAAAGGAGTTTGCCTTCTGCGTAGTTCTTCACATGCCTTCCGAAAACGGGTACTTTCCCTATATTCCCGTTTGTGCTTGAATCTCCTTTCTAATTATGTCATTGCTTATATGGACTGGTTTGGGAAAACACTTGACAGCCAGCTAGGTATTGGGTATTGAAAAAGAGAAGGAACGCAGTGAACTACCTCGAAAAAATAACAAGCCAGAGTTCGAGTGCCGTACCTGCATCCGAGCCAAACCGCACTCGCGATATCACGGTGCAACTAACGAGCGGGAGCAAAACTCGCGCTACCCCAGTCACCTCCACAGCTGTGCTGTACCGTTGCGTGCGGGCTCGTTTGTGCCCTCTCGCTCTAACACCAAGCACGACCACAACCACCCTGGCTTCGTAGCTGCCCTGGAACTAGCCTGGTTTCAAGGGCTTGGTTTAATTTTATTCCGTCAGCAATCAAACGCCCGCCCACCCAGTCACAACTTTGCATCAGCGTTAACAGTTCAGGGCGCTCAGACTACAGCTTGTGGTCTTTAATCTGCTCAATCAACATCTAGCCAGCGTAGAAGGAAGGCTCGAACCTTACGATCTTCGAAGCCACTGAAGTCAGGAACTTAGGAACTCAGGTTAGCATTCGTAACCATGTCGGAGCGCAGCAACGTCTCGGCCTCTGGCCCCAGAGCCAATCCTCTCTACGGCGGACCAGCTAACCCCAGCGCGGGAAACCGAACCCCTTCATGGGCGCGTAAATCCGGCGCAGGCGGTGCCCGGCCGTCGTTCAGCGATGCCGCCTCTTCCCCCCCTGACTCCCCCGCGCGTTCCGCCCGCAGCAACAACGGCCCAGCGTACTACGCCCCGCAATACGAGCACCCCGGTTACACCGTCGAAACGCCCGGCGTTAACGACGCTATGCTGGGGCAGTCCCCGTTCCGCGCGCCCCCTTACTACGTTCAGACACCCGCGCACTCCGAGCGACCCGGATCCCCCATGTCTTCGGTCCCCGACTCCCCCGCGCACACCATGTCGTACGACATGCGCAGCGTGCGGTCCGGCAAGCCAGGCTCGTCGCGCGTCTACGGCGCGCCGGCTCGCGCGGCGGCCATAGCGCCGCTTTCGTCGCGGATTAACGAGGAGGTCGACGAAGAGGAGCAGCTGTACGAGCCGCCTGCGAAGGAGGCGTCTGGCGGGCGGTCGAAGCGGAGCAAGCGGTTCTGGACGATCTGCATTGTGGTGGGCATCCTGGCTCTCGTCCTCGCGGCCGTCGCCACGGGCATCGCGCTTTACTATGTGTTCCAGCCGGATGCTCCTACGTACACCTTCGATGTAAGTACCTTTTCTCCGGGCCTCATTCCGCCGCGTCCTGGATCTTGAGTCTATGGGTCACCGCCCACGTCACTTTTACATCCGCTTTAGGCGAATCTTGTTTTTAAGCATGTTCATCCTTTTCCTCTGTTATCCCCGCTCCCCCTGGCAACGGTTTCAGTATGCGACGCTCAACGAGTTTCAGATCGTCAACAAGCTCGCCGACGGAACCGGCTTGCCGACAGACCAGCTTTTCGCAAACGTTACTTTCGTCTTCTCTGCGATCAACCCGAACGGGAAGTACACGTTACAGGGCGATGGCGGTCTGCTGCAAGTCGGCTACAGCTCCATTCCCACCCTCATGCAAGGAGGGGTGAGTGTCTTATCAGTATTCTGATGTGCTGCACCTGAATTATGTCTTATCAAGATTTAGTCATTGTGATCATGCTACTGGGTGCCAGGATTCCACTCCCCATTCACTTACCACCACCTTTGTTCCTCTGCCACTGTCTGCGCCCACTCCAGTTGCCCTATTTCGCTCTCAGTTCTAAGAACTTCACCAACTTCACGACGTCAGTGGGTGTAGCGATGTACCCGCTATACGGTGTGGGTCCGGGGCTGCGTCAGGACATCATGGCCGAGTATATCAGCATGCAACTTCACGCGCAGGTGGACTCTCGTATCGAGATGGCGTGGAAGATTGTGCAAACGCGTTACACGCACGTCATGGACTGCAGTGTAGCTTTCAATCCCGTCAATCTGCAGTATCTGAATGATACCTGCGTGTTCAAGAGAAAATGAGTTGGGTGGTATTGGGAGCTAGGGAATAACTAGTAGAATGTTGCTGTTTCTGGGGATATTGGGGTGTTATTGCTGCTAAGCTCTCTGATATCTTTGTCTAGATAGCTAGATCAGAGGTCTGATGTACTTCCTGTAATGAACAAGAACTGTTGTTTTAGAGACCTGTATTTATGCACTGGCTGTTATGCAAAGCCGTTATACAATGTTCAGAGAAAGGTGGCAATATTGCATGAAAGTGAAAGACCAGTGACTTATGTGTGAATGCTAAAACCCTACTAGTCAAACAGGTTTTTTTTTTTGTCGTGCTTATGCAGTTCGGTTGCAGGTGAGTAGTTTCGAAGTTAGCTTCCTGAAGGTTGTCAACGTGGTTGTGTCGCAGGCGGCTTACAACGCGGACATACGCAAGCGAGGAAATCACCTCTGCTGATTCAAGCATTTGAATTTATTATTTTATTTTCCCGTCCCTGAGACCAGTCACCATTGTTGCCATTATGTCGGAACCGCCAGCCAAGCGCCCGAGAGGTCGTCCGAGAAAAAACCCTCTTCCCGATAGCGCGAGCCCCGCGACTGGCGCTGCTGGAACGCCCTCGAGAGTTCCGGCTGCGGCCGCTAGAGCAGCTGCCACTAGAGGAGCGGTCGCTGCCAATAGAGCAGTCGACGAGGACGATGACGCGCAGCCACGTCAGTCGAAACGAGCTGCCACGTCAGCAGGAGGCAGTGTGATTTACAGCGCGAGCAAGCCACTGTCGCAATGTGGGCGGGCCTCTCTTTGTACTTTCCGGCTTTTTTCTTTCCGGCTGCTGTTAGTACCACGGCATTGTCATAGCGAGACTCTTTTGCATCGGGCGGTGCCGCACGCTCTTTTCTCCTTTCCGCAAGTTCCGTATTTTCCTCCACTAGCCCTCAGTCCCCGCCTGCCCTTCCGCTCTCCTGTGTTTCCCGCCGTCCCCGCGTGTCTCTCACAGTGAGCCCGCGAGTGCTCGTTCTCGCTCCAGATGAGGTAAGCTGCCTAAAACAGGACGCGGGAAAAGAAAAAAATATTTTAACTGCTCATTTTAGAGTTCATTTGCTCCTCATTGTGAGGTTCGGCTTGCAAGAAAAAGAAATAAGATCAGGTAGTCTTGCTGAAAGAAACATATATTTATGAATATGTATATAAAACTATTTAATTACCTCATCACACGTTTCCCCGTTTCCCCCGCTCCCTCACCACCCTCTGTTTCTTCCCCTCGCAGGACGTGGCGACGCGCATATTCATCGAGTCGCAGGCGGGGCCGAACGTGGGCGTGTGCGTGCTGTCCGCCAGCGGCTCTATTTCCAGCGCCACGCTGCGGGACCCCTCTGGCGGCGCCAACACCACCATTCACGAAGTACAGTGCGGTGCAGAGAGGTCCCATGTTGTAGTGCATGGTGTTTGCAGGATGCTTTTTTATCTCCGTAAGATGTCCGCTACCTTCGCTGCCTCATGAGTCATGAGTGCTACGCCTGTCTCTATCTCTTCCCCCTACTCCCCCCCACCCCATCTCCTTACCTCCTCACTCTCCCCTCCCTTTTTCCCCTCTCCTCCCAGCCATGGCCGATTTAATCTGCCGACCTCCTCAGGCGCTCTCCGCTTCCTCTCTTCCTCTCTCTCAATCCTCCCTACCCCACCCCTTTTCCCCGAGCCCGCTTCCAGCTGCTGAGCATGTCGGGCTCGTTCCTTCCCTCCTCTCTTCCAGTCTCCCTCCTCTTCCCGCTCCCCTCCCACACCCCCTTCCTTTAGGGCCGCTCTGATCAGCTGACCTTCTCGGGCTGCCCTGCTCGTCCAAACGCCATTCTCGTCCCCTTCAACACTTTTGAGTCGACTCAAAAGGCCTTCTCTTTCCTTTCAACACCCCCCCCCCCCCCCCCCTCCCACAGGGCCGCTTTGAGCTGCTCAACTTGTCGGGCTCGTTTCTGCCGCACGACCCGGCGGACCCCGATGGGCGCATGGGCGGGCTGAGCGTCAGCCTCGTCAGCTCCAACGGCCGCGTTGTGGGCGGCGGTGTGGCCGGCCGCCTCGTTGCCGCCACGCCCGTGCAGGTGAAAGCTGGGGGGATAGGGTGTGGGAGGGTATGGGAGGGTACGGAATGGGGGGAAAGGGGAAGTAATGGGGGAAGCGTGACCTTCGATTTGACTTAAAAGGGCGCTTCCTTGCTGCCACGCCCATGCAGGTGAGGAGCTGGTGGGTTATGGGGTGTGCCGTGGGATGGGTTAAGTAAGGGAGGTGTGCAAGTTCTAGTCGACTCAAAAGGCTGTCTCGTTGCAGCCACACCCATTCAGGTGAGCAGCTGGTGGGATCAGGGAGTGTGCTTGTGGGGGGGAATAAGGGGTGGGGGAAGGAAGGGGCTTGGCCCTTATGCCATTGTGTGTGAGCATGTCTGTGTTTTTGTGTTGTGGTGTGGGATGGAGGGAGCTTAGGGTTCAACGTGAGGTGCATGGGTGGGGGGGTGTTGTACCAATTTCTTCCTAGTGCCGTTTCCTTTCCCCCTCTGCAGGTCATATATGCCACGTTTCTGCACGACCCCAGCAATCTTGCCACACCTGGGTCGAGGCCAGCTGCTGGGCAGTGAGGACAGCAGTAACGGAAGCAGTGCGGGCAGCAGTAAGGGCAGCAGTGAGGAGTAGAAAGCGAATGCATTGAGTGCAGTAGGATGGGCACCGGAAGCGCTGGAAGCAGGGCACCAGTCCTCTGTGCTGGGGACAGCAACAGGCACTAACGATAAGCACGATGACAGATGGTCTATGCTGCTGAGCTCAAATGAGCACATTGTGTCTAACTGGCTATTCTCTAGAAGGGTATTAGGGTAGCGAACAATGGGATTTACGGTAGAAGGTAACCGGGGGGGCATCGGGAGGGGTTGGGTCGGAGGCGATCCTTGGTTTCCCTATCTGAGTAGTGTGTTTGGTTGCGGAAGTCTTTGCATGCCATGTCTTTCAAAGCCTTGCATGCGGAGATGCAAACTAAAACTACTACCCTGTGACAGGGAACAAGATGAAAAAGGAGGATCAGGACTAGTGGTGACAATCCTGCCCCTTGAAAAACTGCTGGCTGTGGGGTTTGAACCCACGCGTGCTGAAGCACAAGAGATCTTAAGTCTCCCCCCTTGGACCACTCGGGCAAGCCAGCTGTAAAACCTAATTATTAATTTTCTTTTTGTTTTTTTTTTTTTTTAATTTCTTCGGTTTCCAATGCTTTTAATTGCATCAAGCATTGCAGATGGTCACAGCCCAGTTGGCCTCAAATATGTGAGTGATGACATTCTTGAAAGGTGATCTCAGCCTTTAACGAGGCACTGCATACTACGAGCAGCATACAGCCCAGATTTCGCCCTATTGTGAATGCTCACTCAACCTACTGGCCATCACTTATTTTCCACTCCCATCCTCCAACTGTTCTCCCCCCTTCACCCTCCATCCTCCACCCACTCCGTCTCCACAATCACCAACCTTCATACCAGAGCGACCCCTCTCTACCTTGCCCCACCGCACTCTCCTCCTCTCCCGCCACCCCCGACCCCCTCTCCTCCTCCGTCATCCTCCCCCTCTCCCCCTGCACCTCCCCCACCCTCCTCACAAGCTCCTCCGGCGCCGGCCAATCCAGCGCCGCCACCTGTTCCCACGGCACGCCGGCAAACCAAGGGTGGGCCTTGATAGCCCCAGCACCGCCAGGGCCGCACCCGAGGCGGTCTTCGGGGCGCGGGGAGAGCAGCTGGTGAATGAGAGCGGAGGCAGCGGGGGGAGGTGGTCTGGGAGGAAGAGTGCGTGCCGGGCGATGCGTGTGTACACTGTCAGCTCGCTGTCTCGCCATGAGCCAAAGGGGCCCTCGCCGTGCAGCAGAGCGAATATTAGCACCCCAAGGGACCACCTGTGTGGGGAGGGGTTGATGTGTGCTTTGAATCGACAGCAAATACATATGACTCAGGGAGGGATGAGTCACCCACAACACAGATGCAATCATTTCTGAGGCCCCCAGTGATGCTCCGAGGCACATCAGAATACCCTCATTCCTATGCTAGACCTCCATTCAGTAACCCTAACCGTCCTGAAACCTCCACTCAGCAAGCAGCCATCTTACCAGTCAGCGGGCACGCCATGGCCGCGCCCCGCAATGACTTCTGGTGCCACAAAGTCCGGCGACCCGCACATGGTGAACGAGCGCCCGTCCTCCAGACGCTTGGCAAAGCGCAGGTCCGGGAGCTTCAAAGAGAGGAGGGAAAGGGGGGAGGGAATGGGGGGTAAGAGGATGGGGGGAATTAGAGGGACAAACGACAATGTAAAGGAGCGGAAGAGTGGGCGTGTTGGAAAGAAGCAGCAAGTCTTGATAGCTTGACCACGGCAACAACACACCGCACGGTCCACGCCCCATCCCCTTTCCCGTTTTCCATCTCTCTTTTACTTCGCTCCACCCCTCTTCCCCTGACCCCACCCACCTGCAGTTGCGCACGAGAGTCGAGGAAGAGGGTGGAGGGCGACACGCCTCGAAACACCACCCCGTCCTGGTGGGCGCGCGGGCAGGGAGGGACGGGCAGGGAGGGACGGGCAGGGAGGGAGACAAGCACACACATTACACCTCGTTGAATCACAAACACAACAACACTACATACGGAACTTCCAGGTGAGCCCATCCTTCACAAGGAGATGAAAACGGCGGAGAACAGCGTGGGTGGAAACAGAACAAAGATGGGACAGCTTCTCGAAGCGTGTGCCATCCATGTATTGGAAGGTGCAAGTCAACGCAAGTCAAACCAGGTCAACTCACCCGGTGCATCAGCTCCATTGCTATGACAAGACTTGCCGCCACAAACCGGGCGGCTTCCTCCGGCAGTGGTGGGAAAACGTCAGGCCCTGCCTGCCCCCCCGCTCCCTCCCTGCCGCCCATGACTAGCGCCAGCGGCGTGCTGAGCTGGCAGTCCAGCAGCAGGCCCACAGAGGCATGGTCCGTGTACGGCGTGATGACAGGTGGCACAAACGGATTGGCTGAGAGGGTTTCGAAGAGATTGCGCTCCCGGTGGACCTGCAAGGATGTGAAAGAGCAGCAAGGAGAGGAGGGAGAGTGAGATGGACGGGGAGAGTAAGGATGGGGGAAGTGAGAGGGATGGAGGAACGAGAGGGATGAGGGAGTGGAAGGGACGGAAAAATAAGAGCGGGTGAGCTGGGTGTGTATGACGAGACACCTTTTCTATTATGCCTCAAGGACCGCCATCAGGGGAATCTGCGAGGGAGATTGTAAAAAAGATATATCAAGTGGGAAGCGAATAGCACACCTGCTAAGGTGCAAACCTGTTACAGAACTTCGGAGGGTGCAAGCAACCCACCCATCAAGCATATGGCCGCACTGAGGTGAGAGAGAGCACACCTGCTTGCCTCGCCCGTGTAGCCCCACGCGTGTCTTGCCGAAGCGCCGCATCGCAAACACCCTCCCCACGTTCTGCACTCGCAGCTGCACCACCTCGCTCCACTCGTTGCTCGCTAGCACGTCCTGCCACTCCTGTAGTGCACCAGCAAGGGGACGAGGGGGGTTCAAAGGGGGGCGAGGGGATGGACAGGGTTGAGGAGGGTCGTGCAAGCAGCATGTGCAGCTGCCCCAACTCGCTCCACTCGTTGCTCGCCAGAACACCCTGCCACTCCTGTGCTGTGAGGAGGGGAAGAGAGGGAGTGGCGAGATGCAGAGATGGTGAGTATAAGGAAGGGAGAAGGGTGTAACGATGGAGGGTGTGAGGATGGAGGGTGTGAGGATGGAGGGTGTGAGGATGGAGGGTGTGAGGATGGAGGGTGTGAGGATGGAGGGTGTGAGGATGGAGGGTGTGAGGATGGAGGGAGTGAGGATGGAGGGTGTGAGGATGGAGGGTGTGAGGATGGAGGGTGTGAGGATGGAGGGTGTGAGGATGGAGGGTGTGAGGATGGAGGGTGTGAGGATGGAGGGTGTGAGGATGGAGGGTGTGAGGATGGAGGGTGTGAGGATGGAGGGTGTGAGGATGGAGGGTGTGAGGATGGAGGGTGTGAGGATGGAGGGTGTGAGGATGGAGGGTGTGAGGATGGAGGGTGTGAGGATGGAGGGTGAGGGAGGTGGGTGAGGGGAGCAGCGACACAGAAGCACCAACTCCCACCACTCACCAGCTAGCACCACTCACCAACTAGCACTACTCACCACTTCAGCCGCCACGATCCCCTCCAAGATCTGCCGCATCTCATCCCCCTGCCTCTTTGCCGCCAGGGACTCCTGGAACCGGCACCACTCTGCATCCACCCGCACCGCATCGCTCAGAGGCCCCACAGCCGCCTCAAACTTGTCTCTGTCGATCGCCCAGCACTGCACCTGCCCCCTCGCCACCGCCTTCCTTGGCCCCTCCGTCCACCCTTTCCTCTTCCCTTCGCCCTCCTGCTGCTCCCCTGGCTGCTCATTCTTTTCTACCTCCCCGCCTTCCACACCTGCAGCTGCCTGTGCGTCTGGATTCGCAGGCCTGTTACCCTCATCATCTCCATCCAGCAGACACGCCTCATTGAAATACTGCAAACTAAATTCCGCATCACCACCACTCTTCCCCCCTTCGCCCTCGCCCTCCCCCTTCCCCTCCCTCCCCCCTCCTTCCCCTTTTCCTCCATCCCCATTCTCCCCATTTCCCCCATCCGCATCACCTGTCAGCTGCAGCCTCCCTTCCTGCACCACATAAACAGTGCCCCCTTCCATCTCCAACCCATCCCCATCGTTCAACTCTAGCGTAAGCAAGAAGAGCGCGAGGCGCTGAAGCTGGCCGAAGGAGAGGGGGGAGAGGAAGGGCAGGGAGCGCAGGAGGCGCAGCAGGCGGGGCGGAGGGCCCATCTCCGCTGAGCCCGCCACGAGCCCCAGCGTCTGCACCTTCTGGAACAGCGCCCGCTGCAGGAACCACAACACGCCGCGTGATGCCGCCCGCACAGACGCTTCCCTTCTTGTCCCGTACCTGGAGAGTGGGGAGGGGGCAGCGGGGGGGTTGGGGAAGAGAATTGAGAGGAGGGAAGGGGAGTATAAAACATTGTATTCAGACCCGGGTGCAATTTAAAACTGCTGCAGTGCTTACATAAGTGCGAGATCCCCAAAGCTGGGCATGTGCTTGTCGTTGGCAATGTAGCGATGAACCACCACTCCTAGAGGGTCCTCCTCCAGCTGAAACACTCAATAACGAGGACAAAAAAGCGAGAGATAGCTAGGAAGAGCGCAGATGCGCACTAAGGACCAGTTCATCAAATCTAGACTTCACACGAGCAGTGGAGACCAGGTGCGGGAGGGAGAGCAAGGGATGGATGGATGGAGGGAGGGAGGAAGTGAGGTGGGAGGTATGGAGTGGGGAGAGAGCCTAACCAGGCGGAGCCTACCAATCTGATCCAACACCTGGCGGGCCACCCTCACCTGGTCCGTGGCAACGAGCACGTCAAAGTCCCCGTGGTGGCAGATGAAGAACTTGTCTCCCACATCGCCCTGCGAGGCGAATAAGATGGCACGCAGCGCAGGCCAGGGAGGGAGAAAGAAGGGGAAGGTGACCACACAAAAGCAATTTGTGAGGGAAAGCAGAGGGCGAGAGCTTTGATTCCAAGGACAACGTAGAGGCACGGGAGTCCCTGCGGTGGCTAAGCCTTTTTCATCCCATGCGCACCTGGTGAATGACAACATCCCCCGGCCCCACTTCCATTTTCACCAAAACAGAGATTGGTTCGAGACACAGGGCAATCGCAATTCGTTTTTCACATCTTCGCCCCCACGCCATGCCCACCTGCTGGATAACAACGTCCCCTGGCCCCACGTCCATCTTCTGGAAGCACTGCAGCATCAAGTCCTGCTGCTCGTGCGACAGGCTGTGGAACAGAAAGTTTCCTCGCAGGGCGTGCTCCAGCTGGTGCTGCACTCGTGGCCGGGCAGGAAGGACGTGGGCGAGGGGGAGGGAGAGGGGGGGTGAGGAACACGAAGGGAAAAAAGTGAGGAGTTGATTCAATGGGAGGAACGAGTGGTTGGAATACAAGAGAGAGGGGTTGGAAGAAATGGGAGGAGTGAGGGGTTGGAATGATCGGAAACGGAATGGCGACAATACCTCCACCAGGGCAGCAGTGGCTGCGACATCAGGGGGTGGGGACCAGTCATCTTCAGCGGGAAGCCGATCAAAGTCGGTGCCCTCAATAATGCGGCGCTGGAAGGCGCCCAGATCCGCCAGCATAGAGCGCAGTGCTGTGGACGTGGGCAGCACCAGTGGTGGCGTGGGCGGTGGGAGAGGCACGCCTGTTGACGTGGCTCGTGTTGGGCCCTGCTGCACTGCCTCTAGTGTGCTGTCCTGTAGGGGCGGATGAGGGAGGAAGGGGGGGAGGGGGATGAGGGAAATGAAGATTAGAGGAAAACGGGTTAGGGGGAAGAGCAGGGTAGGCTTAAAAGGACAAAGAAGTGGGGGCGAGGGGAGTGGAGAAAGGGGGGAAGAGAGGAATGCTTGGGAAAAAGGATGGCAAGGAAAGGGGGAGGGCGGGGGAAAGGTGGCTAGGTTCGTAATGCTGTGTTTCCAATGCGTATGCGAGGGACAGGCACGTATGGCATGAAGACAGAGAGCGGGTGCACTGATGGGCATCTTGGTGTCGATGCGAACAATGATGATGGTGATGTCATGCTTTACTGTGGATGTAGATGTGCATGGGAGGCATGGGCACAAGCAGCAATAACAACAAGGGGATCGGATCACTGACGGACATCTCAGTGTCGATGTGAACAATGAAGATGGTGATGTCGTCCGTGTGGACGGGCACAGGCAGGGGATGGCATGCAATGACACAGTCAGTGTGGTGTGGATGGGCACTGACGGGCATCTCAGTGTCGATATGCACGATGATGATGGTGATGTCGTCCGTGCGCGTCTCATACTGCAGCCACAGCCGGTACGACTCCGCCACGATCTCCTCACATGCCGCAAACGGGTCGTTGTGCCGCGCCACCTGCGGGGGACAGCACGTGAGGGGTGGGGGGGGGATGGCGGAGAGGATGAGGGTGGGGGTGGGGGGGGCAGGTGGGAACGCAGTGACGTTCGAGTCGACTCAGCAGTCACCTCGACTCTCTCACAAACCAACAGGTCGTTGTGCCGGACGGTGAGGGTGAGGCGGAGGGTGAGGGTGAGGACGAGGGAAAATAGGGAAAGGTGGGAAAAGGTGGAAGAAGGTGGAGAAAGGTGGGGGAAGGTGGGGGAAGGCGGGGGGGCCAAGGCGAGCTTGTGTTTGCAGCAAGTCAGAGCCTGTATAATGTTCACAGCATGCAAGTACCTCCTGGATGCTGCAAGCGTCAGCATCTGTCCTTGGCTTAGCAAACGCAACCACTGACACATCCCGATACACCACGCCCTCACCCACTTCATGCCTCAACACCACATATCATGCTTCTTGCCCCATGTGTCATGCTCCATGCTCCATGCGCTATGCCCCACGTTCGATGCGTCATGACCCATGTTTCATTCTCCGTGCTCCATCTTCCATGCTTCATGTCTCGTGCTTCATACCCTATGCCCATGTTCCATGGTGCATGCCCCACGCCCCATGCTCCATGCCCCAAGCCCCATGCCCCATGCTCCATGCCCCACACCTCACGCGACTCACCATGTTAACGACATCTTGACTGCTCAGAAACTCGAACACGCCATCGCTCGCAATCACAAAGAACGGGTGCCGCTCCGACAGCGCCACAGTCAGCACCTCAGGCTCCGCGCACACGCCAATCCGCTCCGCCACCGAGTCCCCCAGGCTCCGCGTGAACGCTGTCCCCGGATACATGCCATTCGCCACCCACAGCCGCGGGGGGTCCCCGTCATCGTCGTCCTCCCCCCCCCAGCACTGCACGTCCGGGTCTTTTAGCCCTTCCAGCTGGTCTAGGGTTAGCACACGCGCGCCACATGCGCGCACGCGCGCGCACTCGTCCGCTCTGAACGGGGTTTGGTCGCTTGAGAGGTCCACTGCGCGCAGAGTAGCGCCCCCCGCTGAGTACCCCTGCTTCTTCTCCTTCCCTTTCCCCGCTTCTCCACCTCCCCCTGCTGTGCCCTCTTCCCCTTCTGCTACCGCAGCCCCATCCTCCCCGCTTTTTCTCGTTCCTTCTGCTGCGCCTCCCCCCTCTCCCCCAACCCGCCCTTCCCCTCCCCCGCCTCCCTCACCGCCCTCCCCGTCCCGTCTACCCGCGGCCTCGTCCATGTGCCATTCCGCCAGCACCGCGCGCGAGTCGCCCACGTTAGCGGCGTACAGCATGCGATCGCGCAGCAGCACTGCAATCCCGGTGCTGCCGCTCATTGTGTCGTCGACAGGCGATCGGTGCAGCTCCATGTTGGTCGTCACGAACGCGTCCCTGAACGCCCGCGGAACGTCCGCGTCCAACGCAGGGTGATTCAGAAGGTTCCGCGCAAGCACGTCCCGGGAAAACTGCGAGCACGGCGTGCCTTGCTCCCCGTGCCCGTCGAACACGCCGAAGAGGTGGTCCGAGGGGAGCCCTCCGAATTGGGGAACCACACAGAAGCTGTCCTGATTCGCCTTTCCGGGGGCTTCTGGATAATACCCTCGCTGCGTCAAGTAGGAGAAGCGCAGCCAGAAACCGGCTCCTGGAACCTCGAGCACCATTGCGCCGGATTGGGGCGGTGGGGGTTGGATGACAGGCGGAAGGGGCTGACGTGGCAGCTTCTCTTTGGCTGCAACCGCAGCCGCGCTGGCGTCAGCATCAGCTTCGCTGGTGGCCTGCTGCGTATGATTCGTCTGAGCGGGAGTGGCACCGGGGACATTGCTCAATGTCTCGGCTTGAGAATCTTTCTTAGCTAAAGACTCTGCTTCTTGCCTGTCTACACCAATCTCTGGCTTTGATGCTGGTACACTACCAACACTCGTGCTAATCGACTGACTTGGTTCAGAGCCTGTGGGTAATTTCCCCTGAAAATCAGCGCCAGGTGGTTGTTGCTGCTGGGACGTTTGCTTCTCTTGCTTTCGCCGGCCATGTCCCTTCCGCTTATCAGATGCCGCGTCAGCATCATGATGATCAGCCGTCTCATTAGAGAGATCGTCAAGGTCTTTAAGCGTGGCCTTGGAGCTTACGCACCCCATGGCGATTAGATTGAGTCGCGGAGCACTCGCGCTACTAACGCCTCGAACGAACTGCGGCGCTGCCCTAGAGACGTGCTGATGGACTAATGATGCAGTATTATATCGCGACGAGCTGACCTAAGTCGTCAGATTGTTCTAATGCGACGAGCTGCGTCGAGATGACCTAAAATGCTGCTAGTGTGTCGAGCTGACCTAGATTGTCAAGTTGCTGTAATGAATCAAGACGACCTGAGTCCCGGGTTGCTCTAATGGGTCGATAAGCGCTGGTATGGACAATTCTATGGAACCACACAGGCCATGGGTACGAGTTAATGAAAGAAATTAGCAGTCCCTTATCATGTCAGGTCAGCACTGCGTTTCATCAATATCGCGACAGGCAACTTAGGCTTGCAAAGACGGAATGACCGAATGCACTGGTGCAACATTAGGGCTCTTGAACATAAACAGCTATCGAAAATCCCGTCAGGCAGAAACGCCGACAGGCACCATCAGTGGGAAGAGAATAGCGACTGCATGTAAGAGAAATCAGAACGTCGGACATGACTGTTCCATACGAAGCGTCTAGCAATTTCTCGCAGCACGAGCGCTCGCCGTAATGCTACATCGCAGCCACCGCAACCATGACCCCATGATGCGCTGCTAACTATCACCCACAATTTCTCTCAGCCCCCATTTCAATCAGGAGAAACCTAATCAAACACGCCTTAGTCCAGAAGATTTAGTGCATCGAAGTGCTATCGTCCTGGGCGCCAGGGATAATGATCAGCAACCCATAAGCGACCTAAGTCCTAGTCTACTATTCCTCCGACTAGCTCGTCAACCAAACAAAGACTACACCCATGCCATTCTCGTAACGCACGCACTGACGGGATGAAACCGTGGACGCACGGAAGGAGCAGCAGCAGACACTGGAGGTGCGTCAAGTTGCTGACTGGACGCAAATCCCAAGGTGGAAGGGGTGGGTGGGGTTTGATTTGCCTGCCTGCGCTGCTTCCCGCCAAAGCCACTGTAGATTGGCAGCAGTTGCTAGTGACGGTGTACGACCAGCTGAAGGCGAAGGGCCTCAGGTGGACGGCAAAATTGCGTGTAGCCATTCTCTACTGATATAACAGATGACATCTCTGAGAACTGAATAAATCTGAATTGAGGAAAATCAGCCTTTAATAAATAGGGACTAAAATTCTAACAATTCTTTCGAGTTTGCCAACAGAAAACCTAGAGTGGAATGATCAAATTTTCGGGCGAACAAGAAGCAATTTCGTGGCTCTCCGTTTAATATACAATAGCCGTTTTCGGTCAACAGCAAAAACAATGAGAAAGTTGGGCAGCAGGAGAGCTTTCAGAATAAGAAACACTGGGGAGGAGCTCGCGTGAAATATATGCGAAGACAATGACATAGTTTTGGTAATCCATTGGCAAGCAATAGAAACCTGTAGCAATGTGCAAATAATACTCACCAGATGAGGCGAGGGGCCACTGGGACTTGTAATCTGCAACATACATATAAAGAATGAAAAACAGTACCGGAAGAATAAAATTAAATCAAGCATGTGTTGGACTTGGTGGTAAAAGAGGGCACGATGAAAGTATGGTTTTGGCCAAAGTATGAGAGAGCATGAAGGTTGTAGAGCGAGGGGCGTGCATCGAAGGAAACAGAGTTGTGTGGATAGACTTACATGTGAGTAGTTGCTTGAAAAGTCTTGCCAGAAAGACCGGAATGTGATGAACTGTTTAGCAGACTGCAAGGCGGGAGTGGGAGAGAGAGAGAGAGAGAGAGAGAGAGAGAGAGAGAGAGAGAGAGAGAGAGAGAGAGAGAGAGAGAGAGAGAGAGAGAGAGAGAGAGAGAGAGAGAGAGAGAGAGGAGAGAGAGAGAGAGAGAGAGAGAGAGAGAGAGAGAGAGAGTAGAGAGAGAGAGAGAGGAAAGGGAAGCAAGCAATTGTAATAGTCTTGTAAAGTGAAATGATGCACCAACCTTGTTCTCAATACAGTTTTTTCTCGTAGAACAGACACCCCCAAACACACAGAACCACCACCTTCTGAGCCGTACCTTGATCATTCGGATCACATCCTGCGTGATGTTGCTCCCATGGTAGAACCTCGGGTGCCATTCGTTTGCACTCCAGTCAGCAAAGGTTGTCGGGTAGCGGGATATGCCTTTAGGGTCTTGCATCTGGATTGGAGCCAAAACCCGGCAGGATCAGAACGTCACAAATATAAGCGAGGGAAAATCGAGAGAAAGGAATACCTTCTTATGCTACTTGCGCTTGTGGATTTTATAAACACGTGGAGTATTTTTCTGGCTTTACCGTGCCTCAATAGAACCACTCACATCCAGCATGGTTTGAATGTAGTGCTCGTCTGCGCAGCACACTTTCCCCCATTGAAACCGAAACTGCAAGCAGGCGAGTGGAAGCAGCATAGGGGCAGGGATGATGAGGACAGCAGAATGGGAAGTTGACACCAGACAGCAGGACATATCAATTGCATGACATTCTTTCCGCTGTGCTCCCGGCTCCCTAGTCCCCACCGTCACCAACATTCCCCTTGGTGAATCCAGTCGCGAGTTTCCTTCTCCCAAGGCCTCATTCCCATAGCCTTACCCGCAGATTCAATCACGCAAGTCACACAGCACAGCACCCACCCACCTCTCCTCACTCCCTCATTTTCAGCATCACTGCGAGCTCCTGTTGTGCACGTGGCACAGCACGTACCCATCTCTCGTCACTCCCTCATTCTCCCCCCTCACTTCACAGCTCATGTTGTGCATGTGGCAGGGCACAGCACCAACCCATCTTCCTTCACTCCCTCACTCCCTCGCACCCAGCCTCACCGCACAGCTCCTGTTGTGCACGACGTAGTGCTCAGTGTCCCGCACTACCACCTCCGCGTGGCGGCGCTGCAGCACGAACCACTGGTTGCCCTTGCGGTAGTCCCCCGGCCCCACCAGCGGCTTGAAGATGTGCGGAATGTAGCGCCGGAAGGTCGCGTTGTACGGGTCGAGGTAGCTGCAGGGAGGGGGTAAGGGAAGGGAGTGTTGAAGCAGGACACGCTTAGGGATCGGGGTAGCTGCAGGGAGGGGAATGTCGATGCTGCATGACAACTGATAGCCAAGAATATGTCTTGGATGTAACACCGCGATGCGATGTAGCGCTGATAACGTGGAATGTAGCGCAGTGTGCGCTGGGATTGCTTAAATCCGCTCCGTTTGTAAAGTGCGGAATAATGAGTGATATACAGGGTGGCATAACCAGCCACTACGAAGCTGACAGGTGTGACTCACGCATCGACGAAGCTGACGGAGGTGGAGGCGACGTATCGATGAACGAAGTCAAACGGCCACAACGGAATGCAACTGCGCACAGGGAGGCGAGGGACGGGGAGAATTGGGATATGGGAGGAGGCTGGGACGCGGGATGAGGGAAAAGGAGGCTTAGGTGGAAGTTTTACCAAGGTATCCGGAAATTAAGGCGAGCTGAAGCAATTGTTCTGAAAGCTTCGCTGTTGCTTCGAGTTCTTGCTCTGCGTGCAACGTTTCTGCGAACTCGCGCGAGCACGTGCGACAATCCTGCGATTACCTTTCGGAGAGCAGCGCGAAGTGCTGGTTGTCGGGGTCCTCCAGTGCCGCTGCCAGCAGCCGCCGCTCCGCGTCCACCATGCTGATTCCCCCCCATCGCACCTGACGAAGGAAAAAACAAAATCAAGATTATCAAATTAATAATAAAAAATGGTACAATCTGTCGATGCTATTCATGCTGGTAGCGGCACGACGATGGACCCGCAGTAACAGCCAATTCTCTGTATAGCACACACGACGCGTCCAGCTATGCTATATATGGTGTCTATCCAGAGAGTAACTCAGAGAGGTCTACGCATTCCCATCTGTGCTCACCTCACCCCCCGGGATCAGACTGTTTCTGAAAATGGCCGGCGAGTCAGCAGGGAAGGCGAAAGAGGCGTTGGATGCATGCACGTAGACGGAGTACCGGCCCTCGTGCCCTGCGAAGAATCTCTCCCACAGCGGAGCGAATGGGAGTGGTCCACGTGTCAGGAAGAGAAACGCTACCTTCCCATGTTGACGGTTTTGGCGAATGACATTTACATGCGACGATTTTCCGTTCGCTATATGTGAATAGCTGCCTGAATTTGCTTTAGAAGCGGATTTTACTAAAACATGTGTGAATATGGAGAAATCGACCCAAAAGAGCGGAGATAGTACGCCGAATATGACTATTATCGAAGCAAGAACTCGCAGGAACGTGTTCGCGGAGAGCGGTTTTAACGAGTAGGACTCATTGAGCGATCTGAAGGAAGAGGAGCGGCGTAGCAGCAGTGGCGTCGTGTGATCTACACTTTCGTTGAATGCCCGACCGTGATACAGCATCGTGTTCGCTGGTGAAACTCGAATGGCTCGTCGCTACGTAGTTTAGGTAACGAAACTAGGCGGAATGCCTCGAAACTAACCAAACAATTTTGTGGCGGTCTCGTGAGGAGCAAGGAGACGCAAGGACCAAGCAAGAAAAAGTGGCAGATGGCAACGCAACGGTCTCGCTGGCGAGCGAACAACAAGCAAGCGAGAAAGGCCCACGAGCGCGTTGTCTAGGGTGTGATTGATTCTAGAAGAGACTCCAAAAACCAATGACAGGATTGGAAAATGGATGGAAATTGGAATGGATAGGTGGAGCGAGGTGGACGGGGGAGACACATGAGCGCTAAATGGACGCATGGTGGACTTTCACCCAAGCCCAGCCCCAAACCGACAGCGTTTTGGGAACCTGACATCTGAACTGAATTGACGACGGGACCAGGCTACGGAGCCGAAACACACGACCAAAGGCTGCTTCGTTTGGTAGCCCAGACGTGGTTGGGATTCCAGACCCAGGGTGCGACATTGAAATGGTTTTGATCGCAGGAAACCTGAACGAATGGTGCCGATTGCGTTTGACGACGATAGAGGTCGTGCAGCGCCACGGAGGCCCTGACGACCGGAGGGAAACGTGGATCAAAACCAAAGGCGAAACGGGTAACCACATACTATTCTTCTCTGTTGCCAGCCTTCGAAGCGCAGTATTTGGGGACAGGGCAGTAGGCCAGAGCACGAGGGAGAACCCGCAATTCCGCGCGTCGTCAAAATGCATTCGCGGAGGTGATACGAGTGCATGAGGGATCTGCTCTGCCTGTCGGGATGAGCGACCACTAGCGCCGCCATTTACGAGGCGGTTCGCCATGCGAGCCAAAATGGCTGGAATTCGATACTGATGTTTTCAGTATAAGCAAACTCCAGCTACAGTTGTCTGGGTTGAATCCAGCTGGTGTTCACCTGTCTGCTAAAGAGATTCCAAATGCCATGACAATTTGAGCACCTTTTGGTGCACACTTATTTCTCTGCTTACTCAACTTCAAAACATAAGAAACCCTAGCAACTCGATACAAGCATGACATATAACTAGTTTCTAGAATCCAAGGAGCTGCTGCGAGTTCTTCAGCAGGAACGGCAATGAGGACACGTGGAATTTCCTGGCGAACAGGAAGCAGTTTCGCACAGTGCCCTCTACGACACAGAATCCATTCTCAACCGTCTGCAGAGCAGGCCAAGAAGAGAGACACACAAGACCAAGGCAGACATAGTATGTGCATGGGCATTTGAGATGGAGGCAGGCGAGGCAAAGCAAGTACAATGGCACGTGAGATCAAGGTAGGCAAAGCAGGTGCAAGGGTACATGGGATGAAAGCATACAGACCACGAGCATTGACAGTAGACATGCAATGAAATTATTATAGGCAACAGCGACCACAAACCAGCCAGAAATGTAAGGGAGTTTTGAGAGAGAACTTACTGGAGCAGGTTGAGGTTTCTTAGGGTTTTCAATCTGCCGAGAGAAAAGGCAGGTACAAGAAGAGCATGGCACGACAGTATAGGATGCATAAGGGTATGGGCAGAAGGAACGACCAGGAGGGCATTGGCACATTAAAACATGGATGTGAATCTTACAAGGGGAATTTACGTGGGATCAGATAGAACGGCAGCAACTTACATAGGAATATCTATTTCTGAACTTCTTCCAGTAGTAGCGGTACTGGAGGTAGTGCTTTGTGGACTGTTCACCAGACAACAAGCATTGGTGACAGGAGAGACAGAGGGGAGTGAGAGGATGAACAGGGAAAGGTGGAGGAGGAAGGGGCAAAAGGGTGAATGAAGGGGACAAAAAGAAGAAGAGTGGGGGACGAAGGTGGGAGGGGAGGAGAGGACGGGAAAGAGATGAAGAGGGGATAGGGAAGCAATGGGGAAAAAATTGGGTGGAGGAGGGAGGAGATAGATGGGGCAGGAACAAAGACGTAGACAGAGGAGTCACACAAAGGTAGGCAAGGAGCAAGAGCGAAAGCAGGGATGTCAAGCGGCCCAGGCAGCCATGGGAGGCTGGGAAATGGCACGGGAGGCTTGGAAATGGCACGGGAGGCATGGAGGAGCACCACGGGGAGACAGCAGAACTGGGAGAGAGAATGGGGAGTGCCACTTTGAAAAGAGGTGAGCTCGAGCCCGTGGCTGTTCCTCTCTTGTAGGAAGTAAAAGGTCTGTGCATCGCACCTTGATGGTTTTGAAGAGCGATTCAGTCATGTTATACGAGTAGTATGTCTCGGGGTGGAACCGCCACTGGCTCATGGCTTAAGTGCCGCTCACACTAGAGAAGAATATGAGGCAGTCATTGTGGAAGGCAAGAGGCTGAGCATCGCACCTTGATGGTCTTGAAGAGCGATTCAGTCATGTTGTACGAGTAGTATGTCTCGGGGTGGAACCGCCACTGGCTCCAGTCCGCCAGGGTCACGGGGAAGCGCGATATTCCCGCTGGGTCCTTCAGCTGCGAGGGGAGGCGAGGAAAGAAGAGTAGAGGAGAGGAGGAGCGAGTGAGCGACCTGTGTGTTCTGTGGTGAGAGGCGAGTTCTATGGAGGCGAGTATAGGACTTGCCTCAATTGAGTGTGAGCTTGCATGGTGGAAAAGGAATGGGTGAGGGAGCAAAAATATGGAGGCACAGGTTGCACAAGGAGGAACGAGCGACTGAAGGGAGAGAGGGGGAGAGGGGGAATAGGATATGTGGAAAGCGGCAGAGCAGAGAGACATACAGCGAGGAGGATTTGAAGGTAGTGCTCGTCGGAGCAGCAGTACTTGGAGTGCTGCGCCCTCCACTGCCAGGGGCAGAGGCAAGGATGGTGGGGAGGACATGGGGGATGGCGGAAGAGACAGGTGAGGGGGATACGCGAATCAGAGCGCCAGTGGTTGAAGTATTGTGCGACACGACTGACATGACGAGTGTGTGAGAGATTGGAAGGGAGGAAGGGGTAGCGGGAGAGACGCTAGTAAGGGAGGATGCATGCGGATGGCAAGACTGGCAGCGCCTTCCCTCCCTATCAGCCGAACTCCCTCCCCTCCCTTTCCTACCCCACCTGGCAGGACTTGGAGTGCAGTGCACAGGTAGTGCTGCCAGTCCTGCAGCTCAGCGTGAGAATGGTACGCGGGGTCGCATTTTTTGTGCCAACCAAGCACCCACCACTTTCTTGTTGTACCTGGCATGACTTTTGAGTCGTCTCAAAACCCTTCGCCACTGCTGTACCTGGCAGGACTTGGAGTGCACGAGACAGTGCTCCGTGTCCTGCACGACGAGCTCCGCGTGGGAATGCTACAAGGGGGCGCATTCCCCCTCACTACCAGCCGACTACCCACCCCACCCCTCCCCTTCCCCGTCATACCTGACAGGACTTGGAGTGCACGAGGTAGTGCTCCGTGTCCTGCACGACGAGCTCGGCGTGCCTGCGTTGCATGACGAACCACTGGCTGCCCTTGAGGAAGTCCTTGCGCCGGATGGCCGGCATGTGGATGTCCGGCAGGTACCGCCCAAACGCCTCGTCGAATGGGTCCGTGTGCCTGCAGGGGGAGCGGAGAAGTGGGGGAGTGGGGGACGGGGGAGGAGGGGGAAAGATTGTGGGGCGGAATTGGGATTGGGGGTGGAGGTGATGGGCTGATGGCCGGCATGTGGATGTCCGGCAGGTACTGCCCAAACGCCTCGTCGAATGGGTCCGTGTGCCTGCAGGGGGAGCGGGGAAGGGTGGGGGAAGAGGAGTATTGTCGACTTTGATGGGCTGGTGGCGCAATGTGCATTTTCGACAGACACCGCCCAGACTCCTCGTCCGCGTGTCCGGGGGAGGACGGGGAGGAAGCGGGGCGGGACCGCGTGGCGGGGAAGGCGCGGGTGAGGCATAGGTACGAAGTCGTTTCGTTACGTTCATCAGGCGTGCGAAATTCTCATATTACATCCCTCTCTCGCTTTGCCATTGGCCGTGTTGCAACGGGTGGGAGAAGATGGACGTTTCGGGCGGGGCCGCGGGATGAGGGAGGGGAAGGTTGGGGATCGTGGGGAAAGGAAGAGGTGTGCTTGAGGATTCGGATGAAACATGTTACAATACACTTACGCCTCAACGAAGCTGATGTGTGTGCTGGAGATGTAATCGTGGATGTAGTCGAACGACCACAGCGGAATGCACCTGCCATCGCCGTGAAACTCGCACCAGACAGTGAACCGCGGGGCAGCAATGTCAAGGAATGGGGGAGAGGAGATTAAAAAACGACGTTCTGAAACGAGAAAGTAGGAAGAAGAAATGCAATATGAAGAACGATAAGGCCAGAGAGCATTGCAACATTTTTTTTTACAATTGCGTTCTGGGTTACCACCATCAACGAACTCACGATTCCGAGACGAGGACGAAGTACTCGTTTCGCTTGTCCGTGACGGCGTAGGCCAACAGGCGTCGCTCGGCAGCCACGACGGACATTCGACCCCACTCCACCTGCACCAACACACGCCGTTAAGGTCCTTCATGCGGAACTCGGCACTGAAAATAGCGAACTCACAAAACCCGGAGATATAAATTTAACGAAACTAGATACTAAACTTAAAAAAACCTGGAGAAAGCCACCCGCATCTAGGAACAACGGAATTGTCGGAAAAAAAAACTACCCGCGTCGCAGGATAGAAGAGAGTCGCGGAGCGCACCTTGCCGCCTGGTATTTGCCGGTCAACAAAGACTGGCGAGAAGTTGGAAGGGAATGTGAAGTTGGGCTGCGAGGCGTGCACGTACACGGCGTAGCGACCCTCGTGACCCTACAGGAACGAGAGGGAGAGAAAGAGGGAGATCGAGAACGCAGAGAAGGACAGAGACGGATAGAATATTGTTAGGGAGATGCTTGATGTTGGGGAGGATGCGCACAGGAGACCACAGGTGAACCTGAAACTCCAACCCTAATGGATGCAGACACCTGAATATCATATAGCGAACCCAGTGCAGAGCATTCGTACATGAAAAAACTTCTCCCACAGAGGAGCCAAGGGCAGCGGTCCACGCGTCAGGAACATGAATGCGATTCGCCCCCCCGCATCGGCTGGCTCCGCGGGAGCGCCATAGCGAAGCAGGGATGTCAATAGCGGGGATAGTGTTGCTGATAGGAGGAGGAAGAAGAGGGATGAGACGAGAAATGACAGCACGAAGACCAGTGCCAAGGAGCAAAGCACGCGGCATATCCTCTCTGGCAGATAACCTTTCAAGGGCTTCTTATCGACCAGCCTCCCTCCTTCGGAAATCATGGTTGTCTATTCAATATATACTGGCTACTATAAACGAATTGCTCAAGGCGCTACTTGAAAGGCTCTAAGAACGATCTGGACGAACCGAGATAAAGGGCGACCCTCGCCGTAGATCTCCTGAACGAGTGCAATCTACGCGTCATATTTCTCATTCTGGTGTTTCCGCTGCTAGCATCGTGAGATTAAAGGAACGAAGCGCGCGATCATGCGGTGACGGCCGCGTCTGGTTTAGAAGGAACCGGGAGGAAACGTCGGGTGCACTGCTATCAACACCTACTCTGTTCCACACTCATTACTTCCGCTACGACGTGAAAAATTCGAGCTCCAGTCACGAACACGTCACAGACCACAAGCTAGGGACAAAATCTGCCGAAACACTGTCAAAATTAACAACCGAAGTGGACCTGCTCTATCGCCTTCGCCCCACTGATGGCATTGACGTTCAAGATAGCGATGGCTGCTGGCAATTGGTGCGAGAGGAGAGGCCAGGCGGGATGAAGATGAGGAGGTGATGGGTGAGGGAAAACCAAGGGGACAAGAGAGAATCTACCGTGATGGAATCTCGAGGGTCTACCTCAGGATGATGTTTTGTCTACATCAGGTATGGGAGTGCTGGGTAAGGAAGGATCAGGTTCGGAATGAACCTGACCATAGCAGCCTATCATGTCAGTGACCAATGAATTCGCGGTGTCCCGCCACCGAATGCCGTGATTGAGCAATTCAGTAGTCAAAATAGCTCGGGCGCTTCAGGCTCGGCGCGAGTTTCGGGTTCTGACGGCTCGCAAGAGGAGTTTCGGTTCGGGCCAAACCACTTTGCAACTTTGTCCCCAACGAGGTGTGCCAGCCACGGCGAATTTGGCGAGCCTGCTTCTGAAGGAGAACCGTAACTTGTAAAGCAGTCAAGCAGGCGAACCGCCTTGAAAGTACGGCAACTCTCCGGAGTACTCATCAGTAGAGCCTTCAATATCTGTATGGTACGACTGAGTTTATGCGCTCGAAGTAGTCATCCATGCACATAAAAGCGATAACACACGCTCCCCCAATGCATCACTTTTGATTCTGGGAACTCCCTTCCACCATGATGTTCCAAAATGAGAAATCATGTGACCTTTTCATTCACGATGGAACCATCCAATGTCAAGAAATAGGTGCGCATTACAGCACGACGTGCACCTTATGATATGAAGATCGCGTTCCTCGTAAGCTGTGCAACGCCTCGCGTGAATTTAAGTCGTAGGTCATTGGTTGATTCGACACGGTCAATCCGGTGTACTACCAGCAAGGTAACCTCACGGAGCGACAGATTGTCGCCTGGGTGGTTTGGCGCAGCTAACTTCTATCTTCGGCAGAAAATCAATCGGTTCCGCGAGGTTACTCCTGCGAGCAGAGAGCCAGACGGACAGAGAGGTCGCGATTGGCGAGTCGGACGACACAAACAGACGCCATTGCAAACATACAGTCGGACGGAGAGAGAGAATTGAGCAGACGGCCGGCCGGACGGTTAGACGAACATACGGACGAGCGGACGGACGGGCAGCAAGTGCGAGACGCGCGGTGAAGTAGGGAGCGTGGGGCGGCATGGAGCCGGATGGGAGCATCGAGTCGGCGTCCGTGATCCGCGTGGTGGTGCTGCAGGTGGGCGAGATCACCGCGTCCGCCTTCCGCACCTATTCCAGCCTCATCATGAAACACAGGTGCGCACCCACTCCAGCCTCATCATGAAACACAGGTGCGCTTACGCGTTCCTCAGCCTTGGGAATATCATTAGGGGCATGGGAAAGTGGCAATGCCCCAACCATGGACCTCGTCCCCTGCTTGCACTCTAGCACTCCCCGCCCACCCGTTCCTCTCTGCCGTCCCTCTCGTCCTCCGCCCATCAGAGTGATGCCGCTGCAGGGCGTGTTCGGTTACTACAAGGAGCACCAGAAGAGCCCCTTCTCGCACCAGGTGCGCCCCTGTCTCGGATTGACACGCATTTTCGCATCAATACTCTATGCCTCGCGTTGCTTCCCCTCCTGCCACATACTCGCTTCAATGAGCCTTTTCTTTCCTTCGCTCCCAATACATTGCTGCAATCGCCCTCCATTCTTCCAACTCCTTCCACCCCTCGCGCTCGTGCCTTTCATCCCGCCACTGCTCTGCTCTGCGCGCGTGCAGCCGTGGACGACGGGGTCGCTGCGCTTCAACTTCATTCTGGGCGGCAGCAGCCGCAGCCCCTGGCAGGAATTCGTGGCGCAGCGCAAGGTGCGAGGGGAGGAATGAGGGTTCTTGAGGCTCAGAGGAACGTGGGATGGGGGCAATGGCAGTATTTTGGGGTAGAGGAACGTTAGGTGGTGAAAAGTTGGTACTTTTGGCACTGAGGATGGCACAGGGTGGGGTAGCATGAGGGTCAACGGACCATACACTTCCCCTCCCTCCCCTCTCCCACCCACTCTCCCTTCTCCCCGCCTCCCTCCTCTCTCCCGTTCTCCCCTCTCCCCCCCTTCCTCCTCTCTCCCCCTCCCAGATACACGGGGTGATAGGCGTGTGTCACTGCCCGCGCATGCCAGACACAGCAGCGGCATACGAGGAGTTTGTGCTGGCATGCAAGGCGTACCCCCTCGCGCAGGTCAAGCGCTGCATTGCATTCGACCCCAACACAGAGCAGGTGTGCTGTGAGGCGTGCAGGTGCAGGTGTGGCTGTTGTGGCTGTGAGGCTCGCCAGGGACGACCTGGTAATCTCCCCCTTGTACAACATTATGTTAATCCATACTCTCCCCTCTTCCCCCGCTTCCAGCTAACAAGGAAGGATGATGTGCACCAGCACAACCTGTTCGTCCTCCCCTCACTGCTCGCATATGTTCCCGCCCCTTTCCCCCTCTCCAGCTGGCAAAGGAGGACCCGCAGCGGCACAACCTGGTGATTCTGTCGGGGGCGGATCAGCAGCGGCTGCTGTCGGTTGTTCCCTCCTCATCCCTCATATCTATTTCCCCCCGCTTCCTCCGCCCGCCAGCTGGCAGAGGAGGATCCGCAGCGGCGCAACCTGGTGATCCTATCGGGCGCGGATCAGCAGCGGCTGGAGGCGCTGCTGGTGTCGGTGATGCACGATTTTGCCGCCTGTGTGCTCATGGCGCTCGAGAGCTGGGTGCTGCATGTTGATCCGATCGCTGCTATCTTCTTGTCACCCCTTGACAACCCCAATGTCACACCCAATGAGGACGTGAGTGGGCTTGATGAGTCGTGGTAGAGTGTGGACTTTGCCACATGTGTGCTCATGGCTCTTGAGAGCTGGGTTTTGCACGTCACTCCCAATGAGGATGTGAGTGGGCTTCAAGAGAGTGTGCAATGAGAGGGTGCGAGTGTGCTTGAGCAGTGGCAGAGTGTGACTTTGCAGCGTGTGTGCTCATGGCACTCGAGAGCGGGGTGCTACACGTTGATCCAATTGTGGCTATCCTCCTGTTGCCTCTCAACAACCCGAATGTTACACCTAATGAGTTTGTGAGTGCTCTTGAGGTCTTAGCAATGAGGGTGAGAGTGGGCCGGAGGCTCTGATGGTGTCGGTGATGCACGGCGCTGTTAGGCTGTTACGCTGTTACGTTCTTAGGTTGTTACGCTGTTACGCTGTTAGGCTGTTACGCTGTTAGGCTGTTACGCTGTTAGGCTGTTACACTGTTAGGCTGTTACGCTGGTACGCTGTTAGGCTGTTACGCTGTTAGGCTGTTACGCTGTTAGGCTGTTACGCTGTTAGGTTGTTACGCTGTTAGGCTGTTACGCTGTTAGGCTATTACGTTGTTAGGCTGTTACGTTGTTAGAGTGTTACGCTGTTTGGTTTTTGCACTGTTAGGCTGTTAGGCTGTTAGGCTGTTACGCTGTTAGGCTGTTACGCTGTTAGGCTGTTACGCTGTTAGGCTGTTAGGCTGTTAGGCTGTTAGGCTGTTACGTTGTTAGGCTGTTAGGCTGTTAGGCTGTTACGTTGTTAGGCTGTTACGCTGTTAAGCTGTTACGCTGTTCGCTGTTAGGCTGTTACGCTATTAGGCTGTTACGCTGTTAGGCTGTTACGCTATTAGGCTGTTACGCTGTTATGCTATTAGGCTGTTACGTTGTTAGGCTGTTACGCTGTTAGGCTGTTACGCTGTTAGGCTGTTACGCTGTTAGGCTGTTACGCTCTTAGGCTGTTACGCTATTAGGCTATTACGCTGTTAGGCTGCTACGCTGTTAGGCTGTTACGCTGTTAGGCTGTTACGCTGTTAGGTTGTTACGCTGTTAGGCTGTTACGCTGTTAGGCTGTTACGCTGTTAGGCTGTTACGCTGTTAGGCTGTTACGCTGTTTGGTTTTTGCACTGTTAGGCTGTTAGGCTGTTACGCTGTTAGGCTGTTAGGCTGTTACGTTGTTAGGCTGTTAGGCTGTTAGGCTGTTACGTTGTTAGGCTGTTACGCTGTTAAGCTGTTACGCTGTTCGCTGTTAGGCTGTTATGCTATTAGGCTGTTACGCTGTTAGGCTGTTACGCTATTAGGCTGTTACGCTGTTATGCTATTAGGCTGTTACGTTGTTAGGCTGTTACGCTGTTAGGCTGTTACGCTGTTAGGCTGTTATGCTCTTAGGCTGTTACGCTCTTAGGCTGTTACGCTATTAGGCTATTACGCTGTTAGGCTGCTACGCTGTTAGGCTGTTACGCTGTTAGGCTGTTACGCTGTTAGGCTATTACGTTGTTAGGCTGTTACGTTGTTAGAGTGTTACCCTATTAGGCTGTTTCGCTGTTAGGCTGCTACGCTGTTAGGCTGTTTCGTTGTTACGCTGTTACGCTGTTAGGCTGTTACACTATTCGGCTGTTATGCTATTAGGCTGTTACGTTGTTAGGCTGTTATGCTGTTAGGCTGTTACGTTGTTAGGTTGTTACGTTGTTAGGCTGTTGCGCTGTTAAGCTGTTACGTTGTCACGCTGTTCGCTGTTAGGCTGTTACGCTGTTAGGCTGTTACGCTGTTAGGCTGTTACGCTGTTAGACTGTTACGTTGTTAGGCTGTTTCGCTGTTAGGCTGTTACGCTGTTAGGCTGTTTCGTTGTTACGCTGTTACGCTGTTAGGCTGTTACTGTGTTAGGCTGTTACGCTGTTAGGCTGTTACGCTGTTTGGCTGTTAGGCTGTTACGCTGTTTCACTGTTAGGCTGTTACGCTGTTTGGCTGTTATGCTGAGCGGGCGGTGCAGCGCATGAGCGGGCGGTGCAGCGTATGAGCGGGCGGTGCAGCGTATGAGCGGGCGGTGCAGCGTATGAGCGGGCGGTGCAGCGTATGAGCGGGCGGTGCATCGTATGAGCGGGCGGTGCAGCGTATGAGCGGGCGGTGCAGCGTATGAGCGGGCGGTGCAGCGTATGAGCGGGCGGTGCAGCGTATGAGCGGGCGGTGCAGTGTATGAGCGGGCGGTGCAGTGTATGAGCGGGCGGTGCAGTGTATGAGCGGGCGGTGCAGCGTCAGCTCATACAAAAGGCAATCGGCAATCACTGCCTGCTGGCGGGCTCCCCTGTGGATGCTCGCAGCCACCACGAGAATCCTAAAGATGCCCGCTGCCCTCTCTGCTGCTCTTCCCACGCTCCCCCCACCCTCCCCCCACACTTCCCCCTCCAGGCGGCGCGGCTGAAGAAGAAGCGGTTAGCTCGGATTCAGAAGGCCATCGGTGACTACTGTCTGCTGGCAGGGTCGCCCCTGGATGCGCGCAGCCACTACGGCACGGCCATTGAGCTTGGGCGCCTCACCAACAGCACCGACCCGCTCTGGCTTGCTGGGGCTCTGGAGGGGCATGTCAGCACTCTGGCGGTGAGTTGGGGAGGTGGCGGGGGAGGGAGGCGGGAGGGAGGGATAGCCTTCCCAGAGGCGCTTCGACGCTGGTGCTTGCCTGGGGCGTGATTGAAGCTGAAGAGGCTGTCTGCGGTGTTGTGGTTTATAGTGTGTGGTGTGTGCGAGCAGGTGGAGAAGGGGCGGTGGGACGAGGAGCTGGAGGAGGAGATTCGCACCAAGTACAGCGAGATCGTGCCGCTCTACCGCAAGTGAGCTCCCTTTTTTTGTTCTATGCTATCTGCATCTAGTGCAGCGAGATTGTGCTGTTTTAGTGCGAGTGAGTGTATGGAAGAGGAGAGGCACACTGTAAGGAGCTGAACCGAGTTAGTGTGGTGAGAGGCACTGTTTCACCCTTTGAACGAGTGTGTGCGAGGCTTCAAACCATCCTCTCGCCCTTCCTTGCATTCCTTTCAGGGCCGGTGCGATGATTTTTGAGCTTGAAGCCCTCATTAAAGTCGCCAGATTCTGCCGGTCAGTATACCACCATTTCTGCCACACCCCTGCTACACTATGCCAATCTATTGCAATACTAATGAGTATCTTCGAAAGTGGCACTGCTTCCACATTTCCCCGCCCCTTTCTCCTATACACTCTATCTATTGTCCCTAACGCTGCCACGATCACTTCCTCAAGCCCCCGTGCGCGCCCCCTCTCTTCCTCACCTCGACTGCGCATGGCAGCAAGGAGATGGTGCGCGACGTGGTGTATCTGGAGGCACAGGCGCCTAAAAAAATCGCATTTCCTTGCCCCTTCCCATGTCACCTCTGCTCTCCCCGTCCTTCCATTGTTGCGCATGGCAGCAAGGAGATGGCGCGGGACGTGGTGGATTTACTGGCACAGGCGGTGGAGACGGGGCGAGGGCTGCAGAACCCCAGCGACCTCCTCGTGCTCTACATTGAGGTACGGCGTCCCAACCAGCCACCCAGTCACTCACCCATACACCCCCTTACTCATGATACATCCACCCACCTTTGATTCACCCACCTATTTCGCCTCCCACCCACCCACGCACATACATGCGTGCATGCAGCCTAGCTTCTCCTCCACATGTCACAATCGTGCTATACTCCTACCCCCCCCCCCCCCCCCATGTAGGTGGCGCGCATATTCCAGCAGCTGGGCTACGAGCGCAAGGCGGCTTTCTTCACCCGCCAGGTGGCCAAGCTCTACGAGCAGCAGGAGTCCCGCTTCGCTGCTGTCAGCGCGCTGCAGGTCAGTGCAGCCCTCCTGAGGTGACTTTTGAGTCAACTCAAAAGTCACAAGCAGCAGTAGTCACGCTTCGATGCTGTCAGCGCACTGCAGGTCAGTGCAACCAGGTGGTTGAAGGTGCAACAAAGTGACTTTTGAGTCGACTCTGAAGGCAGCAGAGTCACGCTTCGCCGCTGTCAGCGCCCTGCAGGGACCAAGGCGCGCGCGTGCACCAAGGTGCGCGCGTGGACCAAGGAGCGCGCGTGGACGAAGTAGCGTGCGTGGACCAAGGCGCACGCATGGACCAAGGCGCACGTGGACCAGAGAGCGCGCGCGCGGACCAAGGCGCGTGCGTGGCGCGCGCGCGCGTGGTAATGGTAATGGTAATGGTAATGGTAGTGGTAATGGTAATGATAACAGCATGGTAATAGTAACGGTAATAGTAACGATAATGGTGATGGTAGTGGTAGTGGTAGTGGTAATGGTAATAGTAATAGTAATGGTAGTGGTAATGGTAATAGTAATAATAATGGTAATGGTAATGATAGTGGTAGTGGTAATGGTAATAATAATGGTCTTGAAAATGGTAATGGTACTGGAAACGATAATGGTACTGGTAATAGTAGTGGTAATGGTAGTAATATTGTCGCGGTAATGGTAATGGTTATGGTAATGGTATTGGTAATGGTAATAGTAGTGGTAATGGTAATGGTAGTGATAATGGTAATGGTAATGGTAGTAGTAATGGTAATGGTAATGGTAATGGTAATGGTAATGGTAGTGGTAATGGTAGTGGTAATGGTAATGGTGGTGGTGGTGGTAATGGTAATGGTAATGGTTCTAATAATGGTAATGGTTCTAATAATGGTAATGGTAATGATAATGGTAATGGTGGTGGTAATGGTAACGATAATCGTAATGGTAGTGGTAATGGTAATGACGGGCGCACGGACCAGGGCGTGTGTGCGCGTGGACCAGGGCACGCGCGTGGACTGGGGCACGCGCGTGGACCGGGGCGCGCCGTGGACCAAGGCGCACCCGTGGGCCAAGGCGCGCCCGGCCTCGTGTGGCTGCTGGTTCAACTCTTTGGCTTCAAGCTGCAGTCGCTTGGGTGACTATTGTCGAGTCGTTTCAAGATTAAAAAAAAAAATAGAAGTCGTTCCCTCTATACGCCTCTCAGCTCACAGGCGCCGGCCCTGGCGTCTAGGTGCTACAAGGTGCAATCGCTTGGGTGACGATTGAGTGGACTCAAGATAAAAAAATCACCACCCCCTTCTTCCGTCCCTTCACCCCCACAGGTGCTGGCGCTGGCGTCTACATCGTACAAAGTGCAGTCGCTCGCACTCTCCCCCGTGCCCTGTTACAAGTCAGATTTACCCCCTCCATGCGTGCCCCCACCCCCACAGGTGCTGGCCCTCGCATCCACGTCCTACAAGGTGCAGTCGCTCGCACTCTCCCCCGTGCCCTCCCCCGCCCTCCCTGACAATCCCCGTGGCACAGCACCAGGATCAGCAGCAGCAGGCGGAGGCGGAGGAGGAGGAGCGGGAGCAGGGGGGGTGGGGGGTAAGGCAGGGGGGAAGGGCAGCAGGGCGGGGGTGACGGCGTTGGAGAGCAGTGCACCACCGCTGGGAGGGGGGCAGTGGAGCAGACTGCAGATGGAGCTGCTGAGTGACATGCTCGCCGTTGCTGTGCGCGCTGGGGAGCCCCTTGCTGCCTGGGCTGCCGCGGCGCGGCTTCTGCGCGGCTTCTACCCGCTCATTCTGCCGCAGAGCCAGGTGAAGCTTGTCTTGATGTGCTTTGTCAGTCGACTCAAGAGTCAGTTGGGGCGATCTTGGTCTATTTCTCTTTTGAGAATTGTCCAAAGTGCATCCACCTGTTGCGAAGCTCATTCTGCCGCAGAGCTAGGTGTGTCTGTCGTGACTGCCATGTCTTGAGCAATGAACAGGTTCCCGTCTCTTTTCCTTATTGATTCAACCACCTCTCTCTCGCCCCTCCTTCGCCGTGCTCTCATCTCACCGTGTCCTCGTGACCCACCTGCCCCCTTCCTTCATGCACCTTCTTCCCTCTCACCAGGAATCACTGGCCCAAGCACTCACATCGGCCAGTGAGAGGCTGCCAGCTGGCACCCGCTGCCCTGACCTTGCTCTTCCCTTTGTCAGGTAGTGCGGTGAATAGTCAAACTCCCTTGAGAGAAGTTGGATTCTTGAGAGCTCCTTTGTTTCTGAATCATCTGATGGCCTATCCCCACGAATTGCTTTGATGTGTCATCTGGCACGTAAACCACCCTTCTTGTACCCCCATCCCAGCTTGCATATCTGCCCTTTGTTCCTTCCATCTGTCCTCTGCCCTCGCATAATCCCTCCACCCCTCCCACCCACCAGGTTCCATGCGTTTGCAACAGCCCCCCAGCAGACCCAAGTGGTGAAGCGCACGCGCGGTAAGCGCGACTGGTGGGTGGGGGCGGGCGGAGGAGGCCCGTTCATCTACACGCCCTTCACCACGCGAGCAGCCAACGTGAAGCCCGACATGGTGTGGATCGTGGGGGAGGTGGCTCAGGTCATCATAGAGCTCTCTAACCCCTGTGCCTGCGCTGTCGACATCGAATCCATCTATCTCAATGTTGATGGGGATTTTCAGCCCTTCCCCGCGTCGCTCTCTCTTCGCCCGAATACCTACTCTCACCTGCTCACGCTCTCTGGCTTGCCTCGGTCGCCGGGGGTGATTACGGTCCTGGGCTGTTTCCTGCAGTCGTTTGGGGTGCTTACGGACCATCGATTCGCCGACACGACGATCACGACCGTTGCTGCAGCGGCTGGGGGTGCGGGATCGGGAGCAGGGCTGCCGTTGATTCCAGGCGTGGGCCTGGTGGACCCGTTTTCCCCCGCTGCTGCAGCGTCTGTGGCTGCTAATTCCGCTGCTGCAGCTGCTACAGCCACCCCTCTATCCGCCCCCACTATCTCTGCTACCTCCTCTCTCTCTGCAGCCGCAACCAGTGTCGACACTGCGGTTAAGAGCGGTGCCAGCGCCGGGCGGGGATTCTTGGCCTCTTCTCCCATCCCGTCCACCTCTGTCCTGCCCGTGCTCGATATTTCCGTGCTGCCCGAGCTTCCGCTATTGGTTGCAACGGCGGAGGACGGCGACGGGGCAGCTGCGGTTCTTTTCGACGGGGAGGTCAGGGAAATCTCGGTCAAGCTGGTAAATTCCAGCCGGGTGCCCGTAGTAGACGCATTCGTTTCCGTTGCAGGCAGGCAGAAGCGGCACCTGATCGTTCTCGGGCAGGAAAAACTCGCAGCAGCGCTGCCCCTGCTTCCGGGAGCCGCAGTCACCCTGCCCGTGAAAATCGTGGCACAGTTCCAGCCAGAGAGTTCAGAGGACGACGAGGATGATGTGGGAGGGGGGGAGGGCGGAGGGGGGGCAGAGCAGAGCACGAGCAGCAAGGAGGAGGATACGGTGAACCTGGTAGTGCATTATGCAGGCCCTGACAAAGACCCCGAGAGTGATCCCGGCACCCCAGCAGCACCAACCCCTGCGTCCAAATCCGCTGCTGGCAGCAAGGAGAAGGAGAAAGAGAGGAAGGACGATGCAGTGCCCGGGCGGCGGCTGTCGTTCCCCATCAATCTGTGTGTGCGGCGCGGCCTGTCTCTTGTGCGTGCGCGCCTGCTCGTCACAGGGGGCGTCACTCCCGCCGTGCAGTCCGATGGGGGAATCACCACCACCGGTGCTGCCGGTGGCGGCGCTGCTGCTGGTGCTACCAGCCTTGCTGCGTCTGGTCGGGGTGGTGGAGCCGGGGCAGGCTTGACGTGGGGTTCCCAGGCAAAAGGGGGAGGGGCGGGGGGGGAGCAGTGGGAGTGAGAAAGGGAGTGGGGGAGATGGAGGTGCCGGTGAGGCAGGCCAAGGGGCTGAGGCTGCTGGACCTGGAGGTGTGGAACGGCACTGACTCTGCCTTTGATGTTTCGGTTCTTGTTGACCCCCCCACCCCCCATGACCAACCCAGCACCACTGCTGCTGGCGCCGCTGGTGCTGCCGCCACTGGGGCAGCGAAAGGAGGAGCAGCAAGCGCAGCAACAGCAGCAGCAGCATCGGCAGCATCAGGGTCTCTGCTGGCGGCGAGTCTGCTCCCCCCAGCGTCTAACCTGCAGGCCTCTCTGGAAGAGGCCTCCCTCCTCGCCTCAGGTGGCTCCGTCTCGCACTCCCGCATCGGACGAGACTGTGCCGCCCGCCTCCTCATCCCGCTCGGCGGATTCGATTCCCTCCTGGGCTCCGAGGCAGAGGCCGCCCTGGCGGTGCTGCACCACGAGGAGCAGACGGGCGGCGACACCACTGTACGCCGCCAGCTGGCACTAGGCCTCGGGCCGATCCCGTCCCCATTCACGACAATCATCAATGCGATCTGCTCGCGGGTGAAGGTGCGGTGGCTGTCGGCAAGGAACTGTCGAGGGGAGGTGAGGATTAGAGAGGCGGTGCGGGCAGTGGTGGAGAGTCAGGCCGTGGCCGTGCTGCTGCCGGATCCTCTGGCGTTCTCCTTCCGAGTCACTGCTCCTCCTCTCTCTGCTGCTGGTGCTGCTGCTGGGGGTGGGGGTGCTGGGAGTGGTGGCAGTGAGTGGAGGGAAACGGCAGGGCTGGCGGCTGGTGATGGTGATGGTGGTGCTGCGAGGGACGGAGGGAATGGGGGAGGAGGGGCTGCGAATGCAGAGGGGGCAGCAGGCGGAGGGAGTGGAGGGGGAGGGGCAGGAGGGGCGGGGGGCGGGGCGGGGTTCAGTGTGACGAGTGCGTTGGAGTTCACAACAGTGGAGCTGACAGTGACCAATCAGAGCAAGGGCAAGCTGGCTGTGAGTGTCAGCGTGACGTGTCGCGACGTGACTGGCGAGACGTGCGTGGGGGAGGCTACTCAGAAGCAGCACGTCATGTGGGCAGGTGGGTGATGTGATGCTACTCTGCTGGTGCCCACTGCGTTCCATTCCTCTATGCTTGCAATGAAGCTGTATGTATGCGTGCCCTACCACATGCTTTGCATCATAAATCCATGAACTGTTTGCTTCTCTCTCTCCACACACACATATTGTATCTCAATGATACACACACATATCACTCACCCACTCCGTTTCATCCATCTCACCCACACGCACCCCAACCGCCAGGCACACTAAACGGCATCGACGCCACACTAGACCCCGGCCAGTCGCTGCACCACAAGTTCAGCCTGTGCTTCCTCGTACCTGGCGAGTACACGCTCTTTGCAGCAGCGGTGGTGGACAACCAGGGCCCCTCGCCCACGTCCCTGCTCGCCTCACACGCACAGCTGGCAGGGCGACCAGGGCACACACAGAACCCCAACCCGTGGTGGGCCGTGCTGGATGCTAGCAGGCGCCCTCAGACCATCTGCTGCACCAGCCTGCCTCACGCCATCACTGTGCTTGGCGCTGCTTAGGGCCGGCTCCTGACATGTTCCGTATTCCTCACCGATTTGTTGTGGTGATTACTTAACATACGGTACCGTGAAAATGCCTCCTTTCCAGTGGATCGTTTTGGAAGAAACATTGCCCATGGAAAAGGCAGGAGCAGGAGACGATGGTATGGTATTCCTGCACATATGCATGTGGACTCATGTGATCGAAGATGTGCCTGCTTTGTGAGTAGTGTGACAAAGACACACAGCACCTCTCTTATTACCAGGCAGTTACAGCTGTTGACAAACGGATGGATGCAGCTAAGCACCACCACTGCAGCGGCAAATGCTCTGGCACTGGACACAGCTGGCTAACCGCAGTGCAGCTAAGACCGGCCGGTACATTCCTTGGAACGAAAAGCACTGTTTCCCTTGTCAGGAACACAATGCACCTAGCAAGAAATGGAAGGGGCGCGCACGCCCCTCACAGCCAGCTCAAGCTGATACCATATCTGCACACGAGGGAACAGAGAGGAACAAGGGGTTGTGCTCTCTCAAATGACTAAAACATTGCAAGATGCATGACAGTAGGGGAAACACAAGCCATGTGCATGCATGGACACGCATCAGAACAGAAGCAGCAGCAGATGAGCAGGTGGGAGCATGGACTGCACACTGACACTCATCGCACCTCTAGCAATGGATGCACATGAAAGACGGCGCGATCACACGCGCGTCAAGTGGCGGGGGCGTTCATGCGCGGCCCCATGAAGGTCATGAAGAGCTCGCGGAAGAGCTGGCGGTTCTTCTCCTGCTCCTCCACAAACCGCTTCTGCCACTCCTCGTTGCTCTCCCTCACCACCCGAATCACCTCGTCCAACTTCTGCTCCAATGTGCTGCTACTCCCGCCCCCCCCACCACCACCACCAGTCGACACACCTGCCAGGCTCCCACCGTTTGTGCTGGCCTGCCCACAGAATGCGCTGCCTGGGAAAGGCACCCCCCCTGGTATGCTCCCTGGGGTGGGGAAACCGTCCTGCGCCATGCTGCCATCCCCTCCCGGACTCACCAGCTGCCCCCAGAACCCCCCTTGCGGGACACCCGCGCCCGCTGCTCCGCCGCCCCCGCTTCCCCCGCCCGCTCCGCCGCCGCCGCCACTGCCGCCGCCCGCACCCGGATTCCCCGGAGGCCCTGCGCCCTGGGGGGAAAGAAGGCCGGCGGAAACGCCTCCCGGAGACGGGCCCCCGGGGGGGGCAGGCGGGCGGAAGCTGGAGGAGGTGGCGGAAAAGCTGTGGGGGAAGACGCCTGGCGCAAAGAAAGTGCCGGGGGGGAAGAAACCGGGGGGCGGAGGCGGTAAGAAGCCCGGCGGGGATGTGAGGATGTGCGGGGGAGGCGGCATGGCGCCGTTAATTGCGGCGTTTATGGCGCCGGGATTGACGATCCCGACCATCCCAGTCGCAGAGCTGTTCGCAGCGCCGTTCGCAGCCTCGCCTCTCGTCGCATTCTCACCGCCCGCCCCACTCGCACCGCCTGCACCCGTCCCATTCGGTTGGCTGTTCACCGACGCGCTGGGCGGCAGCAGCATGGAGTCGCTCCCGCCCGCCCCTTTTGTCGTTTTCCAGCCCGTACCGTCTGCGATCGACTGTCTGCCAGTCGCACGGGCGAGCCCTTCACCAAGAGCGTCGCTTCGCGAAGGGCTGTCGCGAGGAGAGGAAGGGGGGCTAGGGCTGTCGGGGAAAAGGCTCTCGGCGCAGGGTAAACAGCCGAGCGACTCGCTGAAGTAACGGTCGATCCACTTGAACCACTTGGGCTTCAGCACCAGATGCGCATTTGCTGCTTCTCCGTTCTCCCCCGTCGTGTCGCCCGGCTTGCGCTCCCTCACACGCTCCTTAATGACCCTATACTTCCGCTCCATGCGGTGCAGTTTCAACTTAATAGCCTCAAACGGTCGGTCGAACGAAGGCTCCTTAGTCGATCTGATGTACTCTTTCAGGCGGCCATAGAAGCTCCCTTGCTGCCCGGCCGGCCGCTTCTTATACTCGTCGTGGAGTTCGAACCGCGCGCGGGCTACTAAGACCTGCTCGCGCTCGCTCCACCGCTCGTAATCTTTTGTCGACGCTTCTCTTGCCGGAGCACCGCCATCCCCATTCCCGTCTGCTGCTGCACCTGCTGCTCCTTCTGAGAGTTCCCCATCCTTCAATGACCCTTTCTTGCGTGAACCTTTCTTCTTCTTGACGGAATTTAATTCTGTTTCTTGCTCCAGTGAGTCTTCAGCCGCCAAAGCTGCCTCAGAATCTCTCTTCCGCTTCGTTGACGGCGTTCTGTCAAGTTGCTGTAATCGCGAACCGTCCGGTCCATCAGAGGGGCTTCCCGGTGGAGGGGGATACGCCGGTTGAATCGGGCCGACCGTCTGCGAAAACGGTCGGAAAGACGACGGAAGCATTTGCTGATCCGAACCTTCGGGGCGTCCGCCGTCTCTCCATGCTTCTCTCGCCGCCTGCCTTTCCTCCTCCATCTTCTCCTCCATGTAAAGACTCAGCCATTTCCACCAAAGCGGCTTCTGAACGGCAACGGCGCCTGGCTGCGCTTCCTGCTCGAGAATATCCCGATACTTGCGCTCCAGGCGGTGGATTTTAACCTTCACCGCGTCGACGGGTCGATCCCAGGCAGGATCCCAGGATTTCACCTGAGCCCACACTTTGAGCCAGAAGCTGGACCCCTGCTTCCCGACTAGCTCCTTGTAGTCGCCTCTTAATTCGTATCTCGCCTTAGCGATTAATTCCTCCTCGTCCTCGGACCAACGGTAACCTGGCGCGTCGCGGCTTGACCGTCCGCTGGAAGATTTCTCAAATGCAGGAGGACCAGGATTGTTATCTGCAACTGAAAGGTCATTTCCATGTCCACCAGCTCTTCCATCTGAACCCGACATGTTTCCAGTCCACGTGATGTTACTCGCTGGTGGGAAATGGAGCGACAGAACGACGGACAGCTGAGGTGCTGCTGTGAAACGAGGGGTTCGTTCGTTCTTCTACAGGCTATGGCGTGGCGAGATGAAGCGGAAAGGGATGTGCTGCTGACTGCTGCAATGAAACCCTAGGAAGCGTCCAGTTTGGGGGAAAAGAGAGCGAGGAGCAGGTGGTGGTGTGCTGGAGCGTGGGTGGGGAGAGCAGGCGAGGGTGTTGGCGGGCGAGAAGCTGATGTGGTGAAACCCTCACACGACACGGGCTTGGTACGCGCAGGGCGCCACCCTGCGCCCATGACGAATGGACGGTCAGATCTTCTGGATCCTTTATCCTGAGGAAGCTGAGTTGCGGAGAACCGACTTGAGGGCGGTTTGGGGGAAAAGCAAGGGCGAAGCGGATTGGCCGATTGCTTGGCAGGAAATGGTTTGTCCGCTCGGCTCCAGCGTGGCTTTGATTTGAGGAAGCGTACGGTCGCTCTGTGCATTTGGGGACACTGACGTGTCAGTTCGATATCTCCAACACTGTACACATGTTTGAACTTTGCGTGTACGTCTATTACGAATTTCATGGTGTAATTTTTTTTTTGTGATTCCAATGAAGAACAAAACCTTGCAAACATGTCACTGTATGTGTTTCATGTGGAGAGACGCACGAAGCACGCAGATTTCCCCAAATCGCATTTCCCCACCCCATTATTTTCAAGTGTGGATTTCTATCCCTGAAGCGTTGCTTCCAGCTCCCTTGCCTTCACCACGTCGCCTTTGCCTCGTCCACTTTCGTTACTTTCTGATCCATTCTGTTGATACCTCGCTCACGAATCGCAACGGCCTCGCCGAGCACCTCAGAAATCTTCGCCGCGGTCCAAACTTGCGCGCCTTCCGCCATGTTCAAGAAGTCGAGCAAGCCGAAGAACGTGCGGAAGCGGCAGCTGCTGAGCGAGGACCAGGACAGGGACAGCAGCAGCAGCGGCGGGGGCGACGAGGACGCGTCAGCGGGCGGGAATGGTCCGCCGAAGTCGAAGAGTGCGCGCCGAGCCGAGGGCAAGCTCGCCTTCACCTCCGCCTCGTCGCAGCAGCGCGCAGCTCGCGCCGCAGCGGCGGAAGCGGGGACGGACGGCGCCGCGGAGGGTCCCGCGAGGCCAGCAGTCAGCTTCGCGTATGAGTCGGACCGACGCGTGCAGGTAAAGGGCGTGCCTCGGGACGCGCTTGTGATGAGGTCTGGATGGGTTGTGCCTCTCGCATCGTGGACCTAAGTTTCCTCCCATCCCTTTCCCCCCTCCTTCGTGCACTTAGATGGCGTCGGACAGCCGCGCGACGGCAACGCTAGAGACGGAGACGGAGTTTGACCGCGACTCGCGCGCCATCCGCGAGAAGGTGCTGAAGCAGGCGGAGGAGGCGCTCAAGGGCCGCGCGCGCGAGGGGGGCTCCGCTGCTGCTGGCCCCGCAGGCCCGCCGGGGAGCAAGAAGGAGGAGGTTTACAAGGGCATGGCGGGGTGAGATACGCTGGTGTGTAAGGGCATGGCGTGGGATGAATTTGCATGGCCGTGTGATTCTCTGCGTACAGTTGGTGGGATGAGCATGGTGATTCAAACATTCAGTCATTGCTGTGTCGCCTCACAATCTCCTTGTCTCCATCCACTGGCTCCTCTCACACAACTCCCCAGTTACGCAGACCACACAGCCGGCTTCAGGCGGGAGCACACGGTGGCGAGCGAGAAGGCAACGGGTGCACACGGGCCCCTGCGCGCCTCCACACACATCCGATGGTCCGTGCGCTTTGACTACCAGCCGGACCTCTGTAAAGACTATAAAGAGACTGGCTATTGCGGGTACGGGGACTCGTGCAAGTTCCTGCACGATCGGGGGGATTACAAGGCGGGGTGGCAGATTGAGAGGGAGTGGCAGGAGAAGGAGAAGAGGAGGAAAGAGGCGGCAGCACTGGGGATTTTGGAGGAAGGGGAGGGGGGAGAGGGGGAGGAGGAGGAGAGTGATGATGACGATCTGCCGTTTGCGTGCTTCATCTGTCGGCAGTCGTTTGTGGATCCGGTGGTTACCAAGTGCCGGCACTACTTCTGCGAGCACTGCGCACTCAAGGTGAGATAATGCGAGATTTTATTTGCCGAGTAAGCAGCGACTTGTTTTCCGTACACACTTTTTGCAGCCAACTCATCCGGATCATTTTCTCCACTTGCCTTTCCCCACCCCCTCATGGACCTGTTGGCAGCACCACTCGCGCAACAAGAACTGCTTTGTGTGTGAGCAGCCGACCCAGGGTGTGTTCAACACGGCACATGACATCATCAAGCGTGTGAAAGAGCGTGCCGCCAAGGAGGCCAAGGACAAGGAGGAGATTGCCAAGGGAGCGGGGAGCTCCAGACCAGAAGCTGCTGGCGGTGATGGTGGGGATAGTGAATGATGGCTGATTAAGACATGAAAGGTGTTAGCTTGCACAAGAGATGCAAGTCCTTGTTGAAAGAAATTGCAGTTCGAAAAGTTCTTAGGCATGCATGGGCCTTAAACACAAAGCGAGGTACGGTAACTGCGCTGTTTGATCAACACAATGATGGCTGGATTCACATAAAATCAACTACTTTCTACCAGTTGAATTTGTAGACCTGCTATAGCCTAAGGGTGTCTAGTCTCACATTGCACGTGCGAAGTGTTGAATCATTGAGAAGCTCCTACAGGGGACACCTCTATGTCAGGTATGATGACTCAAAACGGACAGACGGGGATAAACTATAGCCAAACCATATCGCTGGTTGCCGATCTCCTCGGCACTCTCACGACCAGCGTGTCAGGAGCAGGACAGGCAACACCTCGATTGTAGGAGCCTTTCTCCATAGACCAGTCGTCATACAGGGTCACTTCCATGGAGGTTCTCCGCGTCGCTCGTCCTCACGCCAGCCTGATCGGCCCGTCCCTACATTCGTCAACTGCTCGACTGACGCGCTCTCGACCCTCTCGCGACTTCTCTCTCCCGCGCGCTCTCACGAGAACGTTACTGCGAGTCACATGTGGCATAGAGGAACCAGGGGTAGTGAAACATGCAGCTTCCGCAGATTCAAGCAGATTTTCTGGTGTAGAAGCCGGTGTTACGCCGACCAGGCTTGACAGACGAGCGTTCGTGGCAACTTCGCTCCTTTTTTCTCTGTCGATGAATGTCCAGAACGCCCTCTCTGAAGGTACTGTTGGAATGCAAACAATGATGTTCTCATGCTGACCGTTGCAGCATAGAAGCACACGCATGGCTTGTCACAGCGTTTGGCTCAAGACGCGCTGTTACTCGCCGCACACTATTTTCTCTTACTCAGTGTCACCATATCCCATGCCTACGCCGCTCCCATACTCCAGAGAATCTGCAAGCAGAGGAACCCCAAGCGGACGGTCTCCGGCCGTACGAGGACCCGACGAAGCGCTTCGCCATCCGGGTGCCGGCGGCGTGGGAGCAGCGCGACAAGGCGGGCGCGACGGCACTCTTCGCGAGCCCCGAGCGGCGCGGCGACACCCTGGGCGTGGTGGTGAACCCCGTGCGCGTGCGATCGCTGCGCGACTTTGGCGACATTGACCTCGTCGCGACCAGACTGCTGGACGCGGAGCGACGCAAGGTGAGGCTTCAGAGTTGACGGCTGAGAGTTGGAATGTGGGCTCTCAGAGGAGCTCATTTCAGACTGTGGCTCTATTGACCTATTGGGCTGTACCTTAAAATTAATGGCTTCATCCTCATTCACTTACCTTTCTGTTTGTCTTCCCCCTTTCCTGGCACATTCCCTCTTGGTAACCACGTGGTAACCACGTGCAGGAGAGCACCAAGAGCGCAGAGATCTTGTCTCAGAGAACCAAGGAGCTGGCAGGGGGTATCCCGCTGTACCAGATAGAGTACGCACTCGCCAGCACCAGAGGCAGCAAGCGGATACTAACAGCAGTGACTATAGCGGATAGGAAGCTGTACATTGTTAACATTGCAGTGGCGGATTCGGAGAGTGAGCCAGTGGATCTTACCACCCTGGGATTGCTCCGCAGAGCTCTGGACTCGTTTGCCCTGCTGGGCTGAGGGAATTGGTGAAGCTGTATTGTCTTGCACGCTGTGTCCCTGACTGTCACTGGAAGATGGCATGCGGGATAATTCCTGCATGTTGCCAACCAACTAATGTTATGCTGCTTACACGATGCAGTGCCATGTGGCTTAAAGCCATCTCCTGAATTAGAGAGTCCCACTCCCTCACTCCCACAGTCCCTCAGTCCCACTCCCTCATTCCCGCTCCCTCAGTCCTGCTCCCTCAGTCCCGCTCCCTCAGTCCCACTTCTGCAGCTCCCACTAGCTTGTGTACATGATATCAATGAGTGGGATCGCAAGGCCTTAGCCTGGCGGTTTCGCTTCTCAGGCAAGCTGGAGTGATGTGATGGTATGGCTGGCACATCATGGTTGCAAGAGAACCACACAACACATGCTCAGGTTTTGCTGCCTGCAGTCTTCAAGGATTCCCTGTCTGTCATGTTGCAGGCAGCAGGATACAGGCCAAACGCCACTCACTATGCAACGGGAGAGATGTCAGCGATGAGGCCACAGCATGTTTCGGCTATTACAGCATGAACAGTACGGTATGTCATTCAAGGCAAGCACATCCAGACATTATCATTACTACGACAAATTTAATAATTCCAGAGGTCGAGGCAGGTTGGGCATCAGTGAGCCGCACAAAACAGATCCCTGTCATCGTCTTCAGCTGCACCTGAACCATCTCTGCTTCCTTGGCCAGCAGAAGCACCACCACCAGCACCACCAGCACCAGCACCCGAATTCATGTTTGTGGCACCATTATCACGAGCCCCAGCCCAGGACTCAGACCTCTTTACAGGCACATTCTCGTCCCCCAGGCCCCCATAGAGGCCCTGCTGCTTGGGTGATTTCACCCTCTCCATGTACCACTTCATTCTGTCCGCCACACTCACCTTGCCGCTTGGCGACTGGAGAGCAGAGGGGGTTGGCGATGATACGGCTGGCACTGCTGGTGATGGTGACGCTGCAACCGACAACCCTGATTGGCTGGACTGTGCTGCTGCTGACGTGGACGCTGACGTGGACGCTGACGTGGATCCTGGCGAGCCAGCACCCGCAGCAGTGTTCTTGGTGCGCACGCGTGGAATCACCACGGTCCGCACGAGGGAGTCAAAGCGCCCCATGAGGCTGCCCCCCTCCTTCACCCCCACAGGCCCCAGCTCCGCCCCCACATGGGCCCCGTCTGAGAACCCCACCACCTCCACCAGCAGCCCGCCCTGCTCGTCTCGGAACTTCACCCGCGCTCTCCTCGCTCTAGACGCCGCCTCACTTGTTGACAGAGCAGCGTGAGGCCTGCTTGAGCCGCCCGCTGCTGCTGCTGCTGCTGAAGGCGCTCCTGCTTTGTGCTTTTTCCCAGTTGGCTCCTCGTCGTCTGCCTTCCCATTCCTCCCTTCACCTGCTTTATAGGCTCCTCGCTCATCCCCGCCCTTCCCTCCTGCTGCTGCTGCTTCCGCCTCTCCTCCCTCCTCCCCCCCTCCTTCTTCCCTCTTCCTCTTCTTCTCTCTCTCCACGGCCTGTCTAGAGGGACCAGCGCCGGTATTCCCAAGGTTGAATTCCCCTGCAGGCAACCCAAGCAGATTCAGCACCATGTTGTACTGTGCAACTGCCTCAGGGTCGTCCTTATCCGGGGGAGGTGGCAACTGCTGCTGCTCCTGGTGATGTTCTCTCGCTCCTGGCCAGGCTGTAACAGCAGCTGTAGCAGCGAAAGGCGCTTCTTCTGAACTGGCAAGATCTGTAGCTGCTGCGGCAGGAGGCCATGGTGATGGCGGTGGGGGCTGCGGGATTGCCTTACGCAGCACGTACGTGCGTGTGGAGGCAGCAAAGCGCAGGGATTGGCCAGGCTCTATCTCAACAGGAATGTCCTTTAAGAGCCGCTCGTTAGAGACATAAGTGCCGTGGACCGAGCTGCGAACAGGGAAAACACAAGAGTGTTAAAGCATGTTGAAGGGGTTCAGAACGGTGCAGTACTGTACCCACCCCAGGTCAATGACAAAGACGCTGCCGTTCTTCCGGTGGACCACTGCAGCGTGCTGGCGGGAGAGAGAGGGATGCTCCAGCACATAGTCACACGTGGTGGTTTGCCGGCCAAACAGCGACCGCTTCTTGTCCAATGGTATGCTGCCAGCTGAGACTCCATCCTGCCGCACCACAACAACGAACGCACCCCAGACAGGATAACGATATCATTCACACCCCAGACCAAATGATCACAGCCCAGACCGAATGATCACAGCCCAGACCGAATGATCTCCCTCCCCGTGGATTGTCACTCTGAGTTTCACGCTCCAATCCGGAAGTACACGTTTCTATGGATGCTGCCTCTATCGCTGAGCCTCTTGCTGCTTCTCAGGTGAGCCAAGCTGTCAATGCGAAAAGGAGCATAATCACCTTGAGAACTTCCAGCGAGTACACGCCTGGTTTTGGAACCACAGCCCACTCAGGCGGCTGCCACGTGGACGATCCTCCGCCAATGGTGATCGCAACGACTTGCTCGTGCTCCTGCTGCTGTTGCGGTTGCTGCTTCTGTTGCTGCTGCTGTTGCTGCTGGGTAGTATGCGTCTGGGCCGCATTTTCCTGTAATTGTTTAGTGAAAGGCGATCGGACAGGCTGAGCTGACGTGGCATAGATGACGGTACCTGTCGCACGGCCTGCTGCGACAACAGTCGCCTGCGACACAACGGACGACTTCTCGGGAGTGGCTCCGCGTGTCTCCCCAATACCGAAAGGGTCCGACGACTGCGCTTTCTTAAAACGGTCGAGATTAAATCGGTTGAACATGACCGCTGTTTGGATCGTAGAAGCAGGAAAAGGTAATGTGCAAGCTTCAGGAAACCTATGGCTGCAACGAGTCTTGCTGAGACATGTTCAGCGGTGAAGCATGATTTGGGAAAACAATTTTCGAGGCCAAGGAAGACACGGCTGTACGCGTTAAAGTTTAGGCCTGTACTAAACTTATGTTCATATTTTTATCAACTTCCACACAACAGTTCAATTCTGTTCGGACAACATCAAGGTTTGCTGGGATGCCTTGGGTTCAACTCGCCCTCGCAGGAAAGCCGAGCACGAACTATGATCCCGCAAACGCCGATCTCTGGATTCCATGATCGCCTGACATCGCCGCACCATCATCGCCTCCTCGTCACCTTGATGTGGACGGGGCCTGCAGCCAGCAGCTGCGTCGCGGTAGCGCGATTCAGCGTCCCGCTCACTCCGCTCCGTTCGCTTAGCTCGCTTCGATCACTTAGCCAACTTAGGTCCCGCTGTGTTGTGGCGGCCATTGCGTCACCTCGCACTTTCGACGGAAGTGTGTGCTTCGATTCTCGTTCCTCGTCGGTGGCGAATTCACCCGCATTAGCGCGTACGGTCCCTATGGCTGTCCACGTCAGCGCGCATCGTCCGTTGGTCGGCGTCAGCAGCGGCCTTAACGCTCATCGGCGCGCGTTCAGCGCGCGAATCCCCGTTAGTAGCTCATCCTCGTCTGCCTTTATCGGAAACAGCGGTATTTTGCGGGGTGTGGCCGGAAATGGTCGCGAAATGGTCGACGGAAACGGCGGATTTCGACGTGCGATGCTGATCGCGGCGTCATTGATGGGAGGCGGAGCTGCTGCTGCTGGTGCCGCTGCTGCTGGTGCCGCCGCTACCTCCAACGGGGCCATGGCAGAAGGTGAGCGATCACACAGGATGGCTATCCCACGGCCTTGTGTGCGTCTCATTCAACCATACATGCGTGCAAGTGAGCATAGTTGCCATGTCGTTTTCCGCCGACTTCATTTCCCACCCCCAACCCCCTCGTTGTCAACCCGCTTCCTCCCAACCCGTCCCCCCTCCCCTTCCGTGCTCTTCCACTGCTCATTTCCCATCCGCCTCCAGATCTTACCGCTTCGGCTGGTCCCACCTTGGCGTCTGCAACCGAATCCGACTCAGAATCAGATCTCAACTCCGGATACGCTCTGCCGCCAGCGGAGATCCTGTCCATCGTGGATGCGCCGCCCAATCCCGCGCTGTCGTTTAGCCCGAAGCGGGAAAGAGTGTTGTTCATGCACCGACCCTCCCTGCCGCCCATTTCCGAGCTGGCTCGGCCGGAGCTGAAGCTGGCTGGGGTGAGGATCGACCCCGAAGCGCACAGCCGCAGCAGAATGTGAGTCATGACGGCAGCAGCATGTGATGTGAGATACATAGGCCTCAACTTGGTGTGGTGCTTTCCCCCATCTCGCCGCAACCCCCTCGCCGCTCTGCACCCCCGCTTTCCACCGCCAGGTCGTTCTACACGGGGGTGAGCATCCACAAGGTGAATGAGATACGTAGGCCTCGGTCTAATGTGGTGCTTTCCCCCCGTCTCACCCCCCACCATCTCGTCTCACCCTATCTTGCGCGCCCTCTCTGCACGCCAGGTCGTTCTACACGGGCGTGACGATCCACAGGGTGAATGATGACGACACACTGGGGGACGCGGTGGACATCACAGGGCTGCCGCCTAACAGCAAGATCAACTTCCTTTCCTGGTGAGAGCACAGGGGGGGTAGTTAGGGACTCAGGGGTAGTGCTGTGACCTTCATGAGGAGTGATTGTATGTTCTTTGTTCATTCACTTCCTCTCTGCAAGGTTATGGGAGTCCGGGACTGGCGCATTCATGAGGTTAGTCCCTTTGCCTGCGCCCTCACTACAAAGATGCATAAATGGCATGCCAGTCACCGCATCACGTAGCCCACATGGCATGCTGATCGCCACATCTTCTGCCTGCGCCTCGTCTGCATGTATCAGGTCACCAGACGGGCAGCACTTGGCGTTCACAGTGCGCGGCGATGGAGAGGAGGTGAGCCACTCACTCACAGTACCCCGCTTGTGCATGCCTCCATGGCTTTACCCGCTCCTCCATGCATCCGCCTGCTCGCTGTCCCATCCCTGCCCCTCTCTGCCATACCCTCTCTCCGCCTACTTTTGACCCCTTAACCCTTGGTCCCCCCATACTTCCACCCTCCATCTTTCTCCCTCCACTCTTTTCCCCCCGTAACTCCTTGCAGGGCGACAATGGCGAGAAGCAGGCAGGGCGCCAGCTGTCATTGTGGGTGGCTGACGTGGCAACGGGCAAGGCGAGGCAGCTGCTGGGGCCGCCGCATGCAGCAATCAACGCCGTGTTTGACTCGTGAGGATCCTCCCTCTGCTCTGCTCTTGAGCTATGAACCTGCCACCCCGTGCTCTGTACCGCATCTGGACTGACCCACGTCTTCCAGGCAGTTGCTTACCTCGCATCCCCCCCCGCTTCACCTCCTCAAAGCAACCTGCCCAGCCCCATCCCTCCCCATCCTTCCCCACCCCTCCCCTCCCTTCTGCACCCCTCCCAACCCCTCAGCTATGCGTGGCTGGACGGCAGCACGCTCATCGCGAGCATCATCCCGCCTGGCCACCCGCCTCTGCCCACGCGCCCTGCCGTCCCCCCCGGCCCCAAGATCTCGGACAACCAGGGGGGCGTGGCGGCGCAGTCACGCACGTTCACGGATCTGCTCAAGGACGAGTTTGATGCTCGCCTGCTGGAGCACTTCGCCCTCTCTCAGATCGTCAGGATTGATATCAATGACCCGGAGGGATCGATGACGCCCATTGGCCCTCCGGACATGTACATGTCGGTATGTGGTGGGTTGAAGTGAGGGAGAGGGGAGGGAGGGGAGGGAGGGGAGGGAGGGGAGGGAGGGGAGGGAGAGTGGGAGACACCCACAACAGCAAGTGCATGCTGGATGAGCGCATGTTGCGCCCCTGCCTCCTCAATGGTACCCAATCCTTCCTCACCTACAGCAACCAGTCTCACTCCCCACCCCATCCCCCCACTCCACCAGGTGGAGCCATCGCACGACGGCAAGTACCTGCTGGTGGAGCGCATGTGCCGCCCCTTCTCCTTCGAGGTGCCCTGTGGCCGCTTCCCCCGCCGTGTGGAGGTGTGGCGCAGCGACACGGGTGACCTGCTTCAGGTGAGGGGTGGTGGGGGAGGCTGTGAAAGCAGTGGGGCACTGGGAAGGACGGAATGGTTGCAGGTGGGTGCAGGTGGGTGGGCAGTGGAAATGATGGGATTGGATGAGAGTCGCAGTGTCAGCACGGCCTGTGAATCGACCTTTCCAGCCCACCTTGAATTACCACCTCCTCCACCACCGTTCCACCTACCCCCTCTCTCCTGCGTCCTTTACTGTCCGCATGCCCTTCCTCCCTACCCATCCGCTAACAAACCTCCCTCCGGCCAACAACATTTTCGTAAATTTCCTCACATTAGTAAAGCAGGGGATGGCAGCATCAACGCCCTGTCCCTCTCCCCCTGTCCCTGTCACACCGTTCCGCCCTTGTCCGTACAGCTGGTGGCAGACCTACCGCTGGCGGACAACATCCCCGTGACATTCAACTCCGTCAGGACGGGCCGCCGCAGCATCAACTGGCGCCCTGACGTGCCCAACTGCCTCTACTGGTGGGTGGGGGAGCCATCACTGCGTCCTCACTGCGTACTCAATGCTCAGGCTTGCTGCGGCTCTTTCAGGTCGACATATTGCATATTGTTTGGAGAAACTGGAGTGCCCTGTGCGTCCCCCATGGGCATTCTTCTCGTGCCTGCTGCCTGCTTCCTCGCCCCTGTTGCCTCACCCCTGCTGTGCGTCCCCCCGGCCTCTCATCCCCAACAGGGTGGAGACACAGGATGGGGGAGACGCCAAGGTGGACGTGTCTCCGCGTGACATTGTGTACACACTGCCGGCTGACTCCGCACCAGGCCAGCAGCCTCAGGAGATCTGCCGCCTCGACCTGCGCTACGGGTGCGTGTGTGTGTGGGGGTGTGTGTGTGGGTGTGTGTGTGTGTGTGTGTGTGTGTGTGTGTGTGTGTGTGTGTGTGTGTGCATGCAAACCACCGCAATGACAAGCTTCTGGGGAGTGTTTCCCATTTACTTGTTGGTTCTGTAAAGCATCCTATGTTCGTCCCATTCATCCTTCTCGTTCTTCTACTGATGTCCCCATGCATGCACGCCCACCATCACCCTCCATATCCCTCCCACCACCCTCCCCCGGTCCATCAGAGGTATCACGTGGGGTGACGAGGGTCTGGCTCTGGTCTACGAGAGCTGGTTTAAGACTCGCCGAACCCGAACCTGGGCCATAGCCCCGGGCGGCGCTTCCGGACCTCTCCCCCCAGACCAGCGCCCCCCGCCGAAGCTGATCTTCGACCGGTCCTACGAGGACCGGTACTCTGACCCTGGCGGACCCCTCCTGCGCCGAACCAGCATGGGAACCTACGTGCTGGCGCAGGTTCGGTTGCCAGATGGCGCGCTGCGACTGATGCTAGCGGGGGATGGGGCGAGCCCGGAGGGCAACGTGCCATTCCTTGACCTGTTTGACTGGCAGACGGGGGAGAAGGAGCGTGTGTGGCGCAGCGACACAGACAAGTACTTTGAGACCATGTACTCGCTGCTGGGCGACCAGGAGGAGGGCCCCATTGACCTCAAGGACTTGAAGCTCATTCTGTCCCGCGAGTCCAAGGATGACCCGCCACAGTCGTTCGTCAAGAGGTGCGTGCTGCTATGTGCACAACGGGTCTATTTTTGAGTCGACTCAAAAATAGGTGCGTGCTGCTATGTGCACAACGGGTTCCATCTCAGTGCACATAAATGGGTTGCTTCTGCTTTGTGGGCGCCAAACAAGTGCTGCCCAGCTCTTGCTCCAGCCCAGCCTCCACCCCACATTCGTGCTCCCCTCGCTCTCTCCACCACCCTCTCTCCCTCCACTTGTCCACCCCGTTCACCTCACACCAGGTGGGCGGACGGGTCAGAGGTGCAGCTGACGAACTTCCCGCACCCCTACCCCTCGCTCCGCGGCCTTTCCAAGGAGATCATCCGCTACACGCGATCCGACGGTGTGCAGCTCACGGCCAAGCTCTTCCTGCCGCCCGGCTACAACCCCGCTACAGACGGCCCATTACCCATGGTGTTTTGGGCGTACCCCCGCGAGTACAAGAGCAAGGAGGCGGCCGGGCAGGTGCAGGGCTCGCCCAATCAGTTCCCTGGGATTGGAGCGTCTTCGCCACTGCTCTTTCTGGCTAGAGGGTACGGCCTTGGCTTTGTTGCAAATGCCCACTTTGTGCTTGCGCATGGGGTCCGTGTTGATGAACGGTCTGGGTCGGCTCTAGCAAGCCAAGTATCTCTTACACCAACGTCTTCTTCTCTGCATGTTCCGTGCCGTCTTTTTTTAGGTGCCTAACAGGTGAGTTGTCTTCTCTGCACGCCTCATGCCCCTCTACCACCCTTCATCTCTCCTTGAGCAGTTATGCAGTGCTGAGTGGCCCATCGATGCCCATCATAGGGCAGGGCGAGGAGGAGGCGAACGACCGGTTCGTGGAGCAGCTGGTGTCCAGTGCAGAGGCAGCGGTGGACGAGGTGGTGCGGCGCGGCGTGGCGCAGCGCGCCAGGATCGCCATTGGCGGGCACTCGTACGGCGCGTTCATGGCGGCTAACCTGCTCGCCCACGCGCCACACCTGTTTGCTTGCGCCATCGCGCAGAGCGGCGCTTACAACCGCACGCTCACGCCTTTCTCTTTCCAGGTGAGTGCAGAGTGCATGTGGTTTGCACGGCACTGCTTGCAGATGGCCGGGTTTGTTGCGTGGTCACCGTGGTGTGCTGTGTGTGGCGCACAGAGTGCAAAGTGCAGAGTGAGCGCATGCATGGTATGGCAGTCCACGGTGTGCATTCTCTCGCTGTCTGCCCTTGCGAATGACCGCTGTCCACTCTCCCCCCTCTAGTCCTCTGCGTGTACCACCTCATGGCATGAACCCCTGCCTTATTCTTGTCTTCATTATCCCCTGTCGGCCCTCCCCCATCCACTCGCCCTTCCCCATCCGCTTCCCCACCCCCATCCCACCTGTGTGCCCCCTGAGCAGTGGGAGGAGCGCACACTGTGGCAGGTGCCCGAGGTGTACATGACCATGAGCCCCTTCCTTGCCCTCTTTCCTCCTTGCCCTCTTTCCTCCCTGCCCTCTTTCCTCCCTGCCATCCCACCATTCCTGATTTCTTCGCTCTCTCTCCCTGTCCTCCCTCCATCCCCATCTCCCCTCTCTGCAGTCGGAGGAGCGCACGCTGTGGCAGGTGCCGGAGGTGTACATGACCATGAGCCCCTTCCTGGCGGCGGACCGCATTAAGTCGCCCATCCTGCTCGTGCACGGCCAGGACGACAACAACACCGGCACCTTCCCCATGCAGGTCAGGGCCTGCAGTGCCATTTGCATGTGCGTGTATGGTAAGGGCCATGTATGGTAAACGCGCGTGTGGTACGGATGTGCGTGGAAAGGGTGTAGTTGGTGCTCGCAGGATGTGCTCGCTTGCTTTGCTTGCATGATGTGCTGCAGGGTGTAGTGGTGCATGGATGCGTTTATTGTGCGCATTTGTTCTGACTGCAGTATACATTCATACCCCTCCACGCGAGTGGGAAAGCACAATGCGTTTATTGTGCTTTCCCACTCCAAGCATTCCATCTCTTCTCTCATCCCTGTCCTGTTAAACCCCTTCACCCACCACCCAATCAGACGGAGCGTTTCTTTGCAGCACTCAAGGGTCATGGTGTAACCACCCGCATGGTGCTGTTACCGCATGAGGGACATGGTTACCGCGCCCGTGAGTCGCTGTTACACGTGCTTGCAGAGCAGTCAAACTGGCTTGACAGATATTGCAAGAACCGGCCTGCATCGGCGGCAGCAGCACCAGATGACAAGGAAAGTGAAGCAGGAGGCAATGCTGCGGGGAAGACAAACGAGCCGGTGGGAGCTGCAGTGGAGGGGGCTAAGGAAGAGGACGGCCATGAGCTTGATGGATCATGGTTAAGGGCATCCCTGTGAAATGGGAGCACAGGTGAACAAGCTGATACCGTGTATCGTTGGAAGAGTGTTGCTGTTTTATGTTCATTTGATTAGCTGAGGCGTTCTAAGGAAACAGCAGCTGCCAGTAGGATGCCGAATAAATATTGATATTGTTAAGTTTATTATTACCTGTAACATGGATCTGTGGCGCAATGGTAGCGCGTCTGACTCCAGATCAGAAGGTTGCGTGTTCGATTCACGTCAGGTTCAATGCCTGGTTTTTGTCACCCCAAATCCTGTTTTCCCCTGCTAGCTGTGGAGTTGATCCCCACTGTTGCCAATATCGGTCCTACGTTCATGCATAGTTGTGTGCGGCTCTCGTTTCATCTAACGTGTAGATGGGAGGGCTTTATGGTTGGAACCAGCTCAGCCTCGAAGATTCTTCTGGTCCAGGTCTCAGGACCAATGCAAGCCACGGAATTTACCTCTCGTTACAAGAACCTGGGCTCACATTCAGTGCCTCCACAATGACAGGAGGAACCTGGCGAGGGGAGGAGGGGTGGCGAATCCACCAGCCATTTCGTGCGACGTTTCCCAGTTGACGAACGGGATATGCGAACAGAAGTCGCCACGCCTCGCGTTCGCCCAATTACATTGCATTGCGCCTCCTATTGGCTGCAATCTTTGTCACCTCGCCACCACCACCCCATCAAATTTTTGGCTCGTGTCGTGCGTGCCCCTCCAAGCGTGTTTCGAGTCTGGATTTCAAGCAAACCTCCAAGTGGCAATCACTCTCTCTCCCCCCTCAGACTTCCCGCGTGTCCCGTTTTGCCGCTGCGCTGCAACCTTCTCTCGCTTTCCGCCCTCCGCCACGCCGCAGCTTTTTGCTCCCCGGCTCTCTCTCGCGCATCTCCATTCCTCTCCTCTCCCTTCCCATTCTTGCTCAAACAACTCCCTTCCCCATTTTATAGCTGTTTTATATTTAGCTTAGACAGTTGTAGCTGGCGAGGCTGAAATCTGTCTTGCACTCCATACTCCATTTCTCCGCCCGTGGCACAGCCCAAGAGTCAGTGCGGTCGACCCTCAGCGCCTTGGCTCAGCTGACCTCAGCCATGGCGGCGTCGTGCGCCCTGCCTGCCGCAACAGGCGCTACCATCCAAGCCACCGCGCTCACCTCTTCACGTGCCGCCGGCCCACAGCGTTCCTCTCCGCGTGTCGGCTTCCCATTGCGGCGCCGCACCGCAACTATCGCGCTGCGCTGTTCTGCATCTTCGTTCCGTCGCGTCTCATCTGCCTCATCCCTCTCCACCTCCCCCTTCCGCCGTATCTCCTCCGCCTCCTCCCTATCCGCGTTGTCCTCATCCTCTTCTCTCTCCACCTACACAGCTTTAAACGTCGCTCCTCTCTCCTATGCCCGCTCGCACAGACCCTTCCTCACCTCTCCTCGCCGGAAACTCCAGGGAGCGCGTTTCTTGACCGTACGCGCTGCGGCCAAATCCGGGGTGACTAATACCGGAGGTGCGACGGAGCAATCGCCCAAGGCACTCCAACGGCAGGGGTCGCTGGGCGTGTGCGACGAGAAACCGTCGCCGCAGTCGTCGCTGACCATCGAACGGCAGGGATCTCTCCCGGTACCCACAGATGAAACCGACACTCTACCTCCGCCGTCCGTGGCCCCCATCTCTGTTCCCGAGCCGCTCGACGAGGGCCTCATCGAGCCGTCGAGCCCTCGCGCCTCGGAGACAGGCGTGGACCGCATCGAGTCGCAGGCGCGAACGACGCTCTCAAAGCTTAAGCACATTCTTTATAAGATCAAGACACGTGCTGCCGACGTTCAAACGTCTGTAACGGTCTATCCTCCTTCAGCGGGAGATGCGGCGGGTATTCCCGGTGCTGTTGCCGGGAATACTGATAGTGTATCAGACACCAGAGAAAACGAGTTACAATTTGATGGCGACGCGAACGGAGGTAAGGTGGAGGAGGAACAGCTAGTCTTCGTTTCGCAGCAGATCAAACTCGACCTTGGGAGCATCCCGTCCGTTGATCTAGACGTTCCGATTGACATCGACGCATCCTCGCCGTCGGAAGTATCGTCGGTCCCTCTCTCTCCCTCGTCCTTCTCAGCCCAGAGCCTTTCCACCCTTTTCTCGGGTTTCTCTCCTTCCGAAAGTCCCGCCGCAATTCCCGCGAGCGAGCAGCAGCTCGACGTGCAGCAGATGGACGCGCTGACGTGTACTCGCGCCTCGATTCGATTTGACGAGGAAACGCAAACGGCAATAGTCACTGTAACGGCGTCCGTCCGAGCCGCGGACCTGGTGGACCGTGCCGCGTACACGGAGCGCACTATGGCCATGGCGACGCGCGCCATAGCGCGTACGTGCCTCGTGCTGGACCAAAAGGCGCAGCGCAAAGCAGCAGAAGCCGTCTCGTCAGCATCCCAGCCGCCACTGTCGCCGGCGGCAGCTGCAACCTCAGTAGCGCAGCCGCCGATTGACACCTCCCTGCTACCACCGCAAATTGCGCCGGAAAAGGTGGAAGATCAGGTGCTGACGCAGGAGCAGAGGGAGCAGGAGAGGGAGCTAGTGGACCTGCTATCGACGGGCAGGATCGTCAGCTGGAGGATGGCGGGCCGCGAGCTTGGATCCACGCCATTCCGTCCGCTCTACGTGGTCAATCTGGCGGCCGGCGACGGGGCTGACGGCGAGAAGACGGTGCAGGCGCTGTACCGGCCGGTGGTTGGCGGCGACGCGAGGCTGCGATTCCAGCGCGCTCCTGCGGAATGGGTCGCGTACAAGGTGAGCTAGACTGACGCGCTTATTACTTTCCTTTCCTTTTCTCTCTTGTCGCCGCCTCTTCTAGAGGCTTACGCTTGCATTCTCACCATTTTTATTTTCCCTCCTCTCCGCTTCGTCCTCCTGCTTCTTCCCTCCGCCTCCCCTCCCCCCCCCGGCGCAGCTCTCCCGCGTGTTGGGGTTGGACGTGGTGCCGCCAGTGGCGGTGAGGCAGGGCGTGCAGCTGGGGTCGCGGCGGTTCGCGCAGGGCACCATGACGCTGCTGCCGCACCTGCTGCACCCGCTCGCCTCCGTGCACCCCTCCGTGAGTCCCTCTTCTCCGTCGCTTCCCCCCTGCGCTGCTTGCGAGTTTCCTTTCTTGGATACTGTTGAGTTACTGCCCTGCGTTCCCCCAACCAAGCGCAGCATCGCTAACGGATTCCCCCTTCTCATCTCATAAACCATCCCGTTGTCCTGTCTCTATCCGCTTTTCCCCTCCCCCCCAGCGCCTGCGCGCGCCCACGCAGGCGCACACGGTGATCAGCAGCATCCGCATTCTCGACGCCCTCATGGGCTCCTCCCTGCGCCGCCCCTCCGGCTTCTTCGCCGCCCAGCACTGGTCCGGGGACGGCAAGCTCTCGCCCGTAGTGCTCTCGCACCCCATGGGCCCGTCTCTCGGCGCCGGCCTACATGCCATGTGGTCCAAGCGCGGCACGGGAGCGGGCGGCAGACTGAAGACGGTGGCAGGGTTTGTCCTGACTCGCCTGAGGAGAATGAATCGCGCGCAGCTGCTGGAGGAGATGGGCGGCGCACTGACAGCGGGGGAGATGGAGAGGGTGTTGGACAAGCGGGACCAGATGGTGGGGTACTTTGATGCACTCGCTGCTAAGATGGGGCATCAGGCAGTCGTCAGGTGACAGGAGCACATGTGATGGTGACTTCACGCCTCTCAAACCAGCTGCTCCCATGCCTGTCCTACCATGTCCGTTCCAACATGCCAGTCCCACCATGCCCGTCCCACCATGGCCTTTCCACCATGCCCGTTCCACCATCCCACCATGCCCGTTCCACCATCCTGCCATGCCCGTTCCACCATCCTGCCATGCCCGTTCCACCATCCTGCCATGCCCGTTCCACCATTCCTTGCCTTGCCATCCCCCTTATGCAAGCATCCCTTGTGTATTCGGTGTGTGGGCTGCTATTCTCAACACGGGTGTTTAGGGGGTCGTGCAGCAGCAGTATGTCGGTACCACATGTGGCAGTGAGAATCTTGGCACCCGGGAGACTAATCTGGTGTGATTTGTTAGGTTATGCATAGTTGCTCAGGGGGTACTTGGTGATAAAGTTAGCAGGATTTGCTTTTACCAGTGTTGCCACTGGTGCTGCTTATGAGATATGGTTCTATGCAGAACTGTAAATGTAATACACAAGGAGATTGGTGTACTCTCATGTCATTTCATAGATTCATTGGTGGGCGCATTTGTTGTGCTTGACTCTACAGTCTTCAATGCTGCGCTGATTGTGGAGTCAGCACAGCAGCAAGGGGTAAGGTGGGAGCGATTGGTTGAAATCTTGCGAAGCAGCCAGCGATGCATGTGGGCGGCGTCGCAGAGTACTATCGTGCGACCCTCAACGACTGACGACTGCCGTCGCAGCTACAGCCTGCTGTGCCCTCACCTCCTCGTCCTAGCCTCCATTCGTCCGTTTTTCCTTCATGCTAGAAGCTTTCACATTCCAGAACGCATTCCAGGGGATCGTGGGTGAGCCAGTAACATTGCATCAGAGCATTGTGCTTGACTAGTCTTATGGTGGAAGGCAGGTAGCATTGGTGTAGAGCCTTCAGTTCAATCCATGAAATCGTGGTGTGCGTACAGCCTGTTCTCCTTAGCGTCTCAGCCTTCTTCACCATCTTCTTGTCGTCCCTCTCTCTAGCTCCCACTCCCGTTCCTCCACATTTTACTGCATAACTCCGAGTCGGCACTTCTTAACCCCTACTTCCAGATATATTGAATTGCTTCTTGAAGCTAGATCTTGTATCATCACGTGCATTTTTCGCTCCTCCAAGGATCGCTCGCCGATCCTCGCTCTACGTTAAAGCCTCGGTGACATTGTTCACGATATTGCCGAATGGACCCATCTGGCATGGGTCCTCCACCTGCGACGGGCCCACCTGGACTATCTGAACCACCTGACGGACCACCTGGAGCGAGCGGCACGGCGTCACCTGGACCAGGACCAACGAGGCCACGTGGACCTCAAGAGCACATGTCACCTGGGCCCGGACCACGTGTGCCTTCCGGACAGGGCGGGTTTGCGCCACGTGGACCTCTTGGGCATATGTCACCTGGCATGCCGTTTCCACGTGGGATGGGCTCGCCTGGGCCGCGGTTTCCCGGTCCGTCGTATCCCCCCCGTCCGCCGCATTCTCCTTTTTCTCCGCAACAATCCGCGCATGGCGCTTATGCAAGACCCGCTCCGCCGTACGGGGGAGGCCCGCCGCAGAACCCGCACGGGGGCTTTCCGCCAGGCCCGCCCGAAGGAGTTCCGCCAGGCGGAGGGGCTCCGCCTTGGGGAGGTCACGCGGCAGGACATGCGCAGGGCGGCTTTCAGGGGCCGCCGCACCAACAACCGCCGCCGCCGCACCACGCGCAGCAGTATCAGCAGCAGCAGCAGTACCAGCCGCAGTCGCCGCCGCCGCAGCAGCAGCAGTATCCGCCGCAGTATCAGCAGCATCAACTGCCGAACCAACCGCATCAGCAGCCGAACCAGCCGCATCAGCCTCCATATCAGCAGCAGGGGCCGCCTTATCAGCAGCAAGGGCCGCATTTCCCGCAGCATTTTCAGCAGCCGCCCCCGCATGCCCCGCATCCGCCGCCGCAGCAGCCAGCGCGCGCGCTCCCGGGCGTGTGGCACGTGACGGCAGTGACCGACGGCGCGCCGCCCCCCGCGGCAGCGATGCACGCGCAGGGGCCGGGGATGCCGCCAGGGCCTCACCACCCGCCGTTCCCCGCGCAGGGCATGGCGCACGGTTCAGCAGCGCCGTCCCATGCGCCGCAGTACCCCGCGCTCCCGGGGTCCGCCCCTCCCCACCCCCTGCCTCCCGCTCCCCCTTCTCCTTTTACGCCTCCTCCGGCTTTTGCGCCTCCCGTTCCCCACGGCGCTCCGCCGGCTCCAGTTTCCGCCCAGCAGGGGTTTCATCCGGGGGGAGCGCCGCCGCTGCTTACTCCCGGCCCCCCTCCTCCGCCACTCCCCGCCGCAGCAGCTGCGGCGGAAGGGGTAGTCGGGGAAATACCAAACGGGTTGCCGCCAGCAGCGGTACCAACGGCAGCGGCAGCAGCAGCAGAGGCGCAACCGCCAGCCACCGCGGCAACTGGAGCTCCTTCCCCCGCTGCTGCCGCTCCGGATGCATCTGCTGCCGCCGCTGCCGCTGTTCCCGGCGCACCTGCCGCTGCTCCTGCCGCTCCTGACGCTCCCGCGGCAGCTGTCGCTGCTGCTACAGCAGCTGCGGCTGGCGCTGCTCCCACTGCGCCTGCGCCTCTCCCGGCTGCTGCAGCTCCCCCAACCCCTCCCGCCGCCATCACCTTAAAGCCCAACCCCCCGCTCGCGCCGCAGCCCCCCCTCCCCCCCGCGTGGCTGCAGGCGGCCGCCGCCATGGCGGCTGTGATCTCCGGCGGCGGGCCCCCGCTCCCCGCGGGGGAGGAGCTCCCGTGGGAGAAGGGCGGAAAGAAGGGCGCGGGGAAGGGCGCAAGCGGAGGGGGGAAGGGGGGGAAGAAATCGAGGTGGGACCGGGAGGCGCAGGAGGAGAAGGTGGAGGAAAGGGAGGAGGAGAAGGAGAAGGAGAAGGGAGGGGAGGCGGCGGAAGGAGACGGTGGGCGCAGGGAAGAGGGAGAGGGGGAGGAAAAAAGAGGAATGGAAAGGCAGGGCGGCGGGGATGAGGAAGCGGCTAAGGGGAAAGAGGGAGAGGGGAAAGACGGGAAGGAGGGTAAAGAAGCCAAAGAGGAGAAGGAGGAGGAGGCGGAGGAGGGAGTGGAGGCGTGGACGGCGCACAAGACGGAGGAGGGCACGGTGTACTATTACAACACTGTCACAGGCCGCTCCACCTACCACAAACCCAAAGGCTTCAAGCTCCAGGTGCCCCTGCGTCCCATCCCCTCCCTCTCCGCCCTCTCCGCCCTCTCCCCGCCCGCCTGCCTTGCCGCTCTCTGCTCCCCCGCACATTCGTTAATGTCCGCCTCTCCGCCTATGTGTAAGCACCTGTGTCTCCCTCGGGTGCGTCGTTGTGCGTGTGTGCGTGTGCAGGAGGACAAGGTGGAGAAACAGCCCACTCCCGTCGCATGGTGAGCCACATGGCATGGCATGGCATGGCATGGGATGGCATGGCATGGCATGGCATGGCATGGCATGGCATGGCATGACATGGGATGGCATGGCATGGCGTGGCATGGCATGGCGTGGGATGGCATGGCATGGCGTGGCATGGCATGGCATGGGATGGCATGGCATGGCGTGGCATGGCATGGCATGGCATGGGATGGCATGGCATGGCATGGCATGGCATGGCATGGCATGACATGGGATGGCATGGCATGGCGTGGCATGGCATGGCGTGGGATGGCATGGCATGGCGTGGCATGGCATGGCATGGGATGGCATGGCATGGCGTGGCATGGCATGGCATGGCATGGCATGGCATGGGATGGCATGGCATGGCGTGGCATGGCATGGCATGGGATGGCATGGCATGGCGTGGCATGGCATGACATGTAGTCCGGGAGTCGCTTTCTGTCATGGGGTTTGTGGGCGGGGCGGGCCATGATTCGCAGCCCTCCTCCCTCGCCCACCGACATGTGCCATGCATCACCGTGCTCTCTTTGTGCATCACCGTGCTCTCTTTGTGCCCGTCCAATTGCATGCTTGTCTCCGTGTTCATGTGTGTGTTTGAAAACGTGTCCGTCCGTGTTCCGTGTGTGTGCTTGTGTGCGTGTGTGTGCACATGTGCGTGCCTGTGTGTGTGCGTGCATGGGAGTTACAGGGAGCGAGTGCAGGGCACGGACTGGGCGTTGGTGTCGACGAGTGATGGCAAGAAGTACTTTTACAACACAGTCACGCAGGTCAGGCAGCACCTTGTGCTCCACGCTTATACTACCACCTCACTTCTCTGCCTCGTCTCACCACCATCCTACTGCGCGATCACATTTGCCATCGTTTCCCCTCCTCGTTGCTCCCCTCCCCCTCCCCCCTTCCATGCCCCTTCCGCCCCCCTCGTCCCCCATCCCATGCGCATGCGCACCATCAGGACACGAGCTGGCAGGTGCCCGCGGAGGTGCAGGAGGTGCGGAAGTGACTTACTTGCCATCCTGTCTTCTCACTTGACTCCCTCCTTACCCTCTTCACCTCCCTTGTCCCTCCGACCCCCCTCCCCCCTCCATCAGGACACGAGCTGGCAGGTGCCCGCGGAGGTGCAGGAGGTGCGGAAGAGGCAGGACGCGGAGGAGGAGGAGCGGGCGCGTGCCGCCAGCAAGCTCTCCTTCTCGCTGGCGGGGCGGGGGGGCGCAGGGGCGGCGGGCAAGGCGGGCGCAGCAGCAGGGGGGAAGGCGACGGCGCTGGAGGTGGTCAAGAAGAAGCTGCAGGTGATTGCTGGGGGGAGGGGGAAGGGGGAATGGGAGAGGTGAGGAGCCTGATATATTAGTTTGAAAGGGGGAAAAGGGTTAGGGGTGGGATTTCGCAGGGATGGAAGCTAGTACTAGCAGGGAATGCTTCGTCCATCCGTTCAGGTCGCTTGCTGCTGTCCTGTGCGTCGCTCCCTGTTCCCTTCGCCACCCCTGCCCGCGCTCCCGCCTCCAGTCGCCTGCACCTTGTGTCAGTGCACTTGCCTATACCCCCCCCCTGCTTTCACCCAAAAGCTAAGCAATAACAAACAAGTCAAGAAACCTTCCCCTATCCCCTCCCCCTCCCCTCAGGACTCCGACAAGGAGGCTAAGGCGGGCACAGCAGCATTAGCTGGTGCCGGCGCGGCTGCTCCCACTGCTGCTGCTGCGGAGACGACTAAGGCTGAGAAGGGCGGTGCAGGGGCGCAGGGGGGCGAGGGGAAGCAGGTCAACGGAGTCAACGGGGGGAAGGAGGGGGAGACGGGCAAAGAGGGCAAGGAGGCGGGGGAGGATGGGGGAGGGGAGAAGGAGGGCGGTGGTGAGGCAGCACAGGGCAAGGAAGGGGAGGGGAAGGAGGGCGGGGAGAAGGGCGGTGGGGAGAAGGAGGATGAGGAGAAGGGAAGTGCGGAGGTTCCACTGGAAGAGCTGAGTCTGGAGGAGAGGGCAATGAAGTTCCGTGTACGTGCTGCCGTGGCATGCTGTGCTGTGCTGTGCTGTGCTGTGCTGTGCTGTGCTGTGCTGTGCTGTGCTGTGGCATGGCGTGGCGTGGCGTGGCATAATAAGGCCAGGCATTGTGTGGCACAGCATGACATGGCATATTCTCCAAGATTACGACCTTCCACTCGCTTGCTTCATATTCTCTCCTCTCTCTCTCCTCACTCTCTCCTCACTCTCTCCTCACTCTCTCCTCACTCTCTCCTCTCTCTCTCCTCTCCTAAATTTCTTGGTTTGATATCGCATCCTCCTCGGGTACTCCCGTCACCTCGTCGATCCCAACAGGAGATGCTCAAGGAGAAGGGAGTGGCGCCGTTTTCCAAGTGGGAGAAGGAGCTGCCCAAACTCATCTTCGACGCACGCTACAAGGTACGCTGGACGCACTGTAGTCAGCTGATTGGATCTGCAGCCTCGGTGATACAGGGTGGGCGTCGCCAGGAGCCACAACTTGCCCCACCAGCCCATCCCCCTGGGCAGTGAATTCTTGTACCACTTTCCCCTTGTGTGGAGTTTGTGTGCACGCGGGCACCAGTGGAGAACCCATGGATTCATGTACCACCTTCCCTCCATGCTTCACGCACGTGCAGGCCATCCCATCGCTGCCGTTGCGGCGGGCCATATTTGAGGAGTTTGTGCGCACGCGGGCGACGGCGGAGCGCAAGGAGAAGCGGTCGGCACACAAGGCGGCTGTGGAGGCATTCAAAGTCCTGCTGGACGAGATGGAGGAGAGCGGGGTGAGATGGGCTTGCATCTGGGAGAGCGGGGTGAGATGGGCTTGCATCTGGGAGAGCGGTTTGCATTCTGGAAAACTGGGTGAGGGGGGAAGGGGAGCCTGGGGGGTTGTTGCGGGTAGGGGTGCGCCTATAAAGGCGGCTGTTGAGGCCTTGAAAGCAATCTCGAGCAGAGTCAGATGGGGCCGAGTAGAAGAATGGGCTGATGTGAGGCCACTGTAGTAACCATTCCAAAGAATGCATCCTGTGGACCAGCTCTCTCTCTTCCCTTGATCCATCCTCTCTGTATACGTCCCCCATGCCCCCAGGGCCTGATGCATGTAGCTGTGGCGACAACGCTGCAGCAATGCATGAGCACCCCACAGGCTGCATCCTATCCCCGACTCACTCTCTCCTTCTCTCCGTGCCCCCCCACCACCTGCAGGACCTGACACACGAGTCAACGGTGGCCTCGCTGCAGGGTGATGCCAAATGGGGCTCTGACCCGCGCCTCCTGGCTGCAGCGCTGGAGGATAAGGACCGCCTCGCTCTCCTCAATGAGCGGTATGGCCCTTCTTCTGTATTTCGCCCCTGCCTGCCTGTTTCGCCTCCCATTTCCACTGAAGATGCCATGTTCTTTTATGTTGAGGCTTCTGGTTCACAAGGCAGGACATGCGTTTCTTTAAGCAGGCAATACAGGCAAGAATGAACCGGTTTTCCCAGTCAAACCAGGTCACATGTAGGCCTTGCAAATAGATTCGGTGTGCACAATTATTGTCACACACTACACTTGACATGTGGATGGAATCTAGAAACTGCAGTAGCTTAAGTTCACTGTTGCCAAGTCATACACCACACAGTCAGGCACCGATAAGAACTTTGACTACAGCTCGGAGTGCGAGCTCCTGTGGCCAGCATGCAGCATGATGCCCTCCCCGGAAAGTGTGGAATGAATTATGTCCTTTTTGCTTTCATGCCACGTCATTTACCATTTGTGCCTGATTTGATTCACTCTTGCCATTGGTCGTAGTTTCTCTGTTTCCAGCACTCGTGTGGCCCGTGTATTGCAACCTCACGATCTCTGTTGATGCATCACTCCGACGAATTTGCCTGATCAGAACTATGCTGTTCGCTAGAAGCTCCTTTGGAAAATGCTGTGCGCAAATGAACAAAGTTGATATAGCTAGCAGCACATTGGTTGGTTGGTTGTTGTTTCTCCTGCCAGACTCCTTCCCTTTCTTGATTCAATGTGCTCAAGATTTGATCATTTATTCCATGGCCATGTCAACTTTGCTTTTAGAGCCATGCTATCTTTGCTTCTATTTCCATATTACCTCTGTTCATAAAGCCATGTCATAATTGTTTCTGCAGTCATATTATCTTTGCCTCTAAAGCCATGTCATCCTTGCCTTTCATCTCATGTCGTTTTTGTTGTCCTCGTATGTGTCTTGTGTTTTTTAGAATGTTGTCTTCGTTTTTCAGTCTGGCAACTTGAGTGGAAACTATCACATTTGAGACGCATTTTCAACCAGAGTAACTGAACCTGAAACTATATAACCCATTTGATAGGGCCATAGGTGTTTGTGCACTGTTCCCACTGCGTTCTCTGCTGCCACATCAGTTTCTGCCGATATTTCTTCCCCCTGCAGGCCAGCAGCCAGAGAGATCGTTCTAGGCACAATCACAGCCTTCTGACTCTCCCTTCCCTCTCACCTGACCCATCTCGTGTGTAAAGTTCCTCTCCCTGAGATGTCCCTTGCATCATTGTGAGGTTCGTTCAGTAACGAGATAACTTGCTCCGCCTGTTGTGGCCACGCCAGCTTGAGTGTGGCTGTAGGGGCGGCACAGTTCTTGCAACTCAAGAATTGTGTCTTCACAGGCTTAGTGGCGTCACTATTCTTGAGTCGACTTAAAGAACTGGGGCTGTTTGGGAGTGAATGTAGGGTAGGGGCGCCACATTTGGTGCAACTGCCAGGCAGAACCAAACAACAGTTTCCCTGCCCTGCTGGCGTGAGCTGCGGCTTAGGAAAGAAACACACCGCGTTGCTTCTGGGGCTCTTTGTTCATTCCTCACTTCCAAGCTTGTCTGTGTTTGTCTCTCTCTCTCCCATTCATCTACATCACGGCAGGGTGGTGCCTTTGAAGCGGTTGGAGGAGGAGAGGCAGCAGCAGCGCAAGGAGGCGGCAGAAGAAGCGTTTGTGGAGATGCTGAAGGAGTTCCGTGGCAAGCGCTACATCGCCCTCTCCTCCCGCTGGTCCAAGGTCACTCTCCTCCCCTTCTCCACTCGCAATCATATGTTTGATCATTCACAGTAGCATCCTGCTGCAGTGTTCACGTTGCAATTTGCATGTGCTTTCACATTGGTAGTTGCTGCCTGTTCAACAAAACATGCTTGGGGACTCTTATCAGTGAACTGAAAGGTGAGTCTAATATAGGCCGATTAACAAATACGGTCCACAGTAGGTTTGACTTCTTACGTTGTAAGTTTCAGAGAAAGCAATTCGCAGATGATCCATATGTTAGAAACCCTACTTAGCAGGTGTAGGGATTGTGTTTGTAAGCTAGGCTTTGCATGATGCATGCATGGTGGCATGTGTGTGGCAAGTGCAGCAGGTTCAAGGACAACCACACATGCTGGGATATGCCTGAAAGGCCAGGGCACTGTGCTCACCGCACGATTTGGGTAAATGCCGCTGCTGCTGCAAGTGTAAATGCTCGTGCGAGTGTCAGTGTTGGTGCTACTGCTTCTGAGTAATGCCAGTGTTACCAGTGAACCAATCTTGGCTCATGCCAGGCCTTTTGGAACCTGAACCACAGCGTGCGCCTCTTGCACTGCTGACTCTCCTTTTTTATCAGTCCCCTCGCCCTGTGATGTGCTCACATGTGACCCTGCCCTGCCTTCACCTCCCGTCTGTACCAACACAGCGAACGCAACAAGTGCAGGAAACGCGGGAGCACAGCGAGCGGGGTGTAGCAGTGGCGCCTGGGAAGGATTGGCCCTTCCCCTTTCCCCACTCTTGCTCTTTTGCACTTGTCACCCTCTCACCTCCTCTCCCTCCCCACCTTCTTTCCCCCACGCAGGTGCGGGAGGAGTTGAAGGAGGATGAGCGGTACAGTGCGGTGGAGCACTGGGAGGACCGTGAGCGGCTGTTTGACACCTTTATGGACACACTGCAGCGCGAGGAGGAGGAGAAGGAGAGGGAGGCGCGCAGGCGGTGGGAAGAAGAGGTGAGTGGCGTGGAGTGGCAGGGGGGAGGCGGGGAGCGGAAGAGGGGAGGGGAGGGGGGGGGTTGGTATGCTGCCTTTTGCTGCTTCCTGCTGCTGCTTCTAGAGCTCGCAGTTTTGCCTTAGAGGCTACGAGTTGTTGTGTCTGTGAAGGGATTGATTCAGAGGGAGGGAATGTGCGTTGTGCTGTTTTCTGTGGTTGGTGGCTGCAGGAGCGGAAGCGCGAGCAGGAGCGAGAGGAGAAGAGGCTGCGGCAGCGCGAGGAGGAGAAGAAGGAGCGGGAGCGGGCGCGTGTGCGGCGGCGGGAGGCCAAGGAGGACTTTGAAGACCTGCTGCGCCGCGAGATACAGACGCCCAATGTAGGCACGAAAGTGGGGGAAGGGCGGAAGGAAGGAGGGGGAAAAAGGAGGGAATTGGGGGGGGAGGGGGGAAAGGTGGGGTTGGTAGGGGAAGGGATTATTCCAGGCATTCTGCATAGGCAATCGATCTCTTGCGTTGGCATGCACGTGCATGTGATGTATTCCCTTGTGCTGATCGCCCACTGCTACTGCCTCCGCCTGCCTGCCGCCCCTTCCTGCCCGCTTCCTAGGTGCGGCAGTCCTTTTGCGTGCCCTCTTGATGCTCATTGCTCAATGTTGCTCCCCCCTGCTTCCGCACCCCTTGCGTGTGGCAGATGTGACTTTTGAGTCGACTCAAAAGTCATGTTGCTCCCCCCCTGCTTCCCCACCCCTTGCGTGTGGCAGATATCATGGATAGACGCGAGGGAGAAGCTGGAGGAGGACGAGGCGTCGTGCTATTGGAACAAGGAGCTCACCAGCCGTGACCGCCAGGACCTCTTCTACGAACACATGGCTCGCCTCATCAAGGTGGGCTCCTCAGCCGCATCAGGATGGGCGCATTGGATCACGACACGCATGGGCCTTTGTCACTCCCTTGCTCAACCCCCCCTTCCCTCTGTCATCACTTTCTCTCTTCCGCCCTCTCCCCTCCCCCATTTCCCTTTGCTCCCCCTCGCCCCCGTATCCCCCCTATCCCACCGCTCCCTCTTCACCCCCCTCATCCCCCCGCATCCTGCCTTGTCTCCCTTATCCCCCTTCGTTCCCCCCAATTCCCCCTCGCCTATCCCCCCCACCTCTCCCCCCAACAGCGCGTGCAGAGGGAGTTCCGTGAGCTACTCGAGGAGGAGCTGTCGGTGGCCGCCATCTCCGAGGCTCGTGAGGACGGGCTGCGCCTCGCCTCCTCCTGGGCCGATGCTAAGTCCGTGCTTCGGCACCAGGACCGGTACCGCGACCTGGTTCGGCACGAGCGGGAGGAGCTGTGGCGGGAGCATGTGAGGAGCCTGGAGGGGGAGTTGAGGGAGGCCGGGGTGATTGATGGGGAGGGGAAGGAGGTTGATGTTGCTGCTGTTAAGAGGGATCGGCGGCGGAGGAGGAGGAGGAGGGAGAGGGAAGAGGAGGATGATGAGGAGGAGAAGAGAGGAGGTGGGGAGAAGGGAGAGGATAAGGAGGAGGGGGGAGAAGGGAGGGCGTTGGGAGAGGGTGGAGGGGAGATGGAGGGAGAGGAGGAGAGGAGGGAGGAGGGTGAGGGGAAGGCGGATGAAGAAAAGGAGAAAGAGGGGAAAGGGGTGGGCGAGAACGAGAGGGAGGAGGCGGAGAGAGGAGAAAGAGATGGTATGCATGTGGAAGAAGCAGATAAGGAAGAGGAGGATAAGGAGAGGGAAGAGAAGGAGAAAGAAGAGGAGAAGGTAGAGGAGAAGGAAGAGAAGGGGGAAAAGGAAGAGTATGTTGACAGAAAGAGTGAATTGGGAAGCAATGCAATGGGGGGCGAAGGAGAATCCCAGGTGGCGCATGGTGTGGCGGCTGGGAGGCGAGGAGAGGAACGAGCAGAGAATGGGGAGAGAAGCGATGGGGGAGTTATGAACAATGAGGGGAGTGAGAAGGAGGAGAAGTGGGAGGATGAAGGGAGGGATGAGGACTGGGAGACAGGCGGGGGGATGGCTGGGAAGTTGGGGAAGGGGACGGGAGGGAGCGGTTCCGGTAGGGAGGGAGAGCGAGGAGAGGACGAAGAGGAGGAGAAGAGCAAGAGGTCAGAGGAGAAGGAGAAGGAGAGAGGAGGGAAGAAGAGGGGTGATGATGGGAACGAGAAGGAAGATGATGAGGAGGAGGGATCAGATATGGAGCACAAGCACAAGTACAAGCACAGACACAGGGAGAAGCGAGAGGAAAGGCGCGCAGAAAAGGAGAGGGAGAAAAAGGAGAGGGAGAGGGAGAGGGAGAGAGAGAAGGAGAGGAAGGAGAAGGAGAGAGAGAAAGAAAGGAAGAAGGAAAGGGAGAAGGAGAGGGAGAGGGAGAAGGAAAAAGAGAGGGAGAGGAAGAGAGAGAGGGAGAGGGAGAGGGAGAAGGAGAAGGAGAGGGAGAGGGAGAGGGAGAGGGAGAATGAAAAAGAGAGGGAGAGGGAGAGGGAGAGAGAGAGGGAGAGGGAGAGGGAGAAGGAGAAGGAGAAGGAGAGGGAGAGGGAGAAGGAGAGGGAGAGGGAGAGGGAGAGAAGGAGAGGGAGAGGGAGAGGGAGAAGGAGAAGAGAAGAAGAGGAATAAAGGACGAGATGAAGGGAGGGATGAAAAACGCCGGCACCGGCGAAGGGAGGATAGCGAGGAGAAGGATGGGGGGAGGAGACGGATGAGAAGGCAAAACGGGGAAGGAGACATGGGCATGAGCACAAGCATAAGCGTGAGGAGCGTGAAAGGGAGGAGGAGAAGGAAGAAGGGAAGAAGGAGAAGAGACGTGAGAGGGAGAAGAAACGAGAAGGGCGGAAAGAGCATGATTCTGACGAGGAAAGGGAGGAAGGGAGGCGGACGAAGCGACGTGGTAAGGATGGTGAGGAGGAGGATGGGGGGGAAAGCGAGGGAGGGAACAGGAAGGAGAGGGAGGGGAGGGATGAGAGGAAGAAGAAGGGAGGGGAGAGAGGAGGCAGAGTAGTGATGAGGAGGGAAGGAGGAGAGGAAGGAGAGGCACAGAGGTGAGGTGAAGAAGGAGGGTCGTGGGGGCCGGAAAGAGGGAAAGGGATGATTCGGATAGAGACAGTGATGATGATGGCAGCGTGGAGAGGGCGAAGAGGAAGGGAGGCAGGGAAACGAGGAGGGAGGGAGGCAGGGAAACGAGGAGGGAGGATGAGAAGAGGGACAGGCGGGGGGGGCGATGAGCGGGATAGGAGGGGTGGAAACGAGAGGGATGATTGTGATGATGGCAGGAAGAGGGGACGGAGGGAGGGGAGCGACCGGGAGAGCGACGGTGGGGAGAAGCGGCGGGGAAAAGGAAAGCACAGGGATCGGGATAGGGGCGACAGGGACAGCGACAGGGGCGGAAGGCACGGCGATTGGAGAGACGAAGATTGGAATAAGGACAAACGGATGGAGAAGGTGAGAGGAGGCGTGTCAGATAATGATGATGAGAGTGATGGAGACACGAGAGGGAAGGATAGGGAGGAGGAGAGGAGAGGCAAGCACAGGGATGTGAGGGAAGGCAGGGTAGTTGAGAAGGAAGAGTCTCGAAACACAGGCAAAGGGTTGAAGACTCCAGAGAAAAAAGGGAGGAAGGAGAAAGGGAGAGAAGAAAGCAGAGGGGATGAGAAGAGAGCGGACGGATTAGATTCCAGTGGCGGAGACTCGGAAAAAGGGAGTGGGGGTGGTGGGAGGGGCGGAAAGTCGGAGGTCGAGGGGAGGTGGCAGAGTGAGTGACGAGGAGGAGGAGGATGATGAGAGGAGGAAGGAGAGGAGGAGAAGGAATGCGGAAGGGAAGGGGCGGAAGCGAGGGAGGGGTGATAGCCAGTCAGATGATAGCGAAGAGGAGAGGAGGAGGAAAGGCAGGAGGGAAGAAAGTGGCGAGGAGAGGGAGGCGGCGAGGGCGAGAGGAAAGGAGGAGGAAGAAGAGTCGGAAAAAGAAAGGGCTGCTGCTCTCCGCTATGGGCCTGATACGCCTGAGAGCTCTCGTGGTGCTGAGGTGAGCCATAGAGAGGAGAAGAGGAGTGATGGGGAAGGGAGAATAAGAGATGAGGCAAGAGGCAAGAGAGGAAGGAGCTTGAGCAGTGAAAGGAGCGAGGAAGGACGGAGGGCCGGCTGCAGTGAGAAGGGCGAGTGAGGAGAGGCGAGGGAAGAAGGAGAAGATTGAGGATGAGAGTGAGGGGCGAGATGATTCTAGGAAGAGGTATGAGAGTGAGAGTATAAGTGGGGAGGAGGAGAATGGCAGAGAGGAACAGGAGGAGAGGAGGAGGGTAATAATGGAACGTGAGGAGAGGGAGCAGCGGGTTAGGAGGAAGGAGACGTCAGATGGGAGCAGCAGTGAGGAAGAGGAGGGGAGGAGCGCGAGGAGGAGTGAGGACAGGCGTGTGGAGAGGAGGCGAGGTGGAAGGAAGGAAGAAAGGGATAGGAATGGAGAACGGGAGAGGAGCAGGAGCAGCAGTAGGGGCAGAAGCAGGAGCAGGAGCAGGAGCAAAAGCAGGAGCAAGAGCAAAAGCAGGAGCAGGAGCAGGAACAAGAGCAGGAGCAGGAGCAGGAGCAACGAGAGAAAAGGCAGGAGGATGAGAGATAGAGATGTGGAGGAGGAGAGGTCAAAGAAGAATGAGGGGAGGCGGGAGGGCAGGGGCAGTGAGAAGAAGAAACGGGGCAGCCACTCGGGTGGGAAGGCGAGGCGGCAGGTGAAGGAAGAGAGTGGAAGCGAGAGGAGCGGACGTGTGGAGAGTGAGAGGGACGGCAGTGATGGGGATGAGAGGAAGGAGGTGAGCAGGAGGTCTGATAAGAAGGGCAGCAGCAGGAGGCAGGAGAGGGATAGACCTGAGAGGGAAGGGAGTGTTGGCAGCAGTGACGGCAGCAGGGGGAGTGGAAGGGAGAGGCATGAGGAAAGGAGCAGAGGTAAGGCTGGTCCTAGTAAGCGGCGACGTGAGAGGGGCACGGAGAAGAAGGGAAGTGAGAGTGAGAGTGATGGGGACAGGCGCAGGGAGAGGGAGAAGCGCAGACACAGTGGGGGTAAGCACAGGCGTGGGAGCGACGAGAGTGACAGAGGCGAATCGGAGAGGCGAAGCGGCGGGACAGAGGGAAGGGACAGGAGGGGTGGAGGAGGGAAGAGGAGGCATGAGGAGAGGGAGAGGGACAGGAAGAGCAGTGGTAGAGGCAAGAGAGGCGTGGAGAGAAGTGATAGTGAACAGCACAGTGCGAGTGAGAGTGGGAGTGAGTGACAGTGCGGGCAAGAGAGAGAGTGTGTGTGAGAGAGTGCGAGAAGAGTGCAAGTGAGAGTGTAAAAATGGGAATGAGTGAGACGGTGCGAGTAAGAATGGGAATGAATGAGAGACGGTGCGAGTGAATGAGAGGAAGCGTGTCTGAGAGTATGGGTGAGTCAGGTACAGTGCGGGTAAAAGTGGGAGTGAGTAAATTGCAGTGAGAATGGGACTGGGAGGAGCGAGTGGGGGTGACAACACTGTGAGAGGTGGTTGTGGAAGCAGCAGATGATGTGAGGCTGATGCAAGGCAACCAGGGGAGAGCTTTAGGCTCTCTTTTGTAGCTGCGGCAGCATTTGTCGCCTCCCAGACTACTGCAGGTGGTGGTGGGAGCAGCTGGAGCAGTAGGTGGAACAGCTGTGCCTGGAACAGCTGTAGCAAGAGTTGGAGCGGCTGTGGCAGGAATTGTGAAAAGTTGGAGCAGCTGTGGTGGGAGCAGTTATGACAGCAGTGGCAGTGGTATGGAAGGGTGCATAGGGGTGTGTGTGTGTGTGTGTGTGCATGTGGAATGGTGGAGCAGCAGTAGTGAGAAGTGCAAGGCTGGCACCGGAAAGAATTCTGTCTAATGGGCAGTGTTGGGAGGGGAGGGAAAAAGGGAGTGAGGAAATATGTGGATGGGGAAGGTTGGGGAGGGGAGGGGATTGTGAGGAAAGATGAGAGCTTGCCTTGGGAGATCCATCCAGTCCAGTACTTGATGTGTTTAGTTAGTGACACCAGGATCTGCTTACCGTATCATGATTTTGTGTGATGCGATGTGATGAGACCTTGTATTGGATAATTCGAGTAGATTTTTGTACTAGGATGACTCTGGTTCCTCCTCGTGCTTTGCTGTCTCAAGCTGCAAGCACCACCAGTGCTTGTGGCACTTGCTACAGCTGCGGACGTACTACAGCCAAGTTGACAGCTGTGGCCTTGCTGCTCCGGGGTGCTCTCGGTACAGCTGAGCGAAAGGAGGCATCTTCACGTGTCCAAATGCGGGTGGGTGGGTTATTTGAGGCAGCATTTGTGGAAAACCTAAACTTGCAGCTCCATGGTTGTCCACTAGGCAAGCTGTTGTGCTCACATGTTCAGCAAGGCCTATCAGGTACTCTGTCTGCTGCTTTCGTATCACGGTTGGGATGGCAGCGCTTATGGCATAAATCAACTCAAGAGGTGTGGTTATAGACTTATGCATAGTGGTACACTTCATGCTGCAAAGATGATGAGTGTCATTCCAGCAATCATGAGCAGCACGTATGGTAGTCTCTTCCATATGTTCTCCTGCACGCATACCAATCATCAGAGGGGTGAGCGACAGGAGGAGCAAGTGGAGGGAGGATGAGCGGAACGACATCCAGCTGATGAGCGGAACGACATCCAGCTGATGAGCGGAACGACATCCAGCTGATGAGCGGAACGACATCCAGCTGATGAGCGGAACGACATCCAGCTGAAGAGCGGAACGACATCCAGCTGATGAGCGGAACGGCATCCAGCTGATGAGCGGAACGACATCCAGCTGATGAGCGGAACGACATCCAGCTGATGAGCGGAACGGCATCCAGCTAATGGGCGGAACGACATCCAGCTGATGAGCGCCGAAGTAGCCATGCAAGCAACCCCATGCGTAACAACTGGCGAGGAACTTTCTTCAAAAAGGATGAAAGATACGTTAAAGAGCTAGAGGTTTGAGGGTTACCTTGAAGAGGAAGTAACCAACGAACATGGAGATGAGAATGTTGCTGCGCTTGGCCTGGGGAGACACGATGGCACACGATGGCACACGATGGCACACGATGGAACATGGCAACACCGAGAAGGAGGATGAGGAATCAGACTGTCGACTAAAAGGCGTGAGGTGGTGAAGCAACGGATACGTTAAGTGTAAGAGGTGTCATGGAAGAGAGGTGGTTGGGGCAACCGCAACTTGACTCGCTGCCAAGAGGGATTGTGAGTGGTGAGGGGGAAGTTGGAACGGGATGAGGGAGAGGCGAGAGGGGAGAGGCAAGCAAGGGGAGGCGGCAGGGGAGGGGGGAGAAGGGAAGGGGGAGAGCTACAGGGGAGGGGCGAGAGGGAAAGAGAGGAGAGGGAAGAGGAGGGGAGGCTCACAGCGACGGAGTAGGAGACGAGGAGCCAGTGCAGGCTCTGCAGGTAGAAGACAATGGCCGTGATCTCACACGCTGATATGCCCGCTAGCAGGGGGAAGTGCTTCAGCAGCAGTGGGAACGCCGATGGCCTGGGGGACGGGGGAGAATGAGCAAGTGAGAATGAGGAAGGAGCAAGCCTCAGGTGTGCAATGGCTCGTTGAACAAGGGCACTGTCTCACGTGCAACGCAAGCACCCAGTTTCGTTTGGTGGGAGTGAAAGCTCATATGGTGGTCGCAAGAGGAGCACCTGGTGGCGGCGAGGTACAGCACACACCTGGTGGCGGCTGTAGCACACCTGGTGGCGGCTGTAGCATACCTGGTGGCGGCTGTAGCATACCTGGTGGCGGCTGTAGCACACCTGGTGGCGGCTGTAGCACACCTGGTGGCGGCTGTAGCACACCTGGTGGCGGCTGTAGCACACCTGGTGGCGGCTGTAGCACACCTGGTGGCGGCTGTAGCATACCTGGTGGCAGCGAGGTAGAGCACGGGCGGCACGGCCATGAAGAGGCGCTGCAGGCCCGCAAACACCACCACTGAGGGCGAGTGGTGCACCCCCAGCTTGTCACACCTGTGCGCAGCAGCAGGTGGTGGGGGGATGGTCGGAGGGAGGAGCAACAAGGAAGGCACAGCAGGAGAGGGCAGCAGGGGGCAATGGCAGTGGAGGAACGTGAGGGCAGGGATTCCTGTGATTGGTGAGCGTGGGAAATGGTTGTTGAGCAAGGGAGCACAGAGCAGCGAGCAGAAGCTGAGCAAGGAAGAGGGGACAAGGAGCAAGGAAGGGGCCATACCCGTTGGTGAAGCTGAGCAGCACAGCGCACCCCATCATGAGCAGCGGCCCCTCGTGGCGCTTCTGCGCGCCCACCCACCTCAACGCCCCCTTCACCACCACCCACGGCACCCGCCCCACTCGCGCTGCCACTCGCATTGGTGCCCTCGCCCATGCGGTTACCACCACTCGTAACCGCTTCAGCGGGCCGTGCAGATACTGCCAGACAACGCCGGCCCTCTTTCTGATTCACACGGAGCAGTGTGAAAGGGAGTGAGACGGAAGAAGTGAGAGGAAAGGGTGTTAAAAGAGGAATTTGAGTGAGAGGGGCACAAGGGAGTGAAGTGGGAAACAGAGGCTCCTTAGATCTCATGGCTACTCCCTCGCTCACTTACTCCCTCACTGACTCACCCCAACGGGGCGAGCACAGCGCCCAGCAGCAGGCGCACACGAGTAGTCCTCGATACAAGCACCTTCACCCACCCCCTCCCCCCCACCTCCACATCCCGCTCCTCCTTCCCCCCCACCACCGCCCCCCACACCCGCTGCAGCAGCACCAGCAACCACGCTCCCATCCACCCCCCCCTCCGCCTCCCACTCCTCGTTCGCCACACCCCTCCTGCTGACCCCGGCGTTGCTCCTTGCTGTGCTGTCGCCTCCTGTTGTTGTCTCACACTCTCCCTCTTCCCCCCCTTGCCCTCCCCTCCTCCCTGCTCCCCTTCACCCACCACCTCCCCTGCTTCCCTTCTTGCACCGTCTCCCCTAGTTATAGCTCGCCCTCCTGACGTGACAGGGCTGGATTGGGCAGATTCATGCTCCTGGGGTTGATGAGCCGAACCTAGCCCGATTCCCAAGCCAGTGCCGAACCTGCCTCTTGAGGCTCGGGAATAAAACCCTCTTCCGCCTCCGAAGCCACCGCCGGCCACGATCTCACTGCTGCTGGAACCTTCAGCGAAACTTCTTTGTCTGCTCTCTCCTGTTCTCTCACCTGCCAAAGTTGCCTTCCTGCCTTCCCCAGCTGTCACCTCCTCTCTTTCCTCTTCTCCCGCTGCGTTTCCCGCTCTCCCTTCTGCCCTTAACCCACTGCCCGAGTGTCTTTCACTCACTGCCCGATCGATTCGCTGCCCGAAGCTCAAATCCAGTGCTATGTCCGAACCTAGCACCAAGTCAGCCTCCGCTCGCCGGTCTGGAGAATCCATTCCTGCATCCGAAGCTGTTTCAAAAGCAGAGTCAGAGCTATTCCTTAGGTCGGCAGCAACCCCAGAAGGACTCTCATTCATGTCAATTTCCCCCGTAATTCCGGGTTGAGTGTTTCCTGTCAGACGTCTAGCTACAGTGCGGTGGCTTGGAGGTGCCGAAAAAGGAACGGGTTGGTTTCCCCTCAAAATTGACCTAGGTTGTGCCGGGATTGGGGTCAAAGGGGACGATGGCTCGGCCCGAGCCTGTGAGCTAGCTATGGCAGAGTCGATTTGAGTATTCCTATCTTCATTATCGGCTTCGGCACTATCAGTAAGTTTTATTGTTCCGGAGGCCCCTATTCTATCACCAAGAGCCTCGATTTCGTTAGAAGAAATCTCGTTACTAGCAGCAGCAACGGCGTGTCGAGGGCTGCTGGCTCGGCTGTTAGATCTGCTGGGGCCGCGACTGCCGCTGCCCGCGCTGCTCTGTAACGCTAGGAGGTAACCACCGGCCGTTACAACTACGACGCCTATCACGCCTTGTACGCTCGGGACTTCACCCAGGAGAAGAAACGACGTTACGAGTAAGAGCACGGGTACGAACGCGAGGAACGGAACAGTCGTGGATATCGGTGCCACGTGTAACGCGCGCTGGTACATGACGCCAGCTAGGATCTTCGCTGCTGAGCTGGCAACGAGAATCTGCAGGAGCTTCCACGTCACGAAGCGCAGGTCGGTGACGAGGCGGAACGCGAGGATGAAGGAAGAGAGGAAGAGCGCATCGAGAATGCCGACGAGCGTCACGAGCTCGGCGGAGGAGAGCGTCTGCGACGCGTACTTGCGCGTCGCGTCGATGCCGCTGTGGCCGAGGGCGGCGGCGGCAGCGCAGGCGAAGCCGTGCCATTTGACCATCGGACGGCTGACGGCCGGCAGACGGAGACACGCACTACGGTGGACGGACGTCGCTGGCTAACAACGATGCACACGTTGGGAGAGGAAGGAGCGGAAGTGAGTGAAGATTGACAGCCGTTGGGATGCGGAAAGAAATTATAGTCGGTAGACTTTGACGTTGTGCGGCAACAGCGATCGGGTCGCAACTGACAGGAGTGCGGAGCGGACGGTTCATGGAGACCCCTTCTCCTCCGCTAGCCAGACTGGCTAGGAACTGATTTTCTCTAGGCCTCGAGATGCAACCTGATCCCGTAGGTATTTCCAAGAAGAACAAAACACGCCCTTGTTTCCAAACCAGTTGCCGCCACCGAGCTGCTGGGCCACGCCACGCCAGGGAACTCAAATCATTTCACCGCCCTGCCGCTGCTCTGTTACATCTTCAGCAACACGGATCCACCCAACCAGCCATTCTGGTTCGGAGCGGCCCCTCCCTCCCTCCCGTGTCCTCGCGCCTCGCATTCGGTATCCGTCGTCTGCGCGTCGCGTTTCTCCGCGCGTCGCTTAGCTTCGTCCCCGATCCGCCATGGATCCGTTTTCCCGCTGCAGCCGCACGCGCCCGGCGCCGTTGCTGCGCGCGGCCGTGGTGCTGCAGGCGGCGGTGGCGCTTATCGGCGCGCTTATGGTCTTCCCCGTGCTCTCCGACGCCGCCTCCGTCGTCGACGTCTACAGAATGATCCAGGTCCGTCGGATCCGCCATCGCCCGTATCGTGAACGACCTGAATTCAGAGCCGGGTTCGCTTCCCAGCCGTCTAGATCTACCAATGCGCTGAGTAATAAACCCATGTGAGCGGAGCCAATCCCGAGGGGGTTGCTTGCGCTCCTTTTCGGCAACCTCGATGTCGTTGCTGCGAGTCAGAGGCCGTGCGATCTGATTGGCTGCAGCGTGCGAGGTAGAGGGCTTTGTAAGACTCGGAGTCTCAACGCAACGCCAGTGAGAAAAGAGGCCCCGATGCGGTGCAGTACGATGCAATGCATATCGTATCAGATCCAGAATCTTCTGGTTCGAATTCCTAGTCTCAGCGCTCCATAGTTAGATCGGCGCCGATGGTGCAGAAACACGCGATTCGCGGCTGAGCCGCCTCAGGGTATCGCACGGCGCGATCTACTAGGGAGGGCTCCTTCGTAGGCAGTGGCGGCCCGGCGAGTTAGACAAAAGAGCGACGACAGATGGACGTGTGTGGCCTGCTCAAATTCCTCAGGCCAGAGCAAACGTGACGCCGCGTAACGTCACCTGCCATGCCTCTCTCCCTCCCTCACTTGCCTCCCCGCCTCTCCCGCTCCCCTGTCCGCGTCCCGTGTCGTCTCATCGCAGTACGATCTGGGCGGCGCGCCGTTCGGGTCGCGCAAGTCGTCGTTCAGCCTGTACGCGTCGTCGGGGCTGGCCACGTCAGCAGCGTCGGAGGCGGATCTGATGCGCGCCGTGATCGTGATGCCGATCCAACGGATCAACTTCACCCTCCTCGATGGTGAGACTGCGGCATCGCGCTTCCACGTGCGACATGCGACATGCGACATGCGACATGCGACATGCGAGCATGTGGAAGCTGGTCCCATGTTGCGGCATGAGCCTGCTCGCACATATCACCCATGATGCCCTTACCGCCTCTCCCCACTTTCTCTTCAAATTCTTCCTTCTGCTCGTCTCAACCTCTTCCCGCCCCCTCATTCTCTCTCCCCCGCCACGTCATCAGAGGTGGTGGCGGGATCGCGCAAGGTGGGAGGGCTGCTCTTCATCCTGCCACGTCACTTCAGCTCCTCACTGCCAGATGGCGGTCAGGGAGAGGACGACGACGCGGACGATGACTCCAGCAAGGCCGGAGCAGGAGAGGGCGCGGAGGAGGTTAAGGGGCACCTGGAGGTGGTGGCGCGGCTGGAGGAGCGGCTGCTGGAGGCCAACATACCGGTGAGTGTGTGAGTGAGTGAGTGAGTGAGCGGTGCCGCCCGCACCATACCATGCTGACACTTGTTGTTGGCGCTGTGCTAAGTTCTTAAGAAACTCAGAATTCGGCTTCGTATCGTATGAATGGCCGTGGGCGCAATTTGATAATCCTCAACATCTCCTCCCCGCCCACCCTTCCCTCCTCTCCCCCTGCTCTCCTCCCTCCCACCCGAAGGTGCCTGTGTATTTTGCTGTTGACAATGCTGAGCTGTCAAAGCTGGCGGCTGACGTGGAGAGCAATGACAGGGCGGGCAAGCCTGCATCGGCCACCAATGGCGGGTGAGGACTCAGCTGGGCTCGACAGGAAGCTATTCTCACCGGTTCTCAGTGCCCAAGATCAATATTACTTCAACGTGACCACGACCATGGCCGTGCCTGCAGCGCATTTGCCACTGTTTCTTCTCTCACTGCATTCCACACTGTCCCACCTCCTCCCTCGTTCCTTCTTCCCCTCCTCCCCTTCCCTCCCTTCCCTCCCCTCCGCCTCTCCACCCCTCTCGCACCCAATCAGCTTCAAGCTGGTGGTGACAGCAGGCGAGCCGCGCAAGCTGCCAGCCGCCTCTCCCTTGCCAGCGTTGGAGGCATGGCTGTACGGCGGCGCACAGGGGCAGGCGCAGGGCGGGAGGAGGGAGGCGCTGCCCATAGTGGCGGTGGTGGCACCGCTTGACACCTTCGGCCTCGTGCCCGTGAGCCCCCTGCCTCCCTTCCTCCCTGCCCCGCCTTCTCCCCCTCCCGCTCCTCCTCTTAGCGCTGCTCTGCCCCGCCTTCTCCCCCTCCCGCTCCTCCTCCGCGTATCTCTTGCGAATGCCCCCTTCCCATTCCATCAAATTGCTGCCTCTCGTCCTCATGCTGCGTCAAGCGTCAGCCCTCTCCCCTCGCCCGCCCTGTCATCAACGCCCTACAGGGTCACCGATGCCACCATGCTGCTGCTCCGAGCGCCATTCTCACCCCTTCACCTCTCCTTTCCCAACCCTCCTTCCCCTCCTCCAAATTCCTCCCCAACCCCCCTTTCTCTCCCCCCAGTCGCTCGCATCTGGCCCCGCCAGCAGTGCCAGCGGGGTGGCAGCGGTGCTGCAGGTGCTGCGCCTTTTCTCGCGCCTGTTCGCGCTGCTGCCCTCCGCGCGTCCGCCTTTCCACCTGCTCTTCCTGCTCTCCGCGGGGGGACCCTTCAACTTTGACGGTACTCGCCAGGTGGGTGTGCGCGCAGCAGGTAGGCAGGGGGAGGTACCTTGAGCATGTGAGGGAACTTGCTAGGTGGGAGCGAGTATGGGATGGACGGATGGTGGAAGGAAGGGGTCGAGAAAGGTCAAGAGCGTGAGTCTGTCGTCCCCCCCTCATTGCCCTCCTCGTCACCCACTTTCCTTTTTCACCCTGATTCCTGGTATTAACTACCTGCTTAACCTCCTCACACTCCTCCTCATGCCATCCCCCCATCGCCTCTCGCTCTCTTCCCTCCAGTGGCTGGCCTCGTTGGACCAGAGTGTGCAGGACCGCCTCGAGTTTGCCATCTGTCTGCGCGCCATTGGTGCAGCGCCAGGGGCTGGGGAGGGGGGCAGCGGGCTGCACCTGCACGCGTCGCGGCCTCTCAAGGACCCCACCATCCGCGCGCTCTTCCATGTGAGTCACCACCGCGCACCACCGCTCACTCCCCGTCCCCTCCCATCCTCTGCCCTTGGTCTATGCTTCCTTTTGCCCCTCCTGTGCCCCTCCTGTGCCCCTCCTGCACCGTTCTCCCACCGTGGGGTTGCTGCAGCATCTCCCGCTCGTCCCACACGTTGCGCGCAGAGTTCTCAGCATCTCCCACTTGTGCGTGCACTGCTGCCCCTTGCTCCCCTTCCCACCCACCCTCTCCCTGCAGGGCCAGTCTTCTGCCCTAGCAGCCGCGGACCCACCTACCTCCGTCACCCCGCTGCACAACAAGCGCGTGCCAAAGGACATAAGGTGGACATATGGGACACGCGCGTGCCGACCCGACCCTCATTCCCGTACCATCCACTCCCCCTACTCCACATGATCCCCCCCCCCGCAGGGCCTGTCCTCCGCTGCAGCGGCCGTGGAGCCACGGACGTCTGTTGCCCTGGTGCACAAGAAGGTGAACATCTCCGACGCCCACGTGCCATGGCAGCATGAGCTCTTCTCCCGCCGCAAGCTCATCGCCGCCTCGCTCTCCTCCCTGCCCTCCGCTCCACGCTTCCTGCGCCACTGGGGCGGACTGGCGGACACCAGGTATGGGGGGAGGGGAAGGAGGGATACCTAGGCAAGGGCATGGGAGCCCTGCCCTCCACTCCAGGTGCAGGGGGGCAGGGGCAGGGCTGGGAGTGCTTTCCAAGTGGAAGGGGACTCATGGACCATATGGCAGCCTGAGTTGCTCTGTGTATGATGGGCCCTTCATCACACGCTCATCCCTTGTCCTTGTTCTCACAGCCTTCATCATCCTTCAGTACTTTGCCCTTGCTGCGCCTCCTTTCAACTTCTCTCTTTCTTTGCTTTCTCTCCCTTGCCTTCCCTTCGTAACCCTCTTGTTGTTGCCTGTGCTGGTTTGAACGCCTCTGCACCGTTGGGCAGGGCATCAGTGGACGAGCACCAGCTGCTGGCTGCCACGCGCCTCATCGCTGAAACCATTGCGGTGAGAAGACAACAACTTTCGCTTGGCCCCACCCAATCATTCTTGTACCTACATCCTGCATCCACATGTATCTCTTATCCTGGCGCTACTAGCTCCTTGCCACTGTGCGTCCCCCTCCAACCCTCTTATTTTCTCCCATGTCTGTTTAACCGCATTCCTCTCTCTTCTCCAGAGCCACATCTTCAACAGCAGCAGCGCCGGCACTGCCAGTGCGAGCCCATCTGAGGGAGCGGAAGCAGCCCCGCCGCCCATCGCCTTCTTCCCGCCCAACTCCTCACTCGCTCCCAGCCTCCCATACCTGTCGCACTGGCTCTCCCTCCTCTCCCGCTCGCCACGTGTCGCCCCGCTATTGGCCAAGGACGACCCAATAATTGCCGCCATCCAGGCAGTAAGATGGTCTCTCTTGTGTGAGCGAATGGCCTCCACATTTCCGTAAAATAAAATTTCCTCGTTGCGGTCCTCTTGAGCACCCAATGGCTTGCGCCTGCAACAGCTCTCCCTCTTTCCATGATGAACCTTCGTTCTCATCCTTCCTCATGCCACCGCTCTCATTCCCGCCGATCCATGTGCCATGTGGCCATGTGTAAATATATGCCCATGTGGCAGGAGCTGGCATTGCATGCGGACAAGGTGGAGGTGAGGAAAGCAGCGCTGGACCCGCACTACACGCTCTACTCCACTCCGCACGCTCACATGCACATCTACCAGGTGGGGTTTGGCGGGCTGTGGTAACATGCTGCGTCTGATGTCTGCGCATACTGTGCATCCACCATGGATGCACCATGCGATGTGCTTGCGCCCCAGTCGCCGACCTTGAAGAAAGCTTCTCCAGGCCTTTAGGCCATCGCCCCCTGCTCCACTGACTTGTTGCTCTGTCCTTCTCTGTGTTCGCCCACTCCCATGCGTCCACGTGTGCGTGCAGGTGGCCAGCATCACCTTCGATTTAGTCACATTCCTTGCAGTGGCCGTCTACCTCTCTTCCCTCTTCGTCGTCCTCCATACAGCCACCAAGGTATGCTCACGCCCCATCACAGCCATGCGTACTTGTTTTCCAGCAATCTCACATGAGCATCAAGCCGCACACTGTGCGCACAGCACAAGCCAACCATTGTTCCTGTCCCATACCTGCTCCCCCACTTGCCCTGCCATTCCCCTAAGGGCTTTGACGACTTGGTGGCTCTCTTCAAGGGCAAGCCCGCCCACCGCAAGGCAAAGCCTTCGTGATTCCTTCACCCCACTCCACCCAGAGCTACCACCCTGCTCTCTTGAGCACTAGGATTTCTGTTTTGTAGAGCAGTTATTGGCTTCACCTGTGCGAGGGAAGATTTTGTGCAATCATTCCCTCAACCAAGGTTGTTGGTGCACGTAACGCTAGCAGCAGATATTATGAGCTGCAATTAATCAGCATGGCCAATTATTCCCCCTTTACATGTGTGCGCGGGCCATGGTCCAGCCCCCATGATATCCAAGCTCTGCATGCATTGGTGATGTACTACACACAAGCAAGGTCTGTCAATCACAATGTGACCAAGAGCAATTTGTATGATCACTTGGATGTAACCTCTATGTGGCGGCTCGCTCACCGCTTGACAGAGGTGCACTCTCTCATTGATGGTTAAACCACCACCAGTGCCCAAAATGGTGTAATACCAGGTACATTATTGTGAAAATGAGGCGACCATCTGTGGTAGTACGGGAAAATTTGCGTGAAGAGCAAATGAGTAGAGATCTGCCATGAGAAAAAGATATCAGAGCCAGGTTTCGATCCTGGGACCTGTGGGTTATGGGCCCACCACGCTTCCGCTGCGCCACTCTGATACGTTTGCAAAAATATTAAGCAATTTACAAACAATTTTCTTAAAAGCCGTTTTTACAGAACTGCGGTCAATCCCATGCAAGCTTCATGTCTGCGCATGTTCCTCTGTTTGCCATCGCTCTCGGGGTCCACAGTGCCAGATGCCCTCGACCAAGGTTCTCCCCGCGTTCCCCGCCGTCTAACGCGCGTAACCGTCATTCGACTCTATGCCCGCGTAAATGCTCCATCTCAGCAGGTCAAGATTCCGTTCCCTTCTGCAGCAGTTCTCGTCGGTTTCCTGTCTGAAACTGGCCAACTAGATTCGTTGCCACGCGCCGACGAGCCCAGCGTTGCATGGTTTCGCGAACGCTGCATCTTTCGCTAGCACCCTTTTCGCGCGCACGAATGCCGCTCCCTCCTTCATCGCGCACTGTCCTTCGCAACCTACCGCTCTTCAGACCACTCGACGCCCGCTCCGTCCTTATTCTTGTAGCATTTCTACTCATCGCCTATCTCGCATTCACGCACCTCTCGTCCTCCACTTCCCCCGACATTGCCACGTCAGCCATGGACCCTGATCGGCTGCGGGATAAACCAGGAAACATTACTTCAGCTCGTGCCACGTCAGCGAAGGTGAATCAGTTTTCCATCTGGGCCATGCCTGAAGAAGGCTCGGCATTCCACGCCTCAGCTTCGGCAGCCATCTCGAACCTCTCAACAAGGTTTGTCATCTTGAAATAAAAAACACGTTGTTCAACTTTGTAGGGATTGGACTGAACCTGAAGTATACAATCGAGGATCTGCTCGTAAAACCTGTCACGCAGGTTCGGGTGCACGCCGTTTGAGCCGCATGTGACGGTGATTGGAGCGTTTGGGGAGAGGGAGGGGTTGGACGAGCAGGAAGTGGTGAAGCGCATTGAGCGATTAAGTGCGTCCTTGAAGCCGTATGACATCCAAGTCATGGAGCTGGCTGCCGGTCAGCTCTTCTTCCAATGCGTGTATCTCAAGATGCTGCCATCTAAAGAGGTACGCTCTCTCGTGTTGCCCAGATGTGCGGATTTCCAGTTTTTTTATTATTTAATGTGTGGCGCTCCTGGTAAGCTGACTTGTTACTGCTAGAGCACACGAGCGCTGCTGAGTTTGCCAGTGCCTGATGGAACATCAATTCATCTTGCCTGGTGTACCTTCTCCCTTTCCCCTCCGGGCGATGGCCCATGGTGTGCGTGTTATCAGGTGCTCCATGTGCACAACGAGGCAGTGGAAGTGATGGGCATGGACAGGAATTCCGTTGCATGTATGGGCATCAACCGGCATGTCATTGTTCCCCACACCACATCAAGAATGTGTCACTCGTTTGCTTGCTTGTTGCACGATTATGTATTCCAATCCTCCTAACTGCCTGACTAGCACACAACTTCCCTCATATCCTTACATCCCCACACACGCCCTCGTCATCACGCCCACCCTCCACCTCTCTCTGTGGCCTTGCATTGCATGTGCAGCGTACATGCCTCACCTCAGCCTCATTTATGGTGATCTCTCAGACGCCCAGAAGCAGGAAGCCAAAGCAGCAGTGGTTGAGGCATTCCCCTCCCTGCTCCCTCCCACCCCCGCCTCCTCCCAACCATCCCCTTCTTTCCATGTTTCGTCCCTCGCACTCTACCGCACTGAACCCACCGACCTCGCTATGATTACTTGGGAGAGAATCGCGGTGTTCCCACTCAGTGGTTTGAATTAGATTTGGCAATAAAAGGGATGTTTTAGTACGAACTTGCAAGAAGGTTACATGCAGCCGTTCCATGTACTGCATATGTACTCATATTGAAGTGTCCTTTACGGAAGCACTGAATTTTCTCATACCTGTTCCACAGAATCTGACAGGTGCAGTGCCGTGGCGTGCTCTCGTCTTCCACAGTCACAACCGCCCGCGGGAAGGTTCCCGAAGTCTCGTTACGGTGACATTCTAGAACGTGAATGCCGTAGCGAAGTTCTCCGATGTGTTACTTGCTGTCAAACTGATGGCGCATACCTTCGCTGCGCAGTATTCTGCTTTCGCGAGGAAACAGTATTCAGAATTCACGACGTTCGCGAAGGCACTGACAACTTCTGTTGGATCGCACATTGTGCTGTTATGAAAGCAAATCCCTTTCATCTCTTCTAGCTGTTGCTTCAGGATCTGTGACTCTACCACGCTGCTCCTAGGCTAGCAGTTAATTTCGTGCTTCCTGGTTTGATCTCTTGTTTTTCGACTTCTGCCGAGGCCTAGCCTTCAATTTCGACAGAGCACCATGAGCGTGGTCGGCTTCGATGTGGGGAACGAGAGGGGCGTGGTAGGCATTGCGCGGCAACGCGGTATCGACATCGCACTCAACGAGGAGTCCAATCGCGAGACTCCCAATGTCGTCTGCTTTGGCGAAACGCAGCGATATTTGGGCGTCGCAGGAGCGGCGTCGTACACGATGAACCCTAAGAACACGGTGTCGCAGATCAAGCGCATGATCGGGCGGAAATTCGCGGATCCCGAGTTCCAAAAGGACCTTCCGATGTTCCCGTTCCGCTGCTCCGAAGGCCCCGACGGCGATATTCTCGTGCACGTCATGTACATGAACGAACCCAGGACGTTCACTCCCACCCAACTGCTCGCCATGGTTCTGAATGGATTAAAAGCGATCGGCGAGAAGGACCTGGGATCGAAGATCACGGATTGCGTGATCGGCATCCCCGTCTACCTCACCGACGCGCAGCGCCGTGCGTATCTCGATGCAGCCACCATCGCGGGGCTGCACCCGCTTCGGCTAATGCACGAGCCGACGGCCACAGCGCTCGCGTACGGAATCTACAAGACGGATCTGTCGGAAACCGAGCCACTCAATATCGCGTTCGTGGACATCGGGCACTCGACGATGCAGGTGTCGATCGTGGCGTTCAAGAAGGGCCAGCTGAAGGTGCTAGCGCACGCTTTCGACCGGTCGCTGGGCGGGCGCGACTTCGACGAGGTGCTCTTCAACCACTTCGTCGACGAGTGCGCGCGCAACCACAAGCTCGACATCCGCTCCAACGCGCGCGCCTGCCTCCGCCTGCGCACCGCGTGCGAGAAGCTCAAAAAAGTCCTCAGCGCCAACCCCGAGTCGCCGCTGCACGTGAGTCGCTGTTGCACAAGGCACGGGTCTTCCTTTCGGTCCTCTCTCTTTTCGCGTTTTTTTGTTCCGTGGATTCACCTCGTCTCCCTCGTCAACCTCTTCCGAAACATCTCGTTGGCCTCTCTCCCCCTTACCCAAACCCTTTCCCGTCATCCCGTGTGTGCTTTCCCCACTCCTCCTTTCCCTCCCTCCTCCCTCCTCCTCCCTCCCCCCCGCTGCAGGTGGAGTGTCTGATGGACGAGAAGGACGTGACGGGCTTCTTGAAGCGCGACCAGTTCGAGCAGATGGCGCGGCCCATCCTCGAGCGCGTCAAGGCGCCCTGCGCGCGCGCGCTGCTCGAGTCGGGCATCACCGTCGATCAGATCGCAGCCGTCGAGCTGGTGGGGTCCGGGTCGCGCGTGCCGGCCATCATGAAGATCCTCGCGGAGTTCTTCGGCAAGGAGCCGCGCCGCACCATGAATGCCAGCGAGTGCGTCGCGCGCGGGTGCGCGCTGCAGTGCGCCATGCTGAGCCCCGCCTTCAAAGTCCGCGAGTTCGAGGTGAGTTGTCTCGCCGGGGGTGCTGCGTTGATTAATGGGTGCAGGGCACGTGGTGCATGATGCACGATACAGGGTGCGAGCGTGCTACGCACGCTCTTCCGGCCAACGCTCGCCACCATCCCGCCCATCTCAATTCCCCGTTTATTCGCTTCATCTCGCTCTCACCTCCTCCCCGTCACCCCCTCGTCCCACCGCGCCCACCCCCGCGCGTCCCCCCGCCCCCCGCGCAGGTGCACGACACGTACCCGTTTGCCATCGCGCTCTCGTGGAAGCAAGCGAGCGCGGCGGCGTCCGCGGAGGGCGCGGAGGGCGGTGGGGAGGAGGCGGCGGCGCAGCCGAACCAGGTGGTGTTCTCAAAGAACAACCCGCTACCAAGCTCGAAGCTGCTGACGTTCTACCGCACGGAGGCCTTCACCATCGACGCCTTCTACGCCAATCCCGAGGACCAGACCGTTGGCGCCAACACGCGTATCGGCACCTTCACTGTGAGTCCACAGTTCTGAGGCACATGTGGTGGGAGCACCCCATCCATCACATGCACACTGGCTGTCAGAACCATTCTTGTGCGCTTCCATAAGTGGATTCTTTGTGAAGAGTGAGTACCCCAGATTAACATTTTTTACCCCCTCCTCCCGCAACCCCCCTCTGCATGGGGCAGGTGGGTCCATTTGCGCCGTCACGGCCGGATTCAAAGCCGAAGCTGAAGGTGAAGATCCGCCTCAACCTGCACGGCATCCTGTCCGTTGAATCCGCCACGGTGAGTGCTGCCCTGCCACGGAGGATGGCGCGGTTGAACAGCTTGAGAAAGAGAAAAGGTGCAGAATCTGAAGAGGAAAGGAATAAAGAATCAAAGGAGAAAAACAAATATAACGTTGTGAAACATGTGAGATGCGTGGTTGCATGCAGGCTATGTGTGTGTTGTAAGTGGAGGATGGTAACGTGAGTTGCTGTGTCTCACTGTGGAGGCGGTGAATTCTCATCTCACCGCTGCCTCCCTTTTTAGCTTATGCTACAATTGCCAAGGTAGCGGAGAAACCCCAGCGGGGGCTGAATGCAGATGTGAAGTGCACGTATAGAGCGAAAGACTGTTGCAGAAGCAGAAGAGGGATTTTCAGAATACTCCAATCAAGCACTCCTTTGCGTGTTTTCTTACCATGGTTGCTTCCGTCATACCGTTCCGTGGCATTGCGGTGTGATGGCAGCTGTTGGAGGAGGAGGAGGTGGAGGTGCCGGCCAAGAAGGACGCCAAGGAGCCTGCAGCCGATGCAGCCGGGGCTCCCATGGACGCTGATGCTGCTGCTGCCGGTGGTGCGGAGGGTGACGCCAAGATGGATGATGCTGCGCAACCAGCCAAGGTAACGGCATTCAGCATCCATGCTGCTGAGTGAGTCATACAGGTGGGTGCTTGTGGCTCCTTCACTCACCCGCTGGCTTCTTTTCCCCCTTACCTTCTCCTGCACCACCCTGCACCGCACTCCACCACTGTGCAGCCGGAGATGGTGAAGAAGAAGAAGACGAAGAAGACGGACGTGCCAATCGAGGCGCACCTGGTGGGGGGCCTGCCCCCTGCGAAGCTGCAGCAGCTGGTGGAGGAGGAGTTTGCGATGGCGCTGCAGGACCGCGTGATGGAAGAGACCAAAGAGAAGAAGAACGCCGTTGAGAGCTACGTCTACGACATGCGCAACAAGGTGCATGCGGGCATGGTGTGCCATGGCATGGCACGGTGGGTGCGGGCATGGCTTGGCTTAGCATGGTATGGCATTTGCAAACGAGGTGGGATGCACAAGGTTAACAGAATGCATTGTATGACATTCTTGTCTTCAACTGGTAATTCGTATGGCCTCCGGAGCTCCCCAACAATGAGAAACCAATTCTGCATCCCACCACCGTGTTCTGCTGCTCATTCTGCCCGCTCAAACCCTCCTCCCTCACCCTGCCTCCATGCTTGCTGTGCAGCTGCACGACAAGCTAGCAGCATATGCATCAGACGCGGAGAAGGAGCAGTTGCTGGCGCGGCTGCAGGAGACGGAGGACTGGCTGTACGAGGATGGGGAGAGCGAGAGCAAGGGCGTGTACATCACCAAGCTCGACGAGCTCAAGCGCCTGGGCGACCCCATTGAGGCGCGCCTGCGCGAGGAGGAGGCCCGCCCGGCTGCACTGCAGTCCCTGCAGTACTGCATTGGAAGCTTCCGAGAGGCTGCGCTGTCCACGGATGCGATGTATGCGCACATCGACCCCAAGGAGAAGGCGCAGGTGCGTGAAGTGGAGGGGAGATGGGATTGTTTGTGTAAAAAGGCGCTATAAACAGGCAGGCACGGAAGATATGTGCTGGCATTAGGTGGGTGCTCAGTGTGCGGGGTGAAATGGGGAGAGGAGGGACGTGGTGGGTGTTGTTACCATGAATCCAGGTTCGTCAGAGGGAGGGCAAAGCTCAGAAAAGATGGATGAAATGTCAGGAGTCTATCCAGTACCAGAATCAGTGAATCTCCTCTCTCTCACGTCCTACTGCTTGATATGCGGTCTTGTGATGTGGCGAATGCAGGTGGTGGAGGAGTGCAACAAGGCGGAGATGTGGCTGAGGGACATGCTCTTCCAGCAGCAAAAGCTCAGCAAGAAGGACAACCCCGTGCTGCTCGCTGCCGACCTACGCAAGAAGGCAGAGACCCTCGACAGGTGGGCACAGGAGAACTCCTGTGGCATCCATTTTTCTGAGCATTAGGCATGGTCGTAGCTCGTCTGCTGATTTGCGCTGCCGAGATGGCTGGCATCTCCCCATCTGAATTGTGTCCCTTTTCTGACATTCCATGTGTTCATTATTTATCGGCAGGTTCTGCAAGCCCATCATGACCAAACCCAAACCAGCTCCCAAGCCCGCAGAGCCCAAGCCTGAGCCTGCAGCCGAGGCTCCTAAGGCTGGTGGCGAGCCGATGGAGACAGAGGGGGCTGCCGCAGAGGGTGCTGCGGCAGCAGGTGGTGAGAAGCCTGCTGAGGGCGAGGCCATGCAAACAGAGTAGAGCGCGAATGGAACATAGTTGACTATCATAGTGTAATGAGCCAGTCTAGATTCGTTCTTCCCACGTTTGAAGTGGGGCATGCAGATTTGCAATGGGTTTGTTGGTCTCCAGCACCAGACTCCAGAGTGTTCTGTTGGGCGCGTTTTGACTGACCGGTCACCAGGGGCTTGGAGAGGCATCCAATGGCACGATGGAGCTCGTATTATCTTACTAAGCATCACCACTTGATTCGTCTCTGATATTGTGGCCACCCATGAAAGATAAATTGCTATTATTAATTCTCAGTTGCAGTCGAGTATGCCTTACTTAATGTCTCAACAAGATATGGAACAAAGTACACAAAAAATATTGGGCCGTCGCAGCTCGGCAGTACCTTTATTGGAGCCCTTTTGGCTGCTTGGGTGCCTTTGCAGACAGCGATCCCGAGGCTCTTCACTTCAATCATGACTTTGTTTGGAAATCGTTGGGAGGTAGAATTGATGGAGGATAAGGGATCCCTGCCTGCCTGCACTTTACTGGATCTGCATAGTCTCTTATTCATGGCAGCACCTTGCGCCACATGCGCATCCGTCTAGGATAGTCTGATTGCGCTGTCGGCATCTCGCGCGCTTGCGGGTCGTCAGAAATCGAGTCGTGGAAGCAGCTGATCACACCCCCAGCCAGTTAAGCATTGTCCCGCAGGCAGCCAGCCATGTCCTTCTCCATGGATTTCCGTTCGCTTGGGCGAGACCTCGCCCTCGCGTCTCAGAGCGCGGTCGGATCGTCTAAGGACTTCCTGGACCTAGTTAAAGCCATAGGAGAGGCTAAGTCGAAGGCGGAGGAGGATAGGATTATGGCGGGGGAGCTGGAGCTGCTAAAAAAGAAGATATCTGAGCCGGACGTGCCTAAGAAGCGAATGAAAGAGTACATCCTACGGCTTATGTACCTCGAGATTCTCGGTCACGATGCGTCGTTCGGTTACATCCACGCCGTGAAGATGACACACGACGACAACCTCTTGTTGAAACGCACAGGTTATCTCGCGTGTACGCTTTTCCTGGACGACTCGCACGATTTGATAATTTTGATAGTCAACACGATTCAGAAGGATCTTAAATCCGATAATTACCTCGTCGTATGCGCGGCGTTAGGAGCCGTCTGCAAATTAATCAACGAGGAAACTATTCCGGCGGTCTTGAACCCAATAGTAGACCTCCTTAAACATCCCAAAGAGCTGGTCCGGAAAAAGGCGGTGATGGCGCTTCAACGGTTCCATCAACGGTCGCCGTCCAGCGTGTCGCACGTGACGGAGAAGTTTCGCCAGGCGCTGTGCGACAAGGACCCGAGCGTGATGAGCGCGTCGCTGTGCGGGCTGCACGACCTGATCGCCGCGGACCCTGCGCCGTACCGCAACCTGACGCCGTCGTTCCTGAGCATCCTCAAGCAGGTCGCCGAGGGCCGCCTGCCCAAGTCGTTCGACTACCACCGTGTGCCCGCGCCCTTCATCCAGGTACCGCCCCCATGAGCCATCTCAATGGCCATCAGAACTAAATTTGTTCCAACATGCAGCAGGCTGCAGCCATTGCACCACTGCTTCCTTGAAGTGAAATTGTTGGAAGCCAACGCCTTTGTGTGTCCACATTACTGCTGACGTCATTAGTCCCCTCCCTCCTACACCACACCCCGTGGTCCACCTGACACAGATAAAGCTGTTGAAGCTGCTGGCGCTGCTGGGCGCCAACAACCAGGCGGCCAGCGAGCCCATGTACCCCGTCATCGCTGACGTCATCAGGCGCATCAGCGAGTCGCAGCCCAAGGCGGGGACGACGGGGCGGCGGGACGACTCGCAGGTGACAGCTGGCAACGCGATCCTGTACGAGGCGATCCGCACGGTGGCTGCCATCCACCCCAGCGAGCAGCTGCTGGCGTCCTGCGCTGTCATCACCTCCTCCTTCCTCAAGGTCCTCCCGCCTGCCCCCTCTCCCTCGCTCCTCCTCCTTCCCCATCCCAACCCCTCTCTCTTTCACCGCTCTTTCCCCTCCATCCATTCACCTTCCTGCCACACACTCCAATGCGTCCTCATTCCGAGTGAATTTGCAAGCAGGTCCGAAGCGCACTGCTCTTTGACCTCTTCCCACCATTCCTGCACTCCACTCCTTCCACGCACTTTCCTTCCACACCACCACCGCCATCTCCGTCCCCCACTCTCCACCCCGCCCCCTCCCCACTCGCTTGTATCACCATGCAGAGCAACGTACACAACCTGTGATACATGGGTGTGGACTCCCTTGCTCGATCTTTGAGGCGCCTCAAAAGGCACCCCATCCCCTCCCCACTCGCTCGTATTCGTGTCACGTCACCCATGCAGAGCAGCGTACACAACCTGCGGTACATGGGCGTGGACTGCCTGGCGCAGATAGTGCGCATCAACCCTGACCTCGCCACGGAGCACCAGATCGCCGTCATTGACTGCCTTGAGGACCCCGACGACTCGCTCAAGCGCAAAACACTCGATCTCCTTTATAAGATGACGGGCCCGGGCAATGTGGAGGTGATAGTGGAGCACGTGCTGCAGTACCTGCGCGGGCTGCGGTCGGGTGACGATGCACACGCGCACGGGCGTGCTGACCTGGCAGCGAGGATTGTTGAGCTGGCGGAGAGATTTGCGCCGTCCAATGAGTGGTTCATCCAGGTGAGAGGCGATGGTTGTTTTATCACCTCCCCATGCCTCAACCACGCTGCACCATTCTCACTATCGCTGTAGGTTCCCCCAAAACCCTCACCTCCCTCATTCCTCCTCCCCCCCTTCTCCCCTCCCCCCGGCCCCCGGCTTCCTGCTCCCCTCCCCCGGGCAGACGATGAACAGTGTGTTTGAGGTGGCGGGGGACGTGGTGCGCCCCAAGGTGGCACACGACCTCATGCGCCTCATCGCTGAGGGGTCGGGCGGTGACAACGACGACGCCGACTCACGCCTGCGCTCATCCGCCGTGAGTGGCGATGTGGTCTCGCCCTTGCGTGCCCTGCAAGCAATCACAGTGCTTCCACATGAATCCTTGTTTGCTGCTGTGTTCCGTTTGCTTCTTGTAGCGTGCTTCCCTTGTTCGTTATTTCCACTCCCGCCCTCCCCCTACCTATCCTGCCCTGCTAGCCCACCTTTCTCCATCCCTCTTGGCTGAACCCCGTATCATGGCATGCCTGTGGTGCTTTCATTCGCCCTCTTCTCATGTATACCCCCGCCTTGTCCGTGTGGCCTCCTTGGCACTCCATTGCTCGCCCCACCTCCGCCAACCCTCACCACACAAGGGAGGGCATGCATGCCGTGCGTCCACTAACGCTCTATGCAATTCTGCGCCTCTCACTGACCTCCTTCACACCCCATCCACCTCCCAATTCCCCCCTCCAACCTCCTCCACGCCCCCCACCCCCAAACCTGTGGCCACACCACAGGTGCAATCGTATGTGAAGCTGCTCAAGGAACCGAACCTGCCCACGCTGCTGCTCCAGGTGCACTTCCTTTCGCCTCTTGCCGTCGTTCTTCCATGCTTCTCCCTGCCTGCTCCCTCTCTCCTGCCTTGTGCCTCTCCCGCACACTCTCCTTGCATGCTCATCTGTCCCCTCCCCTGCCCCTGTTGTACGTTTCCCCTTGGTCCGCCGCCTCACTGCTTGCACCTGGCAGGTCATATGCTGGGTGTTGGGCGAGTATGCCACGTCAGACGGCCACATGTCAGCAGATGAAGTCATGGCAAAGCTGTGTGACGTGGCAGAGGGCCATGACACGGACGACACTGTGCGGGTGTGTGCCATCCTTGTTGCTCTATCAAACACACTCGTCCTCTCTCTAGTCACGCCCACTTCCTCCCTCTCTGCTACCACACGAAATCTCGTTGTCTTTCTCACCCCGAATTGATTAAGGCGATCATGTGATGCTAGATCTCACCCCTCTCACCCACCGCCCGCCCCAGGCGTATGTGCTATCAGCCATGGCAAAGGTGGTGGCATATGAGGCGGCGTGTGGGCGGCAGGCACGGCTGCCAGGGGAGGCGAGGGCGCTGGTGGAGGAGATGGTGGCGGCTCACAGCACCGACGTGCAGCACCGCGCCTACCAGCTGCAAGCCCTGCTCGCCCTCCGCCCTGACACCCTCGCTGCCGTGCTGCCCGTGGACGCCAGCTGTGAAGACATCGAGGTCAGCTGCCACGGATGGGAGGGGAGGGAGTGTGTGATGCCAGGGGCGGGAGGGGAGGGAGTGTGTGATGCCAGGGGCGGGTAGGGGCAAGGGGCTGTAAGCTGCTTTGTCTTTTACTCCCAGGTTTTTGTGCTGCTGCTGAGTGCACTCATGTCGCTTCCCTCGTTGCTGAGCCCACTCGTGCAAAGCAGGTGCATGGGATACATAAGTGCTCCCTATCTGCATGCTCATCGTCTCCATCCATGCCCCACCCCCCCTCTTCCTCTTCCGTGCCCGCTTGCCCAGATCGACCCGGCGCTGCCCTTCCTGGATCAGTACGTGGCGGACTCGCTGGCAGCGGGGGCGCGCCCCTACCTCTCCGAGTCAGACCGCCTCAACTTCTCCGTGGGCGCCGATGCCACCTCCCTCGCCTCCTCCCTGCACGACTCCTCTGCATCTGCTGCCGCGCGCCATGCGGACCGCTCTCTGCGCTTCGAGGCGTATGAGCAGCCCAAGCTGCCCGCTGCACCCCTCACTGCCTCGCAACGCGGCGGCGCTGGTGGCGGTGCCTTCTCCTCCTCTGCTGCCGCCTATTCGTCTGCCAACCCGCCCCCAGCCCTCTCCGCTACGATGTCTGGAGGGTTCCGGGAGTCGTCTGGTGGGGCGTATGGGGCAGGGGAGGCGAGCAGCGGTGGTGGGGGAGGTGCAGCAGATGGAGCGAGGCTGAACCTCTCAGGAGTGCAACGCAAGTGGGGCCGCCCTGCTGCCCCTCCTCCTTCTGCTGCTCCTTCTTCTGCCGCTCCTGCAGGACCTTCTGCTGACTCATTCTCTATCCGTGTTGACTCAGCTGCCTCAGCAGCAGGAGCAGGGGGTGCAGGAGCAGGCGCAGCAGCAGGGAGAGGGGGGGATCGGAGAGCGATTGAGAGCAGTCAAGTGAGTGAGGAGAAGCAGAAGCTGGCAGCGAAGCTGTTCGGGGGCAAGGGAGCAGCAGGTGGGGGTGCGGCCAGTTCATCTGGCCTGACAGGGACAAGGTCTGAGCCAAGAACGGTGGGGGCAGGAGGGCAGTGGGGAAAACGAGGGTCTGGAGCAGCAGAGGGGGCTGCAGCGGATGCTGCTGCTTCCAGTGCCCCTGCACCCGCTCCTGTCCCTGCTGCGCCTGTTGCTGACCTGCTGCTGCTGGATCTCAATGATGACCCTCCACCAGCGAACACGGCCTTCATGCTTGACAGCTCAGCAACAGCTCCTGCCATCTCAGCCAGTACAGCTGGTACTGCTCCATTGGACCCTTTTAAGGCTCTGGAGGAGCTGACAGTGATGCCAGCCGGTGAACCGCTAATGGCTGAGATCAGCACGAGTGGCGGTTCGTCTGCCAGTATGAGTGCAACAGCCACTGCGTCTCCTGCACCTGCACTCTCTGATGCGATTAGTGGTGCCGGCAAGTCAGCAAATGGAGCAGCCATTGGTGGGGCTGTGGGCATTGGTGGGCGCACAGCAGTGGGTGCTGCTGCTGGGGCAGGTGCAACAGCCAAGGGCCGTGATGCTGCTGCCCGCAGAGTTGGAGTGGTTACTCCAGAGTCTGGCGCAAACCCTGAACTGTTCAAGGACCTGTTTTGATCAAGAAACGCCAGTGAAGGTTTAGAGATGGTTTTTTTTGCCTTCATACTGTTGTAGGCTCATGATTCAAGAGAACACTCAAGTAAAATAGGCTGGCTCGCTGGTCACTGAGGCTGAATGTGGTTAGGCCACGTGTATCAATTTACATCTCTTGCCTTCACGATACACTGCCATTCTGGTCCTACTGTGCACTCCTATTTTTGCTCCGTTGTGCTCACAACAGAAAGATGGCCTTTCCCTAGGGCATTATTGCAACAAGCAGACCATCAGTGAAAGCACGTCCTTTTAGGCTTCCATGGAAATGGACTGACACTACGATGTCTTTGTAAAAATGATCAGATCAACAAAAAGAGCAAAAAAATCTAAAAGTCAGAATAACCAAATTGATCAGGGGTGTTCCGAGAATTGAACTCGGGACCTCTCGCACCCTAAGCGAGAATCATGCCACTAGACCAAACACCCACGACGTTCAATCTATTGTTAAACATTTATAATCGATTAACCATGCTCGTACTCCTCTTTCAGCCGGGCTTCCCTATTAACTCGCTTCAAGTTAACGTCAGAGCAGAAACAACTGGTTGCAAGGGACTTCTGGTCACCAAAGGACGAGTGCTTACTGTTGTCGGCGGTGAAACAGCAGGCCCTTCGTCAAGGTTCTCCTTTTGGTTGCTACGTGTGGTAAAGACGCAGTTCGTTTTATTATACTCGCCTTATCCCCACTGTTGAAAGATGTGATGGGCGAAGACATGCACGATCACGCATAACGTGACTTCATAATTGTCCGTTCTTGCATCTTCGTATTGCTACGGTAAAAATTCGACTACTAAATCTAGGGAAATTGAGAAATAGACTTGCAACGTACGAGTCTCAGGATGTGGAGGAGCCAAGTACCGCTTGGATGGAGGGATGGAGGGAAGGAGGGAGCAAAGAAAAAAGTGAAGGGAGTGAGTGTTTGTCACCAACACGACCACGTCGCGGTGGAGGGCTGTGCTTCGAGATCCTCGCGTAACATGTGAGGAAGTCCAGCGTGGCTGCCCTGTCAGCGAAGTAGCTGCCTGCCTACCCTCAGATCAACGTATGCGAATGGTATCTGGGCGTTTGAATCCAAGATGGATGGAAGGATTTTTATTGGTTGTAAACGGAGTCCCTTTCACATGAATGGTTCTGCGCCTGTCCAGCATGCGTCTGTTGCTGACGAAACAGATCTTCAACGTGAGGCTTCTCGATGTTCCATAAGCAGAAGTTTTCAGCGATGGGCAAAATGCAAACCGCCGGACCACTGATTCGTCGGAGAATGTTTTCCTTCCTGACCATGCACGCCTAAAATCAATAACATGCCTCAAAAAACATTTTGGTCGTGTCGCAACACAACCTCGATATTTTACGCACACCACAATCCGTCATTCTCCCAACTTTGAGGAGTCCAACACTCGAGTGCTGCTGTGCTGTGCTTCCTCCCCCTCCTCGTCTTCCATCACCATCTCATGGCGTCCCTCTACTCTCCTGATCGTTTGGATCTATTCCCAAGGGCCATGGTGGTGTAGCATCAGTTCACGCAATCATTCGGAGGAATATCTTTCCCGAATAAAACATATCACTGCTTCAGTGTTTGGTCCGATCGGCCTGACGAAACAGCAACTGCTCACTTAGGGTTGTTTCGTGGTACCTGTGTACGTCGAAGCTAGGACTCAAGACTTCGGATGGTAGGAACGATGGGTGTTTGTTAGGGCTATAGACAGACTGCACAGCCAAGCTCAATGGCTGCACTTACTAACAGTACTTCGTTGATTGACAAAACGGTCGTAGGATCTAAGAAGCTGTCCAACTTTTCCAGATCAACCAGCTCTCGAGATAGAGCTCAGCAAAGGTTTCGCCCCGATCCACCAGTGTCAAGTAATGGAGGCGATAAACGTAGATCCAGATTCAGCAAAAACCTAACAGTGAAGGCCAGCTTTTCTGGGTCTCGATCCTCGCAAAGGTAAGTGTGGGCCCTGATTTCTGTCTTTTTCAGCCAATGGTCATGCAATAGCTCTCACTGGTCCGATTTCCCGTGACAACTAATTGGGCATTCGCGCATGAACCGCAGGTGGCAGAAAGGCGGAGCGCAGTCAGACAACGAGCACTCGAAGCACTTCCTTCGCCAGTGTGCACCCAATCCCCGAGACGTGCCCCCACGTAGAGGTGAGTTTCAGAGCACCTCGTAAAGTCTCGCGCTTAGACCTACCTTCAGATGCGTTGTACGTTTCAAGCACATTCGCGACTAGCACTATTCTCAATACAAATCCTTCCATTATCTGCGTGTTGTGCAGCTGCGCCGCCTGCTGGCGGCTGGCGGGAGGACACTGGAATAGCCAGTGAAAAGGACTGGGGCATAGATCTGAAGAGCCAACCAGTGAACGAATGCGGCATAAACGAGGATGGCAGCACGTGGTACAGAGAGAGCGGAGAGGACATGGGCGACAATGGCTATCGGTGCCGATGGACCATCATGGGTGGACGACACCCCAACGGCGCGTCCGAATGGAAAGAAACTGTAAGCTTGAACATTCGCACCGCGTTTTCTCTTATCTCTGCTGGGCCGCGCGTTTTCAACGTTAAAACCTCTGCAGTCACCTACGACGTTTAAGCGCTGCTGCCCTTATTTCAAGGTCTCGCCCGCGTCTTACGCTTTTTTCAATGCGTGTTGTTACCATCTCCTTGATCGGCGTGTGACGGGATCGCTGCGTCGCGCAGTGGTGGGAGAAGAGCGATTGGACGGGGTACAAGGAGCTGGGCGCGGAGAAGTCGGGCAGAAATGATCAAGGAGATAGCTGGTGGGAGACGTGGCAAGAAGTATACGTGGTGGATAACTGGAGGTAATTTGCCGCGCGCTCTGAGTGCACAGCGGTACCTGGTATGCCGCAGATCCTACCCACGGAACCACCGTTGCCGTCTCGTTTTCGCCGTTTCGCCATTGCCATCTACTCTCTAGTTCCTTCATGACAGCCTCCCGGCCTCACTCGATCCCCCCCTCGCTCTTTTCACCCGTTTGCTCTCCCCTGATGATTCGGCGACTCTGCCAGCGGCATTCCGAGAATAGAAAGAAGCGCGCATAAACAAGCCAAATCAAGACAAGAAAACGTCTGGAATGAGAAATGGTGAGTTGTGATCCTTTCGTTGTCTCCAAGGGCGATGTCCTTTCGAAGGGTAATATTGGTTTGCCGTTTTACGCAACGAACGACGCCAATTCTGCTTTTCCGTGCGTGCAATGCGTATCACGTGCGGCACAGATCGCTCGTTCCCCTCATCATCGTTTGTTGTGACGCCCTCCCGCGGCGGCAGGTGGGAGAAGTACAATGGCAAGGGGTGGACGGAGAAGGGGTCGCACAAGTACGGGCGGTCAAACGACCAGTCGTGGTGGGAGAAGTGGGGCGAGCAGTACGACGGCCAGGGCATGGTGCTCAAATGGTGAGACCCGCCTGCTCCCGTGCTCACAGCCTCGTGCGCGCCCACTCACATGTCTTAGAAGCCCGTGCGGATGGTGCTGGAAGCTTCTTTCCGCGAATGCAAAGTCTGGTGTTTGTTAACCAGTCTAGACAGGAAACTGAACTGGCATATGTGGAAAATTTCGAAGTTTGATGAACCAGATTGCATGAGCACCGTCAATGGAGGGAAAGGCAGAAAGCTTGTAGTGTAGATGCTTAATTATTAGAGGTGTGGTCGAAGGTGCGTTCTGCCTGGCCTAAAGCAGCATGTCAAACGCCTTTGTCATCTCTATGGCTCCGCCTCTCCGTCCTCCCTCGCCTCCCCTTCTTCTTCCCCCCCCCCCCCCCCCCCCCGCGCCTTCCTTCTCTCCCGCTCCTTCCCCTGGCTCAACCCGTCCCAATCCTCTCACTCGCGTTTTTTCCCCCCACGCTCGCACCATCGGTCCCCCTATGCTTGGTGCTCTTGCACCGCTCCTTCACAATTGCTCTGGCGTGACACCTGAGTTCCTGGATGGGCCTGCACTAGCACCATCATTGAATGCAAAACGCAATACTGACGGGTACGAGCACTAACACTGGACAGAGATAGCATGGCCGCTCCCATCCATACATCCGGTGCTCTCGTGTGCTCTCGTGCGCCTAACAACCGTGCTGTACCTCGCTGTGCTGCACTGCACCGCATGCAGGACGGACAAGTGGGCGGAGAAGGACGACGGCACCAAGTGGGGCGATAAGTGGGAGGAGCGGTTCACGTCGGGGGTGGGGCACAGACAAGGGGAGACCTGGCACGTCGAGAACTCAGGCTCCCGTAAGTGCATGCCCGCTTGCTTGGGTCGTCAGCCGCTTAGCTTGTGTGTTGTCCTGCTGCCAGTTGCTTCCCTTACGTGTTGCAAAGACCCCATGCAAGCTGTAGTTGAGGACGGAGGTGGTGATGCAATTAAGTTTTCACACAATGCAGCTCTCCCGACAGCACATTACCAGCTGTAGTTTCATCCCTTCACGTAACTCACAAGCTCCCTTTTCCTTGTCATGGTGCTCCGTGTGGCTGTGCAGGCTGGTCGAGAACATGGGGCGAGGAGCACTTCGGCGATGGGTAAGCTTGTGTGCATCTCAGTCAGTCTAATGTGTGCTTCATGTGCTCATGTGCCCATGTGTCAGTGACGTATTATGTTCGGTCCCTTACCCAAATCCCATGCTCACCATCACGCTTGGTCCCGTCCTGGTCGCTCTGAGCCCACGTGTGTCCCGCTCCCCCAATGCGTGCTGCTGGCTGCAGGATGGTGCACAAGTACGGGAGGAGCACGAGTGGTGAACAGTGGGATGTGGTGGTGGCAGAGCCAACATACTACGAGTAAGCACATTCTTCGCACGCATCTACCCATGCATAGGTCAACATCGTGTGCACACATGCAGATGTCTGGTTGTAGATGTGTGATGTTGTGGCACTCGCTTCTCTTGTTTTCTCATTGGAAGTCTATGCGTGGATGTGATGGGGTTCTGTTCATGGCAGGGGGAAGCCACACTACGGGTGGGATGAAGCTGTGGCCAACTCTTCACAACTGCTATCCATTGAAATCAGGGACCGCACAGAACCCAGTGCATTCGGGGATTACGGACGATCGCAAGGCATAAACCCAGCAGTTCAAGACGATTACCCTCACAATGGCAGACCACCCATGTACGACAGTTCCTCGTGAAGGTCTAGTTTATACCGGTTTGCGAATACAGTATGTCTTCTCAGGTTATCTCCTCCATTGCTCGAGTTTACAGAATGCAGTGGAGTCCAGGTTTAGTTCTCATCTTGAGCCAGCAATACAATGCGATGGAGATTCTTGGAATTATTTTTATTATTGGAGAACAACAGGTTAGGAATTATCCCGCCATCTTGTGTACAAGAGACATTGTAAGGGATATGGGTTCCACAATGTATACGGATCCCGGTGAAGTGCCACCTTGTGTAAGCGGAGAAACTTGAATGCGATGCTTTCATTGTTGAACCAAGACAGCATTTCTGCTTCTGTAGTGCTTGAGCAAACTAAATCCCACAGCGCCATTGAAACTTGTTTGTGCGGGAAAGCCTTCTGTCACTGCTGACAGCGACGCGATCCTAATCGTAGGACTGAAGCCATGTTCCGAGGCTGCCACGTGGGGACTGGCTGCAGAGTAAGCATCGGCCTCTGCTATACTGAGCACAGCGATAGCCATACCAGAATAGGATATGTGGAACCGCTTCTTATGCCGCAGTTGCCAAACGCAGATGCTGGACCTTGCTATATGAACTGAACTAAAGCTCTGGGTCTTGAATTTGGTTCCGCTGCTGCGTCTTTTCAGGCTTCTCGGTTTGAGTCTAGTTTCGCATGGTAGGATTTATCTAATGGCACAGAGACGAGGCACAGAGCATCATGGAGCTGTACCAGGAAGAAGGATCCGGCGAATTTCATGTCACCTCCAGATCCTTGTGCTCTGTGTGGTTCTCCTCTCAAGCTGTCTGCCTGAGCATGCTGCTGTTAGCGGAGATTCCAATCCAGATGATGCAGCCAGAGCAGCAAGAAATGCCATTCAGGCTCAGCTTGACCGCCTCAGCCTGTCTCTTCAGCACCACCTCCCCATGCCAACCAGCATGTTCGCTGCTGACCTCACAATCATGGCACTCAACACTGCCACGTGGAATCTGAACTCCACTCAAGCGCAAGCCAGGCTGATGAAGTACCTGAAGCGCTTTGAATTTAAAATTTACTTCTCAATCTCAAAGCTACTGGTGGGTGTGGCTACCGTGGGGGAAATGTCTCATGAAAACGAACAGGTGAAGAATCAGCAGCATGAGAAACAGCAGCACAAGAGGCGGCACGTTGCAGTATCGCTCGTACAGTATGCAGCCGTGTTCATGGATTCACAGCGACGATGGAGACAATCGAGCATACAGGGTTCTGCCTTGGCCCTCTGGCTGAAAGTCCCGGCATGCCATAAAGATGCCCCACAAGAGAGCTTGGAAAGGGAATGTGATCCGTGGCAAGTGCACAGAAGCAGAAGACCTGAGAGACACACATGGTTCATGGCAAGTTGTGCTGGGGGGTTGGACGGTATACGGTGGTGGTATCGATGCACTGGAATCCCACATCACAACCAGAACCACTCGCGCTGAAAGCAGCAGTGCCATGCAACCTGCATCCAACATAGTGCTGCTGAACACAGGCTTCTCAGGTGTGTCAAATGGCAAGGACCTGCCTCGCCCATCTGTAGTACCACGAGTGAAGGTCATTGAGCGTGCTTTGGCGCGGCTGGGTGATGCCATGGCTGCGGGAGACAGCACCAGTGCTGCGAGGCTCTTCTCCCCGCGAGCCACCATCATGCCACCTGACCAGCCCGAACGGCAGTTCCAATTCTCCTTCCAGCTCCAGCAGTACCTCCAGGTGAGTCCCTGTCTGCTGCTGTGTGCTTCTCATTTCCTCCTGACCCCCATTGTGTTGTGCCTCTGCTGACATGGCATGTGACAATCGGCAGCCACTGGCGTCACTTCACCTCCGATTTAGTTTCCACGTGGAGATAGTGGAGATTTTCACACCCAAGGCCACGCGTCATGGAGAAGCAGGCATGGGAGCACTTAGTGATGTGCCCGCCCAGGCAGACAAGGCTCTGAGCAGAGGGCAGTTCACAGTGAAGAGCGCTTCAGGTACAGCGATGCTCTGCTGCGTTGTTGCTGCACCAAGTGCATACATGCTCACCACACTCGTCTGGCACTGCATGGGTTCAGGAAGCGCGGTGCGGAGCGGCAAGTTCATCGCGCTGTGGGAGGTGCGCCCTGGGGGCAAGCCCTCCTTGCATTTGGCATCTGGAGTGAGTGAGGAGGAGCGCAGTGGGACGCGCAAGGCGCGGAGGGTGGTGATAGAGGAACCCATGAGCATCGGTGGTGGGTGGCATGACACTCCGCATGGACGGCCATCCCTGCCTGGTGCACGCATAGCCTGGCTCATGTGGACCCGCAATGCCCCCCCTCCTGCTTCTCTTCCGCCTCCGCCTACCCCACCCCCTCCCACTCCATCACCTCCAATCCCCCCTCCACAACCCCCTCCATCCCCTCCCTCTTCCCCTCCTCCATCCCCTCCCTCTTCCCCTCCTCCATCCCCTCCCTCTTCCCCTCCCCCATCCCCTCCCTCTTCCCCTCCTCCATTCCCCCCTCCCTCTTCCCCTCCTCCATCCCCCCCTCCCTCTTCCCCTCCTCCATCCCCCCCTCCATCTTCCCCTCCTCCCCCCACGCCCTCACCATCTCCCCCTCTTCCTCCTCCCTCTCCTCCTCATTTTCCTCCTCCTCTACTGCCTCCCAGTCCTCCTCCTCCACCACTAAGTCACCCTCCATCTCCCCACCCTCCCCCTCCTAAACCCCCACCTCCTTCTCCCCACCCTCCTCGCCCTCACCCCCCTCCTCCCTATCCTCCTCCTTCACATCCCCCTCCCCCGTATCCCCAGCCTTCCCCCCCTCATCCCCCCCCTCCACCCCATCCTCCTCCCTCTCAACCCCCTCCCCCTCCTCCCCATCCTCCTTCCCCTTACCCCCCACCTGCTCCCCATCCTCCTCTCCCTCATCCCTCATCTCCTCCCCCTCCACTACCCCCACCCCCTTCACCCCCTTTGCCCCCCTCTAAGCCACCACCATCGCCACCACTACCACACCCATCGCCCTCCCCACCACCACCACCACCACAGCGCTCCCCTCCCACCCCACCTGCGCTCCAGCCTCGCCCCCCGTCCCCACAAGCTGCCCCAGTCCCACCGCCTCCTCCACGTGCACCCACAGTTCCACCACGCCCCTCGCCTGCACGCAGCAGCGGGGTGGCAGCGGTGCTGCGGTCGAGGCAGCACGTGGTGCACCGCCATGCAGCGCTCGGGCTGCCCTCCCTCGCCTCACTGCTCTCCTGCCTGCTGCCCGCCCTGCCGGCCTCTCAGGGTGGCACACACGTGCTGTCTACCAGCAGTGACGAGCACGGCTCTTCCTCCAGCCCCCATGCTTCCCACTAGTTGGTTGAGTAGCGCCATTCTTGTATTCAGTGTGCAAGAATGTTTGGTATGGTATGTGTGGGTTTGTGAGAAGTTCTGATGCAGGGTTGCATGAAGGACAGTTGCACTAGTAAGATTATGATACACGTTAGACAGCAGACTGCAGCTGCGTTGTCAAGATCCTTTTCAACCAATACCACCCCAATGCATGAAGCTGGGCCTTGCAGAGCGGTTTCACAGTAGTGCATGGTGATGTACTGGGAAGCCCATCCCCTCCACAGCTTTTACGTTCCATGGATGGAGGGGCTTGTATAGAGCATGGTCCAAGAAAGAACCAGGGTTCATCAACAGCTCATGGTCTCTTGCTGATGCGTGTCTCTGTCGATATCGTGATGTGCTGCACGCAAGTGAAGGGGGAAAAGGGAGGGAGGGTGGGGTATGAGAACCACGGAGAGCATCATGTGTGGCCAGTGACAAGGGAACGTGTGAAAGTGCGTGTGGAGCATGGAGGCAGTACCTCGAGGCGACCAAGGGCGGAGTAGTCAAAGCGAGAGACGATGGCCTTGTCAGCCTCCACGAGCCAGCCCGCCTTGAGGATCACCCCTCCACTGGGCGTGGGTAGCACCCTCGACCACACGCCCTGCCATGGGAGGACGCACAGGCCATGGAAAAGCACAGCATTGATGGGAATCAGTGCTCCGGTGGGTGCACTGCTGGCGTCATGCTGTGCTGCTGCTACACCAGGGTGGTTGGGAGAGAGAATCATGGGCCTGCCGTGAGAACCAGTGGCAGTCAGCAGTGGTGCGAGCAAGTCAAGCATTGCTGGCTGTGGCACATGCTGTGAGTGCAACGCAGAGCGCCCACTCTTCACCACCTCCATTGCAATTCGCTCACCACACGCTCCACTTACCTGAGGAAGCAGCACGGAGCCTTCGTCTGTGAGCTCCCTGGTGACCTCCTCTGTGCCGGCCGGCTTGAGCTCCACCACCGCCCCCCGCCGCCCGTACTCGTCGCCCTGCTCGGCGGGGGCGGAAAGGGATGGGAGGGGAGGGCGGGAGGAGGGTTGACTTGGGAGGGAGTAGAGGTGGCGTGGGAGGGGACGAGACCGCACGGCAGCGCAGAGGGATAGGAGGGCAGAGCAGATGCTAGGGGCGGGGCAGGAAAAGGGGTAGCGTGATGGAGGACGTAAGGGATTGTCGCACATTTCTCATTGAAATCTCCCATCCACTTATCACCCGTTTCATGGATATGTGTTCCTTGTTCTTATCATCACCCTAGCCACTCTCCCTTTCTGCTGTGCACATCACCCCACTCCCCACTCCCCACTCCCCACTCCCCACTCCCCACTCCCCACTCCCCACTCCCCACTCCCCTCTCTCCTCTCCTCTCACACACAACATCTGCGCCCTGCAGCGCGCCGAGCTCACCAGTTTGAGGTCGGCGCGCATGGCGGAGGCGAGCCAGCGCCCCTCCACGGCGTCGATGCCGACGGGCGGGCCCTCCGCGAACTCCGACGACTCGTTCACGCCGTCGGGCTCGGCACGCCACTCGCCCACCCACCGCTCGCGGAACAGCGTCATGCCCAGCAGCTGGGGAAGGTGCCCCTCGTCCCCCACCCCGCCCGCCGCCCCCGCGCCCTTCTGAAAACGCTGCACCACGCGCACGCGCACGCGCTCGGGCTTGCCGTCGGCCTGCGCGTCCGCGTTTTCCGCGACGAGGCAGTGCTCCAACTCGAAGAACTGCGACGCGTCGCCGCTGCCGCTGCCCTGCCGAACCACTACGTAAGCCGCGTTCACTCCAGGCTCGGAAGCAGACTCGGAAACGGATTTCCCGGGCCAGGCGACGGCGTAGCAGCCGTCGTCGCGGAAGCCAAGCACGCCCGCCGCGTCCTGCCCGATCCCCGCCGCGCGCCGATCCACGCTGTAGCGCGACGCCGCGCCGCCGCCGCCGCCAAAGCCAAGCGACGGCAGGAAGCGCTCGGAGACGGTTTGGACTTCCCCGGTAGAAGCATCCGCGTTAGTCGAGCTGTGCGCCTGCCACGCGAAGAGCGCGAGGCCCCAGTCGCAAAAGGGCGGCGGAATGGCCTCCCTCGGAATCTCCGTCTCTATCCCGTCGGGGCAGAAGTCCGATGAGTACCCCGCCCATTCCCCGGTAATCGCGGCGGAAAACGCGGACCAGGTCTGCGGCAATTGCGCAGCTTCGACGGTCTGCACGGATGCCCTGGGCGCGGCGGGCGCGTGGCGCTGCTGGCTCACGCGCGCGGATGGGCGGTTCGCGGGAAGGCGAAGGCGGGGTTGACGGGAGGGGGGCACGAAGGACGCAGAGGAGGAGAGGCGGTCCGCGAGGGCGGGCGTCTTGTGGGAGGCGGAGGGCGAACAGCGCGGTGCGACGGCGGCGGACGGGCCGCTGCGGAGCAGTAGAGAAGCCGCCATCGCCTACTGCGAGCTCGACTCCCGCTGCGAAGTAGCTATCGCTCACAGAGGCACGAGGTATGATGCAGGGGACAAAGGATCGAGAAATGCAAACGATGATGTGCCAAGGATTTGGATTCGTGGTAATGTGATCTTCGGCTCGGCACTGCGACATTCTCAAGGGGGAAGGTGAATGCACTGGTCAGTGTGCGCGGAACTGCGGCTCCAGATTGCGCGGGAATCGTAAGAATGATGGGGCATCCAATGTGGCATCTTCTGTATGGCTTCAGTGACGAGGCATACACTCACAGGCTGATGTCCTCGTTTAAAAAAGGTCAAACCCCCTATGCAAACATACACTAAGGTCCTTAATCTAAGGGTAGAAGCACACGTTTATTGCACCCCTCATGGCCATTCATGAAGTTACCATAACCAGTTTAAAAACTCGTGACAAATAAGTGGAATCACAGGTTCAACACGCGTTCGCATGGCTTCATAAGGTGAACATCTGCGCAGGCCATGCCTTGTCGCCGCCATCAGCGCTCACCGCCACCACCTCAACAGAGATGTCAATGCTGCGGTGCTTGCTGCCCCGCACCACACTCACCCTCCCCCTCACCTCCACCGCCGGCCTGCCCTCCGACCCCACTGCTCCCCCAGCTCCTGTTGCTGCTGCTCCCAGTGGTGGTGCTTCTCCGGTTGGAACTGCAGCTGTGGACTCTGCTGGAGGTGCGAGCGCAATGGGTTCGCGGAAGGTGAGGAGGGTTTGAGCCCAGTGCGTGGGGGTGCAGAAGGGCGAGGTGGAGAGCAGCACGGGCTTGGCGGAGCAGAAGCGCGAGGAGAAGCCCGTGTCAAACCACAGCGCCAGGCCATAACACAGCACGGGGGAGGCAGGGGATGGAGCGGTGGGGGCTGCAGCAGGTGGGCTGTCAGCAGGAGGTGCGGCAGCGGAGGAGGTGGGGAGGGCGGGTGTGATTTGGAAGTCGGATGTGAAGTCGAGGTCAGGCACTGTCACCGTGCACAGGTCAAAGTGCTGCCGTGGGGGAGGGGGTTGGCCATGGGGATGGACGGGGATGGGGGGAAATGGAAGGGACAAAAGGAGAGGATGAGGTAGAGGGGAAGGGAGGGCAGAGGGAGCAACAGAGGGAGGCGAAGGACGAGAGATGAGAGATGAGAGATGAGAGATGAGAGATGAGAGATTAGAGATTAGAGACGAGAGATGAGAGATGAGAGGGGAACTGCAAGAGCAAACCAACACTTGGAATGAATCACCGCGCACCTTGATGGTGCAGGTGGACGTGACTATATCGCACGCCTTGACCTCCTGCACCAGCGGTGTGCGCGCTGCGTCGTCCTGAATCTCACGAGCCACGGAGGCCATGGTGAAGCCGTACACGTCCCTCCAGAACCCCACACTCGTTGCCCCTTCACCAATCCCCGCCACATGCTGGTGCAGCGCGGGGCAGAGCACGCGGAACGAAGGGATGGGAGAGAGATAGCATAGAAAGAGGAGCATGAGACGGACGGAAGATCAAGACAGAGACGGACGCAAGATCAAGACAGACAAGTGAACTTCGGATGTGGGAAGGAAATGCGGTATGGGTGGCTGCGATGCATGGTGCAGGGCCATGCAGCCATGTGCAGCACATCTCACCATGGAGGCGGTGTCGGGCAGCAGAGCGCCACCCGGCTTGAGCCAGGTGTCACGGGCGTGCAGCACGGAGGGCAGCATGGACTCGTACAGCAGCGCGTACCCCATCCACTCGCTCACTATCACGTCCACACTCCCCCGCTCCAACGCCACCTCCACCCTGCCTCCCCCTCCTCCCGCCCCCTCGCCGCCAGCACCAGTCTGCGCGTGTGCTTGAGTGGTTTCTGTGGGGGCGGGGGAGAGGTCCTCGATCTTGCCGCACACGAAGGACACCACGGGGCGTGGTGCGCGCTGACCCGCGCTGGCAGAAGTGGTGCAGGGGGGAGGGCAAGTGGAGGTGGCGCCTGCAAGATAGCCGTTGGCTCGCGCAATCTGATGGGGGAGGTGGAAGACAGGGGAGTTGGAAGAAGGGAATAAGGAGAGTGAGGAATAGTGTTGATTGGCATTGAGAAGTGCGAGCAAGAGGGAACCATGCCGAGACGCACCATGTAGAGCATCGCATGTGGGGAGATGGTGGGAGACATGCATGGCATACACAGCAGACAGCACACAGCGCAGCATGCCCCCTGTGTGCCACCACAATGCTCACTCGCCCTGCCCTCACCACCATCCCTTGAACCCACACCTCGAGGCAGCCCCACCCCACCTGCTGTGCCACCCACCTGCTGCGCCACCCACCTGCTGCGCCACAGCGAGAATCTCCCGACTGCCATCCACCGCCACCACCCTTGCCGCTCCCCCACGCGCTGCAAACAGACTGCACGGGGAGGGGGAGCGGGAAGGGGAGGTGATGGGCGGTGAAGGGGGAAAGGAGTGCGAGCTCACATGGCAACTGTGACTTTGAACGCCCACCTGAGACTGCCCACCTGAGACTGCCCACCTGAGAATGCCCACCTGACAATGCCCACCTGAGAATGCCCACCTGAGACTGCCCACCTGAGAATGCCCACCTGAGAATGCCCACCTGACAATGCCCACCTGAGAATGCCCACCTGAGACTGCCCACCTGAGAATGCCCACCTGACAATGCCCACCTGAGAATGCCCACCTGAGACTGCCCACCTGAGAATGCCCACCTGAGACTGCCCACCTGAGAATGCCCACCTGAGAATGCCCACCTGAGAATGCCCACCTGAGACTGCCCACCTGAGAATGCCCACCTGAGAATGCCCACCTGAGAATGCCCACCTGACAATGCCCACCTGAGAATGCCCACCTGAGAATGCCCACCTGAGAATGCCCACCTGAGAATGCCCACCTGAGAATGCCCACCTGACAATGCCCACCTGAGAATGCCCACCTGAGACTGCCCACCTGAGAATGCCCACCTATGAATGCCCACCTGAGAATGCCCACCTGAGAATGCCCACCTGAGAATGCCCACCTGAGAATGCCCACCTGAGAATGCCCACCTGAGACTGCCCACCTGAGAATGCCCACCTGACAATGCCCACCTGAGAATGCCCACCTGAGACTGCCCACCTGAGAATGCCCACCTGAGACTGCCCACCTGAGAATGCCCACCTGAGAATGCCCACCTGAGAATGCCCACCTGAGACTGCCCACCTGAGAATGCCCACCTGAGAATGCCCACCTGAGAATGCCCACCTGACAATGCCCACCTGAGAATGCCCACCTGAGAATGCCCACCTGAGAATGCCCACCTGAGAATGCCCACCTGAGAATGCCCACCTGACAATGCCCACCTGAGAATGCCCACCTGAGACTGCCCACCTGAGAATGCCCACCTGAGAATGCCCACCTGAGAATGCCCACCTGAGAATGCCCACCTGAGAATGCCCACCTGAGAATGCCCACCTGAGAATGCCCACCTGAGAATGCCCACCTGAGAATGCCCACCTGACAATGCCCACCTGAGAATGCCCACCTGAGACTGCCCACCTGAGAATGCCCACCTGACAATGCCCACCTGAGAATGCCCACCTGAGAATGCCCACCTGACAATGCCCACCTGAGAATGCCCACCTGAGAATGCCCACCTGAGAATGCCCACCTGAGAATGCCCACCTGAGAATGCCCACCTGACAATGCCCACCTGAGAATGCCCACCTGAGAATGCCCACCTGAGAATGCCCACCTGAGACTGCCCACCTGAGAATGCCCACCTGAGAATGCCCACCTGACAATGCCCACCTGAGAATGCCCACCTGAGAATGCCCACCTGAGAATGCCCACCTGAGAATGCCCACCTGACAATGCCCACCTGAGAATGCCCACCTGAGACTGCCCACCTGAGAATGCCCACCTGAGAATGCCCACCTGACAATGCCCACCTGAGAATGCCCACCTGAGACTGCCCACCTGAGAATGCCCACCTGAGACTGCCCACCTGAGAATGCCCACCTGAGAATGCCCACCTGACAATGCCCACCTGAGAATGCCCACCTGAGACTGCCCACCTGAGAATGCCCACCTGAGAATGCCCACCTGAGAATGCCCACCTGAGAATGCCCACCTGACAATGCCCACCTGAGAATGCCCACCTGAGAATGCCCACCTGAGAATGCCCACCTGAGAATGCCCACCTGACAATGCCCACCTGAGACTGCCCACCTGAGACTGCCCACCTGAGAATGCCCACCTGACAATGCCCACCTGAGAATGCCCACCTGAGACTGCCCACCTGAGAATGCCCACCTGAGAATGCCCACCTGACAATGCCCACCTGAGAATGCCCACCTGAGACTGCCCACCTGAGAATGCCCACCTGACAATGCCCACCTGAGAATGCCCACCTGAGACTGCCCACCTGAGAATGCCCACCTGAGACTGCCCACCTGAGAATGCCCACCTGAGAATGCCCACCTGAGAATGCCCACCTGAGACTGCCCACCTGAGAATGCCCACCTGAGAATGCCCACCTGAGAATGCCCACCTGACAATGCCCACCTGAGAATGCCCACCTGAGAATGCCCACCTGAGAATGCCCACCTGAGAATGCCCACCTGAGAATGCCCACCTGACAATGCCCACCTGAGAATGCCCACCTGAGACTGCCCACCTGAGAATGCCCACCTGAGAATGCCCACCTGAGAATGCCCACCTGAGAATGCCCACCTGAGAATGCCCACCTGAGAATGCCCACCTGAGAATGCCCACCTGAGAATGCCCACCTGAGAATGCCCACCTGACAATGCCCACCTGAGAATGCCCACCTGAGACTGCCCACCTGAGAATGCCCACCTGACAATGCCCACCTGAGAATGCCCACCTGAGAATGCCCACCTGACAATGCCCACCTGAGAATGCCCACCTGAGAATGCCCACCTGAGAATGCCCACCTGAGAATGCCCACCTGAGAATGCCCACCTGACAATGCCCACCTGAGAATGCCCACCTGAGAATGCCCACCTGAGAATGCCCACCTGAGACTGCCCACCTGAGAATGCCCACCTGAGAATGCCCACCTGACAATGCCCACCTGAGAATGCCCACCTGAGAATGCCCACCTGAGAATGCCCACCTGAGAATGCCCACCTGACAATGCCCACCTGAGAATGCCCACCTGAGACTGCCCACCTGAGAATGCCCACCTGAGAATGCCCACCTGACAATGCCCACCTGAGAATGCCCACCTGAGACTGCCCACCTGAGAATGCCCACCTGAGACTGCCCACCTGAGAATGCCCACCTGAGAATGCCCACCTGACAATGCCCACCTGAGAATGCCCACCTGAGACTGCCCACCTGAGAATGCCCACCTGAGAATGCCCACCTGAGAATGCCCACCTGAGAATGCCCACCTGACAATGCCCACCTGAGAATGCCCACCTGAGAATGCCCACCTGAGAATGCCCACCTGAGAATGCCCACCTGACAATGCCCACCTGAGAATGCCCACCTGAGAATGCCCACCTGAGAATGCCCACCTGACAATGCCCACCTGAGAATGCCCACCTGAGACTGCCCACCTGAGAATGCCCACCTGAGAATGCCCACCTGACAATGCCCACCTGAGAATGCCCACCTGAGACTGCCCACCTGAGAATGCCCACCTGAGACTGCCCACCTGAGAATGCCCACCTGAGAATGCCCACCTGACAATGCCCACCTGAGAATGCCCACCTGAGACTGCCCACCTGAGAATGCCCACCTGAGACTGCCCACCTGAGACTGCCCACCTGAGAATGCCCACCTGACAATGCCCACCTGAGAATGCCCACCTGAGACTGCCCACCTGAGAATGCCCACCTGAGAATGCCCACCTGACAATGCCCACCTGAGAATGCCCACCTGAGACTGCCCACCTGAGAATGCCCACCTGACAATGCCCACCTGAGAATGCCCACCTGAGAATGCCCACCTGAGAATGCCCACCTGAGAATGCCCACCTGAGAATGCCCACCTGAGAATGCCCACCTGAGAATGCCCACCTGAGAATGCCCACCTGACAATGCCCACCTGAGAATGCCCACCTGAGACTGCCCACCTGACAATGCCCACCTGAGAATGCCCACCTGAGAATGCCCACCTGAGAATGCCCACCTGACAATGCCCACCTGAGAATGCCCACCTGAGAATGCCCACCTGAGAATGCCCACCTGAGAATGCCCACCTGACAATGCCCACCTGAGAATGCCCACCTGAGACTGCCCACCTGAGAATGCCCACCTGACAATGCCCACCTGAGAATGCCCACCTGAGAATGCCCACCTGAGAATGCCCACCTGAGAATGCCCACCTGAGAATGCCCACCTGAGAATGCCCACCTGAGAATGCCCACCTGACAATGCCCACCTGAGAATGCCCACCTGAGACTGCCCACCTGAGAATGCCCACCTGAGACTGCCCACCTGAGAATGCCCACCTGAGAATGCCCACCTGACAATGCCCACCTGAGAATGCCCACCTGAGAATGCCCACCTGAGAATGCCCACCTGAGAATGCCCACCTGACAATGCCCACCTGAGAATGCCCACCTGAGACTGCCCACCTGAGAATGCCCACCTGAGAATGCCCACCTGACAATGCCCACCTGAGAATGCCCACCTGAGACTGCCCACCTGAGAATGCCCACCTGAGACTGCCCACCTGAGAATGCCCACCTGACAATGCCCACCTGACAATGCCCACCTGAGAATGCCCACCTGAGACTGCCCACCTGAGAATGCCCACCTGAGACTGCCCACCTGAGAATGCCCACCTGAGAATGCCCACCTGACAATGCCCACCTGAGAATGCCCACCTGAGAATGCCCACCTGAGAATGCCCACCTGAGAATGCCCACCTGACAATGCCCACCTGACAATGCCCACCTGAGAATGCCCACCTGAGAATGCCCACCTGAGACTGCCCACCTGAGAATGCCCACCTGAGAATGCCCACCTGACAATGCCCACCTGAGAATGCCCACCTGAGACTGCCCACCTGAGAATGCCCACCTGAGAATGCCCACCTGACAATGCCCACCTGAGAATGCCCACCTGACAATGCCCACCTGAGAATGCCCACCTGAGACTGCCCACCTGAGAATGCCCACCTGAGAATGCCCACCTGACAATGCCCACCTGAGAATGCCCACCTGAGACTGCCCACCTGAGAATGCCCACCTGACAATGCCCACCTGAGAATGCCCACCTGAGAATGCCCACCTGAGAATGCCCACCTGAGAATGCCCACCTGAGAATGCCCACCTGAGAATGCCCACCTGAGAATGCCCACCTGAGAATGCCCACCTGACAATGCCCACCTGAGAATGCCCACCTGAGACTGCCCACCTGAGAATGCCCACCTGAGACTGCCCACCTGAGAATGCCCACCTGAGAATGCCCACCTGACAATGCCCACCTGAGAATGCCCACCTGAGAATGCCCACCTGAGAATGCCCACCTGAGAATGCCCACCTGACAATGCCCACCTGAGAATGCCCACCTGAGACTGCCCACCTGAGAATGCCCACCTGACAATGCCCACCTGAGAATGCCCACCTGAGAATGCCCACCTGAGAATGCCCACCTGAGAATGCCCACCTGAGAATGCCCACCTGAGAATGCCCACCTGAGAATGCCCACCTGAGAATGCCCACCTGACAATGCCCACCTGAGAATGCCCACCTGAGACTGCCCACCTGAGAATGCCCACCTGAGACTGCCCACCTGAGAATGCCCACCTGAGAATGCCCACCTGACAATGCCCACCTGAGAATGCCCACCTGAGAATGCCCACCTGAGAATGCCCACCTGAGAATGCCCACCTGACAATGCCCACCTGAGAATGCCCACCTGAGACTGCCCACCTGAGAATGCCCACCTGAGAATGCCCACCTGACAATGCCCACCTGAGAATGCCCACCTGAGACTGCCCACCTGAGAATGCCCACCTGAGACTGCCCACCTGAGAATGCCCACCTGAGAATGCCCACCTGACAATGCCCACCTGAGAATGCCCACCTGAGACTGCCCACCTGAGAATGCCCACCTGAGACTGCCCACCTGAGAATGCCCACCTGAGAATGCCCACCTGACAATGCCCACCTGAGAATGCCCACCTGAGAATGCCCACCTGAGAATGCCCACCTGAGAATGCCCACCTGACAATGCCCACCTGAGAATGCCCACCTGAGACTGCCCACCTGAGAATGCCCACCTGAGACTGCCCACCTGAGAATGCCCACCTGAGAATGCCCACCTGACAATGCCCACCTGAGAATGCCCACCTGAGACTGCCCACCTGAGAATGCCCACCTGAGAATGCCCACCTGACAATGCCCACCTGAGAATGCCCACCTGAGACTGCCCACCTGAGAATGCCCACCTGAGAATGCCCACCTGAGAATGCCCACCTGAGAATGCCCACCTGAGAATGCCCACCTGAGAATGCCCACCTGAGAATGCCCACCTGACAATGCCCACCTGACAATGCCCACCTGAGAATGCCCACCTGAGACTGCCCACCTGAGAATGCCCACCTGAGACTGCCCACCTGAGAATGCCCACCTGAGAATGCCCACCTGACAATGCCCACCTGAGAATGCCCACCTGAGAATGCCCACCTGAGAATGCCCACCTGAGAATGCCCACCTGACAATGCCCACCTGAGAATGCCCACCTGAGACTGCCCACCTGAGAATGCCCACCTGAGACTGCCCACCTGAGAATGCCCACCTGAGAATGCCCACCTGACAATGCCCACCTGAGAATGCCCACCTGAGAATGCCCACCTGAGAATGCCCACCTGAGAATGCCCACCTGACAATGCCCACCTGAGAATGCCCACCTGAGAATGCCCACCTGACAATGCCCACCTGAGAATGCCCACCTGAGAATGCCCACCTGAGAATGCCCACCTGACAATGCCCACCTGAGAATGCCCACCTGAGAATGCCCACCTGAGAATGCCCACCTGAGAATGCCCACCTGAGAATGCCCACCTGAGAATGCCCACCTGAGAATGCCCACCTGAGAATGCCCACCTGACAATGCCCACCTGAGAATGCCCACCTGAGACTGCCCACCTGAGAATGCCCACCTGACAATGCCCACCTGAGAATGCCCACCTGAGAATGCCCACCTGACAATGCCCACCTGAGAATGCCCACCTGAGAATGCCCACCTGAGAATGCCCACCTGAGAATGCCCACCTGAGAATGCCCACCTGACAATGCCCACCTGAGAATGCCCACCTGAGACTGCCCACCTGAGAATGCCCACCTGAGACTGCCCACCTGAGAATGCCCACCTGAGAATGCCCACCTGACAATGCCCACCTGAGAATGCCCACCTGAGAATGCCCACCTGAGAATGCCCACCTGAGAATGCCCACCTGACAATGCCCACCTGAGAATGCCCACCTGAGACTGCCCACCTGAGAATGCCCACCTGAGACTGCCCACCTGAGAATGCCCACCTGAGAATGCCCACCTGACAATGCCCACCTGAGAATGCCCACCTGAGACTGCCCACCTGAGAATGCCCACCTGAGAATGCCCACCTGACAATGCCCACCTGAGAATGCCCACCTGAGACTGCCCACCTGAGAATGCCCACCTGAGAATGCCCACCTGAGAATGCCCACCTGAGAATGCCCACCTGAGAATGCCCACCTGAGAATGCCCACCTGAGAATGCCCACCTGAGAATGCCCACCTGAGAATGCCCACCTGAGAATGCCCACCTGAGAATGCCCACCTGAGAATGCCCACCTGACAATGCCCACCTGAGAATGCCCACCTGAGACTGCCCACCTGAGAATGCCCACCTGAGAATGCCCACCTGACAATGCCCACCTGAGAATGCCCACCTGAGACTGCCCACCTGAGAATGCCCACCTGACAATGCCCACCTGAGAATGCCCACCTGAGAATGCCCACCTGAGAATGCCCACCTGAGAATGCCCACCTGAGAATGCCCACCTGAGAATGCCCACCTGAGAATGCCCACCTGAGAATGCCCACCTGAGAATGCCCACCTGAGACTGCCCACCTGAGAATGCCCACCTGAGAATGCCCACCTGACAATGCCCACCTGAGAATGCCCACCTGAGACTGCCCACCTGAGAATGCCCACCTGAGAATGCCCACCTGACAATGCCCACCTGAGAATGCCCACCTGAGAATGCCCACCTGAGACTGCCCACCTGAGAATGCCCACCTGAGAATGCCCACCTGAGAATGCCCACCTGAGAATGCCCACCTGAGAATGCCCACCTGAGAATGCCCACCTGAGACTGCCCACCTGAGAATGCCCACCTGACAATGCCCACCTGAGAATGCCCACCTGAGAATGCCCACCTGAGAATGCCCACCTGAGAATGCCCACCTGACAATGCCCACCTGAGAATGCCCACCTGAGACTGCCCACCTGAGAATGCCCACCTGACAATGCCCACCTGAGAATGCCCACCTGAGAATGCCCACCTGAGAATGCCCACCTGAGAATGCCCACCTGAGAATGCCCACCTGAGAATGCCCACCTGAGAATGCCCACCTGAGAATGCCCACCTGACAATGCCCACCTGAGAATGCCCACCTGAGACTGCCCACCTGAGAATGCCCACCTGAGACTGCCCACCTGAGAATGCCCACCTGAGAATGCCCACCTGACAATGCCCACCTGAGAATGCCCACCTGAGACTGCCCACCTGAGAATGCCCACCTGAGAATGCCCACCTGACAATGCCCACCTGAGAATGCCCACCTGAGACTGCCCACCTGAGAATGCCCACCTGAGAATGCCCACCTGAGAATGCCCACCTGAGAATGCCCACCTGAGAATGCCCACCTGAGAATGCCCACCTGAGAATGCCCACCTGAGAATGCCCACCTGAGAATGCCCACCTGAGAATGCCCACCTGAGAATGCCCACCTGACAATGCCCACCTGAGAATGCCCACCTGAGACTGCCCACCTGAGAATGCCCACCTGAGAATGCCCACCTGAGAATGCCCACCTGAGACTGCCCACCTGAGAATGCCCACCTGAGAATGCCCACCTGACAATGCCCACCTGAGAATGCCCACCTGAGACTGCCCACCTGAGAATGCCCACCTGAGAATGCCCACCTGACAATGCCCACCTGAGAATGCCCACCTGAGAATGCCCACCTGAGACTGCCCACCTGAGAATGCCCACCTGAGAATGCCCACCTGAGAATGCCCACCTGAGAATGCCCACCTGAGAATGCCCACCTGAGAATGCCCACCTGAGAATGCCCACCTGAGAATGCCCACCTGAGAATGCCCACCTGAGAATGCCCACCTGAGAATGCCCACCTGAGAATGCCCACCTGAGAATGCCCACCTGAGAATGCCCACCTGAGAATGCCCACCTGAGAATGCCCACCTGAGAATGCCCACCTGAGAATGCCCACCTGAGAATGCCCACCTGAGAATGCCCACCTGAGAATGCCCACCTGAGAATGCCCACCTGAGACTGCCCACCTGAGAATGCCCACCTGAGAATGCCCACCTGACAATGCCCACCTGAGAATGCCCACCTGAGACTGCCCACCTGAGAATGCCCACCTGAGAATGCCCACCTGACAATGCCCACCTGAGAATGCCCACCTGAGACTGCCCACCTGAGAATGCCCACCTGAGAATGCCCACCTGAGAATGCCCACCTGAGAATGCCCACCTGAGAATGCCCACCTGAGAATGCCCACCTGAGAATGCCCACCTGAGAATGCCCACCTGAGAATGCCCACCTGAGAATGCCCACCTGAGAATGCCCACCTGAGAATGCCCACCTGAGAATGCCCACCTGAGAATGCCCACCTGAGAATGCCCACCTGAGAATGCCCACCTGAGAATGCCCACCTGAGAATGCCCACCTGAGAATGCCCACCTGAGAATGCCCACCTGAGAATGCCCACCTGAGAATGCCCACCTGAGAATGCCCACCTGAGAATGCCCACCTGAGAATGCCCACCTGAGAATGCCCACCTGAGAATGCCCACCTGAGAATGCCCACCTGAGAATGCCCACCTGAGAATGCCCACCTGAGAATGCCCACCTGAGAATGCCCACCTGAGAATGCCCACCTGAGAATGCCCACCTGAGAATGCCCACCTGAGAATGCCCACCTGAGAATGCCCACCTGAGAATGCCCACCTGAGAATGCCCACCTGAGAATGCCCACCTGAGAATGCCCACCTGAGAATGCCCACCTGAGAATGCCCACCTGAGAATGCCCACCTGAGAATGCCCACCTGAGAATGCCCACCTGAGAATGCCCACCTGAGAATGCCCACCTGAGAATGCCCACCTGAGAATGCCCACCTGAGAATGCCCACCTGAGAATGCCCACCTGAGAATGCCCACCTGAGAATGCCCACCTGAGAATGCCCACCTGAGAATGCCCACCTGAGAATGCCCACCTGAGAATGCCCACCTGAGAATGCCCACCTGAGAATGCCCACCTGAGAATGCCCACCTGAGAATGCCCACCTGAGAATGCCCACCTGAGAATGCCCACCTGAGAATGCCCACCTGAGAATGCCCACCTGAGAATGCCCACCTGAGAATGCCCACCTGAGAATGCCCACCTGAGAATGCCCACCTGAGAATGCCCACCTGAGAATGCCCACCTGAGAATGCCCACCTGAGAATGCCCACCTGAGAATGCCCACCTGAGAATGCCCACCTGAGAATGCCCACCTGAGAATGCCCACCTGAGAATGCCCACCTGAGAATGCCCACCTGAGAATGCCCACCTGAGAATGCCCACCTGAGAATGCCCACCTGAGAATGCCCACCTGAGAATGCCCACCTGAGAATGCCCACCTGAGAATGCCCACCTGAGAATGCCCACCTGAGAATGCCCACCTGAGAATGCCCACCTGAGAATGCCCACCTGAGAATGCCCACCTGAGAATGCCCACCTGAGACTGCCCACCTGAGAATGCCCACCTGAGAATGCCCACCTGAGAATGCCCACCTGAGAATGCCCACCTGAGAATGCCCACCTGAGAATGCCCACCTGAGAATGCCCACCTGAGAATGCCCACCTGAGAATGCCCACCTGAGAATGCCCACCTGAGAATGCCCACCTGAGAATGCCCACCTGAGAATGCCCACCTGAGAATGCCCACCTGAGAATGCCCACCTGAGAATGCCCACCTGAGAATGCCCACCTGAGAATGCCCACCTGAGAATGCCCACCTGAGAATGCCCACCTGAGAATGCCCACGTGAGAATGCCCACCTGACAATGCCCACCTGAGAATGCCCACCTGAGACTGCCCACCTGAGAATGCCCACCTGAGAATGCCCACCTGAGAATGCCCACCTGAGAATGCCCACCTGAGAATGCCCACCTGAGAATGCCCACCTGAGAATGCCCACCTGAGAATGCCCACCTGACAATGCCCACCTCAGAATGCCCACCTGAGACTGCCCACCTGAGAATGCCCACCTGAGAATGCCCACCTGACAATGCCCACCTGAGAATGCCCACCTGAGACTGCCCACCTGAGAATGCCCACCTGAGAATGCCCACCTGAGAATGCCCACCTGAGAATGCCCACCTGAGAATGCCCACCTGAGAATGCCCACCTGAGAATGCCCACCTGAGAATGCCCACCTGAGAATGCCCACCTGAGAATGCCCACCTGAGAATGCCCACCTGAGAATGCCCACCTGAGAATGCCCACCTGAGAATGCCCACCTGAGAATGCCCACCTGAGAATGCCCACCTGACAATGCCCACCTGAGAATGCCCACCTGAGAATGCCCACCTGAGAATGCCCACCTGAGACTGCCCACCTGAGAATGCCCACCTGAGAATGCCCACCTGAGAATGCCCACCTGAGAATGCCCACCTGACAATGCCCACCTGAGAATGCCCACCTGAGAATGCCCACCTGAGAATGCCCACCTGAGAATGCCCACCTGAGAATGCCCACCTGAGAATGCCCACCTGAGAATGCCCACCTGAGACTGCCCACCTGAGAATGCCCACCTGAGAATGCCCACCTGAGAATGCCCACCTGAGAATGCCCACCTGACAATGCCCACCTGAGAATGCCCACCTGAGAATGCCCACCTGAGAATGCCCACCTGAGAATGCCCACCTGAGAATGCCCACCTGAGAATGCCCACCTGAGAATGCCTGTGCCACAGCCCACATCCAGCACCGTTGCTCCCTCAATCAGGCTCGGATTCTCCTCCAAAGCTGCCTGGTAGGCTGTGGTCCGAGCCTGCAAGGCAAGTATGGTAAAGGAGCAAGGTGAGGAAGCGGAGTGATATTCACATGTGGAGGGAGGCGATGTGCGGCCCAGGCAGTGGGGTTGAAAGGGGCTGTGGCAGTGGGGTTGAAAGGGGCTGTGGCAGTGGGGTTGAAAGGGGCTGTGGCAGTGAAGGCATGGCACGGCGGGTGCACAGAAGCACACATGCAGTCCGTCACCTTGGAGCTTGGGCTGTGCTGCCACCTACTCTCACAGCGACAACCCGCTCTCCCATGCACCTCACTTGATGGCCCAGCCCGCCTCATACTCACCAATCCACCCACCGTGCTGCCTCATGCCACAGAGCGTGCATCAGCACATGTGGGAGAGACACGGACCTTATCAGAGAGCATTTCACGGTGGATGCCGAAGCCAGCGTACGAGCTGAAGTAGGACGCGTCGATGACGCGCATCAGTCTCTCCTGCACCGCCCCAAACGTCACCTGCCTCCGCTTCCTCTGCACCGCCTGCCCCTCCTCCCCACCCCCTTCCTCCTTCCCACCGGCACCAGCACCAGCAGCAGCAGATGCTGGTGCTGGTGGTGGCATGGGGGCGTCCAAGTCCGTGGCGACATCCACGGCCTCAGCCACGGCGGCCAGCTTCCTCTGAGCCTCATCGAGGGGCAACAGGGCGTAGCTGGGGGAGGGCGATGCCAGGGGCGTGGAGAAGGGCGTCCGCGGGACCACAGGACTGCCTGTCCCTGTCCCTCCTCCTTCCAACCCTACCACTCCCGTGCCTTCTCCTCCCGTGAAACCTGCCTTTGCTGCTTCCAATCCTACTGTTTTCTCACCACTAGCGCCACTGGACGCTGGCCGGGGGGAGAGGGGGATGGGAGGTCGGCCCTGCTTGTGCTGCTGCTGCTGCTGCTGCTGCTGCTGCTGGTGCTGGTGCTGCTGCTGCTGCTGCTGCTGCTGGGCGGTGACGTGCAGCAGCATGTCTTTCACCGACCCCTCATGCATCGCACCACCCGCCCCTGACTCGCCCACACCTGCAGCAGCAGCGGCAGCAGCAGCAGCGGTGGCAAGGGAGGCGTAGCTGGGGCAGGGGGAGACCAGCGGCGTCGAGAAGGGCGTGCGCGGCGCTGCTGCGTTGTGCGCTTGCCATGCTGCTGCAGCAGCCGAGGGAGCAGCAGGACCCGCGCCCGCACCTGCAGCACCACCTTCACTGGTGCTGCCGTCAGTGCTGTTGCTGGCGCCTGAGGCTTGTGCTGCAGCAGAGGCAATGGCGGCAGCGGCAGTGGCGGTGGCAAGGAGGGAGGCGGTACTGGGGGAGGGCGAGACCATGGGCGTGGAGAAGGGCGTGCGTGGCACAGCAGCGGCGGCACAGCTGGGAGCGGCACTCAAAAGACCTTCTGCAGCCCTCCCTGCTGACGTGGCAGCCAGCTGGTGTGCCAGCTGTGCGTTCTGTTGTCGCAGCAGCAGCACCTGATTGGCCAGCGCCACGTACTGCTCCAAAGACGGCGCCTCGTCCTCCCCGTCCGCACCCCAATCCTCCCTCCTTGCTCCTGTCACTTCTCCCACCTTCTCCTTGCCCTTGCCAACAGAACCACCTGAGGTCCCACCTGAAGGAATACCTGAGCTGCCTATTCCCCCTCCCATCCCTCCCTTGCTAGCTGCGTGCACTCCCGCACCTCCGCCCTCACTGCTCTCCGCCCCTGCCCCTTCCCCCTCCCCCTGCTCCCCCACTCCGCCCTCCCCCTGCGCCAGGGAGAGCAGCTCCTGGAACGCCAGCGCGCGCTCGTCCTCGCTGCTCCCCACGCCGTCCCCCTCTGCTGCTGCTGCTGCCGCCGCCGCACCCGCCGCGGCAGTGAGTGGTAACCCTGTAACGTCCACCACGTCACTGGCCTCACGTGCAGCCCCAGCGCCAGCAGCGGCGCCGCTGCCGTCCTTGGCGGGCCCCTCGCCGACGTCAGTATCGTCATCATCATCCAAGCTGTACAGCACAGGGTCACCTTCCAAGAAGCTTCTGAGGTATGCGTCGTCTCCCCAGGGGGGAGGGGAGGAGGGCTCAGACGGGGCGGAGAGGGGGAGAGGAGGGAGGAGAAAGTGCTGCGAAGCTTCCATGTGTTGAATGAGGTGAGGTAGGGAGGGGAAGGACTGTAGGCAGTGGATGCAGCGATGAGCCGCCACCTGGAGGCGCGGGGGAGGGGTGGGGGGGAAGGGGAAGAAAGGAGGAGGGGAGTCCACTTGCGAGTGAACACGGGCAAGCTGTTGTTGTGGAACCGACGGATGAGGGCAGGAACGAGTGACACGCGGGGGAGGATGAAACGTGGGTGTCAACACTGGAATAGTGCTTCAAGGCTGGGTTGCACCTCACCTGGGTCCGAATGAAGTTTACAGCGCGGATGCACTGATACTCGTCCCACTGCTGCGCTGCTCGCAATTGTCTCAAGTCGAATCCGCCATGCTCCGCGCGGCAGTGCTGCAGCATAGCGGCCGTGTTTGACAGCTGCACGCCAGTGCAGACAGAGAGGCAAATCACAACCGAAATGGGAAATCAGCAAAGGCTGCTTGGTAGTAGAAAGCACTATCGAAATTCTGTCATTGCCGTCACTGATACGAACGGCAACGGCCCTGAACCCCCCATATCCCCTTAACCCTTGATGCGGGGACATTGACCTCCCCCTCTCCTGCTCCCACTGCCCCTTCCTTCCTCCACCCCGTTCGCTAGTGCGTCGCGCGTTGCGCTGGTGAAGCATCTGTGGCCCGTCCGATTGCACTTGCCTGGCGGGGGCAGAAGAAGCAGCGCGCGGGGTCGTCCGCCTCCTCCTCGTCCTCCTGCCACTCCTCCCACTCCCCCACCTCCTCCGCGTCCTCCGCCTCCTCCATCGCAATGTCCTCCGCGCTCACCTCCATCCGCGCGCGCGGAAAACAGGAGAGCAAACGGAGATTTACGGGCCGCGGAAAGCTTAAACGATGCGCCGGAACGTAATTGCCAGCAAGCTCCCTTCTAAAGAGTCTCTACACGGTAGACATTAAAACATTGAATAAACGCAGACGAGAATAATCGGCCCAGCCTTGAAGCTCACACCCCGTGATTTGGCCGTTCCTAGCAAGAAAGGTTCAATTCAAACCAAGAACTGTGGTCGGCAATCCCAAGAAAACCCTTGGTGACTTCCTCACTAGGGTCTGTTGCGCTCGATTTACGCGCTTTAGGGAACGAAGATTGTGTCAAATTTGAAATGTTAGAATAGCAACACACCATTCTTTGCGACTTTTCCCCCTTGTACAGCCTCCCTTTATTTGGTTACCTTGCACGTGAATAAAAACACCGGATTTCCCCTACACACGTTTGCAAATGATTAAGCATGCAGGTTGGCAATCCAGTTGGGTGGTTGTACATCAGTGCAGGGAGAGCTGGTCCAACATGGCATGCATGAACTGTGGGTACACCCTCGACAGCGATGGCAGCACGTGTGACGGCGCTGACAGCAGGCTGCCCCACGGCCGTCCGTCCACCGCCTCCATCTCCCCTTGCCCGCTCCCTTCACCCGCCGCTCTGCCCTGCTCCGTCAAACCTCCGGCCGCTGCTGCCACCGCCGCTGCTGTTGTTGCTGACCCATAGATGCTTTCAAAGGCCGAGAGAGCTGCCAGCGACACGAGAAATGAAGAGAACGTAAGGGAGCAAGTCAATCAACTTGGACAAGGGAAGATGAAGGCAGGGGCAACAGACATTCTTAGGGTGGGAGGGGTTGGTCAGTAGAGTCGAGGGAAAGAGGGAGGGAGGGGTGGGATGAGGGGCAGGTGCAGCATGGCAAGGCAAGGGAAGAGCAGCCATTCCCAGCCTCCTCTCTCACCTTGACCGTCCGCCATGCCAGCCGCACCATTCACGCGCTCCCCGTCCCGATCCGCTGCATCTGGCGCAGGCGGGCTCTCCTCCCCACTCAGCACTGCGTACTCCCTGCCACCGCTCACTACCACTATGGACCACTGAGCTGCGTCCCCCTTGCTGCTGGCGGCAGGTGGGGAGGAGGAGGCGGGTGGCAGGAAGGCAACGGTGGCGGCGTTGACATCAGCCATCTCCCACGCTGCCATGGGCACAGGGCTTTCCCCCCTCTCGAACACCAGCACTGCCCCTTTCACCACCCCGCCTTCGCCTGCACTCCTCCTCACCCACCCACTCCTCCCCACACTACCCTCCTTCGGCCCCCCCTCCTCCCGTGCTCTTCCTCCTCACCCGCCCCCCCTTCCTCGTCCTTCCCCACGCCACTGCCCTGCCCTGTGTCACCGCCCCTCACACCACCGCTACCAGCTGTGGGAGCAGCAACGATGACGGCAAAGAGCGGTGCAGAGGGGTGCGTGGCGAGGGAGAGCACGCGCAGGTGGAGGCACCAGGCGAGGGAGAGGGAGAGCAGGCTCCACACCGACAGCGCTGCGTAGGGGGCAGCGGTTGAGCCTGGCGGGGCAAAGAAGGTCCCGGAGGGGGCGAGGGCGCCGGAGACAGTGAGGAGGAAGGGGGAGTGCGGCAGGAAGGCGAGCGCTGTGACGGGCTGGTGCCACGGCACGCCCGCCTGCAGGGGGCTGAGCGACGGCGCGCACTGCAGTACGGCCAGCAGCGCGTGGCGGTCGGGGTCCCAGAGGGTGACGCGGTGCAGGGCAGCCACTGCCAGCAGGGAGCCCTCCCAGGAGAAGCACGCCGCCAGCAGGGGCTGGGAGGCGTAGCTGCCCACCGCACGGCAGCGCCAGCAGAAGGTCAGCGGCGCGATGCCCGCCTCCCGCTCCTCCATGCGCTCCCTTGCCGTCTTGGCTTGCCCTGACCCCTGCACGCCTCCTCTCCCTCGCCCCCCGCCTCCTTTCACTCCCCCAAGCCCCTGCTTCCCCCCCTTCCTCTCTCCCTCCCCCCCCCCTTGGTCCTCCTCCTCCTCGCCCCACACACGCGTCCACGTGCGGAATTCACCGTCCGTGCCGCACGTCACCACCATGTCGCCGCCCGCCCGCACGTGCACGCCTGTCACCAGCCCCGCCGCCCCGTGTGGCGCATCCACCGCCGTCGTCAGCGCCGTCAGCCCCTCCTTGCTGCTCTTGCCGCCCTTGCCACTGCCCTGCCTCACGCCCTGAGTGCCGCCGAACGGCGCCGCCCAGAACTTGAGGGTGGACTGCTGGCCGGCCAGGTCTTCCGGCTGGCGGATCTCAACAGTGACGAGCGTGTGGCCGTCGGGGGAGAAGCACACGTGGCTCACCCAGATGGGCGGCGGCTTCGGCCCCTGCTGCTGCGGTGGCTGCGGCTGCTGTGGCTTGCCTTGCCCGCCCTGCAGCAGCCGCAGGGCGTGGTCGCGCTGCTGCATCTCCTGAGCCTTGAGCGCTTTCTTGTAGCGCACCTCAGCGGATGACACCACGTTGATGCGCATGAGGTGCACCTGCGCCACCACCTGCTGCCGACCCACGTCGTACACCTGCACCACCCCCAGCGGCCCCACCACCACCAGCCGGGCACTGCCGCCCCTCACGCTCTGCACCACTGCTGACGGGGCACCGCCGCCAGTCACTGCCAGCTCAACTGCCAGCTGGCGTGCCACGTCAGCCGGGAGGCAGTTGGAGAGGGAGGACGAGGTGGCAGAGGCGGAGGACGGAAGCGGGCCGAGGGGGGCTTTGAAGGGGTCGAGCGGAGGGAGGATGAAGTGGCGGGCGGGGAGGGGGCGCGTGGGAGGTGGGGGGGCAATGCCACGGATGGAGGGGATGAGGGAGGACTCGCTGAGGTCCACCACTCGCACACTGTTGTCGGCGCATTGCATTCCAAACCGCAACGCTTCTGGTGCTGCCGCCGGCGCCACCAGCGACCTCGCTCCCCCCGCCCCGCCTGCTGCTGCTCCTTCTGCTGCTGCTGCACTGGGTGCGGAGGGGCTGGGGGGAGGCAGCGACGGGAGCAGGGAGGGCGGGAGCACGAGGCGGAGCAGGGCGGCGGGCATGCGGGGGAGGAAGCGGCGCGCCCCTGACTGCAGCTGCCAGATGAGCGCCACGGCCTCGGCGCCGATGGACACGAGGTGCAGCCCGTCAGGGGAGAAGGCGAGGTCCGCCACGGGTTGGGCGTGCCAGTGCAGCGACGACACCGCCTCACAGTCCTCCTCCCCCTCCGCGCCCCTCCGCCCCTCCCCCTCCTCCTCGCCCTCCCCCTCCTCCCCTTCTCCTCCTGCTGCTCCTCCCCCTCTCCCGCCACCCCACCTGCCCCCGCCCCCTCCCCGCCCATCCCGCCCCCCTCCCCTTCCCCTCCCCCCTCTCCACCCGCCCTCGCGCCCTCCGCGCCCGCCACCTGGTGCGCCCCAGGCAGTGCCTTCCTTCCACGCCCACCCGGAGCGGCGGCCGATGCCGTGCCACAGCACCACGCGCCCCAACACGTCCCCCGCTGCCACCTGCACGCATGTGGGGTGGGCGAGGGACGGGGCACGTGGGAGGGCACGGAGAAAAGACGGGCGTGAGAGGAACCAAGGAACAGCAGTGGGCAGCATGAGCAGCATGAGTGGCACGAGTGGCACGAGTGGCACGAGCAACAACGGGGGCATTGGGGGGAGAGCGGGCATGGGGGGCTTGGGCGGCGCACCTGCTGGTCGTCGGGGTGGATGGCGACGCATGTGAGCGCGCGGCGGTGGTGCAGGTGCAGGCGCGCGTGGTGCGCGGGGCGCGTGAAGGGCGCCACAAACACCTTCCTCCCCGACGCCACCGCCAGCAGGCGCCCCGTCGCTGGACTGATGGCCAACGGTGATGACACGAGCATCTGGGGGGGGGGAGAGGAAGGGGGTGATGGGGGAAAGGGAAAGGGAGGAAGGGGGTGATGGGGGAAAGGGAAAGGGAGGAGCGTGGGAGAGGAAGGGCGAGCAGGGAGGTTTGAGACGGAGATCCCAAGGGCAGGGAGGTTTGAGACGGAGATCCCAAGGGCAGGGAGGTTTGAGACGGAGATCCCAAGGGCAGGGAGGTTTGAGACGGAGATCCCAAGGGCAAGAAAAGGCAAGAAGTGACGAGCAGGGTGGCGTGAGTGTGGGAGTGGCAGCAAGCACACACACTTGCAAGGTTGCAAGAGAAGAACGCCACCTGGTGGAAGAGAAGCAGCGACCTGGTGGAAGAGAAGCAGCGACCTGGTGGAAGAGAAGCAGCGACCTGGTGGAAGAGCGTCTTGCGGCAGCGGTCGTGGAAGACGTCGTACTGCAGCACGTCACAGCCGCGCTCCGCGTTGCCCACCACCACCAACGCCACTGGCGGCACCGCCCTCTCCTCCCGCCCCCCCGCACCCTCCACCACCTCCGTGCTCGCATACGGATACATCACCTGCTCAATGCGGGGGCGGGGAGAAGAAGCGGGAGGGGGGTGAGGGGAAACAAGGGGAAAAGGTATGAGGGCAGAGGGGACGCGGGGAAGCGGGGAAGGTAGTGGGGAGGCGGATGGGTAGGGATGGCGGGGGAAACGGAGCGCGAATCTGATACCAAGCGAGGGTGTATCTGGGGAAGGTGCGATCCAGGCAGTGACAGTCACTCACGAGGTCCCTGATTGGTCGGCCCAGGTGCAGCACTCTTAGCGAAGCCCCCGTTACAAAGTTCCAGAGCCGCATCGTGCCGTCCAGCGACCCACTCCACGCGTACACCATCGATGACGTGGTGGAGTCCGGAGCTGACACGTCAGCAGGGGGGTTGATCCCCATGTGGTCATCGTCGTCATCAGCACCTTGAGCGGCAGCGACGGTTGCGGCGGGCGGCAAGCGGGCGGCGGCGGAGGTGGAGACGCATGTGACGAGCGCCGTGTGGCCCTGCAGCACCGCCACCTGCCGCGGGGGGAGGGGGAGGGGTTGCGGGGACGGAGGGGTTGAGGGTTTGAGGCGAGGGGGTGGGCGACGAGCATGCGGCATCGGAACGGCTGTCGGGACTGCTTCGGACACACAGTGGCGAGTCAACTGCGTGGGTTCGGGGTTTATTGCGCCGCACGCACGGGGCGCACCTCGTGCGCGGGGAGAGCACTTGGGCGGCGGGATGCGCACCTGGGTGGCGGAGGCGAGCGCGAAGACACGGACGACGGCCCCGCACGGGCAGAGCAGGCGCTGGCCGTCCGCGCTGAACGCCGCGCGCCCGTCCACCAGACTGCCGCCGCCCCATGCCACTGGCGCGGCTGCCGCCAGGGTGGGGGGAAGCGCAGGCATAGCGGCCCGCGGTACAGGGGTGGGGAGCGGGAAGGGGTGTAGACAAGGGAAATGGCGGCGAGGTTGCGGGTTTAGGATTTTGGAGACGCACGGGGCGGATGCAGAGGTAGGCGAGCGACGGGAGGAAGAAACCGGGTCGCAGGGAAAGACAGCGAATCGACGCAGGCGCGAGTTGGGAGATGAGGTGTCCGTTTAGCGAGGGGAATGAGAGGATCAATCGGACGCGCGGCCGATCGTGCCGCTGCTGCTAATAATGTTAGCGCACGGGCCGCCTCAAAGAAATCCTAAGCGCCTTGTAACGCGCTCTGAAGCGCTCTTTCGAGACACCCTTTGCTTAGCTTCTTAGTTTCAAAAGGCTGTCTGTCTTGTAAGGCTTGGCGCGAGTGGTGAAAGGTATCGCCGCAACATATCTGCGACTATAGGCACCCTGTCATACCGCACAGCTCAAATGAACACAGGCTCACGGTGTAGCCAAGTTACTACATGAATGGGCATATGGTACGGTACTTCAAAACAATCTGATGGATTCCATTCCACTTTTCAAACTCACTGCACCAAGAAACAATGCACTCCTTAAGGAGGAAACCAGAAACCCCTTGTGATAAGAAAGCACAGTGTAGATCCACGCAAAAGTGGGAGACATCTCATAGCTCAGGAGCTGAATAAAGCATTGTAGACTCAGCTAACCAAACTTGAGCACGTGTGCTGTAGAGCTGATAGCATGTCAGCTATTCGTGTGCGAGTGTGTGCGGGTGCATACGGAGCCCACAGTGCCCCAGGGAGACGGCAGTAGGCGTGGTTGAATGCACATGCTACCCAAGCCATGCCACCTCTGCCAACCCCATGCCTCCTCCCATCCCTCTGCCCTGACGGCCCCCCTCTCTCGCATTCCCCCGCCCTCCCCCATACCCCCTCCCCATCCCCACACTCACCCCCACCGCTCCCACCACTCCCATCCCACTGGTCACCCCTCTTCCCATCCCTCCCCCCACCCCCGTCTCTGGTGCGCCCCCTCCTGCCCCCACCCCTGCTGCAGCCCCCCCCGCCCTGCCACCACCCCACCCCCCTCCCCCCTGCTGCCCTGCCACGGCAGCAGCAGCAGCAGCAGCAGCGGCGGCAGCAGCGGCAGACCAGTGGCCCAGCTGTCCTGCCTGCACCGGGGATATGCCCATGGGCTCCGCACCGCTCTCCACCTCTCCCTCTGCTTCCACCAATCCCTCTGCGCTGCTATCCCCCTGATCCTCCCCTCCTCGCCATCTCTCACTGTGTGTGGTGCGTGCATGGCCAGCAGCAGCAGCGCCAGCGGCAGTGGTGAGGTGTGGCAGGGCGGGCAGGGCGTGTGGGAGGTCTGTGGCAGCGCGGTAGTGGTGTGGTGCAGACGAGCCACTGGCCGTAGCTGAGGGGCGGGACCTGCAAGTGGGAGGGGGGGGGGCGCAGAGGGCAGGGGTAACATAGAGGATAGGTAACACAGTGCGTGTGTAACAGCGGCATGCACATCTTGCCATGGAGAAAAGCACATGGGCATGTTGCAGTGGAAATGGCATGGCGTTGTCAGTCCCTGCCCCACTCACCACATGAAGGCCCCTCCCTGCCCCACTCACCACATGAAGGCGGCAGCAGCAGCAAGGGGCGAGCAGTCCATGGCTCCCAGCGACCCGCCACTGCCCCGCCCACCTGCCACCCCGCCATGCCCCCCAGGCGCAGCAGCACCTGACAAACCACCCGCTGCCATAGCAGCAGGTACAGCAGCAGCCGTGGTGGGTGCAGGTTGCGCATAGGCAGCACTGAGAGGGCTCCAGGCAGCAGGGGGGGGAATGGAGTATCCCCCATGCCCATGTGAGCCCACATGCCCATGCGAGACCACATGCCCATGCGAGACCACATGCCCATGTGAGCCCACATGCCCATGCAAGCCCACATGCGTGTGTCTCTCCACAGAGCTGGGTCCAGTGCCATGCCCACTGCCTCTCTCCTGCCATCCAACCCCACCCACGCCTCCTGCCCCCCGCCCCTCATCCGCTCCCCCACCCTCCCGCTCGCCCCACCACCCCTCCCCACCTACTCCACCAGCCGCCATGGCCCCACTGCCAGCACCACCACCAGCAGCGGCAGTGGCGGCAGCAGTGGAGTGCGGCTGGTGGGGGTGGGGCTGTGGGGGTTGCAGAAGCAGGTCATCACAGAAGTACGGGTCCCACTCCGCAGGCCCATCCCCCTCACCTGCTGAACTGGTCTTTCCCCTCTCCCAACCCACTCCTCCTCCCCCTCCTCCTCCCCCTCCCCCCACTTCGCCCCCTCTCCCCTCATGCCCCTCACTCGCCGCACCTGCTGCTGTGCTGCCATTGCTGCTGTAATGAGAGCCCAGCCCCAACCCCAGCCCCAGGCTCACACCTGCTACACCCTCGACACCCCCTCCACCACCATCACCATCAGCTGCATCCCAAGATCGTGGCAGCTGAGCGCCCCCCTGCATGCTGGCACGGGCACTACCCACCTCCACAACACCCCCCTGTGCCCGCGCCTGCCGCCCTGCATCCTCACCATGCTGCCTGCTGCTACTGTCTGCGCCCTGCCCACCTCCCTTACAGCTGCTGCTCTCACCACCGCCTCCACTCGTTGCCTCTCTTGCCCCGCCGTGTTCCTCCCCTGCCATCCCTCCCTGCTGCAGCTGCCTCTGCTTCAACTCTTCTGCTTCTTGTTGCTGCAGTTGCTGCTGCTGCAACAGATGCTGCTGCTGTTGTTTCTGTTGCTGCTGCTCCAATTGTTGTTGCTGCTGCTGCTGCTGTTGTTGCTGTTGCTGCTGCTGCAGTTGTTGTTGCTGCTGCTGTTGTTGTTGCTGTTGCTGCTGCTGTTGCTGCTGCTGTTGTTGCTGCTGTTGTTGTTGCTGCTGCTGTTGCTGTTGCTGCTGCTGGAGCAGCAGCTGGTCCTGTTCCTGTTGTTGCTGCTGCATGATAGCCATCAGTCGCATCACCTCACTCTGCCTGCGCTGGAACTGCCCCATCACAGCCGCCTTCTCCAGTGCAATCCCCCCCTCCGCCCCGCCCCTGCCAACACTCAGCCCCATTCCCCCTGCCCCTGCGCCCACCAGCCCTCTAGCAGCGGGGGAGGGCAGCCCTCCGCCTGGGTTATGGGCGATGGTGTGGGTGCTGCCGCTGGGCCCCAGAGAGGACGCCTGCCCCACGGACCCTCGGGCCAGCGGGGAGGAGAAGTCGGGGTGGAGCGAGGAGGGGGAGAAGTGAGGCGAGGAGGTGGTGGGGGAGGAGGGCGTTGTGGGCTCACTCACACGCACCTGCAGGTGCCCCTGCCGGCCCCCGCGCTGTTGCTGGTGTTGGAGTTGGTGTTGGTGCGAGTGGGAGGATGGGAAGTGGCGGGAGTGGGAGGGCGGGGTGAACTGCAGAGGGCTGGCTCCCAGCAGCGAGTTGCTGCTCACTGCCTCTTCGCCCTCTCGCCCTCCCCAGTACCCCCCTCCCCCTCGCCCTGCCCCGTCCACAAGGAACGGCCCGCCTGGGCTTTGCCCCAAGGGCACATACGCGCAGTCCTGCCCCATGCCCTGCCACACTCCCACACCGCTGCCCCGCCGCTCCTGCTGCCTGCCGCCAACAGATACGGCGCCGGGGGCCGCAAGGGTGGCAGCAGCAGGAATGCTCATGCTCATTCCCATGCCCGTGCCCGTGCCCGTGCCCGTGCCTGTGCTCAGGGTGCCATCTGCTGCCGTCTGTGGTTGGCGAAATTGGGCGGAGAGCAGAGATGCAGATGAGGGCTGTAGCGATTGAGAACTCTGCAGCTGCTCGTGCAAGGATGACCGCCTCTGCTGCGACGGCTGCTGCTGCTGCTGCATTTGTTGCATCTGCTGCTGTTGATGCAGCCTCTGCAGCTGCTGATACTGCTGCTGCTGCTGCTGTTGCAATTGCAGTTGAAACTGCTGTTGAAACTGCTGCTGCAGGTGCTGCTGCTGGTACTGCTGCAAGGAGCCCCTTCCAGGACCCAGAGGGCTGGACGGCATCTGACTCATGAGACTCGATTGACTTGCTTGACTCAGCTGATTCACCTGACCTGCCTGATTCGCCAGCCCGGGCTGCCCCAGCTGGCCCATCTGCCACTGCGCCGCTTGATTCATGCTCGCCAGCGCAGGCAGCAGCTGCCGCGTGTCTGGGCTCTGCCCAAACCCTAATCCTAACCCCAACCCCAGCCCTCCACCGCCTCCTGCCGCTGCCCCGAACGACCCCGACCCCAAGTCTGTCTTGTGCCCTGCCGCAGCGAGGTGCGCAGCATAGGCCATGTAGGAGCCTGTGGGGTCTGTCAGACTGCCCGCCCCTCCCAGACTTCCCACGCCCGCCATCCCTCCCATCGCTCCCATCCCTCCCATGCCTCCCATGCCCCCCACGCTCCCCATGCCTCCCAAACCCCCCATGGCGCCAAAGCTGTTGCCAAGGCTGCCAATGCTGCCGTAGGAGCCCACACTGGCGCCAAGCGGGCCGTAGTTGTGCGGCAGACCGAGGGGCACCCCATACCCCCCCATGCTCCCATATCCGCCTTCGCCCATGCCTGCCCCCATGCTCGCACCCATGCCTGCACCCATGCCTGCACCCATGGCCAGAGCAGCAGGAGCAAGGGCGGTGGGCATGGCAGCAGGAGCAGGTCCAGACAGAGCCATGGCGGGCGGCAGTGCTGCTCCCACGCCCCCTGCTCCACCCAAGCTGCCTGCCATTATGCCCCCCTCCAACGCCCCTCCCCGCCCCGCTTCCTGGCCTCCCAGCGACCGCCTGTGCTGCAGCACACGCGCATGCTGCTGCTGCTGCTGCTGCTGTGCAAGGCGCGAGGCCCCCTCCCTGTGCAGCGGCTGCAGCTGAGCGCCCTCGGTGGCGTCCGCCTGCTGCTGCTGCGGGGCGGGTTGAAGCGGGGGTGAGACGCATGGGCGGATGGACGTGTTGAACACGGCGGTGAGTTGCAAGACGCAGTCAAGCAGAGCAACTGGAGAGAAGCGGGAGGAGTGATGGAGAGCAGCGGGAGGAGTGATGGAGAGCAGCGGGAGGAGTGAGGTGCGGAAGGCAGGGTGAGCTCACCTGGCGCTGTGGCTGGAAGGGCCCCACCCAGGGCTCGTCCGTGATGAATGGGTGTTGTGCCGCCTGCCAGTAGCCACGGGCGACGGAGAGATCCATGTGGGGTAGAGAGGAGGTGATACTTGGAGAAAGAGGGAGAGGGGAGGTGATACTTGGAGAAAGAGGGAGAGGGGAGGTGATACTTGGAGAAAGAGGGAGAGGGGAGGTGATACTTGGAGAAAGAGGGAGAGGGGAGGAAATGGGAGCAGAAGAGAGAGAAGGGAGGCAAGGGAAGCAAAGAGGACAGCAAAGCGCATGGAGGCGGGGGGGCGGGGTTCGGGTCGGAGACCTGGCGGGCGGTCCAGCGCTGTGCAGGGTCCATGTGGAGCAGCCCCGAGAGGAAGTCCACAAACGCCACTCGGCTCGCCCGCTCCTGCCGCGCCTCCTCCGCCCCTTCCCCGCGCCGCAGAGCATAGCCCAGCACGAGGTCGCTGAGAGCCGTCTGGCGGAAGTAGCGCTTCCCCAGCGCCGGGCGCGCTTCCCCTGCTGCCACCACCTCCTCCACTGTCTTGAGGCGGTACGCTGAACCGCGCCCATCCTCCCCCCCGCCCCCCCCATCTGCTGTGCGCACAAAGTACTTGGCCGTGTGCTTGGCGCGCCTCAACATGGCATCGGGCGGCTGGCAGCTGCAGGGCAGAGCGAGGGAGCAGGAAAGGTGAAGAAATGAGCGAGGGGAAGAAATGAGCGAGGGGAAGAAATGAGCGAGGGGAAGAAATGAGCGAGGGGAAGAAATGAGCGAGGGGAAGAAATGAGCGAGGGGAAGAAATGGGAGAGTGGAATCCTCGTATGAGAAAAAGAATATAGGGATAAATAAATGAGGGGGGTGATTAATGCGGAGGAGCATGGTTGAAGGCAGTAGGGAGAGCACAAGGAGTGAGTGTGCGTGAGGGGCAGTGACTGACCCCATGGTTTCGACCATGCGGTGCAGCATGTCAAACTCGGAGGCGCCAGGGAAGAGCGGCAGGCCGAGGAAGAGCTCCGCCGCCACACAGCCCAGCGACCACAGGTCGATGGCCGTGCTGTACGCATGCCCCAACACCACCTCCGGCGACCGGTAGAACCGACTCTGAGGAGGGGGAAAGGGGGAAGGGGGGCACACATGGGGACGCAGAGGTGGGGGGACATGGGAGAAGAGGTGAGGGGCATGGGAGGGGCACGTGACGACTGCAGACACAGAGCATGAGACAGACAGAGCAGGCAGCAGTGATTGATGGTGGCTCAAGTAAGTGGTTGCTTGCTCGCACATGCAGAACAGCTGATGGCAGGGTGCATGGCAGCGAGGCCCAAGAGTGGCACCTGGATGTAGGAGTACACGGTTCGATTCTCAGTGCACGCAGAGCCGAAGTCGATGAGCTTGATCTCGCCGCCCAAGCTGGGGTGAGCACAGGGGGGGTCGAGCAGGAGATGCGGGGTAGGAGGGGGGAACAGGCATAGGCGGCGGGGAGGAGGGGGCGTTGATGACAGAAAGCACATGGGCAGCAAAAGATGAGTCAACCAGCAAAGCTTCACCGTGCATCACAACTCGATCTGTGCCCTTGGTTTCTTGGCACTGCAAGCCCTGTAGGTCGCTGAGTTCCGCAGGGCCATGGTGCAGTGCACCCCAGAGTGCAGCACGCGGGGCGGGGCACACCTTTTGAGGAGGATGTTCTCGGGCTTGAGGTCGCAGTGTATGACTCGCGCATCCTCCAACACCGTCAGCGCCACCAGCAGCTGCCGCGCCCAGGGGACATGGCGTGGCAGGGAGGGGGGCAGGGTGAGGGGGGAGAAAGGGGTGGACGTGGGAGGAACTGACAGCATGGAGGAGGTACTGAGAAGCAGGAGGCGTGTTGACAACAGACGTGTGAGTAATGGGTAGTAAATCAGGGAGGGAGGTGTGACGAGCAGGGAAGGTGGCAGCACACCTGTTTGGTGAAGAGGCGCACGAGCTTGAGTGAGAGGCCGCGGAACTGGTTCTGGCGGATGAGCTCAAAGCTGCACAGCGCAAGACACAGGCGGAGGTGAGCGAGGGCCAGCAACACAATGCAATGCTACGACGCTGACTGCTGCAGGAAGAAGGCCCAGCGCGCGTGGCTGGGGTGTGGTGAGCGTGTGCGGGAGGGCGAGGGCGAGGGCGAGGGCGAGGGCTCGGGGTGGGGGTGGGGCAGGTGACTGACAGATTGTAGGTGAGGAGTTCGAAGACGATGCAGAGGTGGCTGTGGCACACGAAGTGGTCAACCAGTCGCACTATGTGGTGCTCGTCCAATGGGTCATACGACCCGTTCAACTGCTCCCAGCAACGGAGGGGAGGGGGCGTGGGGGGTTTGGAAGGGGGGAGGAGGACGGCAGGATGAGGAGCAGCGAAAGGGAGTTGGAGGAGAAATTGTGACGCAATAGCGTGTCAATTGCAGCACGAACGGCCATGCAGCACTAGTGCGTGCGGTGCAGAGTGGCACGTGCTCGATGAGATCAGCAGCCCAGTCCCCCTTGGTGCAGTGATTGATGACGCTGTCAGCAGTGATTTATGATGAGGCAGAGCAGACGGGCCTCACGAGGCGGAGGATGCTGATCTCGACAAGCGCCTGGTGGTAGTAGGCGGGCTGGTTCTTGATCACCTTCACCGCCACCACCTCGCCCGTCTCACTGCTCTCGCACTTCACCACCTGCCCGAACGTGCCCTGCCCCAACACGTCCCGCACCACGTATCTGCGCGGAATGAGCGGGAGAAAAGGATGGACGTGGGGGATGAGAAAGGGAGAGGGCACGCGTCTCCTGATGCGCACCTCCTGTGCAGATCGTGCGTGGCCCATGTGACTATACAGAATGAGAATGAGATTGCGATTGGGATCAACGCCTGGATGAAGGTTGGGAGAGGAGCGTCAAGGGTGCAAGGGGGTCGCGAAGCAGTCTGAAGCGCAAGGGCGTGCGGGTAGCGCGGCGGACAGCGCCGTCTACCACGCGCGGGCGTCACCTGGGGGTGCCGGGATCGCCGTGCAGCACGAGGCCCGTGGAGAGAATGAGGTCGGAGTTGGCGTTGTCCCACCCCTCGTTCCCCGCCGCCTCCGACGGCTTCGTCAGCACCACGCGCGCCGCCGCCCGCTCGCCTTCACCCGCACAGCCCTCCGGCGAGGCGCCATACTCGCCAGCCGCGGGTTGGTCGGGAGCGGCGGGCGCGGGGTTTGAGGAGGGATGGTGGGCAGCGATGTGGGCGCGCGAGGCGTCGTTGCAGGCGGAGTAGGTGTGCTTGAGCCCCGCCGTCATCCGCACCAGCAGCTGGCGCACGCCGAGGCACAGCGGGGGGGCGGAAGGGGGAAGAATGAGGGGCGGAAGGCACAGGATCGAAGAAGAGGAGAAAACACAGGAGAGCACTGTCAAGAAAACGGAGCGTTGGAGAAGTAACAAGCAGATGCGCTCGGGAATGAGGGAACGTGAGGAGAGGCAAGCACGACGAGGGGGGAAGGAACGGCCAGGTAGTGACAACGAAAGAGGAGCTAACTCCGTCTGCCACTAATGGCTGAAACAGTGGACTAGAGCAGTGAGGGACCAGTGCCGGTGTAAGAGGTGGAAACGACATTGCGGCAGGTGAGCGGAAGGATGTACAGGGCTGGATGCCATGGTCATGACGCACCCTAGGGCGAGAGGATTGCCAGAGTAACGACGCGTCCTGTGACAGGATATCGAGATTGAAATATCCCAACCAGCCTGACTCCGCAAGTCTCAGCCGCATCAAACATCTCCCACAGTCGCCACGACAGTTTGCATCCGTACCAAAAGAACTCCACAAATAGCTCATAAAACGGACACATGACACAACGGTCCACGAAACTCCACTGGTCCATCCTTCTCCATGCCTACTCGGCCGGCGGTTAGCAACCGACGTGGTCAATCAGGAGCCCCCGAATCACCGTGGCCTACTTGCCAAGCATCCACTAAAGCAGGCGGGCCCTGCAGACAGCAGCGGGCGACGGCGACGCTCGGCGGACTTACTGGCGTCCGCTGGTTCGATTCCTGCCGCTGCTCGCCGTTCTGCTCCGCGTGCGCGTCCGACACGCGCGCCACCACGGAGAACGCTCCTTGCCGAGGCATCCAAGCGCGCGTCACCGGCGCCGATCGGGATTCCGACTCCTGCCTCGCACCGAATAGGTCAGTCGCTCCGTCTAATCCGAAATTGGTCTTTGAGTTGTCCGATTGTTCCTGACTAAGATATAAATTCCAAAGGTCGTAACCAAGGCTGTCGACGTCATGATCGTTAATCGCAGGTGATTGCGAAGATCCGAGATTGAGGCTTCCCATTTCCTGCAGCCAGTCTACTGCATAGCCTCACTACGGAATCCTCAACCGTCGAATTCCCTCGTGCACCGGAGCAATACGACGAGCCCATAGGCTCCAGAGAACAACCCCTGGGCCCACTAACCGTCAGGCTGAAGCATCTTATCGCTTCACGATGGCAGAGAGCAGGTATGTGTAGTGAAAATGGTGAGGTATATTCGATCGCAATGGGAGTAGCTATGGTTGGAAGCACTGCGCGAGCGCGAGAGCCGAACGGACTATACTGAAAAAAGTTGCAGGGGGAGCACAAGGCGGAAGGCCCGCAAGTGAACAGTGCCCGCCGACAGCCTCCGTTCCGCCATGATGAACTGGGTGCTCGCATCAGTGACGTGTCGGACGGGCTGCCAAAACCGCACAAGCGAGGAGGCCATGTCGATGCTGGGAAGGTTTCGCGTGTAAAGCAGCTGGAAGCTGCGATGGCCCTGCAGCAGCATGCGACGCTCCTTTGGGGTTTCCATACGACCACTGCTGCCCACGTGCATTCGCGACGTTGTCGAGGTTTTACGGTGTGAGTTCAAGGTGACTGAAACGGGCTGCTGGAGGTGGGCCTTTTGAAATTGGGATTTGTCTACTAGAGCACTCATACGATGACACTAGTAGCTTATGATGCAAATAAATGCACACAGGGGTGTGTTCGGTAGGGATGTTGTTATTTAGGTCTCAATCAATACTTTCAAAATATCAAAATCAAGGCCATCATGTTAGCAATAACTAGCTTGGGGTATGGTAACTATAAACAAGTTTGGTCTTAACGTGGCAAGATTTACGGAGGGTTGATGGCAACGTGGACACCACGCTGGCAAGATTTGACCTAAACCTTGCCGCGTGGAAAGGCTCCACAGAACCTTCTGGGTGGCCTTCTGGAATATCAGGGACTCTTCTTCCACGTGGCGTCCTTCGTGGCCAAATGCTGTTAGGTTGAAGCTTGAGGTTCTTCCTTGCCTACTACACCCATTCCTCCATTCCTCCTATCTCATTTTCCTAACTCGATCGCAACATCGCCACGCCACTGCTCTCCGCACCAGACGCTCATACTTGCCTCTTCGCGCTTCCGTGAGCGTCTGTTCCTGTTATCGTGCTTGCCGAAGAAGGTCCTGGTCATGGCGTCGATCTTGGCCCATACCATGGCAGCAGCTCAAACTGCAGTGCCCGCAAAGGTAGTTGTTACAGGAGTTTTTGTAGATTGTTTTTTCTTTCTCATTTCTGCACTCTCGTCAACCATCGGCTTCGTATTTCTTGTGGCATGCCCACGCAGCGGCACAGTATCAACTGACGGCGATGTCTCTCCCTTCTCTCCCCCCACCCATCCCCCCTCCCTCCTCCCCTCCACGTGCAGATTAGCAAAGCGGCGGCTCTAGCGCCAGGCAGTCGCCAGCTGGCTTCGTCCTTCGCCCGTTCACCTGCCACTGCGCGCACTCGGCGGTCACTGCGGGTGCGCGCAGAGGCGAAGGACATTCTGTTCGACCAGGCGGCGCGGTCCGCCATGCAGTCTGGCATCGACAAGCTCGCGGACGCCGTAGGCGTCACGCTCGGCCCGCGAGGTACGCTCTTGGGCTCGCGCCGCGAGTCGCGAAACGCAATCCCGCCTGTGTCAAGGCTGCCGTGTGCGCCGTTACCACGAGCGCGCCAGTGTAGACGGGTCACTAAGTGTCGCACGGCCAGTCGTCGGTCGTCGTATCGGGCGACGCGCCCATCATTCGTACGATCAGCCACCGGGATAATCATGAACCAACGTTTGATTAGCCAATTCGTCGTACAATCAGCCCAGGATATCGTGCGATCAGCCAACATATCGTGCGATCAGCACATTTAACTGATCAGCCAATTTATTGCACGACCAGGAACCTCTCGTACGACCAGAAATTTTGCGTACGGTCAGGAATTGTCGTACCATCAGAACCTTTTTTTACAGGAGAATGTGCTTTCACCATCACCCAAGTGTCACACCATCAGCCGTTCTGTCAGCCACCAGTCACATCAGCGCGTGGGTTGAGGCATCGATCATGTTCTCCTGGTGTGGGGCGCAGGTCGCAACGTGGTGCTGGACGAGTTCGGCACTCCCAAGGTGATCAACGACGGCGTGACCATCGCGAGGGCCATCGAGCTGCCCGACCCCATGGAGAACTCCGGCGCCGCGCTCATCCGCGAGGTCAGAATCTCGCCACTGCATTCTATCACTTGGGAGCGGGTTTAGGGTAACTGGGCAAACACAGAGGGTTCTGGGGAGTGTGTTGAGCTTGCAGCTCCCTGCGCGCCGCAGTCACCGACCGCACTCCAGCAGCGGCATTGCGACTTACGACCTCGTCTCTTTGCAACGTACACGCATGCCTTAACCCAGTTCCAGACATTCTGCCGCTCGAATCTCACACCCATCACACAGCCATCGCTTGCAAATCCGCGATGAAACACTCCCCCTCGTTACTGCACATTCCGCCAGGTGGCGTCGCGCACGAACGACTCGGCGGGCGACGGCACGACGACGGCGAGCGTGTTGGCGCGCGCGCTGATCAACCTGGGGCTGCTCAACGTCACGGCGGGCGCCAACCCCGTCGCGCTCAAGAAGGGCATCGACAAGACCGTCGCGTACCTCGTCGACGCGCTCAAAGACCGCGCGCGCCCCGTCAAGGGCCGCGACGATATCAAGGGTGCGTGCGCGGGGCGCTGTTGCAGTAGTAGCTCGCGCTTGGGGGATTGGCGATGCGTCTTTAAAAGCTTAAGTTTTGAATTCGGGTGATCAGCTCTCATGCGGCGTGCGTATGGCAATCCGCGAGACTCGCAGCATCTCAATCTCACTGTCTCCCCTCGCACACGCCCCCTCCCCGTCTCCCACCTCCGCTCCCTCGTCGTCACCGTGCGCGTGCCGTATCCTCCCCCTTCACCGAGCAGCGGTGGCGACGATCAGCGCGGGCAACGACGAGGAGATCGGCGCGATGATAGCGGACGCCGTCGACAAGGTGGGCGCCGACGGCGTGCTCTCCATCGAGAGCTCCTCGTCCTTCGAAACCACCGTCGACGTCGAGGAAGGCATGGCGGTGAGTTGCGCTGCGCTGCTTCTCCGCGCACGTGCTTCGTGCCCCTTTGTGTGTGCGTTTAGGGGGTTAGGTCATCCGCACCCCTCGGCTCCCGCTTTCCACCCGCCTCACTGCCGCCCCTACCACTCATCTTCCCTCACCCGCTTTCTCCCCAACCCCTTCGCCAATCCGCCCCCGAATGCGCAGATTGATCGCGGTTACATTTCGCCGCAGTTCGTGACGAACACGGAGAAGATGCTCGTGGAGTTCGACAACGCGCGCGTGCTTGTCACGGACCAGAAGGTCAGTGCGCGCGCAGTTGTAGTGCTGATGGTTGGAACGGTGAGATGTGAATGACACGATAAGCACGAGCCAGACGCTATTGCCCATTCCCCCCCCCCCCCCCTCCCCTGTACCCCCATTTGGCGCGCTTTCCTTGTCGCTGCCGTGCTCCGCTTTTCATGGCTGACACGCGCTCCTTGCCACTCACACGCTCAGCGCCTTCTGCACATGTTGGCTGCCGCACTAACTCCCCTCCCCTCACGTCTTCCTCCCCGCCCCACCCGTCCCCCTGTCGGGCTTAGATCACGGCGATCAAGGACATCATCCCGGTGTTGGAGCGCACGACGCAGCTGTCGGCGCCGCTGCTGATCATCGCGGAGGACGTGTCGGGCGAGGCGCTCGCGACGCTGGTGGTGAACAAGCTGCGCGGCGTGCTGCAGGTGGCTGCCATCAAGGCGCCCGGCTTCGGTGAACGCCGCAAGGCGCTGCTGCAGGACATTGCTATTGTCACGGGTGAGAGAGGGGGCTGAACATAACTCAGTGCAAGAACCAACGAAATGGATGAAACAATTGTGTGTGTGTGCGCGCGCGCGCGCATGCGTGCGTGTGTGTGTGTGTGTGTGTGTGTGTGTGTGTGCATGTGTGCGAGAGTGTGTGTGGATGCGTGTGCATGTGCTAACCTGATGGACTACCCCTCCCCTCCCCTCACCACCCCTTTCCTCTCCAGGGGCGGAGTTCATGGCGTCGGATTTGGGGCTCAAGGTGGAGGGCGCCACGGCGGACCAGCTGGGCGTGGCGCGCAAGGTGACCATCAGCAGCGGCAGCACCACGCTCATTGCTGACAGCGCCACTAAGGACGAGATCGCGGCGCGTGTGGCGCAGATCAAGCGCGAGCTGCAGGAGACTGACAGCGTCTACGACACTGAGAAGCTCTCCGAGCGCATTGCCAAGCTGGCTGGTGGTGTGGCCGTCATCAAGGTCCGTGCTACGCTTGCTGCCTGCTGCTTGCTGGGTGCTGGGTGCTGTGGCTGGGTTGGTGATACATAGCTCATGAGAATCGCAGGAACACACGTTCCACTCCCGGGCACGTGAGTTGCTGCTCACACTGCACGCCATGCACCTGTGCTCCTCGTGGTGGTGTGGTGCACAGGTGGGGGCAGCAACGGAGGCGGAGTTGGAGGACCGCAAGCTGCGCATTGAGGACGCCAAGAACGCCACGTTTGCCGCCATCGAGGAGGGCATCGTGCCGGGCGGCGGCGCCACCATGGTGCACCTCGCAGCGCTGGTGCCGGGCTTCAAGGCGCAGCTGACGGACGCGGAGGAGCGCATCGGCGCTGACATCGTGGAGCGCGCCCTGCTGGCGCCGTGCTCGCTCATCGCTCACAACGCGGGTGTGGAGGGCGCAGTGGTGGTGGAGCGCGTGAGGGAGAGCGAGTGGGAGATGGGGTACAACGCCATGGCCGACCAGTATGAAGACCTCCTCGCCTCTGGTCCGTGCTCCTCCCTGTGCTCGCCCCTTGCCCCGTGCCACTCCCTGCTCGTCCTGTGCCACTAGGAGCTTGCCCCATGCCCCTCCCTGCTTGGTAACTCTGGCGCATTCTGTGCTCTGCACCTCCATGAGCACCCGCGCTGCGCTGCTCGCCACTCATCTGCTCACCACTCCACGCTCCCTCCACTCTCCCATGCATGCAGGAGTGATTGACCCCGCCAAGGTGACGCGGTGTGCGCTGCAGAACGCGGCATCGGTGGCGGGCATGGTGCTGACGACGCAGGCCATCGTGGTGGAGAAGCCCAAGAACAAGGACGCCGCTGCTGCCTCCACCCCCTACTCGCCACAAGTGCCCCTTACCCTCTAGGCCATTCAACCAGCTAGACAACACAGCTTGAGGTGTTTAGAACCTGGAATAGTGTCCATGCAATGTAGCAGTTTTGTCATTCTGATGTTGCCATTTATCAATCTTCAAACACGTGACCACAACTGCTTGCAGCTGGGTAGACCTCAACTGCCAAAGCTGGAGAAAACTGCATGGCATGGCATTGTTGGAGAGTGTGCCTATGGAGAGGGCCACTTTGGGGCATTCTGGCACGTCCATTCCACTGAAGACAACCAAAGTGAAATCTAGGAAGGCATTGGTTTGAAAAGGTGTGAATATATGCTGTTGGATGGGTCCATATGCCCAATAATCTGAAGGCATTGCATTGAAAGACATTGCAGAGGTGAGATGACACAGCACCAAGTGAAATCCTACGGAATAATGAAGACGACTTCGGGAAGTCAACAAAAGTTTCGCGCCAGCAAGGGGTCGAACCTTGGACCTCTCGCTTAGGAAGCGAACACTCTATCCACTGAGTTACAGGCGCTGACGACACTGTCTTCGTATTTTTATTTACCAGAAACAAAACAACAGCTTGAGAATCAACAGCTGACCTTTTTGTTTACTTATGGCGGATGAGACGCGGAGCAGCGATGCTTCAGTGGCGGCAGGCGAGCGGATGCTAAAGCGCTGCTTGCGATGGAGTTGAGTGTTGCCGCTCTGCTGCATCTGCGCTTTGACACCTTGTGGCGCACTTGCCCTCTCGCCCTGCACTGCCGCCTTCTGTCCCATCGCGCGCCCCTTTCGATCTCCCGTTCGTCCCGCTCCCTGCAGCCTTCCACCCATCCACACATGCACGCGTACGCGCCACTCGCTTTCCTCTCAACAAACGCTCCTCGCGTCGCTCCCATCCTGAACCCCCCCTCGCCCGCGCCCCCTCGTCCAGATCCGACGGTCCGATTCCTCCGCGAGTCGCTGGAGCGAGCTGGGTGCGCCGTGAGCGATGATTTCTTCACTGCGCGCCGATGCGACGAGCAGGCGGGCGGCGGCTTCATGCCGGGCGAAGGGGTGAGCCCTGGGAGGGAGGGGGTTGGGGGGAAGAAAGAAGAGGGGGAATGGGAAGAAGAGGGAGGGGAACGGGGCAAGTGTGATGGGTGAAGAGCAAGGGGCGAAGGGCTGGGCGCTGAGTAAAGGCCAGGCTAAGGGCTTGCACGAGCATTGGGGCAAGGTTGACGTTAACGGAGTTGTCATGCTGTGTCACAGTCCCGGCCATGCCATGCCTGCTCATGTGTTCCTGTGTGATACCACCCATGCTGCACCTGTGTGCGCGGCATGGGTGCATGGGTGCATGGGTGCATGGGTGCATGGGTGCATGGGTGCATGGGTGCATGGGTGCATGGGTGCATGGGTGCATGGGTGCATGGGTGCATGCGTGCATGGGTGCATGGGTGCATGGGTGCATGCGGGGTGAGCAGGTGGTGGTGTGTGCGAACCACGTGGGCGGGCAGGACGAGGTGGACGTGGTGGTGGCGCACGAGCTCGTGCACGCCCTCGACCACTGCCGTGCTAAGAACCTCCACTGGCCTGACCTCCAACACCACGCCTGCAGCGAGGTAAGCCCCCCGCCCCCTGCCCCCAACCTCCTTGCTCGCCCGCCATGCACATACTGCCATGCACATACTGCCATGCACATACTGCCATGCACATACTGCCATGCACATACTGCCATGCACATACTGCCATGCACATACTGCCATGCACATACTGCCATGCACATACTGCCATGCACATACTGCCATGCACATACTGCCATGCATGCCCATCTCATCGTGCCATGCATGCCCATCTCATCGTGCCATGCATGCCCATCTCATCGTGCCATGCACCCGTGCCCCGGTGCTGCCATGCATGGCCATATGGAGCATCAGATCCGCGCAGCCAACCTGAGTGGGGCGTGTCACATGCACCGCGAGCTCGCCACGAGGGGGTCCGACTTTGTCTTCCGCAACGGCCACCCGGTGAGCTGACCCTGCCACGCGCTGGTGGTTCAGGTTGCAAGGCCGGGCTGGTTGGCTGTATTGTGGCATGGGGTGGTGAGGGGAGGGAAGGTTGCAGCCACCTGACTGCTGTTTCTCACCCCATGCCTGCTCCCTCACTCCCCCTGCAATGCAATGCAGTTTACGTGTGGACAGTCAAGCGTTAACTGTCACATCCATGCTCTCTCTCTCTCTCTCTCTCTCTCTCTCTCTCTCTCTCTCTCTCTCTCTCTCTCTCTCTCTCTCTCTCTCTCTCTCTCTCTCTCTCTCTCTCTCTCTCTCTCTCTCGTCCCCCCCCTCTCTTGCTACGGCAAGCAGCAGTGTGTGCGGCGCAAGGCACAGCTGTCAGTCGCCATGAACCCCTTCTGCTCCGACGCCCCCCCCACCTCTGCCACTGCCACCACCGCCAGCGGCAGCAGCGCCAATGGAAGCAGCAGTGGCAGTGAGGCGCCTAGCAACAGCAGTAGCAGTGCGGCGTGCATGGCTCGGGCGCGGGCGGCAGTGGATGCGGTGTGGGATGTGTGCTACCATGACACCACTCCCTTCCACCGCATCCCCTGATGCTCCCCTCATCAACACTTTCATCACCCACAAGCGTTTACACGCGGCATTTAGACGCGTTGTTGCAAAAATATGCTCACCAAGTCGTTTGCTCATGTTTCTCCTGAACTAGGATACCGAGTTAGTTACCTTAGTGAATTCTGGTGCAGACAGTAGATTAGAGATGCTAGAGCGGCTTGCGGCGACCAAACCTTGTTTTGACAAGCATGACATGACGGTGCTCCATGTGACCACATCTGATGCTGCTGCTGCGCATGGTGCCCTGCCCTGCCTGCAGCAAACCGCTGCTGGGCTCCCACCCATGCATCCATGCCTTGTGTGGCTTCCTTACTTGCATCTGTTACTGTTGTGATCAACAATGCACAGCCTCAATAGCGGACCCAAGAGGGCTTTTATTGTAAATAATACATAGGGTAGTGGCTGCTAGGCAGGCATTCAAAGGGCATCAGGAGGGGGCAGCGAGGGGGGGTTGGGGGGGCGCGAGGCGCAGCGAGCGCAGCCAGTCGGTGAAGCCGGGCTCGGGGGTGGGCGGCAGCTTGGCACGCACCGCTGCTCGCTCCTCCTCCTGCATCTCCCGCAGCGGTGGGAACAACAACTCCTGGCGGGCAGAGAGGGGGAGGTGCGCAGGAGCAGTGGGGGAGGAGTGGTGGGGATTGTGAGAGAAAGTGAGGAGGTGCGAGCAGAGCAGAGGCAGCTGCAGTGCAGAGTGGGGTGCTCCGTCCTACATTGTGATTGTCACCACTCACACCTCAATTGCCTGCTCAGCAACTCTCCTGACCAACGCAACTGGACTGATTAGGGAAGATCACCCAAACAATAAGCCACGTGAAATGCAACCCCACCTCAACAGCGAGCGGGTCCTTGTGTACCTCAACAGCGAGCGGGTCCTTGTGTACCTCAACAGCGAGCGGGTCCTTGTGTACCTGAACAGCGAGCGGGTCCTTGTGTACCTGAACAGCGAGCGGGTCCTTGTGTACCTGAACAGCGAGCGGGTCCTTGTGTACCTGAACAGCGAGCGGGTCCTTGTGTACCTGAACAGCGAGCGGGTCCTTGTGTACCTGAACAGCGAGCGGGGTCCTTGTGTACCTGAACAGCGAGCGGGTCCTTGTGTACCTGAACAGCGAGCGGGTCCTTGTGTACCTGAACAGCGAGCGGGTCCTTGTGTACCTGAACAGCGAGCGGGTCCTTGTGTACCTGAACAGCGAGCGGGTCCTTGTGTGTGGGCGTGAGGCGCGCCGTCATGAAGGCCGCTTCCGCCGTGCCCTCCTGCCATGCCGTGATGGGGACGGGCACAGGGTGGTTAGAGCGGGGAGAGCAGGGCCAGGATGCGGAACTGAAGATGGGCACAGGGGGGAGCACACGGGCAGCACACACACATACATAGATCACCTCCCAGCATCCCCTCCTAACCCTCTCCCCTCCCCCCCTTTGCCACTGACAGTGAAGCACAGTACGCGCGGCGCCGGGAACCTGCCTCTGCCGCCCGGCCCGCCCATGAGCTGCGCTGCCAGCTGGCGACACGCCGCCTCCACTCCGCGCCTCGTGGGCTCATCCGGCGCCAGGTGGGCGCCCTGCAGGGAGAGAGGGAGAGGGGGGGGGGGATGGAGAGGATGGCGCAATGGTGTGGCGTGGGGTTGGGGGAGAGGGGCGGTGGCAGTCAGAGGTTGTGTGTGTGGTGTGGGTGGAGGAGAGGAGACAAGGGGCAAGTGGCACTCATGACGGGCGGCGGCACTCCTGACGGGCGGCGGCACTCACGAGCCAGATGAGCATGTCGGTGCCGTGGTCCAGCACCAGGGCGGCATCTGATGTCAGCGCCAGGTCAGAGGGCGGCACTTCAACGAACTGGGTGGCGTGGCCGGCGCGGAACATGAGCAGCGAGGGCAGCACCATGCGCAGCGCCGCCTCCCCCCCTGCGCGCAGCAGCAGAGCGCGCAGCGCCTGGCGCTCCCACTCGCTGGCCACGTGGCGCCCCAACACGGGGCTGCGCCTCACCTCGTACAGCGCCTCCGCCACCCTGCAGTGAGGGGGGGGGGTCGGGTGGGAGACGTGGGAGTGGAGGGGGGAGGAGAGGAGATGGTGCAATGGAAGGCGAAGGCAGGTGGCGACACTGCAAACAAACACCCTCCCGCTGCTTCCTCGTTTCTCTCCCTTGCCTCCCTGCCTGCCCGTTGCACCTGCGCCAATCACAAAACTCCCCCCCCAACCTGCCCCTACCATTTGCCCCCCGTCAACTCACCGGGGCAGCTGGTGGGGGAACTGCAGCAGCGAGCGGTTGTGCTGCGCCACGCCGCCCAGCTTGAGCGCGAGGTCACGCGCACGGGCGTCCACCCACGCGCGCATCTCCCCCGCCTCGCGTGCTGTGGGCGCCGCCAGCACGGTGCGCTTGGCGATGAGCAGCGCTGCCGTGGGCTCGTGCACCGACGCCAGGTACGCTGTTAGCGATGGCGTCACTGGCAGACGCACCGTCACCACCCGCGTCACCACTGCATATGGAAGGGGAGGAGGGGAAGGGTGCCAAGTGATGGGTGCGCGTGCGTGCGTGCGTGTGCATGAGCATGAGCGCGCATGCATGTGGGCGTTGCGTGGGTGGGCGCGTGGCAGAAAGAGCAGAGCAGTGCAGTGCAGCTGGGACGAGCACGTGGGCGTGACAAAGAGCAGCAGAGTGGTGGCAAGGCAGCGAATGCTGGCAGCACCCACATAGTGGCACAGCCAGCACTCACGGTCATGGTTGAGGAGGCGGAAGCGGCAGAGGAACTGGAAGAACACGTGGTGGCGGGTGAGGTCGTCTGTGAGCTCCATGCTCACCGCCACCGCCGCCTCCTCGTCCACACTCAGCAGCGCCACCGCCGTCGCACTGTCCTCGGGGAACCCCTCCTCCCCGCCCGCCCCCCTGCGCCCCCCGCCCTCCTCCGCCTCTGCAGGGCCGATCACGCGCGTCACGGCCACCTCGGGCGAGCAGCGCACCTCCAGCGACCCTTCAGCGCCCACGATGCGGGAGAGGGCGCGCAGCAGCAGGGGGGGGAACGCGGCGGGGCTGAACTCGTCCAGCGGCACCAATGCGCCCCCGGACAGCGCCGCCAGGGGCAGCAGAGCGGGCACGCGCACGAGCAGCGCCCCCCCCGAGAACACGTCCACCACGGCGCCCATGCGCCGCGCCTCCCTGCCCAGCGCCTCGTAGTGCCGCCGCGCTGCCTGCTCGCGCTGCCGCTGCTCGCCCTCCCCCACGCCCTCTATGCCCTCCGCCACCGCCCCCGCGCCCACTGTGGCGGGCCCCCCGCACAGCACCACCACGCGCGCCGCCCCGCTCCAGCGGCGCTGGTGGGCGCGCGGCAGGGCGGGCGCGGGGCCGCGCAGCAGCGCCAGCGCGAGCTCCACGGCGGGGCCCAGGGCGCGCGCGCGGGCGAGGGGGGGCGTGGCGGCGCGGCAGGGGCGCAGCGAGGCGATGACGGCCTGCGCGGAGGGCAGGCAGGCCGCGATGGGCGCGAGGTGCTGCGCGCGCCCCAGCAGCAGCGCGGCCAGCGTGGCGGGGGGCAGCGCGTGCGTGGCGGGGAAGCAGTCGGCGGAGGCGAGCAGCGGCGAGGCGGAGGGCGAGAGGTCGAAGAGCGAGAGGGCCGCGCCGAAGGTGATGATGGCGATGCGCGTGGCGGACGGCAGGTGCTGTAGCATGGCCTGCCATGGGGCGCCATGGGGTGGGTGGGGGGGATGGCGTGGTGAAGGAAGAAGTGAGGGGGGAGCAGCAGGGGCGATGAGGCAATGAGGATGGGCTGTTGTCTGCACCCACCGCGACCCGCCATTGACTCAACTCACCGTGAGCGCGGCCCTGACGCCCGCCATGCAAGCGGCGTCCAGCCCCTCGTCCACCACCACCACCACCGGCGCCCCCAGCACCGCCTCCGACGCGCTCCCCCCCACTCCCCCCTCCCCCGCCCCGCGCGGCCCCCCGCCCGCCTCAACGTAGTCCACCACGCGCGCGCCCAGCTCCGGCCACCCCTCGAGCGTCTCCCCCTCCGCCAGCAGGTAATGCCCGCCGCTCATGTTGGGGCGCCCGCACAGCGCGCAGCGCCAGTCGCCCGTGGCGGGCGCGATGGCGGAGTAGAGGCACACGCACGCCCCGCAGAAGGCGCAGCGCAGAGGCGCATGGCGCACCACGGGGGGCGGTTGGGAGGAAGCGGGAGCGGCGGAGGTAGGGGAGGGGAGGGTGGAAGCGGAGGGTGAGAGGAGCGGGGAAGCGGCGGAGGCGGAGAGCGGAGGGGTGGGCGCGAAGAGCGCGCCGAAGCCGAGGCTCTGCACGTTGGCGATCTTGCGCTCCCGCGGCACCTGCGGGGGCACGTGCACGCGGGGAAGACACATGTGAAGCGCGGGGAGGGACCTGAGAGGCGGCGAGGGCATGTGACGGAGAGGGCGAGGGAAAGACGGCGAAGGTGAGACGAGAGGGGGGCGCTGGGACAAGCGCGCGTGGAGGCGGGCCGCGAGGAGCAGCGAGCGCTCTGCGGCATGCCCAGCACCAGCCCTGTCGTGCACTGCGTCGCTCCCCGCCCATCACGGGCGCGCGGCGTACCGAGGAGGCAGTGAATCGCAGGTAGGGGTCGGACGCGAGATGGCCCCATTGCTCGTCGTGCGACAGATCGCAACCGTACATCAGCGCCGCCATGTTTGCGCCGACCAAAGGCCAAGGGAAAGAGAGGTAGGCTCAAATTATAAGTAAATATTTCTTTACTTAATTCCATGGGGGTGTAGCTCACATGGTAGAGCGATCGCTTTGCATGCGATAGGTACGGGGATCGATACCCCGCGTCTCCAGGCCAGCTTTTGTCTATCCGAAAAGAGTCATGTTTTTTATCGGGGAGGGGGTGTGTGTGCTTGACGGCATAAGACGAGTGTTCAATTCAAGCATTGCAAAATCAACTTCGCGGTTTGTTCGTCCACTCCCGCCATGGCAGGCGTGCAAGCCCTCCTCGCTCGCCGTCCCGCCTTTCTGCTCGGCGCGCCACCGCCTGATTCCGCCGCCCGCGGGCTTCTCTCCGGCGCAGGCCGCGCCATCCCGCGCCCGCACGCTCCATTCTCGTATAGGCGGGGGTTTAGGCGGGCTTACGTGGGGATTAGCAGCAAAGGGGAAAGTCGAGTTTTTTGTGTGCAAAGCGACGATGGTAGGGCGAGGAGTAGTGCAGCGGACGGATCGATAGAGCCAGAGATTGAGAGGGGCTGGGTGCGGCAAAGCGCGAGTGGCGTTTCACCGTCACCCTCACAGGCGCAGGAGCAGTGCGAGTCGCCCGCTCCCCATGGCCCGCCATCTCCGCGTGCTGCTTCCCCCAACGTCCTCGTCCCGCGCGCCCTTGCCTCCCCCCTCGCCTCCGCGGCTCTCGCTCTCCTCCTCGCCCTCGCGCCCTTCGCGACTCTCCGGCCCGCCCTCGCGCAAGCACCCCCCGCGGGGACTGCGGCGACTGTGGCGGAGACGAGTAGCGGGAGGCGCGAGACACGCAGCAAGGCTGCGGGGCGGCGGAAGGAAAAGCGCGCGGAGGGGGGAACATCCTCTGCGCGGGGGAGCAAGAGTGCTGTGGGGGGGTGGGAAGCAGCAGGAGAGGGACAAGTGGGGGACGTGGGGACGTTGGGGGAGGCGGAAGCGGGGAGCCGGCGGGCGGAGGAGAGGCTCGAGGCATTCCAAAGGACAGCGGCGGCTGCCGTGACGGCGGAGGAGGTGGGCGCGCTTGAGCGCGCGTACCAGGCGGAGTGGGCGCGGAGCATGCGGGAGAGCGAGGCGCGACAGGCGCGACTTCTGGACGAGCTGGTGGGCGCGCGCATGGCGCTGGCGGAGAGAGAGGAGGCGCTGGAGCGCGCGCGGGAGAGAGTCGCGGGGGGGGAAGCGGCGGAGAGCAAGGGCCGGGAGGAGGAAGGCGGAGAAGAGGCAGGGAAGGGGGAGGACGGGGCGGTAGGTAAGGGGAGTCGGGCAGGGGGCAAGGTGAAGGGGAGGAAGGGGAAGGGCGCGGCAGGGGCAGGGGGGGACGAGGGGGCAGGCAGCGTGCGCGCGTGCAGGCGGGCCGTGGAGGCGGCGCAGCGGCGCGCTGACGAGGCGGCGGCGGCAGTGGTGGCAGCAGGGCAGCAGGCGGAGGGGTGGCTGGCGCTCATGTGGGAGGCACTGGGGGAGGCGAAGAGGAGGGTCCATGGGGAGGTGGCAGGGGGCGCGAGCGCGGAGGGGGAGGGTGGCGAGGGGGAAGCGGGGAGGGGAGTGGCGACGATGGGGGGTGCGATGGCGGTGGCGGGCAGGGACGTGCGCGAGTGCCTTGACCACCCCGGTCGGGTGCCTGCTGTGCTGCTCCGGTCGCTCAGACGCGCCGTGGGGGGTGGAGACCCCGCCGCCCCCACTGCGGCGGCTGCTGCTGGTGGTGATGCTGGGCAGGGGGCGGAGGAGGCAGGGACAGAAGGGGCAGGGGGCGAGGGGGGCGTGAAGGCGCTGAGTGCGGCGGAGGAGGCAGCAGCGCATGCTCAGGTGCTGGCGTGGCACAAGTGGGCGGCGGAACAGCGGGCGGCGGCAAAGAAGCAGATTGTGAGCAGCCGAGGCAAGGCCAAGGCGTTTGCTGCTGACAAGCAGGTCAGTGCCGCCCGCTGCTCGCTGCTCCCTGCTCCCTGCTCCCTGCTCCCTGCTCGCTGCTCCCTGCTCCCTGCTCCCTGCTCCCTGCTCCCTGCTCCCTGCTCGCTGCGCACTGCTTATTGCTTCTTTGTTGCTCGTTGAATGCTGCACGGGTGAATAGCCGCGTGCACGCCCTCTCGCAAATCTTCCTTTCTCATTTCCCCCCTGCCCTGCGCCCAACGCCATGCTCCCCCATGCGGCACGCGCATGCAGGCGGAGGTGCTGGCAGCGCGCGACCGGGTGATGGGGGAGGCCACGCTCAACACCGCCGTCACCTCGCCGCTGCTGGGCGGAGGGCCTGAGGGGCGGTGGGAGCTCACAGCAGCGGGGCTGTGGGAGGCGCTGTCGCACTCGCTGCTGTCGTCCGTCTCGCTGCGCCACGACCGCCGTGCCGCCCTGCTGCGCCTCAAGGCCGACCCGCGCCTCTTCTTCGTCGACCTCTCCGCGTGGGACAGCTGGCGCCACGCCACTGGCGGCACGGACGAGCTGCTGCTGCGCCTGCGGGCGGCGGGCGTGCCGACGCGCGTGGAGGTGATGTGGGTGCCGGTGAGGGAGTGGGACCCCGCCTCGCTCTACACGCTGCCGGCGCGCATGGTGGGGCACGCGGCGCACTCGCTGTCCTCAGCAGGGCCGGTGCGGGTGGCGCTGCAGTGGTACGTGGGCACGGCGGGCGAGGCGGCGGAGGAGACGTTTTTCCGCTTCGTGTGGCCGGCCATGCCGCGCGCGCTCAAGGCGCTGCTGAAGCTGGACTACTCCGAGGGCGCGGCGGCGGGCGACGTGGTGGCGCTGGAGCGCATGGGGTGGCTGGCCGCCGCTGAGAGGCGCTTCGCGAAGCGCAGCAGCATGGCGGGCAGGTGGGCGTGGTGGCTCGTGCTGCCCGCCAAGGCCGCTGTCGCGCTCTTCCCCCTGCGCTGGGCCGCCCTCCCCGCCGCTGCCCTGGCGCAGCGCCTGCTGGTGGGCGCACCGGGGCCGGAGAGTGAGACGGCGTACAAGACACGGCTGGGGAAGGAGCTGCTGCGGCGCGTGGGCAAGCAGGAGGAGGACGAGGAGAAGGCGAAGAAGGAGAAGAAGGTCAAGGACTCCATCCGAGAGGCCTTCGACCGCATGAAGGTGCCCCCTGCCCCGCTCCTCCACCGTCCCCCATCACCTTGCTCCTTGCAATGCCCACCCTCTTTTGCTTCTATCCCCACAACCCCTCTTGAAACTGCCATCTCCTCTTCATGTGCTCGTCTCTCACCTTCATCCCATCCCATCTGTTCCTTTCCGCTCTCTACCCCCCACGGTTCGTGGGCAGCGAGTGCGGAGGCCGGCGGTGCGGCTGAGTGATTTCGCGGGGATGGATGCGGTGAAGGAGGAGGTGCAGGAGGTGATCACCTTCCTGCGCGACCCCTCCTCCTTCCAACGCCTCGGCGCCCGCCCACCCCGGGTGAGCCACGTTGCCCCGGGTGAGCCACGCCCTGTCTTGCTGCCTTGTGCCATACACACCCCGCTTGCCTTGCCTCTCCTCCTCTCACCTCTATCTTCTTCCTGCTGCTGCCACACAACCCCTCGTGTCCCGTCTCCTCCCCCCCCCCCCTCCCACCATGCGTGCGGGGCACGGCAGGGCGTGCTGATAACGGGGGGCTCGGGCGTGGGCAAGAGCAGCTTGGCGCTGGCGATAGCGGCGGAGGCGAGGGTGCCGGTGGTGGACATCAAGTCCAGCGATGTCGACCCGGGGGGGTTCGTCGGCCAGGGCGCCGCCAACGTGCGCGAGCTCTTCAAGATGGCCAGGGACATGGTGAGGGGGTCACGTGGTCAGGTGGTGAGGTTGTCCGATGGTCAGGTGGTCAGATGGTGAGATGGTAAGATGCTGAGATAGTGAGATGGTCAAGATTTCACGCGCTGGCAGGCGCCCATGCTCATCTCATCACACCCACTGCCACTGCCACCGGCAGGCGCCCATGCTGATCCTGATGGAGGACTTTGAGGAGATAGGCGGGGTGCGCGGGGCGGCCATGGACACGCGCCTGCAGGACAAGGAGGCCATCATCAACCAGCTGCTCGTTGAACTCGATGGGTCCGCCTCCCTCCCCCCCTCCTGCGCTCGCTGTTTCCCTCGCCTTTGCCTCTCTTTGCCCATAACCTCATGTGAACTGCGCTTGCATTCTCTTGCTGTCCAGTGCACCCTACTATCCTCCTCTTGCTTCGCTCCCGTCTGCTCTATGTTGTCATTCGAGCCTCGCCTTGGACCGCTCTCACACCTCGTGCTCGCCTTGGACCGCCCTCACACCTCGTGCTCGCCTTGGACCGCCCTCACACCTCGTGCTCGCCTTGGACCGCCCTCACACCTCGTGCTCGCCCCGGACCGCTCTCACACCTCGTGCTCGCCTTGGACCGCCCTCACACCTCGTGCTCGCCCCGGACCGCTCTCACACCTCGTGCTCGCCTTGCTGCCCGTGCTTTGCCTGGTTTGCAGGTTTGAGACACAGGAGGGCGTGGTGCTGCTGGCAATCACTGACAATCCAGCTGCTGTGAGTGAATCAGTGGAAGGTAGCAACCGAGAGTGAATCAGAGCAAGGTAGCAGGTGAGAGTGTAGCAGAGCAGGGGAGAAGCTGTGAGTGCAAGTGGAGGAGGGTGGAGGACGGGAGGGCTGGTGCTGGTACAGCGGCCACACGAGGGCAGTGAGTGTGGCCCGTGGCAGCATGGGGCGCACATGGCAGCATGGGGCGCACATGGCAGCATGGGGCGCACATGGCAGCATGGGGCGCACATGGCAGCATGGGGCGCACATGGCAGCATGGGGCGCACATGGCAGCATGGGGCGCACATGGCAGCATGGGGCGCACATGGCAGCATGGGGCGCACATGGCAGCATGGGGCGCACATGGCAGCATGGGGCGCACATGGCAGCATGGGGCGCACATGGCAGCATGGGGCGCACATGGCAGCATGGGGCGCACATGGCAGCATGGGGCGCACATGGCAGCATAAGGCGCACATGGCAGCATGGGGCGCACATGGCAGCATGGGGCGCACATGGCAGCATGGGGCGCACATGGCAGCATGGGGCGCACATGGCAGCATGGGGCGCACATGGCAGCATGGGGCGCACATGGCAGCATGGGGCGCACATGGCAGCATGGGGCGCACATGGCAGCATGGGGCGCACATGGCAGCATGGGGCGCACATGGCAGCATGGGGCGCACATGGCAGCATGGGGCGCACATGGCAGCATGGGGCGCACATGGCAGCATGGGGCGCACATGGCAGCATGGGGCGCACATGGCAGCATGGGGCGCACATGGCAGCATGGGGCGCACATGGCAGCATGGGGCGCACATGGCAGCATGGGGCGCACATGGCAGCATGGGGCGCACATGGCAGCATGGGGCGCACATGGCAGCATGGGGCGCACATGGCAGCATGGGGCGCACATGGCAGCATGGGGCGCACATGGCAGCATGGGGCGCACATGGCAGCATGGGGCGCACATGGCAGCATGGGGCGCACATGGCAGCATGGGGCGCACATGGCAGCATGGGGCGCACATGGCAGCATGGGGCGCACATGGCAGCATGGGGCGCACATGGCAGCATGGGGCGCACATGGCAGCATGGGGCGCACATGGCAGCATGGGGCGCACATGGCAGCATGGGGCGCACATGGCAGCATGGGGCGCACATGGCAGCATGGGGCGTACATGGCAGCATGGGGCGCACATGGCAGCATGGGGCGCACATGGCAGCATGGGGCGCACATGGCAGCATGGGGCGCACATGGCAGCATGGGGCGCACATGGCAGCATGGGGCGCACATGGCAGCATGGGGCGCACATGGCAGCATGGGGCGCACATGGCAGCATGGGGCGCACATGGCAGCATGGGGCGCACATGGCAGCATGGGGCGCACATGGCAGCATGGGGCGCACATGGCAGCATGGGGCGCACATGGCAGCATGGGGCGCACATGGCAGCATGGGGCGCACATGGCAGCATGGGGCGCACATGGCAGCATGGGGCGCACATGGCAGCATGGGGCGCACATGGCAGCATGGGGCGCACATGGCAGCATGGGGCGCACATGGCAGCATGGGGCGCACATGGCAGCATGGGGCGCACATGGCAGCATGGGGCGCACATGGCAGCATGGGGCGCACATGGCAGCATGGGGCGCACATGGCAGCATGGGGCGCACATGGCAGCATGGGGCGCACATGGCAGCATGGGGCGCACATGGCAGCATGGGGCGCACATGGCAGCATGGGGCGCACATGGCAGCATGGGGCGCACATGGCAGCATGGGGCGCACATGGCAGCATGGGGCGCACATGGCAGCATGGGGCGCACATGGCAGCATGGGGCGCACATGGCAGCATGGGGCGCACATGGCAGCATGGGGCGCACATGGCAACATGGGGCGCACATGGCAGCATGGGGCGCACATGGCAGCATGGGGCGCACATGGCACATGCATGTTCCCGGCGCTGGCCTTCTCCCAACAGCCAAGACTGCCCCTGTCGGCTCACCCATCCCGCCCTCCCCCGTGCCCCCTTTCCCCCCTCCTCTCCGCTCGCCCCCCCCAGGTGGACCCAGCGCTGCGCAGGCCGGGGCGCATGGACCGGGTGATCGAGGTGCCGCTGCCGACGGCGGGCGAGAGGGAGAAGATTCTGCGCCGCGCCGCCGCCGCCTCCATGGACCCCCGCTTCCTTGACGCCGTTGACTGGCGCTTCGTGAGACCCTCTCCCTGCCCTGCCATGCCGTGCCATCCTTGCCATCTTATGTGATCGCATGCGATGCCATGTTATGCCATCCCATGCCATGCCTGTACTTGCTTATAGCTCAGAGCTGATGCCATAATATCACATAGCATCGTACCATATCAAAGCATGGGATGCCATACTTCAGGACCGTGACATACCACACCATTCCATGTAATGCCATGTCATTCCACCCAAGGCCATGTCATCCCACTGATGCGACCCCATGCACGGCACGCATGGCATGTGTGAGTGCAGGTGGCGGAGCAGACGGGGGGCCTGAAGCCGACGGACCTGAGGGGCATGCCGCGGCGCATCCTGCTGGCCGCTGGCACTGACAAGTTCTGTGATGAGGACGAGCTGGCGGGCACTCTCAGCATGCTGGAGGTGAGATCACGGCTCAGCATGCTGGAGGTGAGATCACGGCTCAGCATGCTGGAGGTGAGATCACGGCTCAGCATGCTGGAGGTGAGATCACGGCTCAGCATGCTGGAGGTGAGATCACGGCTCAGCATGCTGGAGGTGAGGCACGCTCAGCATGGTGGAGGTGAGACCACGGCTCAGCAGGTATAGTGGGGGTCAAGGTGATGTGTGGCACATGGGGAGGGGCGCTGAGGCACAGTGTGGAGTGAGAGGGATACGGAGAATGTGGGATGGGCTCTTGTGTGTGTTCACGCCATGACTCCCCCCTGTGCCGTGCACCTGCTGTGCGTCCCTGCCCTGGCAGCTGTACCACTGGGTGGTGCCTGCGCTGCTGCGGCGCGTGCCGGTGCTGCAGCGGTGGGAGAGCGGCGTGGTGGAGCGGCTGGGGCTGGAGCTGACCGCGGGGGACGTGCAGCGAGTGGTGGCGGACATTGACTTCTCCTCGCTCACCCACCTCGGCATGGACCTCACCCTCCCCGACACCGCCAAGGTGCCCCCTCCATCCTGCCCTCCCCTCCCTCCTCCCTTGACCTGCATCGCCAGCAATGCCCCTCGCTCCTTTCGCTTCTTTCCACTCACCGTGCCGCTGCACCTCTCGTCCACTTGTCACTGCACCTGCTCGCCCACTTGTCACTGCAGCACCTGCTCGCCCACTTGTCACTGCACCTGCTCGCCCACTTGTCACTGCACCTGCTCGCCCACTTGTCACTGCACCTGCTCGCCCACTTGTCACTGCACCTGCTCGCCCACTTGTCACTGCAGCACCTGCTCGCCCACTTGTCACTGCAGCTGCTCGCCCACTTGTCACTGCACCTGCTCGCCCACTTGTCACTGCACCTGCTCGCCCACTTGTCACTGCACCTGCTCGCCCACTTGTCACTGCAGCACCTGCTCGCCCACTTGTCACTGCACCTGCTCGCCCACTTGTCACTGCACCTGCTCGCCCACTTGTCACTGCACCTGCTCGCCCACTTTGTCACTGCACCTGCTCGCCCACTTGTCACTGCACCTGCTCGCCCACTTGTCACTGCACCTGCTCGCCCACTTGTCACTGCACCTGCTCGCCCACTTGTCACTGCAGCACCTGCTCGCCCACTTGTCACTGCACCTGCTCGCCCACTTGTCACTGCACCTGCTCGCCCACTTGTCACTGCACCTGCTCGCCCACTTGTCACTGCACCTGCTCGCCCACTTGTCACTGCACCTGCTCCCCCGCTTGTCACTGCAGCACCTGCTCGCCCACTTGTCACTGCACCTGCTCCCCCGCTTGTCACTGCACCTGCTCCCCCGCTTGTCACTGCACCTGCTCGCCCACTTGTCACTGCACCTGCTCCCCCGCTTGTCACTGCACCTGCTCGCCCACTTGTCACTGCACCTGCTCCCCCGCTTGTCACTGCACCTGCTCCCCCGCTTGTCACTGCACCTGCTCGCCCACTTGTCACTGCAGCACCTGCTCCCCCGCTTGTCACTGCACCTGCTCGCCCACTTGTCACTGCACCTGCTCGCCCACTTGTCACTGCACCTGCTCGCCCACTTGTCACTGCACCTGCTCGCCCACTTGTCACTGCACCTGCTCGCCCACTTGTCACTGCACCTGCTCCCCCGCTTGTCACTGCACCTGCTCCCCCGCTTGTCACTGCACCTGCTCCCCCGCTTGTCACTGCACCTGCTCCCCCGCTTGTCACTGCACCTGCTCCCCCGCTTGTCACTGCACCTGCTCCCCCGCTTGTCATTGCGCCTGCGACCAAACTTGGCACCTCCCCTTCTTGCCTCAAGTTGCACCTCCCCTTCTTGCCTCAAGTTGCACCTCCCCTTCTTGCCTCAAGTTGCACCTCCCCTTCTTGCCTCAAGTTGCACCTCCCCTTCTTGCCTCAAGTTGCACCTCCCCTTCATTGCTCCACTTGTCGCCCCACCCTCCCCCCCCCCTCCGACTTGCTCTCCCATGTTCATCCAACACCCTCACTCTGCCCTCACCTCACAGTGGGATCGTGCTGAGAAGCTTCCGCATGCGGTGTGGGCAGCAGGGAGGGGCGTGCTGGCGGCGCTGCTGCCGAGCTTTGACCGCGTCGACAACATCTGGCTCAACCCCAACAGCTGGGAGGTGCGCACTGCCACGGGCGGCAGGTGGGAGGTGTGCATGGGGCAAGCGGGTGAGAGGTGTGCATGGGGCAAGCGGGTGAGAGGTGTGCATGGGGCAAGCAGGTGGGAGGTGTGCATGGGGCAAGCAGGTGGGAGGTGTGCATGGGGCAAGCAGGTGAGAGGTGTGCATGGGGCAAGCAGGTGGGAGGTGTGCATGGGGCAAGCGGGTGAGAGGTGTGCATGGGCCAAGCAGGTGAGAGGTGTTCATGGGGCAAGCAGGTGAGAGGTGTGCATGGGGCAAGCAGGTGAGAGGTGTGCATGGGGCAAGCAGGTGAGAGGTGTGCATGGGGCAAGCAGGTGGGAGGTGTGCATGGGGCAAGCAGGTGAGAGGTGTGCATGGGGCAAGCAGGTGAGAGGTGTGCATGGGGCAAGCAGGTGAGAGGTGTGCATGGGGCAAGGCGGTGGGAAGTCTGCATGGCTAATGAGAAGAGAACGACGACACTGCATGCACTCACCATTATGCATTTTCATGCCATTTGAAGCCATCAGCCTCGCCTCCCCCGCCCCTGTGTGCAACCGTGACGGCGTGTGCGGTGTGCATGTGGGGGTGGCAGGGCGTGGGGTTCACGCGCTTCACGCGTGCCGCCGACGGCTCGCTGGGCGGGGCGGACGGCGGTGCGGAGGCGGGGGGCGGCGTCGTGGTGAGTCGCGCGTACACGGAGCAGAGCCTGGTGGCGCTCTTCGGCTCGCACATCGCCGCCGCGCTGCTGCTGCCCTGGGGGCACTCCAACAACCTCGCCACCCCGCAGCTGCAGCAGGCCTACCAGGTACAGGGGGCTGGGGAGAGCTGGGGGCCAGGAGGGCAACGGGGGGAGGAGGGGGAGCTGGGGGAAGTGGCAAGAGCTGGAAGAGCGCTTCTTGATTCGAGAGAGAAAGGGTAGCAGTATTGGTGTGGCCCGAGTGGGGTTTGCTTTGGTAAAGCGAAATGTGTCCCACCAATCAAGAGTCCCCTCTCTCTTGAGCATGTGGCACAGGTAGCACGTGGCACAGGTAGCACGTAGATCACCCATGTGCTGCCCTGTCTTCTCCCCCCCGTGTGCGTGCCTTCCCGGCAACCCAACCAAACCTGTGTGGCATCAGCTGGCGGAGCGCATGGTCATGGAGTGGGGCTGGGGACCCGACGACTCTCCCTTCATCTTCCAAACCCACACTGCGGTCAGTACTACCACCCACGATGCTGTGAGTGCCACCCACCGTTCTGTTTCCGCTGCTCTGTTGAGCAAATTCTCCATTCTCTCTCCACTGTCTTCCCCCTTCCCCCTTCCCCCTTCCCCTTCCTTCATTCCTTCTCTGCGGTGTGGTGCTGCCCTGCCACCCCGGTGTTAGCAGCACAAGAGTCTGGCGTTGGGGCGAAGGCAGGAGGCGGAGCTGAAGCAAAGGGTGCAGCAGGTGAGGGTGGTGGGGGACTCACGACTGCATTAAAGTGAGGGTGGTGGGGGACTCACGACTGCATTAAAGTGAGGGTGGTTGGGGACTCACGTGGACTGCATTCAAATGGTTGGGGGCACCTGTTGTAGGTGCTTGGTGGAGCGCCACAAACGGACCAACATTGATCCACACCGTGTTTAGTTTGGTGAATGAACATTCACACCTTCATATGTAGCTGAAACTGAGCAATCACCACATCCTCCCTCCCACCTTTCTGTTCTCCGTCCCTCCCTGTGCGGGCATCAGCTGCACGATGCGGCGTTTGAGCGCGCGCACGCGCTGCTGGCGCGCAACCGGCGCACGCTGCAGGCCGTGGTGGACGCCCTCTGCACGCACGACGCCGTCGACCGCCAGGTCAGCACTTGCCCGCCCCCTCCGTGCCGTCATGGTCGCCTCGCCTGGGTGCATTGTGCATGCTTGGTGCTTGGGTGCATGGGCGCATTGGTGCATGGGTGCATGGGTGCATGTGTGCATGGGCGCATGGGTGCATGGGTGCATGGGTGCATGGGTGCATGTGCGCATGGGTGCATGGTGCATGAGCGCATGGGTGCATGGTGCATGAGCGCATGGGTGCATGAGCGCATGGGTGCATGGTGCATGAGCGCATGGGTGCATGAGCGCATGGGTGCATGGTGCATGAGCGCATGGGTGCATGGTGCATGAGCGCATGGGTGCATGGTGCATGAGCGCATGGGTGCATGAGTTCATGGGCACATGACTTTGTAGAGGCAGGTTGGTATGGGCTGGAGAGCGTTGACATGGGAGATAGCTGAGAAGATGCCCTCTGCAGATGCTATGTGGGTCGTGCAGTGGCACACATGAGGGCTCCACTTGAAGGCAAGTGGAATGGAAACATGCTGGACAGTTGATGTGGCTGGGAGAAGAACTTCCGAGCCACCTTCGCTCACTCAGGAAGTATGCCTGGATCCATGCAAATGTGACTGTTGTGAGTTTTCACCCTCGTTGGAAAGCAGCTCCCAACGAGTAAATTCTGTCGTATGGTGGCTCCGTGTGACTGCCCCTCTCAACAGGAACTGCTGCGCATCATGGCAGACACATCAGCCGTGCCGGAGAACGAGCCATTTGAGCTTTTCCCTTACAGCCACCCCACGCACAGGGCTGGCATACACTTAGCTGCACGTACACAGGCCGGCAGGCTTGCTGCACTCAGCACCAACCTGCCCCAAGGAATTCTGCCTGCGGAGGCATCTGCCAAGTGATGGTGGTGAGGGCACATTGCCATCCGCACTATGGGTTACTAGTGGCACAATGTGTGTAATGTAGTGTAGAGCAGGGCTCAGGTTATCAGTGTAATTTACCCTTCTACACTGATTACAAGGGTGAAATTTTGGGTCTACACTGATGTGCTGGGGTAATATTTTTATGAGTTAGTGTTACACTGATTAGTAAGTGTATCGATGTAGGCCATTTCCCTTAGCGAGGATTACACTGAAGAGCGTACACGGACCCCCACACCCACCCCCCCCTCCCTCCCCCCCTTCCCCACAAACAATCGGTCGAGGGGGAGGGGAGGCAAAATTCTCGCCAATTTCGTAAGTCCTCCCCTTCCCCCCCGCCCCTCACAAACAATCGATCGAGGTGGGAGGGGACCTGGGAGGCAGATAACTTTCTCGCCACCTGTCATACACACCTAATTTACACATAATGTGTCAGTGCTTGAAATAAAACCACACTGATGATGCAGGGTAGAAAATTCAAAACCTGATGTTATACTGCTCCATCAGTGTAATGGAAAAGTACACACTGCCCATAAGGGTTTTTGAAAAAGCTACACTGCCAATCATGAGTAGGCCAAAACCAAACCTGAGCCCTGGTGTAGAGTGTTTATAAGAGGGAAGAGCTTGCGTAAAAATCAAAAGGCATGAATGAAATACAGTTGTTAAGATGTAAATGGCAAGTCTTGTAGGAAAAGTATTTTTAGTGGCAAGTCCATACCGTATTTTGCCCTGCAAGGAAGAGTCCTGACTTCAAGGAGTTCGCAGAGCAGCAGTCAGAACATTGCAAATCTTCATCTTACAGCACACTACCCGTAGATTGCGTCTTCCAAAGTGTTGAAGTACTACCGTAAAATGTTTCGGTAAGAAATCAAGGGCCATATCAAGGAAATGTAATCACTTGGAATAAGTTGTAGGTTCAGGACGCGTCCGCTCAACACCGATCTCACGACGGATAATGCTATATCGATCCTCATTGCATTGAATCGTATAGCAGCCATATGTACACTCGCCTCACCCCACCCCAATGGGGATGAAAGCACACATGTGCAACAGGCATGGTTCGATCGCCAGTACCAATGATCGATCATGATCGTCACCCTCTTACGCTCCTGCTGGCTTGGTAATACCGGTAGGCCCAAACGCACACAGCCGCGTGACTGAACACAAGAAAAACGCTGCGAACGAGCGAATTCATCACCAAACTGCGGAAGGATCCACACATGTGCAAAAAATGTAGCAGGCATGCTTCATTCGCCCGTGCCAATGACTGATCATGCTCGCCACCCACCCACGCTTGGCTTGGTAATACGTCCAGACGCACACATCTGCGTGACCGAACGGAAGTAAAACGCTCGTAACGAGCGTTTTCATCCCCAAAACGCGGAAGGATCCGCACATGTGCAGAAAATGCAGCAGACATGGTTCATTCGCCAGTACCAATGACCGATCATGCTCGTCACCCTCCCACGCTATTGCTAGTTTGGTAATAGGTCCAAACACCCACAGCCGTGTGGCCGAACGGAACAAAAAGCGAAGAACCGCTCGTTCCGCACTGGTATAAAATGTGAAGCGAAGTTGTTCAAATTCTGGACCGCCATGCACGATCATCTTTGCCACAGTCCTAAGTACCCTGCGGTCAGTTTCCACCTCCTAAAAACTTCAGACGAGCCCGCCGCGACAAGTGCCGCCCCCCCTATAAGGGCGTTCGTGAGGCCAGAAAGCTGTGAAATCCGCACAGGTATAAAATGTGAAGCGAAGTTGTTCAAATCCTGGACCGCCATGCACGATCATCTTTGCCACAGTCCTAAGTACCCTTCGGTCAGTTTCCAGCTCCTAATAACTTCAGACGAGCCCGCCGCGACAAGTGCCGCCCCCCCTATAAGGGCGTTCGTAAGGCCAGAAAGCTGTGAAATCCGCACTGGTATAAAATGTGAAGCAAAGTTCTTCAAATCCTGGACCGCCATGCACGATCTTCTTTGCCATAGTCCTAAGTACTCTGTGGTCAGTTTCTAGCTCCTAAAAACTTCAGACGAGCCCGCCACGACAAGTACCGCCCCCCCTATAAGGGCGTTCGTGAGGCCAGAAAGCTACGAAATCGGCACCGGTATAAAACGTGAAGCGAGGTTGTTCAAATCCTGGACCGCCAAGCATGATCATCTTTGCCACAGTCCTAAGTACCCGGTGGTCAGTTTCTAGCTCCTAATATCTTCAGACGAGCCCGCCGCGACAAGTACCGCCCCCCTTCTAAGGACATTCGTGAGGCCAGAAAGATGTGAAATCCGCACTGGTATAAAATGTGAAGCGAAGTTGTTCAAATCCTGGACCGCCATGCACGATCAACTTTGCCACAGTCCTAAGTACCTTGTGGTTAGTTTCCAGCTCCTAAAAACTCCAGACAAGCCCGCCACGACAAGTGCCGCCCCCCCTATAAGGGCGTTCGTGAGGCAAGAAAGCTGTGAAATCCGCACTGGTATAAAATGTGAAGCGAAGTTGTTCAAATCCTGGACCGCCATGCACGATCATCTTTGCCACAGTCCTAAGTACCTTGTGGCCAATTTCTAGCTCCTAATAACTTCAGACGAGCCCGCCACGACAAGTACCGCCCCCCCTATAAGGGCGTTCGTGAGGCCAGAAAGCAACGAAATCGGCACCGGTATAAAATGTGAAGCGAAGTTGTTTAAATTCTGGACCGCCATGCACGATCATCTTTGCCATAGTATTAAGTACCCTGCGGTCAGTTTCTAGCTCCTAATAACTTCAGACGAGCCCGCCACGACAAGTACCGCCCCCCCTATACAGGCGTTCGTGAGGCCAGAAAGCTGTGAAATCCGCACTGGTATAATATGTAAAGCGAAGTTGTTCAAATCCTGGACCGCCATGCATGATAATCTTTTCCACAGTCCTAAGTACCGTGTGGTCAGTTTTTAGCTCCTAATAGCTTCAGACGAGCCCGCCGCGACAAGTACCGCCCCCCTTATAAGGATGTTCGTGAGGCCAGAAAGCTGTGAAATCCGCACTGGTATAAAATGTGAAGCAAAGTTGTTCAAATCCTGGACCGCCATGCACGATCAACTTTGCCACAGTCCTAAGTACCTTGTGGCTAATTTCCAGCTCCTAAAAACTCCAGACAAGCCCGCCGCGACAAGTGCCGCCCCCACTATAAGGGCGTTCGTGAGGCCAGAATGCTGTGAAATCCACACCGGTATAAAATGTGAAGCGAAGTTGTCCAAATCCTGGACCGCCATGCACGATCATCTTTGCCATAGTCCTAAGTACCCTGTGGTCAGTTTCTAGCTTCTAAAAACATCAGACGAGCCCGCCGCGACAAGTACCGCCCCCCCTATAAGGGCGTTCGTGAGACCAGAAAGCTGTGAAATCCGCACTGGTATAAAATGTGAAGCGAAGTTGTTCAAATCCTAGACCGCCATGCACGATCATCTTTGCCACAGTCCTAAGTACCTTGTGGTCAGTTTCTAGCTCCTAATAACTTCAGACGAGCCCGCCACGACAAGTACCGCCCCCACTATAAGGGCGTTCATGAGGCCAGAAAGCTGTGAAATCCGCACTGGTATAAAATGTGAAGCGAAGTTGTTCAAATCCTGAACCGCCATGCACGATCATCTTTTCTACAGTCCTAAGTACCTTCCGGTTAGTTTCCAACTCCTAATAACTTCAGACAAGCCCGCCGCGACAAGTACCGCCACCCCTATAAGGGCGTTCGTGAGGCCAGAAAGCTACGAAATCGGCACCGGTATAAAATGTGAAGCGAAGTTGTTCAAATTCTGGACCGCCATGCACGATCATCTTTGCCATAGTATTAAGTACTCTGCGGTCAGTTTCTAGCTCTCAATAACTCCAGACAAGCCCGCCACGACAAGCACCGCCCCCCCTATACGGGCGTTCGTGAGGCTAGAAAGCTACGAAATGAGCACCGGTATAGAATGTGAAGGGAAGTTGTTCAAACTATGGACCGCCATGCATGATCATCTTTGCCACAGTCCTAAGTACCCCGCGGTCACTTTCCAGCTCCTAATAACTTCAGACGAGCCCGCCACGACAAGTACTGCCCCCCTATAAGGGCGTTCGTGAGGCCAGAAAGCTGTGAAATCCGCACCGGTGTAAAATGTGCAGTGAAGTTGTTCAAATCCTGGACCGCCATGCATGATCATCTTTGCCACAGTCCTAAGTACCTTGCGGTCAGTTTCTAGCTCCTAAAAACTTCAGACGAGCCCGCCGCGACAAGTGCCGCCCCCACTATAAGGGCGTTCGTGAGACCAGAAAGCTGTCAAATCCGCACTGGTATAAAATGTGAAGCGAAGTTGTTCAAATCCTGGACCGCCATGCACGATCACCTTTGCCACAAGCCCTAAGTACCCTCTGGTCAGTTTCTAGCTCCTAAAAACTTCAGACGAGCCCGCCGCGACAAGCACTGCCCCCCCTATAAGGGCGTTCGTGAGGCCAGAAAGCTGTGAAATACGCACTGGTATAAAATGTGAAGCGAAGTTGTTCAAATCCTGGACCGCCATGCACGATCATCTTTGCCACAGTCCTAAAAACCCTGTGGTCAGTTTCTAGCTCCTAAAATCATCAGACGAGCCCGACGCAACAAGCACTGCCCCCCCTATAAGGGCGTTCGTGAGGCCAGAAAGCTGTGAAATCCGCACAGGTATAAAATGTGAAGCGAAGTTGTTCAAATCCTGAACCGCCATGCACGATCATCTTTGCCACAGTCCTAAGTACCTTGCGGTCAGTTTCTAGCTCCTAATAACTTCAGACGAGCCCGCCGCGACAAGTGCCGCCCCCACTATAAGGGCGTTCGTGAGGCCAGAAAGCTGTGAAATCCGCACTGCTATAAAATGTGAAGCGAAGCTGTTCAAATCCTGGACTGCCATGCACGATTATCTTTGCCACAGTCCTAAGTACCCTATGGTCAGTTTCTAGCTCCTAAAATCTTCAGACGAGCCCGCCGCGACAAGTGCCGCCCCCTCTATAAGGGCGTTCGTAAGGCTAGAAAGCTGTGAAATCCGCACTGGTATAAAATGTGAAGCGAAGTTGTTCAAATCCTGGGCCACCATGCACGATCATCTTTGCCACAGTCCTAAGTACCCTAAGGTCAGTTTTCAGCTCCTAATAATCTCAGACGAGCCCGCCGCGACAAGTACCGCCCCCCCTATAATGGCGTTCGTGAGGCCAGAAAGCCGTGAAATCCGCATTGGTATAAAATGTGAAGCGAAGTTGTTCAAATCCTGGACCGCCGTGCACGATCATCTTTGCCACAGTCCTAAGTACCCTGCGGTCAATTTCCAGCTCCTAAGAACTTCAGACGAGCCCGCCGCGACAAGTGCCGCCCCCGCTATGAGGGCGTTCGTGAGGCCAGAAAGCTGTGAAATCCGCACTGGTATAAAATGTAAAGCGAAGTTGTTCAAATCCGGGACCGCCATGCACGATCATCTTTGCCACAGTCCTAAGTACCATGTGGTCAGTTTCTAGCTCCTAAAACTTGAGACGAGACCGTCGCGACAAGTGCCGCCCCCCCTATAAGGGCGTTCGTGAGGCCAGAAAGCTGTGAAATCCGCATTGGTATAAAATGTGAAGCGAAGTTGTTCAAATCATGGACCGCCATGCACGATCATCTTTGCCACAGTCCTAAATACCCTGTGGTTAGTTTCTAGCTCCTAAAAACTTCAGACGAGCCCGCCGCAACAAGTGCCGCCCCCCCTATAAGGGCGTTCGTGAGGCCAGAAAGCTGTGAAATCCGCACTGGTACAAAATGTGAAGCGAAGTTGTTCAAATCCTGGACCGCCATGCACGATCATCTTTGCCACAGTCCTAAGTACCCTGTGGTCAGTTTCTAGCTCCTGAAAACATCAGACGAGCCCGCCGCGACAAGTACCGCCCCTCCTATAAGGGCGTTCGTGAAACCTGAAAGCTGTGAAATCCGCACTGGTATAAAATGTGAAACGAAGTTGTTCAAATCCTGGACCGCCATGCACGATCATCTTTGCCACAGTCTTAAGTACCCTGTGGTCAGTTTCTAGCTCCTAAAAACTTCAGACGAGCCCGCCACGACAAGTACCACCCCCCCTATAAGGGCGTTCGTGAGGCGAGAATGCTACGAAATCGGCACCGGTATAAAATGTGAAGCGAAGTTGTTCAAATCCTGGACCGCCATGCACGATCATCTTTGACACAGTCCTAAGTACCCGGTGATTAGTTTCTAGCTCCTAATAACTTCAGACGAGCCCGCCACGACAAGTACCGCCCCCCCCTATAAGGGCGTTCGTGAGGCCAGAAAGTAATGAAATCCGCACTGGTATAAAATGTGAAGCGAAGTTGTTCAAATCCTGGACCGCCATGCACGATCATCTTTGCCACAGTCCTAAGTACCCTGTGGTCAGTTTCTAGCTCCTAAAAACTTCAGGCGATCCCGTCACGACAAGTACCGCCCCCCCCTATAAGGGCGTTCGTAAGGCCAGAAAGCTACGACGGCACCGGTATAAAATGTGAAGCGAAGTTGTTCAAATCCTGGACCGCCATGCCTGATCATCTTTGCCACAGTCCTAAGTACACTGTGGTCAGTTTCCAGCTCCTAATAACTTCAGACAAGCCCGCCGCGACAAGTACCGCCCCCCCTATAAAGGCGTTCGTGAGGCTAGAAAGCTGTGAAATCCGCACAGGTATAAAATGTGAAGCGGAGTTGTTCAAATCCTGGACCACCATGCACGATCATCTTTGCCACAGTCCTAAGTACCTTGCGGTCAGTTTCCACCTCCTAATAACTTCAAACGAGCCCACCGCGACAAGTGCCGCCCCCCCTATAAGGGCGTTCGTGAGGCCAGAAAGCTGTGAAATCCGCACTGGTGTAAAATGTGAAGCGAAGTTGTTCAAATCCTGGACCGCCATGCACGATCATCTTTGCCACAGTCCTAAGTACCCTGTGGTCAGTTTCTAGCTCCTAAAAACTTCAGACGAGCCCGTCACGACAAGTACCGCCCCCCCCTATAAGGGCGTTCGTAAGGCCACAAAGCTACGACGGCACCAGTAAAAAATGTGAAGCGAAGTTGTTCAAATCATAGACCGCCATGCACGATCATCTTTGCCACAGTCCTAAGTACCCTGTGGTCAGTTTCCAGCTCCTAATAACTTCAGACAAGCCCGCCGCGATAAGTACCGCCCCCCATAGAAGGGCGTTCGTGAGGCCAGAAAGCTGTGAAATCCGCACTGGTATAAAATGTGAAGCGAAGTTGTTCAAATCCTGGACTGCCATGCACGACCATCTTTGCCACAGTCCTAAGTACCCTGTGGTCAGTTTCTAGCTCCTAAAAACTTCAGACGAGCCCGCCACGACAAGTACCGCCCCCCCTATAAGGGCGTTTGTGAGGCCAGAAAGCTACGAAATCGGCACCGGTATAAAATGTGAATCGAAGTTGTTCAAATCCTGGACCGCCATGCACGATCATCTTTGCCACAGTCCTAAGTATCCTGCGGTCAGTTTCCAGCTCCTAAAAACTTCAGACAAGCCCGCCGCGACAAGTACCCCCTCCCTATAAGGGCGTTCGTGAGGCCAGAAAGCTACGAAATCGGCACCGGTATAAAATGTGAAGCGAAGTTGTTCAAATCCTGTACCGCCATGCATGATCATCTTTGCCACAGTCCTATGTACCCTGCGGTCAGTTTCCAGCTCCTAATAACTCCAGACGAGCCCGCCGCGACAAGTACCGCCCCCGTATAAGGGCGTTCGTGAGGCCAGAAGCTGTGAAATCCGCACTGGTATAAAATGTGAAGCAAAGTTGTTCAAATCCTGGACCGCCATGCACGATCTTTTTTGCCACAGTCCTAAGTACCCTCCGGTCAGTTTCCAGCTCCTAAAAACTTCAGACGAGCCCGCTGCGACAAGTGCCGCCCCCCCTATAAGGGCGTTCGTGAGGCTAGAAAGCTGTGAAATCCGCACTGGTATAGAATATGAAGCAAAGTTGTTCAAATCCTGGACCGCCATGCATGATCATCTTTGCCACAGTCCTAAGTACCCTGTGGTCAGTTTCTAGCTCGCTATTGACTCGACACACACGCTCGACGTCATGACCCATCATTGACACACCATTATAAGCATGAAATATATATTTATTTCATGCACTCATACCACTCCATGCACACACGCATGCACGCACACGCACACGGACAACAAGCCGAGTGCAAACCGTAGGTTGCACCAACAAACTCCCCCTCGGGTTGTTGGCCTTAGGATCTTGCTCTCTCAGTTCAGAGCCATCCCAGCCAGCTTGCAACACTTCCAATGCTGCTGCTCCACCAGCCTTTTGGTCATCATGTCCGCTGACTGCCCCGTCGTCTTCACGTAACGCAATTCAACTTCACCCGCGGCCACCATGCTCCTCGTCCAATGCCACTTCACCCTCATGTGCTTTGTCAGCCCGTGCAACACAGGGTTCTTGGCTAGAGCAATGGCTCCCTGGCTGTCAAAATAGAGAGGGGTAGGTCCTTGCTGCTCCTCCCCCAATTCAGCCAACAAACGCCGCTGCCACACAATCTCCCGTATGGCACGGAAGAGTGCCATGTACTCGGATTCCACCGAGCTCAAAGCTTGGTCAACCTGCTTCTTGCTCTCCCAAGCAGTTGGACCTCCACCAACACAGTCAAATGAACCCTCCAACACTTGTCATGTCCTCTGGTTCAGAAGCATAGGAGGCATCCGAGAATGCGGTGAGGAACAAACGCCCGGGTTCCACACCATCCGCGCCCTTTTGGCGCCTTTGTGCCGCCGCCGAGTATTGCAGTCCAACGGTCGGTGTTTGGCCAAGATACTTGGCCACCCTCATTCCAGCTGCTACCTGCTCCTCATTTGGGCATTGCACAACCCTTGCCAGCTGCCCGGTAGCAAATGCGACATCCGGTCGTGTGTTGACCGCCGCATACATGAGGCAGGCCACCAACGAGTGAAATCGGCGCCTCTCCTCTTCACCCACGCTCTCCTCCTCTGGTCCCTTCACACACTTGAACCCAGAGGGAAAGTGTGTAGCCACATGGCCTTCATTCTGCCCAAAGTTGGCAGCCAATGCCTCCAGGGACTTCTGTTGGTGCACCCGCATGCACCGCTTCTCCACATCACGCTCAATGTGAAGCCCGAGGTAGAAGTTCACGTCCCCAAGGGACTTGCACTTGAATTTGTCTTGAAGCTTCAACATAACCTCCTTCACAAGGTCAGAGGAGGGCGAGAAGATGAGGATGTCGTCCACGTAGACCACCATGAAGCTCCTCTGCTCCCCCTCGCCAAGCATGAACAAGGAGTGATCGGCCGTTGAGGGAGTGAAGCCGATCTCCTCCAACACCTCGCGCAGCTTCAGGTACTACTGCCTAGGGGCCAGCTTCAGCCCATAGAGGGCCTTCTTCAGCTTCCACACTCTGCCGCTGCCATCGTCAAACCCCTCTGACTGCGCCATGAAAATCTCCTCCTCGAGGATTCCGTTAAGAAACGCCGTGACGATGTCTAGCTGCTTCACCACCCATCCTTTAATCGCGGCTCCCGCGAGTAGGGTTCGCAGCGTTGTCGGCTTCACCATAGGAGCAAACAACTCCTTGTAGTCCACATTCTCCTTCTGCTGGTACCCCTTGGCCACCAGCCGAGACTTGTAGCGCTCGATCACGCCGTCGGCATCCGACTTGATCTTGAAGAGCCACTTGGACGTAATCGCCTTACGCCCCTCCGGTAGCTCCACCAACTCGTACGTGTCGTTCTCCTTAATGCTCTTCAGCTCTCCATTGCCTTCTTCCACTCCTCAGCATCACCACTCTCCAAGGCCTCCTTGAGAGTTGCTGGTTCTTCCGGCATCTCCACCGGAGAGAAGAACGCGAAGGCACACTCCTCGTAGTCGCTTTCCTCGTCGTCTCCGACCATCATTGCCGCTCCAGCTAGGGCCGTCTTGCCCTGCTTCCCCGGCGCATCATAGGTTAGTCTATTAGGGGCTTGGACTCTCCTCTTGCCCCTTCCTTCCTCCTCAGCTACAGGGACTTGAAAGCCTTGGCGTTGCTGCGGTGTAGCTCGGTTCCGTGGAGCGCTCGTAGTGCGGGAAGGGAGTGTCGGTGCACGTTCGCTCACTTGCTGCACCTCCTCCTCCTCCTCTTCCTCTGCATCCTTGGCCTCCTCTCCCTCATTCACAAGGGAAGATTGCCTTGTGGTGGTGCTGCCGCTGCTCAGCTCCAATGGCAGCTCCACGTGCTCCAAGCCGGAACTCTTCACCTCCCCAAACCGCACGCCTATCTTCGCCTCATTCTCCATCTTCCAATCCTTGTACATGAAGTTCTCCATGAACTTGCAGTCCTGCTCACCATGAACTTCTTGGTGAAGGGGTCCCATAGAAGCCACCCCTTGCTGTTTTGAGCCATGCCCAAGTGCACGGCCCACACCGCCTTGGCACCAAGCTTGTTGTGCCGAAGATGCTTAGGTACGAGCGCCATGCACATGCACCCGAACACCCGAAGCATATCCACCTTTGGCTTCCTTCCAAGCCACTCCACATAGGGCACCCATTTGTCTGCTCCCACATGAGTCAAAACTCTGTTCTTGGCCACACACGCGCTCCGCACCGCATCAGGCCAGAAATAGTCGGGTAACCCGGCTTCAATGAGCAACCCGCGTGCCGCCTCCGTAATCGTCCGGTTCGCTCGCTCGGCGATGCCGTTCATTGCAGGGGAGTATGGCATAGTGAGGGAGTGCCGAATACTATTCTTCTTCAGCCACAACCCAAACTCCTTGCTCAGGAACTCTCCCCCTCGATCGGTGCGGATCGACTTCACAAGTCGGTCTTGTTGCCGCTCCACCATCGGCAAAAAGTCGGTCTTCAACATTTCAGCAACGTCGCTCTTCTTAGCCAGCACGTACACCCAGGTCATGCGGGTGTAGACGTCGACGATGGTGAGGAAATATTCAGCTCCAGCAGCTCCAAGCTTCAGGGGGCCCACCACGTCCATCACCACCTCATCAAGTGGTTCCTTTGCCGTTGCCTCCGAACTAGGGAACGGAAATCGGGTGAACTTGGCTTGCAAGCACGTTGGGCAGCCAAGCACCTCATCGGGCTCCCCCTTCACACGTATGCCAGCAACCATCTCATTCTTCACTAGCTGCTGCAAGATGGGTAGGGCCACATGCCCCATTCGCCGATTCAAGGTAAGCCAATCACACTCCCCCGTAGCCGAAGTCGGATTGGAGAATGCCGCGCTCGCAATAGCGCCCCACATACTCTCTCCGTAGTCCTCCTTCGCTGCTGCCTCGGGGTTCTCCTCACCCTTGTGCTGCTCCTTGGCTGCTGCACCACTCTCCTTGTGGTCACCGAGCTTGCTGGTCACTCCAGGTTTGCTCTTCTTGGGCTCGTTCTCCTTAGTGCGACCGTCCGCGCAATCGCCGCTACCAACCGCTTCACCCTTGGTGCTGACGCTTGCTGCCACTTGCCTCTCCTTAGGCATGGGGACCACAGGGATCTGCCACATCTCGTTGTAGACATCCCCATCCTCGTGAAGGTCCCAAAGAATCCGGTCGCCAATCCTTGCGGTGTAAGTCTTGGCTCCCTTCGAGTTCGTGTCCATGCCGGCCTTTGCCAACCGCCGCACGGAAATCAGGTTCGCAGCAAGGCTGGTCACCCAAAGCACGTTCTTGAGGCCCACCATCTTTCCATCAGCACCCTTGAACATGGCCTTGCCCATGCCTTTCACCTCTGCTCTCTGCCCCAAAGCCGATGTGACGTGCTTCACCGGTGACGGCTCGAGTTCGGTGAGCAAGTCGGGGCGAGGTGTCATGCTATAGGTAGCGCCGCTATCAATCACCCAAAAGTCCAGGGGGTGTAGGGTCACCTTCCCCACAGCTGCTGGCTCCTCAAGGTCTTCATCCTTCTTTGGACCAGCTGGTACTTGCGTCGACACGAAGTAGAATAGACCCGGGTACCGATCGTCCTTCGAGTCCTTCTCGTTATCTTCGTTCTTCATGTTCGCGGCTCCACCTCCGCGACCGCCACGGCCTCCACGGCCTCTACCTCTCCCTCCTCCTGCTCCTCCACCATCTTGGCCTTGAGCAGGGGTCCATCCTTCAGGGAGTTTGAAGCAATCGCGCCACATATGTCCGCTCTTGCCGCAATAGTGACACTCGCCATCGAATCGGCCGCGACCGCGCCCGTAGCTCTTGTCGTCGCTGCCGTATCCGCCACTCCCGCGGCCTCCGCCGAAGTTGCTGCCACCAAATCTTCCTCCCCCTCGTCCTCTGCCTCTTCCTCGGCCATATCCACGGCCGACGCTCGCTGCACCAGCGCCATCCGCACTCGCCAACTCACGGCGGCGGAAGTCCTCTTGTAGGATCGCTCGCTTCATATCTTCAAGCGAGAGGCGGGGCAGGTCACGATTCAAGTTGATGATGAGCGAGGACCACGACTCGGGGAGTAGGGCCAACAACTTGGTCTTATTCTGGAGCTCACTGTAGTTCAGATCAGCTCCTTCAAGCCGCGTCAACAAGTCGAAGAATTTCTGCACCCCGTCTTCCACGGGTTTGTCTTCCTCAATTCGTAGCGTCGCCATTTGCCGTTCCAACACCACAGCAACCGCCGCTGTTGCAGGAGCGTGTACACCCTTGAGAGCAGCCCATGCCTTTGGTCCCTTCTCTGGATCACGCTGGAAAGGCTTGATGTGACGGATCTGGTTGCTCCCCAACGCTTGCCCAAGTAGGAGATAGCCTTGTGCGCTCTTCCGCACCCACGGGCTCTTCTCCGGGTCGTTCTCGGGACGCTTCTCCGTTCCTTTCATCACCTCCAGCAGATCATAGTGGTCAAACACGTTCTCCATTCTGAAGGACCACTCAGCAAAGTTGTCACCATTGAACTTGTCGAGCCCGAACACTCTTGGTTCGTCCTTAGAAGGTCCAAGAGTCGGTTGCACGGACGCCATGGCTGACTCACGGGCTTGGCCTTGTGCTTGGGCTTCTCCATTGCCTCCACCACCTCTGCCGCCCCTCTCTTCAGGTCCAGCCATCGTCGTAGCTGCTCCAAGGGGCTCTGATACCACTTGTTATAGACACAACAGGCTTCAACAGGCTTCAATGTGCCTAGAACCAAAGATAGAGTGCGCAGTCAGGTTTCTGCACAGCGGCTTTAAACGATCATAGCGATCTGGTTACAACTCCAAATAACCTCATTCAACTTGGATCTGGAGCGTCTCAACGTCGCCTACAATAGGCATCTTAGATCGCACGATTTCATCAAGAATTGACGACACAGCGTCAGATTGAATGAACGGCATTATGGCAGCAACATAGTCCTAGAACACAAGTTACGAACAATTAGGAAGAGTTACGAGTTGGGAAGGACTCCCAGCTCCTATAGACCCCAAGAGCCGAGGTACAGTGATGTGGAACAGTGCCACACTGTCCCCAACCAAGAAGGGTCTCGAAACTACCCTCCACAAGGGCCTACACCCATAGAAATGTTACACTACAAATTGTAATGTAACTATCTTCAATATCTTGAGGTGTACCCTTTTGGCCAGCTTCGAAATCACTTGAAGCTTGCAACCAAGGCTCGGTTTCTTCATCACAAACTCATCCTTGAGTTCTTGATGGGTCTGCTGCAGACACCTGCGACACGCCGAACGTTCGACAAGCGACAAAATAGAAACCGCGCAAGGGACACACGACAAAATAAAAAACCGCGCGCGAAACACAATCGACCGCATTAACACGCGGCTAGCGATAACTCGCTATTGACTCGACACACACACTCGACGTCATGGCCCATTATTCACACACCATTATAAGCATGAAACATATATTTATTTCATGCACTCATACCACTCCATGCACACACGCATGCACGCACACGCACACGGACAACAAGCTGAGTGCAAACCGTAGGTTGCACCAACACCGAGGACAAAGGCCCACCCCTGAGCACAACGGCCTGGGTCTGAAGACAGAGGCCCAGCCCTGAGGACAATGGTCCGGCCTTGAGGACAAAGGCCCGCCCCTGAGGACAAAGGCCCGATTTTGAGGACTAAGGCCTGGCCCTGATGACAAAAGGCCGCCCCCGAGGACAAAGGCAAGCCCCTGAGGACAAAGGCACAGCCCTGAGGACAAAGGCCTGCATCTGAGGGCAAAGGCAAGCCCCTGAGGACAAAGGCCTGTATCTGAGGACAAAGGCAAGCCCTTGATGACAATGGCTTGCCCTCGAGGACAAAGGCTTGCCCTTGAGGACAAAGGGCCGAAACCGAGGACAAAGTCCCAACCCGAGGACAAAGGCCCGAAACCGAGGACAAAGGCCCAAACCCGAGGACAAAGGCCTGTCCCTGAGGACAAGGGCTTGAACCCGAGGACAAAGGCCCGGACGCGAGGACAAAGGCCCGCCACTGAGTACAAAGGCCCGCCTCTGAGGACAAAGGCTCAAACCTGAGAACAAAGGCCCGCCACTGAGGACAAATACTCGCCCCTGAGGACAACGCCCCGGCTCTGAAGACAGAAGCCCGGCCCTGAAGACAATGGCTCGGCCCTGAGGACAAAGGCATGATCCTGAGGACAAAGGCTCGAACCCGAGGACAATGGCTCGGTTTTGAGGACAAAGGTTTGAACCTGAGGACAAAGGCCCGCCCCGAGGACAATGGCTCGGCTCTGAGGACAAAGGCTTTTCTCTGAAGACAGTGGCCTGGCCCTGAGGATAATGGTTCGACCATGAGGACAAAGGCCAGCTTCAGAGGACAAAGGCCCACCCCTGAGGACAAAGGCCCGAACCCGAGGACAAAGGCCAGCCCCGGAGGACAAAAGCCTAGCCCTGAGGACAAAGGCTGGCCTCCGAGAACAAAGGCCCGCCCCTGAGCACAACGGCCCGGCTTTGAAGACAGAGGCCCAGCCCTGAGAACAATGGCTTGGCCTTGAGGACAAAGGCCCGCCCCTGAGGACAAAGGCCAGCTTCTGAGGACGAAGGCCCGGCCCTGATGACAAAGGCCCATCCCTGAAGTCAAAGGCATGCTGATGAGGACATAGGCCGAGTTCTGAAGACAAAGGCCCGCCCCTGAGGACAAAGGCTCGCCCCTAAGGACAATGTTTCAGCCCTGAGGAGAAAGGCCCGCTTTTGAGCACAAAAGCCCGCCCCTAAGGACAAAGGCCCGCCCCTGAGGACAAAGGCCCGAGCCCGAGGACAAAGGCCTGCCCCTGAGGACAAAGGCACAGCCCTGAGGACAAAGGCCAGCATTTGAGGACAAAGGCCTGCCATTAAGGACAAAGGCCCGCCATTGAGGACAAAGGCCCGCCATTGAGGACAAAGGCCCGCCCCTAAGGACAAAGGTTGGCCTCCGAGGACAAAGGCCCGCCCCTGAGCACAACGGCCCGGCTTTGAAGACAGAGGCCCAGCCATGAGGACAATGGCTTGGCCTTGAGGACAAAGGCCTGCCCCTGAGGACAAATCCAGCCCCTGATGACAAAGGCTAGCCCCCGAGGACAAAGTTTCGTACCTGAGGACAAAGGCCCGAACCCGAGGACAAAGGCCCGCCACTGAGGACAAAGGCCCGCCCCTGAGGACAAAGGCTTGAACCTGAGAACAAAGGCCCGCCACTGAGAACTAAGGCCCGCCCCTGAGGACAAAGGCCCGCCCCTGAGGACAATGGCTTGACTCTAAGGACAAAGACCCGCCCCTGAGGACAACACCCCGGCTCTGAAGACAGAGTCCCGGCCATGAGGACAATGGCTTGGCACTGAGGACGAAGGCCCGCATCTGAGGACAAAGGCCCGCCACTGAGGACAAAGGCCCGAACCCGAGGACAAAGGTGCGCCACTGAGGACAAAGGCCCGCCCCTGAGGACAAAGGCACGAACATGAGAACAAAGGCCCGCCACTGAGGACAAAGGCCCGCCCCTGAGGACAATGGCTCGACTCTGAGGACAAAGACCCGCCCCTGAGGACAATGCGTTGGGCAGTCGGGGCAGTATGCGCACCTATAATGGGCGTACCAGGCAGAGTTCGGGCGCTCAAATCGTGCAAACGACATGGAACGAAATGGAGCCACTTGTTGTGGGTGTGGAAACTAGTCTAATCTAGAGGTCCAGCAAAAATAATGGGACATCCAATGCTGTGGAGCAGTCATAGTGATGCGTTGGGCAGTCGGGGCAGTATGCGCACCTATAATGGGCGTACCAGACAGAGTTCGGACGCTCAAATCGTACAAACGACATGGAACGAAATGGAGCCACTTGTTGTGGGTGTGGAAACTAGTCTAATCTAGAGGACCAGCGAAAAACATGGGGCATCCAATGCAGTGGACCAGTCAAAGTGATGCGTTGGGCAGTCGGGGCAGTATGCGCACCTACAATGGGCGTACCAGGCAGAGTTCGGGCGCTCAAATCGTGCAAACGACATGGAACGAAATGGAGCCACTTGTTGTGGGTGTGAAAACTAGTCTAATATAGAGGAACAGCGAAAAAAATAGGGCATCCAATGCAGTGGACCAGTCAAAGTGATGCGCTGGGAAGTCAGGGCAGTATGCGCACCTATAATGGGCGTACTAGGCAGAGTTCGGGCGCTCAAATCTTGCAAACGACATGGAACGAAATGGAGCCACTTGTTGTGGGTGTAGACACTAGTCTAATCTAGAGGACCTGCAAAAAAAATGGGGCATACAATATAGTGGACCAGTCAAAGTGATGCGCTGGGCAGTCGGGGCTGTATGCGCACCTATAATGGGTGTACCAGGCAGAGTTCGGGCGCTCAAATCTTGCAAACGACATGGAACGAAATGGAGCCACTTGTTGTGGGTGTGGAAACTAGTCTAATCTAAAGGTCCAGAAAAAATAATGGGGCATCCAATGCAGTGGACCAGTCATAGTGATGCGTTGGGCAGTCGGGGCAGTATGCGCACCTATAATGGGCGTACCAGGCAGAGTTCGGGCGCTCAAATCGTGCAAACGACATGGAACGAAATGGAGCCACTTGTTGTGGGTGTAGAAACTAGTCTAATCTAGAGGACCAGCAAAAAATATGGGGCATCCAATGCAGTGGACCAGTCAAAGTGATGCGTTGGGCAGTTGGGGAAGTATGCGCACCTATAATGGGCGTACCAGGCAGTGTTCGGGCGCTCAAATCGTGCAAAGGACATGGAACGAAACGGAGCCACTTGTTGTGGGTGTGAAAACTAGTCTAATCTAGAGGAAAAGCAAAAAAAATGGGGCATCCAATGCAGTGGACCAGTCAAAGTGATGCGCTGGGCAGTCGGGGCAGTATGCGCACCTATAATGGGTGTACCAGACAGAGTTCGGGCGCTCAAATCTTGCAAACGACTAGGAACGAAATGGAGCCAACTTGTTGTGAGTGTGGAAAATAGTATAATCTAGAGGACCAGCAAAAAGAATGGGGCATGCAATGTAGTGGACCAGTCAAAGTCATGCGTTGGGCAGTCGGGGCAGTATGCGCACCTATAATGGGCGTACCAGGCAGAGTTCGGGCGCTCAAATCGTGCAAACGACATGGAACAAAATGGAACCACTTGTTGTGGGTGTGGAAAATTGTCTAATCTAGAGGAAAAGCAAAAAAAATGGGGCATCCAATGCAGTGGACCAGTCAATGTCATGTGTTGGGCAGTCGGGGCAGTATGCGCACCTATAATGGGCGTACCAGGCAGAGTTCGGGCGCTCAAATCGTGCAAACGACATGGAACAAAATGGAGCCACTTGTTGTGGGTGTGGAAACTAGTCTTATCTAGAGGATCAGCAAAAAAATGGTGCATCCAATGCAGTGGACCAGTCAAAGTAATGCGCTGGGCAGTTGGGGCAGTATGCGCACCTATAATGGGCGTACCAGGCAGAGTTCGGGCGCTCAAATCGTGCAAACGACACGGAACAAAATGGAGCCAATTGTTGTGGGTGTAGAAACTAGTCTAATCTAGAGGACCAGCAAAAACATGGGGCATCCAATGCAGTGGACCAGTCAAAGTGATGCGTTGGGCAGTCGGGGCAGTATGCGCACCTATAATGGGCGTACCAGGCAGAGTTCGGGCGCTCAAATCGTGCAAACGACGTGGAACGAAATGGAGCCACTTGTTGTGGGTCTGGAAAATAGTCTAATATAGAGGACCAGCAAATAAAATGGGGCATCCAATGCAGTGGACCATTCAAAGTCATGCGTTGGGCAATCGGGGCAGTATGCGCACCTATAACGGGCGTACCAGGCAGAGTTCGGGCGCTCAAATCGTGCAAACGACATAGAACAAAATGGAGCCACTTGTTGTGGGTGTGGAAACTAGTATAATCTAGAGGACCAGCAAAACATGGGGCATCCAATGCAGTGGACCAGTCAAAGTGATGCGTTGGGCAGTCGGGGCAGTATGCGCACCTATAATGGGCGTACCAGGCAGAGTTGGGGCGCTCAAATCGTGCAAACGACATGGAACAAAATGGAGCCACTTGTTGTGGGTGTGGAAAATAGTCTAATCTAGAGGACCAGCAAAAAGAATGGGGCATGCAATGCAGTGGACCAGTCAATTGATGCGTTGGGCAGTCGGGGCAGTATGCGCACCTATAATGGGCGTACCAGGCAGAGTTGGGGCGCTCAAATCGTGCAAACGACATAGAACAAAATGGAGCCACTTGTTGTGGGTGTGGAAACTAGTCTAATCTAGAGGACCAGCAAAAACATGGGGCATCCAATGCAGTGGACCAGTCAAAGTGATGCGTTGGGCAGTCGGGGCAGTATGCGCACCTAAAATGGGCGTAGAAGGCAGTGTTCGGGCGCTCAAATCTTGCAAACGAAAAGGAACGAAATGGAGCCACTTGTTGTGGGTGTGGAAAATAGTCTAATCTAGAGGACCAGCAAAAAGAATGGGGCATGCAATGCAGTGGACCAGTCAAAGTGATGCGTTGGGCAGTCGGGGCAGTATGCGCACCTATAATGGGCGTACCAGGCAGAGCTCGGGCGCTCAAATCGTGCAAACGACATGGAACGAAATGGAGCCACTTGTTGTGGGTGTGGAAAATAGTCTAATATAGAGGACCAGCAAAAAAATTGGGCATCCAATGCAGTGGACCAGTCAAAGTCATGCGTTGGGCAGTCGGGGCAGTATGCGCACCTATAATGGGCGTACCTGGCAGAGTTGGGGCGCTCAAATCGTGCAAACGACATGGAACAAAATGGAGCCACTTGTTGTGGGTGTGGAAACTAGTCTAATCTAGAGGACCAGCAAAAACATGGGGCATCCAATGCAGTGGACCAGTCAAAGTGATGCGTTGGGCAGTCGGGGCAGTATGCGCACCTATAATGGGCGTAGAAGGCAGTGTTCGGGCGCTCAAATCTTGCAAACGAAAAGGAACGAAATGGAGCCACTTGTTGTGGGTGTGGAAAATAGTATAATCTAGAGGACCAGCAAAAAGAATGGGGCATGCAATGCAGTGGACCAGTCAAAGTGATGCGTTGGGCAGTCGGGGCAGTATGCGCACCTATAATGGGCGTACCAGGCAGAGTTCGGGCGCTCAAATCGTGCAAACGAAATGGAACGAAATGGAGCCACTTGTTGTGGGTGTGGGAAATAGTCTAATATAGAGGACCAGCACAAAAAATTAGGCATCGAATGCAGTGGACCAGTCAAAGTGATGCGTTGGGCAGTCGGGGCAGTATGCGCACCTATAATGGGCGTACCAGGCAGAGTTCGGGCGCTCAAATCGTGCAAACGACATGGAACGAAATGGAGCCACTTGTTGTGGGTGTGAAAACTAGTCTAATCTAGAGGACCAGCAAAATTAATGGGGCATCCAATGCAGTGGACCAGTCAAAGTGATGCGTTGGGCAGTCGGGGCAGTATGCGCACCTATAATGGGCGTACCAGGCAGAGTTCGGGCGCTCAAATCGTGCAAACGACGTGGAACGAAATGGAGCCACTTGTTGTGGGTCTGGAAAATAGTCTAATATAGAGGACCAGCAAATAAAATGGGGCATCCAATGCAGTGGACCATTCAAAGTCATGCGTTGGGCAATCGGGGCAGTATGCGCACCTATAATGGGCGTACCAGGCAGAGTTCGGGCGCTCAAATCGTGCAAACGACATAGAACAAAATGGAGCCACTTGTTGTGGGTGTGGAAACTAGTATAATCTAGAGGACCAGCAAAACATGGGGCATCCAATGCAGTGGACCAGTCAAAGTGATGCGTTGGGCAGTCGGGGCAGTATGCGCACCTATAATGGGCGTACCAGGCAGAGTTGGGGCGCTCAAATCGTGCAAACGACATGGAACAAAATGGAGCCACTTGTTGTGGGTGTGAAAAATAGTCTAATCTAGAGGACCAGCAAAAAGAATGGGGCATGCAATGCAGTGGACCAGTCAATTGATGCGTTGGGCAGTCGGGGCAGTATGCGCACCTATAATGGGCGTACCAGGCAGAGTTGGGGCGCTCAAATCGTGCAAACGACATAGAACAAAATGGAGCCACTTGTTGTGGGTGTGGAAACTAGTCTAATCTAGAGGACCAGCAAAAACATGGGGCATCCAATGCAGTGGACCAGTCAAAGTGATGCGTTGGGCAGTCGGGGCAGTATGCGCACCTAAAATGGGCGTAGAAGGCAGTGTTCGGGTGCTCAAATCTTGCAAACGAAAAGGAACGAAATGGAGCCAACTTGTTGTGGGTGTGGAAAATAGTCTAATCTAGAGGACCAGCAAAAAGAATGGGGCATGCAATGCAGTGGACCAGTCAAAGTGATGCGTTGGGCAGTCGGGGCAGTATGCGCACCTATAATGGGCGTACCAGGCGGAGTTCGGGTGCTCAAATCGTGCAAACGACATGGAACGAAACACAGCCACTTGTTGTGGGTGTGGAAAATAGTCTAATATAGAGAACCAGCAAAAAAAATTAGGCATCGAATGCAGTGGACCAGTCAAAGTGATGCGTTGGGCAGTCGGGGCAGTATGCGCACCTATAATGGGCGTACCAGGTAGGGTTCGGGCGCTCAAATCGTGCAAACGACATGGTACGAAATGGAGCCACTTGTTGTGGGTGTGGAAAATAGTCTAATATAGAGGACCAGCAAAAAAAATTAGGCATCGAATGCAGTGGACCAGTCAAAGTCATGCGTTGGGCAGTCGGGGCAGTATGCGCACCTATAATGGGCGTACCAGGCAGAGTTCGGGCGCTCAAATCGTGCAAACGACATAGAACGAAATGGAGCCACTTGTTGTGGGTGTGGACACTAGTCTAATCTAGAGGACCAGCAAAATTAATGGGGCATCCAATACAGTGGACCAGTCAAAGTGATGCGTTGGGCAGTCGGGGCAGTATGCGCACCTATAATGGGCGTACCAGGCAGAGTTCGGGCGCTCAAATCGTGCAAACGACATGGAACGAAATGGAGCCACTTGTTGTGGGTGTGGAAACTAGTCTAATCTAGAGGACCAGCAAAATTAATGGGGCATCCAATGCAGTGGACCAGTCAAAGTCATGCGTTGGGCAGTCGGGGCAGTATGCGCACCTATAATGGGCGTACCAGGCAGAGTTCGGGCGCTCAAATCGTGCAAACGACAAGGAACGAAATGGAGCCACTTGTTTTGGGTGTGGAAACTAGTCTAATCTAGAGGACCGGAAAAAAAATGGGGCATCCAATGCAGTGGACCAGTCAAAGTGATGCGTTGGGCAGTCGGGGCAGTATGCGCACCTATAATGGGCGTACCAGGCAGAGTTCGGGCGCTCAGATCGTGCAAACGACATGGAACGAAATGGAGCCACTTGTTGTGGGTGTGGAAACTAGTATAATCTAGAGGACCAGCAAAATTAATGGGGCATCCAATGCAGTGGACCAGTCAAAGTGATGCGTTGGGCAGTCGGGGCAGTATGCACGCCTATAATGGGCGTACCAGGCAGAGTTCAGGCTCTCAAATCGTGCAAACGACATAGAACAAAATGGAGCCACTTGTTGTGGTGTGGAAACTAGTGTAATCTAGAGGACCAGCAAAAAAATGGGGGCATCCAATGCAGTGGACCAGTCAAAGTGATGCGTTGGGCAGTCGGGGCAGTATGCGCACCTATAATGGGCGTAGAAGACAGTGTTCGGGCGCTCAAATCTTGCAAACGAAAAGGAACGAAATGGAGCCAACTTGTTGTGGGTGTGGAAAATAGTCTAATCTAGAGGACCAGCAAAAAGAATGGGGCATGCAATGCAGTGGACCAGTCAAAGTGATGCGTTGGGCAGTCGGGGCAGTATGCGCACCTATAATGGGCGTACCAGGCAGAGTTCGGGCGCTCAAATCGTGCAAACGACATGGAACGAAATGGAGACACTTGTTGTGGGTGTGGAAAATAGTCTAATATAGAGGACCAGCAAAAAAAATTAGGCATCGAATGCAGTGGACCAGTCAAAGTGATGCGTTGGGCAGTCGGGGCAGTATGCGCACCTATAATGGGCGTACCAGGCAGAGTTCGGGCGCTCAAATCGTGCAAACGACATGGAACGAAATGGAGCCACTTATTGTGGGTGTGGAAAATAGTCTAATCTAGAGGACCAGCAAAATAAATTAGGCATAGAATGCAGTGGACCAGTCAAAGTGATGCGTTGGGCAGTCGGGGCAGTATGCGCACCTATAATGGGCGTACCAGGCAGAGTTCGGGCGCTCAAATCGTGCAAACGACATAGAACAAAATGGAGCCAGTTGTTGTGGGTGTGGAAACTAGTCTAATATAGAGGAAGAGCAAAAAAATGGGGCATAGAATGCAGTGGACCAGTCAAAGTGATGCGTTGGGCAGTCGCGGCAGTATGCGCACCTATAATGGGCGTACCAGGCAGAGTTCGGGCGCTCAAATCGTGCAAACGACATGGAACGAAATGGGGCCACTTGTTGTGGGTGTGGAAACTAGTCTAATCTAGAGGACGAGCAAAATTAATGGGGCATCCAATGCAGTGGACCAGTCAAAGTCATGCGTTGGGCAGTCGGGGCAGTATGCGCACCTATAATGGGCGTACCAGGCAGAGTTCGGGCGCTCAAATCGTGCAAACGACATGGAACGAAATGGGGCCACTTGTTGTGGGTGTGGAAACTAGTCTAATCTAGAGGAACAGCAAAATTAATGGGGCATCCAATGCAGTGGACCAGTCAAAGTCATGCGTTGGGCAGTCGGGGCAGTATGCGCACCTATAATGGGCGTACCAGGCAGAGTTCGGGCGCTCAAATCGTGCAAACGACATGGAACAAAATGGAGCCACTTGTTGTGGGTGTGGAAACTAGTATAATCTAGAGGACCAGCAAAAAAATGGGGCATCCAATGCAGTGGACCAGTCAAAGTGATGCGTTGGGCAGTCGGGGCAGTATGCGCACCTATAATGGGCGTACCAGGCAGAGTTCGGGCGCTCAAATCGTGCAAACGACATAGAACAAAATGGAGACACTTGTTGTGGGTGTGGAAACTAGTATAATATAGAGGACCAGCAAAATTAATGGGGCATACAATGCAGTGGACCAGTCAAAGTGATGCGTTGGGCAGTCGGGGCAGTATGCGCACCTATAATGGGCGTACCAGGCAGAGTTCGGGCGCTCAAATCGTGCAAACGACATAGAACAAAATGGAGCCACTTGTTGTGGGTGTGGAAAATAGTCTAGTCTAGAGGAACAGCAAAATTAATGGGGCATCCAATGCAGTGGACCAGTCAAAGTGATGCGTTGGGCAGTCGGGGCAGTATGCGCACCTATAATGGGCGTACCAGGCAGAGTTCGGGCGCTCAAATCGTGCAAACGACATGGAACAAAACGGATCCACTTGTTGTGGGTGTGGAAAATAGTCTAATCTAGAGGAACAGCAAAAAAATGGGGCATCCAATGCAGTGGACCAGTCAAAGTCATGCGTTGGGCAGTCGGGGCAGTATGCGCACCTATAATGGGCGTACCAGGCAGAGTTCGGGCGCTCAAATCGTGCAAACGACATAGAACAAAATGGAGCCACTTGTTGTGGGTGTGGAAACTAGTCTAATCTAGAGGTCCAGCAAAAAAATGGGGCATGCAATGCAGTGGACCAGTCAAAGTGATGCGTTGGGCAGTCGGGGCTGTATGCGAACCTATAATGGGCGTACCAGGCAGAGTTCGGGCGCTCAAATCGTGCAAACGACATGGAACAAAATGGAGCCACTTGTTGTGGGTGTGGAAACTAGTCTAATCTAGAGGACCAGCAAAATTAATGGGGCATCCAATGCAGTGGACCAGTCAAAGTCATGCGTTGGGCAGTCGGGGCAGTATGCGCACCTATAATGGGCGTACCAGGCAGAGTTCGGGCGCTCAAATCGTGCAAACGACATGGAACAAAATGGAGCCACTTGTTGTGGGTGTGGAAAATAGTCTAATCTAGAGGAACAGCAAAAAAATGGGGCATCCAATGCAGTGGACCAGTCAAAGTCATGCGTTGGGCAGTCGGGGCAGTATGCGCACCTATAATGGGCGTACCAGGCAGAGTTCGGGCGCTCAAATCATGCAAACGACATAGAACAAAATGGAGCCACTTGTTGTGGGTGTAGAAACTAGTCTAATCTAGAGGACCAGCAAAAAAAATGGGGCATCCAATGCAGTGGACCAGTCAAAGTGATGCGTTGGGCAGTCGGGGCTGTATGCGAACCTATAATGGGCGTACCAGGCAGAGTTCGGGCGCTCAAATCGTGCAAACGACATGGAACAAAATGGAGCCACTTGTTGTGGGTGTGGAAACTAGTCTAATCTAGAGGACCAGCAAAATTAATGGGGCATCCAATGCAGTGGACCAGTCAAAGTCATGCGTTGGGCAGTCGGGGCAGTATGCGCACCTATAATGGGCGTACCAGGCAGAGTTCGGGCGCTCAAATCGTGCAAACGACATGGAACAAAATGGAGCCACTTGTTGTGGGTGTGGAAAATAGTCTAATCTAGAGGAACAGCAAAAAAATGGGGCATCCAATGCAGTGGACCAGTCAAAGTCATGCGTTGGGCAGTCGGGGCAGTATGCGCACCTATAATGGGCGTACCAGGCAGAGTTCGGGCGCTCAAATCATGCAAACGACATAGAACAAAATGGAGCCACTTGTTGTGGGTGTAGAAACTAGTCTAATCTAGAGGACCAGCAAAAAAAATGGGGCATCCAATGCAGTGGACCAGTCAAAGTGATGCGTTGGGCAGTCGGGGCAGTATGCGCTGTTAAACTGTATTATGCTTGTAGGCTGTAGTGGGGTAGCCAATATGGGGTACAACCCCAACTAGGGTTTCATATTTGTACCCAAACTTCTGCTAGTTCATTCATTCTTGCCTAGTTACTTTGAGATGGTATTCAGAGCAGGAGGTCCCTAGGACCTACCGACCGTTTTTTAAGGGCCCACCACCGCTCGCATGCGGTTACCACGCTACCCCGTGCCCTAGCCTCGTAGCGCCCTCGTGCGCCCTCGTTAGCGCCCTCGCGCGCCCCTCGTTAGCGCCCTCGCGCGCCCCTCGTTAGCGCCCTCGCGCACCCTCGTTAGCGCCCTCACGCGCCCCTCGTTAGCGCCCTCGCGCGCCCCTTGCTAGCGCCCTCGCGCGCCCCTCGCTAGCGCCTCCGCGCGCCCCTCGCAGAGTCGCCCGCCCGCCGCGCTGCCTGCTCGCAGCGTCGCTCGCTCGCCCCGCTGCCCGCTTCGCAGCCCGCTCGCCCCGCTGCCCGCTTCGCGGCCCGCCCGCCCGCTCGCTGCTCGCTTCGCGGCCCGCCCGCTTCGCAGCCCGCTCGCCCCGCTGCCCGCTTCGCGGCCCGCCCGCCCGCTCGCTACCCGCTTCGCGGCCCGCCCGCTTCGCTGCCCGCTCGCAGCGCCGCCCGCCCGCCCGCTACCTGCTTCGCGGCGTCGCCCGCCCGCCCGCTGCCCGCTTCGCAGCGTCGCCCGCTCGCTCGCTGCCTGCTCGCAGCGTCGCCCGCCCGCCCGCTGCCCGCTCGCAACGTCGCCCTCCCGCCTCGCTGCCCGCTTGCAGCGTCGCCCGCCCGCCCGCTGCCCGCTTGCAGCGTCGCCCGCCCGCCCGCTGCCCGCTTCGCAGCCGCCCGCCGCGCTGTCCGCTCGCCGCGTCGCCCGCCCGTCCCGCTGCCCGCTTCGCAGCCCGCCCGCCACAATTCCCGCCTGCAGCGCCGCCCGCCTCGCCTGCTGCTCCCTGACTGTGCACCGCCGCTTGCTCCTGCTGTGGCTGCTAGCTTCGCTCTCGCGCGTCCCCTCTGCTGCTGCCGCTGCTCTGCTGTACCCTCACGCCTGAGCTATGGCCTCTATACGCGTTCTTTCCTTCGATGCTGAGGGCCGTCCCGTGCAGTTCACTTCCTGGCTCGATGACCTGCAGTTGTATCTTATGAGCAATAGCACGGACCACATCTCCCTCTATGACTACGCGTCTGGTGCTGCCGCTGCTCCTGCTGCCACAGCCGAGCTTAGTGTACGTTCACAGTGGCAGACTCGTGACGCTGCAGCTCGCCTGGCTATTCGCAGTCACCTGCCGTTAGCTGAGCTAGAGCACTTTGGCGACTGCAAAACCGCTAAGGCCCTATATGACGCTGTCGTTGCTCGCTACTCCTCACCTGCCACAGCCGAGCTTAGCCGTCTCATGCTGCCTTACCTGTTCCCTGACCTGTCCACCTTTGCTACAGTCGCCGATCTTATCACCCACCTTCGCACTAGTGATGCTCACCTGCGTGCCGCCCTTCCCACCGAGTTCTGCGCTAAGAACCCCCCTCCCCTGTACTGGACACTCCACTTCATAATCACCCGTCTCCCTGACACCCTCAGCTCAGTGCGCGACTATTTCCTTGCTCGCTGTCCCACTGAGCTCACTGTCGCCCTCCTAGAGGAGAAGCTGCTAGCAGCCGAGAAGAGCATTGTGGCTGTTGGTGCTGCTCGCGGCGCTCCTCGCACCCCCATCTTTGAGGGGTGCTCTCCCTCTCCCCTCGCTCCCTCCTATGCTACTGCTGCTGCTGTTGACTTCCTTGGTGCTGAGTCTGCTGGCGCTGCTTCTGCTCCTGGTGGGAGGCGCCGCACCGGCAAGGGCAAGGGGGGCAAGGGTGGCGGGGGTGGCGCTGGGGGGGGAGGGGGTGGGGGAGGTGGGGGGGGAGGCGGTGCTGGAGGGAGCGGGGGCGGGAGTGCCGGTGGGAGTGGGGCCGACGGCGGAGGCGGGGGCGGCGGCGGGAGCAGTGGCGGTGGTGGCAGCGGCGGCGGTGGCGGCGGTGGCGGTAGTGGCGGTGGCGGTGGCGGTGGTGGCGGTCGGAGCGGAGGTAGTGGCGGCGGTGGAGGTCGGAGTGGAGGCACCGGCTCGGGCCAGAGCTCCCAGCAGCAGCAGCGTCCCCAGTCGACCCAGCAGCTTCGTGAGTGGCTTGCTCAGCGTGGGACGTCGGGGGGCAGTGACCGCTGTTCCTATGTCATTCGCACAGGTGATCGCAAGGGGCAGACGTGTGGAAAGTTCCACACTCAGTACCGCTGCTTCTTCCGCCTTGACGACGCTTGGCGTGAGGAGATGGGCGAGGATGTTGAGCGCCCTCGCTGGGCTGAGCTGATGAGGGCTGGTGTTGATATCTTTGCTCCTGACTATGATGCTATTATTGCTGCCATGTATGCATTGACTGTTAGTGCCGAGGGAGACTGTTACTTGTGTGTGCCGCCTGACCCAGGTATAGAGCCCGCTGCCCTAGGTGCTAGTGAGTCTGCTCTCTCTGGTATGGTGCCCCCTGTACCTGCTCCCTCCAGTGCTGTCCCGGCTGTTTGCGAGTCTGCTCTCTCAGGTACAGCACCCACAGAGACTGCTCTCTCAGGTACCGCACCGGCTGAGGCCTGTCACACCTTCACCCTTGACTCAGGTGCTTCCCGCTGTTTCTTTCGTGACAGTACTGAGCTCACACCGCTTCCTGCACCGGTCCCAGTCTCCTTGGCTGACCCCTCTGGGGGCCCAGTCCTTGCACAGTCCACCACTGTGCTCCCTTGTCCGGCGGTTCCGTCTGGCTCGTTGACAGGTTTCCACCTCCCCTCGTTCTCGACGAACCTGGTGAGCAACGCTGTCATCCAGGATCAGTGGGTTGACACCTTTACCCCTGGAGGACAGCGTGTGGCGATCTGCACGTGCTCCAGGACCGGCCGTCACCTGGCTACGTTTACCCGTCGGCCGGGGTCGAGTCTCTACACACTGACCACTGCGTCTCCTCAGGTCGCTGCTGTCGGTCAGGTGTCTGCGTCAGGTCTGGTAGCCCACGCCTGTGAGTGTCGTTCCCTGTCGCACCAGACTCTTCTCTGGCACCACCGCCTGGGTCACCCCTCCTTGCCACGCCTTCGTGGCATGCACCGTCGCCACCTTGTGTCTGGTCTTCCCAGGTCCCTCCCTCCCCTCCCTGCCTCGCCTGCGCCGCCTTGCCTTCCTTGTGTCGAGGGGCGGCAGCGCGCCGCTCCTCACTCCTCCTCGTTCCCCCCGACAGAGGCTCCTCTGCAGACCCTCCACCTGGACGTGTGGGGCCCAGCCCGCGTTCGTGGTCAGGGCGGTGAGCGGTATTTTTTGCTGGTTGTCGACGGCTACTCGCGTTACACCACGGTCTTCCCCTTGCGCACCAAGGGTGAGGTCACTGCTGTTCTGATCCCTTGGATCCGCACGGTTCGTCTCCAGCTCCGCCGCCGTTTCCGGACGGATCTTCCTGTCCTGCGTCTGCACTCTGACAGAGGTGGTGAGTTCTCCTCCGATCTCTTGAGGACCTTCTGTCAGGCGGAGGGCATCGAGCAGACCTTCACGCTTCCGGACTCCCCACAGCAGAATGGGGTTGCTGAGCGCCGCATTGGCCTGGTCATGGAGGTCGCTCGTACCTCCTTGGTCCACGCGGCGGCTCCCCATTTTCTGTGGCCGTTTGCTGTCCGGTACGCCGCGCATCAGCTCAACCTCTGGCCCCGTGTCTCCTTGCCGGACACCTCGCCCACACTGCGTTGGACGGGGGAGGTTGGCGATGCGTCGCGCTTCCGGGTGTGGGGTGCTCGTGCCCTTGTCCGTGATACGTCCGCGGACAAGCTCTCCTCCCGCACGCTTCCCTGTGTCTTCCTTGGCTTTGTCCCTGACGCGCCTGGCTGGCAGTTTTACCACCCCACCTCGCGCCGGGTCTTCGCCTCTCAGGATGTCACCTTTGACGAGTCGGTCCCTTTTTACCGTCTCTTCCCCTACCGCACTGCCCCCCTCCCTCCCCCACCGCTTTTCCTTGCTCCTGGCCCCCCTCCGGTAGACCCCCTTCCCCCTCAGGGTCCTGCTCCTTCAGGTGTCTCTCAGGTAGATCCTCCTCCCGTCGCTGAGCCTGTCGAGGTCACAGGTGACTCAGGTGCTGCTGCAGGTGGTACTGCTGGGAGTGCTGAGCCTGGGGGTGCTGAGCCTGCGGGTGCTGGGCCTAGGAGTGCTGGGACTGCGGGTGCTGGAGCTGAGGGTACTGTGCCTGAGAGTTTGCCGCCTGGGGGTGCTGAGCCTGGGGGTGCTGCGACTGAGGGTGCTGAGCCTGCGTGTGCGGAGTCTGGGGGTGCGGAGTCTGGGGGTGCTGAGTCTGGGGGTGCTGAGCCTGCGGGTACTGAGCCTGGGGGTGCTGCTGCTGAGCCTACGGAGCCTCGGGTTGCTGCGTCTGGGGGTGCTCCGGTTCGGGGTGCTGAGCAGTCTCTCACACCGCAGCAGCTTCGTGACTGGTACGTCCGGCGCTTCCGCCGTCCTCGTGGCTCGGCTGGAGTTGGGGGTGCTGGAGCTGCTCGTCCTGGGGGTACTGGAGCTGCCGGGACTGGTTGTTCTGGGAGCACTACGACTGGAGCTGCTGGAGCTGGGGACTCTGGCGCTGGCGGTGCTAGCGGAGTTGGAGCTGCCGCCTCTGGGGGTACTCTTCCTAGCGGTGCTACGGACCCTGGGGGTGGCGCTGCTGCTGGTGCTGCGGACCCACCTGGTGGAGCTGCTGCTGGAGCTGAGGACCCGAGCGGTGGCGCTGCTGCTGGTGCTGGGGACCCGGACGTTGGAGCTCCTGCTGGTACTGAGGACCCGGCCGCTGGAGTCTCTTCTGCTTCTGGAGACGCTGCGCGGCCGCGACCGTACTTCGTACCGCTCCTTCAGCAGGTTCTTGGGCAGGCTCCTCCTCCTTGTCCTCCTCCCTCCGTCGAGTGTCCTCCGCCTGTCCAGCCGCAGTCACAGTTACCGCCTACCTCGCCGCTCCCTGCTCCCTCTCCTTACACTGGTCCCACAGGAGGTCTTGCAGAGCGTCGTGAGCCTGAGTCTCGTCCTGCGTCGCCTGTCCGTACTGCTCGCACTGGTCGTCGTGTCCGTCGTGAGCGTCCTCCTCCTGTCCCAGGCACTCACTACATGACTCTGCATCCCTCTACTGCTCCTCAGCGTGTCCCTCTGCCGTCTCCTCCTGCGTCCTCATTGCCTGCTGTTCCGGACCCTGAGTCTGACCGGTATCGTGCTGAGCACCCTACTGTCACGCGTCTCCTAGCTACTGTTGTCACTGACCCTACCTTTGAGTCCTCGGCTGCGTCAGCTTTGGTCGCTGAGTTGGTTGACTTTGCTGCTGCCTGTCGTCTAGACTACGCTGCTCGCCTTGTTGCTGGGTCTGAGTCTGCGTCTGTCTGTCCTCCGTCCGTCGGGGGTGAGTGTGCTCTTGGCACGGACGTCCTTGAGGACAGGCAGAAGGACTTTGACTCTCTCGCGGCTGCTGTACCTCATCTCGTGGCCTCGTTGCTTGCCCCTGAGGGAGACCCGGATGCACTAGACATCCCCACTCCGCGCACTTACGCAGAGGCGATCTCGGGTCCCTACTCCTCTCAGTGGCAGACAGCCATGGACGCAGAGATGGCATCCTGGAAGTCCACAGGCACCTACGTCGACGAGGTTCCCCCTCCTGGGGCGAACATCGTCGATGGTATGTGGATTTTCAGGGTGAAGCGGCCGCCAGGTTCTCCGCCTGTCTTCAAGGCTCGTTACGTTGCTAGAGGCTTCAGTCAGCGTCAGGGGGTCGACTTCTTCCAGACCTTCTCCCCCACCCCGAAGATGACCACTCTTCGGGTTCTGCTGCACGTTGCTGCTCAGCGTGACTACGAGCTTCACTCTCTTGACTTCAGCACAGCGTTCCTGCAGGGCAGCCTGCACGAGGAGATCTGGATGTGCCGCCCACCTGGCTTTACTGGGTCGTTTCCTCCTGGTACCCAGTGGAGCCTCCGCCGGCCAGTCTACGGTCTCCGCCAGGCGCCACGCGAGTGGCACGACACACTGAGGACTACACTTGCGGCTCTTGGGTTCGCGCCGTCTACTGCTGACCCGTCGCTGTTTCTGCGCACAGACACGTCGCTGCCGCCGTTCTACATTCTCGTGTACGTCGACGACTTGGTCTTTGCTACTGCTGACACTGAGGCACTCGCTCGTGTGAAGTCGGAGCTGCAGAAGAGACACACCTGCACTGATCTGGGTGAGCTGCGTAGCTACCTTGGCTTGCAGATCACCCGGGACAGAGCTCGCCGCACCATCACCTTGACTCAGTCACACATGGTGCAGCAGGTCCTTCAGCGCTTCGGCTTCCAGTTCTCCTCACCACAGGCCACACCTCTGGCTACCAGCCACTCGCTCTCAGCTCCACCTCCGGACGAGTCCGTAGAGCCGAGTGGCCCGTACCCAGAGCTTGTGGGCTGCCTCATGTACCTGATGACTTGCACGCGACCTGACCTCGCGTACCCTCTTAGCATCCTTGCTCGTTACGTTGCGCCTGGGAGACACAGGCGAGAGCACTGGGAGGCTGCTAAGAGGGTGCTGCGCTACTTGTGCAGTACGTCAGGCATGGGGCTGGTGCTTGGAGGACGCGACAGAGTTGTCCTCACTGGCCACTCGGACGCTTCTTGGGTGGACGACCTGGCTACGCAGCGGTCGTCACAGGGTTACACCTTCAGCCTTGGTTCTGGTTCTGTCTCGTGGCGGTCCACCCGCTCTTCCTCTGTTCTCAGCTCTAGTTGTGAGGCTGAGATCTACGCCACAGCCATGGCTGCACAGGAGTTACGCTGGCTCACCTACCTGCTGACTAACTTGGGAGAGCGGCCTAGTTCTCCTCCAGTTCTGTACGGTGACAACAAGGCGGCTCTTGCCTTGTGTCAGGAGCACAGACTGGAGCACAGGACGAAGCACATTGCTCTTTGCTACTTTCTTGCTCGAGAGCTTTAGCAGCGCGGTCAGCTTCGGCTTGTGTACGTGGACTCGAAGGCCAACACTGCTGATGTCTTCACCAAGGCGCTCCCGCCTAGTGATCATCAGCGGCACTGTACTTCTTTAGGCCTTGTGTCCACGTTTCCTCACTTGCTCACTGCTTGACATTCTTTGTACTGTACTTTATATATATCTTGTTACTTGCTTGCTAGGTTTTGATCACTATGTTGTTTGTCTTGTACTATATCTAGCACTGCATGTGAACTGGCCTTGTGGCCTTTACTTGTGCTCGGAGCGTGGTGACGTTGTGATCCACCCTGGGCTTTGCTTTGCTTTGCTGGACTGGTCTTGTGAACCTTTGTTCTCCCCCACTTTGCCTATGGGGGTGTGTTAAACTGTATTATGCTTGTAGGCTGTAGTGGGGTAGCCAATATGGGGTACAACCCCAACTAGGGTTTCATATTTGTACCCAAACTTCGGCTAGTTCATTCATTCTTGCCTAGTTACTTTGAGATGCGCACCTATAATGGGCGTACCAGGCAGAGTTCGGGCGCTCAAATCGTGCAAACGACATGGAACAAAATGGAGCCACTTGTTGTGGGTGTGGAAACTAGTCTAATATAGAGGAACAGCAAAAAAAATTAGGCATCGAATGCAGTGGACCAGTCAAAGTCATGCGTTGGGCAGTCGGGGCAGTATGCGCACCTATAATGGGCGTACCAGGCAGATTTCGGGCGCTCAAATCGTGCAAACGACATGGAACAAAATGGAGCCACTTGTTGTGGGTGTGGAAAATAGTCTAATATAGAGGAACAGCAAAAAAAATTAGGCATCGAATGCAGTGGACCAGTCAAAGTGATGCGTTGGGCAGTCGGGGCAGTATGCGCACCTATAATGGGCGTACCAGGCAGATTTCGGGCGCTCAAATCGTGCAAACGACATAGAACAAAATGGAGCCACTTGTTGTGGGTGTGGAAACTAGTATAATCTAGAGGACCAGCAAAATTAATGGGGCATCCAATGCAGTGGACCAGTCAAAGTCATGCGTTGGGCAGTCGGGGCAGTATGCGCACCTATAATGGGCGTACCAGGCAGAGTTCGGGCGCTCAAATCGTGCAAACGACATGGAACAAAATGGAGCCACTTGTTGTGGGTGTGGAAACTAGTCTAATCTAGAGGACCAGAAAAAAATGGGGCATCCAATGCAGTGGACCAGTCAAAGTCATGCGTTGGGCAGTCGGGGCAGTATGCGCACCTATAATGGGCGTACCAGGCAGAGTTCGGGCGCTCAAATCGTGCAAACGACATAGAACAAAATGGAGCCACTTGTTGTGGGTGTGGAAACTAGTCTAATCTAGAGGACCAGCAAAATTAATGGGGCATCCAATGCAGTGGACCAGTCAAAGTGATGCGTTGGGCAGTCGGGGCTGTATGCGAACCTATAATGGGCGTACCAGGCAGAGTTCGGGCGCTCAAATCGTGCAAACGACATGGAACAAAATGGAGCCACTTGTTGTGGGTGTGGAAACTAGTCTAATCTAGAGGACCAGAAAAAAATGGGGCATCCAATGTAGTGGACCAGTCAAAGTCATGCGTTGGGCAGTCGGGGCAGTATGCGCACCTATAATGGGCGTACCAGGCAGAGTTCGGGCGCTCAAATCGTGCAAACGACATAGAACAAAATGGAGCCACTTGTTGTGGGTGTGGAAACTAGTCTAATCTAGAGGACCAGCAAAATTAATGGGGCATCCAATGCAGTGGACCAGTCAAAGTGATGCGTTGGGCAGTCGGGGCAGTATGCGCACCTATAATGGGCGTACCAGGCAGAGTTCGGGCGCTCAAATCGTGCAAACGACATAGAAAAAAATGGAGCCACTTGTTGTGGGTGTGGAAAATAGTATAATCTAGAGGAACAGCAAAATTAATGGGGCATCCAATGCAGTGGACCAGTCAAAGTGATGCGTTGGGCAGTCGGGGCAGTATGCGCACCTATAATGGGCGTACCAGGCAGAGTTCGGGTGCTCAAATCGTGCAAACGACATGGAACAAAACGGAGCCACTTGTTGTGGGTGTGGAAAATAGTATAATCTAGAGGAACAGCAAAAAAATGGGGCATCCAATGCAGTGGACCAGTCAAAGTGATGCGTTGGGCAGTCGGGGCAGTATGCGCACCTATAATGGGCGTACCAGGCAGAGTTCGGGCGCTCAAATCGTGCAAACGACATAGAACAAAATGGAGCCACTTGTTGTGGGTGTGGAAACTAGTCTAATCTAGAGGACCAGCAAAAAAATGGGGCATCCAATGCAGTGGACCAGTCAAAGTGATGCGTTGGGCAGTCGGGGCAGTATGCGAACCTATAATGGGCGTACCAGGCAGAGTTCGGGCGCTCAAATCGTGCAAACGACATGGAACAAAATGGAGCCACTTGTTGTGGGTGTGGAAAATAGTCTAATCTAGAGGAACAGCAAAAAAATGGGGCATCCAATGCAGTGGACCAGTCAAAGTCATGCGTTGGGCAGTCGGGGCAGTATGCGCACCTATAATGGGCGTACCAGGCAGAGTTCGGGCGCTCAAATCATGCAAACGACATAGAACAAGATGGAGCCACTTGTTGTGGGTGTGGAAACTAGTCTTATCTAGAGGAACAGCAAAAAAATGGGGCATCCAATACAGTGGACCAGTCAAAGTGATGCGTTGGGCAGTCGGGGCAGTATGCGCACCTATAATGGGCGTAGAAGGCAGTGTTCGGGCGCTCAAATCTTGCAAGCGAAAAGTAACGAAATGGAGCCAACTTGTTGTGGGTGTGGAAAATAGTATAATCTAGAGGACCAGCAAAAATAATGGGGCATGCAATGCAGTGGACTAGTCAAAGTGATGCGTTGGGCTGTCGGGGCAGTATGCGCACCTATAATGGGCGTACCAGGCAGAGTTCGGGCGCTCAAATCGTGCAAACGACATGGAACGAAATAGAGCCACTTGTTGTGGGTGTGGAAAATAGTCTAATCTAGAGGACCACCAAAAAGAATGGGGCATGCAATGCAGTGGACCAGTCAAAGTGATGTGTTGGGCAGTCGGGGCAGTATGCGCACCTATAATGGGCGTACCAGGCAGAGTTCGGGCGCTCAAATCGTGCAAACGACATGGAACGAAATGGATCCACTTGTTGTGGGTATGGAAAATAGTCTAATATAGAGGACCAGCAAAAAAAATTGAGCATGCAATGCAGTGGACCAGTCGAAGTCATGCGTTGGGCAGTCGGGGCAGTATGCGCACCTATAATGGGCGTACCAGGAAGAGTTCGGGCGCTCAAATCGTGCAAACGACATGGAACGAAATGGAGCCACTAGTTGTGGGTGTGGAAAATAGTCTAATATAGAGGACCAGCAAAAAAAATTGGGCATCGAATGCAGTGGACCAGTCGAAGTCATGCGTTGGGCAGTCGGGGCAGTATGCGCACCTATAATGGGCGTACCAGGCAAAGTTCGGGCGCTCAAATCGTGCAAACGACATAGAACAAAAGTGAGCCACTTGTTGTGGGTGTGGAAACTAGTCTAATCTAGAGGACCAGAAAAAAAAATGGGGCATCCAATGCAGTGGACCAGTCAAAGTGATGCGTTGGGCAGTCGGGGCAGTATGCGCACCTATAATGGGCGTACCAGGCAGAGTTCGGGCGCTCAAATCGTGCAAACGACATGGAACAAAATGGAGCCACTTGTTGTGGGTGTGGAAAATAGTCTAATATAGAGGAAAAGCAAAAAAAATTAGGCATCGAATGCTGTGGACCAGTCAAAGTCATGCGTTGGGCAGTCGGGGCAGTATGCGCACCTATAATGGGCGTACCAGGCAGATTTCGGGCGCTCAAATCGTGCAAACGACATGGAACAAAATGGAGCCACTTGTTGTGGGTGTGGAAAATAGTCTAATATAGAGGAACAGCAAAAAAAAATTAGGCATCGAATGCAGTGGACCAGTCAAAGTGATGCGTTGGGCAGTCGGGGCAGTATGCGCACCTATAATGGGCGTACCAGGCAGAGTTCGGGCGCTCAAATCGTGCAAACGACATGGAACAAAATGGAGCCACTTGTTGTGGGTGTGAAAAATAGTCTAATATAGAGGAACAGCAAAAAAATGGGGCATCCAATGCAGTGGACCAGTCAAAGTCATGCGTTGGGCAGTCGGGGCAGTATGCGCACCTATAATGGGCGTACCAGGCAGAGTTCGGGCGCTCAAATCATGCAAACGACATAGAACAAGATGGAGCCACTTGTTGTGGGTGTGGAAACTAGTCTAATCTAGAGGACCAGCAAAAAAATGGGGCATCCAATACAGTGGACCAGTCAAAGTGATGCGTTGGGCAGTCGGGGCAGTATGCGCACCTATAATGGGCGTAGAAGGCAGTGTTCGGACGCTCAAATCTTGCAAGCGAAAAGGAACGAAATGGAGCCAAATTGTTGTGGGTGTGGAAAATAGTATAATCTAGAGGACCAGCAAAAATAATGGGGCATGCAATGCAGTGGACTAGTCAAAGTGATGCGTTGGGCAGTCGGGGCAGTATGCGCACCTATAATGGGCGTACCAGGCAGAGTTGGGGCGCTCAAATCGTGCAAACGACATGGAACGAAATAGAGCCACTTGTTGTGGGTGTGGAAAATAGTCTAATCTAGAGGACCACCAAAAAGAATGGGGCATGCAATGCAGTGGACCAGTCAAAGTGATGCGTTGGGCAGTCGGGGCAGTATGCGCACCTATAATGGGCGTACCAGGCAGAGTTCGGGCGCTCAAATCGTGCAAACGACATGGAACGAAATGGAGCCACTTGTTGTGGGTGTGGAAACTAGTGTAATCTAGAGAACCAGCAAAAAAATGGGGCATCCAATGCAATGGACCAGTCAAAGTGATGCGTTGGGCAGTCGGGACAGTATGCGCACCTATAATGGGCGTAGAAGGCAGTGTTCGGGCGCTCAAATCTTGCAAGCGAAAAGGAACGAAATGGAGCCAACTTGTTGTGGGTGTGGAAAATAGTCTAATCTAGAGGACCAGCAAAAATAATGGGGCATGAAATGCCGTGGACCAGTCAAAGTCATGCGTTGGGCAGTCGGGGCAGTATGCGCACCTATAATGGGCGTACTAGACAGAGTTCGGGCGCTCAAATCGTGCAAACGACATGGAACGAAATGGGGCCACTTGTTGTGGGTGTGGAAACTAGTCTAATGTAGAGGACCAGCAAAATTAATGGGGCATGCAATGCAGTGGACCAGTCAAAGTCATGCGTTGGGCAGTCGGGGCAGTATGCGCACCTATAATGGGCGTACCAGGCAGAGTTCGGGCGCTCAAATCGTGCAAACGACATGGAACGAAATAGAGCCACTTGTTGTGGGTGTGGAAATTAGTCTAATAAAGAGGACCAGCAAAAAAAATTGGGCATCCAATGCAGTGGACCAGTCAAAGTGATGCGTTGGGTAGTCGGGGCAGTATGCGCACCTATAATGGGCGTACCAGGCAGAGTTCGGGCGCTCAAATCATGCAAACGACATGGAACAAAATGGAGCCACTTGTTGTGGGTGTGGAAACTAGTCTAATCTAGAGGACCAGAAAAAAAAATGGGGCATCCAATGCAGTGGACCAGTCAGAGTGATGCGTTGGGCAGTCGGGGCAGTATGCGAACCTATAATGGGCGTACCAGGCAGAGTTCGGGCGCTCAAATCGTGCAAACGACATGGAACGAAATGGAGCCACTTGTTGTGGGTGTGGAAACTAGTCTAATATAGAGGACCAGCAAAAAAATGGGGCATCCAATGCAGTGGACCAGTCAAAGTGATGCGTTGGGCAGTCGGGGCAGTATGCGCACCTATAATGGGCGTACCAGGCAGAGTTCGGGCGCTCAAATCGTGCAAACGACATGGAACAAAATGGAGCCACTTGTTTTGGGTGTGGAAAATAGTCTAATATAGAGGAACAGCAAAAAAAAATTAGGCATCGAATGCAGTGGACCAGTCAAAGTGATGCGTTGGGCAGTCGGGGCAGTATGCGCACCTATAATGGGCGTACCAGGCAGAGTTCGGGCGCTCAAATCGTGCAAACGACATGGAACAAAATGGAGCCACTTGTTGTGGGTGTGGAAAATAGTCTAATATAGAGGAACAGCAAAAAAAATTAGGCATCGAATGCAGTGGACCAGTCAAAGTCATGCGTTGGGCAGTCGGGGCAGTATGCGCACCTATGATGGGCGTACCAGGCAGATTTCGGGCGCTCAAATCGTGCAAACGACATGGAACCAAATGGAGCCACTTGTTGTGGGTGTGGAAACTAGTCTAATCTAGAGGACCAGAAAAAAAATGGGGCATCCAATGCAGTGGACCAGTCAAAGTCATGCGTTGGGCAGTCGGGGCAGTATGCGCACCTATAATGGGCGTACCAGGCAGAGTTCGGGCGCTCAAATCGTGCAAACGACATGGAACGAAATAGAGCCACTTGTTGTGGGTGTGGAAAATAGTCTAATCTAGAGGACCACCAAAAAGAATGGGGCATGCAATGCAGTGGACCAGTCAAAGTGATGTGTTGGGCAGTCGGGGCAGTATGCGCACCTATAATGGGCGTACCAGGCAGAGTTCGGGCGCTCAAATCGTGCAAACGACATGGAACGAAATGGAGCCACTTGTTGTGGGTATGGAAAATAGTCTAATATAGAGGACCAGCAAAAAAAATTGAGCATGCAATGCAGTGGACCAGTCGAAGTCATGCGTTGGGCAGTCGGGGCAGTATGCGCACCTATAATGGGCGTACCAGGAAGAGTTCGGGCGCTCAAATCGTGCAAACGACATGGAACGAAATGGAGCCACTTGTTGTGGGTGTGGAAAATAGTCTAATATAGAGGACCAGCAAAAAAAATTGGGCATCGAATGCAGTGGACCAGTCGAAGTCATGCGTTGGGCAGTCGGGGCAGTATGCGCACCTATAATGGGCGTACCAGGCAGAGTTCGGGAGCTCAAATCGTGCAAACGACATAAAACAAAATGGAGCCACTTGTTGTGGGTGTGGAAACTAGTCTAATATAGAGGACCAGCAAAAAAAATGGGGCATCCAATGCAGTGGACCAGTCAAAGTGATGCGTTGGGCAGTCGGGGCAGTATGCGCACCTATAATGGGCGTACCAGGCAGAGTTCGGGCGCTCAAATCGTGCAAACGACATGGAACAAAATGGAGCCACTTGTTGTGGGTGTGGAAAATAGTCTAATATAGAGGAAAAGCAAAAAAAATTAGGCATCGAATGCAGTGGACCAGTCAAAGTCATGCGTTGGGCAGTCGGGGCAGTATGCGCACCTATAATGGGCGTACCAGGCAGATTTCGGGCGCTCAAATCGTGCAAACGACATGGAACAAAATGGAGCCACTTGTTGTGGGTGTGGAAAATAGTCTAATCTAGAGGACCAGAAAAAAAATGGGGCATCCAATGCAGTGGACCAGTCAAAGTCATGCGTTGGGCAGTCGGGGCAGTATTCGCACCTATAATGGGCGTACTAGGCCTAGTTCGGGCGCTCAAATCGTGCAAGCGACAAGGAACAAAATGGAGCCACTTGTTGTGGGTGTGGAAAATAGTCTAATATAGAGGACCAGCAAAAAAAATTGGGCATCGAATGCAGTGGACCAGTCGAAGTCATGCGTTGGGCAGTCGGGGCAGTATGCGCACCTATAATGGGCGTACCAGGCAGAGTTCGGGCGCTCAAATCGTGCAAACGACATGGAACGAAATGGAGCCACTTGTTGTGGGTGTGGAAACTAGTCTAATATAGAGGACCAGCAAAAAAATGGGGCATCCAATGCAGTGGACCAGTCAAAGTGATGCGTTGGGCAGTCGGGGCAGTATGCGCACCTATAATGGGCGTACCAGGCAGAGTTCGGGCGCTCAAATCGTGCAAACGACATGGAACAAAATGGAGCCACTTGTTTTGGGTGTGGAAAATAGTCTAATATAGAGGAACAGCAAAAAAATGGGGCATCCAATGCAGTGGACCAGTCAAAGTCATGCGTTGGGCAGTCGGGGCAGTATGTGCACCTATAATGGGCGTAGAAGGCAGATTTCGGGCGCTCAAATCGTGCAAACGACATAGAAGAAAATGGAGCCACTTGTTGTGGGTGTGGAAACTAGTCTAATCTAGAGGACCAGCAAAAAAATGGGGCATCCAATGCAGTGGACCAGTCAAAGTGATGCGTTGGGCAATCGGGGCAGTATGCGCACCTATAATGGGCGTACCAGGCAGAGTTCGAGCACTCAAATCGTGCAAACGACATAGAACGAAATGGAGCCACTTGTTGTGGGTGTGGAAACTAGTCTAATCTAGAGGACCAGCAAAAAAATGGGGCATCCGATGCAGTGGACCAGTCAAAGTGATGCGTTGGGCAGTCGGGGCAGTATGCGCACCTATAATGGGCGTACCAGGCAGAGTTCGGGCGCTCAAATCGTGCAAACGATATGGAACAAAATGGAGCCAATTTTTTTGGGTGTGGAAAATAGTCTAATATAGAGGAACAGCAAAAAAATGGGGCATCCAATGCAGTGGACCAGTCAAAGTCATGCGTTGGGCAGTCGGGGCAGTATGTGCACCTATAATGGGCGTAGAAGGCAGATTTCGGGCGCTCAAATCGTGCAAACGACATAGAACAAAATGGAGCCACTTGTTGTGGGTGTGGAAACTAGTCTAATCTAGAGGACCAGCAAAAAAATGGGGCATCCAATGCAGTGGACCAGTCAAAGTGATGCGTTGGGCAATCGGGGCAGTATGCGCACCTATAATGGGCGTAGAAGGCAGTGTTCGGGCGCTCAAATCTTGCAAGCGAAAAGGAACGAAATGGAGCCAACTTGTTGTGGGTGTGGAAAATAGTCTAATCTAGAGGACCAGCAAAAATAATGGGGCATGCAATGCAGTGGACCAGTCAAAGTCATGCGTTGGGCAGTCGGGGCAGTATGCGCACCTATAATGGGCGTACCACGCAGAGTTCGGGCGCTCAAATCGTGCAAACGACATGGAACAAAATGGAGCCACTTGTTGTGGGTGTAGAAACTAGTCTAATCTAGAGGACCAGCAAAAAAATGGGGCATCCAATGCAGTGGACCAGTCAAAGTCATGCGTTGGGCAGTCGGGACAGTATGTGCACCTATAATGGGCGTAGAAGGCAGATTTCGGGCGCTCAAATCGTGCAAACGACATAGAACAAAATGGAGCCACTTGTTGTGGGTGTGGAAACTAGTATAATCTAGATGACCAGCAAAAAAATGGGGCATCCAATGCAGTGGACCATTCAAAGTGATGCGTTGGGCAGTCGGGGCAGTATGCGCACCTATAATGGGCGTAGAAGGCAGTGTTCGGGCGCTCAAATCTTGCAAACGAAAAGGAACGAAATGGAGCCAACTTTTTGTGGGTGTGGAAAATAGTCTAATCCAGATGACCACCAAAAAGAATGGGGCATGCAATGCAGTGGACCAGTCAAAGTGATGCGTTGGGCAGTCGGGGCAATATGCGCACCTATAATGGGCGTACCAGGCAGAGTTCGGGCGCTCAAATCGTGCAAACGACATGGAACGAAATGGAGCCACTTGTTGTGGGTGTGGAAAATAGTCTAATATAGAGGACCAGCAAAAAAAATTGGGCATCGAATGCAGTGGACCAGTCGAAGTCATGCGTTGGGCAGTCGGGGCAGTATGCGCACCTATAATGGGCGTACCAGGCAGAGTTCGGGCGCTCAAATCGTGCAAACGACATGGAACGAAATGGAGCCACTTGTTGTGGGTGTGGAAACTAGTCTAATATAGAGGACCAGCAAAAAAAATTAGGCATCGAATGCAGTGGACCAGTCAAAGTCATGCGTTGGGCAGTCGGGGCAGTATGCGCACCTATAATGGGCGTACCAGGCAGAGTTCGGGCGCTCAAATCGTGCAAACGACATAGAACGAAATGGAGCCACTTGTTGTGGGTGTGGAAACTAGTCTAATCTAGAGGACCAGCAAAAAAATGGGGCATCCAATGCAGTGGACCAGTCAAAGTGATGCGTTGGGCAGTCGGGGCAGTATGCGCACCTATAATGGGCGTACCAGGCAGAGTTCGGGCGCTCAAATCGTGCAAACGACATGGAACGAAATAGAGCCACTTGTTGTGGGTGTGGAAATTAGTATAATAAAGAGGACCAGCAAAAAAAATTGGGCATCCAATGCAGTGGACCAGTCAAAGTGATGCGTTGGGTAGTCGGGGCAGTATGCGCACCTATAATGGGCGTACCAGGCAGAGTTCGGGCGCTCAAATCGTGCAAACGACATGGAACAAAATGGAGCCACTTGTTGTGGGTGTGGAAACTAGTCTAATCTAGAGGACCAGAAAAAAAATGGGGCATCCAATGCAGTGGACCAGTCAAAGTGATGCGTTGGGCAGTCGGGGCAGTATGCGAACCTATAATGGGCGTACCAGGCAGAGTTCGGGCACTCAAATCGTGCAAACGACATAGAACAAAATGGAGCCACTTGTTGTGGGTGTGGAAACTAGTCTAATCTAGAGGACCAGCAAAAAAATGGGGCATCCAATGCAGTGGACCAGTCAAAGTGATGCGTTGGGCAGTCGGGGCAGTATGCGCACCTATAATGGGCGTAGAAGGCAGTGTTCGGGCGCTCAAATCTTGCAAACGAAAAGGAACGAAATGGAGCCAACTTGTTGTGGGTGTGGAAAATAGTCTAATCTAGAGGACCACCAAAAAGAATGGGGCATGCAATGCAGTGGACCAGTCAAAGTGATGCGTTGGGCAGTCGGGGCAGTATGCGCACCTATAATGGGCGTACCAGGCAGAGTTCGGGCGCTCAAATCGTGCAAACGACATGGAACGAAATGGAGCCACTTGTTTTGGGTGTGGAAAATAGTCTAATATAGAGGACCAGCAAAAACAATTGGGCATCGAATGCAGTGGACCAGTCGAAGTCATGCGTTGGGCAGTCGGGGCAGTATGCGCACCTATAATGGGCGTACCAGGCAGAGTTCGGGCGCTCAAATCGTGCAAACGACATGGAACGAAATGGAGCCACTTGTTGTGGGTGTGGAAACTAGTCTAATATAGAGGACCGGCAAAAAAAATTAGGCATCGAATGCAGTGGACCAGTCAAAGTCATACGTTGGGCAGTCGGGGCAGTATGCGCACCTATAATGGGCGTACCAGGCAGAGTTCGGGCGCTCAAATTGTGCAAACGACATAGAACTAAATGGAGCCACTTGTTGTGGGTGTGGAAACTAGTCTAATCTAGAGGACCAGCAAAAAAATGGGGCATCCAATGCAGTGGACCAGTCAAAGTGATGCGTTGGGCAGTCGGGGCAGTATGCGCACCTATAATGGGCGTACCAGGCAGAGTTCGGGCGCTCAAATCGTGCAAACGACATGGAACAAAATGGAGCCACTTGTTGTGGGTGTGGAAAATAGTCTAATATAGAGGAACAGCAAAAAAAATTGGGCATCGAATGCAGTGGACTAGTCAAAGTCATGCGTTGGGCAGTCGGGCGCTCAAATCGTGCAAACGACATGGAACAAAGTGGAGCCACTTGTTGTAGGTGTGGAAACTAGTCTAATCTAGTGGACCAGCAAAATTGATGGGGCATCCAATGCAGTGGACCAGTCAAAGTGATGCGTTGGGCAGTCGGGGCAATATGCGCACCTATAATGGGCGTACCAGGCAGAGTTCGGGCGCTCAAATCGTGCAAACGACATGGAACGAAATGGAGCCACTTGTTGTGGGTGTGGAAACTAGTCTAATATAGAGGACCAGCAAAAAAAATTAGGCATCGAATGCAGTGGACCAGTCAAAGTCATGCGTTGGGCAGTCGGGGCAGTATGCGCACCTATAATGGGCGTACCAGGCAGAGTTCGGGCGCTCAAATCGTGCAAACGACATAGAACGAAATGGAGCCACTTGTTGTGGGTGTGGAAACTAGTCTAATCTAGAGGACCAGCAAAAAAATGGGGCATCCAATGCAGTGGACCAGTCAAAGTGATGCGTTGGGCAGTCGGGGCAGTATGCGCACCTATAATGGGCGTACCAGGCAGAGTTCGGGCGCTCAAATCGTGCAAACGACATGGAACAAAATGGAGCCACTTGTTTTGGGTGTGGAAAATAGTCTAATATAGAGGAACAGCAAAAAAAATTAGGCATCGAATGCAGTGGACCAGTCAAAGTCATGCGTTGGGCATTCGGGGCAATATGCGCACCTATAATGGGCGTACCAGGCAGAGTTCGGGCGCTCAAATCGTGCAAACGACATGGAACAAAATGGAGCCACTTGTTGTGGGTGTGGAAACTAGTCTAATCTAGAGGACCAGCAAAAAAATGGGGCATCCAATGCAGTGGACCAGTCAAAGTCATGCGTTGGGCAGTCGGGGCAGTATGTGCACCTATAATGGGCGTAGAAGGCAGATTTCGGGCGCTCAAATCGTGCAAACGACATAGAACAAAATGGAGCCACTTGTTGTGGGTGTGGAAACTAGTCTAATCTAGAGGACCAGCAAAAAAATGGGGCGTCCAATGCAGTGGACCAGTCAAAGTGATGCGTTGGGCAGTCGGGGCAGTATGCGCACCTATAATGGGCGTAGAAGGCAGTGTTCGGGCGCTCAAATCTTGCAAGCGAAAAGGAACGAAATGGAGCCAACTTGTTGTGGGTGTGGAAAATAGTCTAATCTAGAGGACCAGCAAAAATAATGGGGCATGCAATGCAGTGGACCAGTCAATGTCATGCGTTGGGCAGTCGGGGCAGTATGCGCACCTATAATGGGCGTACCAGGCAGAGTTCGGGCGCTCAAATCGTGCAAACGACATGGAACGAAATAGAGCCACTTGTTGTGGGTATGGAAATTAGTATAATAAAGAGGACCAGCAAAAAAAATTGGGCATCCAATGCAGTGGACCAGTCAAAGTGATGCGTTGGGTAGTCGGGGCAGTATGCGCACCTATAATGGGCGTACCAGGCAGAGTTCGGGCGCTCAAATCGTGCAAACGACATGGAACAAAATGGAGCCACTTGTTGTGGGTGTGGAAACTAGTCTAATCTAGAGGACCAGAAAAAAAATGGGGCATCCAATGCAGTGGACCAGTCAAAGTGATGCGTTGGGCAGTCGGGGCAGTATGCGAACCTATAATGGGCGTACCAGGCAGAGTTCGGGCACTCAAATCGTGCAAACGACATAGAACAAAATGGAGCCACTTGTTGTGGGTGTGGAAACTAGTCTAATCTAGAGGACCAGCAAAAAAATGGGGCATCCAATGCAGTGGACCAGTCAAAGTGATGCGTTGGGCAGTCGGGGCAGTATGCGCACCTATAATGGGCGTAGAAGGCAGAGTTCGGGCGCTCAAATCGTGCAAACGACATGGAACAAAATGGAGCCACTTGTTTTGGGTGTGGAAAATAGTCTAATATAGAGGAACAGCAAAAAAAATTAGGCATCGAATGCAGTGGACCAGTCAAAGTCATGCGTTGGGCAGTCGGGGCAATATGCGCACCTATAATGGGCGTACCAGGCAGAGTTCGGGCGCTCAAATCGTGCAAACGACATGGAACAAAATGGAGCCACTTGTTGTGGGTGTGGAAACTAGTCTAATCTAGAGGAACAGCAAAAAAATGGGGCATCCAATGCAGTGGACCAGTCAAAGTCATGCGTTGGGCAGTCGGGGCAGTATGTGCACCTATAATGGGCGTAGAAGGCAGATTTCGGGCGCTCAAATCGTGCAAACGACATAGAACAAAATGGAGCCACTTGTTGTGGGTGTGGAAACTAGTCTAATCTAGAGGACCAGCAAAAAAATGGGGCGTCCAATGCAGTGGACCAGTCAAAGTGATGCGTTGGGCAGTCGGGGCAGTATGCGCACCTATAATGGGCGTAGAAGGCAGTGTTCGGGCGCTCAAATCTTGCAAGCGAAAAGGAACGAAATGGAGCCAACTTGTTGTGGGTGTGGAAAATAGTCTAATCTAGAGGACCAGCAAAAATAATGGGGCATGCAATGCAGTGGACCAGTCAATGTCATGCGTTGGGCAGTCGGGGCAGTATGCGCACCTATAATGGGCGTACCAGGCAGAGTTCGGGCGCTCAAATCGTGCAAACGACATGGAACGAAATAGAGCCACTTGTTGTGGGTATGGAAATTAGTATAATAAAGAGGACCAGCAAAAAAAATTGGGCATCCAATGCAGTGGACCAGTCAAAGTGATGCGTTGGGTAGTCGGGGCAGTATGCGCACCTATAATGGGCGTACCAGGCAGAGTTCGGGCGCTCAAATCGTGCAAACGACATGGAACAAAATGGAGCCACTTGTTGTGGGTGTGGAAACTAGTCTAATCTAGAGGAAAAGAAAAAAAATGGGGCATCCAATGCAGTGGACCAGTCAAAGTGATGCGTTGGGCAGTCGGGGCAGTATGCGAACCTATAATGGGCGTACCAGGCAGAGTTCGGGCACTCAAATCGTGCAAACGACATAGAAAAAAATGGAGCCACTTGTTGTGGGTGTGGAAACTAGTCTAATCTAGAGGACCAGCAAAAAAATGGGGCATCCAATGCAGTGGACCAGTCAAAGTGATGCGTTGGGCAGTCGGGGCAGTATGCGCACCTATAATGGGCGTAGAAGGCAGTGTTCGGGCGCTCAAATCTTGCAAACGAAAAGGAACGAAATGGAGCCAACTTGTTGTGGGTGTGGAAAATAGTCTAATCTAGAGGACCACCAAAAAGAATGGGGCATGCAATGTAGTGGACCAGTCAAAGTGATGCGTTGGGCAGTCGGGGCAGTATGCGCACCTATAATGGGCGTACCAGGCAGAGTTCGGGCGCTCAAATCGTGCAAACGACATGGAACGAAATGGAGCCACTTGTTTTGGGTGTGGAAAATAGTCTAATATAGAGGACCAGCAAAAAAAATTGGGCATCGAATGCAGTGGACCAGTCGAAGTCATGCGTTGGGCAGTCGGGGCAGTATGCGCACCTATAATGGGCGTACCAGGCAGAGTTCGGGCGCTCAAATCGTGCAAACGACATGGAACGAAATGGAGCCACTTGTTGTGGGTGTGGAAAATAGTCACAAAAATTAGGCATCCAATGCAGTGGACCAGTCAAAGTCATGCGTTGGGCAGTCGGGGCAGTATGCGCACCTATAATGGGCGTACCAGGCAGAGTTCGGGCGCTCAAATCGTGCAAACGACATGGAACGAAATGGAGCCACTTGTTTTGGGTGTGGAAAATAGTCTAATATAGAGGACCAGCAAAAAAAATTGGGCATCGAATGCAGTGGACCAGTCGAAGTCATGCGTTGGGCAGTCGGGGCAGTATGCGCACCTATAATGGGCGTACCAGGCAGAGTTCGGGCGCTCAAATCGTGCAAACGACATGGAACGAAATGGAGCCACTTGTTCTGGGTGTGGAAACTAGTCTAATATAGAGGACCAGCAAAAAAAATTAGGCATCGAATGCAGTGGACCAGTCAAAGTCATACGTTGGGCAGTCGGGGCAGTATGCGCACCTATAATGGGCGTACCCGGCAGAGTTCGGGCGCTCAAATCGTGCAAACGACATAGAACAAAATGGAGCCACTTGTTGTGGGTGTGGAAACTAGTCTAATCTAGAGGACCAGCAAAAAAATGGGGCATCCAATGCAGTGGACCAGTCAAAGTGATGCGTTGGGCAGTCGGGGCAGTATGCGCACCTATAATGGGCGTACCAGGCAGAGTTCGGGCGCTCAAATCGTGCAAACGACATGGAACAAAATGGAGCCACTTGTTGTGGGTGTGGAAAATAGTCTAATATAGAGGAACAGCAAAAAAAATTGGGCATCGAATGCAGTGGACTAGTCAAAGTCATGCGTTGGGCAGTCGGGGCAGTATGCGCACCTATAATGGGCGTACCAGGCAGAGTTCGGGCGCTCAAATCGTGCAAACGACATGGAACAAAATGGAGCCACTTGTTGTAGGTGTGGAAACTAGTCTAATCTAGAGGACCAGCAAAATTAATGGGGCATCCAATGCAGTGGACCAGTCAAAGTGATGCGTTGGGCAGTCGGGGCAATATGCGCACCTATAATGGGCGTACCAGGCAGAGTTCGGGCGCTCAAATCGTGCAAACGACATAGAACAAAATGGAGCCATTTGTTGTGGGTGTGGAAAATAGTCTAATCTAGAGGACCAGCAAAAAAATGGGGCATCCAATGCAGTGGACCAGTCAAAGTGATACGTTGGGCAGTCGGGGCAGTATGCGCACCTATAATGGGCGTACCAGGCAGAGTTCGGGCGCTCAAATCGTGCAAACGACATAGAACAAAATGGAGCCACTTGTTTTGGGTGTGGAAAATAGTCTAATCTAGAAGACAAGCAAGAAAATGGGGCATCCAATGCAGTGTACCAGTCAAAGTGATGCGTTGGGCAGTCGGGGCAGTATGCGCACCTATAATGGGCGTAGAAGGCAGTGTTCGGGCGCTCAAATCTTGCAAACGAAAAGGAACGAAATGGAGCCAACTTGTTGTGGGTGTGGAAAATTGTCTAATCTAGAGGACCACCAAAAAGAATGGGGCATGCAATGCAGTGGACCAGTCAAAGTGATGCGTTGGGCAGTCGGGGCAGTATGCGCACCTATAATGGGCGTACCAGGCAGAGTTCGGGCGCTCAAATCGTGCAAACGACATGGAACGAAATGGAGCCACTTGTTGTGGGTGTGGAAAATAGTCTAATATAGAGGACCAGCAAAAAAAATTGGGCATCGAATGCAGTGGACCAGTCGAAGTCATGTGTTGGGCAGTCGGGGCAGTATGCGCACCTATAATGGGCGTACCAGGCAGAGTTCGGGCGCTCAAATCGTGCAAACGACATGGAACGAAATGGAGCCACTTGTTGTGGGTGTGGAAAATAGTCTAATATAGAGGACCAGCAAAAAAAATGGGGCATCCAATGCAGTGGACCATTCAAAGTCATGCGTTGGGCAATCGGGGCAGTATGCGCACCTATAATGGGCGTACCAGGCAGAGTTCGGGCGCTCAAATCGTGCAAACGACATAGAACAAAATGGAGCAACTTGTTGTGGGTGTGGAAACTAGTCTAATCTAGAGGACCAGCAAACAAAATAGGGCATCCAATGCAGTGGACCAGTCAAAGTGATGCGTTGGGCAGTCGGGGCAGTATGCGCACCTATAATGGGCGTACCAGGCAGAGTTCGGGCGCTCAAATCGTGCAAACGACATGGAACGAAATGGATCCACTTGTTGTGGGTGTGGAAAATAGTCTAATATAGAGGACCAGCAAAAACAATTAGGCATCGAATGCAGTGGACCAGTCAAAGTCATGCGTTGGGCAGTCGGGGCAGTATGCGCACCTATAATGGGCGTACCAGGCAGAGTTCGGGCGCTCAAATCGTGCAAACGACATAGAACAAAATGGAGCCACTTGTTGTGGGTGTGGAAACTAGTCTAATCTAGAGGACCAGCAAAATTAATGGGGCATCCAATGCAGTGGACCAGTCAAAGTCATGCGTTGGGCAGTCGGGGCAGTATGCGCACCTATAATGGGCGTACCAGGCAGAGTTCGGGCGCTCAAATCGTGCAAACAACATAGAAAAAAATGGAGCCACTTGTTGTGGGTGTGGAAACTAGTCTAATCTAGAGGACCAGCAAAAAAATGGGGCATCCAATGCAGTGGACCAGTCAAAGTGATGCGTTGGGCAGTCGGGGCAGTATGCGCACCTATAATGGGCGTAGAAGGCAGTGTTCGGGCGCTCAAATCTTGCAAACGAAATTGAACGAAATGGAGCCAACTTGTTGTGGGTGTAGAAAATAGTCTAATATAGAGGACCAGCAAAAAGAATGGGGCATGCAATGCAGTGGACCAGTCAAAGTGATGCATTGGGCAGTCGGGGCAGTATGCGCACCTATAATGGGCGTACCAGGCAGAGTTCGGGCGCTCAAATCGTGCAAACGACATGGAATGAAATGGAGCCACTTGTTGTGGGTGTGGAAAATAGTCTAATATAGAAGACCAGCAAAAAAAATTAGGCATAGAATGCAGTGGACCAGTCAAAGTGGTGCGTTGGGCAGTCGGGGCAGTATGCGCACCTATAATGGGCGTACCAGGCAGAGTTCAGGCGCTCAAATCGTGCAAACGACATAGAACGAAATAGAGCCACTTGTTGTGGGTGTGGAAAATAGTCTAATCTAGAGGACCAGCAAAAAGATGGGGCATCGAATGCAGTGGACAAGTCAAAGTGATGCGTTGGGCAGTCGGGGCAGTATGCGCACCTATAATGGGCGTACCAGGCAGAGTTCGGGCGCTCAAATCGTGCAAACGACATGGAACGAAATGGAGCCACTTGTTGTGGGTGTGGAAACTAGTCTAATCTAGAGGACCAGCAAAAAAATGGGGCATCGAATGCAGTGGGCCAGTCAAAGTGATGCGTTGGGCAGTCGGGGCAGTATGCGCACCTATAATGGGCGTACCAGGCAGAGTTCGGGCGCTCAAATCGTGCAAACGACATGGAACGAAATGGAGCCACTTGTTGTGGGTGTGGAAACTAGTCTAATCTAGAGGACCAGCAAAATTAATGGGGCATCCAATGCAGTGGACCAGTCAAAGTGATGCGTTGGGCAGTCGGGGCAGTATGCGCACCTATAATGGGCGTACCAGGCAGAGTTCGGGCGCTCAAATCGTGCAAACGACATAGAACGAAATGGAGCCACTTGTTGTGGGTGTGGAAACTAGTCTAATCTAGAGGACCACCAAAAAGAATGGGGCATCCAATGCAGTGGACCAGTCAAAGTGATGCGTTGGGCAGTCGGGGCAGTATGCGCACCTATAATGGGCGTACCAGGCAGAGTTCGGGCGCTCAAATCGTGCAAACGACATAGAACAAAATGGAGCCACTTGTTGTGGGTGTAGAAAATAGTCTAATCTAGAGGACCAGCAAAAAAATGGGGCATCCAATGCAGTGGACCAGTCAAAGTGATGCGTTGGGCAGTCGGGGCAGTATGCGCACCTATAATGGGCGTAGAAGGCAGTGTTCGGGCGCTCAAATCTTGCAAACGAAAAGGAACGAAATGGAGCCAACTTGTTGTGGGTGTGGAAAATTGTCTAATCTAGAGGACCACCAAAAAGAATGGGGCATGCAATGCAGTGGACCAGTCAAAGTGATGCGTTGGGCAGTCGGGGCAATATGCGCACCTATAATGGGCGTACCAGGCAGAGTTCGGGCGCTCAAATCGTGCAAACGACATGGAACGAAATGGAGCCACTTGTTGTGGGTGTGGAAAATAGTCTAATATAGAGGACCAGCAAAAAAAATTGGGCATCGAATGCAGTGGACCAGTCGAAGTCATGTGTTGGGCAGTCGGGGCAGTATGCGCACCTATAATGGGCGTACCAGGCAGAGTTCGGGCGCTCAAATCGTGCAAACGACATGGAACGAAATGGAGCCACTTGTTGTGGGTGTCGAAAATAGTCTAATATAGAGGACCAGCAAAAAAAATGGGGCATCCAATGCAGTGGACCATTCAAAGTCATGCGTTGGGCAATCGGGGCAGTATGCGCACCTATAATGGGCGTACCAGGCAGATTTCGGGCGCTCAAATCGTGCAAACGACATGGAACAAAATGGAGCCACTTGTTGTGGGTGTGGAAAATAGTCTAATCTAGAGGACCAGAAAAAAAATGGGGCATCCAATGCAGTGGACCAGTCAAAGTGATGCGTTGGGCAGTCGGGGCAGTATGCGCACCTATAATGGGCGTACTAGGCAGAGTTCGGGCGCTCAAATCGTGCAAGCGACATAGAACAAAATGGAGCCACTTGTTGTGGGTGTGGAAACTAGTGTAATCTAGAGAACCAGCAAAAAAATGGGGCATCCAATGCAATGGACCAGTCAAAGTGATGCGTTGGGCAGTCGGGGCAGTATGCGCACCTATAATGGGCGTAGAAGGCAGTGTTCGGGCGCTCAAATCTTGCAAGCGAAAAGGAACGAAATGGAGCCAACTTGTTGTGGGTGTGGAAAATAGTCTAATCTAGAGGACCAGCAAAAAAATGGGGCATCCAATACAGTGGACCAGTCATAGTCATGCGTTGGGCAGTCGGGGCAGTATGCGCACCTATAATGGGCGTACCAGACAGAGTTCGGGCGCTCAAATCGTGCAAACGACATGGAACGAAATGGGGCCACTTGTTGTGGGTGTGGAAACTAGTCTAATCTAGAGGACCAGCAAAAAAATGGGGCATGCAATGCAGTGGACCAGTCAAAGTGATGCGTTGGGCAGTTGGGGCAGTATGCGCACCTATAATGGGCGTAGAAGGCAGTGTTCGGGCGCTCAAATCTTGCAAGCGAAAAGGAACGAAATGGAGCCAACTTGTTGTGGGTGTGGAAAATAGTCTAATCTAGAGGACCAGCAAAAATAATGGGGCATGCAATGCAGTGGACAAGTCAAAGTCATACGTTGGGCAGTCGGGGCAGTATGCGCACCTATAATGGGCGTACCAGGCAGAGTTCGGGCGCTCAAATCGTGCAAACGACATGGAACGAAATAGAGCCACTTGTTGTGGGTGTGGAAAATAGTCTAATATAGAGGACCAGCAAAAAAAATTGGGCATCCAATGCAGTGGACCAGTCAAAGTCATGCGTTGGGCAGTCGGGGCAGTATGCGCACCTATAATGGGCGTACCAGGCAGAGTTCGGGCGCTCAAATCGTGCAAACGACATGGAACAAAATGGAGCCACTTGTTGTGGGTGTGAAAACTAGTCTAATATAGAGGACCAGCAAAATTAATGGGGCATCCAATGCAGTGGACCAGTCAAAGTGATGCGTTGGGCAGTCGGGGCAGTATGCGCACCTATAATGGGCGTACCAGGCAGAGTTCGGGCGCTCAAATCGTGCAAACGACATAGAACAAAATAGAGCCACTTGTTGTGGGTGTGAAACTAGTCTAATCTAGAGGAACAGCAAAAAAATGAGGCATGCAATGCAGTGGACCAGTCAAAGTGATGCGTTGGGCAGTCGGGGCAGTATGCGCACCTATAATGGGCGTAGAAGGCAGTGTTTGGGCGCTCAAATCTCGCAAACGAAAAGGAACGAAATGGAGCCAACTTGTTGTGGGTGTGGAAAATAGTCTAATCTAGAGGACCACCAAAAAGAATGGGGCATGCAAAGCAGTGGACCAGTCAAAGTGATGCGTTGGGCAGTCGGGGCAGTATGCGCACCTATAATGGGCGTACCAGGCAGAGTTCGGGCGCTCAAATCGTGCAAACGACATGGAACGAAATAGAGCCACTTGTTGTGGGTGTGGAAAATAGTCTAATCTAGAGGATCAGCAAAAACAATTAGGCATCGAATGCAGTGGACCAGTCAAAGTCATGCGTTGGGCAGTCGGGGCAGTATGCGCACCTATAATGGGCGTACCAGGCAGAGTTCGGGCGCTCAAATCATGCAAACGACATGGAACGAAATGGAGCCACTTGTTGTGGGTGTGGAAAATAGTCTAATATAGAGGACCAGCAAAAAAAATTAGGCATCGAATGCAGTGGACCAGTCAAAGTGATGCGTTGGGCAGTCAGGGCAGTATGCGCACCTATAATGGGCGTACCAGGCAGAGTTCGGGCGCTCAAATCGTGCAAACGACATAGAACAAAATGGAGCCACTTGTTGTGGGTGTGAAACTAGTCTAATCTAGAGGAACAGCAAAAAAATGAGGCATGCAATGCAGTGGACCAGTCAAAGTGATGCGTTGGGCAGTCGGGGCAGTATGCGCACCTATAATGGGCGTAGAAGGCAGTGTTTGGGCGCTCAAATCTCGCAAACGAAAAGGAACGAAATGGAGCCAACTTGTTGTGGGTGTGGAAAATAGTCTAATCTAGAGGACCACCAAAAAGAATGGGGCATGCAAAGCAGTGGACCAGTCAAAGTGATGCGTTGGGCAGTCGGGGCAGTATGCGCACCTATAATGGGCGTACCAGGCAGAGTTCGGGCGCTCAAATCGTGCAAACGACATGGAACGAAATAGAGCCACTTGTTGTGGGTGTGGAAAATAGTCTAATCTAGAGGATCAGCAAAAACAATTAGGCATCGAATGCAGTGGACCAGTCAAAGTCATGCGTTGGGCAGTCGGGGCAGTATGCGCACCTATAATGGGCGTACCAGGCAGAGTTCGGGCGCTCAAATCATGCAAACGACATGGAACGAAATGGAGCCACTTGTTGTGGGTGTGGAAAATAGTCTAATATAGAGGACCAGCAAAAAAAATTAGGCATCGAATGCAGTGGACCAGTCAAAGTCATGCGTTGGGCAGTCAGGGCAGTATGCGCACCTATAATGGGCGTACCAGGCAGAGTTCGGGCGCTCAAATCGTGCAAACGACATAGAACAAAATGGAGCCACTTGTTGTGGGTGTGAAACTAGTCTAATCTAGAGGAACAGCAAAAAAATGAGGCATGCAATGCAGTGGACCAGTCAAAGTGATGCGTTGGGCAGTCGGGGCAGTATGCGCACCTATAATGGGCGTAGAAGGCAGTGTTTGGGCGCTCAAATCTCGCAAACGAAAAGGAACGAAATAGAGCCACTTGTTGTGGGTGTGGAAAATAGTCTAATATAGAGGACCAGCAAAAAAAATTGGGCATCCAATGCAGTGGACCAGTCAAAGTCATGCGTTGGGCAGTCGGGGCAGTATGCGCACCTATAATGGGCGTACCAGGCAGAGTTCGGGCGCTCAAATCGTGCAAACGACATGGAACAAAATGGAGCCACTTGTTGTGGGTGTGAAAACTAGTCTAATATAGAGGACCAGCAAAATTAATGGGGCATCCAATGCAGTGGACCAGTCAAAGTGATGCGTTGGGCAGTCGGGGCAGTATGCGCACCTATAATGGGCGTACCAGGCAGAGTTCGGGCGCTCAAATCGTGCAAACGACATAGAACAAAATGGAGCCACTTGTTGTGGGTGTGAAACTAGTCTAATCTAGAGGAACAGCAAAAAAATGAGGCATGCAATGCAGTGGACCAGTCAAAGTGATGCGTTGGGCAGTCGGGGCAGTATGCGCACCTATAATGGGCGTACCAGGCAGAGTTCGGGCGCTCAAATCGTGCAAACGACATGGAACGAAATAGAGCCACTTGTTGTGGGTGTGGAAAATAGTCTAATCTAGAGGATCAGCAAAAACAATTAGGCATCGAATGCAGTGGACCAGTCAAAGTCATGCGTTGGGCAGTCGGGGCAGTATGCGCACCTATAATGGGCGTACCAGGCAGAGTTCGGGCGCTCAAATCATGCAAACGACTTGGAACGAAATGGAGCCACTTGTTGTGGGTGTGGAAAATAGTCTAATATAGAGGACCAGCAAAAAAAATTAGGCATCGAATGCAGTGGACCAGTCAAAGTCATGCGTTGGGCAGTCAGGGCAGTATGCGCACCTATAATGGGCGTACCAGGCAGAGTTCGGGCGCTCAAATCGTGCAAACGACATAGAACAAAATGGAGCCACTTGTTGTGGGTGTGGAAACTAGTCTAATCTAGAGGACCAGCAAAAAAATGGGGCATCCAATGCAGTGGACCAGTCAAAGTCATGCGTTGGGCAGTCGGGGCAGTATGCGCACCTATAATGGGCGTACCAGGCAGAGTTCGGGCGCTCAAATCGTGCAAACGACATGGAACGAAATGGAGCCACTTATTGTGGGTGTGAAAACTAGTCTAATCTAGAGGACCAGCAAAAAAATGGGGCATCCAATGCAGTGGACCAGTCAAAGTCATGCGTTGGGCAGTCGGGGCAGTATGCGCACCTATAATGGGCGTACCAGGCAGAGTTCGGGCGCTCAAATCGTGCAAACGACATGGAACGAAATGGAGACACTTGTTGTGGGTGTGGAAACTAGTATAATCTAGAGGACCAGCAAAAAAATGGGGCATCCAATGCAGTGGACCAGTCAAAGTGATGCGTTGGGCAGTCGGGGCAGTATGCACACCTATAATGGGCGTACCAGTCAGAGTTCGGGCGCTCAAATCTTGCAAACGAAAAGGAACGAAATGGAGCCAACTTGTTGTGGGTGTGGAAAATAGTCTAATCTAGAGGACCAGCAAAAATAATGGGGCATGCAATGCAGTGGACCAGTCAAAGTGATTCGTTGGGCAGTCGGGGCAGTATGCGCACCTATAATGGGCGTACCAGGCAGAGTTCGGGCGCTCAAATCATGCAAACGACATGGAACGAAATAGAGCCACTTGTTGTGGGTGTGGAAAATAGTCTAATATAGAGGACCAGCAAAAAAAATGGGGCATCCAATGCAGTGGACCAGTCAAAGTGATGCGTTGGGCAGTCGGGGCAGTATGCGCACCTATAATGGGCGTACCAGGCAGAGTTCGGGCGCTCAAATCGTGCAAACGACATGGAACGAAATGGAGCCACTTGTTGTGGGTGTGGAAACTAGTCTAATCTAGAGGACCAGCAAAAAAACGGGGCATCCAATGCAGTGGACCAGTCAAAGTGATGCGTTGGGCAGTCGGGGCAGTATGCGCACCTATAATGGGCGTACCAGGCAGAGTTCGGGCGCTCAAATCGTGCAAACGACATGGAACGAAATGGAGCCACTTGTTGTGGGTGTAGAAACTAGTCTAATCTAGAGGACCAGGAAAATTAATGGGGCATCCAATGCAGTGGACCAGTCAAAGTCATGCGTTGGGCAGTCGGGGCAGTATGCGCACCTATAATGGGCGTACCTGGCAGAGTTCAGGCGCTCAAATCGTGCAAACGACATAGAACAAAATGAAGCCACTTTTTGTGGGTGTGGAAACTAGTCTAATCTAGAGGACCAGCAAAAAAATGGGGCATCCAATGCAGTGGACCAGTCAAAGTCATGCGTTGGGCAGTCGGGGCAGTATGCGCACCTATAATGGGCGTACCAGGCAGAGTTCGGGCGCTGAAATCGTGCAAACGACATGGAACGAAATGGAGCCACTTGTTGTGGGTGTGGAAAATAGTCTAATATAGAGGACCAGCAAAACAAATGGGGCATCCAATGCAGTGGACCATTCAAAGTCATGCGTTGGGCAGTCGGGGCAGTATGCGCACCTATAATGGGTGTACCAGTCAGAGTTCGGGCGCTCAAATCGTGAAAACGACATAGAACGAAATGGAGCCACTTGTTGTGGGTGTGAAAACTAGTCTAATCTAGAGGACCAGCAAAAAGAATGGGGCATCCAATGCAGTGGACCAGTCAAAGTGATGCGTTGGCAGTCAGGGCAATATGCGCACCTATAATGGGCGTAGAAGGCAGTGTTCGGGCGCTCAAATCTTGAAAGCGAAAAGAAACGAAATGGAGCCAACTTGTTGTGGGTGTGGAAAATAGTCTAATCTAGAGGACCAGCAAAAAGAATGGGGCATGCAATGCAGTGGACCAGTCAAAGTGATGCGTTGGGTAGTCGGGGCAGTATGCGCACCTATAATGGGCGTACCAGGCAGAGTTCGGGCGCTCAAATCGTGCAAACGACATGGAACGAAATGGAGCCACTTGTTGTGGGTGTGGAAAATAGTCTAATATAGAGGACCAGCAAAAAAAATTGGGCATCCAATGCAGTGGACCAGTCAAAGTCATGCGTTGGGCAGTCGGGGCAGTATGCGCACCTATAATGGGCGTACCAGGCAGAGTTCGGGCGCTCAAATCGTGCAAACGACATGGATCGAAATGGAGCCACTTGTTGTGGGTGTGGAAACTAGTCTAATCTAGAGGACCAGAAAAAAAATGGGGCATCCAATGCAGTGGACCAGTCAAAGTCATGCGTTGGGCAGTCGGGGCAGTATGCGCACCTATAATGGGCGTACCAGGCAGAGTTCGGGCGCTCAAATCGTGCAAACGACATGGAACGAAATGGAGCCACTTGTTGTGGGTGTGAAAAATAGTCTAATATAGAGGACAAGCAAAAAAAATGGGTCATCCAATGCAGTGGACCAGTCAAAGTGATGCGTTGGGCACTTGGGGCAGTATGCCCACCTATAATGGGCGTAGAAGGCAGTGTTCGGGCTCTCAAATCTTGCAAACGAAAAGGAACGAAATGGAGCCAACTTGTTGTGGGTGTGGAAAATAGTCTAATTTAGAGGACCAGAAAAAAGAATGAACGCAGTGGACCAGTCAAAGTGATGCGTTGGGCAGTCGGGGCAGTATGCGCACCTATAATGGGCGTACCAGGCAGAGTTCGGGCGCTCAAATCGTGCAAACGACATGGAATGAAATGGAGCCACTTGTTGTGGGTGTGGAAAATAGTATAATATAGAAGACCAGCAAAAAAAATTAGGCATCGAATGCAGTGGACCAGTCAAAGTCATGCGTTGGGCAGTCGGGGCAGTATGCGCACCTATAATGGGCGTACCAGGCAGAGTTCGGGCGCTCAAATCATGCAAACGACATGGAACGAAATGGAGACACTTGTTGTGGGTGTGGAAAATAGTCTAATATAGAGGACCAGCAAAACAAATGGGGCATCCAATGCAGTGGACCATTCAAAGTCTTGCGTTGGGCAGTCGGGGCAGTATGCGCACCTATAATGGGCGTCTTAGGCAGAGTTCGGGCGCTCAAATCGTGCAAACGACATGGAACGAAATGGAGCCACTTGTTGTGGGTGTGGAAACTAGTCTAATCTAGAGGACCAGCAAAAAAACGGGGCATCCAATGCAGTGGACCAGTCAAAGTGATGCGTTGGGCAGTCGGGGCAGTATGCGCACCTATAATAGGCGTAGAAGGCAGTGTTCGGGCGCTCAAATCTTGCAAGCGAAAAGGAACGAAATGGAGCCAACTTGTTGTGGGTGTGGAAAATAGTCTAATCCAGAGGACCAGCAAAAAGATGCAGTGGACCAGTCAAAGTGATGCGTTGGGCAGTCGGGGCAGTATGCGCACCTATAATGGGCGTACCAGGTAGAGTTCGGGCGCTCAAATCGTGCAAACGACATGGAACGAAATGGAGCTAATTGTTGTGGGTGTGGAAAATATTCTAATATAGAGGACCAGCAAAAAAAATTGGGCATCCAATGCAGTGGACCAGTCAAAGTCATGCGTTGGGCAGTCGGGGCAGTATGCGCACCTATAATGGGCGTACCAGGCAGAGTTCGGGCGCTCAAATCGTGCAAACGACATAGAACAAAATGAAGCCACTTTTTGTGGGTGTGGAAACTAGTCTAATCTAGAGGACCAGCAAAAAAATGGGGCATCCAATGCAGTGGACCAGTCAAAGTCATGCGTTGGGCAGTCGGGGCAGTATGCGCACCTATAATGGGCGTACTAGGCAGAGTTCAGGCGCTCAAATCGTGCAAACGACATGGAACGAAATGGAGCCACTTGTTGTGGGTGTGGAAAATAGTAACAAAAATTGGGCATCCAATGCAGTGGACCAGTCAAAGTCATGCGTTGGGCAGTCGGGGCAGTATGCACACCTATAATGGGCGTACCAGGCAGAGTTCGGGCGCTCAAATCGTGCAAACGACATAGAACAAAATGGAGCCACTTGTTGTGGGTGTGAAAACTAGTCTAATCTAGAGGACCAGCAAAAAAATGGGGCATCCAATGCAGTGGACCAGTCAAAGTGATGCGTTGGGCAGTCGGGGCAGTATGCGCACCTATAATGGGCGTAGAAGGCAGTGTTCGGGTGCTCAAATCTTGCAAACGAAAAGGAACGAAATGGAGAAAACTTGTTGTGGGTATGGAAAATAGTCTAATCTAGAGGACTAGCAAAAAGAATGGGGCATGCAATGCAGTGGACCAGTCAAAGTGATGCGTTGGGCAGTCGGGGCAGTATGCGCACCTATAATGGGCGTACCAGGCAGAGTTCGGGCGCTCAAATCGTGCAAACGACATAGAACAAAATGGAGCCACTTGTTCTGGGTGTGGAAACTATTATAATCTAGAGGACCAGCAAAAAAAATTGGGCATCGAATGCAGTGGACCAGTCAAAGTCATGCATTGGGCAGTCGGGGCAGTATGCACACCTATAATGGGCGTACCAGGCAAAGTTCGGGCGCTCAAATTGTGCAAACGACATAGAACAAAATGGAGCCGCTTGTTGTGGGTGTGGAAACTAGTCTAATCTAGAGGACCAGCAAAACAAATGGGGCATCCAATGCAGTGGACCATTCAAAGTCATGCGTTGGGCAGTCGGGGCAGTATGCGCACCTATAATGGGCGTACCAGGCAGAGCACTTGGTCTAAGCAAGCACTTGGTCCAAGCAAGCACTTGGTCCAAGCAAGCACTTGGTCCAAAAAAGCACTTGGTCCAAGCAAGCACTTGGTCCAAGCAAGCACTTGGTCCGAGCAAGCACTTGGTCCAAGCAAGCACTTGGTCCAAGCAAGCACTTGGTCCAAGCAGGCACTTGGTCCAAGAAAGCACTTGGTCCAAGCAAGCACTTGGTCCAAGAAAGCACTTGGTTCAAGCAAGCAATTGGTCCAAGCAAGCACTTGGTCCAAGCAAGCACTTGGTCCAACAAAGCACTTGGTCGTAGAAAGCACTTGGTCCAAGCAAGCACTTGGTCCAAGCAAGCACTTGGTCCAACAAAGCACTTGGTCCAAGAAAGCACTTGGTCCAAGAAAGCACTTGGTCCAAGCAAGCACTTGGTCCAAGCAAGCACTTGGTCCAAGCAAGCGCTTGGTCCAAGAAAGCGCTTGGTCCATGCAAGCACTTGGTCCAAGCAAGCACTTGGTCTAAGAAAGCACTTGGTCCAAGCAAGCACTTGGTCCAAGATAGCACTTGGTCCAAGCAAGCACTTGGTCCATGCAAGCACTTGGTCCAAGAAAGGTGTCCAAGAAAGCACTTGGTCCAAGCAAGCACTTGGTCCAAGCAGGCACTTGGTGCAAGAAAGCACTTGGTCCAAGAAAGCAATTGGTCCAAGCAAGCACTTGGTCCAAGCAAGCACTTGGTCCAAGCAAGCACTTGGTCCAAGCAAGCACTTGGTCCAAGCAAGCACTTGGTGCAAGCAAGCACTTGGTCCAAGCAAACACGTGGTCCAAGAAAGCACTTGGTCCAAGCAAGCACTTGGTCCAAGAAAGCACTTGGTCCAAGAAGGCGCAAGCACTTGGTCCAAGCAAGCACTTGCTCCAAGCAAGCACTTGGTCCAAGCAAGCAATTGGTCCAACAAAGCACTTGGTCCAACAAAGCACTTGGTCCAAGAAAGCACTTGGTCCAAGCAAGCACTTGGTCAAAGCAAGCACTTGGTCCAAGCAAGCACTTGGCCCAAGCTAAAACGTGGTCCAACAAAGCACTTGGTCTAAGAAAGCACTTGGTCCAAGCAAGCACTTGGTCCAAGATAGCACTTGGTCCAAGCAAGCACTTGGTCCAAGCAAGCACTTGGTCCAAGCAAGCACTTTTTCCAAGCAAGCACTTGGTCCATGCAAGCACTTGATCCAAGCAAGCACTTGGTCCAACAAAGCACTTGGTCCATGAAAGCACTTGGTCTAAGCAAGCACTTGGTCCAAGCAAGCACTTGGTGCAAGCAAGCACTTGGTCCAAGCAAACACGTGGTCCAAGAAAGCACTTCGTCCAAGCAAGCACTTGGTCCAAGAAAGCACTTGGTCCAAGAAGGCGCAAGCACTTGGTCCAAGAAAGCACTTGGTCCAAGCAAGCACTTGCTCCAAGCAAGCACTTGGTCCATGCAAGCACTTGGTCCAGCAAAGCACTTGGTCCAAGAAAGCACTTGGTCCAAGAAAGCACTTGGTCCAAGCAAGCACTTGGTCCAAGCAAGCACTTGGTCCAAGCAAGCACTTGGTCCAAGCAAAAACGTGGTCCAACAAAGCACTTGGTCCAAGAAAGCACTTGGTCCAAGCAAGCACTTGGTCCAAGAAAGCACTTGGTCCAAGAAAGCACTTGGTCCAAAAAAGCACTTGGTCCAAGAAAGCACTTGGTCCAAGCAAGCACTTGGTCCAAGCAAGCACTTGGTCCAAGAATGCACTTGGTCCATGCAAGCACTTGGTCCAAGCAAGCACTTGGTCCAAGAAGGTGCAAGCACTTGGTCCAAGAAAGCACTTGGTCCAAGCAAGCACTTGGTCCAAGCAAGCACTTGGTCCAAGCAAGCACTTGGTGCAAGCAAGCACTTGGTCCAAGCAAGCACTTGTTCCAAGCAAGCACTTGGTCCAAGCAAGCACTTGGTCCAAGCAAGCACTTGGTCCGAGCAAGCACTTGGTCCAAGCAAGCACTTGGTCCAAGCAAGCACTTGGTCCAAGCAGGCACTTGGTCCAAGAAAGCACTTGGTCCAAGCAAGCACTTGGTCCAAGAAAGCACTTGGTTCAAGCAAGCAATTGGTCCAAGCAAGCACTTGGTCCAAGCAAGCACTTGGTCCAACAAAGCACTTGGTCGTAGAAAGCACTTGGTCCAAGCAAGCACTTGGTCCAAGCAAGCACTTGGTCCAACAAAGCACTTGGTCCAAGAAAGCACTTGGTCCAAGAAAGCACTTGGTCCAAGCAAGCACTTGGTCCAAGCAAGCACTTGGTCCAAGCAAGCGCTTGGTCCAAGAAAGCGCTTGGTCCATGCAAGCACTTGGTCCAAGCAAGCACTTGGTCTAAGAAAGCACTTGGTCCAAGCAAGCACTTGGTCCAAGATAGCACTTGGTCCAAGCAAGCACTTGGTCCATGCAAGCACTTGGTCCAAGAAAGGTGTCCAAGAAAGCACTTGGTCCAAGCAAGCACTTGGTCCAAGCAAGCACTTGGTCCAAGCAGGCACTTGGTGCAAGAAAGCACTTGGTCCAAGAAAGCAATTGGTCCAAGCAAGCACTTGGTCCAAGCAAGCACTTGGTCCAAGCAAGCACTTGGTCCAAGCAAGCACTTGGTCCAAGCAAGCACTTGGTGCAAGCAAGCACTTGGTCCAAGCAAACACGTGGTCCAAGAAAGCACTTGGTCCAAGCAAGCACTTGGTCCAAGAAAGCACTTGGTCCAAGAAGGCGCAAGCACTTGGTCCAAGCAAGCACTTGCTCCAAGCAAGCACTTGGTCCAAGCAAGCAATTGGTCCAACAAAGCACTTGGTCCAACAAAGCACTTGGTCCAAGAAAGCACTTGGTCCAAGCAAGCACTTGGTCAAAGCAAGCACTTGGTCCAAGCAAGCACTTGGCCCAAGCTAAAACGTGGTCCAACAAAGCACTTGGTCTAAGAAAGCACTTGGTCCAAGCAAGCACTTGGTCCAAGAAAGCACTTGGTCCAAGCAAGCACTTGGTCCAAGCAAGCACTTGGTCCAAGCAAGCACTTGGTGCAAGCAAGCACTTGGTCCAAGCAAGCACTTGTTCCAAGCAAGCACTTGGTCCAAGCAAGCACTTGGTCCAAGCAAGCACTTGGTCCAAGCAAGCAGGGTTTAGGGTTTAGTGAGGGGGAAGGGAGTGAGGGGGAATGGAAGTGAGGGGACACAAAGTGAGGGGGACAGGGATGAGGAGGGATGGAAGTGAGGGGAAATTGAGTGAGGGGGAATACAAGTGAGGGGGGATGGACGTGAGGGGAAATTGAGCGAGGGGAAATTTCGAGGAGAAATGAAGTGAGGGGGAAGAGGAAGAGTGGGTATGGAAGTGAGGGGAAATGAAGTGAGGGGGGATTTCCCTTCACTCCATTCCCCCTCACTCACAGAAGTGGGGGGAAAACGAGTGAGGGGAAACATAAGTAAGGGTAAATGTAGTGAGGGGTAAGGGAGCGAGGGGGAATGGAAGTGAGGGGAAACAAAGTGAGGGGGACAGGGATGAGGAGAGACGGTGAAGGGAAATTGAGTGAGGGGGAATACAAGTGAGGGGGGATGGAAGTGAGGGGAAATTGAGCAAGGGGAACTACAAGTGAGGGGAAATGAAGTGAGGGGGAAGAGAGTGAGGGGGGATGGAAGTGATGGGAAATAAATTGAGGGGGGATTTCCTCTCACTCCATTCCCCCTCACTCACAGAAGTGGGGGAAAAACAAATGACGGAAAATATAAGTTAGGGGAAATGTAGTGAGGGGGAAGAGAGTGAGGGGGAATGGAAGTGAGGGGAAACAAAGTGAGGGGGACAGGGATGAGGAGGGATGGAAGTGAGGGGAAATTGAGTGAAGGGGAATACAAGTGAGAGGGGATGGAAGTGAGGGGAAATTGAGCGAGGGGAAATACAAGTGAGGGGAAATGAAGTGAGGGCGAAGAGAGTGAAGGGGGTAGAAGTTAGGGGAAAGAAGTGAGGTGGGAATTCCTCTCACTACTTTCCCCCTCACTCACAGAAGTGGGGGGAAAACGAGTGAGGGGAAATATAAGGTGAGGGGAAATGTAGTGAAGGGGAAGGGAGTGAGGGGAAATGGAAGTGAGGGGAAACAAAGTGAAGGCGACAGGGATGAAGAGGGATGGAAGTGAGGGGAAATTGAGTGAGGGAAAATACAAGTGAGGGGGGATGGAAGTGAGGGGAAATTGAGCGAGGGGAAATATCGAGGGAAAATGAAGTGAAAGGGAAGAGAGTGAGGGGGAATGGAAGTGAGGGGAAATGAGGTGAGGGGGGATTTCCTTTCACTCCTTTCCCCCTCACTCACGGAAGTTAGGGAAAAATGAGTGAGGGGAAATATAAGTGAGGGGAAATGTAGTGAAGGGGAAGGGAGTGAGGGGAAATGGAATTGAGGGGAAACAAAGTGAAGGGGACAGGGATGAGGAGGGATGAAAGTGAGGGGAAATTGAGTGAGGGAGAATACAAGTGAGGGGGGATGGAAGTGAGGGGAAATTGAGTGAGGGGAAATCCAAGTGAGGGGAAATGAAGTGAGGAGGAAGAGAGTGAGGGGGTATGGTAGTGAGGGGAAATGAATTGAGGGGGGATTTCCCTTCACTCCATTCCCCCTCACTCACAGATGTGGGGGAAAACGAGTGAGGGGAAATATAAGTGAGGGGAAATGTAGTGAGGGGGAAGGGAGTGAGGGGGAATGGAAGTGAGGGGAAACAAAGTGTGAGGGACAGGAATGAAGTGAGGGGAAATTGAGTGAGGGGGAATACAAGTGAGGGGGGATGGAAGTGAGGGGAAATTGAGCAAGGGGAAATACAAGTGAGGGGAAATGAAGTGAGGGCGAAGAGAGTGAGGGGGGTAGAAGTTAGGGGAAAGAAGTGAGGTGGGATTTCCTCTCACTACTTTCCCCCTCACTCACAGAAGTGGGGGGAAAACGAGTGAGGGGAAATATAAGGTGAGGGGAAATTTAGTGAAGGGGAAGGGAGTGAGGGGAAATGGAAGTGAGGGGAAACAAAGTGAAGGCAACAAGGATGAGGAGGGATGGAAGTGAGGGGAAATTGAGTGAGGGAGAATACAAGTGAGGGGGGATGGAAGTGAGGGGAAATTGAGCGAGGGGAAATGAAGTGAGGGGGAAGAGAGTGAGGAGGGATGGAAGTGAGTGGAAATGAAGTGAGGGGTAATTTCCCTTCACTCTATTTCCCCTCACTCACAGAAGTGGGGGGAAAACGGGTGAGGGGAAATATAAGTGAGGGGAAATATAGTGAGGGGGAAGGGAGTGAGGAGGAATGGAAGTGAGGGGAAACAAAGGGATAGGGATAGGGATAAGGAGGGTTGGAAGTGAGGGGAAATTGAGTGAGGGAGAATACAAGTGAGGGGGGATGGAAGAGAGGGGAAATTGAGCGACGGGAAATACAAGTGAGGGGAAATGAAGTGAGGGGGAAGAGAGTGAGGCGGGATGGAAGTGAGGGAAAATGAAGTGAGGGGGAATTTCCTCTCACTCTATTCTCCATCACTCACAGAAGTGGGGGGAAAACGAGTGAGGGAAAATTTAAGTGAGGGGAAACAAAGTGAGGGGGACAGGGATGAGGAGGGATGGAAGTGAGGGGAACTTGAGTGAGGGGGAATACAAGTGAGGGGGGATGGAAGTGAGGGGAAATGAAGTGAGGGGGATTTCCTCTTTCCATTCCCCCTCACTCACAGAAGTGGGGGGAAAACGAGTGAGGGAAAATATAAGTGGGGAAATGTAGTGAGGGGGAAGGGAGTGAGAGGGAATGGAAGTGAGGGGAAACAAAGTGAGGAGGACAGGGATGAGGAGGGATGGAAGTGAGGGGAAATTGAGTGAGGGGGAATACAAGTGAGGGGGGATGGAAGTGAGGGGAAATTGAGTGAGGGGAAATGAAGTGAGGGGGAAGAGAGTGAGAGGGATGAAAGTGAGGGGAAATGAGGTGAGGGGGGATTTCCTCTCACTCCATTCCCCCTCACTCACAGAAGTGGGGGGAAAACGAGTGAGGGGAAATATAAGTGAGGGGAAATGTAGTGAGGGGGAAGGCAGAGAGGGGGAATGGAAGTGAGGGGAAACAAAGTGAGGGGGACAGGGATGAGGAGGGATGGAAGTGAGGGGAAATTGAGTGAGGGGGAATACAAGTGAGGGGGGATAGAAGTGAGGGGAAATTGAGTGAGGGGAAATGAAATGAGGGGAAATGAAATGAGGGGAAATGAAGTGAGGGGGGATTTCCTCTCACTCCATTCCCCCTCACTCACAGAAGTGGGGGGAAAACGAGTGAGGGGAAATATAAGTGAGGGGAAATGTAGTGAGGGGGAAGAGAGTGAGGGGGGATGGAATTGACGGGAAACAAAATGAGGGGGACAGGGATGAGGAGGGATGGAAGTGAGGGAAATTGAGTGAGGGGAAATACAAGTGAAGGGGGATGGAAATGAGGGGAAATTGAGTGACGGGGAATTCAAGTGAGGGGAAATGAAGTGAAGGGGAGGAGAGTGAGGGGGGATGGAAGTGAGGGGAAATGAAGTGAGGGGGGATTTCCTCTCTCCATTCCCCCTCAATCACAGAAGTGGGGGGGAAACGAGTGAGGGGAAATATAAGTGAGGGAAATGTAGTGAGGGGGAGGGGAGTGAGAGGGAATGGAAGTGAGGGGAAACAAAGTGAGGGGGACAGGGATGAGGAGGGATGGAAGTGAGGGGAAATTGAGTGAGGGGGAATACAAGTGAGGGGGGATGGAAGTGAGGGAAAATTGAGTGAGGGGAAATGAAGTGAGGGGGAAGAGAGTGAGGGGATGAAAGTGAGGGGAAATGAGGTGAGGGGGGATTTCCTCTCACTCCATTTCCCCCTCACTCACAGAATTGGATGAAAAACGAGTGAGGGGAAATATAAGTGAGGAGAAATGTAGTGAGGGGGAAGGGAGTGAGGGGGAATGGAAGTGAGGGGAAACAAAGTGAGGGGGACAGGGATGAGGAGGGATGGTGAAGGGAAATTGAGTGAGGGAGAATACAAGTGAGGGGGGATGGAAGTGAGGGGAAATGAAGTGAGGGGGGATTTCCTCTCACTCCATTCCCCCTCACTCACAGAAGTGGGGGGAAATGAGTGAGGGGAAATATAAGTGAGGGGAAATGTAGTGAGGGGGAAGGGAGCGAGGGGGAATGGATGTGAGGGGAAACAAAGTGAGGGGGACAGGGATGAGGAGGGATGGTGAAAGGAAATTGAGTGAGGGGGAATACAAGTGAGGGGGATGGAAGTGAGGGGAAATTGAGTGAAGGGAAATACAAGTGAGGGGAAATGAAGTGAGGGGGAAGGGAGTGAGGGGGATGGAAGTGAGGGGAAATAAAGTGAGGGGGGATTTTCTCTCACTCCATTCCCCCTCACTCACAGAAGTGGGGGGAAAACGAGTGAGGGGAAATATAAGTGAGGGGAAATGTAGTGAGGGGGAAGGGAGTGAGGGAGAATGGAAGTGAGGGAAAACAAAGAGAGGGGGACAGGGATGAGGAGGGATGGAAGTGAGGGGAAATTGAGTGAGGGGGAATACAAGTGAGGGGGGATGGACGTGAGGGGAAATTGAGTGAGGGAGAATACAAGTGAGGGGAAATAAAGTGAGAGGGACAGTGATGAGGAGGGATGGAAGTGAGGGGAAATTGAGTGAGGGAGTATACAAGTGAGGGGGGATGGAAGAGAGGGGAAATTGAGCGACGGGAAATACAAGTGAGGGGAAATGAAGTGAGGGGGGATTTCCTCTCACTCCTTTCCCCCTCACTCACAGAAGTGGGGGGGAAAATGAGTGAGGGGAAATATTAGTGAGGGGAAATGTAGTGAGGGGGAAGGCAGAGAGGGGGAAGGGAGTAAGGGGAAATTTAAGTGAGGGGAAACAAAATGAGGGGGACAGGGATGAGGAGGGATGGAAGTGAGGGGAAATTGAGTGAGGGGAAATACAAGTGAGGGGGGATGGAAGTGAGGGGAAATGAAGTGAGGGGGGATTTCCTCTCTCCATTCCCCCTCACTCACAGAAGTGGGGGGGAAACGAGTGAGGGGAAATATAAGTGGGGAAATGTAGTGAGGGGGAAGGGAGCGAGGGGGAATGGATGTGAGGGTAAACAAAGTGAGGGGGACAGGGATGAGGAGGGATGGTGAAGGGAAATTGAGTGAGGGGGAATACAAGTGAGGGGGGATGGAAGTGAGGGGAAATTGAGTGAGGGGAAATGAAGTGAGGGGGAAGAGAGTGAGGGGGATGAAAGTGAGGGGAAATGAGATGAGGCGGGATTTCCTCTCACTCCATTCCCCCTCACTCACAGAATTGGATGAAAAACGAGTGAAGGGAAATATAAGTGAGGGGAAATGTAGTGAGAGGGAAGGGAGTGAGGGGGAATGGAAGTGAGGGGAAACAAAGTGAGAGGGAAAGGGATGAGAAGGGATGGAAGTGGGGGGAAATTGAGTGAGGGGGAATACAAGTGAGGGGGGATGGAAGTGAGGGGAAATTGAGTGAGGGGAAATGAAGTGAGGGGAAATTAAGTGAGGGGAAAGAGAGTGAGGGGGGATGGAAGTGAGGGGAAACGAAGTGAGGGGGGATTTCCTCTCACTCCATTCCCCCTCGCTCACAGAAGTGGGGGGAAAACGAGTGAGGGGAAATATAAGTGAGGGAAAATGTAGTGAGGGGGAAGGGAATGAGGTGGAATGGAAGTGAGGAGAAACAAAGTGAGTGGGATAGGGATGAGGAGGGATGGAAGTGAGGGGAAATTGAGTGAGGGGGAATTCAAGTGAGGGGGGATGGAAGTGAGGGGAAATTGAGTGAGGGGAAATTCAAGTGAAGGGAAATGAAGTGAGGGGAAAGAGAGTGAGGGGGGATGGAAGTGAGGGGAAATGAAGTGAGTGGGGATTTTCTCTCACTCCATTTCCCCTCACTCACAGAAGTGGGGGGAAAACGAGTGAGGGGAAATATAAGTGAGGGGAAATGTAGTGAGGGGGAAGGGAGTGAGGGGGAATGGAAGTGAGGGGAAACAAAGGGGGACAGGGATGGAAGTGCGGGAAAATTGCGTGAGGGGGAATACAAGTGAGGGGGGATTTCCTCTCACTCCATTCCCCCTCACTCACAGAAGTGGGGAGAAAACGAGTGAGGGGAAATATAAGTGAGGGGAAATGTAGTGAGGGAGAATGGAGTGAAGGGGAATGGAAGTGAGGGGAAACAAAGTGAGGGGGACAGGGATGAGGAGGGATGGAAGTGAGGGGAAATTGAGTGAGGGGGAATACAAGTGAGGGGGGATGGAAGTGAGGGGAAATTGAGTGAGGGGAAATACAAGTGAGGGGAAATGAAGTGAGGGGGAAGAGAGTGTGGGGGGATGGAAGTGAGGGGAAATGAAGTGAGAGGGGATTTCCATTCACTCCATTCCCACTCACTCACAGATGTGGGGGGAAAAAGAGTGAGGGGAAATATAAGTGAGGGGAAATGTAGTGAGGGGGAAGGCAGAGAGGGGAATGGAAGTGAGGGAAACAAAGTGAGGGGGACAGGGATGAGGAGGGATAGAAGTGAGGGGAAATTGAGTGAGGGGGAATACAAGTGAAGGAGGATGGAAGTGAGGGGAAATTGAGTGAGGGAAATCCAAGTGAGGGGAAATGAAGTGAAGGGAAAGAGAGTGAGGGGGGATGGAAGTGAGGAGAAACGAAGTGAAGGGGATTTCCTCTCACTCCATTCCCCCTCACTCACAGAAGTGGGGGGAAAACGTGTGAGGGGAAATATAAGTGAGGGAAAATATAGTGAGGGGGAAGGGAGTGAGGGGGAATGGAAGTGAGGGGAAACAAAGTGAGTGGGATAGGGATGAGGAAGGATGGAAGTGAGGGAAAATTGAGTGAGGGGGAATTCATGTGAGGGGGGATGGAAGTGAGGGGAAATTGAGTGAGGGGAAATACATGTGAGGGGAAATGAAGTGAGGGGGAAGAGAGTGAGGGGGGATCGAAGTGAGGGGAAATGAAGTGAGGGGGGATTTTCTCTCACTCCATTTCCCCTCACTCACAGAAGTGGGGGGAAAACGAGTGAGGGGAATTATATGTGAGGGGAAATATATGTGAGATTGTCTATCTGCGCAGATGTGCGCACCTACCAAGTAGGTGCAGGTTGGCGGTTTCACCGTCAGGCACATTGCGCAGGTGCCAGGTAGAAAACGTGTCGTCGGTTTCGCCAGGTGCGCGCCGTCGACCACGTGATGCCGTTCCGCAGGTAGAACTTCGCCAAAATCTCCTGGGCGAAAGTTCGCACGCCTTCGCAGAGTTTCGCGCGACTCTGCAGCTTCGGTCAATCAACTCGACTCTGCACGGTCGAACAGCGTTCGCTCGCAGAGCTTCTCGACCAAACTTCTTCGACCAGAGTTCTTCGACGAGCGCTCTTCAACGAAACCTCGTTGCGCAGAGATCGTCGACCACAGCTCATCGCGCAAAGCTCGTCGACCAGAATCCGTCGAGCAGAACCTGCTCGACCGCAACTTCCGCCAAACTGCAGAAGCCCAATTCGTTGTCCGCTCCGTCGCGAACTTCCTGTCTACAGCGATATTAGCTACGCTCAAGCGAGTGCGGGGCCATTTCCTTCGACAAAGTGAGGGGGAAGAGAGTGAAGAGGGATGGAAGTGAGGGAAAATGAAGTGAAGGGGGATTTCCTCTCACTCCATTCCCCCTCACTCATAGAAGTTTCAAGCACAAGGGCCTAGCGTCTGCAAAAATTCAAGAACAAGGGCCTATCGTCTGCAAAAATTCAAGAACAAGGGCCTAGCGTCTGCAAAATTGCAAGAACAAGGGCCTAGCGTCTACAAAATTTCAAGAACAAGGGCCTAGCATCTGCAAAAATTCAAGAACAAGGGCCTAGCGTCTGCAAACATTCAAGAACAAGGGCCTAGCGTCTGCAAAAATTCAAGAACAAGGGCAAAGCGTCTGCAAAAATTCAAGAACAAGGGCCTAGCGTCTGCAAAATTGCAAGAACAAGGGCCTAGCGTCTACAAAAATTCAAGAACAAGGGCCTAGTGTCTGCACAAATTCAAGAACAAGGGCCTAGAGTCTGCAAAAATTCCAGAATAAAGGCCTAGCGTCTGCAAAATTGCAAGAACAAGGGCCTAGCGTGTGCAAAATTGCAAGAACAAGGGCCTAGCGTCTGCAAAAATTCAAGAACAAGGGCCTAGCATCTGCAAAAAATCTAAGAACAAGGGCCTAGCATCTGCAAAATTGCAAGAACAATGGCCTAGCGTCTGCAAAAATTCAAGAACAAGGGCCTAGCGTCTGAAAAAAGTTCAAGAACAAGGGCCTAGCATCTGCAAAAGTTCAAGAACAAGGGCCTAGCGTCTGCAAAAATTCAAGAACAAGGGCCTAGCATGTGCAAAATTGCAAGAACATGGGCCTAGCGTCTGCAAAATTGCAAGAACAAGGGCCTAGCATCTGCAAAAAATCAAGAACAAGGGCATAGCGTCTGCAAAAATTCAAGAACAAGGGCCTAGCGTCTGCAAAATTGCAAGAACAAGGGCCTAGCGTCTACAAAATTTCAAGAACAAGGGCCTAGCGTCTGCAAAACTCAAGAACAAGGGCCTAGCGTCTGCAAAAATTCAAGAACAAGGGCCTAGCGTCTGCAAATTGCAAGGGCCTAGCGTCTACAAAATTGCAAGAACAAGGGCCTAGGGTCTGCAAAATTGCAAGAACAAGGGCCTAGCGTCTGCAAAAATTCAAGAACAAGGGCCTAGCGTCTGCAAAAATTCAAGAATAAGGGGCTAGCGTCTGCAAAATTGCAAGAACAAGGGCCTAACGTCTGCAAAATTGCAAGAACAAGGGCCTAGCGTCCGCAAAAATTCAAGAACAAGGGCCTAGCGTCTGCAAAAAATCAAGAACAAGGGCCTAGCGTCTGCAAAATTGCAAGAACAAGGGCCTAGCGTGTGCAAAATTGCAAGAACAAGGGCCTAGCGTCTGAAAAAATTCAAGAACAAGGGCCTAGCGTCTGCAAAAATTCAAGAACAAGGGCCTAGCGTCTGCAAAAATTCAAGAGCAAGGGCCTAACGTCTGCAAAAATTCAAGAACAAGGGCCTAGCGTCTGCAAATTGCAAGAACAAGGGCCCAGCATGTTCAAAATTGCAAGTAGCGTGTGCAAATATTCAAGAACAAGGGCCTAGCATGTGCAAAATTGCAAGAACAAGGGCCTAGCATGTGCAAAATTGCAAGAAAAAGGGCCTAGCGTCTGCAAAAACTCAAGAACAAGGGCCTAGCATGTGCAAAATTGCAAGAACAAGGGCCTAGCGTTTGCAAAAATTCAAGAACAAGGGCCTAGCGTCTGCAATATTCAAGAACAAGGGCCTAGCGTCTGCAAAATTGCAAGAACAAGGGCCTAGCTCCTGCAAAAATTCAAGAACAAGGGCCTAGCGTCTGCAAATTGCAAGAACAAGGGCCTAGCGACTGCAAAAATTCAAGAACAAGGGCCTAGCATCTGCAAAATTGCAAGAACAAGGGCCTAGCATGTGCAAAATTGCAAGAACAAGGGCCTAGCATGTGCAAAATTGCAAGAAAAAGGGCCTAGCGTCTGCAAAAATTCAAGAACAAGGGCCTAGCATGTGCAAAATTGCAAGAACAAGGGCCTAGCGTTTGCAAAAATTCAAGAACAAGGGCCTAGCGTCTGCAAAAATTCAAGAACAAGGGCCTAGCGTCTGCAAAATTGCAAGAACAAGGGCCTAGCGTCTGCAAAAATTCAAGAACAAGGGCCTAGCGTCTGCACAAATTCAAGAACAAGGGCATAGCGTCTGCAAAAATTCAAGAACAAGGGCCTAGCGTCTGCAAAATTGCAAGAACAAGGCCTAGCGTCTACAAAAATTCAAGAACAAGGGCCTAGCGTCTTTAAAAATTCAGGAACAAGGGCCTAGCGTCTCCAAAAATTCAAGAACAAGGGCCTAGCGTGTGCAAAATTGCAAGAACAAGGGCCTAGCGTCTGCAAAATTGAAGAACAAGTGCCTAGCGTCTGCAAAATTCAAGAACAAGGGCCTAGCGTCTGCAAAAATTCAAGAACAAGGGCCTAGCATGTGCAAAATTGCAAGAACAAGGGCCTAGCGTCTGCAAAAATTCAAGAACAAGGGCTAGCGTCTGCAAAAATTCAAGAACAAGGGCCTAGCGTCTGCAAAATTGCAAGAACAAGGGCATAGCGTCTGCAAAAATTCAAGAACAAGGGCCTAGCGAGTGCAAAAATTCAAGAACAAGGGCCTAGCGTCTGCAAACTTGCAAGAACAAGGGCCTAGCATCTGAAAAAAAATCCAGAACAAGGGCCTAGCGTCTGCAAAATTGCAAGAACAAGGGCCTAGCGTCTGCAAAATTGCAAGAACAAGGGCCTAGCGTCTGCAAAAATTCAAGAACAAGGGCCTAGCGTCTGCAAAATTCATGAACAAGGGCCTAGCATCTGCAAATTGCAAGAACAAGGGCCTTCCGTCTGCAAAATTCAAAACAAGGGCCTAGCGTCTGCAAAAATTCAAGAACAAGGACCTAGCGTCTGCAAAATTGCAAGAACAAGGCCTAGCGTCTACAAAATTGGAAGAACAAGGGCTTAGTGTCTGAAAAATTTCAAGAACAAGGGCCTAGCGTCTGCAAAATTGCAAGAACAAGGGCCTTCCGTCTGCAAAAATTCAAGACAAGGGCCCTAGCATCTGCAAAAATTCAAGAACAAGGACCTAGCGTCTGCAAAATTGCAAGAAACAGGGCCTAGCGTCTACAAAATTGCAAGAATAAGGGCTTAGTGTCTGAAAAATTCAAGAACAAGGGCCTAGCGTCTGCAAAAAATCAAGAACAAGGGCCTAGTGTCTGCAAAATTGCAAGAAAGGGCCTAGCATCTGCAAAATTGCAAGAACAAGGGCTAGGGTCTGCAAAATACCAAGAACAAGGGCCTAGCGTCTGCAAAAATTCAAGAACAAGGGCCTAGCGTCTGCAAAATTGCAATAACAAGGCCTAGCGTCTACAAAATTGCAAGAACAAGGGCCTAGGGTCTGCAAAATTGCAAGAACAAGGGCCTAGCGTCTGCAAAAATCAAGAACAAGGGCCTAGCGTCTGCAAAAATTCAAGAATAAGGGCTAGCGTCTGCAAATTGCAAGAACAAGGGCCTAGCGTCTGCAAAATTGCAAGAACAAGGGCCTAGCGTCCGCAAAATTCAAGAACAAGGGCCTAGCGTCTGCAAAAATTCAAGAACAAGGGCCTAGCGTCTGCAAAAATGCAAGAACAAGGGCCTAGCGTGTGCAAAATTGCAAGAACAAGGGCCTAGCATCTGCAAAAAATCAAGAACAAGGGCCTAGCGTCTGCAAAAATTCAAGAACAAGGGCTAGCGTGTGCAAAATTGCAAGAACAAGGGCCTAGCGTGTGCAAATATCAAGAACAAGGGCCTAGCGTCTGCAAAATTGAAGAACAAGGGCCTAGCGTCTGCAAAAATTCAAAACAAGGGCCTAGCATGTGCAAAATTGCAAGAACAAGGGCCTAGCGTCTGCAAAAATCAAGAACAAGGGCCTAGGGTCTGCAAAAATTCAAGAACAACGGCCTAGCGTCTGCAAAATTGCAAGAACAAGGGCATAGCGTCTGCAAAAATTCAGAACAAGGCCTAGCGAGTGCAAAATTCAAGAACAAGGGCCTAGCGTCTGCAAAATTACAAGAACAAGGGCCTAGCGTCTGAAAAAATAAAGAACAATGGCTTAGCGTCTGCAAAATTGCAAGAACAAGGGCCTAGCGTCTGCAAATTGCAAGAACAAGGGCCTAGCGTCTGCAAAATTAAAGAACAAGGGCCTAGCGTCTGCAAAATTGCAAGAAAAAAGGGCCTTCCGTCTGCAAAAATTCAGAGACAATGGCCTAGCATCTGCAAAAAATTCAAGAACAAGGACCTAGCGTCTGCAAAATTGCAAGAACAAGGGCCTAGCGTCTACAAATTGCAAGAACAAGGGCCTAGTGTCTGAAAAATTTCAAGAACAAGGGCCTAGCGTCTGCAAAAATTCAAGAACAAGGGCCTAGCGTCTGCAAAATTGCAAGAAACGAGGGCCTTCCGTCTGCAAAATTGCAAGAACAAGGGCCTAGGGTCTGCAAAATACCAAGAACAAGGGCCTAGCGTCTGCAAAAATTCAGAACAAGGGCCTAGCATCTGCAAAAATTCAAGAACAAGGGCCGAGCGTCTGCAAAAATTCAAGAGCAAGGGCCTAGCGTCTGCAAAAATTCAAGAACAAGG